>OY039078.1:8133614-9462611 GCA_955850985.1 Elophila nymphaeata
AATGTAAAAAGCTTAGCAAAGTAAGGTTTGTAGATCTAATTGCATTTATCGAAGCCAGTATATGAATAGCCGTTTGTATATTAGACATCCTACAGTTAGTAGAATTTGTTCCCGAATTAGCCTAAAAACCCCATAACCAATGAATCTATTTCTGATTGCATACAAAAATAGAATATAGGCGACTCAAAAACGAGTATTATAAGTAGATTAATATGGGATAATGCTATTCAACTTTAAACTAAAAAAAACGCGGTTTTTAATTAAAAAAAAATAATGTAAGATAATATTTGAAATAGTCTACCGGTATTAAAAAACATATAAAGAAAGAAATGGTAATAGAGAAACATTTTCACATCTCTAATTTTACATTAAAATGTGCTTAAATATTGATGACAAACAAAATAAAATAAACAAACATTTAATGTATTTAAAATGAGACAAAGACTGTAATGCTTATGTCAATTTTGATTGTAATAGTACTCCAAAGCATTATCTAACGCCATTGAAGTCTTGAAAACAATAATACCTTTGCCAATTCAATAAGGTATTAACATTACACAAAAGGCACAATCACACCGCAACAGACCTTATCACTTTAGAACAACTTGAACGCCTACGTTAGCAAATCCGATTTTCTGCTTTACGCATCCAATCGGCCCGAACGGCCTTCGCATCCAGCCTCAGGCCGTCTGGAACTAAGTTCGGCTTGTACTCTAACCGGGCCTGATGTAATGAATTATTCTACATTTGTCGTGAACAAGTTACCGCTTTAGGACAGTGGGAACCGAGCTCCGTCTTATAATTGCTCTTGTTTCGTCGCTTTGTCGAAATATTGGCTGAATTTGGCCATTATTTAAATTGAAGGCATTTTCGTTTATTAGTTACTTAACAACAATTTTATGTCTGTAGGCGATTCTTGACAATTTATAGACACTCTCGAAATGTTTCAACACCGTGATAATTTAGAAATTAGAAAGGTTTTGAGAAGTATATTTGATTGATAGAAATAATGTCTTTGATTGAAATATATCAAAGATAAACTATTTTGAATCTAAATTAATAAACTTCTTTAAAATTTAGGCATTTTTAAAATTATTAATCTAAGTTAACAAAATGGCTATATTTTTGGTTTGTTTGCGATTGATGTAAGCGCGAGGGATTTACTAGCAAAATCTTTGTATAATGTATTAAAAGATCTCGGTTTTTCTAGAATTTCCGTAAATTCTGTACCAGAACGCATGTCTAATCTGGCTCTCGCGGAATCTTACCAAATATGGCTAGAATCAAAGAGAAGCCTGGGCAGTAGAGGTCAGTACCAGAGCAGATGCATAATAATGAGGCCTCGGTAACTGAACAATTTGAAAAATTTATACACTGGTGCAAGTTACACGTCTAAAATATTCAATCGACGCTCAAACTTCGAGATAATCCAAACCTAACTTGCGAAGCATATTCAAGTTACTCATAAGCGTACACAAAGTTTGCTGAACGGCGAACTTAATAATTTAATACTATTTACTAATAAAATACTTCGGGAACGTTAGGAAAATTGTTATGGGAAAGTAAGGGAGATGCTGGTTTGAGGGATAATAGACACAAGAATTTTTGAGCATAAATATGGCATTATTTCGTCAGAAGTTAAGTTGAGTTTTATGTCTAATTCTGTCACTATTTTTTGCGCCGTCATCGTGTTGTAGTGACCTGTTACGCTGCCTACATATCGGGCGGTCTGGATTCAAATCGTGGTACTGGCAAATGTTGGTGTGATGAAGACGAGCATTAGTTCATGAGTCGTGGATGCTTCTAATGTTCATTTAATTTATTTATAAATACCCCAGACTGTTGAGATAATTTGGATTGTAACGTCTGGTCTGGTCGTTGTTTTCGATTGTATGTTTATTGAAGGATTGTTACGTTTTGGGTTTGTTGCTCCTTTTATGTAGGCGAAAGGCTGGCAATCTGTCACTATTTGCAGGCAATGTATGCCCATACTGCTATATCTGGTTTATTGTGTTTTGAAATATTACTTATGGCTCCTCAACCCCTCTTGGGACTACGAGCGTGATAATGATTCGTGAGCGTAATTTGAGCACGTATGCATTTATAAATGATAAAATATCTAAATTATACAGGGTGACAGGTAATGTCCTTTGAAATGGGTTATAGTACAGGTCATAAGCAACAAAAAAGCCCAATTAACTAGGGGTCCAAAACAGTTGGTTATTGAGCTACGACGGTTTTAAATTATTTGAGATTTTTTCCGACTTGTTACCAAAATTTTTTTTTTAAAACTGCACCATTTACAATGACAAATTGATTAATTGCGGAAAGCTGAAAAATGGGCAGTTAATTTAAGTTAAAATTGTTGTCAAACACTTACATAATTTAGGAAAAAAGAGGTCTTTATTGACAATTAAGACAATTAATTTAATATCATACTAAAAATCAACGTCAATTATTGAAAAAAAAGTGTATCACAGTTGGCGTAAAGACTACTAAAATCACTTGCTTGTTTCATAAGCCTTTAAAAAAGGTAAAAATATTATTTACTTTTATTAGTAGTTTTTACAGAAATTAGCAAAAAGTTGCGCTATGGGTCAAAATTCATAATTTTATATTTGAATAAAAATTGTCTGGAAAAGGCAAATGTACGAAGTAGATATTAGGGAAATTGCATTTTAATACACAAAAGACTGAAAAATACTAAACAACAAACCAACATAAATAAAAACATTTATAAGTCCTGTTCAAATTGTCTGCCATTGTTACGTATGCACGCACGCAGCCTATACCTCACTCACTGTCACACGCGTTGAAAGTGATGTCTTAATGACTTCAGCAGCTGATACGATCCTCGCCCTCAAATCTTCAATGAAAGTTGCAGGTGTGGGGCAGACTAGATCTTTTATGTGACCCCAAAGATAATAGTCACATGGCGTCAAATCAGGACTTCTCGCCGGCCATGGTGTCGAGCCACCTCTACCGATCCATCTTAGTAGATAATTTTCATCCGCCACTGTCGTACACCACGGTAAAAGTGAGCTGGGCACCCATCATGCTGGTATACCATATTTCTTCTTGTCTAACGAGAGGAGTTGAACATACATTACCATATTTGTCCAACTCCTCTCTTAAAAAGGTTTAAAATTAAGGTTAAAAATGTTGTGCCATTCAGGTTTTGGGGCAGGAAGAAAGGTCCAATTAAATTATCGTGTATCCATCCACACATTTAGTGAGAATCTTCTCTGGTGAGCCCTTTCTTTACTTTTCCTTGGGTTTTGACCTTTAGGTGCCCAAAAGTGAATATTGTGGTAGTTTGTGATGCCATCGCGATCGAACGTAGATTCGTACTGACATACTGCCTTGATTTATTTTAAGTTGCATGGAAATTATCAGACAATTTTGAACAAAACTTGTAGTCATAATTTCTAATTTAGTATTTTTCAGTCTTTTATGTATTAAAATGCAATTTTCCTTATTTCTACTTCGTACTTATGCCTTTTCCAGACATTTTTTATTCAAAGATGAAATTATGAATTTTGACCTACAGCGCAACTTTTTGCTAATTTCTGTAAAAACTACTAGTAAAAGTAAATAATATTTTTACCTTTTTTTAAAGCTTATGAAACCAGCAAGTTATTTTAGTAGTTTTTACGCCAGCTGTCATACATTTATTTTTAATAATTGACGTCGATTTTCAGAAAGATAAAAAAACTAATCGACTTAATTGTCAATAAAGACCTCTCATTTCCAAAATTATGTAAGTTTTTACCAACAATTTTAATTTAAATTAACTGCCCAATTTTCAGCTTTCCGCAATTAATCAATTTCTCACTGTATATAGTGTAGTTCTTTTTAAAAAAAAAATTTTTGGTATAATATCGCAAAAAATCTCAAAAAATTTAAAACCGTCGTAGCTCGATAACCAACTGTTTTTGACCCCTGGTTAATTGGGCTTTTTTGTTGCTTATGGCCTGTAATAAAACCTCTTTCAAGGAATACGTTGACTTTTCCTGTCACTCTGTATATCTAGTATCCATTATACAGGTTGATGAAAAGTAATTTGGGCTAACTAATTTGTGTGAGCGTGGATATTTCTATCATAATTTTCAACAAGTGAATACAGCGTTAGCGAATCAAATGTTTGTAGATTTATACGCAATAAAGTTTAAAATCACATAAAACCAATTTAGCGAAGGTCTTGGTCCCGTCAATTCGCTACCGATTACAATGTTTGTCATGCAAAGTTAATATGTGCGGATTCATTACGGCACGGCGATCAAAGTAACGAGGAACTGTTCGACCACCAATATTTACATAAACGGTCACTTTACGTTCGAAATTAAATGCCGAGGACTGAAAACCAAACTTTTACTGTTAAAAGGAAGATAGAACCACAGATAATAATATATAATACTATACTAGTAGTAGTACTTTTCGACTTTTTTGTTTAACTAAGGTACCTAATGGATGATCGAAAATCTTCAACTCGATTTTTCTCCGTGCTTCAAAAGGAACGATAAGCTCATCAGCTTATCGTTCCTTCTGAAGCACGGGCAGTGGTCGAAAGATCTCAGTTCCCAATGAGTGTTGGTGGAAAACAAGCGGCCGGCCTTAAAATCTAATGCCAAAAACTATAGCAGTATTGTCGATATTTCAAGACATACTTTAACCGACCCCAAATATATGTGGAGCAGGGTAGGAGAAAAGATACAATGAAAAACCAATCATTAATCTGATGAATTTCCTAATTACGATTACAGAGTATATTTTAAAGAATAACAAGTGAACTCATTTCACGTTGTCAATAGTAATAATCCGACGTTGCTGACGAATTGTTTTAATTCTTTTTGTGTCACTATAGTCGTCGCCATGGTTGTCAAGGCCCACTTGAGAGTGCTAACGAGCCACCATTCAAATGAAAACCCGCTCTTGCGAAGCAACGACTTGTTTTTTCCATTTTAAATCTTTTATTTGGTCTAAAGTACGGTACTCCATTTTGCATTATTTTATGTGGAAACTGTGTCAAAAATTTCTTTGACACTGCTCGGGTTTTGTCCAACGAACGAGGACCGACATTTAACTGAAGATTCTGTATTCGTTGAAACAAAAATAAAAGTTTGTTACTGGTGAAATAGTAAAATGCTCTTTTAATAAATAAAATAAAATACACCGTTTTATCTCACTAACGGTTAGCTAGCCCATGACTGTTTGTACCAAGCACCATCACTGAGCGATCAACTCAACGTGCATCGCAAAAATGTTAGCAGAATCAAAGTCAGTAATGATAAATCTATGGCAGAATCAGTTTTTCTTGGAACAATTTTGCTAATTACATAATGCTTTTTTTAGCCGTGTGATGCTGGCAGAGTAGAATAGCATCACCCCATATCCTCCAATGGGTGTCGTAGAAGACGACTAATGGACCAGAAAAAAGACTAGGAAAATTGATCACTTTATACTCCATCCACCAATCCACATAGGGCAAGCGTGGTGAGTGGACTACTGCCTAAAGCTCCTTCGATGAGAAGTAGAGGCCTTGTGTCCTAGCAGTGGATCGAGTTATAAAGGTTGTTATGATGATGATGATTTTTTTCGACTTTTCACTACACTTTGTCTTGCACATTCCAAAATTTCCAATGAGTGGAAAAATATGATTATTACGTTTTTACTGGTGTTACCTAGAGTAAATAGATTTTTCGAAAGAAAAATAAAACCTTAGCCTAAAATCGAGTAGTGACGTCAATCCCTAAATAATTCAGATGTAAGCTATCACCATGGTCGACATTAGGATTATTTTAATAAATTGTATAAAGAATAAACAGGTCCATATTGGCTCACATAATATTCTAAATCCTATTTATTTGTCTTACTACTGATTTGTTTTTTATGCATACATTTTTATTACTACCAACGGAGCTCATAACAGTTAGTGGTTATATTTTTTTTAGAGGGTTACTACCTTGTTGCTTACAAAAACAGTGCACTCCGCCTGGTCATAAAAAAATAACCCTATCCTACCTATCACCCAGCCATGTAGGTGCATAAAACACTAGACTCGCCCAAAAATGTATAATTAATGATATTATGAATTTCAATGATTATGTTTTTAAATATGTAGTTTTTAAATTTTTTATGAAGAATGATCATTATGGTTTTAAATGGTATGAGAAATATTTTCGGACCTCCAATGATAGGAATTGAACAGTTATGTACGTTAGTACGTAGTTAATGTGCACCCAGAATAAACCTACACTCATATAATATTGATCCTCATGATCCCGAGTTCTTGTTGTAAAAACACGTGTTGAGAGACTCCATTTTTAACTCATTCTACCTACAATTTTCTGTGACTATAAGTAAATTTTCACTTGACATTGGTGAAATGCGTGATCTTTGTGACGCGAACGCCATCCAATTAAAAGAAGAAGAAGAATATTTAAACAACAAAATTACTGACACGTTTCTCATATCTTAAAGTAAATAAGCACAACTTAATATCGACCAATAAAACAAGTTCAAACAGCTGCCAATATAGCGTTCGGTCCTCAAGCGTTTTATAGAGTTCTAGCATATGAAGCTCATAAAAGATGGTGTGTTGGTTTGATTATATTTTTATGAGCCCTAAGTGTGGGCCGAGATGGCGCAGGATAAATATATGGAGTGTTTACGGCGTGAGAACTAATAGTGTCTGACAAATTGCTGTTTTTATTGCCGGTGTATTTGCCGCAGCTACGCTTCGCCCGTGACTATGTTTGGATATCTTTATAAATTGCACTCAAACTAGACAAATATGACAGTCGCCCACTCAGTATTTTTGTAGAAAAGGTTAGGTTGAACTGGTAAGCAGTTTATTACTACCCAGAAGTTGTTAAGTGAAAGATAACAGACAAATATGTTCTTTTAAAGTTAAAGTTTTCTGCTTGTCTGCTAAACAGTTTAATAATTCCTGCGGACAACATCGTAAAATTGTTTCTGTTTTAATATTTTGAAAAATAAAGCATTTTTCATTCTCATTTCATTTTCACATACTAATTGAGACTGATAAACAATTTATTTATTTAAAGCTAAAATCAATACACTCGGTCACAGTTAAAGAATTCCATAATGAAAAATAAAAAAAAGTTAATGGGTATTTGTACGTAGTGGCGAAGTCTTAGATCTGCCGTGTGACGCGTATTCGTGTCACTTTTTGCACCCTGACTTGAGAAAAACGCACTTGAATGTAAAAATCGTTTTTTCATTCTGTTTCATAAACAAATGATAAAAATATCCAATAAATAAATTATTCATATTAAAAAAGGCTGTTCTGGTTTTTTTTTTGTATCTAAAGTAGATTATTCATAATAGTGATTTCAATTTAAGCTTATTTCAATTTTTATACTAATCGTGTTATGCAATGGCGTGTATCTAAGTCACACTGGGTTCGCGTGTCAAACATATGACTATTGAAACTAGTTTTTGAATTAATCGATAAATGTTTGCCTAGGTCTTCCCCGTTCCAATATTCGTTCACTTTCGACTCATATATCCTTTTTGTCAATCTACTTTCACACATACCTTTCTACAAGACCGAAGCCTTTAAGCGTTCCTTTCTCAATTCTTGTCACTTTATCTTCTTTCAAACCACACGTCTCTCTTATCACGTCATTGTACTCGATCCTGTCAAGCAATTTTACCCCAGTCATGCTCCTCAAGGCTTTCATTTCAACCGCATTAGTTCTGCTTTCGTGCTCACCGTCGCAGTGGAGTGGTCAGTATAGCTGTCTGCACATCAAGCAGTCTGGGTTCGAATCCTGGTAGTGGCAAATATTTGTGTAACGAACACAAATATTTCTTTGTTGATTAAATATTTTTTTAACTTTATTTATACAAATATCTAAAATTATTATGTGTATTAAATATTAAAAATTTCTGTTATCTAGTATCCATAACGCAAGTTCTAAACGATACTTACTTTGGGTTCGATAATTGTTGTAAGCGTGGAAATATATGATTATTATTTCATGCCTCTTCTAACATACCCTACTTATACTTCCATACATCAAAATCGGGACCGACACACCGTCATGAACAGCCAACCTTGCCTTTTCGGTCACCTTCTGACCGCTTATAAAAGTGTACAATGCCCCATTCATCGTGTTCTCAGCATTCAGCCGTTTCTCAATATCACTGTAGAATTTCCCATCTCTTGTATATACAGTTCCCATTTGTGCAAACTGTCACACATAGTCATCTCTTTCAAAAACCATCACCTTAATCTTGCTCATGTTTACTTCCATCGCTTTTTCAAATAGAGCTCCACGCATAACAGTTACCGTCAGGTCAAAAGTATCTAGTTTCAATATGAGAAGACTTAGATCTGTAGAAAGTGGCATTTTTGGTCGACCGTACAATCACACTTCACTTCTCGCAATATGTATTCATAACTGCAACATGAAATGAATAAAACAAAACCATTAAAAGCGAATCGCTTAGTCAAATTTATTCGCTTTAAATGGCGGAATCCTTGTGTAGAAAACTGGAAATCGCAATTCAGATTTCTCTTGAAATATAGCATTTAACTCGAAGGATTAGAGTGGTTATTTCAATAATGTTTCTTATTGGTTTGACACGAAAGCTATATCGCAATGTATGACGTGACAACATCGCCTCTTCTTTATCTCCATATTAAATCTGACTCCAAAAGTCTTGTAGAATTCTAAATGAATAATTCCGCAACAGAATGGAAGGTGGAGTGTTTAAATATGAAAGTGCGTTTTCAAATCAACGAAATAAAAGCTTGTTTTGCATGTAATTTTTATACAGTATTTTATTACAAAATGTTTTGTTTGAGCAATGAGAACAAAAAAATTTTATACACGCTTTCAAAAATGATTACAGCAATCAGGCTTGGTATTCGATTAAATTCAATTTTCAAAAAGTGTTGGTTTCAAGCAGGCGGTTGGCCATAAAACTAGTAAATATAATTAGAAATACTTATACTATTTTACTAAATTAAAACCTTCAAGGGATTTTCTACTGCAAGAATAACAAAAAGCTTAGAACTCGAGCTGTCTTCTTGAACCTAAGATGGAATGGCTACGAGGTCTCCGTATAAAGTTAATTAAGTTGCGCCAGGGACGACGTAACGATATCCTCGGTTCTAAGCTTCAAGTTCCGGAGCTTGTGTAACAAAATAAATGTGTTTTTTTCATAACTTTTTTAAAACATAGTAACAAACATTTTATTGTGTGAAAACTTAAGAATGTATCTGCATCCTACATAGAACAACATGGCCTTAAAGATCTTAGTTATGGAATTATGAAAGCCGCAACTCTGAATCTTTTTTTCACCAATGACACATAATAATTATAACACCACGAAATGTAGTGTTGTTTGACTGCATAATAATAATTATAATAAATATGCCTGCCCTGCTCCCATTAAAATTTTGACTCAACGTAACATATGTATAAAAATAAAATATAAAACAAATTTATAAAATAAAAAATAAAGTGGTTCGACGCTTTTGATATTAAGGAAAATGCCGCTTTTTCTAGACAGCGTGCAGTTACATACAGTGAACCAGCGTCTACCAAACGAGTGTATGACAGCTTGGTGGCGCACTGCGCCCCTCTCGTTCCGCGTCAGCATGATCTCAGTATTCACTCCAGACGTTTCCATAACATCTCCCACATACTCCATCCATCTTTTTTTAATTTTCATCCCCCTTTATACGAATACCTATGCTTCCAAGTTCATGTTCATAATACTCCTCATTATATAATTATCATCTCTTCTCATTAGACGTTCATATCTCCCAATCTTTTTGTCACAGGTGCAACTGTCAGAGGTCCTCTAATGTACTCATATTTTTCAACTTTGTCCATTCCGTTTCTCTAGACACGTCCATTTTAATCCGTACATTTACCAACCAGTTGTGTGCAGACTGGTATAACCGTTTTATTGAGCGAAACTAGCACCAGTATTAACCCTGAACTCTCGAGAAGTGTACTCAGAGGGTTTAAGGCCAGACAGAAACACAATGGACTCAGACCGTCACCCTGGAAGATGCCTTGCTCTTTTTTATAGGATGGCCCTGACCTAGAATCCGTCGAGATCCTGGATAGAAAAGGACCGTTCTCCATTGTCGCATACACGATATCAAGAAAGTGCGTAGAGTTGCATTTATTTTATACAACTACAGCACTCTCATGAGCCACGAATGCGGCACGGAATCATAGGCCTGCTTATAATCTATCCAGAAAGTTGACAGGTTCTTTCGGTTTGGTAAATAGCCATGTCAATAAGGAGTAGCTCCTTACTATCACGGGCCCCATTCCTACATCTATTTTGAGAGGGGAACATAATAGAATTTTGATCTAAGTGTTTATTAATCTTAGATCTCAAAATGGACGTAAGAATTTTATAAATTGTTGGTAGACACCTGTCTACCAACAATTATGAGTATTATGACCTATCACCTGATAGGTCTATAGTTTTTGGGGTCCATAGTACTACCAGATTTAGTGAGCCGATGGGTTATGCCTGTTTGGCCTGTTGTCATAAATTCTGGAAGCGATCGTGATAATAAAGCACACTGAAATTGATATGCTAAACAAACGTGTGCGCTTGGTACCATTTATACCAGAAATTATGCAGTCCATCCGGGCTTGGAGATTTCCAGTTGGGTAAGGAACGAACTGCGCAAACTACGTCTTGGTAGTCAATGGTTACGTCATTCATGTCGGATATGACCTCACACGATCGCTCAACATCCCTCATCCACACGCCTTCAGAGTGAGTTACAGGCACGGACCAGATGTTGCCCCAGCAAAATATCATAGCATCATCATCCGGCCGATGCATATCAACATCACTCTGATCCGATCGCTCCCAAGATGTATAAGCACACTGGTTGAACTCTTTCGAACATGCGGTTCTGAGTGAAACGATCAACTCGCACCCTATACCTCCGAATACGATTAGCCCATGCACGATCTGCTTAAGGAAGTCAATGCGCTCTGTGACAAATGCAATATAATTCTGAGGACTAATACCAGTCCCTAAGAATACACGTTTCACAAAGCGCATGACCCTAGGGCGCATGTTGCCCTCCCTAAAGCAGCCGAGCTTACCGATGAGTACCCTAGCCCCCAATCCTACATTGCTAGACTGGTATAGCCAGTCTAGGGCGAGTTGCTGTGTCAGTATTTAGGAATTTGACATGAGCAACAAACGTACTATATACATTTTCAGTGACAACAACGGCTTGCCATGCGCTGTTCGAAATAAAACCGTATTAGAGAATTATGTGATATCGGCATTCTCTTTTAAACACATAATTTAATAATCATGCTGTTAATGGTCTGTAGCAGTGCAACTGACAGCCTTATAATTATACAAACAAATAAATTATTGCCCCCAGCTCATTGTATATTAAGTGGCGCTTTGTGTTCAAAGAGGACTTGCACAGTCGTAATAAGTCGTGTAACCCTTATTGTTGTGGTTGACTGTAACAAAATGAAAACTCAGAAAAGAGGACGATGCATTCTTAAGTTCCCTTTAAGCTAATTTTATCCATTCTTTTACAACAACATGAAAAATAGTGTGAATATAGTTATTTGTTCAACAAGTGAGCAAAGTTATTTTTTGCTGCGAGTGCCGATATTAAATCGGTAGATTGAGTTTAAAATGGAGTCTCTTAACACTGTATTTTTGCAACAAGAACTCAATTAGAAGACGTCTAGCAGTTAAATTGACAGTTTTGTAAGGATTAACTGTAAAATAAACGATTGATTGCCCCCAATTGCTTGCTAAGTTTACCCTGCGTGCTCCCTCCAGATATCCTCGTAGCAGTATTACTCCGCTAAGTCCTCCTCTTCGCAAGACTGTTTTAGGCGCCAACTCCCCGATACCATGGTTTTGTAGAGCGGTCAATGAATATTGCGACTTCATCGATGTTCATTTTGACTCGCTGAATAAGATCCGCAAATCTGTTATGAATTTTCTGTTAGAAAATAATGTTAACGTACATTCTAGCTAGATTGTAAGCTATTGATGATTTTTTTTTCTTTGGTATTGTTGAGTTTACCTTGTTTAACTGTTTTTGGTGCAAGTTGTACTTGCCTATAATTGTTTGATACATTATGTTTTAGTTTTAGTGTACAAGTACTTTTGGCATGTATTGATGTAATCAAATGTTGGCAAGTCTAATAAATAAATAAATAAATACTCTGAACTTACTTGGAATCTATGAAACAGGATCTAAGATTGCAGGAAGAAACTAATTATATTCACCAACTGTTTAATATTATTACGTTGAAATATATTTATTGTTAAAAAGTTTATCGGGTACAAAAATAAAGTACTCGTGACAATTTCAATGAAACAACATAATGAGAATCCACCATGCGTAATTTCATCATAAAATAACAATATTTTTATAATGAAATTCCACAACAAGACTTGCGTATATCTCTGAATAAATCTCCGAACAAAACGCTTAAATAAGGAATATCATCATTTTGCACGGCATTCTAGGGGAGAACGGGTAAGACATGACAGTGAGCAATTATAATTAAATTGTCTTTTACAAGGGAAACTATTTTATGAGATTAAGATACTGCGATAAGATTACTACAAAAAAAACTCCTACTACAGAACACGTTGTGGCAATAACTGGTGTGCAACTTGTTGTATGACTTTGATTCTCAATCCTAGAATATTCATTTTGAAAGTTTACAGCTTGTAAACTTTCACCTAAGCGTAACTTATTATTATTGTTTATTTCTTTAAAACTCAACAATGTACAATTAAAAAATTACAAAATAATACATAAAGTAACACAAAATAGGATCATACATAAAATAAGTTCTACAATAATTTAGATAAGTACAGCCAACAGCATATCACGTTACCACAAACTGCCAAATTTCCCCTATAAATTTTGTGTTTTATAATACTCATGTTTTAGGTTGAAAATCAATTTGAGAAATTTGACAGTTTTTAATCATCGATGAATGACGTAGAATGATCGTAGAATGACGTGCAAAAAGTCCTGAACAGGGTGATTTTAACGTCTCTTGAACAGCAAGGAATTCTGTGCGTTATCATATTCGCACGAACAGATAACGCCCTACGAAAACCTTACTATGAATGCATAGAAAGGGAGTGCCCTTTCTATGCATTCATAGTAAGGTTGGAAAGATATATTTGTCCGAAAAAAGAAGACTATTAAAATTGAAAGGCAACTACAAAAGATTCAAAATGTATTGTGAAATGGATAATAGCGCCGAAGCAAGGCAAGATACATTACTTGCTCCTAATTTGTACAGCTAAAATAGATAAAAAAGAAAACATTACTATAAATATTGTAAATAAGGTTGTAAGTGACCATTCTACAAATTATCGCTTGGATAAATAAGAGGTGCGTCAAATTAATCCATTATTGTTACATTTTATTTCCTAAGTAGGTAGTAAAACTTCGTAATATGTGTGGTGGACTGGTAGGAACTTTACTGTACTGTACGGTAACTACTTCGAAGTGACGAATATAAAAAAAAACAAATAAGTAAACGACAAAAATTCATTCGTCAGATTTTGAGGTGAATTGTTGAACAAATAATTTTGTTTGGCAATTTTTAATGTTTTAGTCCACTGTGTCTCTGCGTGTGTTTTTCCCGCCCTTACCCTAAATGTCTACGAACATTATGCCCATTTCAATTTCCTTACCGAATAAATGTATGAAAATTTATACAGCAGGACAATATTTAGACTGGCTTTTGAGCCATCTGTCGTCTGGTCCCTGACCTTGGAGTATTGCAGATGGCTGCTTATAAAATTCTTTTTCGGCCTACATTTCTCTTGGAAGCTCGCCAAGGAGGAAACTGTTAAGGGTCGAGATTTGCATTGAGGTTATTATCAAATCGCACGCTACTATCATCGTTAAAAAAACTGGGATACTGTTTAAAATCTAGTTTTATTTGATTTTTACGAGAGTTTTCAAATTTGGTAACTTATTAGCATTTGAAAACATAATAATAGAATAGACCTGCCTAATTTATTATTTAGGCAGACATTTATGTACTTTTTGTTAACCGACTTCTTTTTAGAACAAGTCTTACCAACCAAACCGAACAAATATTTTTAACCTCTTGGATATCAGAACTTCGACCCATGATCCATTGTGCGATCCACAATCATTCGAAGCCATAACGATGTTAATCTAAATTAACATCGTGTAACTTAGAGATTAGATAACACAACAGCCTTTTTAATTCGACCCAGTGCTGGGACACAACACCTCTCCTTGTCATCGAAGGAACTTTAGAGAGTTGTCCACCACGCTTGCCCAATGCGAATTTGTGGACGGAGTATGACGTGATCAATACCCCTTTGCTGATCAGCGCCTTCTACGACACTCATTGGAGGATAGGAGGTGATGCTATTCTACTCAGCCGGTATTACATAGCTATTCCCTCAGTGGTTGACAATACAGCGTGAAGTTCACTTCCACCTTGCTTTAATATGCCTTACCATAAGGTGAGAAGAAAGCTAACAGCTTCTTAGTCAAAGGTATGAAAAGGTCTTCTGTAAGAGTGCAGTCTTCTGCAGTGGGCGGCCGCCATGACTTCTTGCAGCTAATTTACTATGGCCTACCTTCCTTTGTAGTTAGCGGCTGTTATGAGATTCGGAAAAGTAGTACTGTACAACACACCGCTTGTATAATCTACGTATCCTTCTAAGTTTTTCGCTAATAAATTATGTAGGTCAAAGATAGGCTGTATTTCGTTGGTGTCGTCTGCATAATAACCACCGAAAACTTCCCAGTTTTTGACATCCATTTTCAACGCTTTTACAAGTTTTTGCGAGTTCAATAATACTCTGTGACGCAGGTACCTGGTTTCGCTAAAGTGTTTGGAAAGCTTTTTGTCTTGTTTGGAGTTAACTGTAAGTATAATAGTACCTAATGTTTATAAAACATATTTACATTTGGCGGTCCCGATGGAGGATGTATATTATTACAAATCACATTATCAAACATTAGCGACTTAATAAATTTTATAAACTGAAAATAAAGTAGTAATAGACTTTCCATTGAGAACGCTGTAATCATTAAACCTAAGAAAGCAAATAACAAAGGCGCGCATTCTATTCTTTAAAGATATTTTCATAACATATTTTTAGTTAAAACAATATCGAGTGACATCAAAATACCGTCAATCGGAACACTGGACAACCATTTTGTTTTCTGTGTCAAGGGGCTATGGAAATGATACCTATAACCTTCCACTGTCCACTGTAATCCGATGAAATGGTAGCTGCATAAAGAAATTTAAAAGAAATATAGATTTGCAAAGCATTTAGTTTTTTCTTCTTTAAAGTATTCAGGGACATTGACTAAGAGTGGACTGGTCTCTTTATACGTAAAGCTCTGTCAACATCTGTGCACGAGCATGAATTGTAATAGTTGGGACACTCTTGGACTTGTTCGCGAACGGTTCGCGTGCAGTAAACAACTCCACGATGAACACGACCTGTGCAGTTCGTGTGCGTCTAAAGCTCGTGAGTGGTTTGCGTGGCAGAGAACGTTTGCCGCCCCCTGCGATTCTTGCTTGCTCGCGAACTACGCGTTCCGTGCATCTGAATCTCCGGCGAACAGTTCGTGAGAAGCACGCGTGCGCTGCTTTTCAATAGCCGTTCGAGGTACATAGTGTGCACGGTTCGTGTACGTGCATAGATCTGGGCAGAGCTTAAGCGCCTGCGCACACTGTCGGCGTGGTACGGCACGGCATGGCAGGGATTTTCAGAGACAAAGTACTTTCGACCATATTTGAATGAAATTAGCATTAACATTCTTTTATTTTACGCAAATAGGTCGAAATATCATATGGTATGGCCGCAGCATCCCGCGGCGTCATGCGGCACTTGAGACGCATGCATTACTTCGTATTTTTAAGGGAAAATAAAGTTGAATCTAGCTCCACAGTCTATATAGTTCTTTCATTATATAAGTGACGGCATGGCACGTCAAAGGATTTTTTCGTAGACAAATGATTTCGGACCTTATTTAGGTGAATTTAGCACTGACATTCTTTTATTTTAACACGAATAGATGGAATAGGCGTGCCACAGCATGCCACGCCATCCTTTAGCATGCACAGGCACGCCTCGCCGGCCCTGAGATGCTTATACAATATTTAACTCTTTATCGCTGGATGAAATAATTATTATGATATCCCGGAATTAGAATAATCGGTCAATCCCCACTTTGCTATACGAAACGAGTGGATTGTTCGATAAAACCAACTCTCATATTTGAGTAGAATTCAAAGTAACTTCCTAATTTATGACTTGGATTCTTTATACAAGAGGCACCAACATTTGTTTTCGTTAGACAAATCCCAAAGCTGTTATGTACAAAACGAAATGAAAATTTCTTTGGCAAACCTTTTGTTTGTTTGCAGAAGGAAAGGTGTCGGAGTTAAACGAACCGAACATAAAGCTTGTGGGTGTAACATAATATTTGGCGGCTTGAGTTAAGGGAAATATTTTAGCGCAATCTTCGCTTAGACTTCGTTTGAAGGAGTTAATTTGGTTATCTAAGATATACCAGTATATTGACATAATCTTAATGAGATTTACATTTCAATATTGAAGGTAATAGATGGACCATTTTTAATGAGATCGGCAGGATGTGGTACAATAGGGTTATCGACAAGAATTTAAAAATGTTTTAAAATTGGACTAATTTTTAATAAACAATTATAGGTACTTTAACTTATAATTGTTTATTAACATTCAAAGTATTTTAGCCACACTATATTGCAGGTGAAACTCAGGATTTTTTTTATATTATAATAATCAATATCTATAGGTTATGCTTTTTCAATTCCAGGAAGCAATTTGTTGGTATTACACGTTTTAAATTTAATTTTAAGGTAAGAAAGAAATAACAATTCAAAATCTTTTATTTTACCAATACTTTATTACCATTATTGGACGATACTCTATTCAATTAAATTACGTCGATCTGTGTCAATTTTATACGTTATTAAGTATATAAATACTTTTTTAAAAATATCCTTCATATTTTTGATGATTCAAAGCTATTTTATGCCGGCAAACAATGCCATGTTATGCCAGCAGAGTAGAATAGCATCACTCCATATCCTCCAATGGGTGTCGTAGAAGAGCGGCTAATGGATCAGCAGAGGAGTATTGATCACCTTATACTCTGTCCACCAATCTGCATGAGGCAAGTGTGTTGGACTACTGCTTAAACCTCGTTCGATGACATGGAGAATTGGAGAGGCCTTGTGTTCCAGCAGTGGGTCGAATTATAAAGCCTGATAGGAGGACAAGCTATTATAATTATTCGTATTACGGCGTTTAATGTCATAGAACTACGTTAAAAGTATTTTTATTTTTCCGTCCTAATATTTGTCAATAAATTAAATTTTCGTAGATAGACAGTACGTTTTATAATATTTTGTTAATGAAAAGACAAAGAAATATACGTACATAACAATCACGCACGTAATCCCAAAAGCAGTTGAGCAGTTCTTTAGGTAACATTTAGTTACACATTTGGCAGTATGGACCATGCAGTGCCTCCAATAGGTTGGTTGCCAGTTGCCAGCCCTAAGAAATATAGGCAATAAAAAATTCACAGTCTTATTTACGTTCGCGCTCTATAAATCGACTTTTGTTTAATGAATTAATCTAAGAAGTTTTCATTACAATTTGAGTTCTTTGCAAACAGTCTCCTAAAATTACATTGAAACATCAAATCGTTTTTAATTGAGCAAATTTTCTTAGAGGAGGAGATAATAGATTAATCAGACCTTATAAGTACAGTACAAATATTGCAGAGTGCTTTTGATATCTCTCAAAATAATAGTTCTGAGATTTCGTTTATCAAAATTATTACTTTTATTATATATTATATTAAATAAATGATAAGTTTATACTAGTCAGCACAGTAATGTGCTGACTAGTATAAACTTATCATTTATTTATAATACTAATATACTTAGACTACTATTTTCCCGCGACTTCGTCCGCGTGGAATAGTAAACTTAGGCAGCATTTTCATTTTTACTTACTTATTTTTTTACGAATCATACACATGTTTCCTATAAATATACCTATAGTAAACACACACAGAATTATTTGGGCTTCCATACGAACTTTCTCCTATTTCATATCGATGTGGGTCAAAATGTCAAAAACACTAGAAAAAATACTTATTTATTACTTAAGTGTCTAAATTTTTAATGATTTAATTATTGAAAAATACACATGTTAATTTTCAGACTTTGTCGCCTTATTTTTATCCCTTTACGGGTTGAATTCTGAAGAGAACCTTACTTACTTTGCTAATTTATGGATAGGAGTACTCTAGTGAAGTTTCGAATAAAATAGTCTCACTAATCTTGTTTCCCCATACAACTACGGCCCCCGTAACAAAGTGAGTGTTGAAAAATTTTAAATGTACCCCTAGACATAAGAAACCTATGTGCCAAATTTCACATTCATCAAACGTGCGAATTGTCAAACGTGCGAAGTTGAAATAGTTTTTAAGTTTTTTGTAATTTTCAAATTTTTTGAGCAATTTTCTTTCCGTATAAACCTTCTACAACATATCTAAACTTAAGGGAAAAAGATGAATCAAATAGGTTCTGAAGTTATGACATGATCATTTTTAGATATGTAGATTAAATAATAAATGTATTAAAGGTTGAGAACTCTATATTTGTCCTTTAAAGACACTGATATATTGTAAGTAGACTACAGCTTATAGAAAACACGTGCAGCCATTAAATTATTAAATACGATGCCCTATTAGGCGGCGTACAGTGTGCCTTTCATAATAAGTTAATTAATATTGTAGCGATACCTTGATTCTTGTAGCTAGTTGGCGTTACTGAAACGTAAACACTATCAACGCGTGTTATTATACAGCTGTAGCGTAAATACAATCAATGTTACAGCGACTTGTACCTAAATTATACAAGTTTTATATTTCCATAAAGGTGATCCTCTTAAGGGACTATTTTTTTACTAAGTGACTGCAGTTGACTATCTTTGTCATTGTCGTTTAGTAGAAAATTCAAAAGTTTTAGAATTTAGGTGACGATCAAATACTATAATAATATTATTAATCACATTTTGAATTACATTTTTAAAAGCTTAAATAGATATAATACATTTAACATAATATAACAGACAAAATGTCGTGTCTATAAAGGCATACGTCGACATATATAGGCTGACAAGAATTTAAATCGAAGTAAACTTACAAACTCTATAATGGCCGTAAGGAGGAATATAGGAGATATGAACCCATCGAGCACATTATGTGCGTGATTGAGGAACCATACATGATTTAGCTAATAGAGAGTAGTCTAGGACTGAATTTGCGTCAAAACGAAGTGAAACTTCAAACACAAAAAATAATTACATTATCAATCAATTACTAAATGAGTATGTCCGCCTATGTCCGCGCTACAAAACTATGTTTTTATAACTGTGGAATCATGTTTCATTTGCACTTTTGACATGACTTTTTTCTACTGTAACATACATCATTACTAGATAAATTTTAGTAGAACTTATTTAAGTATGATTTTATTTTTATCATCATTTCATTACATGGTCGTAAAGGGAATAGTTAGTATAACTTTCTTCATACACCTATTTGAAACCGGGGCGGACAGTTAGTATTTAGTAGGTATGACTTGAAATATTAAGGAATAGCATTTTGTTACTATTTGTAAACACACTAATAGTAAATTACATTGCTACAGAGGGTCTAAAGCTTTCTGTGGTTGATTATTGAAAGCATGTTGGCAATGTTTACCTACAGAATCAATAAGTACCCTTAGGGTCATGACGTATTGAATGGAGCGGAAACAACTAATAGAGATCAAATCATCAACGGTAGAGAACTAGGAAAAGCAATAAACACGTGTTATATAATATGAAATTAAGATATACTGTCATAAATTCAACGTCTAAGAGAAAGAATA
This sequence comes from Elophila nymphaeata, assembly GCA_955850985.1. NCBI lineage: Eukaryota > Metazoa > Arthropoda > Insecta > Lepidoptera > Crambidae > Elophila > Elophila nymphaeata. Next base: position 8,153,633 of record OY039078.1, read on the forward strand.
TAGCTTAGGCCGAATTTAAAAGAAACGGAAGAGAGATCAGACTACACACGATTGCCAAACGCTAATTGCCTCCAACCATTTGAAGATCTCTACAGTGAAACAACTAGAACAAATATGGATAGAACTCTGATATTGCAAAAGCTGATCATACAAAATTTCAATCAAATTCTGTCTATGAAACGGCATGTTTATTTTTCGCGATTTCTCATAAAAACGCATGTTTGTGACATATTGTAGCGGTCATAAAGAATACTATTAAACACACTTCTAATGGGTATCGTAATAGGAGACTAAAGATTCTTAATGTAATGTATAATAATGTCTTCATAGATGACATTATTGATATATGATGACCCGTGAAACCATAATACGTCAACCACAAGTAAAATGGAGCAGGGAGCAGGGTCTTGGTTCTTGACCAACTTTCGAATTTCATTCGTACGATGAATCATAGTTCGAATTGAATTTCGACCGATAACTATTTCATTCGAAAGTTCTTAAATGCGCATGAATTTCTGCCGACGAACGTTAGTTTGAAAGATTAGGGTATTTTTTTGGTAATATAATTGAAAATGTATTAAATAAAAACAAGGTAAAAAAAACTACAACGTACTTTCTGTCATTTTTTATTTCAAAATCTCTTAATTATCTACAACTCTTTCTCTCCACGACCCAGACCCGGGGGAAAGTGAAAGATGATACTCCAGTCCTTTGGAATAAATCTCGTAGTTGTAGTGTAATTTAGAGAATAATCCGCTGCGCTGCTTTTTATATTTACCTACCTTAATTGTACCCACATCAGAAACGAGAACACAGCATCGGCAGTACAAACGACTCTAGAATCGTAATTATTTTGTTTCGAGGTTACTTAGTTTGGTTCGTTTGTTATTTTGCGTTTAGTTTGGAACATTCTGGTACATTATTTATTTGACCAAAAAGATTTACACTTCAAGTAGTACTTAAAGTCTAAAATAGTAAACATATTTATAAATTTTAAGTTATACCATCTGTTGCAGAAGTATGTACGTACACGTTTTTTTTTTTTTTTTTTTTTTATAAGTAAATTTAAATGCTGTCCGAAGTAACTATTCTATGCGGACGAAGTCGCGGGCAAAAGCTAGTAATAATATATTTCTACGCTCACACCAATTATCTAGCCCAAATTAAGTATCTTTAAGAACTTGTGTTATGGATACTAGATAACGGACAAATATACTTAATAATCTAGATATTTTTATAAATAAACTTAAATAAATATATAAACAACCATGACTCATGAACCAATGCTCGTGTTCATCACACTAACATTTGCCACTACCAGGACTCGAACCCGGACCGCCCGATGTGTAGGCAGCGTTACTGACCACTCCACCAAGGCGGCTCCGACCTGTATTTCAGCATACATCGCCAGTCGGAGTAGGTAGGATACATTTTTATAAGTTACAATATTATCATAATTACATATGACTAGAAAAAACACACTGAAAAAAATGCAATTATGGAATAATTTTTGCGTTTACAAACGCGTCAATATTTTTAAAAGTAGAAACAGCACACTGAAAAAAATCGACTGAACGGGACGGAATCGAACCCAGCATCCTCCGCAATCCGAGCGGCTGCGTTAACCACTACTACCAGGCTACCAGGGCGTTAAATTAAATAAAATTTTCCGAAAAATTTCGATTTTCGAAAGATCCTCACGAAATATTTTTGCAAATATTTGACGTCCAGTTAAGATGAAACTACCTACAGGGAAAGCAGTGCCCCAGTAGCGTAGTGGCTAACGCAGCCGCCCGGATTGCGGAGGATGCTGGGTTCGATTCCGTCCCGTTCAGTCGATTTTTTTCAGTGTGCTGTTTCTACTTTTAATAATATTGACGCGTTTGTAAACGCACAAATTATTTCATAATTGCATATGAATTTATTATGATAATTTCATGATATTATTATGACAGTCCTCTTGGTGTGTTAGATGTGGCTGAATGGGTATATGTGAAAGGATGAGTTTGTGTGTAGTGTAAAAATTAATTAATTTGTTATGGATTCTGGTTTAAACTTATATAGACATCAAGTTATATAAAATAGAAAACAAAACCTTCTTCTGTGATCGTGAGCGTGATTGTATATGTATATATATGTATGAAAATTCCAAGGAATTGGACAAGATTTAGGCCGCGTACTGAGGTACGCGTTCTGAGTGCGCGCAGTCGACGCGCGTCAAACTGGTATAAATGAAAAGTGTTTTCACAATTCCATACTTCTGTCATGAATTTCGCTATCAAAATATTTACATAGCCATGTAGGTACTAAGAAAATTGAAATAATTGTATTCAATACAAAGATTCGTATACAGCACTTAGGTTACGCTATAGAATGTAATATAATTTATTCCCCAGCTTTTATATTCGCTTTGAGCACCCCAAAGCAATATAGACTTTATTGCAACGTACTAAGTCCATTTTACGACATAGCAATAAATTGTCTAGTGAACTGCTTTGAGACTTAGCAAAAATGTAACTTTTTACGGACAATGTTGTCAATTGTTTTGACGGATAAATTGAAGTAGGCAATAACACTATTTATGTCACTTCAGCCGAAAAAAATATCCAGAGAAAGATATTTAATATACCAACTTTGTTAGTGTTCAATATTACTTAACCATTAAGACTGATTACGGCCCATTTAATATTATCTGTGGGACAATTACTAAAGTACTAATTTTTTAGTATATTATTTTGTTTTATATTAATAACTTGAAGAGGTGATTTTATATAAAAGGGTAATTACATTTTTCGAAGTTTTGGTTTCAATGTCATTTGTTATTTATCAAAGAATTTATAACTATGAAATTATTCCCTTATGTTTAGTTTTAATATTTCTTAGAATAATCATACTTTTTAATACCTAGTCCTTTGGGTGGCACCCTCAAAACACCAAAATGGCGTTGAGTGGCGAGCCCCTCCGCGGGTAGTACGAAAATTCATATTAACACGCAGACATAATATGTCTGCGTGCCACCTTTGCGATATTAACTGTCAGACACATCTACATTTCCAAATATATTTTCTAATAGTCTTTGAAATGAAACGAAGAAGCAGTTGGTACACAAGAATGCACTTAGCACTATTGCGACAAACGTCAATTTATACAATAAAATACCTGTCAGTAATACTAATTTTAAATAATAATTAAGTCAAAAATAAAACAGTACCAATGAAATGGGTACACATATACTAGGAAATGCTCATGCAATCGTTACTTATTTGTGTCGAGTTTTTTATGGACACAGAGATAGGTAGGACCTGTTTTTATGTATTTGGCTGTACATTTTTTTCAAATAAGCGTACGATTATTTTAAAAAATAACATGTTTTAATGTTCTATTAGATTTGCGCGAGCACTACACATTATAAATAAAACAACTTTTACGTACCACCTGCTTGGGATCCAGTAATTAAAATTATTAAAACCCAAGAAAACCACCACACAGAAAGACCTAATGACACCGTGAGCTCCGTTTGCGTGAAACGGAACAATTAATAATTAAAGTGACGGTAGATTTAACTATTTCATAAAACATGACAACCTACATCTTTAGTCATCCCGTGACCACGAACGCTGAAAAGTGTTAAGAAACAACGAGCAATAATAACACCATGTAAAATCTAATTACACGCGAGTTAAATCCGTAAAAGTTGTTTTATTTATAATAACAGGATTTGCTAATCTGCTGCGCCTTATCTTTCTTTTTCAGGATTAATTAGTCCTTGGAATTGTGTTAAGTCTTAAATATTCTGAAGGAACTATGAACTAATTACTTAGCAGACTGCTCGGGACTGGATTATTAAAATGTCAGGAACACATAATTAGCATCGTGATTCGACACAAAATATTTGCGATGGATAAATATTAGATTTAGATTAGATGAGATTTTTCTAATGTTACAAAAATGATTTATTTTTACCATAAGAAAACTAGGATTTGGGTCGCTTGACGGTACGAAATCACCGTAATTTGCAGTCGCTTGCGTATTACCGTTTTGTAGGAGGAAATTTATTAATTTACGGACTTTACCTCAATATGTGTGACTGTGGACTAGACGGTTCGGCGTGAGTGGGTCTCCCTGACGCCCTCAGTGGCGCTGGCCCTACCCACTGAAAATCTCTAGTCTTTTTATTACCATTATTTTGTTTGTTTACGGTTTCCAGAGCTCCGCGGGTTAACACTTGAGGACTCGCGCCCTGATTCGTAACACTCATACTCGCTACCGGGTCCACCGGACCCAGTAAAATAACCGTCTAGTCCACAGTCACACATATTGGGGTAAACCAATATGTGTGACTGTGGACTAGACGGTTCGGCGTGAGTCCCTGACGCCCTTAGTGGCGCTGGCCCTACCCACTGAAAATCTCTAGTCCAAGCGATCTGTAAACCGCTTACTTTCTTATGCCTTGTCTCCGAAACGCCTAACCATATCTACACCCTTTAACACTTAAGGACTCGCTATTGGGTCAAATGGACCCATTCCTTTGTATTTGGCTTTATAGCTTTTTGAATTCGATTTCTACACAGTTGCCGACCTTAGTACCTTTCAGCGATAGTTTAACACAGCAAATTATGTCGTTTGGTTACCAACCAGCGCGCTGATAATAAGAACTACGGTCATAAAAGGTAATTATGGGTCCGCTGGACCCGGTAGCGACTAACTACGTAACTGATTTTTTGCTGTTTATTTACTTTATTATTGTCTTTTTTTATTAGAAATGGCCACTAATAAGCTTTTGAGGTGTAAGTATTTGAATGACTTGAACGAACTGCTTAGAAACTAAAAGTTATGATAATTTTTGTAGTGGGTTCTCTAATAGGGGACGAAATGTATTGTGAAATATGTTGTGATCTATGTCAAGGGAAAACGATAGAAAATACATTTTTTTTTTGCATAAAGTGCAAAGTTTTGATTTGAGGACCGCATGTGAAGTAATATTGATTGAAATGTTTTATTTATTTTTATATTGATGGAAATATAAAAGGAAAATGGATGAGAGAGAGAGAGCGAAGGGTATATTCCAGTATACCTTTCGTTGTATGAACCCTGTGTAGATCATCGCACCCGTGGTTCATTCGAGTAGTGGCGAGTAACACCACAATAGCATACTTAAGTCAGGTAGGCTTTTAAAATCTAATGACAAAAATCTACCTCTGTATATGTCACCTAAAACATTTTGTACCTCCAAATAAATTGAAAATAGGATAAGAGGTAGAAGATACCTAAATACAACAATAATCAACAATACTATGAATACAAATATAACAATATAGGATCAAGCAAAAACACTCCTAAAAGCGCCCAGAAATGCTACAAAGCAATTATAATTTTGCCTACACCCGCGTACAGAGATTCCGGTGCGTAGCTTCGTCAAAATGTATTTTCGCCCTGGAAGATAGGATTTGTGAGCATTCCGTGCATCAAAATAGTGTGCCAGGTATGAATTATTCACAGGGAGACTCCGGTCAACGGAATGCCAGATTGTGTCAACGTACACAGTAAAGTACTTTGTTTTGAGGAGCCCGACACAGGACCTGGTCTTTATAAATCAATAATTATTAGATTTTACATGTAGTTATTATATACAATAACTAGCTGTCCCGGCCACGCGTTGCTGTGGTAATTTCATACTACTGACCTATAATATTGTATCTGCAGTAAAAAAAATATGACTATTTATCAAGATAAAAACTATCCTATCTCTCAAGTTGTATGAAACTGCACACGGTTTACAAATTTGATTAAAATCGATTAAGTAGTTTAGGAGTCCATCGAGGACAAACAACGTGACACGTAATTTATATATAAAGATTATTACTTTCCCATTTGTTCCCAGTAAAGTTGCGTCGTTTTATTACCGCTTTTTTATTGTATAATGTGAGTTTGGTTAAAAAATATGGTATTGAGTCACAGTTTGCATGTACTGAAGACGCTTGCAACCACAGATATATCAATCTAAGGAGATCGGTCGAATCGCCGAGTTTATAGGAAGACGAAGTGTCGCAATCAGCGGCCGTACTACATAATATAGTTCTATTTGAGCATGCCGTAATATACACTATTCATTGCGTTCGTCATAAGGACTGCGAAGCGATGAAAGTTAAGCACAGCCGCAAAGGAGATCGGTCGAATCGCTGAGTTACGTATTCACTTGACTTTATCGGAAGGCGAAGTGGCGGAAATGTATGCCCACAGGGCATACTCTTGTCGCAAGTTAAACGCCGGCTTGCCCTATCTCATTGTATTATTAAATCTGTGCTTGCAACACTCCATCTTCTACTTTGAGGATTTCTCTCAATCTTAATCTCTAACAGAAAATGAAAACAACTACATCGTAGTCTCTGAATGGTATTGCCTAGTTCGGAAGCTCCAAATTTCCACTTTTTCTATATGCTTAACAATATGGACCTTTGCTCGTTATCGAGTAGGTCTATATAAATTCTTCTAGCCTATTCTACAAGCTAACATAATTAAACAATTATGTACTTGTGTTCTAAGCACATCGAAACCAGCTTGTTCGCTCAGTGAATCAATCTACATTTTGCAGTATAATAGGCGCCGACAGAAATTCCCTTCTAGATTTCCCAGTCACGTTGTGCAGCGTGTAATAATGCTGTGAAACTCGTGACAAGTATTGAATAGAAATGCAAATCGTCGATCTGTGGTTCGCTGGAAGACGCGTATTTTTTTAATATAATAAAGTAAGTTAGTCGTCCTATTAAAAAATTATAGTGGTGAACTGAGCTCACATTAGTTAAGTCATGTGGGCCTAATGATGGTTGTGTATTCCATAAGACCCGAGTTGGCTAGAGCGAACGAGTTATTGTTATTGTAGCATTAGAACGTGTCTAACATACATGCACTAGAGTGCTCTAACCTAAATTGGGAATATTAGAAAATTTCACCATCATCATAATAGCCTTTAAATTCAACCCACTGCTGGGAAACAAGGCCTCTCCTTGTCATCGCAGGAGGTTTAGGCAGTAGTCCACCACGCTTGTCCAATGTGGATTGGTGCACGTAGTATAAGGTGATTAGTACCCTTTTACTGATCCATTAGTTGCCTTCTACGACACCCATTGGATGGACCTCGTTTATATATTGCACCGAACTGCACAAAAATTTGTAAATTTATTCGACTATTCATGGACCTATTCGTAGACTCATAGAATACAGGCATCAGCAGCAGGCAGCATTATGTCACCTCGACAATACTGGTTTTTATGTATTTAAGTATATGAAATACCCTCCGTAAATAGTGGAGGCGGTTCTTCGGAAGTCATGTTCACCTGGTGGTCCCGACTACTGCTGCAAGACAGGTCATAAGGAAGTCACGTCAGAGTCCAGAAATGGCGACGTTTAAAACTATGACACATATTCCCATGGAGAGTTGGCGTCATGCAAGCTGCTGGCAGTAAAATCTTATGGCAAAGGCTCTATGCCGATAGGCAGATAATTATTATTTGCACCGACCCTAAATAAAGATTGTAGCACAATTTTCAGCTCGGAAAGAGAACATAAGGGTATCACCTCTGTTCACTATGAAAGTTACGGAACTTTAAAAATGACCTTTTAGATATCATGAGATATTTCTTTCGATAAACAATCTCATGTGCATTAAGTCTAACTACTCATAATCGAAACTCGCGTGGTTAATAGGCAATAGTGTTTTTTTAAATATTATTTAATGTGTATGTTTGAATTCTATATCTTTATAAGATATTGCACGAAGGCTCCGCCAATATTAGAGCTATGTTACAAGCCTTTAAGCTATGAATCTTTGACGACTAAAGTGCAGCAATATCGAAGAGCACTGAAATAAATACCAGACTATTCGGTTCATAATGCCAAAAGGACTAAGCAGGGATATTAATAACGATAAAATCGAGTTGAAATTTTTTTCGGTCACCCATCTGAGTAGATACCGATGCACTCGGTAGCTTAGCTATCGTGATTGTTGCGACGAACGCACGACTCAGAGGCATTGACCTCCTCTAATTTGTACACATATTGAAAGTCCAATTTAATGCCATCGGAGGCCTTGTCCTGAGAAGAACCGACAAAAAACTCAGCAATTTTTTTCCTCGCTTTACATTTTTCATGGAATAGATTCTGAAAGAGCCATAATTCACACGTCCAAGTACATTTTTAATTATTATTAGTTATAATCATCAGTCGAGAGACACCCACTGCTGCACAAAGGAACCAAGGATCTCCAACCAGTTGGTCTTGTTCCGCCCGAATCCAGCAGCTTTCCGCGACCTTTGCAAGATCTTTTTAATCTTAATAGTAAAATAAAATATAAAGGCTATTAAGTAAACATTTAGGTATTATAAAAAAGGAAATGACATCTTCCCTTACAATATTGTCAATTCAAAATATCAATTGTACATAATAAATTAATATTTCACTAGTTTACAAAGTAACATTTTGAATGAGTACTCCTATACTATTTAAATATCCCTGAACTTCATACACGATAAACTTGGAAGAGCTATCTAAATTAATTAATTCAAGTTTATTTTTTGTTGCCGACTACCATTTTGTGACGTCATTCACACAAAGTTAAGACTTCCAATACGATACATTGTCTTCCACAATTTACTTAAAACAACATTAAAGTAGGTGATTGCAACGAAATCATCGGAAGAGTCCACAAAAGTACCTCCTAAGTAAAAGGTTAAATCGGAAACGATCGTAAACTTTAGTATTGAGGTCCAAGGGTTGATTGTCGACACATAAAGTTGCCTCGTAAAATTGTGAGACACTAGCAAAAATATTTATTGCTAAAAAGATGGCGGGCTGTTATCTTAGCGCCTAAATGGATCATTCCTATGTATTGTTGAATAACTTTGTAGCTGAAGAACTCGATGGCACTTTCATATTCGTATGAGACGTACACTCTTCCTCCTATTCTGGTTTTGGGTTTGGTGCAGTATGTTTTGGTATTGACAATACTCTTCGATCATATATATATACATTCATCATCATCATAATCATCAACAGCTCATATAATGTCCCCACCGAGGGGTTCGAGCCTACCCCACATTAGGGTCGATTAGGCCTAAGTCAACCACGCTGGCCAAGTGCGAGTTCGTCGACTTCACACACAACCTAAGAATTTCTTCATAGGTGTGTGCAGGTTTCCTCGCGATGTTTTCCTTCACCGTAACAGCGTCGATTAAACGTACATATGAATTCAAAATTTGAAAACACATTGGTACGTGGCGGGGATAGAACCAGTGCCTCCCGGATGGGAGACGACGCTCGTACGCACTACGCCACCGACGCCACTTAGACAAGTATTGTTTGTGAATACGGGCGTCATTATATATAATATGTATATAGCACATGCCAAGTTTTAGCATTAGATAATTATGTGCGGGCGCTTGCCTCACAACAATCTGTCTCTCATCTCCGGTTAGAACGTCATAGTATGCTTAAAAATGACAATGTCAAACAATTTATAATTTGAAATATTGAGTCCTGAAATATCGACAGTTAACTTTTTTGTGCACTCAAATTAATTAATTATTTAGTTACATACATAACAATCCCTAGTGAAGCTAACCTCTTTAGGTCATAGTTATTTTAGGTGTTTATAAATGACAATTATTTATTTCCTTACATATTATGAGTGTAATAAATAAATTTATAAAAAAGACACAGCTAAACTTGCCTCTAGAGCGATAATAATTATTATAAAGTAATCACGTAACTTACTGTGCTACGGCGTATTTTTTATGGTACATAGTAAAATAACAGTAAAATTGTATTTTACGATGTAAATAAATTTCCGTTTAATGTTATTATTACTGAATTTGAAAATTATTACATTAATGAACTACTATTAGCAGCTGCGGTAATTCTTGCAATGTCTTAATTAATCAAGATACTAAATGATGTGGCAACAGTTCTGTACTCAGTCACTGTGCAAAATCAGTAGTAGTTACCTAACGCATCTTTAATACGAGATAATTCTAAGCCTATGAATAAAGACAACTTAATTACCAACAAAAGTAAACTGCCTTAGACTCGTAAAGAAAATGGGTCGTAAACAAATTTAAGTACCCGGTGAATAACGGAGGTGGCATAAGATATGCTGGATCAGATTCACGTCCTAAAACATTTAAACATCCTGCCCTCTTTATTACAAGACTTGATAGCGGTTTAAACATAAATTCAAAACATATTAAGGTTTAAGATATTTATTTCTTACTAGAGGACCCGACAGACTTCGTCCTGTCATAAAGATTTGAAAACATTTGTATGGGAAAAAGAAAAGGGCTGTTTTTATGGTTTTCGCGGGAATTATTCGAATTTTTCTCGGCGTAAAAACCATCCAAGAACTTCAACGAACATTTAAAAAAAAGAATTGGCCAAATTGGTCTAGGCGTTGTTGAGTTATGCGCTTACCAACACATTTTGCAATTCATTTTTATATTATAGATAAAGAATTTACAATTCACTTATGGTAAGAAAAATATAACATTTAAGTTAAGACTTTAGCGACTTGTTAGCAATAATAAGATATTTATTTTTTGTTAAAAAATAATAGTTTCATGTAGAAATGACTGCCCGATTATAATAAATGTTCGACTACCCTCAGCATAGATAATATTACCGTGCCTCAGCGCGCACGGCACCGGCACCAAGCCGGTTTGCACGGATACACCGAACTAGCAAGACTGGAAGCGTCATACATATTTGCGACACTCGTGTAAACGTTTTCTGTTTTAATAGATAAAATATTGTAAAAAAAAAGTGTTTTACTTATACAATTTTAATCGTGTACAGTAATATGTCAACAAATCAAAATCATTTCTTCGATAATAAGTTTGCACACGTCACGCTACTCCAAATACAATATAATATAATAATAATATATTTCCACGCTCACACCAATTATCTAGCCCAAAGTAAGTATCATTAAGAACTTGTGTTATGGATACTAGATAACGGACTTTTTTTTTAATATACATAATATATTAGGTATTTTTATAAATAAACTTAAATAAATATATAAACAACCATGACTCGTCAACAAATACTCGTGTTCATCACACAAATATTTGCCGCTACCAGGACTCGAACCCCGACCGCTTGATGTGTAGGCAGCTATACTGACCACTCCACCACGACGGCGTCAAATAAAGATATGCGGTTGTGCGCTTTTCTCAAATCACTCCATGTCTCGGCACACCTGAACCGAGGTTCGAGTCAAGGAACCCTCAGCCTGCCGCTCCCTTTCGACTTGAACCCTGCAGAGGAACAATAAGATAGTAGGACCCCTTAGCGGCAGATGCCTGTCGATTAAAAACTTGTTATGAGTAGTTCGCCCTACAGTCACAACGTATTCTTCGTCATCTTTAAAAATCTCTGGCGATGCTGTAAAGACCTTCTGTGGCCAATAGCAACAGTCATTAAAAATTGTTTAAACAAATACTGCAAACTTTAAACAGCCAGCTTAACTTGAAAATATTTTGATTACCATCTGAGATCCCGCAGCTATTAAACTGCCGTCGCATTTCAGTAACGATGCATCGGAACAAACTTGTCTGTAAACGTTACAATTGAAAAATTGAGTCGACAGAGTATCCGCACTAACGCTGCTCCGTTCGACACACTTCGTTCCCCTGGATGTCGCCAAAAGCAGTATAAGATCAACTAGTTGAATAAATGTTGAAATAATCCACGCTAATTGCCGTCAATTGACCGCATTGCAGTGTAATTTGTTAAATTATGTTGCCATAACCGAATAATAGTCTTGTGAATTGCTTATGTTCGTGATTAACTCAACGTATACTAGCTTTCTTGTTAACTCGTTAGGAATTTAAATAGACGGCTTCGCAAAACCTTTAAATATTTGTTTTAGTGAATTGGATTAACATGTCTGGGTTGTATTTACTATTATTAAATTAGGTGTGTGCTCGCAGAACGACATAATGATGTTTTCAACGGTTGTGAAATATTTGATTCATCATCAGTATTTAACTGATGATCTAACGTTCAAGTAATATTATTTCATTTGACATAATTTTAGACTATAATTTTGATAAGATGGTGGCAGCTAGCCAGGCAGACTGTACTCCCCTGGAGAGCCAACCCAGGACCTCTGGGTCTCAAATGTGTCCGCTTGGCATCCAAAGTCACATGCCATCGTCGAGTTGTTTTTGTTTTCCCACCACGGCTAGTTCCGGACGGCACTTATCAGGGCCACGACCGCGCCCGAAGTCCCCCGGGTGCGGTTCGATGGCTGCTCCCGGTGTTCTCGTCAGGAGGACGCGCCAGGTAAAGCAGCCGTCGGTGAGGAGGCGGCCTATAAGGCTGGCGTCGGCCAACGGCCAACAGGGGCTGGCGTTAGTCGGTAGCCCATGTGGGCTGCTGGCCACCAATTGGTGCAAAAGGAGTGCCTAGACGGGCAGCGTTGAACGGTCTCGGTGTAGTTGCGCTCACGTGCCCAGATCCCGAGCCGTCCCGCAATAGATCAGGCCGGGGAGGATGTTTAGTGGGTATGGAGGGAACGCCTTTACCTCGAGTCCCACATATCCCCTGCGGTTAGCACCACCTGCGTACACCACGATGCATTTGACCTCCCCGTCAACAAAAAAAGGACCTCTGGGTCTAGCTCCGGTGGGCAAACCACTACGACTACGGTTATACGTCATTTTGTATTTATCAGCTGTGTTTGGGATTCACGGATAATATTTTGGACTCTACGTCGTTTTGTTCAACACTCAAAGTTCATCACATTACTGGGATCCTGATACGTGATCGGTGGCCTGATCTTTTGATGCTTGAATGTGCACGAAATATTTTCACTCAATTTATCGGGGAAGAAGAAACGCTAGCGAAGGAGAGTTCTTCCGTGGCGTACCTCTCCGTTTACGTCAGAAGAGATAAGATGTTCATTAGGAGCCTCCGGCCATTTCACTGCCGGACTGTGGGCATCCTGCCTCATCTAGAAGACGCATTATTTAAGTTAGTAAAGCTACTGAAGCACATACATACTGATTAGTCGTTAATTTTTCCACAATGGAAATAGATCAATGATCATGCTGCTATACCTACGTAAAACTAAATGCATTTTTTAATAAGAGAAACGCGTAAAATTAATAAGAGTAGTAACGGAATTAAAACAAAATAGCCGTACGCTAAAGTAAACACGACAAGCACTCAAATCGAAGGCCGCCATATTCCTCGTAACTTCAAATAATCGATAACTATAAACTATTAATGGACTAATAAAACATACGCCCAATAATGTTAGGAAAAACTCAAACATTTCTCTCATTCGTACAATACAGCTTTGTGAACAGCGCTTTTTGTAGGAATGAAATATATTAATTCGTTTCAAATCATAAACTTATTTGCATGAACGTTATTTTAGGATGATAATAAAATACTCTTGCTCGAAATAGAGTCGTGTGTCCTTGACTTTTGGATTCCAGCTCTTCTTTTCAAGTAAGATTTGTAAGGCTAGATTTATCTGAAGTGTTCTCTATTAGATTTTACTCGGTAAAATCTTTACGACTTGAAATAAGAACAAAACTTTCTAATAAAGCTTTTTTATCTTAACTCAAACATCTCGGTAGTGTATCGTGTTCAACGGTGAAGTTTCCATTTCCAATACAAAGTAGGAATGGCCATGGTCGGTATGTTAATTATTATTTGGTAACTGATTTTGACATTTTCGTAACTTCATACGTTACGAACATGTAATACAAAAATGAGCTCATTAAGAAGTTTCACGTTCGGCCTTTTTCATGATAACGATGGAAATGGAAATCGATTGACGGACCATACCTCATGCTGTTTAGTTGTACGGCGTGTGTGGGTCTGACCCGGCGCGACACAGCGCCGGTCTTCCTACTCACTAAAATTCGGTACCCTCCTAAGCCCTTTAGGGGGCGTTCCGTGATCAGGGTACTTATGTACGGCTCGTTGCCAAAAACTACCAACCTCCTACCTGACGTCAAGCTTCCGTGGAAATGCTATTGTTGGTGATTGTCTCCACCGTACGAGATGACCTAACACGATAGTCTGTGTTCGTCTGGTCAAAATTCTCTTAATCGTACAAGCATGGACAAGACGAAATGTCATGTCGAATTCCCGTGTCGTACCCACTCCCACCCCACTCCTGTATAGGTTGGAAGCTCTACACTGGAAATTGTCAAGGATTATGTTTACCTGGGACAAACAGTCCAACTTGCTAAGTACAACTTCCAGAAAGAGGTCAATTGACGAATCCAACTCGGCTGGGCAGCGTTCGGGAACCTGACGCGGCATATTCTCAGCCCATCTACCGCAGTATCTCAAGACATAAGTCTTCAATACGTGTGTGTTGCCAGTGATAATATACAGAACCGAAATGGCAATAGAGAGGGCTATGTTCGGAGTTTCTGTGCGTTGATCATATCAGAAATAATGAGATTCGCAGGAGAACCAAGGTCACTTACATAGCCCAAAAAATTACGAACCTTAAGTGGCAATGGGCAGGGCAAATTGCGAGGACTCACAGCCGTTGAGGCGGAAAGGTCCTCGAGTGGTGGCCGCGTACCAGGAGACGCAGCGTTGAAAGGCGGTGGCCTTTCAACACAAGGTGGGGACCGACAATCTGGTGAAGGTCGCTGGAAGCCACTGGATGTGGGTAGTATAGTTGGAGAACCTTGGGGGAGGCCTATGTCCAACAATGGACGTCTCTTGACTGAAGTGATGATGATGATGAGTACAAGCATTTGAAGTAAATTAACACGTACGCAACCAACATGGAACAGCTGATTTTTTTTTTGTAACTTCCATGTTGGTCTCATTGCAAGAGTTGTTTGTTAACACTTTCGCACGTTGAAATAATTATAACGGATTCAGAGAATTTATTTTTACTCATAAAGAACATACGGTTAATAAAAGCACTAGCAGATTAAAAATAGTTATATAATAAAAAAGCATAATTATTAAACAATAAATTCAGCTGACTGCAAACTATAATGGAAACCAACCCGAACCCTGAACGAAATAAAAGATAGAAAATTTATTGCGAGAGGCATCTGTTTTACTGCCTTGTTAATATCCGGGCTATTTATACAGTCCCTGCGCTATAAAACTGACAGCAAATATTTTTCTACCCCAATTGATGTTTATTGGCAATGTTGCGAGAAGAAAACAAAAAGAAAACCATAGTGGGTTCTCAAAAGACGTTCTCAAAGTCGGCGATGACGCTTACTTACTGACGCTTACTGTAGATTTATTAGAAGTAGGTATAATATTACACGAAACCATGCATTGTCAACGACACCACGAAACCGCACCACTGTGGTAACTCCGGTGCGGTGCCCGAGAGGTGCCGCTGCGGCGTGATATAGTATACCACACGATGTGATGCGACGCGCGCAAGCTCATCGGGCCAAGACGAGAGAGAGGGTGTATGCGCTGGAGCAGCACCGCTCCCGAGTCACAAAACGCAGATGTGTTGCATTTAAAGCTCCGCGTCGTGTGGCCTCTTAACTCCTGGTAACCTCATACAAATTTCAAAGTGAGAACCATTTTCAAAATTACGCACCTAATCCTAAAAGTTCTAATCTGAAATCGAAACTCTCCATCTCATTCTCAAATCAAATAGGCAACGAACGAGAGAAAAGCGCTATATGAAAATCATTTATTCAGTTATTTGCACCACGGAGGCGGGGATTATTACTTAACGAAATTTCGGTAAATTTCCATAATTTCTAAGTTGGAAATTTATACGTGTTTTGATATGATCTAGAATTCTAGCGGCAAATTTTTTTAAACATAAAAAGGAGTGCTAGAGACATCCAATGATATTTCTTTCAACCAATATTTAAATTTCAACGGTTTTGTGCTCCGTTCATATTTAAATTGTAACTTAATATTTATGAACGTGATATCTTCACGATCTTCAATTTAATAGCAAATTTTTTATCCTCCGATCGTGGGCGAGTCATGAAGTTGCGATACATGAAGTTAGATGTAATTCTGTTTAATTCAAACTTTAGTTATATTGTAGCTGTAGATTATAGCGTAACTGGTATTAGTACCTATTATAATTACTTTTTCTTTTTCTGTTTTACTAAGTGTGACCGTAATTATTTTGACCTATGCTCTGAAGGTACCTACGCTATTACCGTAACATTTATCAGATTTTTTACATTTTAAGGTATTTGTTAAATATTGTGTGGCTTTACTATATAAAAAAAATAATTAAATGTACCTACATGCGTATTAACTCTGTGTGCGTCAGTGTGGGAGCGCTAAGTGACAGCACGCACGTACACATAGATAATGTGCATGTATATCATGTATACAGTCATGGCACACCCACGTTCGTGAGATAAAAATAGGTACCTCACTATCAGGTAGATGCACTAGACTATATATATGTATGAAGAACCAAGCGAGGAGACCCACCGGCAGTAACGCACTCGTATAGGTTAATCTCCAGAGCCTCGACACCGACTGTTGCCAGTGGTCTTTCATCGGTTACATTTCAGAGAGTGTGCGGAAGTGTTACCATAATTTGTGTTGTTGATCTACCTCCCATCCGCACAAAGCGATTTGCTTCTGCTTTCATTAACCCACTCGTTACTGACCTTTATAACGCCACAAATAAGCAAACTGCTAAGGAGGGGAACTATTTACTGAGGTCTGTTTTCCCGGATCAGTATAATCTGGACTTCTCTGAGGCCAGAGTGCACAAGCATTTTCTAGGCGAGCGTGTACCATCTTCGGCCTCATCATCGCTTTTCATCAGGCGTGATTGTGGTCAAACGCTCAGCATCATCATAACAACCTTTATAATTCGACCCACTGCTGGGACACAAGACCTCTCCTTGTCTTCGAATGAGATTTAGGCAGTAGTCTACTACGCTTGCCCAATGCGGATAAGTGGACGGAGTATAAGGCGATGAATACCCCTTTGCTGATCCATTAGTCACCTTCTACGACACTCATTGGAGGATATGGGATGATGCTATTCTACTCTGCAGGCATCACATGGCTACGCTCAGCCTATCGAACATTAGAAAAGAACTCTACCTTCAGCTCCCGCTGCATACAGCGTCAAGATAAATAGGTATTGATAGCATTACCATAGTTCGGTATGTAATTTGGCCTGATAGATAAATTTATAATAAATAATATGTTTGTCATTTTAAGGTTATTTATACTTACGTTTTGACATTGTTTTTGTATTTTTCATTCTGAATTATTCTGTGTGTTTAAAATGTGAATGTATGCTACTAACTTAAGGCGGGTCCAGATATGATCATTTGCCCGATCCGATCAGCGTATCCGTATCAACGTATCACGTATCAAGCCCCGTATCAAGTTGTGGACGCCTCGATTTGCTCCGTATGACAATCGTATGGAGCCGAAATGACATGAAACGGGCCGTATCATAACGGCATATCAAGATCGCGTAACATGATACGCGTATCATCACCCGTCCACATATGCGATCATGATAGGTACAAGTCGGAGATACGGATACGCTGATCAGATTGGGCAAATGATACATATTTTGACCCGGCTTTACTAGCGTTTTGGTGAAGGTGTTCTGTGATATATTAAATAAAATCAGTAGGGATATAATAGTGTTGTAGGCCGATGGTATAGTTGGGCAGATCGTGATAATTATGCGGGTATATCGTGAAACATAAAAAGCTCGACCACTGATCAAGTAACACATTTTTTTAAAATGGTAGTGGTCAGGAATGATCAGTAGGTTCAAGTTTATTTTTTTATGAGCAAGCGGTTTGGACTGTTTGTGGGGGAGTCTATTGGCCTACGACACAATTCCGGCGTTTAACAATGTGCCCGAGCATATCAAAATCAGCCCAACTACGCGTGCTGGTCTACGGTGTCACCGACAAACTGTGGCTACAATTCCAACGCGAACTAAGAAATTTAGCAACTCGTTTCTTTGTCGCACAATTGAAAAATTGGAATTCACTGCCAGCGCACGTGTTCCCACCTTTCTACAATCCTGGGTCATTCAAAAGAAGCGTGAAGAAGTACCTTGCAGGTCGGTAAGGTGAGGGTGGCTAGCGCGGTGGTTTTTATCTCTCGCACTAGCTATCTTCACATTTGGAATCCACTTCTGCTTACCATCAGGTAGAATGGAGTCATTTGCTTGACCTTTTTATATAAATAAAAAAACTATACGATCGGGCGACGACATATGTAATAGGGGGGTACTCGTATAGGGGTCCTTCTCACCTGTTCCTTCACGTCACAGCACGCTTGAGACGAGGTCGGAGCCCTTAAAGGCACCATTAGGCATTCCGCTCCCTTGCAGTCTGAACGCCCTAAAGACAGTAATCGGTTGAAACTCAGGACCACGAGAGTTGTCCACTAACTATTAATCCTCTAGGAACTAACCTTCAGTGACCTATCAAACAAAAGCCGACAAGCAGGATACACTTAAAGAATGTCAGCAAGCTGGGACAGACAGCTAGTTGAATATAATTTAGTTGGAGACAAGAATTGTTATAGTGTTTGTGTGTTACCATTTTTATAAGTCAGTTTTTGGCCGCGACTTCGTCCGCGTAGAATAGTTATTTAGGGCAACGTTTAAATTTTCTTTTTATTTCTTCTAACCCAAGCGCCATATACCCAATGTTCATCGATTTTACTTTAAAAAATGTCAGATTTCCAAACAAACTTTTATCCCTCATTTTACCCCCTTAGGGATTTCCAAAAATCTTAAAATACCTCTTTTTTAATTTCTAACGGAAAGGCCATGTACCAATTTTTATGCATTTTACTTTAAAAATGACGGATTTCCATACAAACGTTTCACCCCCTTTTCACCACCTTCGAGGGCGAATTTCCAAAAATCCTTTCTTAGTGCACCCCTGGACTTCTTAAGGAACCTACGCACCAATTTGAGAATCTCTAAGCCCAGCTGTTTGGGCTGTGCGTTGATATGTCAGTCAGTCATTCATTCAGTCAGTATTCATTTTTATATAAACAGGGCGAGTTTTTTTTTCAGGTCAGTATGGGGAAATTCTAAACTATAAGAGATAGAGAAAAACTCTCTTAGGAACCGTGATCTTAATTTTAGATAAAATAAAATTGGTATTTAAAATTTTTTTAAATGCTTAATAGATTATAGATAACTATCGGATTTATTGAAAAAAAAATGTTATTTCCATTATATATCACTATACAAACTTTTTTTTATGCAAAATTTTTTTTCTCAAAAAAAACGATATCTCCAAATCTATTAAGAGTTTTTTTTTTAAATACCATTTTTATTTTATCTAAAATTAAGATCACGGTTCCTAAGAGAGTTTCTCTCTATCTCTTATAGTTTAGAATTCTCTCATACTGACCCTTATATAGATTCAGTAATAAAAATAGTACAAGCTAACTTCGGTAGAAAAATAAAACCAAACAAGTTTTCTTTATTTTTTTAATTCATTGTGATAGTAAATAGACGTAAGGATGTAAATAATAATTGTACAATATACTTAATAGACTTTGTTATATTTTACATTTAAATTATGAGCATTTATTATAATATTATCGTGTCATTTTTTAGATATGTACACCTCTAATTAGTAAAGTTTCTACATAATTATTATAATATCATGTAAAAGTTAATCTATTTTATTAAATATAAAAGTAGTTTTGTGTAATGGAAACTTTTGCTTTAATAATTATATTCATTCGCACACGAACATGTATTCAAAATACAGTATAATTTAAATACTTAATAATTAGGGTTCTGAAGTATGCATAAATATATCTCATATTAAAATTATAATTATTTCGAACCGTTCGTAGGATTTTACACCTAGCAGTCATTGCAACATCTCTTAATTTGGCTCGCACACGTAGACCGACTCCAAACGTTTGTGTCTCTGTAAAGTCAATTTATACTACATGATGTCCTTAGTAGAACACAAATTGCAGTACACCTGTAAATATGAAAACTATAGCAGACATAAAAAATATTTCGTAACTTCTTAGGATACAGCCTGCAATTTAGATTACCCAAAACCGTAGGTATAACTTCTCTAATTAATCAACCCCATACATACAATTACAAGGTCTTTTGCGAATTTGACAATTTGTGATAATCTTAAGGTTTTCAGAAAATATTGATGGATAAAGAGGTATTTTTTATACAAAATATACTGAAGTCAAATATTCCCATATTGGGGAGGGGAGACACAATATATATTAAATATATAGCCTACTCGAATCAACTCTGTATCAATAATTTATATAATTACCTATAAATATTAATAGAGAAGCCTATTTGGAGGTCTTATGCAATCACAATGTCAGAAACCTACTTATTAAGTAAAATTTATTTGCCGTCTAGTTCGAATAATTTAATAAATAGCGCAAATAATGATATAATAATATATTTGAAATAATAGTATAACATTGAGATTACGTAAGCAGTACAATCACTACTTCCAGATATTTGAATAATAAAAGAATAAGCCGACAGGAGAGAGACATCAATCGTTACAATTTGTCTTCATACAATTTCTCACTAGGTTAAAAATATTATAAATGAAATATTACAGATGGTTTTGATGAAGACGTGATGTTTTTTATTTGATATGTTGCCAACATGGTTTTTTTAAGAAAGGCGCAAAGTAAAGTTACTACAAAGACGGCAACGTGAGTGTGACACCTGGTTTCAAATGTTCATAGGTTGCGCTAACCACTTACTATACAGCAAACCGTATGTTTGATAGACAATGAAACTTAACAAAATTTCGAAATCACCAAAAACGAGCTTTATAAGATTGTTTCGTTCTCGTAAGGGAAACAGCTCGAGGACAACCTTGGATATAGTAGAATGTAATAACTATTTCTGAGATAACAGAATTGTTGACATGAATATCTCCTTACTGAATTTTCCTTTGTAGTAGCTGAAATAATATTTTGGCATAGCTAAGTAAAGAAAAGCTCTGACTTCAAAAAAAATTACGTGCTCTATTTATTTATAAAACAAACGACTCAAAATATTATATGTAGGTCTGATAAAAATAACAATAAGTAAGTTAACACAAACTCCTTAACTTCTTGAAGCAATATTTTTGTAAGAGAAGTGCATTCACATCTACAAGTTTCCCGAGAATGCTCTCATAGCCAGTAAGGACGAGTTGATGACCAATAATAGATCTTATGACATAATCATTAAAGTTTTTTAGTGATAGAATGCAAACAGACGGTGCTATTAATTTTAATATTTCTCCGTTTTGCGTTGTAGGTACATTCATTACACCATAGGACTTCTGTATAATCAAGCATAAGAATGAAGACAACACGCAGATTCGAATCAATTTTTGAAGCTTTACAAAGCAAACTGATCTTTATATCCACAATATAATGCAAACATTTGTATCTATACATGCACACATACAATCACGCTCATGAGAACTCCAAAAGGGGTCGGGCAGAACATTTGGTTACACACACTATGGGTAACGTAGTGCCTGCCTACATAAGAGAAGCATGAAAGACAAGTCACTAAGCATTTAAGTGAACCAACATTTGTGTGTTTGAGAAAAGAGACGAGAATTAGAACAAAATGATTTGTATATAACGTCAAATATAGCAAAATATAAGCAGAGTTAAATGTTTCAATAATTATGGGTATATACTTGTATACTCTTAGATATTCTATAGTATATAAACGTAGATAAATAAGATTGTCATTTTATGTTATTTTGTCTGATATTTCTATGCTAATCCTTGATTCATATTGAACAAATTCTAAAATTGGTAAAGTTTTGGAGTCTGAGCTTAAACAACTATTCATACATAGTAAAAAATTCAAGTAAATTCAAAGCTAAATCTAACACCTGCGTCTTTCATTGGTGCATTAAGTTGTGGAGATAAGGGTTAATTTATCACTGCATCAATGTACCTTGACCTTAAAGCTGACGTCACAACACAGGCGGAACCTATTTCTCTTACTACGTTTACTTCATAATTATGCTTGTAATTCACGGACACGGACATTTTGAAGTATATTTTCCATAACTACCTCAGTTCTATTTGCATTCTTACTGGTATATCATGCACTTACACGATATGAATGTCAAGGCTTACTGAGTTGTCACTATCGACGGATAATTTTATGTATATAATTATATTTTTTTTTCTATGTGATGTTTCATTGACACACTGCACGCTTTATTACACTTCTATGCACCTAAATTAATTACTATTTTGACTAAGAATAGTATATATTTATTGTTCTAATACGATGAGATGCTTATATTGTAGTGGGCTTCCAAATTGAGCAATTTTCTGTGAATTATAACAACAAAGAACTGAAATGAAATACTATGGGAACTTAATGGCAGATTATTATCAATAGCAATATACTTTAAAAAACCGAACGCAATAATGAAATTCCAGTAATTCTCAATTTGAAATCCAACTATAATGAAATCTTTATCACTTCTTTTTGCGTTTTTCTTTAAAAACAATTTGAAGTATTGATTTATCGTACATTCAAAATCGAACTTTATTCCTTAGGGGTAGGTATGGATCCCTTCTTTCCCTTTGCTACGATCTTTAGATATGTCTTTATCTACAGTCCTCATACTTTGAACTGGCCCTTGTTTCAAATGTTTTAGATTTTGTAGATAAGCGTTCACTTAGATCTTATCCCTACCGTAAATTATAATAGTGCTGAGATATTGTATTAATAGCAAATTAAAAAGATTAAAATAAAATAAAATTAATGACACAACCTGTAGTGCCATTAAATAGGACTATTTGAAGTTGATATCGCAAAGAGAAATGATAAACACATTATTTTATAAAAAATTGCTAAATAGACATGATTTGTTTCTTGAAATGTACACATACAATTGAAACGAAGTCCTACTAATAAACTATAACATTTTAAAATATTCTTCGTTATGTAAAAATTTAAACGATGCAATAATTAAAACCTTGGCACAATACACTTCAACAAACATGAAAAATTACTACCAGTAAATATAATTATTTTATTCTATAACATACAATGAAAATATTACACGATATTCGGGAATATAAATTATATAATTATATGTACGATGTCTTCTTAAAATCTTACTAAATGTATATCAGTTACGAGAGTAATATCAATATTATTAAAAGTAATCTAATAAAAATGATTGTAAAGAATATAAGAAAATTAAATTTAAATAAGTTTTATCTACACCCATATAGGTGTAGTTATTTAAAAAGTAAATTTCAATTAATTTCCAAGTTTAAATATTCATATTATTAAGAATATCTTATTTACAGAAAGTTTCGATTTATTTTTAGTAGCATTCGTTAATCGTTAGGAATATGACACAGCAGTTGCTGAAATCATTGATGCTGATTTTTATGAAGTTGATTTGAATTCGATAGGTTTATAACTAGAAGAGGATATTAGGATTAAACATCTAAGACATGTGCAACACTCGCATCTTAAATCATTGAAGGGTAAATCTATAAATAGTGGAGGGAATTACAAAGTCTTAGCTTTGAGATAAATATTGTATTTATATCGTTATATCAATTATATAAGGATCAAAGTACCCCGTGACATGGATTAAGGCTTACTATGACATGCTCTTGTCTTTCTGGTCCCCAAGCACCAGTGATGGTTGAAAGAAATGGAAATATTTTACAAATGTCTTTAGTATTTATTTAGAATTAGTGCCATTCTTATTTAAATACAATTTACAAATTTGGTATACTTTCGTACAATATTTGTTTTATTTTCGATACATAATTGACGATATAAAATGTTTAGATACTATATGGAAAATATAATTTAATATCTATCATAAATACCTACTATACAAAAGATTTAAAACAAAAACTAAACAATGTATATTTCCGCAACGTTCCCTTCACTAACTTCCTTTAGAAATTCAATACTGCTTCTTACTTCCTAAAACACCATGTGCAGATGATACATAATTATCATTGGACCAAAATTCAACCTTCAAATCTTTCAATAGATCTATTTCTACAAGCCTGAATAAGAACATAACTTATTCAACGTTTTAAACTACATTGGGTGTAATTCTGTTGGCATTTATCATGATCTAATCTAAAAACCATTGATGGATAATAAAACGTTGAAAAATTCATGTCAGTCAGGATATTAGCTAAAATACTTATGATGAGATAAATTGCGATTACATTAGGCATTATAAAAGTATTGATATTGACAACTACGCTTATATTATAATGTATAAACACATCCACACAGTCAAGAAATCAAAAGACACAAGTAGAATAATTATCTAAGCCACTGCAGAATAATTTATTTTGTACATAGCTATAATATGTTAATTTATCTTAAGATTGCTTATAATGAGTAGTTTTTACACACATCACATTTCCTTATAATAAAATTTAGAGTGGCACTGTAATTATAAATATTATGTAGGACAATAATGTTAAAGTTATTGTGCAATCCTTAATTACGGATAAGTGAATTTAAAAATCTACCTTATCTCACCTTAAATTAGACACTCAGTAAAGACACAAGAGGATTACGAGTAAAGATACAAAATTATTAATTCTAGGGAACGATGAAAATAACACACTCCTTACTAGAAAGACTATGGTCCCACAACAAGACACGTTATAAAGAGCTACAGACCAAAACTTCACGCGAAAGTGTCCAAAATTCGTTGTTGTCAAAAATACGCACTCGTCACCTTAACTGAAGTACATCATATCACAAGATAAAGTAAATTTAAAGTAGTTCATAGTAGTTCAATTGTAACAAAAGTTAATCGTCTGCTTAGGGACTTTGTGCAGGACTGGGCCAAGGCGGCCTCATTTTTTCCAGCACATATTTGAGCTGGAAACCGGTATGGAAATGCTACAGATACTCATCTATCTGATCGTAGTCCTCATCTGGAGGAGACGGCCCTGACACAGATAGAATTGGCAATCCAAAATGTTTCACTGTTTCAACACTACTACTGTCGTCGGATTTGCTAGCTTCCTCGTTTATTGTTTCCTCTCGAGGTTTGGCTTTGCAAAGGCGTTCAGATGAATCGCTCATTGTAGTAAGGGGAATATTATCGGCAGATCTGTAATGAATAAATATTTTAAGAAATTGTTATTTTTCTGAACAGTATAAATAGTTATATAAAAATATATGTCACTGTAACAAATTCAAGGGTTTAAAGAAGCTTAATAATTTATTTTGTACATCAACCCTACATACAGCATAATATAGTGATTTTAAAAACTAAGCATTGTTACGTTCTATTATAAGAAATAAATGGATTGCCTACAATCTTTATTTTTTCTTTCAAGAAAAAAAAAGCCTTCATGTCACTTCACCGATCTTAACCTGTAACCTTCAACCACTGAGGGATTGGCTATCTCATCATTAATTGTCAAAACACAATAATGCCGTTAAATTTTTGGTGATATATATCATGATGATCAATTAAATAATAAAATGACCTTACATAGCACCTTGAAGACCTCTACGCAAATAAAATTTATAGATCCTACTTGATAGTTGAAATTTACATAGTTTAACTATTTTCATCAATAAAATATCATAAAAAGAAAGTATAATGGTATAACACTTGAGTTAAATTACCTGGCCTTACGGCACAGCTTGGACTGGGAACCGTGCCGTCTCAAGAATTCTCCAGCGTCGAAGGCAGCGAAGCCTGTAGGCTCGGCGGAGACAAAAATTGCCGAGTTGACTCTTGGTCTATTGCACCTGGCCAAGAGACGCTCCTCACACTCCAAGCTTTGCGTGTGTGTATGCGACCAACGCATATGCTGCAAAAATATATTTGATTTAGTTAGTAATGTTACTAAAAGTGGTCTTGAATTCAATGAGGACATTATTTCTGATGAAGAAATAAATCATATACATCTATACCTATTTTGTTCTTTTGTTTGTTGATGATAAAAATGTTTTCTAGTATTGACCCCTTGCAATGAAATAACATTGAACGCGATTGGTCGATTAACATTCAATACTCAATAATTTATTGCATTCTATAGGTATTTATATAGATGTTAATTATAAATAGGAATCACTATGGACCCTGTCGAACACAACAATAATGGGAAGGGGGAAAATTTGATCTTATTCATTTATTAACTTTCATTTTAGCTCTAAATATTGAATGACAATATCCTTGTCGAAACGAAAATTTACTAATAATAATATTAAACTATATAGTTACTAAATATCGTAGCGAAAATATTATCACATATGAAAAACTCAGATATCTATATTTTTAATATAAGGCTGAAGATTCTAACGTTAAGACATAATGTTAATAGACGTCGAGTTATCGTTTGATCACAGAAATAATAAGTTGTAATTGATGTTCACTGGTAACGGATCAATCAAAAATAACAAATTTAAAGTGCACTGAATGAAATGTACTTATACCAACGGTTATCCGCAACACACTATTGTCGTTATTAATTAATTTCATACCTTGTTGAGTATTAGGGTTATTCTTGCTCTATTTATATGCGTGTGGCCTTTAAATTTGTAGTGTTTTTAGTAAATATTCCCATGTCACGTTACGTTTGTCATTATGAACATGCGATGTTGCGATGTTCACTTTTCCCATCGTGAAAAAGCTCTACAAATTCTAAGTCGTTAGTGTCTTCATTCAACTTTATAGTGACCGAAATAAGATCTAGTTTTGCGTGTTATACAGATAATTTTTTGAAGATGGACAAGTTATTATAACACAACTTTACTGTCATTGTAACACGCGATTCTCAAGTTAAGTCCGGAGCAAGGGAAATTTGTTTTGTTGTTTCGAATGAAATAATTACAGAAAAGTTTTAGATGCATTAAATTTGTAGAGGTTGCTGTACCTACTACATTTATTATTCTTCATGTTTAAGAATTTCTTGCCTATGAACAATTATGTACGCAGATATATTTTAGATTATTAAAGGTAAAAAAGAAACAACTGTTTAAAGGAATAGTCGAAATATTTCGATAAGTTTCGATTGTCCTACTTTTTTGTCATTAGACTTACACGAGGAGAGGTAATTGCCAAAAAAAAACTCAAACTTGATGTAGCAATCTTAGCATAAATAGCAACTGTTATTGAATACTTGATCACAAATCAAAAATTAACTCCTTCTATTTATAGCTTTCGATAACAATCAACACAGTTCCTGTTATTTTAAATTTTCAGTAACGTGCATTTAGAACTAGTGTACAAGAATGTAGAACAAGGCTTAGCTAGTGACGCATCCACGTAACGAATTCTTGAAAAACTGGCCAGGTATCAGAATTCCTATTTCTGTGAAATAAAAAGCTATTTTTGTAGTAAAGGGTGTGTTAAGATTGACAGTACCTTTAATGGAACTATTTCAAACAAGACGTTAAATTATAGTGAAACTGATACACGTGGCTTAAGTGTTTGATGGACAAATAAATACAATTTAAGAACTAAGGGGAGGACAGAGAATAATTGGGTTTGTACTGGTGAAATGATGTCGTTTTACTCTATTTTGGTTGTATAGCAAATGTCTATTCTACTTTTAGTCATTTTAGATTTTCTGAAAATCGTTTTAGCTTACATTTTAGTAGTGCTTATTGAGTAGGGATATTAAAAGTGGCAACTTTTCATTTTTCTATTTAATTTCTTTTTTTGAGATATGATTTCATTATACTAATCATCTAGCTAGATATTATTTAGTCCGAGTAAGTGTTTTTAAGACGCACATGGTTTGTTCTCACTAGTAGAGTAGTAGTAGCGTAGTGTCTAATCTAAACCTAGTATTACTTCGTGTTTGCCTAGATTCTCGATTAATTAAGTGACAGTTATAAAAGACTAGACTCACGAATTTGCTTTTTAATATTTATGTTACAAGAAACGCCCGTACTACCGGTAAATCCTCCGATGTACATCCTAAGATTTACCAACTGGTAATTGCAAAAGTGCGAAATATTGTCAGGCGGAGTATACTGTTTTCGGGAGAGTCTAGTATGTAATGTACTGACATGGCTGAGTGATAGGTAGGTTCAGGGTTATTTTTTTCCATGCGGAGTGAACTGTTTTTGGATGAATCGAATGTGCGATGTACAAGTATTTTTATTTTACTGAATTTATGAAATGTAAATTTTCATAAAGTTCCAAATGAACGATGATCACAGAAAATTTCGTTTACCAATACCAGTTGGTAAATCCGAGACTTTACCGTAGTATGAGTTTTTGCTTTACATGAAATCCAATTTTCAAAATATAGGACTATCGAGAAGTTCATGAGTCACAAAAAAAAGTTTCCTTAGTTCCACCGTAAGACGTGGTAGGTCTGATTAGTAGAACAAGTGAGAACAAACCAATATGTGAATGTCCTTTTTTGCTCTCAAGGTTTTCACTGACCGTGGGAGATGCCTCTAGTACACAGTTGGATCCAGGTCCATGTCACGCACTAGAAAAAAGTGTACGAAGATGGGTAGTTTTATTATTGTTTACTAACACTATTTTAAGATTATCATTGTTACTAACACTTTAGGGGCTTTGCCCGAAATAAATGATTATTATTATTATTTAAATCTATATGTGTATCTTTAGTGGTTATAGATAAACAATTTATGCATACTGTTGTACCTACAAGCGCCTTGCTTGATAGTTCATAATAATAATTGAATAAACCGTCTACGGAAAATGCCTTAAATTGCCGTGATTTGCGTATCTCGGATTTTGTACTTGAGTCTATTAACGTTATTTTGATAAGTTTTTTTATATATATCTTGAAAGAAAGATTAGATATTTTCAATTACGAAATTAATAAGACTAGAAAGTTGATCAAAGGTATGTAATAAAACTGTTAAGTTCTTTGATGATGGTAAATTGAAGCTATGATTGAACAGGGGATTAGCTACTTTTTACATAAATAAGTAGCATAAACTGTGGCAGATTAACAAAAAATATCTTTATAGGTAGTGCTAATTATGACTCGTTTCATAATTAGCAATATAAAGTATCACAAAGTAAATAGTAAAATAATTAAGTCATTTATATAATTATCAATTATTATTACAGGTTATTGTTAGTTTTTTTAGATTATATATTTTATTGATTTCTGTCCTATGCAAATTCTGCTTGAGGGTAAACCTTCAAAAGGATATCTCCATACCTAAGTCGTGCCATTAAGCCCATAGGTATTTTGCACCAAATAGGTACGTACTTGAATTACGCAAAAACTTGAATTCTAAAATTTTATTAGATGTATTATTAATATCTCAATTATCAGACTGTTCTATAATTGTGCTTACCTTCATACAGCGCGCTCTGCTAAAGGAAATAAAAAAAATACCAACTCACATAAACCCATCAACATAATGTCATCTAGTAAATTATAACACAATGAGTATGAAGTATACCTACTCATTGTTTTGGTTTAAGTTAATTTAGGAATCAGTAGCAATAGTCTGGTGGAATAATAATGCTATTATATAATAAAACACTCCTTTAGCTGCAGTAATAGCATAATATATATTTTAAGACCTGACATAAAGTATAAGAACAAGGAAATATAAAAAAAACGTCATACACCCTTGTATGATGTTTTTTATATTTCTTTGATTTAAAGAAAATAATCCTCAAAATTATGTGTTACTACACAAATAGTGTAAGAATATTGTTTTCAAGTAGACAGCTGCAAGGATCGGTAAAAAATATTCTTTAAATTATCGTAGTAGTGTATCACGAAACATCGTGATAGATAATGATAAAAAAATATTTTATTATATTCGTTTTATTAAGTTTAAGTTTCATTTAATTTACGTCTGTACTTTCTCGTAAGTATACGTAGTACAGAGGAAGTCTTGTAATCGTAAAAAAATTCAAACACGAGATTTTGACGGATTTGCAAGTTTTGGACCTCCCTGAGTCCAAAATTTTTTTTTTTAATTGTGTCTGTCCGTTAGCACGATAACTCGAGTATGCTTTAACTTATTGCAACCAACTTTAACATGCATGTATACCATCAAAATATAAGGTTTCTATCAACTTTTGAGTAGTCTATCACGAAAGTTAAGCAACCAAGTGCGTGGTCGGTACCCAGATGGGTGACCAAAATTTAACACGGAAAGTCAAGGGGAGACCAATCCCAATTTTTCTAAAAGATATTCCAGTACATTCGTATGTATTTACCAACTCGTTCCCGAGCAAACATAATGATTGGAGCATCGTACGTACAGTAATAAAAAACTCATAAAATTTTAAAATCTTATTTAAAATTGCGCAGCAGTGAAGGTATTTTGTATATCTTATCTTTACAGTTACATATTTTTGTTATTCCTCGTTGTTTCTGTTGCCGATTGGTGGTATTCTGGTAGTGTTGATATCCATTAATTATTATTTCTTATTAGCGTTAGATGAATGAACGCCATATGCCAATGGAAGTCAAATAATTATATTTAACGTTGGTAGAGTAGAGGTGTGTCGTGATTTTTCCAGAACACAAGATAGCAGTACAATACCAACGATCGAGCTCGTTAAAGTAGGCTACGGTAATAAAACCTGATTGGGACAGTAAAATAAACAGCTATTCCGACACCCTCCAATAAAGAGGCGATAAAACACTTTAGCAAAAGATTTGTAAAAAAAATAACCAAATACTATTAGAGAGCATACTGGCCAGTGGCGCTTATTTGATAAATTTTATTTAGATATAATTTCTAATTTAACTTAAAAACTCTATCAGCGAATTAGATAAATATGAAAGATAAGAGCTAGTTTTATCAACTGAAGTTTTTAAATGTATCGAGATAAATATGATTTACAAACTTTTTTTTTTCATATCCGCCGTCGCCGATTGAATGCTTTTTGTCTACATTGTATTTGCACAATTTTTATCAATTGAATGAGAGCATAATGGGACAGCATAATATTTCGTTTAAAATTAAAATCAATTTGAAGTTGCAGTGCCAATGTGTTTTCAAACTTTGAATTCATATGTACGTTTAATCGACGCTTTTACGATAAAGGTTAAACATCATGAGGAAACCTGCACACACCTATGAATAAATTCTTAGGTTGTGTGTGAAGTCAACCAACCCGCACTAGGCCAATGTGGTTCACTGGGGCCTAATCGCCCTGTAGGATATGGCTGGTTTCGCCACATCTTCACAGCGAAAAGGGAAGATCTTCCGTCGGGGACTGCGGCTCGACTGTTTTTTTTTTTTGTAAGACTACTGCAGTTTGCCGCTGATGGCATTTACTGCTCCACCGGATTTTTTGAGAAGGCGAAAACCTTGGAGGGTCCTCAAGCCTGTAGGGCGGACGTTCCTAGGGGATTACTGGGCGACCGAGCATCTCCCCCATGGGGATTCTCTCGACCGCCTAGCGTCCCTAGGTCGTCCGGATCGGAAGGGAGCGACACGCCCGAGGGTGCCTCTAAAGGCTCGGACCTCGGCTCGGGCGCATCGGGTTGTGGGGGACACGGCGAGAAGCGCCCCGGCACATATCTGTACCGGGTATAGCGCATCGTGTGTAGACCGGGTCGACGCACCCTTGTTCGACGAGTGCGGTGATTAAAAGGTGTGACACTAGTGCTTGTGTGTGAAGTGTTGTTGTGAAGCGGTAACGAGGCATTTGCGCTCGTGATCTGATCGTCCGCGTCCAATAGGACGTTTTTTGGACGGCGCGAGGCGCGCGCGGCATCTTTATTAGCACAGTAACTAGAGGATTTGACTACGAGTGGGTTTGGATGGTGTGGAGCTTTGTCGAAGTAGCGCCTAGACGCTTCCTTCATGAACGAGGATATGGTTGGGAGACCGAAATCTCTATGGAGATCGACATTGCGTATGTACCAGGGGCAGCCTGATGCCATGCGCAGAAAACGGTTCTGAATAATCTGCAGTTTTTTGATATTTGTGGGAGCCGCGTGTGCAAAGACAACGCTAGCATATGTCATGATAGGTCGTACACAAGCTTTGTAAAGCGTCCTCTTATTACTAGAAAAATGCACTGAAAAAAATCGACTTGCCTCAGGCGGGACTCGAACCCGCACCTTCCACAATCCGGGTGGACGCGTTGACCAATTTCGCCACCGAGGCACTGCTTTTCGCTGTCGAAATTTGTCAGTGCTTGGTGCTTATGTTTTTATGGTAAACATCGTTTCATCAAATCTTTGAAATTTGCACTTCCAAGACCCGAACGAAATATTTTTGCAAATATTTGACGCCCAGCTAAGATGAAACTACCTTACATTATGGAATAATTTTATTTTTGCGTTTACAAACGCGTAAATATAATACTAGAAAAATGCACTGAAAAAAATCGACTTGCCTCAGGCGGGACTCTAACCCGCACCTTCCACAATCCGGGTGGTCGCGTTGACCAACGCGTCCTCTTATTTCTAAGAGACATTCTGCTCCGCTTTCCTATAAGGTGGTATAGGCGACCTAGGACGAAGTAGGCCCTATCTCGGACTTGGCTCGACTGTACATCGTTGGAAGTTGTATATATACTGATGTACCTCGGAAACTTCGTAAGCGTGATTTAGGCTTGCATCGCATATTGTGACGTTTCTGTGTCGTAACTTGGCTCTCTCTTATTATTTCTTAAGGAAATACGAAAGATTTATTTTTGAAAGGAATCACCTAATGTTAGGCTCAGGACGTAGCTTTTATTGAATGAATGCTTTTAATATTATCGCATGATACGGCGTTTTCTCAAACAAGAAATAGCGAGCACATTGATCTATATGTACCAGTAGTAAAGCCTCATATTCTCTTATTATTTCCTAAGCAACTACAATAGTAGTACATTGTTAACCACGGGAAGAAAGTGACAGATTACTAACGAGGGAGTAGTTTGTGGCCCGAAGGCGCAGCCAAGGGTCACAATACTCCCGTGTTGGGAATCGAACTTTCTCCAAAGTGCTACATAGTGCTTTACACTACACCTGTGAGGATCATTCAAAGACTTTTTAATTGAAATAAGCAGTTTTATAGAATTAAAGATATTGTATGGGACTAATGCAAGAATTGAAGGCGCCGCATTGCTGGAGCAAGATATGACTAAATTAATTAAAGATCATGTTACAATTTGTACAGTTACTTAAATTAAATGATACAGTTTTGTTAGGAAGATTTATATTAGTATTCGACATTTGAGACAGTACAGGAAAAGAAGGCGGTGGCGCATTCGTGCTATTACTTTGTTCTAACACTTCTGGTTTTCGTGGTGGGACAGAGCCCATTACCGCCACGCTCATAGAAGGTTAGAGGGTTTTGATAATTATTTGACCCTGTGGTAAAATGCAGCTCAAGTAGTGGTGGATGTGATGGGACCGCGTTAGAAAAGGATTTTCGTACAACTTTCCCTCTCGCTAAAACACGTTAGAAATGGATTTTCATACAACTATTTTTTTTATGTTACGAGATGGCAAACAAGCTTGCGGCCCACCTGATGTTAAGTGGTCACCGCCGCCTATAGACACTTGCAATATTAAGTGTAAATCACTTAACACCGCAAGTGCGTTTGCCATCCTGGGGACCAAGATGATATGCCCTCCATGCCCAGTAATTACACTGGCTACCTTTCCCTTCAATCCGAAACACAGCGAACTGCTTCACGGCAGAAATAAGAAAGGCGGTGGTACCTACCAGACGACCCTACATATGGGTCTACCACCTAGTAAAGAAGCAGCAAGAAAATTGCAACTTTGCCTTCCGCATATTTAGGTCGAAGAAAAGATCAACTTTCTCTTTTCAATTTGAGGGAATAATATGTACTGTTCCGATTAGGTGTAGTATAAAAGATTTATTTTTGAAAGGAATCATCTAATGTGCGGCTCAGGACGTAGCTTTTATTGAATGGATGCTTTTAATAATATCGCATGATACGGCGTTTTCTCATACAAGAAATTGCGAACACATTGATCTTTTGAAATTGAAGGGTATTTTGTAGGGAGTTCGCATTACTTCAAATACCTAGTGTTATTCGCATTACAAGTAACGTAAAGTAGAATGTAGGTTCAGCATCAGAAGTAGATTAATACTATAGTACCTTGTAATAATAATCATTCATACGCAATTGTTATAATGGCAGATTAGAATAGTATCATCCCATATTCTTCAATGGGTATCGTAGAAGGAGACTAATGGAACACCTTATACTGCGTCCACCAATCTGCATTGGGCAAGGGTGGTAGACTACTGCCTTAACCTCCTTCGATGACAAGGAGAGGCTTTGTGTCCCAGCAGTGGGTCGCCATTATGATGATACCCATGGTAGCAACTATTACTGCACAAATCATTATGACATTGTACTTCTGATGCTGACCGTTACATGTCGTTATGTTAGCCAAACGATTATTTTAACCACATCCAGTGAGGTTTGCACACTGGTTTCTGGTTTCTGGTCTAGAAGTTACGGGTGCGTAGGCTCAAAAACAAACTGACGGGCCACTTGTTGGTAAGTTAACCGTTGCTTAAAAAACATATGCAATAACAAGGAAAGAATCACTTGGTATTGCAGGTGCGTTATCATCCTGAGGCCTAAGGCCGTGCGCTTCGCTTCGCAGCGCTGCGTCTCCCGTCTCACGCGACGCGGGCATCTCTATGGAGATGACATATATAAGCCCGTGCACCCGCTTAACGCAGCGCACGGCCTTAGATGAAATGCCTCCCATGCCCAGTTACTACGATTGTTTCAAAGTTTGTCGTCAGATGACCAATCCCATAAAGGTTAAGGATTTCTCTTGTAAAACTCGCTTTCACTATCACTCCTGTTATCACTTGCCATCTGCCATTCATAAGATCAGATGAAGACCAGAATGATTTACCCAGTAAAAAAATCTTTATAATTTTATTTATTAAACTCATAATAATCGATGTAGGTACTAATGAAAAGACAGCATTATTTATAAGGATTACAACTTTTTCGTTATTGAACTTAGTGGGAAGAAAATAGAAAAGTTCGTAGGAAATACAATGCTTGTACAATTTAGGATTTGGTCTCAGTCCATTTAAACCGCACTTCTCACGCACAACAACAAAATAGAAAAATGGACTTAGGGCATACTCAGTAGATACACTTTCTTTGTTCTTAGCTGTTATTCCCCAATTATTGAAGATGGAAACACATTGGCGATCAATGGTTTACCTCCAGCTGATCCAGTTCATTTTCTATTGAAGGGCGACGATAGATAGCTCCAGATATTCTGGAGAAATCTAGTCCGACTATCTCTTCAAACTTAGGCCCCTGAGTCCTTTGCCTTCAATATTTCACGTCACGTTTATAAGTTGTTGACCTCTCTCCGTGATAAACTTTACAGTAACTATATATTGCGGCAAGCTGACTTGGCACGCGCTGTCATATATTTTATGCAGAGTATGAACTCAAGCCCGTATTAGAATGCTCATTTTCTAACGTGCAAAAGAGCGGTGAAATGGAAAAAGGACACAACGTTTATTCTTCTGTTTTTCTTCCCTATACGAACAAGCATTGATGCTGCCTGATAATAAGCGGTCACTGTAGCCAATAGACGCTTGTAACATTGATATGTCACTCACGTGCGTTCTGATCCTATCCTCTACACCGTGATACTCCCGAAACATTATTTACCGAGCGAAACACAAAAGGTACTATTTTGTCAATTCGGAGCTAATTGACAACATTAAAAAACTAGTTATGATAATAAGGAAACCATTTGGAGCTTTGGTTTGAGCATGGTTTCCTTATTAAATACTTTTTTCAGAATTTATTACTTGCAAAATTATGAGATATTAAGAAAACACTATACGTTTGATACGTTTAGTGTTTTTTTAAATATCTCACAATAAACGGGCAGCGTAGGATTTTAACATCCATCTTTTTTTTAAATTTATGATTTTAAGATTTGACATTTGTTTCATCTTTTCTTTATTGTATAGAGTCCATGACATTAACCCACAAAATCCTACAGTTGAGCCTAAAGTATGTCCTTTTAGATGAATAAGTTTTGAAATTTTAAATTAAAATACTTAGAATCAAAATTAAAGAAAATAAAAAAATACGTGTTGAGTATTTTAATGTAAATTTGCCATCCATTTAATAAAAAATACGTACTATTAAAAAATTTAGTCAAGTACTACAGTTTGACAATTATGTACTCTTCTGGCCGAGTACTGTTTAAAAAATATTAAGATTGTTATGGTTATCATCCGGGACGAAAATGTACCGCCCCAAGTATTGATTGATCCTTTGTTAACGACAGGTTCAAAAAATACAGGAGGTCATGGGCGTTTCACACTCTTGTTACTATAAAGTAGTGTAGTTGACTATGGTCTTTCTTGAAAATATATTATCCCCACATGATCAATGATGGATGCTCCAATTATAAGTTCTTAAAAATAGTAAATTTTTCTTCTTTTTTTTCTTTCTTTTAATTCGTTGCCTCAAATTTGACTAAAATATTAGATGTAAATTAATACTTCCTTTAACTAGTGTCAATTTGCTAAAATCTGTTTTGTAGCCTAGAAAAAAATAATTAGCGTACTGTACATAAATATACACTGTACAATCATGCTCAACTCTTGTTGAGGAAGTGTCGAAGTAGTGCCGTGAAATTACCATCCAAAATGAAACACTAGCCAATCTGGTCTTCAAACAAGAAAATTGGGTCAAGTGATAGGAAAAATTCTGGTGCGTCTTCAAAACGTGAATAGCGTGCTCTGGGTTTAGCGTAACCGACTGTGACGTGACGCGACTTGTAACGAGCTTAAGGGTAGCGAATTTTGTGTTCTAAAATACAATACTAGTATGGATATTCCACGAATAACCTAATCAGTTACAATATTGAGGTACAAGCTTTTTTTCTTTTGGTTAGCGTTTTTTATTTAATGTGGTATGTACAATTTAGAAACATTTCAAGTTAAGGCCAAATAAAAATATATAAAAAAATCAAAACAAAATTTTATATTTTTTTTAAATACCTAATTGAAAAAAAAAATACAATATTTTAGTGAAATACCAGAGGAATTAATTTTAGTTTTCCAAAATATTGTCAAATAATAAATAACTGCATTTAATTCATCATTATTGTTTCATTTTGTTATATTTCATCCTTTCATCCTTTTTTTTGATACATTAGTAAAATCTAAAAAAAAGGATGAAAGGATGAAACAAAAATAAAGCTAAGTATTTACACCCACGAAAAGACAAACTATTATGAACAGTATTTTTTACAAATCTAATTAATATACCAATCAACAATCGTTTGATTTGATATTTTCATTATGGTACGGACGTCTTAAATCACATTTTTTTGTTATTTATTTAATTTTCTTTATTTTATTACTTATATTATTAGAATTAATTATTATTATGACTTTAACATGACAATTATGACTCTTTCCAAATCAAAACTATAAAAACTGTAAAGGGAGGATAAAACTTGTTGAGTTTCTTGCCGGTTCTTCTCAGAACAAGGCCTCCTGGTAGACTCTTGAACCACTGGCATCAAACTTTCATAAGTGTACAATTTTTACCTAAATGAATAAAGAAATTTTGACTTTGACTTTGGTATCAAAAAATCACTAGTTTGAATACCGTCCCAAAAACTTACAACAAGCTGTGCTAGCGAGTGACTCGGTGCTTGCCTAGCCATGCATCCCCAACATTTAATTCAAAGTGGAATATCCATACAAATACTTCGCAGCACACAAAACAGTTACCGTTTTTAGCCCAACACACTAGTAAGCGTGTCAGCTTACTTGGTGGTCGCAACCAGCGCACCGGCACTGGCATTGAGGGCAAGCCCGCGACGTAGCGCGGGCAGGGCTCCGCTAGCTGCCTGCCTGCTCCTCTGGCGCAGCGTGGAGCAGGGCGAATTGGCAGCCGCAGTCGCGCGCGCTGCGCCGAGGGTATTGGAAGCAACGGTCCAGGAGACAGCACACGTCCTGCGCACCACACTATTTAGAACAAAGCGAAGCTCAGTTTGGATAGCAATTTTTGTTGACCTTTTCGCTCTGGGCTGGAAATCAATTTTGTTTATTAATTTTTGCGTTTTTCGTTCGTATATTTTGTTGCCAGTAAGTATGTAAAGGTGAACTTTTTCAACCTACTACTATAACTCTGAAAATATACGTAAAATTATTTTATACTTATTACAAAAAAAAAACTTTCGTTTAAGAATAGATAAATTTAAAGTTTACATTGTTAAGCTTATTTTCATTTCAGAATTTAATATAAAGTAATTCAACTATCCCCAGAAATTAAAGAAAATTAACAAATAAAATTATTATTATAACTAAATTAGTGGTTGTTAGTATGTAACGCATTGATGTCAGTGCTGAAAAAAAAAACAAAAAAATATTATAACACTGATAATGTAAAAGCAAGTGGTCCACAACTTCCTATGAACGACTTACGACAACGAGGGCAATTATACCGTATCTAAAATACCTATATTTTACAAACTTAAGAAAAAAACAAATGCGCGAACAAAACCTCCCTTCCCGTATGTTCTAGAGCTTCCGTTAGGATATTACGCAGAATCTCGAAGCACGAGTAATGAAAATTGTTTGGTATTAATATTGACGTGTCTTTTGAGTCTTTTCTAGCAACGCTGTTTTGTTACATTAGTCAATATTATGTTTACCAATAAATACATGACTAAATTAATTAATATTCTGTAAATATAATTAAAAGAATAAACTAAATTTTCGACGTATCTTTTAGTTATTAAACTTAGGTACTTAAATAACTCCGACTTAGATTATAGTACACTTAACATAGGTATAAAAATGTCTCTCCAACCATACTATCACAAGTCATAACACAACAACTATTATAGTCAATATACATTACGTGTTTTATACAATGTAAAAATGTTCTGACACCTTTAGTGCAGCAATATAATGGCTAAAGATGTTTTTACATTAACAGCACACTTCATAGTAATAGCACCCGATAAAACCATCATCGCACTTCTTTTTTATCGGGCTTTTTAATTACTCTTCTATAAATATTGCATCAATATTTTTACGTTTGTTGACTAAAAAATTACGAAACAGGAATTAGGCAGGAATTTGGTATTAGGTGATTTAGGTATTAGATTTTATGAGAAAGAAAAGCTTTTTAGCTTAGAAGTACATACAGTAACATAATTTGCATAATATTAACGTTGGAATAAGTAGAGTAACTAAAAGTAAAAAAAAAGTAATAAACTTAGTAAAATAAAAGTGGCATAAAGATAAATAAGTTATGTTTATCAAAAAGACAGAACAAACTATCAATATTGTAAAATTATTTTGAATATTCATTCTAGGGGTTAAAGATAAAATTGGTCTATTATCGCAATAATGTCGATAGTCAGTCATAACCAAATAATTTAAAAAATATAACTACAATAAAATGCAAGTACGTTTCGTCGCTTTTCCTTTATTGATCGACTTCAAAACAGGAGGAGGTCCTTGCTCCTAAAATTGAATTTTACCCTTCTTTGGCTTTTCAACAGTAAAAAGTTTAATATTTATATGAACTTTACTTAAATATGACAAATAAAATATTGAATCGTAACACGAGCATAGTTTTGACTTTAATAAATATTCGAACAGAGGCGCTGTAAGAATATATTTTTTAAATGTATTATTTTAACAGCATCCGTGCATTTTTAGATTGGAAAGTTTGTTATTTTTGCTTTAATTTGGTTCGGATTTTTATTTATTGAATAAAAAGAACCTAACAATTCTGGATTAAATTTTACGCAGTACACAAAATTTTGTTTTGGTTGTAAGCTTTGTAAATTCAATATGTATACACAATAAAATAAATATGCGTGCTGTACCGAAGTAGGAAACACTGCGTGAACTGCACGACGTTAAGGACATGCATGAAAACTTTAATTAATATAGGTAATCATATAGACGACGCGTCGTGGGGGAGTGGTCAGTAACGCTGCCTACACATCGGACGTCCGGGTTCGAGTCCTGGTAGTGGCAAATGTTAGTGTGATGAATACGAATATTTGTTCACGAGTCATGGTTGTTTATATATTTATTTAAGTTTATTGAAGTAATATCTAGATTATTATGTATATTTGTCCGTTATCTAGTATCCATAGCACAAGTTTTTATGATACTTAATTTGGGCTAGATAATTGTTGTAAGCGTGGAAATATATATAATAATAATAGTACAATTTAATATTATTTAGTATTAAAAACACTAATATTTTTACTAACGTCCACCGGCACCAAGTTTTGCGTTTTACAAAGTAAAAAGCACCGAAAAATCAACTAAGTTCACAGGAAAAGGAAGGAATGTTCCGTTTAAAAATATATATATTTTTTTACGACATTGTAAGTCTGCAAGGCGTTTCGTCGTATACGTATTTTAGAACTGCAATGATTGTTTCTTTTTACTTTCTCGTATAGGTATATAGGAAGTCTTGCAATCGTAAAAAAATTTGACCCCGAGATTTTGACGGATTTACACGTTTTGGACCTCTCTGAGTCCAAAAATATCGTTTTTGGAATTATGTCTGTGCGTGTGTCTGTTGTGTGCGTGACTGTCTGCCTGTGTGTTTGTCTGTGCGTTAGCACGATAACTCGGGTATGCTTTAACTTATTGCAACCAAATTTAACATGCATGTATGACATCATGTCATGGTGCTAATATTTTATAAATATTATATAGACTTGAACATTTGGTAGGTATAACATTTCTTAATACAGCGGCAGTCTGTTGTTAGTATATGACGGGCTTTATGCCCTTTAATTTTAAGTTACTATGGATTTAATTTGAGTTCTATTTATTCTAGTCTCTGGGAACGAATGTAAAAACAGAACAGTAGACAACATTGAATCATATTCACTTAACGTAAAGTACAAAAAAGAAAGCACTATACTACACACATATTAAGTTAATTTTAAAAATTAAATTAAAAATTAACTCAAAGTCCTAATTGATTGCGATATCAAGCAAGCAGCCTCGTGTGAGGCCTGCTGCACGTGGCAAAGGTTCTGCCTCGCGCGAGACAGCACGCTTGGTGAGGGCACGCCTAATCATGTAAAACGGCTTATCGGATTTTTATGAAATTAAAACATAGAATACTTTTTATCCGGGTTAATGGTCCCCTAAGGATTTTCTCGAATGTCCACGTGGATGAAGTCGCGGGCGGAAGCTAGTAATTATATAAAAGCAAGTCTTTTAAATACTTGATGAATACTTCGTGGAACAAACGAATAAGCAACTGTAAGTCGGGATAAGCTCAATTCTCCGAGCCTTATTAGTCGAGAAATCCGTTCCTTTTATACAAAGTATCGAGTCTTAAGGGTTGTAACGTAATCCATAATGTGTACAATGGTATATCGGACGGTATTATTGAAGAGACTTCGAAGACAAGGCTTCAAAGAGAATCTTATGTGAATGTCTGATCTGAGATTTAGGATTGCCGTTAGTTTACGTTAAACATTGTGTTAGGTAAGGTTTTCTATAAGCTGTATTGGGAAAATTGTGTCTTATTCATATTATATAATAAAATACAGTCTTTTTTTCTTCTTATTCATGGAGCCCATAGTTTCCCCAACTAACGATACCTGTGCGTCTTTTGGTTAGTGTAGTAAGCTAAACTAACCACAATATTAAAATATTACTTAGTTATTTTTACAATTGGTTACACAGTACACGTAAACGAGGAAAAATATATTTTTTGGTAACACCATATAAATACATACTCTTATATGAGTACCATGTATGCTATGTACATACTGTATACACTTGCAATATTATCACAGCAAGTGCATTGTCATCCTGGGGACTAAGATGATATGTTTTCCATGCCCAGTAACTGCTTCACGGTAGAAATAAGAAAGGCCGTAGTACCTACCCAGACGACCCTACATATAGGTTAACCATCTAGTGGACGGGAAAGGTCGTGTTTGTCATGGAGTTTATTACACGCGAACCCGTCCAAGAGTGTTCAAATCATAGATACAGGAAACTGTAGATTGGCAATGTAAAAGAGAAAGAGCAAGCGAAATAGATAGACGAAACCATTCCACCTACACGTAGGCGGCCCAGGTCGGCCTGTCAGTCACGTAGAAAAGATAGCAACTGTCAGACTGCGTACTATTTTTCACGCACACATGCGCATTACTCACACATTGGTGCATTTTTTTGGTCTTGCCCTAGTCGATCCAGACCGACAGAGATTGCCAGTCTATAAACGTCAGTGATTATAAATCTATGGAAAACACCATGGCGACCATCGCGTTGTTGGCGTTGTTATGCGCAGAAACAATTAACTCCAAAATATCTAAGCAATTGGGGTAGGATATATAGGTACATATATCTCCACAATCTCTGTACAACTGTTGACAAAAAACAAAGGGCCGGCTTTTTTATTTTTTGCAATATTCGGTAAAAATTCGCTGACGCCACAAGCCCTTGTCCACCCAATTTACTGCTTAAAATGACGGAGCATAAAGTAGATTATAGATAAGCTTTCATTCGAGTCATGTTGTTAATTTTCGCTTCCTTGACACGAAAACAATATTAATTACTGAATTTTAATCTTCCGCCATTCTTATTAGCAGGCCAGGTTAGCGGCACGTGTATCGGATAAGAGTTTTTAAAGGAAAATGGTACACAATCCTTTTTGTAAAGAAGGCGGGAAAGAAAACGATTTGCGTAATGGTATGTGATCGCCTTAGGTTACAGACTTGTTATGTATGGGTATCATTAAGAAATACTTATTATATACAATTTTTTGTTATTAATCTGAACATTTTTAGGACCGACTAACTGCCTTTTTTGTATAGGGATTCTTACTCTTAGGAATAAGAAACTGTTGGATCCCCATACAAAAACCGCAAAACTGAAAATATTTTGTAACCCCCGACATCAATTTATAGCTAATAACTATCTCGATCACGTCAACTTTCAAGCTAACAAACCGTATAAAAATCAGTCCATTCGCTTAGGAGTAACGATGCCACATACAGACACACAGATACATCAAACTTATAACACCCCTCTTTTTGCGTTGGGGGTTAAAAAATAGGGTAGGAAGCCTTCTCTCAATTTATGGGTGCAGTCACAAATATATCAATCTAAGGAGATCGGTCGAATCGCCGAGTTTATAGGAAGACCGAGTGTCGCAATCAGCGGCCGTACTACATAACATGGTTCTAGTTGAGCATACCGTAATATACACTATTCATTGCGCGCGTCTTAAGGACTGCGAAGCGATGAAAGCTAAGCACAGCCGCAAAGGAGATCGGTCGAATCACTGAGTTCCGTAT
The DNA here is from genome assembly GCA_955850985.1 of Elophila nymphaeata. Classification (NCBI taxonomy): domain Eukaryota; kingdom Metazoa; phylum Arthropoda; class Insecta; order Lepidoptera; family Crambidae; genus Elophila; species Elophila nymphaeata. The sequence continues at coordinate 8,196,929 of OY039078.1, forward strand.
TCACTTGACTTTATCGGAAGGCGAAGTGGCGGAAATGTACGCCCACAGGGCTATACACTTGTCACAAGTTACGCCAACTTGGCCTATCTCATTGTATTATTAAATCTGTGGGTGTAGTATATCTTCATATCTGGCTGATATATGAATCCGTCAGTTTATCGCTTTTAATTACCCACAACGATCGTTATTCAGCGTAACTATGCTCTTGTTTGTAGACCCTTTTACTCAATACTAACAGCGGATTGGTTGGCAAAACGTGCTGACTTGTATTCCATATTTATTGCAACACATATCTTATCTTCCTGTACTTCTTGTCTATATGAACTTTAACCATGCCAAATGTCACACTACTCTGTGCGCGCGATATACTTAAAAGAGGTTCAAAGTCTTTTCTTCTCGTAATTATATATAGATGATACAACTAATCGAAAATATGTTTTAATTTTATATGGAATTCAGATGAATTTAATTAACTCTAATTCAGGTTTTCATTGTGTCTTATGATAATGCTAAGCTATAATTATAACGTTGTGTAAAACCTAAAGCTCACTGCAACACTACAGATATCAGACAGATCTTTGCAAGAAACCGAATCAGTTCTATCGATCACTGTCACTCGCTCCGGAAAAATAAATAAACAGAGAAAAATAATTATATCTATAATTGGAAAACTCTTCACGAATGTATCCTTCCAATATAGACGGAAAGTCAAGTTTCTTTGTAAAATTTGGGTCAAGACGCACATTTGGATGAACCCGAGATCATCGTGATATCTTAAACGATTTTGGATATTTGATTTGGTTCAACATTTTGGAAGCAATGTTTTTATAGCTGCCGGAATAAATATTACACTTTAAGTTGAAAATAAGGTATTTGAATATTAGGAAAAATTATGATTACCTCCACTAATGAGGTTGAAAGTAAAGTTTTTGGATTTTGGATAAGTTTCCAAGACTTCCAAATTAAACTTCCTCATCGAGTTTTATTAAGTAGGACAGGTTCTAATCGATTACTTTTTTCTGCTGAGTCAATCTAAAACCGATATAAAGCAACTGCGGCAGAAATACAAAGCTGACGGGAAATGTAAATACAGTAAAATATGTATCCAAATTTCCCCGTTTTGCTTGCATTTTAAACTTACAACATCAACATTTTCCGTTGAAAACTAACCACATTTCAAATTCATTTCACCCTTCTTTGTATTTGCGTTACCCGCAGCAGAACAAATAGCGTTTGTTCTTTGTTCTTGCCTTTTAATCTTCAAGCGGTTTCAGCTAAAGCCAAGTCCAATTTTACGCTGCATTATCTTGAGTGTGCATGTTAAGACCACATTCATGAGGGCTTTAAGATTTTATTTAGCTTTAACTTTCTTAGAAGTGGATAAGGATTCCTTAATTGAATTCTGGAAGACTTGTACTGGTTGAGTTGGTTATAATTTAATAGTTTCTATCTAGTGCAGTGTCTCAAGATGAAAGTCGCAGAGACGCAGCGTTGGTAGGCCCTCCAAAAGGTGTTTTGGTGTAATGGCGCACACTGGTACACATATCCCAAAACGCCCCCATAAGAGCTTAGGAGGGTACCGGGTGGGTTTTAGCGGAGTAGGACCGGCGCTGTTCCGCGCCAGTGAGTCCCGCACACGCCGTACGATTAGCCAGTGTGAGGTATAGTCCGTAAATGGATTTCGCATCGTCATCAAAAAAGGCCCTCCACAAGGTAGACCGACGATCTGGTAAAAGTCGAAGGAAGCCGCTGGATGCGGGCAGCGCAGGACCGATCAGGTTTGAGATCCTTGGGGGAGGCCTATGTCCAACAGTTTCTCGTCTGAAATGATGATGTAATAGGTACTAGAATTCGTAATTTCTGCACTGTTGCCAAATGATGTCAGGAGCCCGAAGAAGATGTTCAGTAGGTAGTGACTCCCACATACCCCTGCAGTTGCATTATACTGCAGAGATGATGCGTAAATGCATTTGATGATTTGACCTCTCAGTTTAAAAAAATCAAGCTTAAAACTGCGTATTGAACTGGAAATTACTGCTTTAGATTTTCACTTTTCACCTTAACATAACTAAGCACTGCTTTAACAAAAACACGTTAAGGGTTACCTCTCGGCGTCACTTGAAAAATCCCAAGAGCATTGAAATAAGATCAGTATACTTGTTAAGTCCTTGAGTACCTCGTAATCCTTAATTAAAGGGAAGTAAGTACCTCCACTGTAATCAGGAGAAAAATTAAGCACGTACCTACTAATCGAAGTAGGTTCGTGAGACGATAAAATAAGTCTTAATGCTCTCATTGAGAGTGCTTCTTTGCTCTCGATCGTACGTTGGAGCGTGTTAACTGGACAAGAAAGTAAATCTTTACTTGTATGTAGGACACGGTCTTTAAGGACGTTGTTTGTCGAATTATTGCCCGAAGTTAGAATACGATCAGGTAATTCCAAATAAATATTTGAAATATTTATTTAAGGAAATATGGGAACAACTATTAAAAATGAGTATCTAATACTATTCAAGAAAACACAAAAAGCTACTTTTTACTATCATTTCTATTCCTTTAATATTTTTCAATCAATGATTTCCAGTTATTTATCTGATCCTTTGAATTTCAATATCCATCGCTTAAAATTACGCTTCTTTGTTTCAATGCTGATTCTAAATATTTGAAAATTTAAATTCTAGTTTCCTGTCGACAATATTTTTTTAACCGACTTCAAAAAGGAGGAGGTTATCAATTTGACAGTATATTTTTTTTCATAACTTGTTACTGAGTGGACCGATGTTTAAGATTCTTTTGACCTTTGGAAGCTAGTGCTTGTCATGGGGTCCCATTTAAATTTTATCGACATCTGACAAGTAGTTTTTGAGTTATCCCTAATAATGCCTATTTAATTGACATTGATGATATCGTAATTTTATCACTTGTGTGTCTTAAACTTCTTGAGGTAGTTTCCTGAAACTTTCTTTACTTAAAACACTAAAAAGCAGAAAAATAAATTTTAAATAAAAAAAAACCGCCTTCAAAAATGAAAACGGGAGAAATACAAATTTTCATAAAAATCTAAATATTTTTTGAGGTCGGTGCCAACCTCAATATTTGTAATGAACGTTGTCACTTGTATTTAGGACCGACCTCAAAAAACATTTAGATTATTATAAACAAAATTTTTATTTCTCCCGTTTTTAGCTTTGAAGGCGGTTTTTATTTATTTAAAATTTTTGTATCCTAAAAAGTTCTCCAGTGGCCGTAAATTTACATTTCATTTTATTATGAAAAAACATTTTCCATCTTTTTACACTTTATCCAATTTGAAACTAATAATTTCAAGTCACGAAAAATTAACGACCTGCACATAAAAAATTAAAAATTGTTTCTTTTAACAGAGTTTTTACATAAAATATAATTTGAAAATTGCCTCATTCTGAAACTGTCACCGAGATGATTAAACGATACGAAAAATATTCATCGTTCTACGCCAAATATCTATCAAGTCAACAGTTTTATTAAATTTGCCAAAACCCGCACGGTTGTTCATGCAAGAGATGAGCATATATATGCACATAAGTTCCTCTACTGGGTACACGAGTTACCTCATGCAAGTAGCACGTGGGAAACTTAGAGCCATAACTCTAAAAAGTTGGTTCGATATGAATTTTGGGTGAAGCGTTGTGGGAACTCATTACCGTTTACAGACTAATGAGCTTTCCGAGGTACAAAGGAGATAGGGTATAAAGGACACGTTTTTTGATTAATATTTTGTTTCAAACAAGCTGGGCGCCCACCTGGTGTTAAGTTGGTCGCCTATAGACACTTGCAATATTAATTATAATTGTCTAAATATACACAATTTGATTATTATGAAGCTAACATTAACGGTACACTGAAACCTACATTAAAACAATGGTAAATTGGCATAAATAAAATAATTTCTTCATAAATATTTAAAAAACTAACATTATGCAATTTTATCAAAGGCAGACGAAATTCAATAGCATGAATGTAAATTATGATTGACAACAAGTAACGAAATTCTTGAGTCTATTGGTTATAAATTAACATGGAAAAAATATATATTTTGATTGTTATTTCTTGATATTATAGGAAAATTTGATACTCTTTGTAACGGCATTTAGTTATTTTTAACCTTTACTACATAATGAACGAACGTTAACAATACGAACATTTTCTCTTTCATTACATTTTCATTGTACAGACAAAACTTATATTGTCCGCAATAAAACATATAATTACAGGTTGCAAGGCAGTAAACATAAAACAAACATTTCAAAGGAACTCTGTGTAGCTCGTGTGGTTTGGATTTTATCCAAAAATCACAAAGAACACTTGAAAAGCAACAAAATTCACAATAAAACGGAACAGATGCAAAGGAATTTATTGCCTATATCCATGAAAGTGTAACATGAAAAATACATTCGTGTGCTACCCGTAGTCACTGGAGGTCAGTTAACTTTCAAACTTCAACTGAAAGAATTCTGCTGACAAGCACTTTTAGGTATTCTTTCAATTCCGGGACTAGCAATAGCTGATCAAAGTAACAAGGGACCAATCGATGTAGGAATACCTGTGTCATGGAGGGCTTTTTAAGTTTTTCCTACCTTCCTTAAATTTTATAGAGGTCAGCAACGGTTTCTTTGTGTTAGACTAATCTATACTAATATTTTAAAGCAGAAGAGTTTGTTTGAACGCGCTAATGTCAGGAACTACTGGTTGGAATTGAAAAAATATTTTTGTGTTGGATAGTCCATTTATCGAGGAAGGCTCCTATAGCCTTCCTAAATAATAACAGACATGAAAGCGACCGAAGCCGCGGTCGTTCACTAGTTCTTGAATAAGATACAAAATATAACGAATCAACTTCAAAATAATCTATTCAATGTACTTGAAAACTACTTTTGTTGGCGAAGTAGAAAAACTAAAACTCAATCTTGTTTTTTATACTCGCCGCATACTATACATATACAAAAATTGCATCGGAAACGGACCGTAATGAAACTAGTTAATAGCCATCCCAGCCAGCAGTAGATTTATTTAAAATCTAAAAGTTTCTACTACAACTAATTTTAAGTAACAATAAATGCAACTACAACCATGTTGTGGAATCAGCTTGTAGCAATGATCTTTCCAAGGGGGTACGACTTAGAGACCTTGAAGAAAAGAGCCTATTACTTTCTTAAAGGCAGACAACGCAATTGATACAGTATTGGTGACGTTGATCACTTAACATCGGATATCTTGTACGCCAGTGTGTCTACCTATAACATCACAAAAACTATTTGACACATTCATTGCAGCGTATTAAATTATAATCCGTGATATTCATCTCAACACGAAAATTAATACCCTAAAGTAAAAACTCTACTAATAAATTTTGTCTGTTTGTTACTTTGAAACCGTTGCATATTCCAACGTTTTCGGAGTAGTAGCTTGTATGAAATAAATGAAGGCTATTTCAAATCTAAAATTCAATCTTACTTTACAACCGCACGGCAAATTAAAATAATTCGCTTTTTACGGAACAAAATTGCTTAGTCAACCTTTATGAAAGCTGACTGATTTATTAGGAGCGGCCTCTAACGCTAAAGACAGAAATACTGATTTTTTTATATTATATCACAGAGTAGGTGGGTAGACCTACCTATATTTTAAACATATTTATAAATTATTGTTAGTCTGACCTCTTGTCATGTGAGTAATCATAATATATAAATATGGTATATGTAATTATGTATATATTATTTTATTATGTATTGATTTGTATGTAATTTTCATTTAAGTTGAGATTATGACAACCTTTTTAGATTTGTAATGCGCTTTGGTATCTCCCACCTAACAACTTTAATATCTCACCCACATTTTGGTTTGGCTGGAAGAGATCTCTTATATATATTAAATCATCATTAGACGAAAACAAAAAATCAATACAATCCAAGCTGAGAATATCTTATCATTTTTAGATAGTACCCAGCTAAAGGAGTACATGTAAGGCCTTAATAGGACTTACTTGGATGCTAGTCACAATAGGTATACTTAATTCACCTAGGTAAATTAGCTCAGGTGAATTAAGTCTACGGCACCGATCTTTATAGGTCGCAGTGACGCAAAAAGCCCCGAATTTACGAAATAATAAGAGATCTCTTATAGAGATAAGTTCGCCCTTGCAAACTGTATCACTGTTTATTTGTTATTTTTATGTTATCAAGTGAAACGAAGAGTAAAAAACATTGTGTGTGTCAGCTCCGACGCACGACTGGAGTTTACTCCGAGACAGGTGAGATGGCGCACCTGCTGTCATCCGTGTTTTGACAGTTAGAAAGTTGCGCGACATAGGATGCGCACCAATTATGACTTTGACGTTCAAAAACGTAACGAGGTCATTCATCGATAGATTTTACTCCTCATATTTTTCTCATACCGGGCCCCTTATATATGCAAATCGATTCTTAAGGAGTAAACTCCAAAAAAAAAATGGTAGAATTCGAGTTGAAATGCAAAAAGCAATTGCGAGAGATATTGTAAACACCCTCACCGCACCAGCCAGCGTCGCCTTATAGACCTGCAAGATGCTTCTTCATGCCTCTTTTGAATGACCCAGGATTGTAAGAAGAAAGAAAGAAAAAAAAAACATTTATTGACCAACACAAAGACAACACAGATAAAGGAAAGAAACAATTTACAATAAAAATACCAATGAAAAAGAAAATGAAGAGAAAATAGTACTAAATCGAACAAAAAAAGAAGGGAAAAGAATAGTGTTTTGTGAACGGCCAAAAGGTACTGCCTCAGCATAAGTTTCTGTGACTTAGTACCACAGAAACGCTGTTGATAAGGCAGCCCTGTGACGGATGGCGGTTATTTAATAGATACAGTAGATAGGTACATAATTATAATAATAAGAGAAGGAGTATTACTTAAAATTATGAATAATTGAAGTTGACACGAATTGAAAACTTTAATAAATATCAACGAAAACATATTTAGGCGACAGGCTTGCAACCTGTTACTATTTTAGGGTACTGTATAGCCCATACTGCCAGATCTGGCTTTGTGTGTAACCGAATGTAACCTGAAGCTCTGCTCGACCCCTTCTAAGATTTTGAGCGTGATTAGTATGTATGTGTGTATCAATAATTTTGTGTAACTTGTTTTGAAGCAATCCAAATAACTCAACTTTTCCATTAATTCAAGTTATTGTAGGTACTGGTAAAATCTCTAAAGTAATTCCTTATTTCATATCCCTTTGCCGCATCGTGTTGAAAAGTGTAGAATTAAGTTCTTTCTGACAGTAATGAATTCTGTTGTAAAAGTATACATCATAAACATTGCTTACAATTCACTTTGTTGACTATAAAGAGAACATGTTGAGAAACCCAACTACGTTTATTTATCGCCGTTTTGATTTCTTATACTAAATGGATTTATGATTTTTCCCCAGCTATTTCGTCAATCTTATCAATCCGCCGCGCCGTCTTTTAGCATCCCCATCCATCAAACACCCTTATTACGAGTATTTTTACTTCAGCTCTTAGAACCACGCGGGCTTGCGTTGAAACCGACAAATTTTGAATATCACTCCAATGCGTACCAACGAATTTGGAATTTCGAATTTCGTTTTCTACGTCGTACAACCAACACGTGTTGGGATCCCCCTTGATTTTTTCAGAGGCGTGAAGAAGCACATTACATTAGATGTGTTTTATTTGATTTTTATAGCATCGTTTTTATCCCGGCATCAGAACATTCTAGCGTGTTTTATTTTAGCTCTATTGATTTTCACGAGTGGTTAGTCACCTGTCTAATGAAGCTTCTTTGCCGGTGCAATTTTTACAATACCTACGTTACTCAATAAAGTGATCTAAATATAAAAGCTACGTATTTAAAGTCAACTGATCATACGATAAGAGAAAATATTTATGTTAGGAAATATAACTAGTCGCTTACATAGACGACGGTATTTTCTAAACAGCTAAAATATCTCTATGAATTCAAAGAAACATTGATGTGTATTTAATCGCGGATAAGAAAAATACCATTCTGACCCACCGCACTACTAAACCACACTACCAGTAGTGTCGTATGGAATATTTTTCCCTTCTGCACTACTAGCCAGTAGAGTCGTGGGTAATTTATAAGAGTCTCAGAAATCAATCATGTCTTAAGAATCGTTTGTCACTTTCTATCAAGCACAAAGTGATAGAGACGTACGACGCTCAAGTCGGCGTTCATTATTGAGACTCCTTCTATAATACGTACCTTACTTTTTGGTTCCCATCGACACTACTACTATGACTGAATAAAATAAAATTGAAAATTTAAATTCTGGTTAAGAATAGGTACCTCTTCTCATCTAGTAGGTGTCGTACAAGTCGACTAAGGGAGATTCTGAAAGTGTCATTCGCGCGGTGACAAGTAAACCACCACACCACATTACCGTGAACACACAACACACAACAGCATATACAAGGCGGGTTGGCGTCAGGAAGAAGGAAGGTTGAATATTTACGTTTTCTATCTTTCTCTTTCTAACTCTCCGCACAAATAATATGATGACGTATACGTACGTATGACGTATTAGACGGTCACGTGACGCCACAGCCAGGTTATGTACTGGATGCCTTAGATTATATATATAATCTAAGACTGCATGCAGTTTTTTGACTTTTAAGATCATTGATTATAGATAATAATTATCGTGGTTAGAATACTAAGTTTATGTCTCGACCGCTACTAACCGTTCGAAGCAATTCGAGTGGCTTCCCATCGAGAAAAGTCGAACTCGAGTTGAGAATACCTCAACGTCATTAAAATTCGAAGAATTCGAGACTTATCTCGAATCCGAGACTCTTTCGAAGGAATGAGAACTGCAATCCTGGTACTGCGTCTGGTTAGAATGGTGTAATTAAACATTTGCAAAAGTTCCAGATGGTATGTTATTTTTATGATTTTTTGCTTTCAGCTACACCATGATGTCAAATTTCATATTAAACTAGCGCTATAAATTATAATTGTACTCCAACAAAAGATTAGAGAGAATAGTTAGTTATCTTCTTCAAATAATAATCATCAACGAGCAAAGCCTTAATTAGGTCGAATAGTATGTTAATGTTGCAAACGAAAATATTACCACAATCAATATTTGCTTCACAAATAAACAGCGTTTGAGCGGAAATCCCTTTGGAATTAATTTGATTCTGTTTAAGTAATAAATATTGTGGAAACAAGAACATAATTGATGTGGTATTTACGTATCAATTTATGAACTAACAACATTGAATTGAAAATGCATAGTAGACTTCTGAGCATTTCTAATGGCCAATACATACATACGAACACACTCATAGTCCTAAGGGGGGTTAAGCAGAGCCTTAGGTAACATTTACACATAAAGCCACATCTGGCAGTATGAACAATGCAGTGCTTCCAAATGCTGACGCCGGTAACACACCTCCGTCGTGAAACCGTAATAGTTTCACCATGACTTGTCCATTGTAACACAAAAGAAACAAGAGCGAAACTGCCCGCTCTAACGCATTTGATTAGACTCTTTGTCTCGTGATTTCGCCGATCATCCTCGGACGCCGTCTATATCTCCGCATTAATTCCACCATTTTGTATCGGAACCGCGCGTGTTTCGCAGTGTACAAGGAATGTGCACAAAATGCACTTGCATTTAGCTTCTGAAATGTAGAAATGTTAGCGAAAGTCTTGAAGCGGATTCGCTGCTTTGATTCCGTGGCAGAGGTGTGCTATCGGCTGACAGGTTGACAGCCCGTCGCCTACGTCATCATAACAGCCTTTATAATTCGACCCACTGCTGGGACATAATGCCTCTCCTTGTCATCGAAGGAGGTTTAGGCAGTAGTCCACCGCCCTTGCCCAATGTGGATTGGTGGATGGAGTATAAGATGAACAATTAAATACCCCTTTGCTAATCCATTAGTCGCCTTCTACGACGCCCATTGGAGGAGATGGGGTGATGCTATTCTACTCTGCCGGAATCACATGGCCATCATAAAAGGGGCAAACCCAAAAAGTAACAATCCTTCAGATGCGAACGTATCGGCCGAGTCGTGAACATCATCCGCGCGGAATCTGGTAACGTCATCCGAATTTCCGGAGTATTAGGAATTCTAAAATTCGGCGCGTTTTCGGCTCGGCTAAATGTGCATCCACCTTAAATTTTATTGACGTATTTTCCGAAAAAAATAAAAAACGGCCGTAAATTGGATCGTGGTCTTTAAAATGGAACTCATTAAAGCTAACACCAAATGGATAACTCGACTTTACGAGTAAGCATTCAAATATAACCAGATTTACGATTGTAATAAGATTGCCCTCCTATTTTATCGCCTATTTCAATCACGGAGCCGCTGAATGAGCTATTCTACATATTTAAATTGAAGGTAACTTTACGAAAAACGACATATTTATTTTCGCCACGTTTGAAAAGCTCGTTCTAATTATTTATTTTGCAATTTCAGTGTAATAAATTGCGCTTTACTACCTACATAGGATATTGTGTTATTTTAATGTTTACATAATTGAAATATGACCATTTATTTATTTTATTTTAATAATATCAATTAAAGGTTATGTTCAATGTTAATACATTTATATTTTCTGTGGTATAGTCTGATATTACATAGCAAACATGCTTGCCGTAAAACACATTTTTATTAAAACGTGTAAAAAACTTTGTACCCTTTTTAAGCATAGAGCATAGAAGTATAGAAAAGAAGAGTGCAGAAAAATAAAATTTAAATACGAGTTTAATATGAATAAATGAGTTTTGAAGAACTTTTGCCTACTAATCGAGAACTAATAATTATAAATAATAAACATAGTATTATAAATATATTTTCTATAAAAATTGGAAAAGTAAACGTGACGTATACGTAAAAGCGTTGACCCTATCACGGAATATTTCAATCTGTAATGTCTATAAAAATTCAATCAGCATATAAATTGCCTTTTTACTCAAGCAAAGAACAAACTCGAAGGCTAAGACCTCGCTGGTATATTTTATTTGAAACTGCAGGATTCAGGGCCTTTAAACTCTTACAGCAGCCAGGGTCACCAGCGAAGCATGGATGAAAATCAGGTTGAAAATTTCCATATTTCGCTGTGTCACTAATATTACAGAAATATGATCACGCTCGTAGTCCCAAAAGGGGTTGAACAGAGCTTTAGGTAACATTTGGTTACACATAAAGCCACAACTGGCATTATGGGCCATGATGTACCCCGAAATAGTGACAGGTTGCCAGTCGGTCGCCAACATAAAAGGGACATCAAACTCAAGAATCTAAACCTTCTAGTCTTTGCCTTCAGTGGACCTACCAACAAAAGCCAACGACCTCGACAGATCTTACACTCAAAGGCGCGTAACACAGAATCACGCTCAGAAATCAATCATATCTTGAGAGTTGTTGGTCACTTTCTGTCAAGCGCAAAGTGATAGAGACGTATGACGCTCAGTACGGCGTTGATTCTTGAGACTCACTCTAAAATATTTCTCAGTGAGTGCCATATGGCAAGACTTTTAATGTCTTATAGTACGCGTGGGCGCACAGGGTTGTAGAAACTTATTCATAGACAATACTTAAGTGGGGATCGGCACTATTAAGTGGGGATCGGCACTATCGCGCCCGACTCACCGCACACCATTGACCCGGACTGCCTAGACAGTACCGAGAAAATAGATGCTGCGGTCTAGGCCTAGCCACGTCCAGGAATAGGGCTCTCCGGAGAGCCGCCCTCTACCCGACCCCTGACAACAGGGCTAACCCCCCCCCCACCCCTCAACCGCCCCGATGGCACCGTGGCCTTCGAGGACGATGAGAAAGCCGAGTGCTTTGCTGACAGCGTTGAATCACAATGCTCACCTAGCACTCAACCCACTGACCCCACCCACGTCAAAACAGTGGAGGAAGAGGTCCACCGCAGGACCTCCCTCCCCCTAGACGAGGGCTCACCCCCCGATCCGATATCCAATGATGAGGTCCTCAACATCATCAAAGGTCTCAAAAACCGTAAGGCGCCAGGCGCCGACGGCATCTCCAACAAAGCACTTAAGTACCTACCCTTGCAAGTACTTAACGTGTTCACTATCATTATCAATGCTTGCTACGCAAAGTGCTACTTTCCGGCCGCCTGGAAGGAAGCAGTCGTAATAGGCATCCCCAAACCGGACAAACCCCTCAATGTACCCAGCAGTCACCGCCCCATTAGCCTACTTAGTGCTATGGGTAAAGTGTACGAAAGGGTCATTCTATCTCGCTTAAAAGAACACTTATTCGATAATGATGTTCTAATCCCCCACCAATTCGGCTTTAGGCCCAAACACTCGTGTCCCCAACAAGTACACCGCATAGTGGAATACGCACTTAGCGGTTTTACACAACGTAAATTCATAACCGTAGCCGTCTTTTTCGATGTAGCCAAAGCTTTCGATAAGGTCTGGCACGACGGTTTAATTTACAAACTTTATCAGTTAGGTATGCCCGACCGGTTATTGCGCATAATCAACGTATATCTGCGAGATCGTTCCTTCCGTTTCAAACACGAAGGCACTTTCTCAACACCCCACAAGTTGCGAGCCGGTGTGCCGCAAGGGTCTGTCCTTTCGCCAATATTGTACTCAGCGTACACTAACGACATTCCTATTCCCCTTAAGGGAGTCCAATTAGCCCTATTCGCTGATGATACTGCCCTCTACCTCAGAGCCAGTAACACCAGGAATATAATCCCCAGGCTACAAGCCTCGGTTAGTAAACTAGGCGACTGGTTTCGGCTGTGGCGAATCGAGGTAAACCCGGAGAAAAGCTCCGCAGTTTGCTTTGACTCGAAACGCCGTAACCGTCTTGTCCCCTACAACACCCGTCCACTTACTCTCCAGGGCACTGTCATCCCGTGGCAGCGCACAGTTAAGTACTTAGGTGTCACCTTAGACAAGCGTTTGACGTTCAAAGCACACGTCACCCGAGTCACGCGTAACGCCCGCCTTTACATGTCTCGCCTCAACGCCTTGTTGGGCAGTCATAGTAAAATGTCCCTCAGGAACAAGCGGACCCTTTACAAGGTTTGCATACGCCCGGTGATGACATACGCCAGTCCTGTTTTCGCGCACACCGAACCCGCGATTCTTAAGCCTATTCAGGTAGTTCAAAACGCGTTCTGCCGCAGGGCAACCGGTGCCCCGTGGTTCGTTAGGAACTCTGACCTACACAGGGACATAGAGTTACCCACGATACAGCAGCATTTCCTTACCTGCTCTGAATGGTTTTTCATGGCCGCAGAAGAGCACCCCAACCCCCTCATCCAAGGGGCGGCGAACTACGCCCCCCCTCCACCCTCACGGCATAGGTACCGTAGGCCACGACATGTCCTCACAGACGCTCCAAACAGCTTGACGCAGGACCTACTGGCCCTGCAGGCGGCGGCATCAGCGCCGTCGCCCCCGTAGGCAGTCATTATAAGCTACCCTCAGTACGCTCGGCACTAGGCCATGTCCGTTGCGTTCGGCCCACTATGGTGTCGTTCGTTCATTTTAGTGCTAATGTCCTAATGTGATTACACATAGGTCAGCGCTACATCATCCCCCCCCCCACTTTGGGGGGGGCGACTGTTCAGATATTCTCACTGCCCTTCAGGCAACTTAGGCTTGTCGCGTGGCTTTCCGCCTCTGCGAGAGAAAATCCCCTACACACAAACGCGTTCGACCCCGTTAGGGGGTTCGTTCGCCTTCCGCGCATATGCCCTAGTCTATATGTCTTAGGCAGCGCGTGCACCACCTCCTCTCCTGAGGGGGCGGCTGCTCCGATAGCCTTAAGGCTATTTAGCAATAGGCAATAGGGGGTGTTTAGTCGGTAAGAGTCCGACATAACCCTAGGGGCCGGCCCTTAGGGTATCCATGAGGATTCACCCCCTCCTTCCCCCGTTGTCCGGAAGGTTCTTCTGACTCTTTTCGTTGCTCTGTCTCTCGCTCCCCTTCGTGGGGAAGGAAAGGGAAAGCAACGGAGGGGGTCGGGGGAGAAAAAAAAAAAAAATCGGCACTATGCGTACTTTAAAATGAAAGCACAGCTTAGGTAGCTAGCTAGCTATATTACCCAACGCACAGTCAAGATGTCAAAACCAACGTCCAGATGTCAACAAATTAATGTTCGAAGTAATAAAACGTCAGTACATTCAACGATGTGAAGTAGGAAACAGAAAAGAACCAATCACAGAGCTCTATTCAACCTAATGCGTTTACTTATCCAAGAGTCGAGAAACCTCATAGTAATGTTTGTGAATACGGGTGTTAGTCACTCTAATGACAAAATGTTTCCTCTCTGCTTTTGCTTATAAACTTGACTCTACGCAAGAACGAAAAGTCAAGTGAATTTTAAAATTAAGATTATTATTACATCAAGCAACGCACACAGTATCACCGACCACAATCCTCAGACAATCTCAAAGCAATTCGAGCGCAAACACCGCGGTTACAACATTCGCTTTGTGGGGCTATCGCTGATTTTCAGGCAGTTAGACTTAGTAGCTTACAGTTTGATAGAAATGTGTTAAAAGTGAGAGCAGTAATTGTGACTCTTTCCAATCAATACTATGAAAACTGTAAAGGGAGGATAAAACTTGCTGAGTTTCTTGCCGGTTCTTCTCGGAACAAGGCTTCGTGGTAGACTCTTCAACCGATATTTTTACCCAATATTTTTACCACCCATATTTTTCCGGATCGATGTTTTATCACGAAACACTACAAAAACAATCGATGAAAACTGAGTAGCCACTGAATCAACTTAGATTTGACTATACATGGAGGCCGGGGGGCGGCCTCCATGTATAGTCAAATCTAAGTACTACAACAAGCAATGCGACATAGACCTGAATATTTTTTGAACCAAGTGAAATGAAATGAAATGTAAAATCTCTGTATTTAATTGGACTTTACGACGAAATAATTATTATTATGCTGAGATGGAGAAGAAATGGCGAAAGAAACTCCACAGCTTACAATTTGGTAATGATTTCAAAACATCATTACAGGTCAATAGATAATAAAAATATAATTAAAATTACAGTTTTACATGTGTAAATTTTGGGCAGTTATTACTCCCAAGCATTTGGCTCATTTATAATAAAAATTTATTTTTTAAAGGCTTTTCTATATAATTCAATTAATCACATTAATGAACTAATTAATTTTACCTTTGATACCCGTTACCATTTTGTGTTAATGTTAAGATAGATTCCTTTCAATTTAGGTGCTAAGCATACATTTATGATTCACTGTTTAATAAGTGACTTACAAATATGTCAGTTTACCCAGTTTTTAGAAAAACAAATCTCCGTTCCGAACAATTATATAAAAATAACTCAAAATCGAAAAGTTTTGAGTTAATACAGTATTGATTTTCATGTGCGGTGCCCCACGCTAATGAAGTCATCTATAGAGGGCCAAGTTTCGGTAAAGTTCTAATTGATAACCTCATTATACTAAGCAGAGACTTTGTAACACGACATAATAACTATCTTAGGAGTCTTTGGACGCTTGAGTGCTGGAGTTTGGCTGGAGTAATACATTAGATGATGATAAATTTAATGCAAATTATAAGTAAGAATTGTTTGTGAATTATCTTGGAATTAAATTGGTATCTATTGCAAATAAATCTTTTATGTCCTTATCAATGAAATTAGCATTTTGTATGAGTAGGTATACTTCATGCTATGTCATATATTTTTTTAATTTCTTATTGGCTTCGAGTATTAATATCATAAACTAATTTGCGAATTTTCATATAATTACATGGACATTTATTTCTTATCAAAACGCGCACTGTACAAACATTGTAAGAATAAATAGGGTACTACCTCATTTACTTGACGTTTCGACGATCGCCTTGTTGCGGCCGTGATGACGAGCGAACTCAAAACACATCGTAATGTGTTCTTGGCTCAGTCTTGACTAAGTAAAACAAACTTCATTCAGATGAAAAAAAATGTTCGTAAATTACCATTTAAACTGTAAATTCTACTAACAAAGAAGAACACATATAGTTATTTCGAAGTTAGAACTACAGAGTTTATGATGTTTTATATTTATAATAACTAGTCATCAGTTAGTCAGCAAAAAGCCAAATCTCTCATTCAATCATATTTAATGCAAGTATCAAACATAATTTTTATTTTTTTGCATTTCTTCTCTACGTGATCTTTATGCCGAATATCACACTCCTTCCTGCGCATGTGCGCATGTTTTAAAGGGCTCCAATAGTTTTTCTTTACATATAGATGATAGAAGTTAGACCCGAAATATTTTCTTTAGAAAACTTCGCAAAAAACTGCTATCATAAATGCTACTTCTAAGGTTAACTATACCTCTATCCTACGGAGTTTGGTTATAGTCTTTGGTCTAACGCTATGTTCTGTGTTTTGTCTTGTCTGATTGCTTGTTGAAAATGATTTAAACAGAAGCTTTGCCTTTAAAATGATCTATTATAATAACCGGTTATTGCCCAAATATTAATCAATATTTTCCTAACCTGTCGAACCTCATATTTAGACAAAAGAGATCAAACCCTGAAATATTAGTCGGTAACTTTGCTTTAGTAGAAAATTATAACAAAGTCCTGACATATTGATAGATTCGAGGCAATTCTAATGAAAATTTATCGCTCATTACGAGCATAAAGACGGTATCGACACAATAAGCTCTTCTATTCAATTATGAAATTAATTAATCCTTCTATTATCAAAATTGCATGAAAATGGAATATGAAACCTTTTTTTATAAGGTTGGATAAAAAGAATACGGCCTGCCTGATAAAAAGCGATCAATATTAAATTTACATACATGGACTCATATAATCACACATAATCCAAAAAGGGCTCGAGCAGAGCTTTCGATTACATTTGAAGCTACATCTGGCAGTATGGGGTCGTGTAATGCCTCAAAATAGTGACAAGTTGCCAGTTTGTCACCTACAATAAAAACCTTCAGTGAATCAACAAACAAAAACCCACAACCAGGGCAGATAGTCAAAATCATCTCAGTAGTCCGGATATACTAAATTTAAATCAACAAAATATTTTCTTTAATTAAAAATGAAATTGTTCAAAAAATATTTTTTTAATTAATATTGATTTTCAATTTGTTCCGCAAGCTCTTGATGTAGATATTGTTGAGATAGTAACTAATTTTTAATTTGTCTGTCTGAGATACCGTACGTGAGTATAGGTGTCATGCATTTACGCGCGAGTATACGGAGGTAAACTGTCTTAGTGTGAACATTTATTTCGATTATAAATTTTGTGAGGCACAATATACTTAAATACAAAGAACTTTTAATATTAAAACTATTTGATAACAAGTTCTAAAAACACTAGTATCCAAGCACATTATAAAATCTTTAAAATACGCCTGTAATGTGTAAGTATAAGAAAGCTTTTACCAATTTGAGAATACGATCCTACTTAATGCAGACTTCGAAAGCTTTATCGGATTCCGTATAGGAATGGAAAATTCACATACCGCTATACAATTTATGGAAATACCGTTTAAATTTGTTTCTAGTGTGTACTAACGCAAACAGCGTTAGGGTTGTCAAAAGCTACAAGTGATTTTTTTCTACTGTTTTCTCTCATAGGGGTAGACAGAGATACCTTATTTCCACTTACTACTATCCTTTCTTTCTTTTCTTTATCTACTCTACTTAGAATCCTCATAAATTCTCGATTTCGATTACTCTTGGCCTGGTTTTTCTTTAGGATGACAAACTTTTGCTCGGCTCTTCCTTATACGTCTGTGAAGACACTAACTTCCACATCATTTGCATTAATCTTATCTCCCTCATCCACTCATGACCAAGCCACTAAAGCATCTCTTTCTCTATTCTTGCAATTATGTTTTTTCAAACCACACAATTTTACCCCAGCCAGCATTTATACCTCACTATCCATTACCGTACAAGACAAACCATTACTCCATATTTCCCGCACACGAATTAATTATTATAAAAAATCGGTCATAATATGCAGAACACCACTACTTTGACTCGATATCTTCAATGGCAGTAAGTATAACTTTAAGACAGATGCTTATAAGGTGTTAAAAAGTGAATCATAGCCTTAAATATACATGGAGGAAAAACAATTTATATATGTACTTATACACATTCACTCACACTACACACGCACCACGCACCACATTTATACACACACACACACACATACCTACTAACCTTCTTAAGTTTTTTTAGTAAAAAGTAAACCCTGAATTAGATTTAAGACTTACAATCAAAATTTACTTATTTGTAATCCAAGATCTGTGGATTTTGTAAAATAAATTTATTTCGCTTTCCCGTCTCTTTGCCCATAGCTAACTTTCACTTGTTTTCATTAGGGTTGGAACCAGAATACCGTGAGGACCGCCGGACCTGCCTTTTTGAACACCTTCTGACTGTTCACAAAAGCATTCAAAACCCCATCCACCGTGTTCAACCTGTGTTGTTAGGAAAAGTAGTACCTGTAGCTACAGCTTAAGACAAGTGATTAATTGAATGAAAATGTCGCACTCGACAACCCTATTCAATTACCATGCGAAAGGCCCAGATTCGTCGCATTAAAGTATTTTATCAAAGCCGCAATCATTCGATAGGTCATTAAGAGTAGCACAACTGGAACAATGGAATTCTAAATATAGTTCCCTGTAAGCTGCAGGATTAACTTGGCCTTCACAGCTAAGCTGCATTGCGGTTCATAGAATCACGCCATCGTTCTGCTGCAAGCTCAAATAAATTCACTCTTACCTTGAGTTACCCATTACAGTTAATTTGAAGAAAAAAACGTGATAAACTTTCTCCAACCAACCTTGCTTTGTTTGTGCAAAAATTCTATTTGCTTAGTTCTGTAAGCAAACGCCTGTCAGTATCTACTAAAGTATGTCACGACAACCTTTGTAAGGTTCGCGCTTATTTAAACGCAGTTTCCGTTAATAGTTCGTTGTTGTATGTTAAAACTTTAACGTTATTGTTTGATGTAAAAACGTCACCTAAATTACACTTGAGTCAAATTCGATAAATAATAAATGTAAAAAAAAACAAATGTCATTTTGTATATATAGGTTTATCCCCTTCATTCGCTACCTTTCTTGCTCATCACTCATACAAAAATTACTCTGGTTGATTTACATTTATTTTTGTCGATTTTGGTTTTCATATAGATATTTATGAATGAAATCAATAATTATATAACTAACACCGTCCTGGTGGAGTGGCCAGTATAGCTGCCTACACATCAAGCGGTCCGGGTTCGAATCCTGGTAGCGGCAAATATTTGCGTGACGAACACGAATATTTGTTTGCAATAAAAATGACAGTAAACAAATATTTAAGTTTATTTATAAAAAAAATAATATATGTAAATATTATTATGTATATAAAAAATCCGTTATCCAGTATCCATAACATAAGTTCTCAATGATACTTACTTTGGGCTAGATAATTGGTGTGAGCGTGGAAATATATTATTATAACTTATATTTTTCTTATAGATAGGTCGTTTTATAAGTACAAACACTAAACTTAAAGTCAAAACAAATCAATCTAATGTATTCTATTTAAAAGCTTTTATAACTAGAAAATTTCAAAGCATTTTGTACTAAAACGTAATGGTTCACGTAAATTAATTCGTAATTGAAAATGTATCCGTAAACATCAGGGCTCGCTGCCGATGTAATAGTTCTGTGCCTCGAGAGACTTAGTTGCGTGACATAATATGTCATCATCATTAATATTTTACTACCCGAGCAGACACTTTTATAGCTATTTGAATACCCATAACATTTTGAAAATTCCGTATACACGTACTATGGCTTATTAACTGAAATAGACTTACGGCAGAAGCGTTTGAATTTATTCATGACAAATCAAGTAAAGTAGGTACCGCAGGTATAATTACCGAACACGCAGAAGGTGCTGAATGAGCCCCACAAGTCCCTCCAGCTGTCGCTGCAGCTAAAGCACTACTTCCTGGGACCTAATAAAAAACACAAACAAGATGTTAATAC
Organism: Elophila nymphaeata; assembly: GCA_955850985.1. NCBI lineage: Eukaryota > Metazoa > Arthropoda > Insecta > Lepidoptera > Crambidae > Elophila > Elophila nymphaeata. The sequence continues at coordinate 8,217,009 of OY039078.1, forward strand.
ATAAAATTCTTGATAGCGTGGCAAGTAAAAATATTTAAAATCTAAATACGATTTTTCAACAAGCTGCAAACGAAGTAGGCTTATTACCAGGAAATATAGCGTTTAGACCTGTATTAGATAATTACGGAAAAGGCTAACTAATTGTCAATGGGCTAAATCTACCGCTGACTAATATGCAAAACCGTAGCCAAGTATAGATACCCAAATTTAGCGATAACTTCTACATATTCTGTTGATTTAGAAGAGGGAGATATAATATGCGAAGGAACAGGGAAGAATTTGGATGGAGACGGCGAGGAGATAGCAATTTTGGACTTGAATAATAACACACCATATCGTAATCCTATATCGGCGTTGGTACATGAGAAGGACACTGTTCCACCTGCCAAAATTATAACCGCTTTGGAAAGAGTAAAATCACTATCTTTCTATTGTATAAAATATACTATAACTCCTAAAATAGTTTCATAATAATCAGCCTCAATTTTATTCTATTCACTTAAAGACTTATCTTGAGTCGCTTTGCATTCTAATTTACTCAAATTGCGAACAGGAAATATCACATACAAACTGCTATTATGTTAATTAAACTAAGGTTATTACAATTTCAAATTACACCCCAAGGAACAGATAGAAATGCAATATTCTAACGAATGTCTAGATTAGCGCACGCAAGCTGACGCAACAGTAAATTATGTAATGCAGGAATCCCTGATAAACTATCTAAAATGTCAGAATGACTGACAAAGAAAATAGCTTTTTAAATGACAGATTAAAATTTTGCCCCAATTCAAATTTAGGGCAAATTCTTCGAGGATACATTAGTTTAACATACCTGACAAATATATTGCAGCATATAGGAGTATAATAAATGCTAGTTCATTTTTTGAACTGAATCTATACAATATTATAATATGCCGATAAAATGTGCACAACTGCAACAAATTCCATCTTGTTGTTAAAAGAAAAATATCGAGTATTTGTGCAGGCCTAGCAATAACATTACTTGCTTACATGTATTCGAATACGTGTCGTTTTTCAGTAAGGGGTATGCAAATTTCACTCATAACAAAGGCTTTGTAAAGTTAATCAATAACTCGCTTACCTTCAATTGTTCCTGCTTATAATCAGGTTGGTATGGCAGAAGCATCCTGATCTTGCCCCACCGGTTAAAGAATAATGCTATTGCTCCAATCCACACTATTAGGACCAGAACTACGATGCCAATTTCCACACCTCGTATCTGCATTACAAAATTGTTATTAGAGTTCAGAGAAAACCATAAACGCATCAATGTTACCTCATCTGCTGTCACTCAACTATTCGTTGTGACTGATTATTTAATGATAGTGCTAAATTTAGAACCCCCAGATTCTGAAGTACACATTAGATATATCTTTTATCCCTAAATCTTCAAAGCGTTTCAAAATATTGTAAATGTATAACTTCAGGGTACCTCTAATAAATAATGAAACACCTGCATGAAAAAAAAACCATATACAACGAAAAACGTTGTGTTTAAACAAGGTCCACAATACCTACAATAAATGATTATTGTAGGTATTGTGGACCTTGTTTAAAGCATTATGCTTAAATATGATTTAAGCATAATGATTATTGTAGGTATTGTGGACCTTGTTTAAAGCATTATGCTTAAATATGATTTAAGCATAATAAGATGTTGACACTGGTTTTGATTAAGCGTGCCACCGAATTAGAGTATATATACCTACTAGAGGAAGTATAAATATCTCGAAAGAAAAATAATATGACATGTGTATCATTGAAATGCGAGGCTAAAGGAAATTGCGTGCAATTTCATGTCAGCATTTTCCTCGCTGCGAAAGACAGTATAATCGAGTCATTCTCGATTTGAGCAGTTGTTTATGCATTGGTATTATTTTGCATATTTTTAGAATAAATTTCATCACCAATTATGCTTTTGATGCAAGTTCCATCTTTTAAAAGTGATCATTATTGTGGGAAAGATAATACTGCTACAAATTTATGTCTATAGAATCTTATTACCCGTGCATCAGTTTGACTCACCGTGGGAAATGTTGGCGATGGATCGGGTGGGGCCACGGAAGAACGCGGCGTAGCCCCCACCAGCCCCCCATCCTGCTGCGGCGACGTCCGTGGGGGCTCTGAACAAATAAAACAGGTGATATAATTTCCGAACGTTTATGGTATCATAACATAATTTCAAAAGTTTAACTTAACTGTTAGAGCGTTAGCCTTTAGTTATTTGATGAATGTTTACATTATATTAATCTTCCAATAACTCTGTGTTTTTAAGTTTTCAAAAATTAAAATATTATTATCCATTATCCATGTAAGTTTTTTTATAAGTATGTAGGAAATTCATTTGCGTTATAAAGGATTTAGTTGCAAATTTAGTTTTGGAATTCTGAGGTCTAAATTACGACAGATGCTGGGGCATTAATACATTAATATTGAGCTAACTCAATCAGGGTTAAATTTCTCAGAAACGATACTTAATATGTAATAAGCGACTTCTGAAGTTAATTTTCATAAATTAATAAAATATGAGGTAAAGTCCAGGTAAAACGAAAAAGTTTTAATTAGAACTTAAAATAGACTAATCGATAGCAGTTTTGTAGCTGAATATTATAACATAGGCAAATTTAAGTTGTTTTATTAAAGCATGTCTTAAGCATGTCTTAATGATCTGTTAAATGAAAGTTTCTTAAATACTATTAATGGTAAGTCAGAATCAAAATGGATTACATGAGCTTATTACGGCATGAACGCTCGTAAGAGTTGCCTCCAAAAACAAGTTTACAAGCGCGCATAAAACGCTGGTCTGAAACCGCCCTAAATCGTTGAGGGCGATAACAATTATAATAATTAACGTAGTCAAGATTTTTCATAACTTTTTATGCAGTTTTCGTTGTTATAGAAGTGACATTTCTTTCTATTCGCTAACCACATCACTCATACTTTGAGGTTAGTTAAACAGGGTATGAAAGTGTTTTTTTAGTCTCAGCAACTATTACGTTGAATCGCATCCCACTCTGTTATGCGTTGAATAGAACGACATGCAAATCAACCGTCAGCCCGGAGCCGCGTTGACAGTGGATTATGCAATACGTTTTTTTCATACGAATACAGTGCAAACTTACAAGCAACGCAATCAACTGCCCCGCATTGAAATTATAAAGTGAATTATGATTTTCAGAGTAAAATAGAGTCACACTAGGCAAATATTTCTTTTTATTTGTAACATAACAATAATACCCGACTGCTGAGATGATTTTGAGTGTAACATCTATCCAGGCTGTAGTTGGTTTGTTTATTAAAGGATTGTGAATGTTTGGGTTTGATGCTCCTTTTTCGTAGGCGACAGTCTGGCAACCTGTCACTATTTTGGGATAGGTACTGTATGATCCATACTGCCAGATGTGACTGTGTGTAACTGGTATCGGGATGTTAAAGGTCTACTCGCCCCTTTTTGAGATAAAAATATTTTTTTAAAATGCTGAATAAATTTATACTGTTTTAAAAAGTCATGTAGTTGTGATATCAAGCTATGTTTTGCGAAGTATATTTGTCTTGCTCGCACACGTTGTCTTAAGATAGCGAATTATTTGAGTGACGTTCATTTACGTCTAAAATTACAGAATACCATGGGATTTAGCTTAGTTAGTGTTTACTCCCTATTGTTGCAAGTGTCTGACGCTACAGTGAGCGCTTAATATCAGGCGGTCCGTTTCAGTGAATGAATCGATGTGTGGACCTTGAACTCTGCGCACTAAGATATTCCATATAAGTCAAAGGTCAACATTGACTGGTCACAAGTATCGGGTTCGCTAATATTGAGTATAGAAGGGTGGTAGCAGAGAGTGGAACATTACACCCGGGCCACGCGGGGGCTCTGCAGAGACACGATACAGGCATTAGGACCTAATGCACATTTCGTACGTTTTGGACTTTTATTTTTTCCAGTACTCCTATTAACTTAGCGTCTACTTTGTTTCGCACGTCGTCGTATAATGCGAGTAAACGCGAAGTGTACGAGTATTATTGGTGCTGTGTTAATTCCGATGCTTGATTATAGAAATGGTATAAAACCCAGAAACTTTTTAGATAATGACGAGGAAGGAGGTTTCTTTGGAGATTTTTTGTCAGCTACCCGTTATCATACATCATAATAAACGATACGAGTAAGTCGAAGATGGAAGCGTGTTTTAATTGGAATCCTCAGCGGTATTTGGGTTATCTTGTTTCCAACTGTCAGTACCCATAGTATGATAATTTTCGAGCTCGATTAAACGTATCGTCTCATTTCATACATTGCCCACTGTTTCTGATAGTTTACGCTAGAGGCACTAGTCAATAACTCATACTAGGGGTACAGAATCTAAAACTAACAAACTCATACTAGGGGTACAGAATCTAATAACGAAGTTAAAACTATTGTTATGGTGAGGCACCGTAAGGGGCTGTTGGCGACTGATGCAGGTATTAATCCTTTTTGATATTGGTGACGCTTTCAATTGAGAAGGCGTTTGGATTTGGACCGAGGTCCTTGAGTGGACTGTAAGGGGCGTGATTCAACAGGAGTACGGCTGGTGACACTGGTAAATGGATTTTTTGGGAAAGTAAATAACTCTGCACTACTCACCTCGTGGTGTATCGCACGGCTCCTCGAGTCTTGGCCCTGACAATTCTGCAGTGCATGTACCGGCGCCGGCCTTTCCTTTTTATCACGTTTTCAATAATTGCTATGGCAGAACGAACACAAAATAATCGAGAAATAAATATAGCGGGATCAACCTCCGCCACGTCTGTGCGCGGAACCGTTTTCTGGACAACTCTTCTAGCGTTGCGTCGACGCTTCTCATTGAGGATATGCCGTCTCCATCATTCATATGACATTTGCGTAGTGCAGACAAGGACGGGTAAGGTTTTAGGGATATTACCAATATGTCACCAACAAAGTTAATTAATTTTAATTATTTAGATATGGATGTAAATCCTGGACAAAACAAGCGCGGAATGCTTTAAACTAATAAACTTTCAGTACTTCTATATTATGGCGTTAACATTCCCCCCGGCCTTAAAGGGTCACCTTTAAAGAAAAAATATAGGCGAGTTATAGATTGCGGAAATCAAAAATAATAATAATAATAATAGAACTAAACTAAAGGGTAATGAGTTAGTGTTATTACTGTGTTGGAATGGGGCACAAGCGGACCACAGGTCGCACCAGAATACCCTTAGAGGTACGTACAGTAACGACACGTGTGTAGCCGTCCTTAGACGTATGCAGTTTTTCAATAACACCTAGCGGCCACGATAAAGGAGGGGAGCTATCGTTTATTATTATTACCACAGTTCCCTCCTTGATCGTGTCCGCATTGGGTTTATTCCATTTTAAACGCGTTTGTAAACAATGAAGGTACTCGCTTCGCCATCTCTTCCAAAATGATTGAATCATTTTGTCCATAAGTGAATGTCGCTCGAGTAGATGATCGTTAGATGTGTCTATCTGTGCGGCAGGCAGAGAATAAAGAGGCTGTGTATGTAAAAAATGCGATGGAGTGAGAGCCTTAGGCTCTGAGGGATCAGCGCTTAGAACGGTCAGAGGCCGGGAATTTAAAAGACATTCTATCTGAGTAAGGATAGTTACAAATTCTTCATAAGAGAGGATTTGTTGACCTATTGTTTTGAAAAGGTGAGTCTTTACAGCCTTTACCATAGATTCCCAACAGCCACCGAAGTGCGGTGACGCGGGCGGAATAAATTGCCAATCAATGCGATGCTCAGCGAGCTCCTCTTCGAAGCGAGGGCGGTATTCTTTATTAATAAAATTATATAAGTCGCGCAAGTATGAATTAGCCCCTCGAAAATTAGTCGCGTTGTCGGAATAAAGGCACTGTACCGGTCCGCGACGTGACAAAAAACGTTTTAAGGCGGCTATGAATGAAGCGGTGGAAAGATCGGTAGCTAATTCGATGTGAATTGCGCGAGTGGTCATACACGTGAAAATGCACAGGTAGCCCTTGCGACTCTTTGCCCCCCTAGAACGTATGGGTACGTATTGAATTGGGCCAGCGTAGTCACAACCTGTATGCGAAAATGCCTTAACTGCGGTGTTCACTCTATGTTTAGGGAGATCGCTCATTATCGGCGAACTCTGCGGTCGCGGCTTCCACTTGTGGCAAAAATTGCACTTGTAGATTCTAAAACGAATAATTCGTCTAGCGGACAAGATCCAATATCTATGACGCAACAATGACATGGTGAGTTCTGGACCCGCATGTAAATATTTTTTATGATAGTAGTCTACTAAAATCTCAACTACGCGGTCACGATGTGGCAACACTATCGGGTATTTGGTACTATAGGCTTCAGCCAAGTGCGTCAAACGACCACCCACGCGAATTAAATTATTATCTAAAAATGGTTTAAGTTTATTAAGGGCTGATGAACAACATTTATTATCTTTTAAATTAACAAAATCGTTATAGAAATGTTTTCTTTGTGTATGTTGCAATAACATATTTTCAGCGAATTCGAGATCGCTTGCGGTGACCGAGACAGTTCGACGCGGGAGTTTTTTCATAAAGCGGTACAAAAAAACAATAATACGCAGTAACTTAGTCCACGATGACGTGCGTTCAGTGAGCGCGAGTAAAGGCGAGTCAAATTTTGTGTCCGGAAGTACCGGGTGAGCGTGGACCTTTTCTTCTGGAATTACGTCCGAATTTAAATCGGTAACTTTGTTCATGGGCCACTCGGAGGGATCGCGTTTGGCCCAGGGAGGGCCGTTCAACCATAACGGGTGCACAAGAAATTTTTCAGGTGTTAACCCACGCGATAGACAGTCCGCAGGGTTGTCAGTGCCTGCCACGTGGTAGAAGTATTTTGCGGGAACATTGTCTACGATGCGAACAACCCGATTGGACACAAAAGTTTGCCAACGGTGTGGAGAGGAATTAATCCAACAAAGAGTTACCTTTGAGTCGGTAAAGGCGTAGATATTACTCACTTTATAACGCGTGTCATAAGTGTCATGAACATGGCGAAGAAGTTTGGAAAGAAGCTCTGCACCGCAAAGCTCCAAACGAGCGACGGTCAGCGGTTTGACGGGCGATACCTTAGATTTGGCACAAACCAACTGAACAGTTATTTCATCGTTGCGAGTAATATGAGCATAGACGACAGCACCGTAAGCGCGTTCGCTAGCGTCAGAAAATCATATTAAGCGTAGAACACAATCGTCAAAGAGACCTAAATGGCGCGGGACATTAAAATTGTTTAATAGCGATAAGGTAGAACTAAAATTTTGCCAACTGCTTATGATGTGACGGGGCGGAACGTCGTCCCAGTCGATCTTTAACAACCATAGCTCTTTGATGAGTAGTTTTGCATAAAGAACTATAGGCGCGACGAAACCCATAATGTCCCATAGTCGGGCTACAGTCGATAGTATAGCACGTTTGGTACATGTAGGTGGCGGTGCGGTAATATGAAATTCAAAACAATCACTCGACTTACACCAGCGCAAGCCAAGGATCTTTTGTTCTACTGACTTGTCAAATTCTAATTGTTCAGTCAATCTGTGGGACGCAGGAATATTGTTTAACACAGCTTGGGAGTTACTGGTCCATTTGACTAAATCGAATTGACCACCTTTAAAAAGTTGAATGAGTTCGCGAGAAACCTGAATTGCGCGGGGTTCCGAAATTTCACTATAGCAGATATCATCCATATATAATGAACTAGAATTAGAAGCGACAGCGCGAGCGAGAGGATAATTATGACCATCATCTTCAATCAATTGTTGTATGGTGCGGAGTGCGTGGTACGGACTAGATTTAAGGCCAAAGCAGACGCGGTTAAATTGGTATAACACCAAAGGATCGCATGTCCGAAAGCGATATAAGATGCGTTGAAATCGACGATCGCTTTCTTTTATACCAATTTGTAAAAACATCTGGCGACAATCAGCCGAAAGAGCGATAGCGAACAAGCGAAAATTTAACAGAATTGTAAATAAATCCCCCTGTAAATTCGGACCACTGTGCAAAATATCATTGAGAGATATACCAGAACTCGTTTTACAGCTAGCGTCCAAAACAGAACGTAATTTCGTTGAAGTTTTGTCTAAACGTATAACTGCGTGGTGCGGTATGACGTAATCGGGACCACTACCGCTTACATTGTCTAAGGGCGCGGGGGATAAATATCCTTTATCTATATATTCACGAATAGTGGCATTATAAGCGTTACGTAACTCAAGAGAAGACTCCAATTTCTTTTCTAGGCAGAAGAAACGTTTTTTCGCGACATCGAGCGAGTTTCCCAAAGAGAACACGTCGGTGCGAAATGGTAAAGCTACAGTGTATCTACCGGTATCCTTATCACGTTTCGTAGTCATCGAATATAAATGTTCGCACTCTAATTCATCGAGAGATTTGCTCGACAAAGGAGTAACGGGAGCTTCGTCGATCTGCCAGAATCTCTTTAATTTTGACTCCAATGAATCATCATTAGAAAGATCAGGCGAATGCGAGTCGTTATGCGAACAACAAGCGAGCGATACTTTATTATCACGACGCATAGGCAACGCAGGCACGGCGCCCATGATGACGTATCCGAGTACGGTCTGCACAGCAAGTGGTGCAGATGAATTACTGCTTACGACGCGAGGTAGCAACAGATGCGGGAAAAGCGAGGCCCCAATCAGTACATCGATACGACTGGGGGTGCCGAATGCTTCGTCGGCGAGCGGTAAACCTATTAAATAAGGTAACGCGGAAATATCCACAGGAGCCGTAGGTAAATAGTCGGTTATTTCATCGATAACTAGCGAGTTAATATTATACATTACGTTTGAATTAAAACGGGAAAAAAATTGGAAATGTACAGAGCCCTTAACAGATTTTTCCGTACCACCAATGCCTTTAACTGAAGAAGTTTCAGATAATTTTTTTGTTAAATTTAAGCGTTTACAACAATCCGCAGTAATGAAATTTGTTTGCGAGCCACTGTCTAACAAACATCTTATAAGATGTTCATTATTCAATGAGTCGCGTACTATTACCGTTGCTGTTGATAGCAATACAGTTGTATTAGCAATACGTTGTTGCTTATATACGCGAGAATTAATTGCCGCGTTACATTGTGGCTGGCTGTGGCTCGAAACCTGCGTGTGCGCAAGCGACGCAGACTGTTGTGCATGCGCGAGTGAAGCGCGTGGCTGCGCGGACGCGGACTGTGCGTGTGACAAAGATGGTTGTCCGTTATCAGTTAGCGTTTGAAATGATGGTGAGGTGACAACAGGGCCCGTTTGATACAAAGCACTCGTATCAATACCGCTCGATAATTGAGTTGCATAAGACTGCTGTTTTCGGTTAAAATGTAAAAGTGTGTGATGTTTATTATTACAACTTTTACATCGGGAAGTCGACTGACAAACACCAGCCCTATGTTTGGTACTCAAACAATTGATACATGCATCAATTTGCTTTACAGACTTAAAGCGATCGCTAGGCGACATATTAGAAAACGCGGGACACTTATATAAATGTTCATGAACAAAGTTATTGCACAAACATTTTTCGGGCTTATTAATAATAGTATAAGATTGCAGTTGTGGGGGAGTTTTAACGAGCTTGCTCCCATTAAACTGTTTTTTATTTATTGATTGTTTAGCGTTATTAAACTGAGCGGAATTCGGGTTATCGAGAACTTTGGTGTTTTGTAAAATGCGATATTGGTTTCGAATAAATTTTATAAAATTATCGAAAGAAGGTATTTCGTCTCCTGAGTTCATTTCGAACAATCGAGCGGTTTCAGAATCAACCTTTTTTATAGCAATATGGAACAAAATAAAATCCGGTAAATTGTCGATTTTAAGGTTTTTTAATGCGTTTGCGGCAGAAACAAAATTATCGCAAAATGATTCATAATTGTCAATAGACGCTGTATTAAATGACTTATGATCAAATATTCGATTTAGGTAAGAAGATGCTAACATACGTTTATCCTCATATCTATTAACGAGCGACTCAAATATAATTTCATAATTATTTCCATCCGGACAGATTCCGGAAAATGCGGATTGGGCTTTATCGGAAAGTTTTCCCAATAAATAATACAATTTTTCTGAGTTAGACAAAGAACTGTTTTCGTGTACCGTACTTTTAAAATTGGCGTAAAATGGTGGCCAGTTACGAATGTTTCCATCAAATGACATAATTTCGATTGGAGGCAATCGAACCTTTTGTTTAACTAAATCACTACTGTCCGACGAAGTAAGTGGTGTAGATAATTTAGAAAAATTGGAATGACTATATTTAATGTGACAATATAAATCTTCGAAGCTAATCCATGCTTGTGCATTTATTTTATTTTTAGGATTTTGTTTCAATAGAAGTGCGTTATATTTGTCATATGCCTCGCGGAACTCAGTGCGAATCGCATCGATATTGACATATGCACGCATAAACTTTTCAAGGGGCTCAATGCCGGTATTCACCATTTCAATTAGGTCATAAATTGTTTGCATGCGAGCGTAAGTCATATCCCGGGCTGACAATGCCAGTTGAAGACCAATGGACACATCATCATAGTCGCTCTTGGCATCTTTGTCCTCTCGACGCATTTTGAATTAAATATATAAAGTAATTAAAGTAATAACTAAACAAATAAATTGCGTTGCGTAGCTGTAGAAGCTAGGAATTCGATAACGAAGCGAGCGAGTTTTGTAGAATTACCTACGTACGAAAATAAAAACTATGCGGTGTAAAATAAATATATAAAGTGCGCAATGAACCTTTATATATTGATATTAAGACTATGCGGTGTAACTAAAGAAATATATACAGTACGTAATGACTGTTTATATGTGAATGGTAAGAAATTATTAAAATGCGGTAAAAGACGGAGATCGATCCAAAAATTTAAAAACGCGTTATGCGTATGTAAATCAGGATGCGGTAATTCTATAATGAAAATGTAAGTAATTTTATGCGGGAAAAGGAATATTCGGCTCGAAGACCATCTAATGGTGACGCTTTCAATTTAGAAGGCGTTTGGATTTGGACCGAGGTCCTTGAGTGGACTGTAAGGGGCGTGATTCAACAGGAGTACGGCTGGTGACACTGGTAAATGGATTTTTTGGGAAAGTAAATAACTCTGCACTACTCACCTCGTGGTGTATCGCACGGCTCCTCGAGTCTTGGCCCTGACAATTCTGCAGTGCATGTACCGGCGCCGGCCTTTCCTTTTTATCACGTTTTCAATAATTGCTATGGCAGAACGAACACAAAATAATCGAGAAATAAATATAGCGGGATCAACCTCCGCCACGTCTGTGCGCGGAACCGTTTTCTGGACAACTCTTCTAGCGTTGCGTCGACGCTTCTCATTGAGGATATGCCGTCTCCATCATTCATATGACATTTGCGTAGTGCAGACAAGGACGGGTAAGGTTTTAGGGATATTACCAATATGTCACCAACAAAGTTAATTAATTTTAATTATTTAGATATGGATGTAAATCCTGGACAAAACAAGCGCGGAATGCTTTAAACTAATAAACTTTCAGTACTTCTATATTATGGCGTTAACAGATATATTTTCTGTTTACTTTTTTATATTGTGATATGTGATTCTGATTACCTGGGTTTCTGTTGAAGCTTCTCTGTAGCTTTTACCACCGGTTCGATTTACGTCGTCTACAGTGGCTATTTAATTAAAAAGATATACTTAAGCCAGATATTTTATAAGCTCTTACAGTATTATGCATTTAATTACTTTTTTGTGGTGTTTGTTTATGACTGCATGATATTTTTTTAAAATAGAATCTATGTTAAATATTGCTGACATACTCGTACAATGGAGTATTTGTCTATGTAGGTAGATAGAACATTCCAGTTTTAAAATTTAAAACTAAAGCTAGGGTTGGCTGGAAGAGATCTCTAATAGAGATAAGCTCACCTATGTACATGAGTTTCTTAATGTATATTTTTAAACCTTTTTATGTGTGTACTGTACAATAAAGAATATTTATAGTTTCAGGTAGGTAATGATACTCAAATTCAACTTATGTCGCGAAACGTGGCCTGTAAAATTATATCTGCTTCAGCCACGCAAGGCGATTACTGTAGTTTCTGTTGTATATGTGATGATAACCTGATGATAACTAAACAAAGTCTCACATCTGTTAAGAGATCGGACTTTACTGAGTTGAGATTGAAATTCTGAGCAGTTCTGTGCTATCAACATTGTTGATACACACGTCAAAAAGGACCGCAGCCCGGTAGTCGCCTCCACCTCCCCTTATAGCGACCCCTATCCACTCAACATTACTGGGCTAGTATTCTGAGTATGTCCTTGTCTGGACCTGAACAATTTATCTGAGTCTTAAAACTGAGAACCACCTGACAACACATAATTATCACCATATTGTGTGTTGAGTTATAACACTGAGATAACGGTAGGTAGGTATGTATTTATCGACCGATAAATTCACCTTAGGTATATGCAATGCAAAAACATAGAATTAAAGTACATTCGTAAAACACTAAATTGTACAAACTCACGGTTCCTTGAAATGCACCGTTCGTCTCGGTTAATCGACTGTGTCCGAGTCACGAACGCAAAAAAAGTCCGCTCGCACCGTTGACGGCTACCGCCAATCGAAAATAATATTTCTACAGATTATAAAACTTCGCGGTATTCGCGACACTCCCCACGAGAAGTAACTTATGTTGAGTAATAATAAAATAGGAAACATCATCATGTTATAAGGATATATTGAGTATTAACTGAATAATCTAGTTTACAAAAATCATAATGAAGAAAAAACTTACAGCTAGTTAGTTAAAAATACTAATTAGCTGATCTGTACATTGCCGATTCTCGCGTGCGCTTTCTAAGCCGATGTTCGCTTTGCTTCTCGAAGATCACTGACTAGTCGGCTCAATGGAAAGAAAATTTGGAAGCTTCGTTTATCTCGTGACCCGTCTGAGTCAGTAGACAGCTGATTCTTTGAATTGGTTGGTGTATCAGTATGTCTCGCTCGATGTCTCAGTGCCCATAACACCCGATTCACGCGGTTCTTGAATCTCTATAAATAGAAAAATCTCTATAAAATCACACGGACCTAGTATATTTTTAGTCACCCACTTTCACCTTTAAAACACAGGTTTTCTCATCCTGCCTTCAATAAGAGCTGATATCTGCACTACCTTCCAGTAGTTCCTATTCCTTGATTCCCCCTTTGATTTGACTACATGACTGGTAGCTGACGGGAACGGCGATCACAATCGCTCTCACTCTTACCCGCGTCCAACACTGTGGAACCCTGCGCACGTGTGCATCATCCACTGATTTATAGCACTACCATTAGAGCACTACTTGAGTCCACACAACAACTGAAGCTTACTCATTAGTTATCACTTGGTCCACAATAGACTTCGACGTCAACTTCCGACTGGTACACAACCTTCTGGCATTTGCCTCAACGCTCTCTACATTACCCTACAAGCGACTCCCAAGAAACTCTCAAGAGACCAGTAAGAGACCCTCATGAGGCCCACAAGAGACCCTCATGAGACTCACAAGAGACTCCCATGAGACCCACAAGAGACCCTCCAGGGACTCCACGAGAGACTCCACTAATGGGATTCTACGCATGAGACTCCACTCACCAGTCTCCAAAGATGAGACTCCACACATGACTTCACATCACGATTGTGAAATAATACCAACCGTCAAGTTCCCACCATATTTGCTAGAACGGGTAACGTTCTAGCAAATATGACTCTTATCACACATAGGCCCACTTACGGCACACACTCAAACATTTCTTATCAACTCTGCCATTTCCTTATAACCCTTAGAAGCCCTCCCGGCCGAAAAAAAAAAGAACCTCTTCGTAATTAACTTTATGTTTGGGTGGCCCAAGCATCAAATGATCAATTTCAAGAACATCACCAAAATTACCTCCTGGTCACAGCATTTTTATTGACTTCAATGTTTACTTTAGTGACATTCATCATTTTTAACCACTCTTTTGGTTCCAACTGCTGTACATAAAAAGAGATCCTCATTGAATTGACATTGCAAATTTGTAAGCTCTTTTTAAAAAAAATAAAAGCATAGCAGCAGATAGCAGCATAGTATGAGTAAACGTCGTGTATCAGTGCTTGTTTACAACCTTCAAAAAGGTTTTTTAAGGTAGAACACTTTTATACGTTTAATAGAAAATCACATAAATCGAATTTTGCATTTTTTAAATATCAAAAACTAGACATCATTAAAATAAAGAGCAAGTTATTGACTAACTTTCTGAATATTAAACAAATTAAATAGAAAACGAAAAATAACCTCCCGTCATGACAAGTGGTGAGACGGGACCCGCACCGGCGACTCGCCGCAATCCGTGCGTGTGGTTTGCCAAATGAGCCACACAGGACTATGAGATCATGCACGACAAATGATTCGAATATTATTCAAACCATTCAATTCAGACTGCGTCACAAGCCGTAATTGTTTTTCTTTTTAAATATTCTTTTATTAAAACACTCCTTTGACGTTGCTTCAAGTTTGCAACGATAGTTGTTCCCTCTAGAAACTTTTCTCACAACTGTATAGACATAATTATCTAAACACAAACTATTTCACGTGCTCAGAGATTATCACATACAATTCTTCCTTTATAATGCAGAAATTAGTAGTTGTAGAATCTACAGATGTCCTATATTGCTTGTTATCTGAATTTGAAATCGAAAACCCTTTCTTTGACATCTTTCACATATGTGTGAGGGACTAAGTATTGAGTAGGTACACATTTTTATTAGAAGCTGAAAAAGTATGTAGTAAACACTACACTGCTGTAAATCTCTCATTCAGAGTTTTGCTTAACTCGTTAAGCCCCGTTCGCGCTCAGGAGCGCGAGAACACAATTAAAATCAATTGTGTCTGGATATTAATAATCGTCGATGGATTAATGGCCAATAGAGTTTTCTGAGCTGTACTTTTTTTTTACATTACGAGATAGCAAACAAGCTTGTGGCCCACCTGGTGTGAAGTGGCCACCGTCACCAATCTATAGACAGAGTTGCAAAATTAAGGGTAAATCACTTAACACTGCGTTGCCATCCTGAGGACTGAGATAAAATGTTTTCCATGCCCAGCAATCACAGTGGCCACCTTTCCTCTCAATCCGAAACACAGCGAACTGCTTCACGGTAGAAACAAGTAAGGGGATGGTACCCACCCAGACTACCCCACAAGTGGATCTACCACTTGTGAGACTTTCGACATTTTCTATAAGCCATAAGCAGGTTCAGACTATGTCTTCCATGTTAAAGAAAAGTACACTTACCCTTTGCATAATATAATATTCCAATTATACTAAAATATACTGAGACACAATCGAATTAAACAACTCCGTTGATTCCGACTGCAACAATTAGACAATGTACCTATGTTGCCCTAGGACAATAGGTATTACTAAATAGGTAGGTACTACTTATCTAGTTGATAAAAGGTTGATAAAATTCTAAGCAATCTGTTTAAGAACAACTCAAAAATCTCTTATGGGTTCATCTCTCTGACTATGACTATATACAAACTATATATATCATAATAATAATGGTCTGTCATTGGTAACAAAACATTATAGGGATTAGTCACAAAATATTCCTCTGAGCAATACATCACATCATTAGGTATCAAGACTAAAGAATTTCTTTAAATTGTGTAAAACCTCAATTCACTTGATATGTAAAATATCTGAGATTTGCAAGTCCACCCTTGCTCGCTCACGTATTGTGCTTAGGTATCTTATGACAAATGTTGTTTCAAGCGCAGTAATGAGTAGATACTAGATACCTAATGTCTTTCACAAATATTCATGAAGCAAGTTCTTCAAAATTTCAAATTGTTGTACTTACACCTAAATAACGCTTCTCAAAAGCATTATTTATTTCCGTTTGCTTGTAAACTTCTGAAAAAGAAAGACACCTAAGATGTTTTTTATTTATTTTTTCTATATTGTCCTGAGAATAACATCTTCTATAAACAAACACAGTGCATGGGGTTTCTTTTTTTATGTGTAACATTAAATTGTAGTATCTGTACGGTCATGTCATGGTCAGATAAACATAACGGTAGAGTATATCTAATTGCACCATTGATATTACTAAAAATGGTCTGAGCAAGCTGTTCCTCTAGTGGGCACATTTATAATTATGTAAATTTAAATTACTTATATTTCTTTAAAAGATCTCTAAACAATACAGTATTTTGTTTATTTTCAAGCATGTTTACATTAAAGTCACCAGCAACTATAATTCTCTTTTTAGAGTAAAAAAAAACATGTATATAAAAGCATGTCCATTTTTTCAAAGAAATTATCAATGTGTCTTTTTATAGTGGATTTCTTTGTTATAAATTTTCTGTACTTACTTTCATTGGTCTGAGGGTCACGTAAAAAAGATGCAAAGACTAAAAGGTCAAAAATATGGAAAATTAGACCATAAGGCACTCGCAATAAGGTGGAGTTACTTAGGCATCTGTTCTTTTTTTAAATTAGGTACTTATTATATCATTCAAGATATGCAACTGCACATCAACATAAAGATGAAAATCTGAAATCATCGTTATCTCCATAACATAAAGACTTTCATTCTAAATCTGAAAACGCTTTAACATTGTAACTAGGCACTGCGCCGCCGCCGGCGCCGCCGCGGCCAGACTGGCTGGCGCGCCGTTCTGGCGCCTGCGCCGACGTTATCTCGTATCACTGCACAAATTATAATTTCAACAAAATAACACATTTTTTTTTTTATTTTCACTTTTGTTTCACATTAATAAACCTTACGTAAAGGGAATAAACACCATCCCAGCACCTCCACCATGTCGCGAAACGTGGCCTGTAAAATTATATCTGCTTCAGCCACGCAAGGCGATTACTGTAGTTTCTGTTGTATATGTGATGATAACCTGATGATAACTAAACAAAGTCTCACATCTGTTAAGAGATCGGACTTTACTGAGTTGAGATTGAAATTCTGAGCAGTTCTGTGCTATCAACATTGTTGATACACACGTCAAAAAGGACCGCAGCCCGGTAGTCGCCTCCACCTCCCCTTATAGCGACCCCTATCCACTCAACATTACTGGGCTAGTATTCTGAGTATGTCCTTGTCTGGACCTGAACAATTTATCTGAGTCTTAAAACTGAGAACCACCTGACAACACATAATTATCACCATATTGTGTGTTGAGTTATAACACTGAGATAACGGTAGGTAGGTATGTATTTATCGACCGATAAATTCACCTTAGGTATATGCAATGCAAAAACATAGAATTAAAGTACATTCGTAAAACACTAAATTGTACAAACTCACGGTTCCTTGAAATGCACCGTTCGTCTCGGTTAATCGACTGTGTCCGAGTCACGAACGCAAAAAAAGTCCGCTCGCACCGTTGACGGCTACCGCCAATCGAAAATAATATTTCTACAGATTATAAAACTTCGCGGTATTCGCGACAACTTATGTACAAATAAAGTTCAAATTGCGATATCAGTTGGCCGATTAAATATTAAGAGTCCGTTTTATTTTAAATTTTCTTATTTAAAAATTAAGTCTTATTAGCGAAAATTAACTGTTGTTTTGATGTAAAACTTCACGTATGTTTATAGCTCTTCACAAAAGTCTTGGTTTCCATAAAGAATTGTCAATCAGTTAAATTCGTCTTCATTCATGCTACAAGTACAAAAATAGACGTGGTAATTACTAGAAACTTGACAATGGCAGGAAATGGTCGTATGAAAGCATTTGTGTTTGTATTGTCAACTTTGAAAGGATAATTATGAATATTACTAGCCATATTCAATAAATATTACCCAAAAAAAATTAATGTAGAAAAGGAAATATGAAGTAAACATAGCAAAAGAAAATGACTAGGTTATCGTGAGTATATTATGTACTAAGAACTAAAAAACGGAATAATAATAAATTATTATAAGTAAATTTAGATACTTTATTTGCATAACGGTACTCATTCTACGCACCACCTAATTGAAATCTCTGTACCCAGCTCTCTGGTTGACTGGGAGAGAATGCCTTATGGCATTAAGTCCGCCATTTGTACCATTTTTTTGTGTGCAATAAAGTTTAAATAAAAAAATAAAAATGTGTTCCTTAATGTCGTTTCTTTTTTATTTTTGTTTATAATTTTACCGTTTTATAATTAAGTTTTTAACCCTTAACCACGACATACGTGGTTTAAAAAGAACCCAGAGGCTCATATTTTTTCTCAAAATTTTGTAGTTTAAGCACCTACACTTTCTCGCGTCTAGGTAATCTCATTAAGGCGCATTATGTCGTATAATGCGACTTGATGATGAAGTTGTGTCACTCTGCGGTTATTAAAACAAGGGGTAAGCTACACTGCTGGGGTCAAAAATGACCCCGATACCAGAAGTATGCAATTTATAAAAATATTATTTTTTCAAGTTTTATTATTGTTTTTTTAAATAACAGACATTTTGCCGAGTTTTTTCACGACACTGTAACCATACCATTATTTGAAAGACGAGAATCCGATACAGAAAACGATCATGATGCCTGTTAAAATGAAAACTATAGCTGTTATGAGGAAGCAGTTTTGAAGGCAATTTTATAGACATGATGTTAAGTCTTGCAGTTCTAGCATTGAAGAAGAAGAAGAAAAACGCATATTGCCATAATATGCTGCCATAACAGTGATTTATACATATAAATATAAGACATTTGCAGGCATTTATTTCGGGTTTTTTATGAAGATAAGTTTTAGTGTGTAATTCTTTTTCTGGGTGTGATTTAAGGCGAAGATCCTGATTTTTGTTTAGTTGAATACACATGAAAACGATAGAAACTTTAAAGTAGAGTGTAAGAAAAAGAACATGTAAGTAATTTTGAAAAAAGAAAACAGTTATTTCTGATTAAAATGTGCCAAGCACAATTATGAGTCATATTTTCTTAATTTTAAAAGACATTTAGAATAAAGTTACAGTTTGTTTTATTATAATGCATATCCTATGTAGGGTTATTTTTGACCCCCGATACCAGATGTGTTACTTTTTTTAACCATACCGGCTAAGGGTTGAGTATTATTGTATTCTTTAACATTACAGTTCTGGACAAAGAACCATAAATTACCAAAAAAATAAACTGTACAATTTAAGTAAATGTACCGTATAATTTTCGCTGCTCGATTCCCGTCGGTATTGATGGCAAAATTGGAGATTATAATTCAAGAAAATTAAACCATTAGCTAGCTTTATCTCATATTTCACTTCAACAGTATACATTTATTTTTAAAATGACTTCTATAAATTATACAAAATAATTATGTACTTCTAGAGACACAAACTTATATGTAACTAATTGAATCGTTACTTTGTTGGGCAGCATTTTTTAATAATCACATACACATGTTTATTTAAATTATTTCTTACTAAACGCTTAAAATCAAAGTTTCATGGTTATATTCATACTATCTAAATATATATAACTCAAAGGTGACTGACTGACTGACATAGTGATCTATCAACCACTTGACGGATCGGGCTGAAATTTGGCATGCAATGATGTTATGTCGTAGGCATCCACTAAGAAAGGAATTTTGGAAATTCCACCACTAAGGGGGTAAAATGTCCACGCGGGCGGAAGCTAGTAATATTTTGTTTGTTTGTTTAATCGCGCTAATCTCAGAAGCTACTTCAAATTGAAAAATTATTTACGTCTTGGATAGTCCAGTTATCGAGTAAGGCTATATAACATCATAACACGCGAACAGAGACGAGGGCACAGCTAGTCTTTGATAATGACGAAAAAATACCCATATTGATTTTCAAACTTTGTCATCCCATCTCCCTCTTAGGGGTTGAATTTAAAAAAGAAACATGTAACACGTATTTACTCATTTATCGATAGGAGTGTTCCTGTTAAGTTTCGAATAAAATAGTGTAACTGATCTAGTTTCGGGCGTTTCGGGCGTTTGCGGGCGCACCCCAGTACCAACTTCTTCCCTTAGACCGCATACAAAGGAGAGCAGCTCGAATTGTTGACGAACCAGCCCTTTCTGATCGGCTTGATACTTTGGCATTACGTAGAGATGTGGCATCACTCTGCATCTTTTATCGTCTGTATCACGGGGAGTGTTCTGAGGAGTTGTTCGGACTTATACCAGCTGCTGCATTCCGCCATCGTTCCTCGCGGCGACAAATCCATCCCCACAGTCTTGATGCTTGGCTATCCACAACCGTACGTTTTTCGCGCAATTTCCTACCGCGGACCACAAGACTGTGGAACCAACTTTCGCCAGCGGTGTTCCCGAACCGATACGACCTGGACATCTTCAAGAAAAGAGCGTATTCCTTCCTTAAAGGCCGGCAACGCGTTTGCGATGCCTCTGGTGTTGCAAGTGTCCATGGGCGGCGGTGATCACTTACCATCAGGTGAACCGTCTGCTCGTTTGTCCCCTTTTCCATAAAAAAAAAAAAAAAAAAAAAAGTTTCCCCATACAAACTTTCCTCCCCTATTATACCCCCATATGGGGTTGAATTTCAAGAAATTTGGCCTGATCCTTGCCTTCATCATAAAAGGAATCTGTGAGTAAAATTTCAGCTAACTAGGGCTGAGCGTTTATCAGTCAGTCAGTCAGGACCACAGAAATAATAATAAAGAAGATAGAATTGCTGTGGTTCGCACTTACTACCGGAACCAGTGTCGCCACTTTAGCCCCTCTACTTACTGTTAATGCACGCACGCAAAAGAATGAAACCGTACTACGCAATGACACCCACAATTTACAATTATGAACCTTACGCTTAAGAGACAGGGTTGAGTAACACATACTATAAGTTACACTCACACTTACACAACGTCGCTCTTTATTGGTCGCGTCGGCAACGGAATTATGGCTGTTATCATGTCCGTCCGTATCGTGTCTGTACCATGAACTTTTGTGCTAGAGAGAACGGATATCGAAAATCACAATACATTGCTGCGTATACTTTAAACCGCTCTGCGTTTTTAAAGGCATGAGCAGCAATGGTTATGAAGTTTTATGTTAATAACATATAGACCAATTTTTCATAGTGAAAGATTTTCTCAAGGTGTATTTTGATAAAAACTTACAGCATTACATTACATTAAAATAATACATTCGAATGAAATGTGATTCGCTTATTAATGTAATTACACAATCTGGATGAGTTTTCGCTATTACCAATGCGTAAAAACATCATTTTATGGCATTTTTATTACACCGACGACGGTTCGAGCAGCACTGAGCCGCAAGTCACGCACTTGTGTCCTAACGAGACACAAGAAAGAGAAGCTTGCAACGTATTTTTTAGACTTTTGATTAGATATAAATTAATATGACATTCAAACTTTTAAATTCAAATTTTTAACCGATATTAAGTGAAGCCGCGGGCGACCACTAGTAATTATATAAGGTAAAGAAGATGTAACCAATATTTACGAAAGTGACTGCACAAACATGTTTAACTAAGTGATTTTCCAGTGACACCAAAATGTCCATTACGCTCATCTCCAGTCTACGTTGCCAGGTCAACGGACAACTGGGACGCGAACGAAGCTCTATATTTTATGTCTTAGTCTTATCTAAGGACTATAATGGTCACTGTGCTTTTTAACACTTTCGATATTTTGATCGGTGTCTTTTTACAACGTTATTTGCTTCTTTGATAAAGAGATACACTTTGGAGAACTTAGAACAGAAAGGTGTTTATTTTTCTCTACACTTTGAAAGGCAAAACAGAAATAATGTTGTCGTTTATAAACTATACGAGATAAGTGACTTTTTTTGACGGAAAACATTTTATACGCTCGGGTTATGAAGGAGTCGCCCTTGTGGGCATACCCACTAAAAACCGTCAGTATCAAGAACGCGCATACCATACAGCACTCTACGCGAGCAACACGTAGATCGCCCAGAGTGCTGGTACCGATCTGTTAATCCCATCTCCAGATAAAGGATGTACCCGAAATACGAAATGCATCCCTGCAGCGCTGGAGTATTTGATAGCCAGTGCAGGACCACGTCCCGCACTGACACCCCTTACTTAAAACGGATTAAGTTCGGCATATTGCCGTCTCTTCGGGCCCAATCGACGTCTTCGGCATGGATTAGAGTTTATAGCGTGTTCATGCTCACGCTCCGTAGTCTCTTTGACGACCATAACGTGCTCACAATATGCCGCCACAGCTGCCCACGACGTCGCACTGTCGGTCATGGTTTTAATCACAGCCCACAGAGAGAGGTCTTTGCCTATTTTTGCAACGAGGTCTTGCACCGCGAGGTGGTGCACCACCCATGCCTGACAGGATTCCAGGGTGTGCTATGCAGAGTCCTTATTGTCCCCACACTCGTTAGGTACTCTGCTTCCTTCCGAATATCTGTATAACAGGCAAGCCGTTTACCTGTCCCAACCATTTTACATAAAACCCTAAAACTATCAAATTTCATTAAGAAATTTTCAGGAGTATCGCCTGAGTTCTTGATGTAATAATACGTTTTGTGAGACTCCATTTTAATGCGATCTACCGTACAATTTACCATAAATACTTTAAATATATTTTCATTTGCCATTGGCTAAAGGCGAAATACAAATACCTAATTGTCGCTATGCCATTAATTAAGAAAAGAATAAAACACATTGTCAACCTTATTCCATATACATAGAGTTCAAAGTCTGTTAAAGTAAGTTGACAGTGTGGTACCCGGATTCCGGTGGCCGAAGCACTGGACCACGAAAACGGCTAATTCAATAATGACTTAAAGCTGCTTAAAGGACAAAGAGGGATAGGATACAGTGGACCAGCTGCTCAAAATTAGAGCAAACGTCCTGGGAAATTTGTCTTACGGGAGACTTGATCAAATAAAACTGCTTAGTTGAAGCCAAACTTAGCATAAGTGCGAATTCGAAATTTAAAAAAAAATACAAAATTCATTTTGTAGACATAAAATATTATTTTATTTTTATAATATCCCCACCAAATGGACAGGAGTAATTATATTTACCCATACGACCAGTCTTTTCTTTCTATTATCTCGAAAAGTTTAAGTATATGTTTTTGCGGATCTCCTATCTATTTAGTTATTTGCATCAGACCAGGATAATAAAATGTTTGGCCAGTAGCCCTGATTACTTGTGTTTATAAGAAACATAGAATATAAAAATATTATTAAAAAGTAAAGGATTGTTACATAGTCTGTGGAAAAAGAAAAAGTAATGTCAATTGTATCCCACCTTTTTCTACCTCTTTGACGTTTCTGCCAATAAAGACTGCATTATAAAATCGAAATATTCGTATGAACAACATGTAGTAATTATTATATTGTATTCATTTAAAATAGTTACAAATTCAAGTCATATCGCTAATTTGTACCCCAGTAACAAGGTAACTCACAATAGACATTTGAACGTACACTAAATTTGAAATGACTAAAACAATTCACCTTAATGACCCAAGCAAACTCGGCACGAAGTTCTAATAAACTAAATGTCGAATCCAATTTTAGAAATCGGTCAGAGCTCTCTGAGTGCACGCTGTGCTCTCGGAGAGTGAATATTCAGTGATGCGAAAAGAATACACAGGAGATTTAAAAGCTTTTAAACAGTTGCTTGCAAAAATAAATATTAGAAGAATGTGTAATTGTGCATTTTATGAATTATATAATTATCATCTTAACAGCCTTTATAATTTGATTCACAACGCCTCTTCTTGTCATCGAAGGAGATTTAGGCAGTAGTCCACCACGCTTGCCTAATGCGGATTGGCAGACGAAGTATAAGGTGAACAACACCCCTTTGCTGATCCATCAGTCGCCTTCTACGACACCTATTGGAGGTTATGGGGTGATGCTATTCTACTCTGCCGGCATTACATGGCTACGGTCTTGTATAAAACGTAATAATACGGACGACAAAAGCCAATCCAAATGATGCTTTTGTAATATTGTCGAATAACTGTTAACTCCACATGGAAATTCAAAATACAAAGGTTCAACTTAACATCTGAGTCGGTCAGTTTTATGGCTGGCCCCTGCCTGACACAGCCCTCCTTAGGAAGGCTGGTGTTGGTGGTTTTCTCGCCACAGCGCAACTGACCCCTTAGCGGAACGGTCAGAAACATCATTTAGGAACTCTCACATCAATCTATCTCTCAAAGTAACAGGTTCTCTTACTTTTAACCGGGAACTAAAGTGGCGAGTACCCAATAAAGCCTTATTTTTTAAACCGTTAGCAATAAAGCACAAATATCATATCAATTACTGTAGCTCCGCAGTAAAAATGCTGTTAACATTGATTTTATATATACTAGCGATCGCCCGCAGCTTCGCTCGTGTTATGTCGGTTATCGTGCCAAAAGTATCCTGTGTCATTATCGTGCCAAAAGTGTCCCAGGCTCGCAAACTAAACATAAAAATCGAGATAATACTAAACATCAAAATAGGTTCCATGGTATAGGCGTGAAAGCGTAACAGACAGGCAGTTAGAGTTACTTTCATATTATAAGTAGGAATTAAAGGAGTACCTATATCAAAGACAAAGTATGCAAAATAATGTTATTACATTTTGCAGAGCTCTTATCAGCTGGTACACAGAATAACACCGAGCATATTGAAGATGCACATATAAACATGCATCCGGAAGATCAAACAGTACGCATGGAACTTTGCCAAGTCTTCACCGACATGCCGTTGCGGCTTGTTGGACTTGTTAAATGTAATGGACGCGCTATTATCGTACGTGTACATTTGATATGTGATTTTCTTTTGTTTTGCGTGTTGTGTAAATCATTCAATCGCAAAGGTCCATTTACATAGAGAGTATTTTCGTTGAAAATGCGATTAATAAGGTGAAAGATTATCCCGTCTTCCGTAGGTTTCGTAAGGCGACTGACACCCGTATTCACAAAATTGTATAGGTACGTAAAAAAATAAAATAAAACCGCCTTCAAAACCTAAAATGGAGAAATACAAATTTCATGTTAAAGAAAGTCTAAATGCCAACTATTTTTTGAGGTCGGTGCCAATCTCAATATTTGGAATAAACGTTGTCTCTTTGTCTTTGGCACGGACCTCAAAAAACATAGTTGCCATTTAGATTATCTTTAACATACAATTTTTATTTCTCCATTTTTAGATTTGAAGGCGGTTTTTTGTTTTATTTTAAAAATAATTTTGTTTTTTGCGTTTTAGTGGTGTAAATATATTTTTACTTTAGTAATCGAGGAACATACCTAAAAAAAGATGCATACGAATTCAGAACCTCCTCCTTTTATAAAGTCGGTTAAAACAATGCTATGCCTAAAATATATATTAAGTAGGTATCTCAAAATAGATGTTTTATTCGGAATTGGATCCTCCGAGAACCACAAAAATGATACTCATATTGATATCGATTCGGTACAACTGACGCTGCAAGGGTGCGATACAACGGCGAGCCAACTGCTTGCTCATGCTGCCGCCGCGGTCCCATCGCCATCATCTCAGCGGCCATTAAAGGCTAGGAGCCGTTGCAAGCGTGCCAGCAAAACTGAGTCTCCCCGTTTTCATCGGGAGGAGAATAAGTGCGATGAGGAGGGCTACACCAAGGTGGAGAGGAGAAAGAAGAAGGCCGTCATCCGCAAACTGCGGAATCGTACCGACTGAGGACAATCAACTGCGTCCTGAAGTTCGAACGACGCAGATGTACTTGTATCGTTTACACTCGTTTTCGAAGGCGGAGGGGAGGAGGTCGTAGACTATGTCATAAAGAAGACCACCTGGAAGCTAAGAGACCGCGATTGGAGTCTCGCCGCAGTAAACTTTTCTTCTTTTGTGATAGAGAGCCAACCCATCATTTGCCGACTTTCATGAAGGACGAGTTCTGGCCGGAAGGAGTAGTTTTTCGCCGTTTTTGGAGGAAGACTCCGCAATGAGTTGTGCTACACGTCGTTGACCCTACGTGTGCCTTAGTTTACAAGTAATATTTTTGTTATACATATAGTTTTAAGATAATTATTTATAGACCCTTTGTTTATTTCAACATAAGCATTGTTTTACCTAAAATAAAATAAACGAATTGTTACTGTTATTAAATTAAAAAGTCGCGTCCGCCATCTTAGATCTCAAAATGGATGTTGTATTTAGAATTGGGACCCCCAAAACCACGAAAATTATACCTATTATGGAAGCAGTATGGTGACATTGCGTACCGACTCTCACCGACCCCATACATTAGACAACAAATTCTATGCTTTATAAATATCCAAATACAAAATTATATAAAAACTATGCTTGGCAACACAATGGAGTTTCCAACTCGTAAACAATTACGATCATGTGAACATGTTGTTATGAAAAACATTTTAGCTATATTGCAAGTTAGATTGCTTATTGAGGCTTCCTATTATAGTAATTTGTATAAGTTACAACCACATTAAACTGGAAAACAAAATAAGTTGAGGGCGGAAGTTTAAGTCCTTTGTGAGGGCATTCAACTTAGGTTGAATGACTTTACCGAATTAAGGGGGAGATATCTCGGCTTTGCAAGTTAGAGCGTAAAAGGCTCTGCGAATTTACACTAATATGCGTTTCTTTCCTTATAGACTGCTCTTACTCACTATGCCATCGAAGCTTCAATAGGATTAGGCGTTTGATTTTTACGGCCGGCTGCCTGCCTGACAGCAATTCTCCTTGGGAATAGTTTGTTTACGACTGGTATCTTTCGAAAGCAGGTGGAATCAAAAGCTTAACATGCCTTCTGAAACGCGCAGGAAAATTTAATTGAAAAAATTTTCTGTCACCAATCCGAGTACTGACCACACACTTGAACGTTGAACGCACGACCGAGGTACCATCGACATCCTCACTTGTCAATAAAAAATTAGGGCGTTTACCCACGAGGCCCGACACGGCACGACAAAATGCGGTGACGACTCCGGGCGTCATTCATTTCTATGAACCGTTTACTCACGCAACGACACCGTACAGCATAACTCGTTTTTCAAACGACAATTCGAGATGCTGCTATGCTGTAACGTTTTTTTGCAGTGACGATATAGCCACTATCCAGAACCTGTATGAACTTCGTCACGTCACGTCGGTCACGTCGCGATGCAACGGACCGCATGACACGACAGTACAGTTTGTATGTTTTGAATGAAAAGTGATGCCTGCCTGACACCACCACCACTACTTGGGAAAAAAGTAACGAAGTAGTAGCTTGGGTTCACCAGTAGCGGATATACAGTAAATTACTTATCCAGGAAAATCCATTGACGGCCCATACCTGTGGCCCATACCGCACGCTGGCTATTCGTGTCGGCAGTACGTCGTATGTGGAACTCACCTGGCGCTGGAAAACGCGGGTCCTACCCACTAACAACCCCCGGTACCTGAGCCCTTCTGGAGGCGTTTTGAGCTCGGCGTAATTTGCGTACGCCATTTCACCAAAACGTCCCCAGGCTGGCCCGGCTCAACGGTGAGCCGAGCGACGGGCCGCTGGTGAGGGCCGACACGTGTGCAGACAACCTTAGAGCTGGACAAGACCAGCAGCAAGTCACAGCCGCCTGCTTTCTCCGGCCCGTCCATCTACGCCGGATGGGAGCGGCTAGAGGATCTTTCTCCGCGACCTCCTTCTGCGTCTTCACAGATTCGCAGAAGGAGATGACAGCGTTCCAGACTCTCTTATTACCAAGCATGGCTCTGACCATGCTTGGCAATGAAATGTCTCCATAGGTGCAATTACCTTAGCACGGAAGCTATCCAAATAATATTGTTATGTAGGTTACTAAAGCCCCATTTCAAGTGAAAAGCACTACGCTGTTCGAAATTCTGTGTGCAAATAAACCTACTCGTTCACGTCAAATTGGGGCATGTACTGACACACGCTATTTATTTTCGCTGTCTGTAGGGAGTAGAGCACTCGAAATTCACGCACGCTCGCACGCAACAGGTTTGCTTGTAGGCACGTATACTCGAAGCAATCTAAGTGTTTCTTGAAATCAAGCATGAAAACAACCGCTTGGAATCTAATACTCTTTTTAAGCGAAATGAAAAAAGAATGTTATCAATTCGACCTGTGCGTATGTAATATTGTCAGAATTGTGCTGATTTTGTTTATGTTGGTCAGCTTCTAAATACGGGTGCAAAATATCATGAGTGAGTATACCATGACTGTATATTTGTATGTTTGACAAGCATATCTCAAAAACTAGAGGTCGCATTGCAAAAATGTTTTTAGGTTTAGTCGAACTTAGGGATCTGTGTAAGATATACCCAAATTGGTTAAGTAGTTTTAGAGACTTTTCTTAGTGTGTATCACTAAGAAAAGAAGTCGTTGGGTTAACAGCGTCATTTTAGAATAAAAAATATTTTTTTTTTTAAATTAGCTGACTTTAAAACTGAAAAAAGAGAAATAAAATTATTGAGTTTTATGCAACATAAAAGCCAATATACCAACTGCTTTTTGATGTCAGTGCTAGCCTCGTGGTATGTCAGATTACTTTTTATTTTCTTGCCTATCTGTGTAAATATACTGTAGGTAGTTAGTCATGTAATTACTTCTTACTAAGGCTGGCGCCGACCTCGAAAAATGTTAGGCAAATTGACATTTAGATCGTGTAATATAAAATACCCTGTTAAATAATAATTTGTACCGTTTCAGTTTTGACGTCGGTTTATTTCTAGTTTTTTCTCTAAGTGGTAGACCTATATGTAGGATCATCTGGGTAGGTGCCTTTCTTATTTCTGCCATGAAGCAGTTCGCTGTGTTTCGGATTAAAGGGAAAGGTAGCCAGTGTAATTACTGGGCATGGAAGGTATAATCATCTTAGTCGCCAGGATTGCAACGCACTTGCAGTGTTAAGCGATTTACCCTTAACATTTCAAGTGTCTATAGGCGACGGTAACCGGTTTACCCTTGTTTCGTATAACAACGTTTGCTCGAAAATCGTTTCGTCTAATTTTAGTTGCAATAAAGTCATTTCGCATAATTATTCATTTGACCGAATATTTAATTGGTAGAATTTTATTTAGCATAATTATTTATTTGACATAATGTCATTTCACCCAATTTTCATTTGCACTAATTTTATTTAACCTAATGTTTGATTGGTAGAATTTTATTTAGCATAATTATTTATTTGACATAATGTCATTTCACCGAATTTTCAAATGCACTAATTTTATTTAACCTAATGTTTAACTAGACTAATAATGATTTGGTCGAAAGATAGTATCGAATATTCAGTTCAGTAATAATTCAGTGAAAACGCCCTAAAGTCGCTTCTGGCACTCGCCGGCCGCTGCCGCGGCACGCTCGCTTCACTCGCTCGGCTCGTGCGCTTTGTTCATGTCAACCTAACTCGCTCGTCGCTTCGCTCCTCGCTAACCTATTGTTCGATTGAACATTCGATGAAATGAAAATTATACCACCTGCATAATACATCAAATGAACATTATACTTTTTGATCAATAGCGCAAATGTTGTTATCGCAAATGAACATTCGATGAAATGAAAATTATACCACCTGAACAATACATCAAATGAACATTATACTTTTTGATCAATAGCGCAAACGTTGTTATCGCAAATGAACATTCGATGAAATGAAAATTATGTCAATCGATATTATACAAAGTGATTATTTTCTTAAACGTTGTTCGAAGAAATTATTTTCGACTAAACGTTGTTATACCAAACAAGAGTGAACCACGGTAACCACTTAACACCAGGTTGGGCCGCAAGCTTGTTTGCCAACTCGTAGTATATTTTCTTAATTATTATTTTAACTTGTGATTATGGAGTGCTTTCCCTTCCTCTCCTGGTGACTAGACAGGATAACGACGAAGGAAGCGCACTTCATTCTCAATCAAATGAGGAATTGCTTATATGCAACTTGTCTAATTGGAATTTCTTGAAGATACGGCAACATTACTTAGGGTTGTCGTGCAAGGCGATTAAAATAATTTTGATCTGACGTAGCACCATCTATCGTCATAGGTTACCTTGTATAGGAGAGAGTATCCACCAACATAATAATTATAAAAAGGTTGACGGCTGTTAAGGGACGATAAGTAGTAAGAGTTGCTACACACATAAGCGGACCGGTATTCATTGGCACAGGGCTGCAAAATTGTATTTCAAACGATTATCACGGGAGCGGAAATTAAAAAAAATGTACGTATGAAAATTGAAAACATTCAGAAATTTTGTACATTTATATATTAAAAACATTTTAGTATATTAAAAAAATCTCAAAATAAATCATCTACCAAAATAAAAAAATACATTACTGTGAACTCTGAAACTACTGGAGCAATTTTCATAAAATTTTATTCATCCTGTAGAGGATTTAATTGTTTACATGAGAAAAAGTAGCATATTGTTAAGAAAAATCTATATCTATAAAACAATTTTATTGAAACAATACATAGGATTTCGAGCAGTATATTGATATAATAACACATAATTCACTAATGGCTCCAAAGCTCTAGAGATTAACACAAAAGCACTGTCCAAAGTTGACAGTTATATTTTCTAACTTCTTAAGTTAAATGTTCCACTATCTTGTAACTTGAGGACCAGAGGACGAGGACCTGCCAACTTTCTGTAAATCTCATAACGACTAAAGCCGGTCAACAACCACGTCAAGAATGGGATAATGTACCTTAATGCAAATGAATTAAGTAGCATAATAACTTCAAACTAATCGTTAGTTGGTTGGAAGGTTAGTTGCAGGCGATCGCCA
Source organism: Elophila nymphaeata (assembly GCA_955850985.1). Taxonomy (NCBI): domain Eukaryota; kingdom Metazoa; phylum Arthropoda; class Insecta; order Lepidoptera; family Crambidae; genus Elophila; species Elophila nymphaeata. The sequence continues at coordinate 8,247,824 of OY039078.1, forward strand.
GCCGCATGAGTTTCAAACGCCACTCTGCTCAACATTTTCTTCAGAATTGAACAAGTCGCATGTGATTATATTAACAGACAATAGTGGTCGCGATTAAATTTTTTAAGCCATGAGACTGGTGAATTGCCGCATGGCTTAAAACCCCCCATTATTCGACTACTTATCTTCACCCGTAATATTTTTAAAATATATTAAAAAACAACCCAGAAAATTTTGCTGTAAGCTATTAGCCAAAACACCTCATAAATTACGTTGTAATTTCCTTCTGTGAGATAAGTAAGAAAATATTTTAAAAATAGGAATAAAGGTAATTGAATTGCGGCGCCCCCTATAACAAGTCATAGGCGTAATAATTTATAGGACAATTTAATATTCATTATAGTATTTTCCAAAATAAATCTTATCTGGCAACATTAGATATTCAATAAGATACCTCTCTCTGAACAGCTATAGAGGAAAGGAGGAATTAATTACGCAGCGCACCTTATAAATAACGTAGATGAAATTCTTCTGAATTTTATGATTTTAAGGGTTTCCGTTCCAATTAATTTGGGGGTCTTCTTCTTATAAGAAAACTCAAATTCCTTAGAAGATATACAATATTTATAAGTAATTATATCTAAGAATACTGTAAGAAATTCTAAGGGAGAACGTCACACTGGAAACTTTAATGGGTCTTTTTCGTTCAGACATTTTAGTCACAATAGTTACAATATCCGATTTTTAATATTTTACAGCATTTCGAGTTTTACTACCAACTTTCATATAAATACATACATAGTAATCACGCTCGTAATCCCAAAAGGACTTGAGCAGAGCTTTAGGAGACATTTGGTTCCACATGAAGCCACATTTGACAGTAAGGGCCATGCAGTGCCTCCAATAGACAGATCGACAGGTTTGCCAGCCTATCGCCTAGAATAATAATTTTTATATTTACGAAATTAACGATGAAAAAAAAATTAAATGATTAGGTATGTTGCAATATCGTTTCTAAAACTTTTTCAAGTAGCGGCATTGTAAACTTAATTACACTTTACTTTTGGGTTTAGTTAACAGTCATTCAAAGATAACCTTTCATATTCTAATTTACGAGATCTATTACACAGAACAAGCGTTCAAAGATCAGTTTTGCCTTCGCTGTATTGTATACCAATAAAGACATGCCCACACAGACTTATAGAAACGGCAGGCCTATTCGGTTACTGTTTTGAAAGATAAAAGATAATATATCTATAACGCTATTATGACACTTGTTGTGTAAAACAGGGATGGATATGTAATTCGATCGGTGATTATCACTTTCATGAGTAAAAAAAAAGTTAGCGAATAGGCTGGCAGGACGCAGAATGTCATTGCTTGAACGCAACATTATCTTCTCATTACCTAAAAACCTACCATATTATTTATTGTTAAGTAACTAACAAACGATTTCGATATTTTCATCGTCATAACAGACTATATAATTAGACCCAATGCTAGAACACAAGGCCTCTCCTTGTCATCGAAGGAGGTTTAGGCAGTAGTCCACCACGCTTGCCCAATGCGGATTGGTGGACGGAGTAGAAGGTGATCAATACTCCTTTGCTGATCCATTAGTCGCTTTCTACGCCACCCATTGGAGGATGCAGGGTGATGCTATTCTACCCTGTGATTTGATTGTATATTTTGTGATATTTTTTTTCAAGAGATATGTTAAGACATCTCGCATGACATTCCTATTATCACCCACCTGTGTTATCACTTTCATGATCGTAAAAGGGGTTGAGCAAAGCTCTAGGAAACATTTGGTTACATATATAAAGCCTCACCTGGCAGTATGAGTCATGCCAGTAGTCAACCTGTTGGTCCTTTTCGTGACAATCACAAAGTCATAGATTTCGTATCTATAATTTTAAACTTACCCAGTGTGCGGAAGACAATAGGCCTGCTTCTGTACTTATGCCCGCCCCAGAGAGCGGCTACCGTGACCTGGTACTGCGTGTCGGCCTCCAGCCCGCTCAGTATAACTGCGCCAGAATTGCCCGCCACCTCCAATACCACTCTGTAACTAACGAGCAATCAGTCAATTTCGATGTTGTCTATTGGCAAGCGGGGGGAAGAAGGAAGAGTGAAGAGGGAAACAGAGAACTAGTCTAATAGTCGTAAATGAAACTAGTTGTGCAACTACACTATAACTAGCTGTCCCGGCTACGCGTTACTGTGTTAATTTCATACTACTATCCTATAACTTTGAATTTACAGTAAAAAAATCGGGAGCGGTCTCGCCTTGACTTTATCGTATACCGGAAACGACTCAAAGGTTGATAGAAACCTTATATTTTGATGTCATACACGTATCGTGTATCGTGCTAACGCACAGACACACAAACACACACACACATAATTCCAAAATAAATATTTTTGGACTCAGGGAGGTCCAAAACGTGTAAATCCGTCAAAATCTCGAGGTCGAATTTTTTTACGATTACAAGACTTCCTCTATACTACGTACGAGAAAGTAAAAATTGAGAGAATTATCAAGATTAAATCCATCCTATCTCATCCCGGACAAACATCATGACACGGGAATTATATAATATTTTTTTCGCCACAGGACAACGATGTTTCGTTTAAAGGTAAGGGCTCAAAGCAATACACAGCTTGCATTTGTATTCTTTGCGACCCTTGTTCCTACTAAAAGAACTAAGGTTAGAAGGGGAGGTTAAATGCATTTACGCATCGTCCTTGCGGGGTAGTGCCAACCGCAGGGGGCATGTGGGGCTCGAGGTAAAGGCGTTCCCTCACTACCCACTAAACATCCTCCCCGGCCTGACCTTCTTCGCGCTTTTACGGGGCGGCTCGGGATCTGTGCAAGCACAACTAGCAACGAGACCAATAGTGACTAAGATATGAGATATTTTACAGTTTTTAGTGAGTATACCAGAAGTTAAAAAAAGGGTACAAGAGCAATATTTTTTTAGAGTTCTTTTCTAATGACCAAAGACAATATTAAAATTGTACTTTTAGTAGTATTTCAGATTAGCGGATTTGAAATTGAAATACAGCGTTGCCGATAGAAACGCAATAATGACAAAGTAAGTTTTGGCAGTCAATTCCCTCGTGGTAAGTGATGAGTTGAGTTGAGGCCATAACGAAGAAGTGATCTTCACTCGGAACTCTTAACTACAGAGGGACTGCTTGTCTTTCACAAACTGTAGGAACAGAATAACAGCTTTACAATACCAACATAATGGCTGGGTAAATCTATTTAGTTAAATCTTTTCGAAGGTTGTTAGATTCATTCATTCAAACCTAAAACTGTAATTTCAGGTACGTAATTATCTTATACTGCTAATGAGGTATTGTGTACTGATAATTATTCAATAAGAAAAAAATATTTATTTATTCTATAAGTCCACCAGATAGAGTATCAACAACATTAGCCACCGTATTTTTTTGTTTAAGGGGCTGACTCAAGCTACCTAACGCCACTATTAAATTTGACTCAAAAGTTGATAGAAACATTACATTTATATGTCATACATGCATGTTAAATTTGGTTCCAATAAGTTAAAGCATACTCGAGCTATCGTGCTAACGCAATATTTATTTATTCTATAAGTCCACCAGATAGAGTATCAACAACATTAGCCACCATATTTTTTTGTTTAAGGGGCTGACTCAAGCTACCTAACGCCACTATTAAATATATTTTTATAACTTCTAACTTAAATTTCGAAAAATGTAAGAGGGACACGATTTATTGCAGGACTGTTAACTCGTTTACGTGGCAACTTATCGCAAAAACCGATTTTAAAACTATACGAAAAAAAATTTTGTGGTGTCACTTAATAAATTTTACTCGTATTTAAGAAGTTGTGACCGTTCAGATTTTTCAGTATTGATCTGATTTATAAGTTATAAAATTAAACGTATCGGTGGCGCTAGTTGGCTCTTGTCAGCCCCTTAATCTAATTAGTAAATATTTAAAACGATATAGAGCATCTAAGTTTAGAGATGGGGGCTTGTGACGCCATGCTTCCGTAAAAAGTGAACGAAGGCGTGACGTCACACGACATTTCAACGCACTGTGTAACATTCATTATTTAATTTTGTTTACATGAGAAAAGAAAAATTATTTGTCCATTATTTTCTTTTGTTCTATTTTACGAACTTAACAAAATTCCCGTTTGTAATAGGCATATTCTAAAGAACCTGTATAGTAATTTTGAGCCAAGCGAAATCTCTTTAAACATCATTATAACAACCTTTATAATTTGACCCACTGCTGGGGCACAAAGTCTCTACTTGTCATCGAAGAAGGTTTAGGAGTAGTCCACCACACTTGCCCAATGCGGATGGTTGGACGGAGTATAAGGCGATCAATACCCCTTTCCTGATCCTTTAGTCGTCTTCTACAACATCCACTGGAGGATATGAAGTGATGCTTTTCTATAAATAAATAAAGATAATAGAATAATATTTTAATGACAGTTTGCTTTGCCCTCGTCTCGGTAAAAAAATGCCAACGTAAATGGCAAAAGAAAATTCTAGAGTCTATAACATTTCCAGGTTAATTAGTAGTCTCGTTTACTTTTATTGAATATTTATGAAGCTTGAAATGTGTGGTTTTATAAAAAGTTTGTAGCAGTCGTCTACCAAATCATTTTAATGTAAATGGAAAAACCGAATATCTTAAGCGAAGGAAGAAATTGTGACTACATTGCTATTAAGTTTTGGCTTGGTCAGATGGGCGGCTGCCTGCTTAACACCTACCGTTTTTTATAAAAAGATCAAGCAAATAACTCCATTCTACCTGATAGTAAGCAGAAGTGGAGTTCAAATGTAAAGCTCTGCACTAGCCATCCTTCGATTGGTAACCTGCTAGGTGCTTCTTCAACCTTATTTTAAATGACACTAAATTGTAAGAGGGACAGCCCGGGGATGCTCTGTACCCTTAGTATGAGTTTTGATAGTTTTCGAGCTCGATCAAACGTATCGTCTCTTTTCATACATTGCCCACTAGCGCCTCTAGCGTAAACTATCAAAAACAAAAATCGGCAGTATAAGTTGTATCGAGTTAACGTAACACGAAAACTTTGATAGTTTTCGCCTCACGAATACATTTTGGCAGTACGAGTCGTTACTTTGACAAGTCGTCGTAAGTATACTATTACGTATGATCGTGTCGTCACTCGATGAAAGAAATTCCGTGAGTAGGTAAACGAATGAATTTTTTAACAATTATTACAATGTTATCGCCATAATTTTCATTTATTATGGTCGCTGATGAGGTTAATGAAGCCCACCAACGTACACAGGAACGTCGGGAGGTTATGCAGCAGTGGCGCCTTGATAAATTATAAGCATATAGCTTCTACTTTATAAGTCTCAAGCAATAATGTCTGTGTTTATTTACCTACCTATGTGCGAATTATGTGAGTGTCTCCACACGGCGTAGGTATTGTCGTGACGGGCGATAACATTACCGTGTGGATATTCACTCGTCACAGAGACGACCGACGCTTTAATAATTATCTACGCTTTAGTCGTCTTGGCTAGAATTTAAACAATAGGACACTATCACAGTGTAGTATAATAAGGAAATAAAACACATTGTTTAATTAATACATAACATTATTTTATTTTATTTTCTAAATAAATATGGCGAATAGAGTTTGTCACTAGGCAAGCTCGCTTGAGTTCAATTTCCCTTTGTTGCAGCTCTAAATCTCGTTTGCCGTCAGACACGAGATCATTATTTTTCCCAAAAGCATTGCACATTAGTTTTTTTCTGTATAATATCCTTTTAAACACACCAATCAATGAAATTCACTATTTGTTCAAACTGCGACGCACTTGTTTTGCACATTTTCATTTTATTTTTCCGTTAAAACACCTTAGTACATTTGGGTATAGATCAAATCAAATTTTATGTATCAAAACCTATTACTTATTATCTATTTTAGTAATAATTTATAAATAATATCAATACGACTCTCACTGTGACGCAGACATTTTGTTTGTTTTCATCGAGCACAGACTAGTTAGAGATACTATGAATGGGAGTGAATGGAACGAATGAACATGTTGTCTCTTTCTTGTTAATAAGAAATGAAAGAGACAAAACTAAACAGTGTGAAGTTCGTATAATCGAGTGATCGAGTAGGCGATATCGTGAAGACTATGTGCCAAATTTAAATCTTATACTACGACGTATTAAGTAAACCTATAGTTTCATAGTATTGACGAAGACGATCACTCGTTTGGTGTTGCAAAAACTCATACTAAGGGTACTGGTGACAAGGCGCACGTAAAGTGCGCCGATTCCAGAGCGCCCCCATAAGGGCTTACCGGTTTACCGGTAAACCGGGTTTTAGCGGAGTAGGACCGGCGACCGACTGGTCCGTGCCGGTGAGTCCCGCACACGCTGTGCGCACAGTCAGCGTACAGTATGGTCCGTAAATGCATTTCTCATCGTCACAAAAAAAGGATTGTAAGAAGGAAGGAACCTGTGTGCTGGCAGTGAACTCTATTTCTTGATTGTCCGACGCAGAAAAGAGTTGCCAATATTCTTAGTTCGCGTTGGAATAGTAGCCAAAGGTTGTCGGCCAGAACGCGTAGTCCTTAAAAGGAAGGGAGATGGTGGGATTAAGAGGAAAGCTCCTCAGAACACTCGCCCGTGGTATAGACGGTAGAACGCGTCAAAAGACCTTAGGGGGTGCTGTTAGTGCTACTCACCACCGCAGGAGTGACCCTTTGGTACTATGATCTGTAGGCCTTTATCCATTGCTGTTTTACACGACACGCTATTATGGCACTTGTCATGTAAAAACAGCAATGAATATGTAATTCACTCGGTGATTATCTCTTTCATATGTCACAAAAATTAGCGAATAAGCCCACTGCACGGGGCTTAAAATCTCCCTCAGTCGGCTTTTACATCATCCACGGGATAAGAAGAGATAGTCCTATTCATGGACAAGGAACTACACAAGTATAGTATACATAATTATAACGTGACGATACGCCCCGCTTTCAAATTATCTGTCCCGCTGTCCCCAGCAAAAATGTCCTGCTTAGCAAACAGTATAAAAAGAGTTTGTCTCGAATGAATAAAATATGGACAACCCGATATTTCGAAACGGATTTACCTTTCACTAAATTCAAAACAAGTGCTTAGAGACATCAATTAAAATCCTCCAATGTACGTTAACGTCACGATATGTATCATTAATACTTAAAAATCTATATATTGTCTATCTCATTGTAAAATTTACTAAAATTATAATAAGAATACATATTTAATAATATTGTTACCTTCTGTGATTGAGTTAGAATATACTTTTCTTACTGTAAAGAAACATAAGTCACCACTTCCAGGCAAGATCATGTCTTTCTATGAAGTCTTAGGGAACGAGAAGTGTGACAAACTATGTATACACTAGGCAATATTTAAGGCGCAACAACATGTTTGGCAACGTTGCACAGTAGCACGCGACATTGCCAGATGTCGCGCGAACATGACACACTTCTTGTCGTTTGTGTTCGTTCAACAGGTAGTTGCGCATCAAAAGTTGGCGTAGACAATTAGGGCAAAGTCATGCAGCAGAAATCACTCGATCATGCGACATGATCGTGTATGGGCAGACAACGATGCTAATCGAAGGAGACGCGTCGACGCTCAACATGTTGAGCTAAATGTAGAGCATCATGTTAAACGCATGCCTTATACATTACCTAGAGGAACTACCTCATAGTATGATATAAGTAACTGAAATTTAGATAAAAATATCAAAACAATAAAACTTATTACTTGTTTTTTACTAATCGTAAACTTTATTGGTTTTCTAATAATAAAACATTTTATGAAACAGCTTTTTCTTTCATAATCAAATTGTAGGGAGTAAAATCAGCAAACGTATTTATTTACGTTTTTACGATGTCAAAACAGTCACCATGACTGTGCCACCTGCACGGACCTTAATGGAATACACAAAGCAGCCCAACCCGATGTTTGGGTTATTTTCGCAAAATTTCCGAATAGAATTTATTGCGATGTCATCAGACATTTTCAAGTTACATGTGTTAGGTCATCTATGGGTCATTAGGAAACTTTGATTCATTTTTGAGATCAATAATAGGAGATTAATGGAGACAGGATTTCGTTCGTATTACAGAAGAATAGGTACGTTTCTAAACTAAAATAGACACCATTCATATCAACTATGCAATATAGTAATGAACAATGAGGAGCCTCAGGCGTAGGTTTTACATATGTAAGATGATTTAGCAGTTGTTGGAAGATATCAGCCGTAAAGATAATTATGATAGTATACTTTCAAAACAGCTTGAATGATCCTTTGTTCTTCAAACTAAATTATAATTTGTCATTGAGATCAAAATGCAATGTAAAATTTTTGTTTGACTTTTTTGCTTTGTAAGGCTCTGTAGAAGCTGTCTATTTGCTATCGACAAAATGATACAACGAAAATATTAACTAGCTAAAATTTTAATAGTTAAACCTTATAAACGTCTTTGCCCTTAACAACATCCTTTTGAACAACTTTGAACTTTAGATTGAGAGCGATATTTGATATTAAAGGTAATCATTTCTTTATAATACAACTAGTATCTAGAAAGACTTCTAATTTCCTATCCTTAATTATTTTCGAGAAACGCCTCCAAGAGTAGTGAAAGATATTTTTTCTATTTTGTTTTCTATAAAGTTCTGTAATTAAGAGAGAGAGGCCGGGGTAGTGGATGGGGAGTGCCGTTGCACCACAAGGAGTCATACTTCACCCTTCTCCTGCGATCATAAGTCCCAGGCACTGCCTCTGGCTCTCCAACGCGGTGGACCCGGCACCCGCACTTACATATATGGAATTCTAAGAGGTTTCAAAACCAACATGGGTTTCGTATCTATGTTTAGTACCTACATAAAATATTCTACTTTATTTATTTTTTTTACTTTGAGGCTTCCATGTCACATGATGGTAAGTGTTAAAGTGGATAAGATCTCCAAATCTTATCAATAACTTTATCACTAATTCTCAGTACAAAAATGGACTATAATAATTGTTGCGGCAACTGACTTAAATATCATGTTTTTTTTTTGGATTTTTTCAATCCAATACATTAATTGATGGAGCTAGTCGGCGGCTACTTCAATTTATCGAGTACATAAAATTGGTGTGCTTGATGCTGAAATCAATTAAGTTTTTCATGTCAAAATTAAACTTGAAAACTAAGATGAGACACGGATTATGTTATTTATTTTTAACAGATTTAGAATCTCTGTACTGTTTTATATTTTACGTGACTCTATATGCATCCAATCAAAAAAATAGTAATAGATTTTTTTAAGTAGTATTCAATCACATATGAAAGGTGTTAAATTGGAAAAATCGAAGTGAAACACAATAAATTGACTCATAAAAAATAGTTTTTTAATAAAATGCCCATACACTTAGTGTTTTTTTAATTATATTAGAGTCTGTTTTTATTCCAATTCTTTTAGTATATTGTAGTAATATGTTAAAAGACTTACTTTAACATTTTTAAGTGAGTATAAATTGTACTTTCATTATTTATTTATTTTTAATATTTTGTTAGTTAAAGTTAGTATTATTGATTTTTTTTCTTTGTATAAATTGACGTTCATAAGTACATTGTAACAAATCTGAATAAACGTATTTGATTTGATTTGAATAAACATCGTACTTGAACAATATACAGGCAAAAAAGGAACCCAGGGCAAGGCATCTTTTGAATAATTTACTCTCCATTCCATTGAACCCTGTGAAAAAATCTCAAATTTTGTTTACTCCGCTTATTTCTTGCCGACTGGCTTGGTGGTCAATTACCTTTTTTAGTAATAAGATCGGTATTTCCGTCTAGATCTCTTCGCTTTTCCATTCTAAAAGGTGTATGTAAGTAGTATTCTTTTATCAAAAGAACTTATGTAGCAGCGTATTTAGGATTACATGAAATTATTAAAAAAAAATTGTTTTGTTGTTGTTTTGTGAACAGTAGAAAAATATTAACCTGGCATATCATAGGCAAATAATTCTACAGTACTGTTGTGTTCCTGCCATTGAGTAAGGTTGGCACCATTTTAAGGTGTAGGGTATGGTAAGCGGTGACAAGCAAATCTCATTAAAATTTTACATATTGAATATTTTTGATTATGAGTATGGCTAATGGCATCAACATGACTGTCTTTAAGAGCATCACATGGTTTTAAAGAAGGTGAAGACCGTGGTGGATATTTCTAGTGAGCAGGTTTTTCTTGCAGGAGCATTCATGCCATGAGCATTCAACCTTAGGACTATGCCGTGTCGTTGAAGGATATGAGAGCATTAGTGACCTGGAACATAATGTGTATTGGGTATAGCTGTACGGGTGCAGAGCGAAGGCCTGTCTCGCACCTTTGTTCAACGAATGCGGTGTTGAGCAAAGGAAAGCTGGTGTATGGACGTGTTGTGTTATTATACGAATTACCTACGATGTGAAGGTTACTGCGTGTGTTAATCTTGAAACATGTTCTCGAAGCACTCTTTTAGTTGGTCTTAGGACTTTAGGCTCCGCGCAAATGGGTAAACGGTGGCCGTCACTAGTGGCCGCCATTTTTTTCATAATTTCTGCAGGACGTTTTTTCATACCTTTTGTATAGACGATGCGCACACGTGTGGTAGGTTGCAAACGAAAGTGGTCAGTGTCCGATGCCACTGACCACTTTCGTTTGGAAGGTACCAAAGCAAGTGGTGCGTGAACCGCCACCAGTGGTGATTATCAGTGGTCCGTTTTCGCGGAGCCTTAGAAAGAAAAGTTTTCAATTATTAGGTATCAGAGAACCTTAAGATGAATGGTTTAAAAAACAAACACAATTTCTGCAAAATCTACCTTAAATTTTGATGACCTGATAACAATATCGTCCCTAAATTCGCTCAAGATTCGCTCAGACACATATCTGTCAATAATTGTTACTTCTTATGGCAAGATTGACATCAACAAATTACCGTTATAAATTGATTATTACCAAAGCTCTGCGAACACAAATGTTGGCAGCCAAAGCTTTTTAGGTAAAATCTTACAATGACGGTCTCTAAAGCTTAGGTGAAAACTGTGATAAATTAAATAAAGCTGTCTTCTCTCACAGTAAGATCTATTTAAGTTTGAGTACCATTAAATTGTAAGGCTTGATAAACTGTATATTTATCAAGCCTTATAATTTAAATATATAAGTAAAGATAAAGTGTATGGTACTTTGCAAGTAACGATTTACCTTTTAGATATAAGTTGTCTTAATATGACTAACTGCAACGACTGCTGAGTTTGATTTTTGCTGCGTTTCAGTTACATAACTCTCTTCACTCATCCACGGTTTCGCTTGCCAGTGGTAGGATTTTGACATATTTTGTATGGCATACCTGTTAGAATCATTGTTGACCGTAGATTGAGAATAGAGTATAGATGAGCTACTAAAGAATAATAATTATTAGAGTGAGAAAGCTTATATGTCTGATATATACGGGAGAGCAGGACAAATCATTTTTTTTGTCTCTGTTTGTGTATCGGATTTTTATGTTTGCCACCATTGCTTTGGTGGCAGACAAGTGCGTGGTGCTTTGATATTTCTCATCATTTTAAGTGATTTTACTTGTTTCCACTTGCTACGATCCTTGCATACCTCTTTCGCTTCATCTACTTTCATCACATTCTTCATGCATGCTCGGCGGTTACGCGTACTTCTAACCTGGCCCTTTTTCAAAACGTCTTCGATTTGATCGTTAAACGTTCGCCTAGGTCTACCTCGCCCCGCCTCTCCATTCACTTCTGATTCATAAATCCTTTTAGTCAATCTACTTTCATTCATCCTCTGCACGTGTCCGAACCATATGAGCATCCCTTTTTCAATTCTTGTCACTATGTCTTCTTTCACACCACACATCTCTTTTATCACGCTATTATACAACCTGTCACTCAATTTTACACCTGCCATGCTCCTCAAGGCTCTCATTTCTACTGCATTTATTCTACTTTCATGCCTTTTCTCCCATACCCAACTTTCACTTCCAAACATTAGTGTTGGAACCAGCACACCGTCATGTACTGCCAGTCGTGCCTTGTCAGACAGCGTCTGACTGCTCATAAAAGCGTGCAAAGCTCCATTAACTGCATTTCCCGCTTTCACTCGTTTTTCTATATCACTTTCACACTTCCCATCTCTCGTGAATACAGATCCCAAATATACAAACTCACGTACTTGCTCCAATTTTTCGCTCCCTATCATAATATCACACTCAGTCATGTCCTCGTCTCTTTCAAAAACCATTATCTTGGTCTTGCTTACGTTCACTTTCATTCCCTTATCATATAAAGTTTCATTCATTACACTTACCATCTCCTGCAATTCACTGGCCGATGATGCTAATAAGACCTGATCATCAGCGTACAGTAGGCATTTGACAAGTAAGTCATTCATTCGTAAACCGCAATCACTCTCTTTCAATCTTGTAAGACATTTATCCATGAATAAGTTAAACAGCCATGGCGACGCCACACATCCCTGTCTCACACCTTTTCCAATGTGAAACGATTCCGTGTATGCGCCGTTTATCCTAACACAAGCATTGGAACCCTCATAAAGAGCTTTCAATGCTCGGATCAGGCTGCTGCTCACCCCATGCATAGACAAAGCTGACCACAATTCACTTCTCACCACTCGGTCATAAGCCTTTTCCAGGTCTACGAAAGCGCAGTATACTCGTTGGCATTTCGCCAGAAATTTCTGAGTTATGCATCGCAGGGAAAAGACTTGATCTGTACATCCCATCCCCTTTCGAAATCCTGCTTGCACGTCCCATATTTTGTCATTCGTCTCTTTTATGACCCTTTCTATCAAAACTTTTGCATACAATTTGCCGACAACGCTGAGGAGGCTTATCCCACGATAATTCTTGCACTCCAGCTGCGACCCTTTCCCTTTGTACAATGGTACTATAACGGCTTTGCACCAATCACTTGGCACTCTGCCGCTCCCCCAACATACATTGAAAAGGTAGTGCAGCTGTTTAGCAACGGCACCTCCCCCCGCTCTCAACATCTCTACCGTAATCCTGTCATACCCTGAGGATTTTCCTGCTTTCATACCTTTTAATGCATCCATAATTTCTACCATACTTATCTCGCTTTCATCGCAATCTTCTTCCGTGGGTGAAGTATCGCAATGTACCTCTTCTTCTCTTTCAAACAGGCTCTCAAAATACTCCTTCCATCTCTTCAGCACTCTTTCCTCACCGTTCATGATACTTCCATCCTGGCCTCTGATATTTCCCAGCTCCGAGGTTGCACTCTTTCCTCGAGCTGTCCGTATGGATTTCCAGAAAACTTTTATATTGGAACGGAAATTATCAGAAAGCCTTCTATCAAAGTCATCCTTACATTCTTCTTTCTTTCTAGCTACTGCTTCCTTCACCAGTGCGTTCCACCTTTTGTACTCACTTCTAGCATCATCTACATCCTTAACTGTCATCTTTTGCATCCTTTGGTCAGCCCTCTTAGCTAACCAATCTCTCCAAGCTTTCTTTTTCTCTTTCACAACCTTTTGTATCTCTTCGTCCACCCATACCGCCTTTCGTTTCTTCCCCTTTCTTCTTTTCGCAACTCCGCACACACTAATAGCAGCACTCACTACTTGGTGGTTTAGTGGAAACAAGTAATCTCTGCCTACCCCTGTGGGAGAAAGGCGTGACTCTATGTATGTATGTATGTATGTTAAGTGATTTTATGTCAGTTTTAACAATCTAATCATTCTCATACCCAGTATTTTGTGTGATTTCGTTTGTAGTAATGGTGAATTATTGTATAATTGGCTGTAAAAGCCAATACTTAGTCTATTGTTGTAGCTATAGGTATATTATGTAGATATATTGCTATCTCGCTTAGGTGTACGCTGATGACTTATTTATACTCTATTCTCAATCTACGTTGTTGACTGAGTAAAATTGACGGATTTTCTCCAGCGTTCCTGTTGTAATAAGTGTTGAGAGAGACTCCATTTTTAACTCAAACTACCGTACAATTTATTGTTACTTAGATATACTTTCATTTGACATTGGCAAAATGCTTAATCTATAAGTGTCGCGAATGCTAATGAATTAATTAAGACTAAAATGGAAAGTAAAAATGGTAGAAAAGTTATTTAAATCCAGCAGAGTTTAACATTTGTCCTGGTTTTTGGCTTTTATTCGGGTTCACTGATGGCTTGTTATTTTTGAGTTTTATATATTACTAGCTGACGCCGCAAACGTTGTTTTGCCTTATAAATAAAAAAATAAAAAAAATAAGGGTGGACAACCCTTATCACTAAGGGGTATGAAAAAAAGATATTAGCCGATTCTCAGACCTACTCAATATGCTCACAAAATTTCATGACAATCGGTCAAGCCGTTTTGGAGGAGTACGGGTACAAACATTGTGACACGAGAATTTTATATATAAGAAGATTATCTTCTTTTATAAAGGTGACAGGTTAACAACTACCTGTCACTATTCTGAGGCACTGGATGCCCAGATGTTGCTTAATGTTTAAAATTATTAGCGCGATTGTACATTCTATAAATTTAATATGACGAAAGTCTTTGAAATATTTCATATAGTGTATATATCGTTGCCGCTTTCGCCCGGGCTTGGTAAATTCACTCCATTTTTCTCGTGGCCGCGTAACAAACAGAGATTTAGATCCCAGCTATAAATCTGGCCCTAAAACAATTTCTTTTTTATCATAGCACTGGATTTTTTTGATGTAATGCTCGTGACTTCATACACGTCATTCAGCTGTGTGTCATAAATAAAGCCAGGAAGAAAAATATAAAACTTATTGTAATTTCTGCGTGCTTACATTAGAAATACCGCTGTTTAACTTTATGGAGAGTTTTTGAGCTTCATCTCACCTAATGATGAGGTGGAAGCGAGCTTGACCCGGATCCCTAAACCTCCCACTGGAGTACAGACAATAGCTACTTTTACACGTACGCTAGACTTATCGCACATATTCAGGAGCGTACTGGATTGCACTCGTGAAATCGTGCATGTTCAATCTCTATTATTTTACTTATATTTCACTAAATTGGCCTAAAATTTAAAAGGGATGGCATAATTAATCGAATAGGAACAAAAAAGACAGCTAGTGTTTGTCATTGCGTAACATTACCATAGCACTATGGCAAATCAAAAACCACCAAATTATATAATAAAACTAGCTGTCCCGGCCACGCGTTGCTGTGGTAATTTCATACTACCGACCTTTATCATTGTATCAGCAGTAAAAAAATATATGACTACTTTCAAGATAAAAACTATCTTATCTCTCAAGTTTTACACAGTGTACAAATTTGATTAAAATCGGTGAAGTAGTTTAGGAGTCCATCGCGGACAAACAACGTGTCACGTAATTTATATATATTAAGATTTCGGCTTAATTACTTATGATACGTCACTTCGTGAGCTTTCTTTATTTTGCTTGCATAATTAGTGCATTTTCGCATGTCATAAGACGTCATTTTGTTGCATAAACACGGTTGGCGGGAACTGGAATGCATACGCGTACTGTCTACTGTTTCAAAAGCAACTAAGGCCAACAGGCAAACAAGCAACACCTGTTGTAAGTCTCTAACTAAGTCCTCTTGCTGTAAAGATCTGGGGAAAAGAGTAGACTCGAAAGAAAAATTTTTACTTTATAGAGAACTTACAAATAATAGAAAATAGAAGAGGACAATAATACAACAACGAAATCCCGAGACGCAGCGAGGCGTGAGCGATGTGGCCGTAGGCGCGTCTGAGGATCCGAGTGGCCTTGCGCCTTGAAAATATTTCAGCACAGAGGCTACTGAAGGACTGGAAGCTTTCCCCGAGGATCTTCGTCAGTTTTTTAAGCAGTCGATATTGTCGGCCTCGGGGTTTGATACACTAAGGGCCTGGGGCCATTTACCTTGCCCACGTTAAAATTTTGTATTGCTCTGCCACTGACAACATCACATAACATTGGAGTCCCAGGCGTCATTGGCTAGTTTCTAGCACTGCCTTTATTTGCAAATGCTTTTGAGTGATCTGCATCATAAAAAAAAAATCCTGTCTTGATTTTCCGCAATTTTTTCGTATGTATATCTATTCTGTGCTATTTACCGTAATTTTCTCGTAGGTATATCTATTCTATCCCATTTACCACCTATTTACTGTTATAATGCCATAAATAATTTTCTGTTACGTGGTGTACTTTATCAACCGTCAACTGTCTTACCCCGCTGTTGCTACTACACCCACGATTGCCATCAATATTTCATTGATTGCCGTATTATTACTTAAACCATTCAGGGCTTTTTGCGTCACTGCGACCTATAAAGATCTATTGTGACTAGCCTCCAAGTAAGTCCTATTGAGGCCTTACATGTACTCCTTTAGCTGGGCACTATCTAAAAAAAAAATTGGTTGTCTGTAAAGTCGGTTTACTGACGATAGTTGAACGTTTTTTTGAAGCATTTTTCAAAAGAAAAATTTAATTTCATTTGTTTTGACGGCCTTACATCAGAGCGAGGTAACGCCGCATGCCATGCGTCATGTTTTTTCGTGCGTGCAGCCGGCTCTATCGAATTATAAGACGTTGTCACGTCAAAATGATAAGATATTCCTAGCTTGGATTGTTTTGATATCATCTGGGTCGAGTCTGTATCTTCCCAAATGTTGGCTTCTTTTGTGAATGAGACATTCACAAGAGCACAGGAGATGCATTGGTGTTTCACGCTGTTCACAGAATCTGCAAGCATCAGTTCTTTTAGTCTCATATTGTAGAGATGTCTGTTCAGCTTGCAGTGGCCAGTCAAAGCCCTAATCAACACGCTCAGGTTGCCCCTGTTAAGCTTCAGTTCAGCTTCAGTTGATTGCCGTAAACGTTTTAGTAGAATTTAGACGTCACAGTGTAGTAATAAAAACTATGACATATAAGACCCAGGGGACTGGTAAACTACAGTTACACATGCAATAAGTTCTATTTGAAAAGGTCGATTGCGCTGCGTACGTTCGTTTTTCATAACGATCACATAAAGCCTAATTATCTAATGCTTGGCCGATAGTCGGATGGCTCACCGGTTTTTTTTTAACTCAATCAACCTCCGTGCTTCGGAAGGCATGGTAAGCTGGTGGTTATGGCTGCTTTCGAAAGATAGCATTCATGAAAAAGTTACGTTGGAGGCCAGAAATGGCGAGTTGTAAAACGCTGACATGCATTGTGATGTCGCCAGAGCAGAATAGCATCACCCCATATCCTCCAATGGGTGTCGTAGAAGGCGACTAACAGATCAGCAAAGGGGTATTGATCACCTTATACTCCATCCACCAGTCTGCATTGGGCAAGAGTGGTGGTCTACTGCCTAAACCTCGTTCGATAACGAAGAGAGGCCTTGTGTCCCAGCAGTAAGTCGAATTATAAAGGTTGTTGTCAAACAAAAAGAAATCTTTAACAAAAAAGTTTAATTAATTTAATTATCTAAATTATATCTTATGTCGTTACAGAATACTATCGCTTAAACTTCGTTTCAAGTTTACGGAACAAAACTAAGGATATGCCCGAAAATTTGACCGGTTAAATCGAAGTGTGACAAATATTTACAGAATAGCACGACGACATACCTATATATTGTAAACATCTTTGTTCCTGCACTATTCCTGCACTACTCACACTTGGAGGATTTTCAGGTGGTTGTGACTGCAACCTTTTTTGGGGGCTTTATCCGCCCTAGGCACTGCGCCAACAACCATAAGCGGAGAAAACTCTTGTATTCTTAAAACCTGGTTAAACCATCAGGACAAGCTGTACACCACTCGTTTACTATACCTACCCAATATCTAGGTATAAGTAGATATAGAATACTAAGCCCTTTGAGGTATCCTCAGATACCGATCCCTTCCGGTTTGAACACCCTGAGAGACTACTCGCGGGAAAGGTTTGACTTCGTCCTATTTTATACCTAAGAAAATGAATAATGTTTTAGTAACGTCATATTATTTAAGATCTTCTTTATGTAGGAATTTTACTCAGAGTATTTTATTATGTTATCACACGTGTTTATGACACATGTCGTGCTTTTGTTTAACGGCCATCGAGCACATAACCAATAGAGGAGAATTGTCACTTATTTTGTTCTAAAATAATTCCGCCAAACAATTTGAAACTACGCGTCATACTAGAGATGGGGATACACAGGCATGCATAATTATGTTTATATCGATATCGTTACCTAGCTATGAAAATAAATACTTAATAAATAAAAATACTAAATTAAAACAAAGTTATTTATTTTCTTTATAAATTTTACAGTAAAAATCTAAACTCATTAAAATCTTTTCAGAAAAAAAGTACCAGAAGGCGACCTTGACAAAAAATACAAAGTAAAGAATTGATGACAAACAAAGTTTTACATTGTCAGTCAAATAATTAAACATAAAATTAGAAAATCGTAGCTAGTAAAAGTATAAAATAGTACAGAAAGTAACACATATAAAATCAGTGAAAATTGGTAAAGTATCAGTGGCAGTGCTAAAAAGTGAATTAGTTACATAAAACGCGAATTAAGTTCAAACAGTTTTCATAATATTTTGTACAAAGAAATGTTACTTACAAGGAAAAATAAATCTATTTCCAAGGGATAGCGTGTTATTGAACTACAAATATCGATACAAGTTTAGATTTATGTTATTGCAGCATGTTGCAACACTAGTAATATACTGTTTTAGGTGAGATTGACAGTTTGACGTTAGCGCAAAAGCGCTAACCTATTTGGGGTCGGTGCAGTATGACTATATCGACAATACTGCTAAAGAATTTGGAATTACATTTTTACAGCAATCCTCCTTGGGACCGCTATCTTTCGACAGCACCTGGGAGCACCAGCTTATCGTGCTTTACGAAGCACGAAGGAAAATAGTTTTGAAAAATTTTCGGTCACCCATCCGAGTACCAACCACGCACTTAGTAGCTTAACTTTAGTGATCGTTACTAAGAAAGCACGACCGCGGCGCCATCGAGCTTACTGAATATCATCCCATAAAAAAGACTCAGGTACACCAAGTACTTAGATGTATTTTTGTCGTGTTACGTTTCTATTGGTCAGTATATGGGTTGGCAGAGCGAGAGTGTCACGTTAGTGTTGCCAACGTATATATGCTATGTTGACTGTTTGCCACCAGGCAGGCCGTATGCTTGTCTGCCAACTAACATAAAAAGAGATATTGTTCTAGAATATTTTTTGCGTTTACAAACGCGTAAATATTTTAAAACTAGAAAAAATACATTGCAAAAAATCGACCTACCCCAGGCGGGAATCGAACCCAGCATCCTCCGCAATTCTTCGCGCAACGCCCAGATTGCGGAGGATGCTGGGTTCAATTACCGCCTGTGGCAGGTCGATTTTTTTCAGTGTGTTTTTTAGATATTCTTCTATACTTAAATTAACTCAAAAAGAAATACATAGGTACCATCATAATGATAAAAAATTCACGCTTCAGAAACAAAAATCTTTTGCACTCCTATAAAGCCCATAGAAAATTCTTTGACGTGAATAGCTCTGAATTAGGGAAACATTTTTATCGAGCTCTCCAAATAAAATGAAAGACCCTTTTGTCTTGTGAGTGGAATATAAAACATAATGTTATAAAGCCAGCTGAATACGAGGTGAGTCATGCGTTTAGGGCCTCGTAGTCAGTAACTGAAATTCGCGCCGTGAACTAAAGCTTAAAAATTATTGAATGTAGTTACGTTGTAAAACAGTTTGTCTTTAGATTAAAGAGAATAGTTGGAAATACAATAAAATATATGTTTCTACTATTCTATTCTTAATTAATGGCGTCGCGTCGCATTAAACGTACACATTTTGCCAATGTCAAGTGAAAATGTAACTAAAGTATCAAAAATTGTACGGTTGATTTGGGTTAAAAATGGAGTCTCTCAACACGTATTTTTACAAAAAGAACTCGGGAGAAACTCCATATATTTCTACGCTCACGTCTATTATCAACCTGAAATGTCATTATGAACTTGTGTTTTGGATGTAGTCACAGAGACTAAGAGCTAACATATTGGAATGGCACAGGCATATAATATGACAAAGAATGTACATACATACATCCGATCACGCTCGTAATCTTATGAGGGCTTGAGCAGAGCCTTAGGCAACATTTTTTTTATGTTACGAGATGGCAAACAAGCTTGCCGCCCACCTGATGTTAAGTGGTAGCCGCCGCCTATAGACACATGCAATATTAAGTGTAAATCACTTAACACCGCAAGTACGTTTGCCATCCTGGGGACTAAGATGATATTGTGCACTCCATGCCTAGTAATTACACTGGCTACCTTTCCCTTCAATCCGAAACACAGCGAACTGCTTCACGGCAGAAATAAGAAAGGCGGTGGTACCTACCCAGACGACCCTACATGGGTCTACCACCTAGTATGGACAATGCAGTACCTCCAAATAGTGAAAGGTTGTCAGCCTGTCGCCTACTTAAAAACGGCACCAAACCCTAAAATTAGCTATCTTTCAGTAAACACACCAACTGAAACGACCAAGACAGATGTTACACTCAAATGTGATGACATCTAATGTCGGTGGACATAATATAGAAGGAGAGGAACACTTAGGTAGAAAATGGATCATCATAATTATTATCATCATAACAGCTTTTATAATTCAACCCACTGCAGGAACACAAGGCCTCTCCTTGTAATCAAAGGAGGTTTGGGCAGTAGTCCACCACGCTTGCCCAGTGCGGATTGGTGCACCGAGTATAAGATGAGAGAAGAAAAGAAAACATAATGTATGCCAATCCTAATAAAATTTGGATCAGAACGGGTAATTATTGATAATTTTCAAAATAAATAACACGTTTTTATTTAGATATTTAAGTCCAAAATTATGTTTGCCGAAAGAAAATTCAGGAAAATTCACATTGGTAGGCGTTTTGACAGAAAACCTCCAAATAAAAAATCTTAAACAAAACAGTTTTCAATAAGCAAAAGTTTTCTTTGTGGTTATGAAACCCTAACCTGCAATCAAAGTCTGTACATTGTAACACTTCGTCCAAACTCCACAACAATAACACATTTTCTCCGCACTATTTGTGCTTGGGCATAATAAGTCAGAAATGAACTAGTTCACAGTATTATTTCTACGATTTAATGACATCAAATAAGAATTGTCACAGTACTAATAGACATGATGATGACAACTGATAAGGATGGAAGGAAGGAAAATTTAAAAGCTTCGCAAGTACGCAAGTACTTAGCGAGCATCACAGCGTTAGCTTAACGTCGCGTTACAGAGCTGAATTGTGACTATGACAGTATTATCACAGTCTATAGAAATTCTATTTACGCTGTGGTATTAATACTGTCTGTGAATGTTGGATGCCTACTAGCAGTAGGCATCCAACATTCTGTCACGCCATAATGTTTAGGTTTGTATTATTCAATTAGTATTATAGTAACATGTTAAAAACATTGAGATGACTTGTTTGTCAGAATATTCCATATATTTATTGCCGAGTTATTAGTGTTATGAATGACCCGTATATTTTTACGAAACGTGGTGGTGTTCTATATTAAAATTGTAAATATTTATATTGAATTCCACTGTATGTTGATCAGTTATCATTTTATTCATAAAACATTCCTTTTAACACTCCTATCTCATCATAAGCATGGCTTACATCCCAACGTTTGTACGTAAATAAAATAAGGATTTTATTATATTATCGTCAACCTTCAGAAGCTAGCGCGCGTTGGCATTGCATATTTGATATCTTTCCCCGTATATTAGATTAAATGAATATGGTGAGATGGAAAATACTTCCTACAATACATTTATTTGTCCTTAACATTGTAGTACCATAGCTTAAATTTTTATATTGGGTTATTGTAAAATCTTTTTGTAGTTATTTTGTGTGAGGTATATGTTATTTGTTTTCCATTGCACATAATAATAAAAAGTCAAACAAATGTATCCATCTATTAGTCTAGCCAATGAGTCCAAATGCTAGATGATAGTTATTACGGATAGATAACTAGTGTGAGAAATAATAATATACACCATACTAGCCATTCTCGCCTTGCCAGTCTGCAAGATACTTCTTCACGCTGCTTTAGAATAACTTAGGATTGTTAAAATTATATAAAAATGTAGAAATCTTTTTATGTAGAAGAGAAATATATTGTGTCATGATGAAAATGTAATGCCCGATTTTCTTTCTAAGGACAAAAATTTCCAGGGGCCATCGTTTCATAACGATAAGATATCGTAATTGGTCATCATCGGCCATATTGTTTGGTTATCCACAGCTTCTTAGCTTGCGCTACCAACTTACTTAGAGCTACAATTTGTCACGTGATTTAAAGATGGCTTCAGTCAATCCCATACATTTTATTCTTAACGAACTTATTTTTTGAAATTATATCTATTTAATATACTTATTATATTAAAATACGTATAATGCTAGATATAATAACAATATTATAACACTGTTAAATGCTCTAAGATATTTTTAATATTTATTTGAAAAATGGTCTAAGTCCGAGCTCGCGGCCATTTTTCGATCGTACCCGGGTCTTCACAGCTAGTGCACATAGCTCTTCAAGCAATGTCATTGTATGCATAGAGTAACATAGACATGTGTTCATCTTACAAAAATACAACAAAAAAAATATTATTGGTACTTCGATGAATGCACGCAAATCAAATGTTCATACGTGTTTTGATAGTATCGACTTTTGCAAGTATAACATGCGAATGTAACAAAATATTATTTTTTAAAACATAATTAAACATAAAACATTGTCATTTTTAACATTATAGTCTTGTTCTCTGGTCCATGTAGCCATATTTAATGCTCTACGGAACGGTGAGTTTGGAATACCAAAAATGTAAATCAGCCAAGTGATGTAAATAAGTTCCATTTAGTTCATTAAATTGTATGGGCAATTGGGCATGAACTAAAATGAACTAACAAGTTCGTAAACTGCGCCCAAGCCTAGTCCACCTGGAAATTTATCGGTAATGCCATTTCCGTCGTTGTTCCGTTTGCGGTCCAACCTTGTTTTTTTAACCACGTTTATAGCGATTTTCGCTGTGCATTTAACAGCCATAATGACTTTGTAGAGGCAAAAGGAAATAGCAGCTTTTTGAGATTGAATTATACTTGTGCGGCTTGTGTACTTTTATTCATGTTCAAAAACTTGTTCTAATATAAATAATAGGTATATAAGTCTGCATTTACATAATGGTCGAATTCAATAATTATAATTATCAGGTAAGAAGCGTCGGTGGCGTAGTGCGTAAGAGCGTTGTCTTCCACCCGGGAGGCACCGGTTCAAACCCTGCCACGTACCAATGTGTTTTCAAATTTTTAAGTCGTACGTTTAATCGACGCTTTTACGGAGAAGGAAAACATCGTTAGGAAACCTGCACACACCTATGAAGAAATTCTTAGGTTGTGTGTGAAGTTGACCAACCCGCACTTGCCCAGCGTGGTTGACATAGGCCTAATCGCCCCTAATGTGGGGTAGGCTCGAGTCCCTCGATGGAGACATTATATGAGCTGTTGTGAATACACTGTTTTGCATTGAGATTATGGCTGTATAATTTAAGGCATAAGCAATTATGGTACTAATTTTCGTTCTTTAGTTGAATCATCGGCTTACCCTGATACTAATTTTATTTTATTTCGTTCTCGACCCGTCTTCCTCTTAACTGATCTACCTTCATCTTAACTTATTTACTAGGTAGAAGACCCATATGTAGGGTCGTCTGGGTAGGTACCACCGCCTTTCTTATTTCTGCCGTGAAACAGTTCGCTGTGTTTTATATTAAAGAGAAAGGTAGCCAGTGTAATTACTGGGAATGGAAGGCATATCATTATAGTCCCCAGGATGACAACGCACTTGCAGTTTTAAGGATATACCTTTAATACTACAAGTATTTATAGGCGACGGTAACCACTTAACACCAGGTGGGCCACAAGCTTGTTTGCCATCTCGTAGTATTAAAAAAACCTTTACATTGCATCTAATCCCCATCAACGTTCATTCTCATCGCTTTCTCTTTGAATAATAAATTTTAAATCTATTAGTCTAAAATTCAGAATTAAATTAAAGTTAAATAAATTAGAACATCAAGGTTAAAACTTTGTATTCTGATCTATGCACTATAATAATACTACGCGCATGTTCTTTTTATCATCGATTATACAATCGTCAACTCCAAGAATAAAATAGCACGCTTCCCTATTACCCGCATATAATAAAACTTCTTTTTATGTAATGTGGGTAGTCTATAAAGATAAGCACGTCTAGCAGCGTCTTCGATAAGAAACTTCCTCGGGCAACTGTGGAGAATTTACTTTATACCGTGGCTCAGCTAGAAATTTTGTGAACCGTTATATTTATTTTAAGTAAACACCGTTGTATTCTTTAAAATATATAAACATTATAATCTTAATATATATAAATTACGTGTCACGTTGTTTGTCCGCGATGGACTCCTAAACTACTAAACCGATTTTAATCAAATGTGTTCATCGTGTGCAATTTGATCCAACTTGAGAGATAGAATAGTTTTTATCTTGATAAGTAGTCATATTTTTTTTACTGCAGATACAATGTTATAGGTCAGTAGTATGAAATTACCACAGCAACGCGGGGCCGGGACTGCTAGTATATAATATACATTTCCACGCTCACACCAATTATTGTCTAGCCCAGTCTTTTTCAATATTTTTGAATATGCGACACCTTTACAGGTTGAAAAATTTTAGTGACCCATTAGACAACAGACAGACAAAAAGTTAGTCTCTATTTTGTTACCTATATTCATTATTGAGACCTACAACACTGCAAGAAGCCGCAGAGCTTTGAAAGCTGTTTGGAAGTAAGTACGAAGTCAGTCAAAAATAGCAGCAAAATGAGATTTTTTTTGAAAAATAATTATCACATCTTTCTCACTGAAACTTTTTTTTGCATTGTAGTATAAAACATTGCCTTTTCCTTTCTCCAGCGACCCAAGTAAGGCTACGCGACCTACAGATTGAAAAACACTGATCTAGCCCAAAATTAATTATTAAGAACTTGTGGATACTAGTTAACGGACATTTTTAACATACATAATAAGTTTTAGAGATTTTAATAAATAAACTTAAATAAATATATAAACGACCATGATTCGTAAACAAATATTCGTGTTCGTCACACAGATATTTGCCGCTACCAGGATTCAAACCCGGACAGCTTGTTGTGCAAGCAGCAATACTGACTACTCCACCACGACGGCGTAAAATTTGTCATTGTTTAAATAAAGCAAAATACACAATGCAAAAAGCATAACCGGAGAATTTGATTCGCGTTTTCGTGCAAAATAACCTTAGCAGATTGAATATTATATGCTATCAGAAGTAATTTTGTCCTAAATTTTGAAATATACTTATTTATAGGTGAAATGATGTTGTAAATCGACACTGTTGTAAATAAAACACACGGCTCCTAGTCTATAGAAACGTCAACAGTCGGCAACAACCATAAATTTATTATTACTGACATTTATAGATTGGCAATGAATCGACTAGGGTGAGACCAAAAAACTACACCGGTGTGTTCGTAATGCTTATGTGTGTATATAAATAAATAGTACTGCAGTCTGACAGTTGCTGTCTTTTCAACATGACTGACAGGCCTCCTTAGGTCCCCTGCGTGTACGTGAAATGGTCTCGTCTATCTATCTCGCTCTAATATACGCGTTAATACGCTCTTTCTCTTTTACATTGCCTATCTACAGTTTCCTATATCTATGGCAACAACCTATATGCTAGATGAGACCACGGCCTTACAACTTAATAACTCTTTCGACCTTTGTATCCAACAGCCATGAACTATCAAAACTAGATATATTTTCGTCGCTGACAACACGCTTACCTATTCACTCTAACCTACAGTTTACACATGTAATAAGACTGTAACAGACTACGTTACTGAGTAATCAACAGACACATCAACGGTTAATTCCATTAAGGCGAGCACAATCAATACAAAAGCTTGTATATAAACAAAGGGTAATTGCTCACGAATGTAATCTGTTGCTGGTTTAAGGTTTTTGCGGATTTATTTCGTACCTAATAATCCTCTGTCCCGATTCCGTGAGTAGACTTGAGAATTTCTTGATTAGTAGCGGAAAGTGTCCAAATGAAGTGGAAACTGTTAGTTATCTCACGAAAAACTTTGCAGAATGTTTTATGGCAAAAGAAGATTCTTGAAACGTCGCTCGTGTATTAGCCTCAATTTATCATTGCGTGCTCTGAAATATCTTTTGAATACAATCCTTGACCTTATCCAAAAAATAAAGATGAAAGGACAGACTCGAGCTTTCGGACAGTAACTAATCTCTGTATTATATTACCTTAATATCTTCAAAATGGTGAAAGTACATATTATAGAGTATTCGCAAGCAACTTTTCCATTTTAAGGTACATTATAAGTCAAATATAAAAATGAAAGTGTCAGTGACGACCAGTCCTCAGTAGAACGAACAGGCCCATGTACAAAACACATATACAAAACATATTTTGGCAAACACAAGGCAATTTCAACTCTACGTGCTTTAGATAGCTCTAGTGTTCTGCTGAAATTGGATTGCTCAACATTATGACGTCTCGAGGCTAACCGCAATGTATGAATAATCTCTGTCGCCGGGAATCCCCGTCAAAGCTTTGGGCATACATTGTCGTTACTGATAACCAAGATCTCTGTCCTTATTTTCAGAGTTATTCTCGTACGAATATTTTCGTTATTCGACGTGTCGACTAAAGTATTTTTCCTTTTAAATTGGATTATTATTAATGTACTTTGTTTGTTGTTGTTTCCGGAATTCTGGAAACACCGAACTTGACTTGTGCTAATTTACTTTGTACCTCAACAGGATAGAAACTTTCTACTTTAACCAAATTTAGACCTTCAGCTCTAAAGTCTAAACTTAACTTAAATACTAAATTTATTTTAAATATATCAAGCTTACTGCTTTAAACGAATAATATTGTTAAAATTTCTGGAGTTGGACTAGTAGAGACATTTCGTAGCTTGTAATTTTGCAACCATATTGAAATTGTCATTCGCTCCGTACGTTTATGTTCTGTAAAAGATAATACTGTGACATAAATACTGACGAACGGATTGAACTCAACCATAACATTAAGGTGCTATGGTGCTCGATGGGGTCACGTTGGTGCATTCTTAACGTAAGGTATGATCTCTGAAGTTAAGCCACTAGATGCGCAGTTGGTATTTGGAAGGGACATTGGGGTGATATTATAACATTTCTTTTTTCTCAGTGCTCTAACAAGCACATTAAGTAATCGATTCAGGCTGTGGAATGATGGCATTGTTTTTAATTTTATTTAGGGTTTTATTTATTATAGATTCGTGAACCCCATCAAATCTAATTCTTCAAAACATTATTTTAACCTATAACAGAAACAGGCTATGGCCAAAATGACGATAGGAATTACTTTTCCGAGTCTTCATCATCATCAACAGCTCATATAATGTCCCAACCGAGGGGCTCGAGCCTACCCCACATTAGGGGCGATTTGGCCTTCGCCAACAACGCTGGCCAAGTGCGGGTTGGATGACTTCACACACAACCTAAGAATTTCTTCATAGGTGTGTGCAGGTTTCCTAACAATGTTTGCCTTCACCGTAAAAGCGTCGATTAAACGTACATATGAATTCAAAATTTGAAAACACATTGGTACGTGGCGGGGTTCGAACCGGTGCTTCC
This sequence comes from Elophila nymphaeata, assembly GCA_955850985.1. NCBI lineage: Eukaryota > Metazoa > Arthropoda > Insecta > Lepidoptera > Crambidae > Elophila > Elophila nymphaeata. Next base: position 8,275,678 of record OY039078.1, read on the forward strand.
CGGGTGGAAGACAACGCTCTTACGCACTACGCCACCGGCGCTTCTTCCGAGTCTTGTATCAAGCCAAATGAGCCTTTGGCAATTTTAAATGTAATTTCTAGATAAACTATTATCATCAGGGTTCACGAGTACTCTTTATGGATAATTTTGTCACCATAACTATTCCTTACCCGGACTGTGGAGATGATTTTGAGTGTAACATATATTCTGTTTGTAAGCTTTTGTATGTTTATTTACTAAAGAATTGTTACTTTTTAGGTTTGGTACCCCTTTTATGTAGGCGATAAGCAGGCAACCTGTCACTATTTGGAGGCACTGCCAATATTGCCAGATGTGGATTTATGTATAACGAAATGCTACCTAAGTGTTGAAATAAAATACCTTTTGGGTTCCATCAATTAGACAGACGTCTATAATATTTATTTTATAGAACTATTAAGATTACAAAACACTGTCACAATATTCTAATGCCAGTATTTTAACATGCCCCCTTAATCTAATAGTTGAAAATAAATAGATACAAAATATAAAGACATAAAATAAATTAGAGATCGGTGACAACCCTAGGTTGACAACCCTAAGCTTGTTACACATTTACTGTGTGCAACCCGCCTCAGAGGTTTGGTTAAAATATCTGCTGATAATTCGATTTTATTGTATTATCAGCAACCTTTTCTCTAATAAAATATCTTGTATCAATAATATGCTTGGTTCGGCCGTGGTGGATTGGATTTGCAGCTATTTTATGTGCACTTTGACTGTCACCTGACAAACTTACAGTCACAATTCGTATTTAGATTTGTCAAGGTGCACATTATAAGCTGACATAGGAGTAGGGTATTATTGGGCATTCTGGCACACTTTTTTAGCACTCCATTGATCTCACTATCGTTCGATCAATTTCGTAAAAAAGTGTGCCAGGATGCCCAATAACAGTAGTGAAAATCACGAAGTGGTCTTAAGTTTTGCAGTTTTGCATCACATTGTTCTGTGTAGGTGATTTACTAAAAGGCTGATTTAAAATGCGAAGTGAATTAGACACTCCAATATTAAATTGAAAGCGTTTTTTGATTTAGCTGCTAAACCCCCCTTCATGATTATTGGGTGTTGGATAATTATCCTCTCTATAACTGCCGTGGTATGAATATAAAACCAGATATTTATAAATACATTCATTCTCTCTACCTACATCGATCTGTATGGATACTACCTACGATGAAATTTATTAAACAACCACTATCTTTGCAATTTCAAAAAATTTGCCCAGATGAGGTAGTATCTGTTCATCGACATGGAAAATTGCTACCTAATATGATTAGATGTCTTGTTTGTGGGCCGTCAAACTGTGGGAAAACAAACTTACTTATTGGCCTTCTACTACATGAAAATGGACTGCGGTTTAAAAATGTGTATTTATACTCTAAGACGCTATATCAATCCAAATATGTATACCTAGAAAAGGTTTTGAATTTAGTGCCAGAGGTATCATTCGCAAAATATCGAGATAATGACTTGATCGTGAGTCCACACGAGGCTAAACCACATTCAGTAATAATTTTCGATGATGTAGCATGTGAAAATCAATCCAACATGCGAGATTATTTTGCAATGGGTAGGCATAAATTTATTGACTGTTTTTACTTAAATCAAACTTACACTAAAGTTCCTAAACAGTTGGTAAGAGATAACGCCAACCTAATAATATTATTCAAACAAGACGATATCAACTTACGTCATGTATACGATGAACATGTTAGTACTGATATGTCGTGGCCAGAGTTTAAAGAATTGTCTTCGAAAATTTGGAAGATTCCGTATAATTATTTAGTAATTAATAAGGATTGTCCGAAAAATAAAGGTGGATACAGGATGAATTTTGATACTTTTGTTAAATTTGATTAATAAATAAAATGAGATTCATACCAGTTCAGATTCATTTCGCCTAAAAAACTATTAGACATAACACGTGAACTTCTACAGTTTATTAAATGGAACAGAAAATAAAAAATCAAGTGGTTGAAGCTTCAGAAGCTGTCAAAAAGAAAGTCAAAGAAATGCGTTTAATGGAAAGTGAAAATGAAAAAATGTTAGATACAGTTTTTAAACCCGTTACGACTTCACTCAATCAAATTATACAACATAAAAAACATTTACAGACATCAAAGCATTCTATGAATGATTCAGTGAGAGATTCCTTTCTCATGAAAGATGAGAATCTTTCTCTAGACTCCGAGGACTTTGAGAAAACCTTTAAGAATAAAAATAGCATTTGCAGTTCTCAAGATTCTGATGAAATGGATCAAAACTTAGATGGAAATGCTATTGACGAGTCTGATCCTAACAACACAAGTAATCTTTCGTTCAGAACAATAGACTCAATACCTAGTTTAGATGGAACTTCTTGGTCAATGTCTTCTGAAATATTTAGGGATGTTCCATTTGGTGTTAGAAGAGAACGAGGTAAATTAATGATGGGTACATCTCGTGTAGAAATGAATGATAAAAAAATATCAATAGCAGGTCATGAGTACAGAAAAACTCCTGGTTTGTGTGAGCTTTTATTTAAGAAAGTACCCAATTTAGAGCTGATAACGGAAAGCGATGGACAAGTGTATAAAGCAATACTGATAGAAACTAACGCTCACCGTCGAGATTATGATCCAAAGAAGCCAATCAAATCTAATAAAGGCAGAAAATATTTAAATATTATAAGACCACTATTTAAGTTACGTAAACCTTCAACATCTTCTGTTTCATCGAGTGTAAGTAATGTTAACTATGTTAGTGAGGGTGAAGGACTACGTGTGAAGAAAAATTATAGAAAAGATACTGATTATATTTACTGGGATGATCCTAACGAGCTTGTGGAGAGACTGAAATTACTAATTGCCTCTAAACATGCTGGAAATACTGGGCTAGATAATGAAATTATATCCATAATTGAGGAATTACGTGAAAGTGGTATTATAAATTAGATATTATAATTTTATTTTTCTATTATCACTCCACCATTTGCTCGGACTACTTCTCTGGACGAAAATGAATATTGATAAATTCGGACATTCTGTTCATAAAAGATTACGTTTCTCGGAAATATTAGATTTAACAGATAACTCTTTAGTAAAATCAGAAAGTGGTCATTATGATGCTAAGTCATCGCGATTAACTGGAATCAAAGAACCATTGACACCTGATGATGCGGTAAACAAAAAGTATGTAGATGAAAAAGTTTTTGGTTTATGTACAAAAAAAGAAATTTCCATTTTTATGGTAACAATAAAAGAGGAAATCGCATCAAGCTTAAAGCAGTTAGAGAAAACATTTTGTACAAAAGACTACGTCGAAAAGTTAATTGCTAAGCGAAATAATGATCAAGCAGCAAGTAGTAAACGAAATCCATAGATCAGCACGTAAAAATTTCGACAGAAGATCTGTTATTTTAAAAGGAATAGATGATTTATGGCAAGCTGATTTAATTGATTTCCAGACCATAAAGAAGTATAATAAAGGTTTTGCTTATATTTTAGTCGTCATTGATTGTTTCACTAAATACGCTTGGGCAATTCCTTTAAAAACAAAGACAAAAAGAGCTGTCGTTGACGCGTTTTCGGCTATTTTGACGCAAAGTGGTCGTTGCCCTCGTAACTTACAAACTGACATGGGAACAGAATTTTACAACGATTCCTTTAAATCACTTGTGCAGTCACTGAAAATAAATCACTATTCATCATATTCAACTAAAAAGGCTTCAATTGTTGAAAGACTAATTCGAACATTAAAGAATAAAATTCATATGCTTTTTAGCTATAAAGGTAGTTATAAATGGATAGGGAAAACTTTGATCGACGTTTTGAATACCTACAATAATAATGTACACCGGATTACTAAATTTAAACCAGCGGATGTGAATTCTGAAAACGAAATAATTGTTAGGAATAATATCAAAAACAGTCAAACCAGACCAAATAAAAAGCAAAAGATTAATTTTAAAATAGGTGACTGTGTACGCATAAGTAAATATAAAAGTAGTTTTGATAAAAGGTATACCCCCAACTGGTCTACAGAGATATTTATAATTAAAAAGGTTAATAAAACTACTCCAGTTACATTTCACATTCAAGATCAGAGAAAGCAACAAATATTAGGCTCTTTTTATCAAGAGGAATTGCAGAAAACGAAATATCCTAATGTTTATTTAATTGAAAGGGTAATTAAAAAAATGGGACGCAAACTCCTTGTCAAGTGGTTGGGTCTTTCAGATACCGAAAATAGTTGGATTAATAGCAATTCAGTTGTACAATAATATAAGTGCAGCTTTATACATATCATTATCATTATATAAAAAGAAATGCTAGGAGGAGGACTTATAAACAATTTGATTAATAACTTACCTGTAGAACTTCACTTACCGGGATACAACTATTGTGGACCAGGAACAAAATTAAAAAAAAGATTGGCAAGAGGCGATAAAGGAATTAATCAGTTGGACGAAGCTTGTAAGCACCACGACATTGCATATACAAATTATACGGATTTACCTAACCGACACAAAGCAGACCTGCAACTGTTGGACATGGCTAAAAAACGCTTGCATTCAAAAGATGTGGGAAAAGGAGAAAAATTAGCTTCGTGGTTGGTTAGCAAAGTTATGAAAGCTAAAGTAAAAACAGGTTCTGGAGTTAAAAAGTTTAAATCAATGGTTTCAAAAATAAATTCAAAAATAAACAAAATGAAACCAAAAAGTCATACATCGTTAATCAATTATGCTTATAAAGCTGCTAAAAAAGTTATTCCAAAATGTGGAAATTTCCGACTTCCACGTGTCATACCGATTCCCAAAACTGGTGGGATATTACCTTTGATACCTATTTTCGCGGGTTTGTCTGCTCTTGGTGCTTTAGCTGGAGGTGCAGCTGGCGTAGCTAAAACAGTAAATGAGTATAAATCAGCTCAAAAGAACTTGAATGAGCTGGAGCGTCACAACAAAACAATGGAAGCAATTGCTATAGGAAAAGGTCTTTACATCAAACCGTATAAAAAAGGCAGCGGTCTATTTATAAACATTAAAAAAAACTAGTCCGTAGGCTACCCCGACGTGCTCTAACAAATATTGATATCATTAACCATTCTCATGATATACCATATTTCCGAGGAGTCTATATGAGAGATATGATGCCTCATAAAGCAAAACCGATCGAGTGTGGTATTGTAAACTTAGATAGTTATATGAACAATGGTAGTCATTGGGTAGCCTATGTAAAACTGAATAACTACTGTGAATATTTTGATAGTTTCGGTGATTTGAAGCCTCCTAAAGAAATAGTGGAGTATTTAGGTTCGAATAATATTTATTATAATTATGCTCGGTATCAGAATTTTAACAGTGTTAATTGTGGTCATTTGTGTATATTTTTTTTAAGGAATTTTTGGAATAAAAATAGTATATAAACATTCATCCCTTGTTTCATTTCGTCATTTCCACGATGTCTTTTACTTTATCCATAACTGGTAAAAGTTCAATATTAACCACAAATTATTTACCAACTTTGGAACTGGATGGTGATTATGAGTGTTCTTTATTACATTTCTCCACCTTCAATTCTATACCAAATATTACAAAAAATAACAACAAATTTTATTATGGTAATGGTGAGGTTGTAGAAATTCCTGAAGGAACTTACGAGCTTCACGATATATATGACTTTATAAAGGCTAATATAAAAGGTTGTATGTTCAAATTATTTTGTAATAACAACACTCTTAAAACCACAATATACTGCACAAAGGATATTCATTTTGAAATGCAAAATTCTCTTGGAGATTTATTGGGCTATGGTAAAGTTCTTCTGAAAAGTAATAAATTACATGAGTCTCCCTTTCCTGTAAACATTTTATCAACAACAGTGGTACGCATCGAATGTGATATTGTTAGCGGTTCATATATCAACGGAAAATCAAGTCACATAATACATGAATTTGTTCCAAATGTGCCACCAGGTTATAGAATAATAGAAATACCAAAGAACACAATATACTTTCCAGTCAATAGACACTCTATTAATAGTATTAACATAAGGATTTTGGATAGCCTCAATAACCTTATCGATCTTCGTGGTGAAGAAGTACAATTGTATTTGCATATAAGAAAATATGATCGATTACAATAAAAACTGTATTCCACACATTCAAAAGATTAGTGGTTATCGTGCGATCCGAAAGAGAACACTTGCTTGTGGTAAAAGACAGAAATTATCTGAAGAGAATAAACAATTTTTGAAATTGATTGGGCTGTTGAAATGAATATCTTAAATATTACGAATACCCCTGTTTATGACAACTCGATAGAATGTATTGAAACTCATTCATACAAGCCTTACATAACAAGCTTCAACAGAAACGATGAAATAAGAATTCCAATAAACCAACAAGACTTATACATACTTCCAAGTGCAAGCACTTTGTATTTGGAAGGGATCGTCAATGTTTTCAAAAATGATAAGAAGGATAGAGCGCCGTCATTTCATTTTACCAATAACTCACTTATGTATCTGTTCCAAGATATACGCTATGAATTGAACGGTGTTGAAATAGATAAAGTAAAGAATGCGGGCATTACTACTACTATGAAATCTTTATTATCTATGAATGACATCGAATCGAAGATATCTCAAGCATGGGGATGGGATATACAAGGCGTTAAAAATGATATTGGCGGTCATTTTTCTGCATCAATTCCACTTAGTCACATACTTGGATTTGCTGAAGACTATAAAAAAGTAATAGTAAATTGCAAACATGAGCTTGTTTTATTGCGAAGTAATACAGACCTTAACGCTTTAAAACTTAACACCGGTGAAACTGTGCGAAGTATTGAAATACATAAAATAATTTGGCGCATGCCTCATATTAAAGTATCAGACAGAGAAAAGGTTAAGTTACTTAAACTTCTTGAAAAAGATAGACCTATACAATTAGCGTTCAGAAATTGGGATATCTACGAATACCCATTACTTCCGAAGACTACGAAACATACTTGGTCTATAAAAACTTCAACACAAATTGAGAAGCCTCGATATGTGATTCTTGGACTACAAACTAACAGAAAAAATGACGTGTCTAAGGATATGTCCAGATTTGACCATTGCAACTTGCGTGACGTTAAAGTTTATTTAAATTCTACCTATTATCCGTACGAAAGCTATAATACAGATTTCGCAAAGCATTCTTTTGCTTTAATATACGAGCAGTTCGTAAATTTTCAACAGTCTTACTATGGTCGTAGATCTAGTTGTTTGTTAAGTGCTCAAGAATATAAAGACATTGCGCCATTATTCGTAATAGATTGTTCGAGACAAAACGATAACATAAAAACTGGACCCGTAATTAATATTCGCCTGGAGCTGGAGAGTCATAAAGAAATACCAGATCAGACGTCAGCATACTGTTTAATATTGAACGATTGTATCGTAGAATACAAACCTTTGAGTAATATTGTTCGCAAAATATCATGAGTTCAACTATTTTTGTTGACGTTCAAGGTTTTAAAGACTACCGTGGTAATTTCATAATAAAGGAGCTAGCGTTATCTACGAAGGAATTTACTCAAGTCTTTTTGATAAAGCCCCCATATCCGTATTCAAAGTTAACACCAGAAGAAAAAAGAAGAGTTAGGTGGATTGAAAGAAATAGAAATATTTATTGGAGCGAAGGAAATATTGACTACAGGGAATTCAAAAGATTAATTATTCCGATTTTACAAAATAAAACTATAGTAATGAAGGGGGTAGAAAAGCAGAAATGGATAAAAGACTTGTGTGATAACTGTATCTTGATAGACATCGAAGCTAAAGGCAGTCCTAATTTTGCAACGTTGTATGAAAATTATTGTAAATGTGCTTCTAGTTTTAATTGTTTAAACCATAATAATGTCTGTGCTCTCAGAAATGTTATATGTATTAAAAAGTGGTGCATTGAAAATAATATGTCAATTACAGATTTTTAAATAAATAAAGTATATTAAGTAAGTCTTTTATTTCTAACGATACCTCATAATGTGGGATAAAATCAAACAACAGTTTGCCTCAAAGTGTAGTATAATGAAATAAGAATAGGACACAGATATTTACAATTATCAAATGAGAATAAAGAATATTAAACATTTAAGACAAACTATTTACATCAGTACGCTCTTTTATTTACAATGTATCTCCGAAGGATTATATGTAACTAGAGAAGTTACACACAATTCCTACGCGAGAAATTTAATTTATGAAATTATAGATTATGATTATAGCCTTAGAAATTATAGCTATAACCACACAATGATTTGGAGATCTTATTAATCAAACCCTCCGTTTGGTCTAGTATAGGGTCCATATTCTCAGTGACCACGTATTGTGCAGACACCATTGAGTCCTCTAACATTTCATTAGATCTCTCCATATCTATTATTTCAATTTTGATTAAGCGCCGTCCTCGCGTAGGCGCACTCTTTACTATAAACGAGTGGCAATCTCTCAGGAAGGAGCTTCTTTTTTGTTTCCTCCTCCGAGTGATCCTCTTCATCGCCTTTAAAACTTTGCGTTGCAAAGGCGAATCAGGTCTGTCTTCACTCGAAGGCCTCCTCACGAACTCCTCCGTGAACCCTTCCAGAGGATCTTGAGCGTCTTGCCACATCGCTCGCTGTTCATTCGCAACAGAATTGTCATCGGGAATATAGGTGATTTGCGAAGAAGTGTTCTGAAATTAATTAGAATTATCGTGAGATACATTACTTATTACTTACAAACCCCCCATCTTCACTGTGGTAGGTAGACATATTTATTACTCACCATGATAACTGACGTTCACTTAGTTTCGTGTTTTCACAAGAATTAATTGTTGATGCAAATAAGCGATTATATATACCAGTCATATTTTGCTGTAGGTGTGTGTGTATGTGTTTGCGTTTGTATTGACCTACATCTGTAATTTTGTCTGACATAGCAGAAAGACGAGTTAAATTACTAGGACTTCGGACTCATCAATAACATGTCGCGACTTGCTATTTTTGCATTACTCACAGTTCTAGGCATCACATTTCTTTTTGTCTGACATAGCAGAAAGACGAGTTAAATTACTAGGACTTCGGACTCATCAATAACATGTCGCGACTTGCTATTTTTGCATTACTCACAGTTCTAGGCATCACATTTCTTTTTGTCTGACATAGCAGAAAGACGAGTTAAATTACTAGGACTTCGGACTCATCAATAACATGTCGCGACTTGCTATTTTTGCATTACTCACAGTTCTAGGCATCACATTTCTTTTTGTCTGACATAGCAGAAAGACGAGTTAAATTACAAGGACTTCGGACTCATCAATAACATGTCGCGACTTGCTATTTTTGCATTACTCACAGTTCTAGGCATCACATTTCTGTTTATACAATTACAATTTGATGAGTGAGTTTACAATTTTATTAGGTTCAATGATAACTATAGAACAGTTAGGAAGATGTATTTAAAATAAAAATGCAGTTGTTAATGTATAAACGTTTATATTTATGTAATATTAAAATAATTCTGGGTACCGTTATTACATTCTAATCTTATTAAACTTATCTTAAATACAAATTTCAAATTGACATTTGCGTAGAAAACATTACAATACAAAACATTACCTAAATTGAGAAATATGGAAACACAAACACTACAAAAACTATAGTACAATAGGTGGTCTTATTTCTAACACATTACATTATTTACTTATAACTCTATGTCTATTTTAATCCAGAAATCCGAAAAACGTAGATAAATGTCAACTTACTGGGTTTTCAGTAATAAAAACATTCATAACTTACAAGTGAAAATTGTGAGGTTTACAGTGAAAACAACATTCATAACTTCTAAGAAAATATTAATGGATGAATACTAAGATAAACTATCCCTGTGACCCCATGATAAAGTTGAAATTTTATTTTTTAGTATGATACGTTTGTCGTCATTACCTGACAGGGCAATTTTGTTCTGTTCCTGTGTAAATATATCGTGTTTAAGGGACTTAAAAATTATATTCTTCTTTCGTAGAAAAGCATTTGTTTTTAATATGTTAGAGTAATCTTTAAAGTAAACTTTTTTTATTACTTGTTTCTGTATGCCTTTTGCTTTCTTTAATTCATCTTGCAGTGTTTTAATACAATATAATTTCGACCTTAAACCTACAAACTCTGAAATTAAATTTCCACCTAGTTCATCTTTAAACAAACCTGGTACTTTTTTGTTCTGATCTGGAATACCGTAAGAGTTATTTTCAGGATAATTACTAGTATCAAAATACTGAAGAAAATGTGATTTTAAATCTTTATAAAAATCTTTGCTTTCTATAGAATAAAGAAAACTGTCTGTATCTGTATAGCAAAGCTTTATCTTTTCAGCATAAAAAGGTTTCATTACCGAGTAATGAAAATCAAACATATGGCTTTTCGATGTTTCCAAAACAGAAAAGCCTATGTATATAGGTTTGTCCAAAATAATTGATTCCGGTTTCATTTGAACTGCTACAAAATTTTCTGTAAAAATAGTAGCACTATGAAAGTTTGGTCGAGCTATCAGTTGCTCAGCTGATAAACTTTTCTTCGTTTTGTTGTCCTCATCACTCCACTTATTGACCAATTTTACAGTGACTCTCTTCTCAGTGTCCTCCAAGGTTTTTCCAAATATACTATTGTTTAGTAATTTGAAAAAATCTTGTTCAAAGGTAGATCTCGCTTGTTTTCGTAACTCTGTGTTCATGTCAATGTATTGCTTTAAATAAGGACTCTGATTGAATTGAATTACTCTATGTATTTTTTTTAACAATAACCCATGTTTCAAACATGTTTTTAGATGAACAAAATGGATAACATAAAAATATTTTTCGTATAAATTTGGAATTAATTTTGAAGTTTTTGAACCTGGCGGAGTAAATTTTTGAGCACAGAATGGAAAATCGTTATGATCATCATGCAAATACTCAGGATATTCCAAGTCAACTTCTAGTATATATCCAATGTCCCCGTCAGTTGTTACATTTCGAAAGTCAATTCTATCAATTTCTTGTTTATTCAATAATTTAAAATTTGAATGGGGCAAAGAGGCACACATCGCATAACCATACAGGTTATTACAATCAATGTAAACTAAGAAATTGTCTTTCTCTATTGGATTATAAGTTTGTAAATACTTATTATTGGCCTTTGAATATCTTGTAGAACATAAACATATACCACCACGTATACCTTTTTGAATCATTCTTAATATTTCCAAATTACTTATTAATTCTAATTTCACGTTTGTTTTTAAAAGCATAGCATCGAAACTTAGACTAGGGGCTGTTACATAAAAGGCCGGATCTAATTTATAATTTGTCTTACATGTTTCTCGAAAACTTTCGAAGACATCCGCTAATAAGAGTACGTCCGACTTTAGATATAAATCAGTGTATTCTCCTAGATTTAATAATTTAAAAGATTTCCAAACTCTTTTTGCATGATCATAATCTGTTTCGGATATATTACTATTAAATAATTTGTTGAAAAAACAGTCGTGTGGTGGTAGTTCTTGGTCTTCAAACGAACTCCAACTAGTCATATAATCGTAAGGATATACACCTTTACGTCGTAACAAGTCAAAATGCTTCTGAGATGGGAAAAATCGATGGAGGTGTTTGAAATCACTATCATTCAAGCTAGCAACCAGTTTCTCTAAGCTTGTCCCCAAAAATTTAAAAGAATCAACAAAACGAACAGGTACGATATCCTTGTCATTAATTTGAAAAAGTTTAGTAAACGATATATAATTTTCTTTAGTCTTTGCTATCACTTGTATTCTACCTGGTAACTCACCTAATTGTCGTATAAAAAGATGACTATCATAACCTGCTAAATTATGAAAGAATATAGGAATAAATTTTGGCAAACGGAACTTGATATTGCAATATGAATGAGCTGCACCGCGGTAACGTCCTGTAAGATGACAGTGATCTCTGACTTTATCGTCAAATAATATTTGATCGCAAAGAAAACATTTTGTTGAGTTAGTAAAATGAACTTTGTCTTGATCTGTTAAAGACATTGGTAGTGGCGACTGTAAAATATTATAAATAATAACTACATCCGCTAATAAATGTTCTAAGAACTTTTCTACACAGGAGGGACCGCGATAAGAAACGTACTTGTTGCGTGAGCTATCATAGGAACATACAATGTAGTATCCAAATGCAGCAGGCACATGTTTTTGCAACGACGATGTGCAGTCTCCATAGTTTGACTCAGATGGTATTAACAATGATTCGAAATCTGCGTAAATAACAAAAGGTATATTTTGCATTCGTTCGAAATGTTCAAATTGTAGTAGATTTCCCTTTTTTGGTAAAATTGTTGCTACACCACTACAAAGATGAGATTCTAATTTATCATTGTCATCAAAAAATAGCATACAATCTTCGCACAAATATATTTTAGAATGATGTTTAGTCAATTGTTTGCGAAGTAATTTAGATAAATCTTTGATTAGACAGTAATGAGTACGTTTTCCATTCTCAAGAAAAAGCATGTTAACGTGGTGTTTTTTTCGAAATTCACTTTTGTATAGTGGTCCGACAACTTGACTGTTATTTTTGAGACCATAAATGTTAACACTAATACGAGGATTATTTTTTTCAAAAATTTTAATATCTGAAAACCCCACCGGAAACGAAATATCTCTAACATTGAGTACACTTTCAAAATGTGGATAGGCTGAAGTTCGCTGCGCATTATTTTTTACAGGAAAAAGTGAAGCCACGACACACCATAAAAAACAATAATCGTCAAAATTTTGAATATTGACGCATGCTTTTTTGTGTTTTATAGTCTTAGGTAAATCTATATAACTTGAGGCTCTCATAGGGTTGTATTTATTTATGTTTACTTCCAGGTATAGACTTTTCAAATAAGCCCAACCGCTATCTCTTTCTTCAAATTCTTCGACTTTTTTACACAACAATCTAGTTATATTTGAAAATAAATCAAGAAAGTCATAATTTTGGTGCAAGATAATGTTTTCGGTGGCAAAAGATTTAACGGCAACTGACTCATTTTTATGCAAAAAAAATTGACAAAACAACTCGAAATTCACTTTCAGATTAGTATGACTTTGAATTCGTGATGATAGTAACAGACTTACTTGTCCGCGCAAATGAGACAAAAATTCAACGGGTGTGTACACACGAACCGGTTGTTCAGGTACCTCGCTATTGCGAGCAACACCATCGCATCGAATTCGATATGACGCTATACGACTGCGGAAAGCGCTATGAACTTTTTCAATGCCTTCACTTTCAACAACCGAACTATTGTCTTTGTGTAAAATACTTTTTAAGTGAGCAGAGAAAGCCCTATTTTTAATGGATATGTTACACACTGAACAGAATATAGTCTTCGACATAATGAATTTGTTTTCACTGTGTTAGCCGATGAAGTGACTAATGTAGGTAGATACACCGTATATAAACTAAGAAGTTAAGTATATGAAAAAAGTAAAACGAATATTAATTGACCAAAATATAATTTACTGTGGAAGGAACATTAACTAGTTAGGTACCCAGCCTAATATAATCAATTACTTACATTTTCTTTTTGTGATTATAAAATGTTCCCTCCTCAGTAAATTTTTTTTTAGCAATTTTAACGAATTGCTTCAAAGCAAGGAATTCCTCAGACTCCGAGTCACCCTGCAATCGCAACCAAACGATTGCCTTGTCGCACTTCTCCAAACCAGCAAGGTTGCGTACCTCTTCCGTGCTGTAGAGTCGTAACTCCGCCAGCAACCCACCGTTGAGCTGCGCCGTGCGACGAGTCACGCCGCCAGGTACTCGACGCGTCAAGACGCTCTCGACTTTACTTGGGTTGCGGACTGGAACCTCTTCGTCCGACTCTTCGTCGAACAACCACTCGGAAGCTTCGGTCGAAGAGGAGGATGCCACCTGTTGCTTTGAAGGCACCGACTTCGTCTTACTTTTCTTCTTGGAGCTAGAGGAATTGAAAACATAATTTATAATTATTGTAGTTTAACATCTACATTTCGTAGACGTAAAATAGCGAACTAATGAGTAATAAAAAATTAAAGTCACCTTACGACTTCTTCGTCAGTGTCAAAGAAAAGGCTTGACTGGTGCTTAGCAGCGCGCTTGGTATACTTGGCTTCAGACCTGAAATGTGAAGAATACCAATACTGTATTAAGATAAGATTTTGTGTGTGGAAAATAATTTCCTGGCAAACACAACATATTATAACAAACATTCAGCGAAGCAAGTTAAATTTAAACAAAGTGGAAAGACGATAAAAACTTACGAACATTGTTTGGGCAGATTTGTTTTTCAGATGTAGATTTGAATCTCGCTGGTTCTTCAGGTAGTGGTGGGTAGGTACTACGTTAGCACTATTATCGGTGAGTAGTGACTTAGAAAGCACCTTGGAGCACTGGTGAGGTGACTACCATTTTACCGCTTTTTATTACAAGTAAACTGCAAAACTAGCAATAATTGAACAGGAGTGACCAACCTTTCTTATTATTTATAATTATCCATTCTATATAAAACCGATTAGTATTATTAAAAACACTACTGTAAGTAATTTTGTGTTCATGTAAATAGACTTGGAACGAGTATTTTTATTCACCATAATAGAAGTATGCATTTATATTAAAATCGTAAAAATAATTAGCTATTCTATAATGAAACAAATAAAAGGAAATCAATCAATTCAAAAAATCAAAAGGTCAATAGTGCCGACGTAGCTGTACATTTTTGGTAACGATCACAAAAGTTAGCTACTAAATACAATTCGATTTTCTTCTTGCCGGTTGTAAATTCTAATGCCCAATCCATAACCACTGTTGATATAAAGACATATACATTCGTATTTGTATTAAAACATAACATAATATTAAATATCAATATCATTAAGTCATAAAATAATACAAATATATTTCAATATAAACTCTGATCTCATAAGTAATCACTAAAATAATAAGTACCAAAATTTAAAACTTATGTAAAGGTTGGCGTCTACTGGTTTTTACGATATTCAGCAAAATAATTTATTTTCAAGTTAAATATTAAATTATATTATGTGCATCCGTTATATTTGCTGACAAAAGATGCCAATTAGCACTTATAATATTACAATATGTCATCAATTTTGTTTTGTTAAATTAATTATTAAAAATGACACCGAATGTGCTAATCTAATGCCTGTGAGCGTGTGAACGTGTGTCTAATTGCTGACTCTAAGCATCACATGCAACATAAAGACTATTTCATAAGAATGAAAATTATTTAATACTAGTTTTAGCACGTGACTTCGTATGCGTAGGATTAGTATAATTATAGCTTTTATGTTATTCTGATGTATGAGCTATGAGGTTATAATACATTCAGTAGTTTTTTGCGTGAACGAGTAACAAACATACAAACTTTCTCGTTTATAAACGTTTATCAGCGATTCATAATAATCACAACAGCCTTGGGACACATGGCCTCTTCTTGTCAACAAAGGAGGTTTTTTAGATCATAGTCCGCCACGCTGCTTGCCCCATGCGGATTGGTGGATGGAGTATATGGTGATCAATACTCTTTGTTGATCAGAGTATTTGAAAGTTACAAACAATAAATAGGTTTGCTGTATTACCAAGATTACGGTATTAACAATGTATGTATAACATAACAATGAGGATGATTACCTATACATAAACTATGAGTTTATTTTCATAACAATTTATCTTGGAAGCCTATTAAATAACAATATCTTTATTCACATATTAAATCATAGTTATTTTAACGTGAGTACGAAGCCTTATTATTTAAACTGAACTCGTAATCGGAGACCTGATCAATTTTATTAAATTTAATATAATTCATTTCATATTTGTTATTGCTGATAAGTGAATTTTCATGGGAATGCTTTGAAAACTGATTGGCTAAATAATATATAAAAGCCGTGATTATTTATCAGTAATTCAGAGCATGTCTTGACAGTGATCGAAAAACACAAGTGTTTTCCTCTGGCTCGAGGGTTCACGTTTGACGACGTTAGAGTGTATTTTGACACAGTTATTTAGCCGGGGATAAAGTCCTGGAAGCCAGGAAGCCCCAAGTTGTTAAGTTCTGTGATCATTATTGCGCTGCTATACCTAGTTAAATGCCTCCATAGCCTGAGATAGAAAACCTTGAAAATGTGTTTAGTAAATTGCAATCAAACATGCTAATGTATACCGCTTTCGGTCAAACCACACAAGTGTTTTCCTTTGGGTTGAGGATTCACGTTTGACAAGGTTAGAGTGTATATTGACACAGATACTTGGCCGGGGATAAAGTCCTGGAAGCTAGGGAGCCCCAAGTTGTTAAGTTCTGTGATCATTATTGCACTGCTATACCTAGTTAAATGCCTCAATAGCCCGAGGTTGAAGACCTTGAAAACGTGTTTAGTAGACTGAAATCAGGTATGCTAACTTATGAAGTTTGCGATCGAACCACACAAGTGTTTTCCTCTGCATGGGGGCTTAAGTTTGACGAGGTTAGAGTGTATATTGACACAGATACTTAGCCGGGGATAAAGTCCTGATAGCCAGGGAGCTCCAAGATGTTAAGTTCTGTGATCATTATTGCACTGCTATACCGAGTTAAATGCCTCCATAGCCTGAGATAGAAAATCTTGAAAATGTGTTTAGTAAATTGCAATCAATCATGTTAATGTATACCGCTTTCGGTCAAACCACACAAGTGTTTTCCTTTGGGTTGAGGATTCACATTTATCAAGGTTAGAGTGTATATTGACACAGATCGATACTTAGCCGGGGATAAAGTCCTGGAAGCCAGGGAGCCCCAAGTTGTTAAGTTCTGTGATCATTATTGCACTGCTATACCTAGTTAAATGCCTCAATAGCCCGAGGTTGAAGACCTTGAAAACGTGTTTAGTAGACTGAAATCAGGTATGCTAACTTATGAAGTTTGCGATCGAACCACACAAGTGTTTTCCTCTGCATGGGGGGCTTAAGTTTGACGAGGTTAGAGTGTATATTGACACAGATACTTAGCCGGGGATAAAGTCCTGATAGCCAGGGAGCTCCAAGATGTTAAGTTCTGTGATCATTATTGCACTGCTATACCGAGTTAAATGCCTCCATAGCCTGAGATAGAAAATCTTGAAAATGTGTTTAGTAAATTGCAATCAATCATGTTAATGTATACCGCTTTCGGTCAAACCACACAAGTGTTTTCCTTTGGGTTGAGGATTCACATTTATCAAGGTTAGAGTGTATATTGACACAGATCGATACTTAGCCGGGGATAAAGTCCTGGAAGCCAGGGAGCCCCAAGTTGTTAAGTTCTGTGATCATTATTGCACTGCTATACCTAGTTAAATGCCTCAATAGCCCGAGGTTGAAGACCTTGAAAACGTGTTTAGTAGACTGAAATCAGGTATGCTAACTTATGAAGTTTGCGATCGAACCACACAAGTGTTTTCCTCTGCATTGGGGGCTTAAGTTTGACGAGGTTAGAGTGTATATTGACACGATACTTAGCCGGGGATAAAATCCTGATAGCCAGGGAGCCCCAAGATGTTAAGTTCTGTGATCATTTTTGCACTGCTATACCGAGTTAAATGTCTCCATAGCCTGAGATAGAAAATCTTGAAAATGTGTTTAGTAAATTGCAATCAATCATGTTAATGTATACCGCTTTCGGTCAAACCACACAAGTGTTTTCCTTTGGGTTGAGGATTCACATTTATCGAGGTTAGAGTGTATATTGACACAGATAGATACTTAGCCGGGGATAAAGTCCTGGAAGCCAGGGAGCCCCAAGTTGTTAAGTTCTGTGATCATTATTGCACTGCTATACCTAGTTAAATGCCTCAATAGCCCGAGGTTGAAGACCTTGAAAACGTGTTTAGTAGACTGAAATCAGGTATGCTAACTTATGAAGTTTGCGATCGAACCACACAAGTGTTTTCCTCTGCATTGGGGGCTTAAGTTTGACGAGGTTAGAGTGTATATTGACACAGAAAGGTACTTAGCCGGGGATAAAGTCCTGAAAGCCAGGGAGCCTCAAGATGTTAAGTTCTGTGATCATTATTGCACTGCTATTCCGAGTTAAATGCCTCCATAGCTTAGGATAGAAAATCTTGAAAATGTGTTTGGTAAATTGCAATCAAACATGTTAATGTACACCGCTTTCGGTCAAACCACACAAGTGTTTTCCTTTGGGTTGAGGATTCACATTTAACAAGGTTAGAGTCTATATTGACACAGATCGATACTTAGCCGGGGATAAAGTCCTGGAAGCCAGGGAGCCCCAAGTTGTTAAGTTCGGTGATCATTATTGCACTGCTATACCTAGTTAAATGCCTCAATAGCCGGAGGTTGAAGACCATGAAAACGTGTTCAGTAGACTGAAATCAAGTATGCTAACTTAATGATGATCGAAACACACAATATTGTTGTCCTTCGATATAACAATTATGATTTATAGTTGATACCTAATGTTATAAAATACGACAAGCCACTTCGCAAAAATTAAAACTTCTTCATGATTTTCACTACAATTATTGGGCATCCTGGCACACTTTTTTACGAAATTGATCGAACGATAGTGAGATCAATGGAGTGCTAAAAAAGTGTGCCAGAATGCCCAATAATACCCTACTCATAGGGTTAGTAACCATACCGTCTAATTCGTATAATCCACCACATTCCGAAGCATGTAAAACTGGGATTCCTGAACAAGAAAAATTAATATTATTATAAAAATTACATCCACTTTTATCAAAAACTACTGTAAAATTCTTATGAACTGCTTAACTCACAGAAATTAAATTTGCTTTTCAATTTGGTACAAAAATAACATCATTAATAGACTTAATACTACTTGTACTACATAATGAAACATCACCAATATACTTGCTATTCGTCTTTTCACCGTTTGCATATGTGACCTTACCATTTTCAAACGGTTGAACATTAGTAAGCCAGTCTTGCCTTGATGTCATATGCGTTGTAGCTCCCGAGTCTACTATCCATTTGTTATTTGTCAAACCAGTAGAGCATGCTTTGACTTCTGATAATAATGTTGTTTCTATACTAGTAGAACCATGAGTCTTCTTGTCCCTTATAAGTGGACAATCTGGGCGCTTATGCCCTGGCTTCTTACAACCATAGCATACAACAGTTCTCTTCTTCTTATTCAAAGCCTTTTGTTTCTAATTGTACCGTGTACGTAAAGCAGTTTCAGAGTCAGCAGAATTCTTAGCAAATTCGTTTAATAACTTGCTTTTGACAATTTCAGTTGTTATTTCTATATTGGAATTTTCCAAAGCCATCACAAGAGGATCGTAGTGACTTGTTAGACCACCTAGCAAAATCGCTGCAAGAGAAGCGTCCTCTATGACTTTTCCAATATCTGCCAAGTCTTGGGCAGTGCTTAGAACAGCATTAATATAAACTTCTATATTATCAAATTCATCAAATGAATATCTATAGAGCCTACGTTCTAGGGCCAATCTACGCCCCATGCCCTTATCTTCATATGCAGCTGCTAAAGTATCCCACGCTTCATTAGCACTGGAAACTTTCCTCACGTGTGTAATCGCAGTTCCCTCAAGAGTTAGGCAAATTGTTGACAATGCCAACCGGTCACGCTTAACTTTGACCACTTCAGAAGTAGTATCACCAACTGGATAACCATCTATACACTCTAACAGATCATGAAACATTAGGTGCATACGTATCTTAAACTTCCATGTTGGATAATCATCTCTACATCTCAAGGTTTTCAAACCATTCATACTCATATTGTTACATAAAGCTTTACCTGAATTACTATCTCCAGAAGACATTGTGATCACGAATCGTTTAAATTATTCACCACAAAATCGACTTACTTGAGAAAAATTCACAAAAAATATCGAAAATATTCCGGACTTTTATATTTCCTTTTCAATATAAAGGTGAATAAAGCTTTGTTTATGTCTAATTATTCAGTTTTCACGATTTTTCCCGTATTTCTCGTGCTGATAACGTGTTGAAATAAAATACCTTTTGGGTTCCATCAATTAGACAGACGTCTATAATATTTATTTTATAGAACTATTAAGATTACAAAACACTGTCACAATATTCTAATGCCAGTATTTTAACACTAAGGCTATGCTCAACCCCTCTTAGGACTAGGAGTGTGGTCGTAATGTATGTATAACTATTCCTTTCAAGGGATTGTCGAGATAAAGGTATCACTTTAGTCACGTCAGAAGTAAGAAATGGTGACTTGTAAAACCATAACATCAATTTACCCACTCGATAAGAAGAAACTTGAGGTGTCTTTTACCATACATTTTACACCAATAGTCTGAATGCTTCAATAAATTACGAATTAATCAAGATTCTCTCTTCAGTTTCCATAAGTACAAAGTCGCAAAATCGTTTTATCCAACAAAATCGATATTCCAGAACGACGCCTTGACAACAAGCGCCTAATAAAATATGGAGCACATAATCAAATTTTATACAGTCAAGTAACAAGCACTTTTGAAAGCATGTCAAGAACACATCTTATTCACACCGTTCGCCCGCCAATATAATTTCCATTCATTACCATACAAACCGGTTGGACCGGTTGGTACAGCCTCAGTTTCAGTTTTGCACTATCGACTTTCTCGTTGAATATTAAACAGCTTGCGGTGTTCAGATTTCAATATTATAATGTCGCGCTCACAACGGTACTGAGTACACACATCCGTTGCATTTGTATAACTTATTATTATACCAAAAAAGTGGTAATAATCTCTCTGCTTAGTCATATTTTGACACTATTCCCCGAGAGCCGCTATGTGGAAAAACATTACTTAATTATTTTTATTTTCAACCCTGTAATAAATATACTTTGCGGCTAAGACATCTCACAATGAAAGTGTTCTTTACAAATTAAGATGGACACTGTTGCGTACAGCGATCTCAATCTGTTTTACTTACAAAACACTTCAGCGTTATTCAAAACTATGTCGTTATCGTTGGAAATAAAAACGAAGATACGTGTTTACGGTAGTAACTAAAACTAATTAAGTAATTAAATTACTCTGAATTCCCAAACCCCAAACCTCGACACTTCTATATTCAACGAATGAGATTAATTAATTACTCTTTCATGAAGCAAATTAAGACATGCATAAACATAGCTTTGCTTAAGGTTGGAACGGGTGTAACTTATGACATATTACATAACATAATAAACCTAATTTATATTTATAACAAGTAATAAATTAAGATTCTTAACAATAAACAATTGATCAGTCAAGCAAATAAAACTAACCATTAAAAAACGAACAAGTTCAAGTTTGTTCCACTTAAACATTAGTTAGATTAAAAGCTACGGAAAAAGCTATAAAGGATAAGCAAGCGAACGGAAATTACTAAACGAAACCATTTTTAATCCTACACTTAGTTTGATCCGGTCGTATGCTACATTGCATGTTGTGAAAGAGTTTCTTTTCATATGCCCCGAACTCACGCGATCTCTGAATCAAAATAGCTCAAACTCGACAGATTTGCTCTTGAACAGAAATGTTATGGCAACTTTACGGGAAATTAATTTGCTATTCCTTTGTTTTCTCTAAGGACGAAAGTCTTAGAAGTTAGCTCGTAACATTTTTCCTTATAATCCTATTTATTGTATTGATTAAGATCTGATGGCTTTATCATTCAGTTTAAATATTTTCGGTCTGCTGATTAAATCGCAACTATATTTAGGCGGTTAGCGATTGCTTGCAACGCAGACACGACGTGAACTGTAGTTTATGTTAAGTTTAATCGTACACAAAATGCTGTGTTTAATCATGCAGTATTCTTAAGTCTCAGCAGATCATCAAAAATTTAGTTTCCTCTACTTCCTTATCTTTCGAAAGATTTTTAGGGTCCGTTTTTACAGTAATTTTATACCAATAAATTCGCATTAGAAATCTTGAAAGTGAAGAAGAAAATTATACATGTGTTAGAAAAAGTGCTGAGTCTATGAATATGACACTCCCTTCACAACCGTATCGATTTATGTCACGGGAGCGCTAAAAGTCTACTTGATCAATTCGTAGATATTCATGTAATCAAGTACCTACCCACTCCAACTGGATGCTTAAAAAACTATTAACTCTACTAATCACTGCTAAAAAGTATGAACTTATTATTTAAAATTTGAGAAAAGTACTCGAAATCGTCGAGCTTGTTTGAGACCTGGAGACGCATTTTTGAATCATTAGAATTCCAAATCAATGTATGACATCGCAAGATTCGTATGCTAATCCCTAATTTTAAATATTCATAACCCACTCATTTCCCATCTTAGATCAGGTATCTAATCTAAGTTTCCTATATTCTACCACTAGAAAATTAAATGACTGACAGTGACATTATAACTTTATATTTTCCCCCAATTTCCCCCTTTTCGCATTCCGGTTTTTAATTTTTCTGCATGATATGAAATTGGTTATAAGATTCGAGTTTTAGGGCAACATTCATTTCGAATATTTCAAAAATACGTAAAATTGGGAGCAATCGAAACTTAGACACAGGATTCTTTGTCTAAGAATCGAAACTAATTTCTTATACGTTTTGCTTTCGTACATGAATTTAAGATTGGTAAGGATATTCAAGTTTATACTGAATAACAACTTTGCTGTTTGTTACTAGATGTCGCTACTAAATAAGATTCCAATGTAAATCTGGTTTACCGACGCCTCACTCTCTCTCCTACAAACCATTGTACGCGCCATAGTGTCTCATAACTAATAAATAAGTTTTCACTTAATTAACAACTGTTTTTCTTTATTGGAACGCTACAATACTATTATTCAAAGATTCACTTCAAATTATTAAAAAATGCGTCTCCTGTGATGAAAGTACATGAAGCGAATGAAATATGCAAGGATCGTAGCAAGTAGTCCCTGCTTACTCCTATTAATGGAAAGCGAGAATTTTGAAATAGCAATATCTAAATAGCATTAATAAGGAAGCAAAGTAATTTAACTAACAACTAATGAAACCTCACTAGGTCTTCTTTCACTAGAAGTTGAACATCACTGAACAATAAACTTTATGTTGATGAGTTTCTAAAGTTGCCTTGTTTGTTACATGAGTAATTTCCCGCTTTGAAGTTGATATTCAATTAAGTGCCAGAGCGTATAAGTCCCGTTTGCATAATCGATGGAGCTGGTTAAAGGATTTGTCATGCAATTGTTTCTAAGCGGATAGAAATACAAGCGTCAAATAGTCCCATTCAAATTGCTAATATGAAAAGTGTGAACTAGTAACCCAATTCGGCTGTCTGAAACACTTTTGCCATAAATAAGTTTGTTATTATGGAAAAAATACACTGAAAGAAATCGACCTGCCTCAGGCGGAATCCGATCCCAGCATCTTCCACAGATTGGCACATAGCGCAATAACGCAGCCGCCCGGATTACGGAAGATGCTGGGTTTGTTTCCCGCCTGAGGCAGGTCGATTTTTTTCAGTGTATTTTTTCTAGTATTAAAAATATTTACGCGTTTGTAAACGCAAAATTTATTCCATAATGTAAGGTAGCTTCATCTTAAATGGGCGACAAATATTTGGAAAAATATTTCGTTCGGATCTTAGAAGTGCAAATTTCAAAGATTTGATGAAACAATGTTTACCATAGAAACATAAGCACCAAGCACTGACTTTAGACAGCGGAAGCAGTGCCTCGATGGCGTAGTTTTAACGCAGCCGCCCAAGGTTGTTATTTTTTAAGAACAAAAGCTGTAATCAAAAAAGTTTGTTCTAGTTTTTTTTTTATTATCTGTGTTCAGTACAAAGACCTTATACTTACTAAAGTATAAGGTCTTTGGTTCAGTATGTGTTAAAAAGTATCTTAATATATGTTCACCTTTGAGATCTTAATTCGAATATTGAGTGTAGATAAAATGAATAGTGTCACACCTAATCATTGGTCTGAGGTCACACCATTCATTTTCGAATATAGGAATATTACAACGCTTAGCGTCACACACACGTCGACGTCAACGACCCGTCCCATCCGCGGTGTGGCGTCAGCTTTATTAAACAAGGATCTAAATAATAAACTTTACGATATATCAGATACTCGTGACGTAACCATACCACAGCACTATATAATTATTAGGCAACAAAATAGCTCTAAATTCAATTGTGAGATATAACTTAATCCGAATTATTTTAAGTTTTGAAAGACATTTTGTCGTTCCTTCTGATAAATTGTTCATTTTGTTTTTCTTAGTACTTTCAGTATAAGATTCTTGAGTCTTGAAGTTGAATAATTACACTTATTTTGTTTTATTTGGTGGTAGACCCATATGTAGGGTCGTCTGGGTAGGTACCACCGCCTTTCTTATTTCTGCCGTGAAGCAGTTCGCTGTGTTTCGGATTGAAGGGAAAGGTAGCCAGTGTAATTACTGGGCATGGAGGGCATATCATCTTAGTCCCCAGGATGGCAAACGCACTTGCGGTGTTAAGTGATTTACACTTAATATTGCGAGTGAGCTATAGGCGGCGGTGACCACTTAACATCAGGTGGGCCGCAAGCTTGTTTGCCATCTCGTAACATAAAAAAACTTGAGTCTTGTAGTTAATAATTATACCTATATTACGCAATATACGAGAAGAGAAAGAGGTCTGAGGTAAAGAGAATAATATAATATGATGAGGCAGACGGGTAATTCTAGCGTGGAAAAAGCACTTTGCGCTGATTTAAGATTATGTTTAATTTTCTTAAACCTATTCTAGTTCCTAAGACTGAATGCACATGGCCCACTATAGATTGAACAATGAAATTGGAGGATTAGAAGATTTAAACAGAGGTAGGTTACTGCTTATTAGCTGCTTGATATTCATGCCAAGGGCAGTGAAATTAGATAAAACTTATTCAGGACTTCAAATATAAACTAAAAAAAGACATTAGTAACGATGAAAATCTACAATAGTCTTGAGACACTGTCGTGGATATCAACACCCCCCTCCGATAACAAAGTTTAGGTACTTCTACCTTATTGAAGTTATCCTCTTTGTAGCGTTGTTTATCTGTTAGTGACGTTTACAGAATTGTACGTAGTAGAAGGTGAGGTTAGAGTCGCCAGCGCGTATGTGTAACTTTGGTCTTGCAAGCGTCTATAGAGTAAGTACTGTACGGTGACTCCTTCCTTATTATCACTCGGCCTGTGTGCTTATTTTCTAACCAAATAGGATTAAAAGTATGCTGTGATAAACGCGACTAATCAGAAATAGTAAGATGCAAGATCTTGTAATTTATGTACCTTCGTGCCAACAAGAATGTGAAGATTCCGAGTATCTATGAGTTACGTTAACCGATTACTATTTTCCATTTTTAGGTCTCAAATTTGATGACGCTATGCATGCAGTAGTATACTAATATCACGTAATGCTTACTCTTGAAAAGTCTAAATCTCTTGAAAAGTCCAAGTCTAAAAGTGCCAATCAATCAATACTCTCCTCGTTCTAGTAAAAGCTCTGACACACGCCGCTGCCGCCAACGTTCCAAATTTGCAAAGAGTATAAAATAATAGTAGAACATGTATAAGATTATTAATGGCGATGTTGAATATAATATTGTGTGATAAAACAACGTATTTGCAAATTTAGTATGGTAGGTATGCAAATTGATTCATTTGTTCTACCTTAGACTTTATCGCTAAAGCTCCAGTCGAGTGATATCTAACTAAGACCGAGGAATTGAAATGGAACTTCCATAAGCTGTTAATATTATTAACGTAGTCTGACTTTCCCTCGTCGAGAAACTAAAGATCTGTCTATTAATAGAAATAGAGACGCAATATGTATTAGCTAGGAAAGGCTCAATTATCTTTCGACGTTAAGAACTACAAGTAGTTTTGAAATCGAAAACTAGTTCCTAACTGTGCGAGTTTCCCAAAATATACCTATGGTGTAGTCGGAAGCAATATTATCCACTTTATCCACATTATAGCATCTTAATTTCCTACACAATAAGACATACCGAGTTCTTGTTGTAAAAACACGTGTTCAGAGACTCAATTCTTTGGATAATCTTGCAACATTAGGATAACTTTTTGACTACGCTAAGTCAACCTTTTTATATTGTTTATGAGTATTTTTAATGTCTGTTTTTCTATGGTTTTTTACGATTGTATTTTGTTACTTTTTCATATTACACTGTCTCTGAGAGCAAGTAAGAAGAAAGTTTTATTTTCAGCCTTCACAATTTCCAACAAAGTGTTATAAAAGATAAGGTAAGTTAGCTGTCAATTGTGGGTACTTATTATTATTGTTGTACAAAATTTATTAGAATGATGTCTATTTATTTGAAAGCAAATTAATATTTAATATCTCTAGAAGTTGAAAAGTTATAAAATTTTAAAAATATCTCATCGGATACTGAGGATGTAATTCTCAAATTTCTTCGACAATGTTAGGCACACGTCAGTTTGTACACTGAGAACACAACTTTGTGAAGAAGGTAATAAGAAAAAATTAAATTAAAATGGATTTAGTTATTTCTAAATTAATGTTTTAAAATACATTTCAGTCTAAAGAAACAATGAACAACATTTTAAATTACTCAAACTAACACAGTTTCAGGAAACGAAAGTTTCATCGGAACAGCACAAACAATTTTCATTCCAACTAATTCTGTGACGTGACCGGAGAACTGTCCAATAGAATTTAACAATTTCCTGACTAAACTCGAGTCTGTTCGTCACGGAAAACAGTTGACTGCTCTGGCCATTTTTAATTAAAAGACATTTTATTTGCATTGGGTAACTAGCTACATTTAATACACACGGTGTTTCTACAAATTCATCCGCCAATTCTTCGTGTACAGCGCCCGTAGATAAAGTAACCAAAAGAAAACGATAACGCAGTTCAATAAGGCCGTCATTAAATCACGTGACCAATCGTTATCTCTACGTAAGTTGGTAGCGCAAGATAAGTCGCTGTGCATAACCAAGCAATATGGCCTATGATGACGAATTTCGATATCTCATCGTTGTGAAATGGTTACCGATTGTCAATTCTCTGCATCAGCTGCAACATCACGCGGCTGGCATCATTTTAATGGTGTACAAGAGATCAACAACCTTGAGCCTCAAGAACGTTAAGGTTACCATGAGGTTACCACACTAATGTCTTCTGTCATCTATTAAGCACAGCGAGGGTTCGAGGCTCTAACTTCCTAATATATATTTTGCCTTTCCTTCTGAAGATTCTACACGTAGGCCATTATTTCCAGCGTGTTTTGTAGCTATAATTTTAATTCGAGCTTGCCATCTTTTTTCTCAGTAGTATGATCAGGAATTTAAATTATTTGGCAGCACACATATTTTCTCCTTCTTACAACGTGCAGTCATTGGAATGACTCAGGACAATCGGTGAGCTGAGGGCTTGTGAGGTACATAATTACGTACCTACTATCCTACGCTAGCTATCTTCGCATATTGACTCCACTTCAGCAGACCATCAGATAGGTAGAGTTGCTAGGATTATTGATAGTAAAAATTGTTTCGTTTTATCGATTTTCATGCTAAAGTTTTTGCTAACCCCCTCTCATATATAAATGGACGTTTGTATACGTTTTCGTTTCACTCCAACATCGTTCAACTATGAATCACTATGAAAATTAATAATAAAAATAATTTATTCAAGCCTTATGAAGACAGTTCATACTTAAATACTAGGGTACATACTGTTATGCCATAATAGGTAATGTTTTACAGACATGATTAATCCTTGACTTTCATGCTAGGTCAAGCTTGTATTACGAAAGTCATTCCTTCGGTCATTAGTTACACTTTTGGCATGTATACTTAAAACTGTTTTAATGTAAGCAAGTGTAATATGTATTTTTTGTGGAGGTTTTTCTGCTATCCTCTTTGTTGGAACTCCCCACCCGGTGACACTGCAGCATATTAACATTCTGCACCGTTCAATCAATCACCTTGAAAGTTGGTATGTATTTATATGTATAACTAGCTGATTAGGTATAATACAGGACTAGCCGGACAAAGTCTGCAGGGTTCAGCTAGTTATAAATTGTTTACAGAGACAATGTAAGATTCATTATAATGCAATGTCTGTCATAGAGTTTTTTAAAGAGAACGTATCTATAAGACCGCTTGTGTAATGGTACTCAAAATTTTTGTTTATTAATGATTCACTTTGTGTGCAAAACATTTTATTTGAATTTCTTTAGATAGACTAAAACGAGTATTATTTACCCAACAGAATTCTAATCCTGTTAAGGCGAGTAGCGCGTACTTACAACAAGATTAAGTTTATTCCTTGTGTTGAAGACTAATCCACCTGAACTGGGAATTCTAGATTCAAAGGAAAATGGAAGCTTGAGCGGGTACAGTTTAAAGGCTAACCACTGTACGATATTTAGAACGGGTCTTTCTATCATGTAATGTAATGTAATATTGTTATCCCGCTAACCCTTAATTTATTGTGCACCCTTTCCTGTTGCACATTGAACAAACATTACTTTTTTACTGCAAGCAATTTGTTTTCCTAATTGTCTTCTCTTATTTAATTAATCCAAAGTTTCTCCTAAACCCCACTTTCATGAAGGGAAGTGGCACACCATCTAAAATGGTTAAAGTGTTGGGCCTCGGCTCAGATGTAATGGTGTCTTACAGGAATAGAAGAAAAGCCACCATTATTTACTAATATGTACCTGGTACAACGTCACGTGTATAAACCGGTTATAAGCACCCTCAAAATCCGAGCAGGTAAACATTTATGTGCCAACAAATTATCTCACTCGTATTTTACTCCAATATTTAGCAAATATTCCACACTAAGTGAAACTGTAGACGGAATACTAAATCCGTAAGCTGCTTCTATGAAGTATTTAAATTGATTCGCTGTTAATATACGTAACCACATTAAGTTCTCTGAACGTTAATGTAATAAAGTAGGTTGCAAAAACCAATATTTTTATTGCTTTTTTGTTTATCTTGCATCTTAGCTAGGATTAATTAAATACGGCACGTATACCTACGGTCAGCGTCAGAAGTAGATTAATACTTAGTAACTTTTTATAATAATTATTCATACATAAAGGTGAAAACGAATACTGTACAAGCGCTGCCAATGCCATTGCTATCTCGTAGTACTAAAGTGCAAATTATTTATCTTAAAACGTATGTTATTGCCCAGGGTAGGCTTTCCTACATTAGCTATCCTGTTGTTTTTTTTATGTGACGAGATGCTAAACAAGCTTTCGGCCCACCTGATGTTAAGTGGTCACCGCCGCCAATAGACACTTGCAATATTAAGTGTAAATCACTTAACACCGCAAGTGCGTTTGCCATCCTGGGGACTAAGATGATATGCCTTCCATGCCCAGTAATTACACTGGCTACCTTTCCCTTCGATCCGAAACACAGCGAACTGCTTCACGGCAGAAATAAGAAAGGCGGTGGTACCTACCCAGACGACCCTACATATGGGTCTACCACCTAGTGCACTCTACTTCTCATGAAATTGGTACTTCATCACTCTATTGGTCTAGCGAGTAATCTTTCCACTAGGGGTAATAACGTTTCCTATTCAGATTGAGCTCATAATCAATTAAAATAATTAAGTTATTACTACTACACTTAGATGACAAGGCATACTAACACATATAGTGTAAACGAAATGAAATTAACCTGAAATACCGAGAACTGTACTGGCTACTAAGAACAAATTCCGAATTGTGAAACAAATTAAAAATTATACTATCGGACTTAAAGAACACTAACGGCCGGTTTCAATATTTTCTACAAGCTAAAAAAGTAAGTTTACTTAGGTTTGATTGCGTGGTTATTATTGTTAAATTAATAAAAGTAACAGGGGTCGCTTAGCAACCAAACTGTGAATTGAATATTGAAATTGGCCATATATATCTTCAGCTCTCTGAAAATTTTTCGGTACATAAATCTTCATTTCTTTTTTTTATAATAATGTTGATTCTAGTTTTTCTTATTAGGTACTTTAAATGAAGTCATGTCTAACTATTTGATGTACGATCCGCTTAACATTTGCTTTGTAAAGTTTATTTAACCTTAAGATTGTAACCTGTAGGTGTACCTTGAGTAAATTAATAAATATGTTCATGTGCACCACGTAATGACCTTGCAAACCAGCCATAATTCATAACAATAATATTACATTCATTGTATTCAGCGAATATACGATTCCATGAATTTCTAAATAAGTGTAATTCATTCTAGTTTACCGTTGTTGTATTTGATCTGTTTACTTTTATTTCCCGGAAAACGTTCAGCTATTGTGTTCTTGTGTAGCTTTCATTGTTGGAACTGTACGCTTCAATTAAATCGCTCGACCGTCAGCGCCTCAAGGTAAGAGCAAAGATATGACTTCAAAGAAACGCGCTGTTGATTCGATGATATTCCCACCACTCACTCTAAATAGATTCGTCTGTTTTATTATGACAGTTGATTTCTTTTGCATATATATTAACGTCTTCATTTCAACGTTTTTAAATAAACCACCAGCTAATATTAGCTAAGAAAGCGTAAACAATAATAGATTTAGTTGTTATTGTACGTTAAGATTGATTTACACTACAGCAATAGGTAAATAAACGAGGTGTAAATAATTTATGTGTTCAACTAATACAAGTCTACACATTGAATGCAATAGACAAATACATTTGGGTGCGATTATGATTACATATTTGTAACGACAGCGGTCGCGCGTAACCTAAGAGACGTCTGAGATATTTCATTTTTTTTTTTTTTTGTGTACATATATACATCATCATTATGTTAGAAAACAATTTATAAAAAAATAAATAAAAACAAAATTACATAATCAAATAACATACATAATTATTTTTGGATCAGAAAGTAATTTGGAAATCTGGAGTCCTCTTTTAAACACCGAAATAAAATTGAAAATAAAAGGCTTGTATTTAAATGAATGTATCTTTTTTTTTAACCTACAAAAAAAGGATAAATGCTCACCAAAAAAATTGTTAAGTCTCACCAAAAGTTGTTTTGGTGAGCAAAATATCCATTTTGGTGAGCAATGTACTATTGTTTTGGTGGGCACTAAATTTGTTCCCTAAAACAAATGCGATCTTTGCGCTCTGGAGGGCGTGGGTAATGTTTCTATTTCATGCATGCATGCAAAGTGAAACAATGACAAGCTACTAGGGATAGGAAATGCATACATCAAGGAATAATGATATTAGGAACGTAAATATATCTAGTGGGGTCGATTCAAAGTGGCGCGAACGCTTTAAGGTTAATATAAGTACCTAGATATTTAAACATTGTATAGACACGTATTTATTACTTAATCGAATCAGTAAATATTTAAAAAGATAAAGAGCACCTAAAAATTCCCTGTGATTCCGGCAAAATAGAATAGCATCACCCATAACCTCCAATGGGCGTCGTAGAAGGCGACTAATGGATCAGCAAAGGTTTATTGATCATCTTATACTCCGTCCACCAATCCGCATTGGGCAAGCGTGGTGGACTACTGCCTAAACCTCCTTTGATGACAAGGAGAGGCCTTGTGTCCCAGCAGTGGGTCGAATTAGATGATGAGAGCACCTAAATTAAAGCGTGAGGGCTTGTGGTGTCACCCTTTGTACAAAGTGTACGAAAGCTTGACGTCACACGACATGTCAGTGCACTGTATCGCCGTCATTAATAATACTAAACTTTATTGACATAAAACACGTACAAAATATAATAGTGAAACCCCTGACTCCTGTGCTAGGTGTACATACCTGTTTTACAGAAGTCGGTGCCCACACACTCTCTATAATTTACAATTCAAGTTAATAATATACATTAAACATGCTTTTACAATATGTCATTAAATGTTTACTTCAGTGTTCTATCTGACAGATTACGAATTTAAAATAGTTAAATCTACTTCTTCTTTTCATTGGGGTATATTTTTATTCCATTGATATTTTTTTAACACTAGAAGGGTCGGGCTTCATACTATACCTTCAAAGACCGCAGCCGTCAATTTGACGGCACTAGAGATTCAGTCGAATACTCAATAAAATATTGCTTATTTTGCTTTAAAATAAATCAAAAAATAATTAGAATTTATAAAACTTAAACAGAGTAACATTTGCAACAAATAATATTTTTTTTTAAATCTGTTATTAATTTTCCACAAACAGCTGTTTTACAGATTGTGCAGGTTTCACATGTTCTTTTTTTACAATTAACTTGACATTGCCGCCTCTTATTTATTTATTTATTTATTTATTTGTATAGATACACCAACGACATATTCACAATACATTCATAAATTTTGGTTAGCAATGATATTATAGGACACTATGAATTGCCTTTATAGGTGTACACGGCATTACATTTTAGACGTACTATTACAAACAAAATTTGTATATTCAATAAAGTCAAACTCAAAAGCAGCGAGCACAAGAAGTAACACATGACTACTATATTAATGTTCATTAATCTACTATATTAATTCAAATATTGTTAGCAATACATCATGAACTTGTTTCAGAATTACTTTCTTGTCTTTGAGTTACAGCTGAAGTTGATTTTTTTTCACATACTCTGCATGTAGATCGCTTACTAGTTGAAGCATAAAGTCATGCCGAGAAATATTTATTCCTGTGACTTTTCGGTGGAGAATCCATGAATTTATAGCTGCTAAATCTAGTATATTATAAAAAAAAAAACATGAACCGGCCATCTCCGACTTCCACCTCATACAGTGTACTTGCGTGTCATTTGATCGATGATGTCCACACCAAATTTTGTTTTATTATATAATTCAATTGTGTCAGGCAGCTTTTTTATCAATATCTATGCTCTCGATGGGGTGCAAAGTACTCAAAATAATAATATTTTTTCCTGGTTTTCCTTGATAGACAGTAAGAGTTGTATCGGTCTCTATTTTCATTATAAATGTTTCATATCTTGTAGTAAGAATAGTACTTCTCGTTTTGCACACCGCATTGTTCCAACAATACTAGTTTTTTCGACTAATTAGTTTTTAAGCAAATTTAGAGACGTGAAAAAGATGTCAATGGTGACGCTTCAGCCCTTTTTGAAATAGGGTTGATTTAAAAACCACATATCGGGTAGTATTTTTGAAAACCAGTGGTCCTCAATCTTGCGACCACAAAATGTCCAAATCTAGGTATAGGCGCCACGAGCATAAATCAATTTAATGTAAACAAGTAAGACAAAAACAACTTTTTTAGAAATAAAAATAAATAAAAGATAAGTACCCGCATTACTTCGTAGAAAACTTTGTTTACTTACTATTCTTATCGCTGCCTTCATATGCCGTCACATTGACGGTGTGCGGTCTTAGTAGGTAGTTGTAAAAGAATCTCAAATACTAAAATCTATTAAAATATATTATATTTTAATAGATTTTTTTATAGATTTAGGCTAACAATAAAAAATTAGGAAAAGTCATAAAATATGAAAAGAAACAAAAACATAGTTTGTAAAATATTTGAGAATGAAATCCCCGTGCCGTCAAATTGACGGCCTTGGTATTTCTAGTGTTAACAGACAATAAAAATAGCCCTTAGGCAACTAATAAGTAAGTTTCTTATAAATAAGAGCAAAGCTCCTAAATAGCCCCGAGTGCCTTTTAAATTTCACAAGAAAATAAGCCAGCAATATTTGTTACAAATTAGACTTCTGAGAAGCAATTTGCAACTTTTTTCAACATTCCTAAAGCTTAAAGTTTAATATCAACTTGTTTCCATTCTCTAGAGTGATAAAGTTTAATCGCATTTCAAATGAGTTTTGTGTGTATGAGGACGTCGTGCAAGTATTCGAGATGAGGGAAAAAGTTATAATAAATCTAGAAGTAAAATTCGATTATTTTTGTCATAACTGGACGGGGACGCTTCATCTTACCACGTGATTAGTAAAGGCATCAGTATTGCCTCAACTCGAGCCTTTTAGTATTCTTTATTTGAAACCCCATACTGCAATGCTCACTAATCAGCAGCGTAAGGACATCACCTCCCCTTGGAACAAGCTCACGAACCGCGGTGCGGTGCGTGGTGAACTTGCAGTTCCCGCGCTTATGGCTAATCGTCCACGCGCTTACGTCTTTTCGTACACGCGCTTACGTCTGTCCGTACGCGAGCTTACGTAGCTTTATCTCTCACCCCTCCCGCGGCCAGCCTGCAGCACTACTGTTGCCGAGCGTGCTTTTATTTACAATAGGCAACATACAGTCGTGTTGCGCGCATGTTTTCTTGACATTGTAGGTTTGAAACTGATTGAATTATGCTGCCTGGCTGTCAATGTCGGCAAGATCTGATACAATTTGGTTATGTGCTTACGTCTCACGCTGACACTTGGTGGACGACGAGGCGAAAGGCGATACGGCGACAACCCTTTTCTTAGTTAATAAGTGTGATACGACCTTAAAGTGGAAGTAGGATTCACGCAAAGACATTCACGTGTCATGGTCAATTATACATTTAATTAAAAATATTTACAAAACATCTTTCTTATTATGAATACTTGTCTGCTAACTAGTATCCCTAACACAACTTCATGATGATAATTAATTTGGATTAGATATTTGGTGTGAGCGTTGTAATATTTATTGTTAATAACTGAGTATTATTGTAGCAGACACAGTAAGCGGTCACTTTAGCGTATAACCTACACGACGACCCTAGCAGGATGACTTTTGCCCAAGGTTACTTTGACCATGTGCCCCATCCATATAATATCTCCAGAGCTCTAATGGCACAGAAAATATAAGTTAAGGATTGACAAAGTACGAGAACTATTATAGCAAAATTTAGATTGACGGTTAAGTTGAGGATTGGTAAAGCGCGAGATCTAATAGCGCTGCAAATGTTTAGGTTGGTAACGGCATACCATTATGCGGGCAGGACCGGTTTTTGGCCACATTTATTAATCTAAAATAGGAAGATCAGGCTTAAAGGCCACAATATTGGATTTGCTGTACACACTAAATGCGGCTAAACAAAATTAGCCCCTAGAAAAACACAAACTAAAATTTCATCACATCAAACATTCGGTCAGAATAAAAAAATATTAAGCGGCTATTTAACTAATTATACGTGCCCTGAAAAACAAATCATATAATTTCTTAATTTAATTTGAATGAATCATAACCAAAATATTATAAATACTATCACTAAAGATCAGACAGAAAACAGATAACACAAGCTTATTAAAACTAGAGCAGTATTCGATTTTTAAGAAAAAACATCTCTGAATGCAGATAAAAAAAAATACTATTGTTCGCAGACGGCACCGTGTAGTATTCACAATCGCGACTGTGAAAAGAGCGAAATGAACAAAGCCTCCAATATTAAAATAATTATTAATCAAAAGTATTACTAATTTAAATTGCTCTTTTTGTATTTTTTACATTAGAGTTGTTATTTTGTCGACGAAAAAATTGTATAAATTAATTATAAACACAAAATTTTAGTAGGACTGCTAAATTGTTCTAGGTAGGTATTACCTTCACGTTGGGAAAAAAGTTCCCAACCTGTACCAGTGTTACTTGTAGTGGTGTGACTCATGGGAAAAAACTACTGTGAGCGGTAGCATTACTAACAGTGCGTTTTCCGCAACGCTCCGTCTTCACTTTTTTATTTGGTCTAAGGTTGCTTTTAGTTTGTTGGTTCAATGAAGGTATATTTACTATTTGAGTCCCCCTTTTCCCTATTTTGAGGCATGGTAAAATCTGACGTCTAACCAAGCGTTACTTAGCTCTGCTTAACCCTTTTGACATTACGAGTGTGAAAGTTTATGAATGTGTGTGTCAATAAATAATATAATGTCATTTTCTCTTAAAAATCGTGAACTGTCTAATTTCTCTTAATAGACCCGCAATACGCTTACCTTGCGTCCGAGGGTTTGTAAGTGACGTCATACTTTTCCACGAGGTCCGCCGTGGTGGACCAAGACACCTTCACCGTGGTAGGGTTGAGGAAGGTAACCGTTATGTTCTCGGGCACACCGGGTCCCATTGAACCTGGAAGAAAGCATTCCATTAGTGTTGGCATCTGGTTGATATCCGTACACATACAAAAGAAACTATTCTCGCATGATGTTAAGTTAGGAAAACGCAAGTTAGAAGCGATCTTTGTCTAGAAACCTCGACCGCTGAGGTCCTAACCACTTTCGTAGTCCAATGGTCCAGCAGAATTAGGTCCAGAGATCCCAGGTTTGATCCCCAGATGAGTACAAACTTGTGCTTGGTTTAGTGGGTGTAGGACTTTGGTTGTAGGAGTTGTTTTAATAATCATGAAAGTTTCCACAAGGTTTCCCATGGTCTCGTCTGGCAACGATAAATCCTCCACCGACGCGATCTCCTCCTCTCTCCTCCTTCAGCGGTCGTTGATGTTCTCGTGCTAAGGTGCTTGTGAGGGACATCGTTGGGTTTTAGTGAGTAGGCCCTGCCTTCCGTAGGGAGGTCCCACATAATGTTTACGCCACCTCAGGCGTAGGGACATCATTGGGTTTTAGTTGGTAGAACCTGTCTTCCGTAGGGAAAGTCCCACGTGATGTGCACGCCACCTCAAGCGTAGGGACATCATTGTGTTTTAATGGGTAGAATCTGCCTTCCGTAGGGAGAGTCCCACATAATGTTCACGCCACCTCAGCCGTAACGTATGCGTAACGCATTCCCCAACGTTAAAAAAAGAAAGGGCTTGTTTAAGTCAACCTGGCTAACTACCACAATCTTATCAAAATCTGTTGCCAACATTTTTTTTAAATTATAGTTTCATCGCCCTGTGTTACGCCCCTTAACCCCCAAAAACGTCACAGCCCGTGTAAAACATAATTCTACAATAAATAGTTTCCAGCCGAGATCGTGTCAACGTATACCAAATTTATATGTAAATTAAGTAATAAAGAAGTTGTTAATTAAACAAGCAAAGAACATTTTAATAATAACATCAAAGACATCTGGATTTGAATATCGTAAGCCGTTACATTTACAGACGTAGGTATATTAGCGTAGTTCAATTTGTAACATCTGAATGTCAAAGCGGTACTTCCAATCGAACGGTGTCTAGATTGCTCGATCAAATGCTTTGATCTCGTCGAGGAAACGAAAACCTCTCTCGTCAAAACGTTGCTACTGGTGTAATAATCCAAGTGGTTCTGTGATTGGAAAGATAAGCAGGGTAAGTAATTGCAACATCCCTGAGGTTAAGGCCTTATCGATAGACGGCAAGTTGGGCGGATGGGCTAGTGCCACTGCCACTTTAAGGTTCTACAAGTAATACAAAGTTAAAATTTTTTGGAATGTGCGATTTTGTCCTCTCCCCCAATATACTAAAGGACTTTAGTATGAAACTATAGTCCTTTAGTATATTGGGGGAACCACAGACCTACAGGCAGTCGAAAGTGGAACTCGACCCTTAATTAATTAATTAATCCTTTATTGCATTTAAAATTAGAAAAACATAACAAAATTATAGTAATAGAGTTTGCAAGAGCGAACTTATCTAGTCGTTCTCTACGTAGCTTTGTCGAGGTCGAGAAATAAAAATGATTTTCTCCAAAGCTTGAGGAGTAGTTGAGAGTAGTCTGTCTTAACTGTCAAAAATCGAATAAATTGAAAGTTTTGTCGATTTTGTAATTATTTCTTCTTTGTTTTAGTTGTCAATCTCATATCAAAAAAATCCTACAGTCGAGAAATTTTACACAAAAATTTTCTCGATATCATCATTTTGTAGCATGATGTTTGAAAAAAATTGTGTAAAATTTCTCGACTGTAAAATTTTATTGATATGAAATTAACAACTTGTTGTTGGATTGGTTTTTTGGATTGTATCAAATGTTGTGGACGGACACGGACTGATAATAAAAGTTTACGTATAGTGAATAACCAAGGATATATTCTAAATAAAGGTTTTTAAAGTGTCGAATGTCTAGCACAAAGGCGATACGCAAAACTAAATTATGGCGCATAGACAATAGCGCCGATTTTCATTTGATAAAAAGCCTCCACTCCCACTTGCGAGCTTCAAAGAATGACCAGAATTTGTGGACGGCTGTCGCAGTTATTTACACTGCAAACAATGCATACCGGTGAGCTGTAACAGACCTTTATCTGAAGCTGAATGCAGCGCATTGAAAGCATGAAATATTTCAGATATATTTTTTAGGGCAATAAACGCAGTTTTTCCATGGAATATTTCGAAATTCAAATATCGCGACTATTAGGTACTTACGTCGTAACAATTGTAAAGGGCATTTGCTGAAGTGTGAATATAAGGTATAAGCAGGACTCTGGATTTAATTTTAGGAACAGAGAGCCACATCGTAACAAATTTTAACTGAACCGAACGATTCATCCGTGACCATGGTGCATGCAACTTCGCCCAAATATTGGAAAAAGGCATAAGTATGGAGAAAGTAAAAAAAATGCCTACGTTTTTTCAAAGCCGTCTTTATTCCTAATAGCATGATTCAAGGTCATAATAATATAACTATTATGCCGTCCAACCACCGATAGAATGCAAACGAGAAGAAGACGAACACAAAGACACATGGACAAGTTTTTAAATTTGAACATAAATTAAATAATCTTCGAAATTGGAAAATAATTACATTTTCGTTAACAGAGCAGCGTGAAATATTGATGTGACATTTTGCTAGTTCGTTTTCAATTTCCTACTGATACTGAAAATAATTAAAGCTTTGTAATATTCATCACGAGCTTGATTTATATTTCATAAGAGACGTATTACCAGTATTTGTCATTATGCATGGATGTCAATGAAAATATTAATTGTTGATTCACATAAATTGACAAGCGGGCACGTGCAGTTAACGTGGGTGTGGACAACGCGTGTGCCGCAGTGGAACAGCGGCTTAAATATTGTCTTTGCCATGTTATCGTCATTCACAAAATCAATTCATCTTCTTTTAAGCCCTGAAACAACTATTTTCGTGAGAGAGTCTCAAGACAAACTACTCGTTCGTGCAAGAAAATATCTAATAACAAATGAATAGTAATAGGGGTTAAAGTATGAAATTGCCGACTTTTTCCTCATTAGTCATTAGTGTATAATTCCTTTAATACGATAGCTATGTCCATTATTCTTTTTTTATTTTAAACTTCATTACAAGGACTTATATTTATGTATAAAACTTTATTCTTATTTCTATTTTTTTTCATTAGAAATACATCTTCAAAAACAGCTCGTCCTAAGAGGTGTCAGTCTCCGTTATAAAAAAATGTTTTTTTTTTACAGGTATCAATTCTCAAATTTTTTCTCTAATTATCCTATAGCTTAATGATGTCTAAATATATCCACAAAATTACACAGCATTTAAATTTGTGGTTCCTTAAAAAATCGCAAATATATTTGTATGAAAAATGAATTTTCGTTAAATTCTCCAACAAAACGGCAATTTCATACTTAAACCCCTAATATCAACAAAAAGGTACTACTAAAACTATTAACTTACAAATTATATGTTGATTATAACAAAACACAAGTAGTTCCAAAAAGGTCTCCGTAGAGCTACAAATTTAAAACAATTTTCAAAGAAAACACTGCTAGTGAGAGCAATGAAAATAATTTAATGTTGTTTTATCATTTGTATTAATGACTTTAATGTTAATTGCAAGTACTAGTTTCAAGTGAAAACTGAAAAAGGGTACGTGTATTTCTTGTGTGACAGGGTGCTTCTCCCCGACCCTTCCACGTCACGGCACGCCTGAGCCGAGGCCTGGGCCTTTAGATTATAATATTGTTATTTAAAGTTCATTATTTTACTCTTTCACTCTCATTCCTCCCTCTAACAGCGAACACATAACACTCTCTTGCGCACATACGAGTAGCACGGTGGCGACCGGCGTTATTGCCGCGCGAGCGGCAGACACATTTTGAGGGCACATACATACGAGCACGCTCTTAATCTCACGAGGGGTTGAGCAGAGCCTTAGGTAACATTTTGTTAATGTAAAGTCACATCTGGCATTGTAGACTATACAGTGTCTCCAAATAGTGACAGGTTGTCATCCGGACGCCTAAATTAAAATGGGTACCATATCAAAAAGTAACAATCCTTCAGTAACCACTAAAGCTCTATGGCGACCAGATTGTATCAAATGTCTCATATATTTAGTTCAATAGAAACGTTGTATCGTTCACCACTTGTCTAGGCTCTCAGTAGCAATTCACCTTATTAAAATTTTGAAGTCGTTTGATCGCAATGTCGTTGAACCATCGTCGAACCGTATTCAGCTAAAAAATCGTTTTAAAATCGCAACTTAAACATCAACTAAGAGGTATTCTGCTGAAAAATCTCGTATCACGTTCTATGTTAAACAATATCAATATTGTTTGATTTGATTTGAATAATTTTTCGTAAATCCATTGTATTTGAAGTATAATATAATAATATAATATAATATAATAATATAATATATTTCCACGCGCACACCAATTATCTAGCCCGAAGTAAGTATCATTAAGAACTTGTGTTACGGATACTAGATAACGGACATTTTTTTTTTAAATTTACATAATAATTTTAGATATTTTTATAAATAAACTTAAATAAATATATAAACAACCATGACTCGCAAACAAACATTCGTGTTCGTCACACAAACATTTGCCGCTACCAGGATTCGAACCCGGACCGCTTGATGTGAAGCCAGCTATACTGACCACTCCACCACGACAAGTAAAAATGTATTTGAATCTTTTATTAGAAAATAAAATGATTTTACAGCAATCCCTTTTGTTTCGTTGACAAGTCGTTCAGATGTGCTTTAGTTCCGGTCCTATTGAGTTGTCGTCCCATTGAAATGTAGCTGAGTAACAGGTGAATACCAAATTTGGTAAGGACTACGGACAAAAGATATATAAACTACAACGATTTTTAAATCGAACGTATTTACGTGAATTGGGCCACAGGGCGAGCGTCCGGGTGCG
The DNA here is from genome assembly GCA_955850985.1 of Elophila nymphaeata. Taxonomy (NCBI): domain Eukaryota; kingdom Metazoa; phylum Arthropoda; class Insecta; order Lepidoptera; family Crambidae; genus Elophila; species Elophila nymphaeata. Next base: position 8,316,714 of record OY039078.1, read on the forward strand.
CGCCCTGGCCGTCAAGTCTTTGTATGTCAAGTCCCTTGGCACTAGTAATGGGGTCCAGTGGTCTCAGAACTACCGATTTTTCGGTATTTCTCTCGATACTGCGCCTGTCCTACCAAAATACCGAAAAATTACTTTCTTACCGATTTATCGATAATTCCAAGTTGGCAACCATTTTGAAAACCAACAACGTTACATGTTGCACAAATTGGCTGTAGCCAGTTTTGCATGACATAAGTATAGTAAGGCCAATAACAGGTTTCCCTAAAACCTGTTTCCCTAAAAACTGATTAATATAAATTTGTTAATATTTCATGGGAAATCGCGTTATGTGATTCTAGACCTAGACGAACGTCGAGCGATTAAAAATTTGTTAATATACCGTTTAATTCCAAATACACCGATCTTTCTTAGGCGAACTTACCGAATAGACTTTTTTGCGAGACCATTGATGGGGTCGTTCTGATCGAGCAGGGCGTTTATATATTATAATAATATCATTGGTAAAGCGTTTCTGGGTCGGCGTTTACGCAAGCCGATATCGATAGTCGGAACGTAGGCGGAAGCTCTAGCTACTAGCGGATTGCAGTATGAAACTTACCAGCGTTAACAAGACGCAGCAAGAGCGAGAGAGCGAGAGCGACGGCGGCGGGTTGCGCGAGCGGCGCGCGCCGCATGTCGCGCCCACCGCACCGCTCATGCCATGTCGCTTCTGAAACAACACAATAAATTAATTAATACATTTTTCTCAAACATGCATGGAAATATTGTCATTATTTCGAAAAAAGAACACGCGAAGTATCGAATTTACGGACAAAGAAAACCAAATCCATTGCTGGAGCGTTTTTTAATTTGGAACATTACAACGCTCCAGCAATGCTGTATGAAACGGCGTGCTGGAGTTATTAAAACTCTTTGATTGGACCTCTTTTATCAATCTTGACATACTAAAGCCTCTTTGTTTAGTACAAATTGCGTTCACGTGGCTGTATAGCCTACATGCATTTGCCTTGGTGATAAAAAGAAAATTGGCGGCAAAGCTGAAAATTCGTCTTGATTTGTTATACATAATAATATATTTATAAATTTAATATTTAAAATGAGTTCAATTAATAGTACAATTATTAACTAAGGGGGTAAAACACAGAATATCTTATATCGCAGGTATTTGACGCCCAAACTGAAGGTGAGTGTGATTAATATGCGATCTGAGAATTTCTTTTTTACCATCCGAGGTAAGTACAAAATGCCACTTTCTGATCTGTCTGAATCTGGCGTGTGTGAACTATATTTGGTAAAAACAAAATAAATGTTCAAACATAAAAATCTCAATATGAATACGTAAGTCAGTTTGTTACGCTTTCGTGCTTTAACTGTCATTTTATTTATTTATCATTAAGAAAGTTTACAATTTATGAAATCATACGTCATTTAGAAAATGGTTCGACAAAATCTTGTTAACGCGAAGCCGCGGACAAAACTACAAATTATGAATATGTACTTAAGGCGGTTTTAGACCAGCGTTTTATACGGTTGTATAAGTTAGTTTTTGAAAGCACGTATAGGCGCGCCTTATACTACATGCGCAAATCATACGAGCGTTGATGCCCTTTAAGCTCATATAAGCGCAAGCGATATTGACTCACCACCACTAGTTCGAGCGGATACACCGGAATAAGCCCGTATGCTCGTCCAGTTTTCCGATGCACAAAATGTAACGCGCATGTCAAAGCATATGCCGAAACGACCGTACACGCGAAAAGAAAAACGATAATCTGAAACCGTTCTCATGCGAATGGAAGACGATTGAAAATCGAATGCAAATCCACAGCTTAATATGCAGTTTAACGCACCTATAACGTATTAATTGGATACTCGCAAAACAACTCAATTTCAAGTCAGTAATTGTGTTTGAATTAGCACAACAAGTTAAGCCGCGAGTAATTGCGCCTAAAGGCTAACAGTGAACAGTCGAGTACATAAATGATTATGCATTAGCAATATTATAATTTTGTAAAGTTATCAAAACCAACAATTCACCAACACCAATAACTTCGGATTCATAATATAAGTATAGGACATTTCGACAATCTCCTTTCACTCATTCTTTTTAAATGACCAAACAAGCATTCCTTGGACATGTAGGGATTGAAGGTAATGAAAATGCTGACAGACTAGCAAGGAAAGGATCGGCTCAAGACCTCAATGGGCCCGAACCTTTTGTAGGATTATCTAGGAGTACCATAAAAATGGCACTAAAGGAGTATTGTCAAAAGAGGCACCTCAGGGAATGGTTGTCTACTCCCCGACTGACACACTCAAAGAAATTTTTAGGATCCTCACACACAGGCTACCTTAAAGGAATAGGAGGAATCAGCAGGACCCAAACCCGCTGCCTCACAGGTGCTCTCACTGGCCACTTTGCCACTAAACGACACCTGTGCACAATAGGCAAAGCTGAAGACCCCATTTGTAGAATGTGTGGTGAGGAGGAAGAAAGCATGGAGCACATACTATGTGACTGTCATGCACTAGCCAATAGGCGACTAAGGGTCCTGGGTCTAGGTTACCCTAAACCAGAGGACTTTATAGACCTTATTCCCGCCAACATCGTAAAACTCATACAAAATGTTTTCGATGTTGGCGGGGATGGGTGATAAGGAAAGGGGAAGCACAAAAGATCCCATAGGGTCGAAGTGCTCTGAGACAGCCTCAGCCCCTTACATAAGAATCTGGTTCCAAATTACCACACTGCCAGCTATGCCGTTCTAATCACTTTCTGACTGTTCATAGAAATAATTAGAATCTCTTAGGACAGTACAAGACAAGTATAATTAAATTTTCAATCTAAATCAGCAAATTTATACTAATTTCCAAAGCCACATTCAACCTCATAATTCCACGCCTGGTACCATTCCATCCATTTTTTTTATTTATATTACAGAAAGTGTATAAAAATCAACGGTTTTCTTGTTTTATAAAAATCACTCACAATACACATTGTTAAAACTCTGGCTCACGCGTGAGAATAAAATAGTACAACAATAACTATAGACGCTTGACTTTTCTAATGTTCTTATTACCTCAGTAATAAGATTTACAATCAAATAATAAGCGCGCCACCAGATCAACCCTATACATTACCAGGGCAATGTATGCGTAGTATTAAAGTATAGTGTGCCGCAAAATTATGAAAAAGCCCGCACACTTCGCATGACCAGCGTTCGTGGTCACCGGTTCGCAGAAGGTTCACTTTACACGGCGGGCGAAGCGAAGGTAAGAGAGCTTTTGAAACAAAATTATACGTTATGAGTTTTATGTCAATTGTGATAACGTTCAAATTAGATAGAAACTAAAAATAAAATTGCGCGTCTTCCGGCGTTTTCTCGACCTCCTGCCTCTATTTGATTTGAACGTTATAACAATTGACATAAAACTCATTATTTTACAACATTCTCCTTCCTTCGCTTTGCCCGCAGTGTAAATTGAGCCTAAGCCCTAGATTTAGCTTTATCGAATCACAAATCACAGATTACAAACAGGAACGTTCTATTTTCAACCTAATAACTTCACGAGTAGGATTGATTGTGTTGTGAATCCGAATATCCGATCGTTTATTAGTACTAACATGAAAATTGTTGCTATTTTGACGTAATATCCGATGTTCGCGATAAACTCCGCTACATAATTTCAGGGTTGACTTTATTCACACACACTGTAATTTCGTAATATACTTAAGTTGTGACGTACGTTTTCATTATGCTTAAAGAACATGCCGAAACTTATTATTTTGTGAATAAAAACTCCGAATATAGTCAGGCATATCATCGAGTTTCGAAGTAGCTATTATTACTGTTGAACTTGTCAACAAAATTTCTTTATTCATTTAGGTTTCTTACGCTTCTTGTAGCAAAAGTAATATTCGCAAGTTTATCAGAAGACGTTTTACTCAACAAGTTGTTCCTCCCCTTTCATCTAACCCAATCTTTTTTTTCTTTTATACTTATACAATTTGATACGCTTGAAAATACTTATAAATAAAAATAGGTATTAAAACAATGATGCACTGAAATTTAGCCTCGAAAATAACAAAAGAGAAGAAAAGTTCCTGAAAGAAGTTTTTCAAGAGTTTTTAATATATTTAAGGATTGAACTATACACTGGAAATTAACCACAGTCAAATAATACTATCCGTTCCTTGCGGACACTCAATAAAAATAGCACTCACAACTTAGTCGATAACAATAATATCTAGTCATAAGGTTTATAAACGCTTTTATCACATTATATGTAACATATTACAAAGGCAACAGTTACTGAAATATTAAAGCACATGATAAATATCAACACCTATTACCAGATATGCTCCTGACATAAACAACTTTCTGAAATATGTATACCCTCTCCACACTAAGTGCATGGATATAACACGCTATTGAACTATTGAGTCGCTAATGACTTAAGTTTGATTACCAAAGTTTTGGCAGCAAAACACTCGATACACTGGCACACTGATTAATTAATGAATATAATGAGACTCAGAACCAATTGGTATTGTTCTTGGTAGACGTACGCCGTCATGAAGAAACGCCTTCTTGAGGTTTTCAATAGTACATTGTTCACCGCGGGACGAAAGTGACAGATTACCAACGAGAGAGCAGTTTGTGGCCCGAAGGCGCAGCCGAGGGCTACAATACTCCCGAGTTGGGAATCGAACTTTCTCCCAAGTGTTACATAGTTCTTTATACTACACCTGTGAGGAACATTCAAAGACTTGTTAAATTGAAATAAGCAGTACGTATAATAAAATTATAAAGAGATTATTATTATGCAACACTAGTTGCAGATATTCTGCGAAACACCGGCCAACCAATGGCGAACCAATGGCCGTTAGAAATGAATTTCATTTAACTTTTCCTCCCGCATATTTAGGTCGGAGAAATGATCAACTATCTCTTTTCAATTTGAGGGAATAATAGCTACTGTTCCGATGGTGTAGTATAATTTTTTTTTTTGTAAGTTGATTGTATTCAATCACAATACCTACAATAAAAATAAGTATACTTTATTGCACAAAGAGAAATTATAAAACTACAGAGTATATAGTACTGATAGGACAGTACAAAAGGCGGCCTTATTACTAAAGCAATCTTTTTCGGGCAACCTATAGTAAACTGAGAATTAAAGGACTAAATTGCATGGTGCAAGACTAAGTAAACGTAATCGTAACGACTTTATTATCGTAAAGAGAAAAATACTGCTACTTTAATAGATGACATAAAGGTCTCACAGCTTTTCTTAGGCTTCCACTAAAACATAAAATTTTAGACCAAGCAGTTTGATCTGAACTACAAATTACGAGCGCTACACGTGAATGCGAAATAAATAAGCATAGAGAATTACTCTATGCTTATTTATTTCGCATTCACTTCCACATTCCACTGTCTTGGTGAGGATTGAAGATTTATCACGTCCGAGCAATTATAAAGTTTTCCGTAAGCAGGATTAGAAGATCATGACGTCAGTGAAGACTCAAATAGGGAAGCAATTCAGGAAGAACACGTGTATAAAGAAAGGTTTTCAAATTTAGATAATTATGCTGAAAATAAACTGTATCGAAATTATGGATCTCTCGATTTCCATTATAATTAAGCTAAATATTGCTCTTTGCCAAAAATAGCCTTAAACTGGTTTTGGTTCCATATTAAGCGAATGTACTATTAGGTATCATTAAGTATACATACATAGTACTAGGAAAAAACGTCCAATATAACACACTTTCACAGGGTTTTGGTATGATATGCAGTCACAAATACCATGTTAACTTAGTTGTTGTGCACTGTTTCATGTACTTGTACATATATAGAATTCAATATGACGCAATAAATAAAAATATTTTTGGTGTAAATAATTTATGCCATCAAGGATCTTTATTTATTTATTTATTTATTTATTTACACTTTATTGTACACCAACAAATGAAATATAATACACAGAGAAAAAAAAAAACATTATCATAATTGTACAATGGGCGGCCTTATCGCAAAGTGCGATCTCTTCCAGGCAACCTTTGGATGGACAGGATTTGCAGGAACAATAAATTAGAGGGAAGTTGGCATATAATGATAAAAGAAAACAGATTATAATACATAACTCATAAAATATACAATAAATATCGAATAGATACATATAATACATATACCTAATAAATAACAATAAATAAAGATAAATATATATATATATATATATATATATATATATATATATATATTCACATTATATTATATTTATATATATTCAACAGATAGATATAGGTGTATATGAATATCAGAATAAATATTAGATAAATGGCAAATGTTAAGAAAGTGGTAATAGGTACTAAAGTGACAGATAATGATCCTTTACTAGTCTCTTAAAAACGTTGAGAGATTTCGCATGTCTTATTTCGACTGGCAATGCATTCCACAAACTAACAGCGTGCACTGTGAAGGACTTGCTATAAAATTTTGTGAAATGCATTGGGGTTTCCAGCCTCAAATTAGTAGATGAACGCAAAACTCGAGAGTGGGTTTCTTGAAGGAAAGTAAATCGTTGTTTAAGATAGGATGGGGAATTTGGATTAAAAAGGATATTATAAAGGAGAGAGAGGATATGTGCATTCCGGCGAAGGCGGATGGGTAACCACTTGAGCATCGTGCGAAATTCAGACACATGGTCATACTTGCGTAGGCCAAATATAAACCTTATACAGAAGTTTTGAAGGCGCTCTAGCTTGTTAAGTTGGTCTTCAGTAATGTCGAGGTAGCAGACATCAGCGTAATCCAGGATCGGGAGGAGAAGAGATTTCGCAAGCGCAATTTTGGTAGCAGTTGGAAGGAAATTACGTAGACGTCGAAGAGAGCCTGCAGATGCGAACAGCTTACGGCTTACCTCCTGAATCTGAGGAGCCCACGATAGGGTACTATCAAGATATAAACCAAGATCTTTAACGCACTTGCTAATAGCAATATCCGTGCCATCAAAACTTATTTTCGGCAGTTGCAACCAATCGACCTTCGATATCATTTTATGGCTCCCTATTATAATAATTTGAGTCTTAGATGGATTAAGTTTAAGTCCAAATGATTTACTCCAGTCACAAACATGTCTAAGATTTGAATTGATGGTCGTAATAGCTTCGGCCAGCTCATGTAACGGGGCCTGGCTGTAAATTTGAAGATCATCTGCATAAAGGTGGTAGGATGAAGTCAGTTGATTAGAAATAGAATTAATAAACAAAGTGAATAGTAGTGGAGATAAAACGCCACCCTGCGGAACACCAGCCGACGCATTGCTCCACGAAGAAAGCAGATCTTCCATGCAAATACGCTGGCGGCGTCCAAACAGGTAACTGTGAAACCAGTCAATCACCGTTGGAGATATGTTAAGAGAGACCAATACGCCAAGTAGAATATCAAAATCAACTGTATTAAATGCGTTACTGAAATCAAGCAGAGAAAGCACTGTAAGCTTTCCATTCTCCATGCCCCACCTGACGTCATCAGTGATTTTGATTAATGCAGTGGTAGTGCTGTGACCCGGACGAAAACCAGATTGTAAAGGATTGAGAAGCTGATTTTTGTAGAGAAAAGAACTCAAATTATTGTGGACTAGACGCTCAAGGACTTTGGAGAGGAATGGCAAAATGGATATAGGACGAAATTCAGTGTAGGAAGAGGGATTCGGTTTCTTAGGTATGGGAATAATCTGAGCATCTTTCCAAGCCTTCGGAAAAGCACCACTGACAATAGAAAAATTAAGGATATGGGAGATGATGTGGAGGATTTCATCAAGGATGGGAATTAACATTTTCCGGCTTACAGCGTCACAACCTACCGCATTAGATGTTATGGATAAGATACTCTTCTTAACATCACAATCAGTGAATTGATCAATTACAAATGGTGAGTAGTGAGGAGCAGGAAGTGACGAGAGATAATTTAAAGTTTTGATTTTTACGGTCCGATCGAAGTTGGACGAATACGTGAAATGTGCGTTTAAAGCATTGACATCTAATTTACTAGAAATAGTAGTTTGGCGCGATTTTCCGATCCCCATAGAATTAAAAAACTTCCATACCTTTCCTGGGTCTCCATTTTCAATAGAATCATGAATGTAGTGGCGTTGAGCGTTCCTACACACCTTATTGCAGTGATTGCGAATTATGACGTATTTTTCCCAGTTTGAAGTGGTGGGTCGACGCTTATACCTTGTCTTAGCAGTTTCTTTTTGTCCAATAATTTTCTTAATATCGTCAGTTAGCCAAGGTGATGGATAATGTTTCAGTTTAACAGCGCGAATAGGGGCGTGTACATCATACAGTTGAAACAATTCCTTGGTAAATATATCAAGTTTAATATCTACCGAGTCACTAGCAAGGAGAGTAGTCCAGTCAATTTTGCAGGCGTCTTCGCAAAGTTTATCGACATTCATTCCACCAAAATTACGTTGCTGAAGGACTTTAGGCTTAGCTTTAGGCGGACGAACTTTATAGGATATGTAGATCGCGTCATGGTAGGAGAAGCCATCAGCAGGACACTGACCATGCCTTGCGACACGGTCCAAGGAAGAAACAAATATTAGGTCGAGGAGGGAGGGAGTGCAGTTTGGGAAGTGGTGAGTGGCATTCAGAGTGGGCATAGACAAATTTGTAGAACGTAGGACAGAAAGAAGGGACAGAGAGCGGGAGTCATTTTTAAGGATGCAGGTGTTAAAATCACCCATGATGATGGTGTGGCTGTAGGAAGGAAGTAACGTCTCTAGGGTGGTTTCAAGGGAGGAGAAATAGTCTACACGACAGGATGGGGAATAATAAACTCCAAGAAGTGTTTTAGAGTGATGAAGATTAATTTCTAAAAACAAATGCTCACCAGCGCTCGATGGTGGTGGTTGTGGCGACATGCTAACAACTGTAAAAGGAATCTGTGTGCGTAGATAGATGGCCACCCCACCGCCAGAACCAGTTGATCGGTCGTTTCTTATAAGTTGGAAGCCATTGAGGGAGTAAGAGGAAGAAGGTAGGGAAGGCTTTAGCCAAGATTCAGAGACGAGGATAGCGTGAATGTTTCTGCTGTCAAAACTGACTAAGAGATCAGTGAAATGAGCCGGAATGCTTTGGGCATTAATATGGACGACATTAAAATTATTTGCGAGATCGGAAAAATTTGCCTCAAGAGTTTCACCTAGTGTAGGCATGCTCATAAAACTGTCACTACTAAATGATGCGAAACTATCAGAGTCACTGCCATTATTCATTGTAATATGTCTATATACAAAATTAATAATAATTTATATGATAAAATAAATACAATAATAATATAAAATATAAGGTAAAATATAATTAAAATACTTAAACTAAAATATATTAAACTTTAAAAAAAAAAAAAAAAAAAAAAAAAAAAAAAAACAATAACGCGTACAATATACTGTTCACCCGCCAGTTTAAAATAAGAGGATTAATTACACTTCAATATACTTATCATATACAAAGTATTAAAGAGAAATTAAATACTAAGTACGAAGCTGGTACTCATCACTAGATAATAACATAAACACAAAGCCAATAAAAAAAAAAAGAATCAATCTATCAACAAGTGACGTTTGTAAATATTTATCTCTAAATTTATCTAGTCTATGTTAACTAGTTACAATTGACCTTTAGAGTGCGTTCCAAAACCAGGTGAAGCCAAGTAGACAGCGTAAGATAGCTTTCTAATTGGTGTAAATTAACTATAGTTTAACAAAACTAACCAATGGTGAAAGCGCTTCTTAATAACGACCAATAGTGAGCTACCATTTACTCTATCCCGAGTAAATTGAGATCGTTTTGGAACGCACCCCTAGACATATTCTTTCTAATCTGTGCAATTGACAAACATGTATCTCTAATTAGTCTGTAAACATAACTTTTAGCAAATTAAAAATAGAGGGTTTAGTTAGTTTACTTATTTACAATACTGAAAAGTGATAGAAAAAAAAGAAGATTATAAAACAAGATTTAAAGAGATAGATCCGTGGAGAAAATAAGATAAACAATCTCACTTTTTGGTTGCTGCCAAACGCTTCGTCCTTGGTGGTTGAGTCTTCGTTGTTGTTATCTGTTTTGTCGAAAGCTGTTCAATATTATTAAGCTCGCTAATTGTGACGACACGGTGGCGAGAACCATCAGAACCAAGTACATACACAAAGCCTTCCTTGGTCCAACAATTGTTCAAGCCAAATCTCTCACGCGCCTTCATAAACGTCTCGTGACGAGTTTGTGTTAGAAATTCCGATAAAGTTACACCAGAACCCTTAAGCTTCGACTTGGCATACCACACCTTATCACGGACCATCCGTTCCACAAACTTCACCAATATTGGGCGAGGTTTATCAGCATCAGAGGCTCGTCCCATCCTGTGGCATCTTTTAATATTGTGGGTATTAAAGTTTGCAATCTTCAATTTTTGAACTATGATGTCTGCCACCAAGCCCCGCATATCCTCAGTCTTGCTTTCTGCTACACCGTGGAGGAGAAGAATTTTTCTACGGCCCTGCATCTCCAGTCTATCGACACTCTTTGCCATTAACTCCAGCTGTGATTGTAGCAAGTTCAACGCCTCGACAATGGATGTTTTAAAATTAGCAAAATCTGCAGCCAAACCGGATGTAGATGCAGCTGAAGAGGATGATGAAGTTGGCACCTTCAGCTCAGCTTCAAAAGCTGCCATTCGGGTAGCGAATAATGACTTCATATTGGAGAGTGATTGCTGCATTTCTTCCATTTTGTTATAGAGTGTATAAAAGATATTGTGTAATAGGAAATAACACTTGGCGGGTGAGTGCACTATATTAGCATGTAGTAAGAATAATAAATAATTAAAAACACTTGATTAAATATTAAATAAATAAAATTTATCTGAGGAGCTAAAATTTCTTGTCTGCCTTACTCAACTACCCCCAAAAAAAAAAAAAAAGAAAGGATCTTGTGTATGAATGTAGTTTTATAGTGGAATATATTTATATGATAACAGAGAGACGAGATGAAAAGTTTTAGCATTCCATAGATAACCGTGCTGGTGCTGGGTCCATATGTTGCCTTTGCATCCAAGTAAACAGGAGCAGTGCCTTGGGCTGGTGACAAAGAAATAATGTGTAATAATAAATATATAATATCTAAAGAACTCAAATACATACTCATTACTTACAACAAACCATAAAAATAATTGTAATACTTACTCTAAATTTTTATGAAATAATGCTCCAATAGTGTTCACGCGTTAACCTACCGATATTTTTGTTTTAATACATTGTTGTCATTAGAGAATTCCTAATTGAGGATCTCTCCCGAGGTTTAGAATTCATAAAGACAAAATAGGTAGTTAAATCGGAACCATTTACTAATAGTACGACTTTATGAAAGAAACTTTATTATCTATAAAGGTTCTTTCATCAAGTCGTACTAAGTTAACCACACGGTAATTGTACATGTTGATATTTTTCTTGGCATATAATGGTCCTAATTTTATTGACTCCGTTTGGAGCCTTTAAGGCTTCTCTAAACTGCGTGCGGTGCTGCGCTTACGTGCGTGAGATTAAGGCTAAACGTATATGCGATGCAGGCAACGCAGTTTTACGCGGCGCAGAGCAGAGCAGATTTTGTAATGCATTGAACGTCCTTGAGCTGCGTACGCTGCGGCGCAGGCACGTTCAAGTCGTGTCACACAAGCGTCTCGTTCTAGAACCGGCCAGCAGCACAGATTTCTGCGTGACGCGTGCAAGTCGAGACGTGTTTTTTAACAATATTAATTTTGTTGCAATGTCAGAACGGTATATATGCTGTATCTGTGCAGCTTGCGTCGCAGCACGAGGATAGGGCCATGTCTGCATCAACTTTTCTGCCCTGCAGAATTCTGTACTGTGCTGTGCTGTGTAGCTTGCGTCTTACGTCATATAATTAACCTAATACAATAATTGTATGAGACACGTCCACAGACGAGATTGGGAATGAGTTTGGCGCGATGCGTTGTTTGTCGCACTGTATGTTGAGTTGAATAGATACTATTTCACTAAACACCAGCTCAGATGAGCCTTTCAAGGCAGCATTTCACTTAAGCTGTGACACTAAGTGATCTTGATGTACATTAAACAAGCGCCTTTGATTTCAATTAGCTACAATGCTTTCGACGTCCGAGACATGACGTACTAAGCGTTAAAGCCGTGGTAATAACGCCGCTATGGGAAGAGTATATTGGAGTTTGCAACATTGTAATTACATCATTGTAACGGCAAAATTATGTTGATTAACTCGCTCGGCAATCAGTACCAATGTGTTTATATCGAGTGGGGACCCTCGAGCTAGACTGAAAAACCTAGTAGCAAGCTTTGCATTTGCATGTTCAATGTATCTCTAAAATTTATTAACAATTGGTAATAGAATGCATAACAATGATTTTTTTTTTACGTTACGAGATGGCAAACAAGCTTGCGACCCACCTGATGTTAAGTGGTTACCGCCGCCTATAGACACTTGCAATATTAAGTGTAAATCACTTAACACCGCAAGTGCGTTTTCCATCCTGGGGACTAAGATGACATGCCCTTCATGCCCAGTAATTACACTGGCTACCTTTCCCTTCAATCCAAAACACAGCGAACTGCTTCAGGGCAGAAATAAGAAAGGCGGTGGTACCTACCCAGACGACCCTATATATGGGTCTACCACCTAGTTGATGCGCATTTTCTGTAAGTATCTATTCTTTAAAAATGAAAAGCGCCAGAAAATATTTATTGATAAATAAATCTTTCATTCTGTTAAAGATCTGTTAGGGTTAATAAATAATTGGTTAGGTTCTTTAGGACATTACGATCAGTATTGTTTGTATGTATTCCAAGCGTAATACAGCCGATGACTGCTGGATAGATAAAAGAATTTTTCATAATTTCCATCAAAACGGTTGAGGAACTTTGGACCTTGTTAATTCGTGAACAAGCGAAGCAGTGCTTCTAGTTTCTTAAATTTATCTTGAGGGCCCTCGTTTTGATATAAGAACATCTGATACCAGGCCCAAAAGTCTCACACGCGATACTGGCTTGTTGTAAATGCGTCTGGATGGTTACCACTATCTTATCAAAATCTATCGCGATGATAACGGAGCTCACAGCATAAAGGCCGCGGGTGCAATCCTCGTCTTCTCTATAGAAAGGACAACTGGGAAGTAGCATTTCTAAATTTTTTCCTTTTTAAAATGTGCCTGACAATAACTTCTTTGTTGAATGAATATACGAATAACAGGTTTTATGCCAATTGCAGTGAAGAGTCCATATTGATAAAATACCAACACCAAATTATTAATAGGATAAACTTTTTATGAGATAAAAGAAGAAAATATATTCCATTAGTTTACAATTTTATGCATAAGTAAAATATCAGGTTCCTATTATACATCCAATCACTAGCTTATTAATGTTTAACCAATTTGAGCTAGGCGAAAAGAATAGTTCTCACTTGATACTCTAATACTTTAACTGTTTTAGAAGAAATTTTGAATTTTTGTTTTATAAATTTACCACAAACATACTCGTTTAAAGTTCAAATTACGATGGCAACATATCTGATATCAACATAGGCAGAATAAACTCTTCAAGTTTTGGCAATTTTCTGGAGCCAAATTATTTTTTTGATTTACCCGAACAAGGTTGAGCTAACTTTGAAGATCAAAGAGTTAAGATTTAACGAAGCATAAATAAGAAAACAATTTCTTTTTAAATCTGAAACGCTACAACTTTATGACAGACTAATTAATTGCGCTCATTATTAAAACCCAGTTTCTGCGCTAACTTTTATAGTTAATATTTAACGCTGCAGAGTAAAGTGAATGAAGCGGGTAATTCCAGCTAATTATCTATCTTGTTCCTTTCAAGATGAACACTTAGGATAGAACTTGAAGCGGACATCGTACCAGAATTTCTTTTTCAGAATATACAATACATACTAGGTGTAAAAGACATGAACAGTCAAACGAGAACCATGTATTCTATACATCAAAATAAGACATATTTAAAAAAAATATTGCTGGGAAATGATTTTTATTTTTTTGGTGTTAAAAAAAATTGCAAATTGTACCGCGCAATGTAAAGGGCTCAACTCGCAAAACCGCGATAATTTTGCCAGACGGCGGCCCCGTTCGTTAGTGTCCGTACGCATCGAGTGAGCTACATTGAACGCTAACGTTTGAAGCCATTTTTTGTTATGAAATACTAAAAAAAATGATAATATTTCTTGGGACAATAATTAAGAAATAACGTATAGAATACGTTTTCATATAAAAAGTAAAAAAAAATTATGACTTTGACCTTCAATAAAATAAAACTATCAATTTCCCAGGTATAGTATAAAGGAAAAAAATGTTATGATGGTGAGCAGAATACATGGTTCTCGTTTGACTGTTCATGTCTTTTACACCCTGTATATTTTTTGTCTCATGTGAGCCATGGCTGACGGATAGAGAGACAATGATATATCTACAGAAGGTAGTAATGAATCATCTGCGATGTTGAGCTAAAAGCTTCTTGCTTACATATTTAAATATATATTTTTTTTTTTGTAATACAAATTAATATTTTATTCAGTATGTTTTTCTCACACTCCGTCTTTCGGCAAACCCGAAGAAGGGCTGGATATTATCTGGTATCGATCACTCGAACATTGTTCTTTAAAACCCTTGAAATTACATAATAATCATGTTGTTTATAAAACACTTGGAGATAATTTTCCTATAGGTAAGTACAAACACGACAACAGCTGGAACCCTTTTGCTTTAATTTAAGGCTGGAACACAAAAATTGCTGAGACTCCGTAATGAAATACTGTACAGTAAAAGGAAAGTATTAAAATATCAAATCGTAGTACAAGTATATTTGCCTTTACACCAGGAAAATAATCAAAGAATTTAGTCAACAAACTAGCCGCTAGAAATTGGAGCCCCCAAACGGGGGTAGTACCACCTTACAAAATACCACAATCAAATAAAACTACATATTGGTCGTGTTGTGTACCTATCTGTTGATGAGTAAGGTCGCCAGAGCTTCACGGGTTAGGGAAAGGGACTAGGGTTAGCAGTGCGCGAGTGTCAAGTCAGTGTTGCTAGCGTGCTAGCTTGCTACACTACAGTGTCTGGAGTTTCTCCTGAGTTCTTGTTCTAAAAACACGTGTTGAGATACTCCATTTTTAACCTCAATCAACTGTACAATTTTTGTTACTTTAGTTACTTTGTCATTTGACATTGGCGGAATGCGTACGCTTAATGCGACGCGACGCCATTAATTAAGAAAATAGAATAATACAGTGGCTGCTTACCACCAGGCAGACCGTATACTTGTCTGCCAACTACCTAACGTAATAAAAAGAAAATTTAAAATTTAAAGTAACCGACACAAAAAAATAATAAAGAAAGATCTTTTTTCTGTCGGCCTTTTATCTTTAATAATATTTTTAAGATGAACATCGCGTCGGGAAAGCTAAACCATAATTTAGCATTATCAATATTCTTTATATTTTATTTGAATTTTGGTTTCATTTTATTTACTTTGCGGTCTCCCAACGCAGCGACGTTCATCTTAAAAATAGTAAAATGTGTTTTATTAAAGATAAAATGCCGAGAGAAATATTATATTTTTTTTCCTTTTAGTTTTTTTTTATGTCGGGAGTTAGTTTAAATAGTTAATTTTATTTTAATTTTATTATTTTTAAATTCGCAGACCTTAATTCCGATAGAAATCTAGGTACTTAAATTACATTTTTCTTGAACATTATTCAAAAGAGATCTGATGACCTTGAAACGCCTGAACAGATTTTAATGAACTGTAGCTAAGAACCATTCCGACCCCGTCGGCTTTCGAACAAAAAAACGCATCAAAATCGGTCCATTCCTTTAGGAGCTGCGATGCCACAGACAGACACACAGACCTACAGAACCACACACAGACGTGTCAAACTTATAACACCCTTTTTTGCGTCGGGGGTTAAAAAATTTAAAACAAAACAGGATTTACTTCGCAGAAACACCGTTGCAAAAAGTAATGACACAGGCCCCAATAACTTTATGGACAAGTTATCTATTCTGCGGCAATATCGCTGTCCCAGACAGTCGCCCCATGACGTAATATTTCACTAATGACAGCCGAGCATAGCCTTCATTTGCAAGCTTGGCGTGTCGGTTCATAAATATAATTCCATACGCAGTTGGTATTAATACGTCCCCACCACGAAAGTTTGTGTTGACGGCTGTCCTATTTCACTATTTGTGTGTGTAACACAAGCTTTAGTATTTAAGTGAGTACATACTGAAGTTTTTATTGCTGGAGGGTACGGAGTCCCAATTTGTTTTACGGGTTTACTTTGCTGTGTCAATTACAGCTAACTTGTGAAATAGAGGACAGCTAGGAAATTACGCGTAGAAAAATTGACCCTGATTCCGGCAGTTTTTCAAGCCTAATTATTTTATTTAAGCTTGCAGAGAGTGTAATAAGACCGTTAACTAGTACGTAGGTATTTTGAGCATGGCATTAAACACCATTAACATTTTATTACTTACTATTAGTTGGCTAGGGTTTGGAGATAGAAAATTCTAATTAGGGGTTCGCTTTAAAAGTTTAGCCAATGTCGAGGGAACATAGACTAACTATTTTCACTCGGAACTTAAAACTCAGAACTCAGGACGAACTCCTTACTTTGAAGAAAGAATTTATCTGGTAAAGGTGTCAATTATGGGTAATAGTGTCAGTGTTAGTGAATTAAACAACGAATGATCACTGTACTCATACCTAATAATTATCATTGTTCTGCGAGTGATTGCATGGATTGCAATAAGGACAATTTCCATCAACCAGACTCTGTATTTACCCGAACTTTTGAAATGTTTTAGGCTTGAGTTCACCAACACGTAAAATAAAGGATTAAAGGTGGAATGCATATGAAATCCTAAGAAATCTCGCACATCTGCCAGGTTCAAATTGACCGTATGTGGTAGAACCCCGGAAACTCGGAGGATGTCACCAGATTCGGCGCGGGTGAGGCGGACGAATTGGCTGATGCGCTCGCATTAATTCTATTCACAATTTCAATTGCAATGCAACAATTTCTTCGGCGCGTTCGATTCTTTCGGTACGGTTATGTGAGGCCTCCTTGATTTCGATTCATTCGGCGCGTTCGGCGCGCTCAGCTCGGCTAAATTTGCGTCCACCTTAAAAGTTAACCGTCAGTTTTTGACAATCCTTCTATACAATAAAAAGTCAAAAACAATCGTCGCTTGATGCGTAGGCAGCTATACGGAGAGCGAATTTGAATCCTGGTACTGGCAAATATTTGTGTGATGAACACGAATAGTTGTTGACGAGTCATGATTGTTTATATATTTATTTATAAAAATATATGAGATTATTAAGTATGTTAGTTATCTAGTATCCATAAGACAAGTTCTTAATGATATCTACTTACTTTGAGCTCGATAATCCCCTCTTACTCAACTCTGTCCTCCCCTACGCAGGTCAGTTCTAGGTTAATGAAAATTTTTTTGACATCTTCGCTGACTCATTTGCCATGCTCAAAAGGAAATTACGCAAGCACTGGGAAAATACAACCTAGGCTGTTATTTTAGTTTTTTAGCGAATAACATAGGGCCTAAGATTGTATCGATATTTCTCTGTTTTTTTGTAAACGTAAACTTAAAAGGTACGCGAACTATCTTGAAAGCAGCAACAGTAACAGAGATACTGAATATGACAATTTTGTTGCGGAATTATTAAACTGGGCTTGTTTTGCTGATTTGCGTATTGACAGCTTTCTAACTTTGCTTTCTAGTTTTATTTAATCTGTGTTCAATGTCCAATTTATAAATAATATGAGAGGCAACCGTCATGGTAGCGCTCACGTAGCGCTGGTAGCCGAACGCGCAAACAGGTGATCGATACCCAGCCGCTATCAGAGTACCAACGTGAACCCACTCCTCAGTTCAGTTGGAAGGATTAACAGGATTAATATTAAGGTGTTAGCAGCACATTAAATTATTCTTAAAGAAAACTGTTGCTGACTGATCTTATAACTGAGAACTCAAGGCACTGAACAGATTGCGCTGAAATTTGGCACGCAGATAGTTATTATAACATAGGCATCCTCTAAGAAAGGAAGGAAGATGAAACGGTTGTCCAAAGTTTGTATGGAGAAACCCCGAAGTTAACGCGAGTGAAACCGCGGGCAATAACTAGTTTTATAACAAAATCAACAACAAAGTATTTTCCTTTAAGCTTTCAAAATTTACAACAATATCTAATAGAAAACTTCTGTACAACAATGCTTTTATCAATCATATTTGATCGGCCCTCAATATTGCGGACTCGCCGACACGTGTTCGCAACCGCCGCGATTGCGTCTTCTCTTTTGTTCTATTCTATACAACTGTTCAAAGTGTCCGTTACGGGTAAGTTTTGCTTCAACGAGTTGGGTTAACATTGTCTGTTGCTTTGTCTAAAATTGAATTTTACAAATGGAATAAACTATCTTCGCTTATGTTTTACAGAGAAATTATTTGTAGGTTTAAAATAATTAAGAGGCTCAAAGTTAACTGGAACAATTAAAAAAATTGTTTACTTGTTGTCGTTGTCGTTGTTGCCACTTGTACTTAGGATCGACCTCAAAAAACTCTAAATTTTAAAAAAGATTTTTTAAACAACATTTTTAAAAAAGATTTCTTTAAACAACATTTTTATTTCTCCGTTTTTGTTTTGAAGGCGGCCTTTTCTTAAAGAAAAATTTTTAGTAAAATATTTTTCTCTACCTTTAAAATAAATCCACAAAAAAAGACGTAAACTAAAAAATTTAAATGATCGCACTCAATTGGGTTTTCAGCAAAATTTTAGTATGGAAATCGTGAGTAATTCGCTCCTAATATGTGTTCTTACACAGGATTACGAGTAAACGCGCCCCGACCGAGCGTATTAGGAAACCTTTTACGAACTTAAACTAGCTGGAGAATCGATTTATGCAAAGATAGTGGTTTGTTTGGTATTAAAAAAACAACGTTGACTCAATTTTGTAAATACTTCTTTCGTGTTCAAATCATGAGACGTGTAAACTTATCTTATCTTATGGGGCCATATCAAAAAGCCTAGTACTCCGTGCAGTAGCCATGGATTTAGATACCCTTCTTAATCGATCATAAAGAATTAAAAAACATACATACACAAGCGACAAGCGACGAATCGTTATTAAATAACTATCTTGTGGTGAGGGTGAGCCAAACTCAAAACCAAAGTTCTAAGTTCATTCCACTACCCTTTGTGCGTCGGTTGACCCATAGGTCATGTTATGAGACACTTTCAGTTCTAAAATTTCCCGGATGATAATTCCGTTGAGGCATCTGCCTCGCGTACATGAGATGAAGATTGTTAGCATTCCATCGAATCACCGTGTTGGTGCCGGGTCCATAGTGTTGTGGAGAGGGGAACCAGGAGCAGTGCCAGGGACTTGTGACCCATTAACTCCATTATCTTGCCTTCTGTCTGTGACCAGCCATATTTAGTACGATTACGCGAAAACCACTCGTACACGATCCAGTACAGAAGTTACGGAAAATAAGGCCCATAGCAGACCATGGACTATTTTGTCTGTTCTAGTCCGTGATATCGTGTTTCATTCATTTGCCTACTCAATTCCCAATTTTATTACGGGTCCGCGACCTTTATTACTAAGAAAATAAAGTTGTGTAATAATTCCCAAAAGCAAACATGTTCAACTTTACGGGCTTAATTATAAAGATCACGTTGCGAATTAAACCGCATAAAAATCCGACATCCAACTACCATAGTAGATGAAGTTTCGAACAGGTCTAACAAATCACACAACTAAGAGCAGTCACTTGTATCGAAGCCGGTCATCGGTTACATAGAAATGAAATAGCTTAGCACTCCAGTTCATTTTTTCAAGTCAGTTTCAGTAGTTGATTTTTGTATTTAAAGAAATAAACAATGATAAAGAAGTAAATTACCTTTCGCAGACATTTTTAAATTTCTAACAAAGTTACAATTCATGCAATACAGCGACCCTTCAGGAATTAGGCAAAATATAAAAGTGGGCACAATTCATAAAAAATCCAATACAAACACTTCGTTATCAACCAAATCAAATAACCAGCAATTTTTAAAGACCGAAGCACTGTGTAAATTTTTGAATAGGGATTTTTCTAAATTCGCCCTTTTTACAAAATAAAGAGAGTAGAGAATAGTATTTGACTAGGGCGACAAAACTAAGAATGTCTCAGATCAGGTAATTGACGTCCGTCCTGAAGGCGAGAGTGATTAATGTGCGATCTGAGGGTTCCTTATTTTTACTGCCCGATGTAAGTACAAAACTGTATGACCGCAAACGCAAAGCTGCACTGTTCTATGAATTTGCTTGAAGAAGCCTCGACTAGAGCGGAACACGTTGGTTTTTAGTGGGTAACGCTGAAGACTCCCACATTGGGCAGCCCCACTGACCCAAAGAGTTTTCCAACGAAAAAAAATCGGTAGTGGTCTCCCCTTGACTTTCTCGTTTACTGGAAACGACTCAGAGGTTGATAGAAACCTTATATTTTGATGTTGTGCATGCATGTTAAATTTTGGTCACCCATCCGAGTACCAACCGCGCCCTTGGTAGCTTAACTTTCGTGATCGACGGCTCGACAATTACAAGACTTCCTCTATGCTACGTATACGAGAAAGATAAAAGGCCACGCTGCACGGAAGCCCGGCTGCGCGGGTATCCGCTTAACGGTGCGAGTAGCCTCATAATAATGAACAACATTCTTTTCTCACCTCTTTTTCATTGTAAAAACATGCGTAACATTTTCGCACTGATAAGTGTGCTACGACCTTTTATCTGCGATCAGTATACCGATTTCGAAATAACACTTTTATAGTCTAAGTTGCTAGTTTTAGTAAATCTTTAAAGGGTTCTTAAATGACGTTTAGGAAGAAAGAAGATATTTGGGGCAATATCTTCTTTCTTCCTTAAGTTTACAAAACAGTTAATCTTCTACTATGAGTCTAAAAGTTAAAATTTATCTACTGAAAATATTTTTGTAACACATTTCCTCGGGAATTCCAAATATTAATTCTACATAAACCTTATCAACTTACAACTCCACTGGGATAACTCTACGCAATTTTCTCAAGCAATACGTACTGTTGTGGCTTTGAATAAATTTTCCTTAATCTATTTTGTTTTCCACAGTAAGTACAGTCTCTTAAAATTACAAATTTTGTACGAATACAAAACATTCATAAAAAAATTGTAGCATAGAGAAAGGTTAAGTGGCAGACTTAATGCCCCACATCGGTTTCTGCCAATCAATTCGAAAGGTGCTTTAGATAGAATGAAGAAGGCAGGATACAATATATGTACTAATTTTTAGGTAAACACACAGCGTAGGTACATTTGTACCCTAGAAATATTGCTAATATTTAAATAACTGATACATAAAAAAGTATTGCAAAGCACAGATAATAATATAATACTATACTAGCATTGCGATGAAAAAACTTAAATCAAAATAAACTATTTATATTTGTACAAGAGCCTACAGATATTTAACTTGATATCAAATTGAAAATGAAACATAAAGTTGTTACATAATCGGCGTTATGGTTTTCAAATGAGATGATGTATTCCACAATCTTAGTTATTCCACGAGAGAGAACCGAAAAATTCAATTTGGACGCGATTAAGTACCGTCTTAACTTTTTCTAAGGCTTAACTCTGAATATTTATCCGCTTTTTGTTTCCGATTTTAACACTGAATGATTTATTCATGTCTTGGAAAGCCGTTTCCACCATGCTCGAGTCGGGTTTTAAGATCTATGGGTCGTGGTTAATTTATTAATTCGCGGTCCCTTCTTCTTTCTGCCTTTTTGACGAAAAAAAGTGCTAATGTATACTGTTATTTACGATGAGCTAATTTTATGAGGCTTAAGATTTATATCTTTTTCAACACCAAGATAATTTACTGAGAAGGGATTACTATTCAAAATTATAATTATTATTAATTCTTTATTGCACTTCATAAATAAGGGACTCCGTTGTATTTTTTCGCACACCGAAATTAGACAAGAGCCCGGGGCTCGAAACCTAAGGGAATACAAATTTAATCTTTATTTGGTAGGTAAAGGAGGGCTTATTTTAAGTTCTTTACCACTGTCTTATCAAAGTTAGTCGCCATAACAATAGTGTTAACAGCAATATTATGTTCGACAGTTAATGATAAGATTGTCAGTTCGTCAGTATTTGAGAGACCCAAGTGAAACTCGTTAACACTTTCGTTTCTATTTTCTTATTCCTTATTCCTTAGCTTATTCCTCCATAAACGCATTAAAACAAATAAAAAAAAGAATGTCAGTCAGGCGGCCGGCCATTAAACTATTCCAAAACCTATTAATGTGACCTATATTGCACCGATCTCAAATAAATTCGGGCCAGTTTGGAAAGAAGGTCATATATATTTAACTTAAGTTCAATACTTGGGTTGTAAACAAGGAATATAAAAAGCGACCTTAATTGTCTGCACTCATATGAATATGAAAACGCCTATAAAGAAAAAGTTAATGAGAAATTCTGAAGATTGAATATGTTCTTTATTCTGAGATTCATAACATGGATATATTCGATGTCATATACAGGTATCAGCATTACTAATAAATTAAAAGTAAATATTTATTTTGAAGTAATAATTTCTAATAATCTTTTTACTTACATTTTTAATTTAAAAATCCTCTTTTAAATGTTAAATTGGTTAATAGTTCCGCGTTGATAAAATAAAAAAAAACAGTACATTAAGTCAATAGTAAGTAAAGCAAGTTATATGGTCAATGCATTCCAATTGTAAGTCACAGACTGCAAATAGAAGATCAGAAATTAACTTCTGCTATTTTATCCGACTGTAGAGGACAATGTCAGAACTACGAGTACTTATCTTCCAAAAGAACAGTAATATAATAACATCTGAAAAGATATTCGCTGACAAAGCAATTTCTTCGTAGAAAACGAAATCGTTTAAAAACATTTTGTCGATTGCTTTCATTCCATTTGTAGAATGGTCTGAAGTTTGTAGCCCTTGGCAGGACAATGCTTTTACTTTCCAATATCCTGCTGGGTCAAGTCTAAGAGCGCATTACATTCGATTGAAGCACTCGACTCTTCAATGGGCAGGAATACATGAAACAATCGACATAACAAATTATAATAATCCTTCCATTTTACTTTTTCTTTTCACTTGAAGATGAAGCAAGTCTGGCAGTGACTAGCGGTACTATTTGGGGTGGCTCGAATGACCTGGAAGGCACTATGAGTGTTGTGTGCCTCAAAAAGGGGAAAAAGGTTACAAGAAAAAGAAGAGAAAATGGGAAATAAATTATTAGGGAAACTAGGGTGCGCAGTGAAACAAGCCACTGGAAAAGTAGAATATATTGCACTCTGAGCTGAATTCTATATAACCTCCATATGGTTATCACGCAATGGAATGAAGGATATGTTCCTCTTGATATTATTGATAATATTTCGAAGAAAACAAAATTAATGTCGAAACCTTTGTAATAATTATAGTTTTAGATTTTACTGCAATCAAATCTTTCAATGCTACATTCATGACTCGAGTAGAAATTATTTGTTAATTAACAAAACGAATATTTATTGTTACTCAGTCAGATACCTGATGGTGACTTATAAAAGTCTGACGCCAATCGGATACCTATGCCAAGTTAACCATAAGATATTATTTAGAAGAACACAAACCATTACTACTTTCAATTTCATCTCATCAACAGAAAGTAAATAAAGTAAACAAAACTATCGAGTGACTCCTGCATAAAGATCCAGTCATGTCGTGACTCCGATAAAATCGCTTCGAATCAAACGTGAGAATGAAATAACTGAGTTACGATCTCTCAGCTGCCCCTCGTACCTTTCTTCACGAATGTTAGGGGTTGCTTTAATAAAGTAGTACGAATTGTTATCAGTATCAAATTCAATTTGAATTATCAAATTGTTTCTACTGTTGAGAGTAAAATGTAATCAACTCAACAATAAACATTACTTTTCAAGAAAGCAGTTTATATGTGGTTTTAAATATGAATAATTATTATATTGTGTTAAATATGCCATAGTAGTGATGACAAAATGTTCTACCTGCTTCACTTCTGAAGAATTTCAAATAAAGGTAACTAGACTACCGTGTTCGGTACACGGAGTGTATCAAAATATTAGATCAATGATTTAGTCCGTATTCATTTTTAGTTCATTTAAATTATTACTACTATACTTCATTTTGATAAATAAAATGCTTAAAAGATAAGCCGTTTACCTTAGAGCTTTATCGTGTTACGCATATCACATTGTTAGCAACATTTCGGTCAAAGCATAACGAATTCAAATAACAATGTGGTAAGTCGAGTCTTGCTTGTTTTGTGTCCCAATTAACTCTCGGCGGGTGAAAACTTTTCAGTGGCAGTTCGTTCTTGTAATGTGCCGTCTGATTGTTGGAATTATGGGAACTTGAATTAATTCAACGCTTAAATTGAATTATGATTTATGTTGCGAAAATTTCTATAAGAAAATTTTACAAGCCTTTCACATCACATCAGACCACTCAACAGCACTGTACAAACTCATTTCATCGGGTATTTTTGAAGTTTTGTTCCATTGGAATCTTAGATTTCTAATCTAAGATTGGAATAAATAAATCGTAAAAAGTTCGGTTAATTGTGGAACGCATTTCCCACACAAACCAAAATCGAATATTATAAAATGGAAAATAGAAAAAATACTAAGATTTTTTATAGTAGGAATGTAGTAAACGACAAACAATAAAAAAATACAGTGGAGATATTATGAATACTTACATTTACAGTAGGTAGTAAATCTACAACAGTATAAATTTTCAAGGAGGAGCTCGATGGTACCGCGGTTGTGTGGTTTTCGTAACGATTACGAAAACTAAGCTTCCAAGTGCGAGGTTGGTACTCGGATGGGTGGTTGACAAATGTTCAACTCTATTTTCCTCCGTTCTTCGGGAGGCACGTTAGTGGTCCTCGACGAAATATGTCACTAGTGCGAGGAGGATTAGTGTCAGGTAGGTGGCCGGCCATTAAAATCCTATGGCAAACCTTTGGCATTATCAATAATATCAAGATGTACGTCATCATATCAGCCGAATGACGTCCACTGTTGGACATAAGCCTCCCCCAAGGATCTCCAACCCGAACGGTCCTGCGCTGCCCGTATCCAGCGGTTTCCCGCGACCTTTACCAGATCGTCAGTCCACCTTGTGGACCCAACCACCCAACCAACCCCGACGGCCGTCAGTTCTCCTAGCAATGTGACTTGCCCATTGCATTGTTCAGTGTAGGTTGGAAGTATCGGAATCGACTATAGGAGAGTTGCGTACCGAATTATCTTTATTGAAAAATAATAGTAATTTGGTATGTAGGTCACCCGTAACCGAGGCTTCCAACGTCAACACTCGACGCCGCGGAGCGCAAAATTCATCTATCAGCAGTTTTGTGTCGCCGGTGTCAGCGACCGCTACGTGCGATACATTGTGCCCCGCCGCCACCGCCCGCTGCCCCGCGATCGACTCGACACAACTGACGCCGCATGGGCGCGCTGCAACAGCGAGCCAACCGCGTGCTTATGCTGCTGCTGCCGCCGCCCACCCACCACCACCATCTCAGCGGCCTGCTAGTAAGAAGGAGCCTCCCCGTTTTTATCGGGAGGAGAAGAAGTGCGACGGTGAGGGCTTCACCAAGGTGGAGAGGAGAAAAAAGAAGCCCATCATCCGCAACCACTGCGGAACCGCACAGACGGAGGACAACCAACTGCGTCCTGAAGTTCGGACGACGCAGCTGTACTTGTCCCGGTTGCACTGGTCTACGAAGGTGGAGGAGGTCGTAGACTATGTCAGGAAGAAGACCACCTGGAAGCTGAGAGTCGAGCGATTGGAGTCTCGCCACAAAGTAAACTTTTCTTCTTTTGTGGTGAGAGTGCCAACCCATCATCTGCCGACTTTCATGAAGGAGGAGTTCTGGCCGGAAGGAGTTGTTTTTCGACGTTTTCGAGGACGACTCCCTAATGAGCTGCGCTACACGTCGCCGACTCTACGTGTGCCTTAGTTTATAAGGTATATTTTATATTATATATGTTAGTTTTAAGGTATTTATCTATGGGCCCTTTGTTTATTTTAACATCTATGTAAGCATTGTGTTGCCTGAAATAAATGAATTATTATTATTATTATTGCCACTTAAGGTTCGCAATTCTTTGAGCTATGTCGGTGACCTTGGTTCTCCTGCGGATCTCATCATTTCTGATATGATCACGCAGAGAAACTCCGAACATAGCGCTCTTCATTGCCCTTTGGGTGACCTTGAGCCTTCTTATGAGGCATTGTAAGCGGCCACGTTTCGGTTCCGTAGGTCATCACTGGCAACACACACGAATTAAAGACTTTCGTCTTAAGACATGTAAGTAAGGAGCAGGTTAGGTGATAGAAAAAGACAACATACATAGGGATGTGACATGACAGGAAAACCTATTTTCGCGCTAATAAAGTTTTAAAAACTGTGCGTATCACACTAATTACAACAATGGGCAAATTGAATCGCTTAACCGATAACTCGGATACAAGATGAACTAAAGGAAAAAGACCTCATTAAAGGCTACAAGAAAAAATCTTGAAATAACCACGTCCCTTATCAATTCAAGAGGATTCCAATCTCCATGATCACTGAAGACAAATTAAATATTTCCGCGTCGCCATTCACCGCAGTAACCGTTCGGGGAGGAACTTCGTCTGTCTCGGACGTGGGTCTAATTGAAAAACTGAATAATTAGGAACAGAATGAGTAGTCGACTTTTTGTGCGGAAACCAAAGGGTTATGCTTCTCTACGTAGAAGAAATATTATATAGGGTCAACCAACTTATGTATACGCACTAGCAAAGAGTGTGCAGAATAAATGGTAAGGACATATTTTAATTGTTAAATATTGTATTCATAAATACGACATAGCCAGGGATCTCTATCCCGATTATTCCTACGCTGCTCACATCAAAGTCAAAATCAAAATTTCTTTATTATTTTAGGTAGAAATTGCACACTCATGAAAGTCAATTTTGATGCCATCGGTTCAAGAGTCTACCAGGAGGCTACTTGGAGGACTTTATCGCCTTAACCGCCGTCAGTCCTCTTCGCCATGTACCCTGCCCACTCCCACTTAAGGTTTGCAATTCTTTGAGCTATGTCGGTGACTTTAGTTCTCCCACGGATCCCATCATTCCTGATATGATCTAGCACAGAAACTCCGAGCACAGTCCTCTCCATTACCCTTTGAGTGACCTTGAACCTTCTTATGAGCCCACTCTAATGCTGGGGCCGCACTTGCGCCTATCGTCACGAAGCTTCGTGCTAGGACACGATACACGCAGATGTGACCGGCCGTTATCGGCTATCGTCACGAATATTCGGGTTGCTTGTGCGTTATCGGCCGGGAGGCGGTACGTCAGGGTTTTAGCGCGCTAACCTATCGCGCTGCGTGGTCAGACATGCGTTGTTCATTTCGAAGGTTGTTCTCCATTAGTTCAGACGCGTACGGGTGACTAAGTATACGATACAGCTGAGTTATTTTTTTATAATAAATGCATTACGTAATTATTAGCATACAATTTAGAAGTAAAGAAAGTGATTATGCATAGTTAAACGCAAAGAAGGATAATAATACTACGCAATTTACACGTCTGGAAATGATTTCGGCCATCTTGGATTATTGCACGATAGTTCGTGCAAATAAAGAAATGCCACATGCTTTATCGCGATAACTTTGCTCGGGCCGTACTTGCGTGTATCGTACGAAGTATCGCCACGCATTACTTCGGGACGATAGGCGCAAGTGCGGCCCCAGCATATGACTACTAAAATCACAAATTGTTAGCAACTAATAGGCTATAACATACTTTATAACCACCAATAACTTTGCCAATTGTTTGAAAACATTACAAGCTTTGCGTACCCTTAAGAAGTGCGTAGGCACTCTTTAGTGGCTTTACCCTAAATTTGAAAAGGGATTTGTTGTTTGAACTTCGATTCCGTTCCATTTCAATTTGGTATCAGAAAATTAATTTCCAATAAACGGTCTATTTGGGAAAGTTTATGTTTATTTAGATTATATTTTGTATATTTAAGGACCAATTAGAGGGTCTGCCAAGTTTGGCTGATTTCCCTAAAAGATTTTATTGGCACGAGTCCAGAAGGATCTTTAGTTTTATTACCGACTCGAGACAAAGATTTTACGATAGGGATTAAAATCAACAGGTTCCTCGTGGATTTGGCTAGACCACAGTGTCGGATTACGAAATAAGGGTTGTGGAATAGAAGAGTTTTATATTTAGTTAGAACTTTATTGTACAGAGATCCAAAAAATTTACATTTATAAAACATTTAAGAAGAAGAAAGAAATAAAGAAAAACAGTTTATTGCCTTTTTTTAAAAAACACATTCAATAATCTAAAATTTTACAAACATATAATCAGGGACAAAAATAACGGAAGAGATTCAGCTCATTGAGCCACAGGAGTGACATTCTCGGACCGTGCTGGTTTTCAATCTTTCCCGGCTCTCTAAGATGAAGGTCGAGAGCTCTGAGATGAGTGTGCTGGTTGACATTCTACATTATTTAAAAAAACAAAAAAATAGGTATTCCGGTCTATGTTGAATGCGCGCGTGTGCGCGCTCGTGCGTGTTTGTGTATGGCATTCGCCTTATCGCTAAAATCAATATATTTCATACAACTTAAGGATGAATAAGAATCTGTGCAAACATATACCTATACTATAGACATTAGATACGATATATTTTTATTATGTGAATGTCTACCCTTTCATCTGTGGAAGAGTTTTGAACTGTCAGATGAGTGATTGATGTCAACTGTGATGGCGGATTTCAGCCACGTCACAGGCAAGGGTTTTTTATGGTTCGAATTTTAAAAAAACTGTAATAACTCCAGTTCTACTAAGAATTAAGGCTTTCTTTTCTTGATTTTTGTTCTTAAATTGTTTCTCTACCTATTTCTTTAAATCTATTCAACCGATATATAATATTTTTATTGTTATGTTATATATTACATAAGGTAATCTATGTATTTGAAATTCTATGTATATAAGAAAATGATAGGAAATGTTAAATAATAAGTAGCATTTAATTTCATCATCATAACATAATGTAACAAGTCTGTTACAAACAATAAATATAAATATAATAAATAAAAAACGCGATAACTTCAAATACCCTCACTTTTGAACGCAAATTTTAACCATAGATTGTTTGTTTTTTTTTTCTCTAAACACTGTTGCAATGAATGTGTATCATACATCCAAGTTCTTAATAAACACATTCCCGACCTTATCGCATTAACAAAGCTAATGAATTGTTTGAGATAAGCCACGAAATACGACACCTCTTAAGTGGCGGAAATCCGCCATCTCACAGATAGGGTTAGATTTTTAAATGGCGTTAAGTGGCGGTAATCCGCCACTTCACAGACGAGCGGCTACGAAATAACCCTTTTTCACTTAATGGTAAAAAGACGTGGAGTTCAAATGCAATCACGCCTTGCTGACCTGCAAGGCGCTTATTCAAGCCTATTTTGAATGCCCTAGGATTGCAAGAGGAAAGGAGTATATAATAATACTGAAGCGTATATTATAAATAGATGGGCCGATTGGATTGGTTGGATTTGTCGATTGACCTCTTTCTGAAATTTGAACTTAGCCCCTGGATGCGGGCAGCGCTGTACCCACTGATTTGAAGATCTTTGGAGGCCTATGTACAACAGTAGGCGTCTCTCGCCTAAAATGATGATGTTGATATATTATAAACACATACAATGACATATTTTCACGAAGAAGATATTACAAATCTATCTTTTACAACTTATGATTGATAAACAAGAATACTGACCAATCATCGTAATCTACATACGCTTGCAACATCACCTTCTCTTGCCACCCTAATCTAAAGCTAATTTTTACCGGATTACGGACCCGTACGAAATTAAAATCTTTCTCATTAAACAACCAAAGGAAGAATTGCTGGCGCGTAAGCAACCATTCGCAAACTGGTGCGAACAATTATTAACAAATCCATAGAAGGCTGAGCAATGGTCGTCTTTTTTCAACAAGAACCCTTGTCTAATAATATTGACAAGCGCTTTAACCACGTAAAATCGCATACCCAGTCGAGTTACTTACCAAGATTAACACGACAAAGCCCATACTGCCAGATGTGGCTTTATTTGTAACCAAATGTTATATAAAGCTCCACTCAACCGATTTTAGGATTATGAGTGTGATTTTAAGTACATTACATAAACACACTACGAAAAAGGCTTATTTGAGGCTTAACTTTTTTTGAATGCCACTGAATGCGAGCAGCGCATGATCAAACGAGTTGCAGATCTATTGGGGAGGTTTATGTCCAATAGTGGGTGAATCTCGGATGAATGATGATGATGAGCGTCGCAGATGGCCGTTACAAAGTTTATCGGAATTTCAAATTACGAAAACCTTAAGCATTCGAGACAGGATTTTAAACCGAAGAATTGCCAAATTAGAATTTTGAACATGATTTTTTATTATAATAACAATATCTACGATATCATTAGCTATCTTCGCATTTGGACTCCACTTCTGTTTACCATCAGGTGGAATGGACTCATTTGCTTGACATTTTTACAAAAAAAAATGTAAATATAAACAGTTCCAAAATTCATACACATTAAATTGGAAGATATTAACTATTGAAATAAAGAAACACGGTTACAAGTAATTTCCTCTGTAGACGAAAATTCAAAGTTACCACAAAACAAACTTTTAAACCACGTATATAGTAAATTCTAAAAGTACTAAAGAAACGTAGATGATATTAATTTTACATAAAATATATCATAATTATGAAAAAACTATAATTTCTTATGTTTGGGACAGCAGCGCTGCGATTTCAAGAGCTCTCGGAAATCCTCGCTTTGACAACGAATCTATTCTGCGAGTTAGCCTCTCTGTCATTAAGTCTGTAGGGCGTTCGATACAAAAGGGAGTGGTCTACCTACCTGTCAAGGCACCGTCAGGCAGACCGCTTCCCGGAGGAAGTTAATCTACTTCGGATGCTAAACGCACCAAAGCTCAGGTGCAAAGGGTACCACACATTTACGTTTTGAAAACATACTATCGTAAAATTAATTGTTATAGCTCATCATACAGACTGAAATAGACTGAGCAACCAAAGCTTTCGAAATTGTTAACTTCAAAAATGCCTAAAATATAAAGTGTCATGTCTTAATTAATACCTCGCACGTTACTCCGTCATGCATGACGGAGTGACACCGCCGACGAATTTTTTTTATACTGGAGTAACGACATAACAGAGAATACAGCAGTTTTTGTTAATACAACTAACATTATTAGAGTATTTAGGTCCAATATTTAAAATTTGTAATGGTACGAAAAAGTCGAAAATAATACCAACATAATTTTACACAAAGAGTAACATTTTTGTTTGAAATTTTTTGATACGTTTTATAACACTCATTAACGTGTCAACTTTTAACGAAGCAGAGATCAAAGTGAAAGGGTAATAGTCCAGTCAGATATTGTTGTAGGATTTTGTAAAGTAAGCAACATAGGTAACTAATCACGATGTTTTATCGTGCTATAATTACAATCAGAAATTGGATAGCTAAATTAAAGAAAAATGGAAACCTTTCAAGTTAATATCGTGGCTGTTTGCGCCCAATTAAGAGCGGAAATTTAAGTTTTTTCCTTATTTATATATATTACAGTTAAAGCTCGTTTTTAGTTGAAACGCGTTATAACCAGTTAAAACTAGTTTTCAAGCAATGCGTTTGTTACATACAACTAGAATTAACTGCTGTTCAAAAATTTATATCAGTGAAAACTAGTTCTAACTAGACATTTTAAAATAATTCAATTAAAACTGTTTGAACTCATGTGAAAGTTCTTGCTTGAGACTATAGTATTAACAGTGGGATAACAAACATTGTATTATTAATTGCAACTAAACTAGTAATGTAATTGATTAAATATTTGTTCCTGTGATTGGTAGGTTAGGGTTATTACAATCTTCTGAATGTTAGAATCAAAAATAATATGAAGAAAAGGAGAAGGCCCAGGCCATGCTGGATGGCACAAATTCATCGAAATTGAACAAGGTTTGTGAATCTTACTTCAAACCACTCTGAATGTGATACGCTTCTCTTTTCTCGCCCGAGAAACCCTTTGAAGCGGGCAAAACAACCGACACCGAGCGGAGAACAGGCGAAGGCGAGAAACTAATCACATATACGCTTCTCGGGTATTCTCGGGGATTATCGGCGAGAGTCTGGAGGGCCATTTATGAAGAACGCAAGACTACGACGCCATCAACCTTCTCGATCGACCTTGAACTCAATAAATACAACACTGACCTCATTGTAATCTCTACATAATTTTATTCCACAATCTCATCATAATATCTGCTTCATTTTATACCTTAATTTTCTGACTGTTCTCTAAAGTGGACTAGCGCTGATTAGAGCTCTGCGTCTCTGAAATAAAAAGAAATCCTTTTAATGAAACAAGAGTTAATTTAAGCGTCACTTTGTTTTATTCTAACTATTCAGTGCCGCGGCCTGCTTTACTAGAAGGAAATTTAATGTTTGTCTTGCTAGAGTAATTTATATGTTGTTGTACGGTACTTATGCGTATTTTTCTCAGTAGGAAACCGTATTGTGTCGCAGGAGAGAAATTTACTTTCAGTATTATTCTTGTAACTAACGGACGAAAAAGTCCATGGCCATCATCTTACCTATAGTGGTGATAAGGTCGGTCGTACTTTTCATCTTTGTTGATTTGAAAAAAGACGATAATGTCACTTTAGTAACTCTAGCGTATAGCTGGATGCAAAATTACGTTTCGCCGATGAATATTTCGCCAAAAACCCATAGTTGGTTCTATAAATATAAGTGTGAATAAGCGAAAGGTGATTACTAATTATCGGAAGGGTTTTTTATGAAGAAGCTAAAGCGAGTTTTTGTAACGGGTATTTCTAAAACTAACTATAGACTTTTTCTCGAAACGTTCATCGTCGAAACGTAATTCTTAATCGAGTTATACGGTCCAAAGAAAATATTTTCCTTTCGCTCTAACTCCCACTAAATCCCGAGAAGAAACACTGTCAAGTGATCGAGAGAGATTTTTCCACGTCGTATGCTACGGGGGCAGTAACTCAAATCGATGTCACGTAATGGGTTACACCTCTGTGCTTACATCCATATTTTACTCGTTACTTGTTACTAAATAGTAAAAACCAGACATGTGCGAGTTCGACTCGCCCACCGAGGGTTCCGTAGAAATTTGTAGTTACAACATTATTATAAATAGTTCAGGAATCAAGTGTCGCAGTTTTTTCCGAGTTTTTCCCAAGATTCAGGTTCCATAACATAATTGTGTTTTATAATTGTGGTTATACTAACAGTTCATAGGGTTCATTAGGTAACATAATTAAAGTTGTTTTTTACTTAAATCTCAAATTTAATCCAGATTTGTAAGTGATGACTGAAAAAATAATGAATAGTATCGCATTGTAAGTACATCAAAGTGCCATGTAGAATTGTCGGGTTCGGTTCAGTGCCATCTATTAGCGACGTTGCGAACCTTGAGAGTATCGAAATATAAGTTTGAAGTTTGCGGCATAAAGGGCCGTATCTTTTTTTTGCCGTAACTAAGAAGTTTGATTTTTCCACAGCTTCAAGGGACCGTAGACCTGAATATATGGTTTTAATTTCAACTCGATACCTCCTCTAGTTCCCGAGATAAAGGGTCTTGACAGACAGATGGACAGACGGACGGACGGATAGACGGACAACAAAGTGATCCTATAAGGGTTCCGTTTTTTCCTTTTGAGGTACGGAACCCTAAAAAAAGAAGTAAGTAACGTATTGAAAAATCAACTCCTATCGCTATTACTCACGCCTCACTTCAAGCAGATTTTAAATTATAATGAAACATGTTTCGTAATAAAAAATTCATTTCGGCGCCGTAATTTCACCCCAAGGACACAAAAGATAATAAAGACGGTAATAGTATTTTAGCTAAGGAATTTCTGAGACTGATATCTTAATATGCAGCTTAACATTCTCCCTGGGGGGATTTGAGTTGAGTAAAGAATGAAACGTGTCTTTAATATCGGATGATAGAGGGGTAGAGTATGTTAGCTTACGCCATTTTAAATTTACAAACCTTTTACTACGTGAACCCAAGTTTAAGTATGCTGCATCAATATTATATTATAAAATACACATATTTATTTCCTTACAACTGCGCAGACGATGTACCTACATGCAACATCTGATTATTATTGAAATTCTTAGTTACACACACTATATTTGAAAGAAGACCGTTGAACTCTCTTTTTTTACTTTTTAGAGTTTTCTTTTGTCGTTGGCTATAATTTTTTAATTTATTTTAAATTACTCGCAGACCCTACTTCCGATAGATAACTACATAAATTACATTTTTCTGAAATAAACGCAAATAATTAGAGAGTCATCCATGTGATGCCGGCAGAGCAGAATAGCATTACCCCTTATCCTCCAATGGGTGTCGTAGAAGGCGACTAATGGACCAACAAGGGGTATTGTTCACATTATACTCCGTCCACCAATCCGCATTGGGCAAGCATGGTGGACTACTGCCTAAACCTCCTTCAATGACAAGGAGAGGCCTTATCTCCCAGCAGTGGGTCAAATTATAAAGGCTGTTATGATGAAAGAAAGAGCCGATGACCTTGAAACGCCTGAATAGATTTTCATAATTGTACCTATGAACCATCTTGATCACGTCCGCTTTCAGAACCCTCTTGATTGTGTAGGAGCTACCACGGACAGATACACAGACAAGTCACACGTACACACCTCTTTTTGCAATCACACCATTTATTTAAAAAAAAAAAATCGAAAGCTGATGAAAAAAAATTATAATATTTGGATTTTAGAGACTGATTTTGAGAGATTGGACTACTTAGACGTTTGCAAATGTAACATTATTTGTTCACAGTTACTTTGATGCATGTTTTATGTAGGTGACATGCTGGCAACCTATTTTCATCTTGAGGCACTGGATATTGCTAGATGTGACTTTATGTGCAAATGTTAACTAACGCCCTGTTCAACCCATAGACTACGCGCAAATTCGGAGCCTTATGCTACGAATATTATAAGTGTGATAGGTTAATTTAGAAAATACACTGAAAACAATCGATGTCCATATCGTGAATCATCGTAAGGTAGTTTCATCTTAACTGGGCGTCAAAAATTTGCATCTCGGATCTTAGAAGTGCAAATTTCAAAGATTTGATGAAACAATGTAATCGAACCCAGCATCTTCCGCAACCCGGGCGGCTGCGTTAACCACTACGCCACCGAGGCATTGCTTTCGCTGTCGAAATTTGTCAGTGCTTGGTGCTTATGTTTTTATGGTAGGTAATCATTGTTTCATCAAATGTTTGAAATTTGCTCTTCTAATCTATTTCTAATTATTTATTTCTATTCATCCAAATATAGATTTTCCTTTCATTTCTATTCATCCAAATAAAGATTTTCCTTTCAAGACCCTTGATGAAACGTACGGAACGCTTTTATTTGTAAGGGCGAATACGTCTTTCATAACATAAACAAGCTTTCAACTATTTAGTCACAAACGGTATTTATCATTTACAACCCTATAACTTTTATGTGAGGAGTCGTTGAAATAAGGGCGTCCTCTCTAACTAAAAGTGACTTTACGACTGTTCTATAGAATATTAAAAGAAACCTTCACTTCAAATAGCAGGTGGGCAAGGAAAACTCTGTAATTTATGTGACCTACTACTTTAAGTTACGAGTATTTTCATGCCACGGGCCGAAGGAAAGTGAACCTTGGGTCAGTGGATTCAAGTTTAGTTTCATAATAGCCACAGTGCAAATACAAAGGAATTTAACGTTGAAACATCAGAAGAAATATGTGCGTGATAGTTTGCATACGTTAAATGTGTAATGGGGTTCCTTATTTCAATTTTGGAGTTTAAATTACTTTTAATAGTGTTTTTAAGCAAAAATTTCGATTTGGTTCGTATACCATCGCCCATTGTTTGTATGACAATTAATTAAATAATACCCTTAGGTATATACTAATGGTCAGCCCCAAGACTTGAATTTTTAATGAATATTCCCGGGAACCCCAGGGAGAGCCCCACACACGCCGCACTGTCTAGCCCACAGTACGATATAAAATGTAAAGGTTTTGCCATCGAAAAAAAAATAGTTTCAACAAAAAATAACAGAAAAACAATGATTTTCTAAAGTTTTACAAAAAAGAAACCAAAATAGGTGGTTAAAAATAAAAAATAATAATAATAGCATGATAAATAAATTAAAAGAAAAACATATATGCTTGGGTATAAATTTGAATTCTTTTTTTTTTGTATATACACTCGCGTGATACTATTAATAAACTCGCGAAGGCTTGATTTTTTAAACTGCCGCACGTGTTTTGATAACCTCTATTATGTGACAGTTACATAAACTACTATTATTCCAAATGAAAAGTTATATCTACTAGTCATATGGAGAAATTGCATCATATATGTGAATCTCAACGAAGAGCGTTTTCCAAGCGAATAGCTGCCAGACAGCTTATTTGAGCAACAGGCGAACCATACATCAAAGTCAATTTGCATTGAACCGACGACGTGATCGCAATAGAAAAACAACCTTCTAGTCGGAAGCTCGTGCTACTTTGAATCTTGTTCGGAAGTAAATAGCCTATTAAATGCACCATTAGTAAGCGTTTTATTTCATTTGTCATTTGTTTTATTCCTGTATTCGACAGTTCTTTGAACAGCAATTAACTCATTAACATTTTTTGTTATCATTGAATAAAGTTCTTTAGAATTTAAATCTGTGAAAATATTTGTATGTGTAATAGCAGAATTTCAGTGGTCAGTGAACCTCGCTTATCGAACCTTCAATCTTGACATGCAAAGAAAGCTAGCTTTCAACATTCTTAAATTCGGAAATTATCTATCCAAATATTAATATATTTTTTAATGCCTACGTTTGGCATGTAAGACTTTGAAAATACCTACGGAACAAGTGAGCAGTACTAATCTAAACGAAAGATACACACATACATACAATCACGTTCGTAGTACCAAGAGGGGTTGAGCAGAGCCTTAAATAATATCTCGTTACACATAAAGCCACATCTGGCAGTATGTGCAATGCAGTACCTTCAAATAGTGACAGGTTGCTAGCCTGTCGCCTAACATCGATAAATAATTAAACTAACAAAACATCCATTATTAATTAAACCTAAAATCCAGCCCCATACTGATTATAATTAAGTTTATTTCAGTCCTAGACTACAATACGAAATCAATTTACGTAGTTTGGTTTGTTCAATGTGGATAATCTAACTATATCCTCTTTAGCTGGGTACAGTTGAAAAACAAATTAGAGATTAATGAACTCACCAACGGTACAGTCAGCATTATAATTGTACTCGCCTCCTTTTTATTTTGCTGCGCCTTACAACCATTGTGGAATAGCAATAAAGCATTGAATTGAATAAAAGAACATTAACACTGTAGTACTATGATTGAAATTGATAACAAATTTCAATCATAACTAAACATGCCAAATATAAAACTAGAAGCAAAATCAACTTTAGTACTGTAGAAAAATCAACTGTAGTTAGTTTAGTTTAATACATGATTTTTGTGTAACTTTAACCGTTTACGCAGCGTTTATTTCCCGTTTATTTCAAACAATGATATATCTATGTATATTCATTGAAATCTAATGATTTCAAGAACAATTTTGTTGAACAAAAAAGTAAATACTTGTTATGAATAATGTAATCATTTTGATAATGAATAATATCATGTTTACAAAAACACCATCGCAGATAATAACAAATTTGTAATCAAATTTGTTATTATAACCTTTTATTTGGTAATCCAAACAAAAGGTTATAGCCTATAGCTTTCCTCGATTAATGGACAAAAATAAATTTTCAATTTGAATCAGTAGTTGCTGAGAACTTAGGGTTCAACCAAACAAACAAACAAATTCTTCAGCTTCATTATTAGTATAGATTTGATAAAGTAAAAAATACGTCTCTAATGTTTTTGATAACCTATCCACAGACTTAGGTATTATTATTCTTATGACAGAGTGTCTTAAGAACGTCAGCAACGACGGATAAATCACAAGTATTTAATTTTGTACAAAATTGTTCTTGACATCATTAGATTTCAATGAATATCTTAAGAGATATTATAGTGTTAAAATAACTCCGGGACAAAATAATGATCAAGTTCCACGCACGCACCTATACGTCGGTATAGCATTAAGTTATCTGTGTCTATACTTAATATTTTAAAGCTGAAGAGTTGTTTGTTTGTTTGATTGAACGCGCTCATCTCAGCAACTATCGACCACGTCCGACTCGAACGCCTTAGATACCCTAATAGGTTCAGAGATACCTCCAAGGGAGATGCTCACCGGTCAGGAATCCTCACTGGGGTATTTCGACTTAAAAGCTTGAGGACTCACCTAGCTAGGTCCTCTCCTTTACCAAAAACCCGGTGACGCAGAGAAGGTCATCAGAATCAGAGACATCCTGCAAAAATAGTCAAAAACCGACCAAGTGCGACTCGGACTCTCGCACGAAGGGGTTTTTTTTTGCCCTCTCATCTCTTTCTCTACATTTATTTTCGCTCGACTAGCACGCATAGCTAGCTAGACAGCCATTCTATGTAGATCGGCTCACAACGACCATGGGATAGTGTCGCGATACCCCAGGGCATCGCGATGCACAGTTTGGGAAACCCTGATATAGGCTATACCTCTATAACATCACGCTACGACTAATAGTACTAGACTAATAGAACGAAGTCGCGGGCACAGCTAGTCAGTAAATATTTAAATAGATAAAGAGCATCTAAGCTGAGGCGTGGGGGCTAGTGACGTCAGTTGTAAGTAAACAGTGTACTTAGGTGTGACGTCACACAACATTTCAATGTACTGTATCGTCGTCATTACGTGATAAAAGAAAAAATACATGTAAAATATTTTTTCGTATTCTATATGAAACGGAATGTTTGGTTTAAAGAAATTTATTTATCTTACAAACTTAGTTCATTAACAGTAGATAATAAAATAATAGGTTGGGGAAAGTTTCTTCGCATTTTTTAAGAAAATTCAAAACATTTTTAATATAGTTTATTTACATTTAACTAAAGTATGTAGGTACCATTTTGTTCGATAACTTTTTGCCATCTTGTAGGTAGGGACATGATCCCATTGCTATAGAAATTTTGGGACTTCTGGTCAAAATACCGCGACAAGTGGTTTTGGCAGTCCTCTCGTGATGTTAACCTGACTGTTTAATTTCATTAAACCTTTTCTATTAGTTTATGGATTTTTTATATGTGTCAATGTAACAAACTTGGTGATTGTCAATATATATACCAATTCTAAGAGCAATACGAATGTTTTACTCAATCTCCAATTAACTATAAAAATAACCGAGAGACCAATCCAAGCAACCCGAATACAAACAGACGTCGCATCATCGGTGCCGACGTCTTCATGGTGACCCCGAACGGAAAACACGAAAGGGAGTAATATTACGTATATTTAATATGGCTGAGGTGGACATCAAAAAGTTTATTTTGTTACGCGGAAGCCTAAAAGCAAAAATAACAAATTTTGATAAATTCTTAAATAAAATTTCCGACAATAATAAAATTTCTAACAGTCAACTTCATAATTTAAAAGAACGAATTTCTAGCATAACGAAACTTTTGTCTGAATTCGATATTGTCCAACGGATGCATTAACACCTCCCAGCCAAACTCTCTTAATTTTTGCTGAGTGGCTAAAGATGTGTGAGGT
This sequence comes from Elophila nymphaeata, assembly GCA_955850985.1. Classification (NCBI taxonomy): domain Eukaryota; kingdom Metazoa; phylum Arthropoda; class Insecta; order Lepidoptera; family Crambidae; genus Elophila; species Elophila nymphaeata. Next base: position 8,356,798 of record OY039078.1, read on the forward strand.
CTAGCGTTATCATGATGAAAAACCACACCCCTTCTGTTGATTAATTCCAGCCGCTTTCTCTCAACTTCTTGCTTTAATCTCATCAGTTGTTCGCAGTAGAGTTCAGAATCGATGGTCCTGCCTGGTGGTAACAGCTCATAATGAATAATGCCCTTCCAATCCCACCACACACACAGCATCACCTTGTTGCGAGTTAACCCGGGTTTCGCCACAGTCTGTGAAGCCTGACCGGCCTTTGACCACGACCTTTTTCGCACGTTCTTGTCGTACGTGATCCACTTTTCATCACCAGTTATCAGCTTCTTCAAAAATGGTTCGGTTTCATTACGTCGTAATAAAGAATCACAAATGAGTACACGGTTCATTAGGTTTCTTTCAGTGAGCTCGTGAGGTACCCAAATGTCGAGCTTTTTTGTGTACCCAGTTTTTTTCAAATGCGCCAAAACTGTTTTGTGGTCAATTCCCAGTTCTTCAGCTACGTCGTAACTACTGACATGCCGATCTTGCTCCACTTTTTCAAAAATGGCATCCTTTTTATCTGTAATAGGGCGACTAGAGCGACGTGCATCTTTGACATCAAAATTTCCGGATTGAAAACGCTTAAACCAAATTTGTGCTACTCTCACAGACACTTCACTAGGTCCATAAACATCGCAAAATTTTTTCGCGGCTTGCGTTGCATTTTTACCTTTTATGTAGTAAAATTTTAAAATGAATCGAATTTCTTCATTAGATTCACTCATCTTGGCGGTACGAAAAACAAATGAAAATCACACATTTTCCTAATTTGAATTTGGAATTATGTTCTTTAAAATTTAAACTTTCAATGATACCAAAACCAGCCAGATACAAATAGTATAGCCAAAGAGATTTTATTACAAGTTTATACATACTATAATGCGAAAAGACTTTTTACCCAACCATATACAACTCATTTTGGCCAAAACGTTACTTACGCTAAGTAATACTTCTGGTATCGATATGCCTTCGAGGTCATAACATAGAGTTAACAATTTTAAAATGGCATGTTTTTAAATTTATCTTTTTACATATGTAGCAAACATATGTAATATCGCATTCTTTTATGTTATTTGGTAATGTATTGTATAGCGTTGCTCCCTCGAACAGTACCAATCGTACTCTTACCGCAGGTACTAAGTGTATGGATTGATCAACTGGAGTTTATTTTTATTCCTAAAGTGATGCATTGCTACTTTTTTAGTAATTTTCATATTGGATTCAATAGAATTATTAATTATTTTTTGAATAAGAGTATAGGTTCCTTACACCATAAGCGTAAAGTTCAAAATTTATTATTTCGGTTTTTATATAAATCTTTTGTCCAAGTTTAAGGTAAGGGTAATTGAATAACACTTTGGTAATTTTATTTTGAATCCTTTGCAATGAATTTACATTGTTTCAGTCATGATCCCTATTAATGTGCTAAAAGCGGGCAACAGGCTAGTGTAAATATAGGGGAATTCCCTGATGCTGATCCCTTAAATATTTTCGTCTGCCGTTAACGGCTTTTAAATTAATTAAAATGGAATCATGAATATTAATTAAGTGGGTGTCACTGGGTTTGTATTTTAACAAGGTTATCGTGTGGCAGTCAATATTGTCTGTAGTGTTATGTAATTTTAAGGATTATTTTTAATTGACTACCGACCACTGAACGCGAAATGTTGATTCAAAATCCTTTTCTCTTGCACGTATAATGATTACTCTTATGTGTAGAAGCCAAATGCTCGCTTTAGGTACATATTTTTCCAACTTCTACTCTATCATAAAATAATAAGCTTTGTAAGATTTTTAAGAATATTGCAATCTCTCCACACTAACGCTAATTTCATTTTCTCAGCGAATCCAATAGCAAATATCCGAAACTTATTTTATTATGATTAGCCTAGTTGAACTTGTGAATTATTACTCTTTCCTTATCGTTATTATGAAACATTGAACAAACTTGCTGGAGTTTTGATGAAGGAGTTTGGAGGCAACTAACTGAAAAGAACGGGTATGGAACTTGCTGAGTTTTTTGCGGTTCTTCTCAGAATAAGGCCTTTTGTCTTACGAACGAAACACATTTTGAGTTTTAGTATTTTATTAATAAATTTATTTTAAAACTAGTACAGAATAGTCTTGCTAGATAGATAGAAACGACGCCGACATAATAATACATTTAAACCAAAACAATTTCAACTAAAAGACTCAATCTTCAACTGTCAACACTCCATTTATTATACATAGTAACCTGATGAAACTTTGTTCCGTTTGCGGTAACCGTTGGCTTCTGATTTCGTGTTTGAGTTTAGAACTAATTGCAAATGTTAATTATTGATGCTGGAGAAGGACTGAAGTTATTAGAAATTGTTCATTACTTGCGGAACGACGCTGTTCAACTATGAATGGAGAATAATTTTCTAGGTACGAATATAATAGCTTATAATTACTATCACAAGGACCGGACCTGTGCTGCTCGCATCCAGGCGTGACCAGCAACCTTAATCAGGTTGTCAGTTCACCTTGTAGGAGCCTGCCCATATTGCGTCGTTCACTGCGCGGTCTCTACTTGAGAGCACATTTCTCCGAGAACAGATGGCCGATGAAGACATCGGCCATCTGTTCTCGGAGAAATGTGCCCCACCCACTGCCGCTTAGGTTTCCAATTCTTTGAGCTATATCGTACACTTTAGTTCTTCTACACATCTCCTTATTCCTGATTCGATCTCGCAAAGAAACACCGAGAATAGTTTTTTCTGTTGCCTTCTGGGTGACCTTGAGCTTTCTTATGAGGCCTATTATAAGTGTCTAGTGGTTGCAGCGTTCTTTGGGGGAGGCCTATGTTCAGCAGTGGACGTCATGTGGCTAAAATGATAATGATAATGAATTACTATCAATTAATAAAACAAAGGATGTCAGTAAACGCGTTATGTTGTAGCGGCTAATATAATATCACTGAACCGGTGTACATATCAATATACATGTGACTATACCTATGCACACAGATGTGGTCTGATCCGTCACGTTTTTCATTAACAGGGCTGGTCCAGCAGAAACTAGGTCTAAAAAGTTAAGCGTGTTGATGTATCGCATTACCTATCGTTCGTCTAGGGATAACCTATAGAGACGTCACTGTAGTACTATCCCAACACTACTCAAGGGTTGTCGAAATATGCAACTAAGAGAATTTAGAGGTAAGGACGCTTGTCGTCATACGTCACTACGTATGGTGGAATCCTCCAACAATAACATGCTCAAGGAGCGTTGACGTCTGATAAGTGCGGGAAAACCTCCCGCCAAATCTTTATAGTAACACACAGTCTATATAGGGCCTGGCCCACCGACGGCGCAGGACAGCACGCTTCGGAAATCCGCGGAATGCCACGGCATAACACGGCACACCGAGGGATTTCGAAGGATGCCGCAGCACACCGCGGAACACCTTGACCTATTCTTGTTAAAATAAAACAATGTCAGAGCTAAATTCACTTGAATAAGGTCCAAAATCACTACAAATAAATCCTTTGGCGAGTCATGCAGAATAAAAGAACTTTGTAGACTGTGGTGCTAGATTGAACCTTTATTTTAATAACTTAGCGCTCAATGTCCCTTAACAACACGAAGTAATGTGTGCATCTCACGTGCCGAATGACGCCACGGCGTGCCGCAATATTTAGACGTATTCGTGTAAAATAAAAAAATGTCAATTAAATAAGGCTGAAAATAATTTGTCCACGAAAAACTCCCTTGCCATTTCGTGCCGTGCCGCGCTGTCGTCGGTGGGCGCAGGCCCATGAAGTTATAGTAATAGTCAGCCAACTAGCACGTCTAGACAGGGCAATCGTGGGGGGATGCGGGACGAGAGGGGCGCTGTGGCACCACCGAACTGCCATACACTCGTTCGGTAGACGCTGGTCCACTGTATGTCTACTGTACGCTGTGTAGATAAACTCTCCTACTCCCCATTCTCGACTATGCTGATGTCTGTTATTTGGATGCAACAGAGGAGCTACTTAACAAGTTGGAACGCCTACAAAATCTGGCAATTCGGTTCATTTTCGGTTTGCGTAAATTTGACCATGTTTCTGAATTTCGCTCGAAGTTAATGTGGCTCCCTATCCGGCTACGCAGAAATGTGCACATCCTTACCCTACTATATAAAATCCTTCACAATCCTGAACATCCTGCTTACTTGCGCTCCCGCTTTGATTTCCTTCCGTGTAGTTCTCGTCCTAGACGTGCTTGTGTCACAAAAACCCTGGTTCGTCCTCCTTCCAAATCCAAGTTTTTTGCCAGATCTTTCACTGTGCGTGCTACATATTTATGGAATAATTTGGCGATCAACATCAGAGAGAGTGTATCAGTGACTACTTTTAAACATAAGTTGAAAGAGTACTACCTCTCGAATTTGTCATAAGAGTATTTATTTATATTAATATATAAATATATATATATATATGTATGTTTATTTATGTATACTTATTCGTAATAGTTTTTATTTAAGTATAGTTTTTTTTTATATTGTGTAAGTATGTAATTATATCTAAGTATTTATGTAGTTAGTATGTAAGTAATAATATTTGTCAAAATTTATTGTTTATTTTGGTAATTTGCTGCTTGTACACATTAATCCCGCATCCAAATTATCAAACTAAAGCTAGGGTTGGCTGGAAGAGATCTCTAATAGAGATAAGCTCACCTTTGTACATACTTTTCTAAATGTATATTTCTCTTACTCATGTGTACAATAAAGAATATAATAATAAAACCGGAATTTTCCTCAACTTCAAAGGCGTTGTAAGTTTTTGCACTGTGGCAATACGTTCACATATACGCCGAATCCAAATAAAATTGAAGTCAGGGTAGGCAAATTATGATGTCAGTAAAGCCACACTGTGGTAAGCTGGCGCAGGCCATGGCAGGGTAACATTTTATCATCATCATTTCAGCAATGTTCCTACACTGCCTGTGTTATGAGCACAAACATAATTATATTTTTATCAACAGCTTGGAAGATTCTAGATTATAAAGATATACCTACTATATTATCTTACACCTTATGAACAATTTTGAAAGTGCTAATATGGTGCTGTCGTCGGTAGATTATACCAGTGTCGTGTTACATCATACATCCTGGCCTTACTTCCTCCACTCACACATAGCTATACTTAAATCCTTACTAATATTATAAATGCGAAAGTAACTCTGTCTGTCTGTCTGTCTGTCTGTTAAGCTTTCACGTCTAAACCACTGAACCGATTTTGATGAAAATTGGTACAACTATAGATTAGATCTCGGGGAAGGACATAGGCTACTTTTTATTGCGAAAAAAAAGGTTGTATGGGTTGAAATAGGGGATGAAAGTTTGTATGGAAGTTCGTCATTTTTGAAGATAGAACCATGAAACTTTGAATTTAGGCACTTAATAAGACAGAAAGAAATATTTGTTCTAAGATTTTTGAAATTTTGACCTGTATGGGGGTGAAATAGTGGATGAAAGTTTGTATGGGACTTCGTCATTATTAAAGATAAAACCATGATACTTTGAAATTAGGGACTTAATAAGAAAGAAAGAAATATTAGTTCCAGGATTTTTGAAATTTAGACCCATGTGGGGATGAAAATTTGTATGGAAGTTCGTCATGGGTAAAGATATATGAAACCATGAAACTTTGAATTTAGACACTTGATAAGAAATAAAAATCCATACCAAGATGGCGGTTGTGACTTTTTAATATAATATCGATATGGGTATCATTTTCGTGGTTTTCGGAGGTCCCGATTCCTAATACACCATCCATTTTGAGATCCAAGATGGCGGACGCGACTTCTTAACATAATGTCAATAAGAGTATCGTTTTCGTGGTTTTTAGGGATCCGGATTACGAATAAAACATCTATTTCGAGATAAAAGATGGCGGACGCGACTTTTTGACAAAATGTCAATATGGGTGTCATTTTCGTGGTTTTTGAGGGTCCCGATTCCGAATACGACATCTATTTCGAGATCCAAGATGGCGGACGCGAATTTTTAACATAATGTCAATATGGGTATCGTTTTCGTGGTTTTTGGTGGTCCGGATTACGAATAAAATATCTATTTCAAGATCCAAGATGGCGGACGCGACTTTTTGACAAAATGTCAATATGGGTATTGTAGTATTCGCACTGACCAAAATGGTTAGTGGCCTTCTACTACATAGGGTAGATCATGAGATCTCCGTTTAACGATTTCTGAAGGTTCACAAATTGATATAGGCAACAACAATACAATGCACGCACGTACCTGGGACTGCTGCTGCACTCGATGAACTTTCACCACGATTAGAACTTCACGAGCAGACGATCAAAGAATAGCTATGAATAACTGATCACACGCGACGATGGCTTAGGGTGTAGGTGTTAACACGATCAAGACGCAATTGCAAGTTCGTGTCTGCTCGATACAGTGGCGAACGGGAGCGTATCAGCTACCCGCAATGCAAAAGCTCCGAACTTTTAAAAGTACCGCGCACATAACAGCCGTTAATTTTGGCTGTTTTGTGTTGCCACATTGATTTATGAAACTTCGATTACGGTAACGCAACATCCCGCCCACCAAAATACGATCTGGTATTTTCCGATTAACGATAACTAAAACTAAATAAAATATGATATAAGTGACTAAGATTAAAAACAACTAACATAAATAAATAGTTAAAAGGTCAGTTCTCTATTGGAAGAGGACACAACTTAACTAACGGTCTTTGGATGGTATGATTATTACTAGTTCTAACCATTGCACTACGAGTGACTCCATCAACACCTGGGAGAAGCTTAATAACTCGTCCAAGAGACCACTGCAATGGCGCACGATTATCATCACGAATTATCACCAAAGAACCGACTGTTAAAGGTTTACAATGTTTGGTCCACTTAGCGCGTTGAGTTAAGCAGTTCAAATATTCATTTTTCCACCTGGACCAAAAACTCTGTTGAAAACTTTGTATGAGCTGCCACCGATGAAGGCGAGTAATGTTAACTTTCGAGAAATCTTCATCGGGAACTGAAGTTAACGGTTCTAAGGTCAAAAAATGACCCGGAGTTAAGACCGAAAGGTCGTTAGGGTCAGAACTAATAGGACATAGGGGTCGCGAATTTAATACGGCCTCGATTTGTACAAAGAGAGTAGACAACTCTTCAAACGTTAGCACCTGATCTCCAACAACTCGATACAAATGTGTCTTTACAGCCTTAATTTGAATTTCCCAGACACCTCCAAAGTGCGGGGCGGAAGGCGGATTAAATTTGAATTCAACTTTTTCAACATCAGATGCTCGTCGCATAATGTCAGAGAGTTGATTCCAGGCACCAACGAAATTTGTACCGCAATCGGCGTGAATCACACTACAACGTCCTCGACGCCCCACGAATCGGCGCAATGCTGCTACGAAACCGTCAGTCGAAAGAGTAGAAACCACCTCGAGGTGAACAGCCTTTGTCGCGAGGCATACAAAAAGACAAAGATATGCCTTATCTATCTTCGCACCTCGATGTGGGCCTAGCTTTATACGAAAAGGACCACCGAAGTCCACGCCGACTACAGAGAAAGGTTTAACCTCATTAACGCGATACAATGGTAAATCGCTCATAAACGGTTGTAGTGGCTTTGGATTTGTGCGAAAGCATTTTATGCACTTCGATAAGCAGCTTCTGATTGCTCGTTTAGCAAAAATTATCCAGAACTTTTGTAATAATAAAAAATGAGTCGTATTAATTCCAGAATGACAATAGCTACGATGAATGTTATCGATAATAAGGCGAGTAAGAGTATGATCCGACGGTAGAAATGCAGGATGCTTATGTTCGTATTCTAAGCCCGAACGTGAGATTCTACCGCCCACCCTGAGAATTCCTTGTTTATCGATGAATGGGTTAAGTTTTCGAAATGGTTTAGATAGTGCCTGATTATTTTTCAATCTAATAATTTCTTCAGCAAATGTCTGGTCTTGTACGAATTTGACGATACTCATTAAACTGTTGTGTCGTTCGATATTTGTTAAATGTGAGAAAATGCGATTATGACTACGACAATTATTAATAAAACGGTAAATGTACGCCACAATGTTAGTAATTTTGTTTAACGATGAGAAATTATTCAACAAAACATGGAAAAAAGGATGTGTAAATGTATCGAGTGTTGTGGTTGTCATTGTGACTGCTGACTTTCGTGATTCCAAACTCACTGTGGCCTCCTCCTCAGCCGACAGACTGTCTGCGTATAAAGGCCATGAGTCAGATGTACTCGTTAACCAACGTGGGCCCGCCCACCATAATGTATTACTGATAAGATCACAAGGAGATTGTCCACGTGAACAGATATCCGCGGGGTTATCCTCGGAACCGATATGATGCCATCGATCAATTGGTGTAACATCTTGAATGTGGCTGGTTCGGTTTGCAACGAAGGTGTTCCAACGCGAAGAATGAGACCTCAGCCACGCCAGAGTGATGGTGGAATCCGACCACAGATACACAGAATCGATTGGAATAGAATTAAGATACGTATCACGGACAAATTTATATAAATCTGCGAGAAGAACGGCGGCACACAACTCAAGTCTGGGTAGTGATACACGCTTCAGTGGTACGACACGAGCTTTAGAGCAGACAAAGAAAACATTGATAGTACCATCCTTATGAACCACGCGAAGATAAACAACGGCTCCGTAGGCTACCATCGAACTATCACAAAAGCCGTGTAATTGGTATGATTCTGCGTTGTCAGAGGCGAGACGACGAGGAATTCTAAGTTGAGCCAGATGTGACAGTTGAGCTTGATATTTACTCCATGTACCTACCACTTCGTTAGGTGGAGTGTCGTCCCAACCTACACCAGCTATCCAAAGGTTCTGCATTAAACATTTCGCTTGAATTGTAATGGGAGACAAAAATCCTAGCGGGTCGTATATTCTTGCGAGTTCGCTAAGAATAGAACGCTTAGTACATGGACGAGTCGAAGGCTGCACGTTAAATAGAAAAGCGTCGGATAAAGGGTCCCATTCGAGGCCTAGAATTTTTAAAGTCGATGATTCTGAAGAATCGAGTGAAATGGAACCTCGAAGACAGTCTTCAGGCGGTAAATCACACAAGAGCTCAGGATGATTACTGACCCACTTGCGAAGCTTGAATTGTCCTAAGCTGAAAAGCTTAATTAGCTGATATACTGCTTCTTTGGCTTGTTGATAGGTGTCAAAGCCGCTGGCCACATCATCAACATAAATATCGGACATAATTATTTGTTTAGCGATTGGAAATGCATCACCGTCGTCAGTAGCAAGTTGCCGCAAGGTGCGACACGCGAGAAACGGAGAAGAAGCAACACCGTAAGTGACTGTATTGAGTCGATATTCTTTTAGGGGCTCGTTGGGTGAAGCTCTCCACAGAATATGTTGATACTCACGATGGGTCGATGATAGTAGGATCTGACGATACATCTGACGTACGTCAGCCATGATAACAATGTTATGTTTTCTCAAACGAAGTAAGATTTCCAGAATATTCGTCTGTAATTTTGGACCGATTAGCTGCGAATCGTTGAGCGAATAAGAATGAGCGTCCTTTGCGGAAGCATCAAAAACGACACGAAGACGAGTGGTGGAAGATTCAGGGCGTAAAACACAATGATGTGGTATATAATATTTCCCTCTTCCGATGTCGGTAACAGGAACTAAAGACATGTGTCCAGTTTCAATATAATCGGACATGAAATCTGCATATTGACGATGCAAGTTAGGGTCACGTGCAAGTCTTCTCTCGATAGCGTAAAAGCGCCTCAAAGCAACATCACGAGAACCATTGAAAATTGGTTCTACATTATTGCGAAAGGGTAAGCAGACGACATATCTTCCAACGTCGTCGCGGTGATGCGTATCGAGAAAATTTTGCTCGCACGCTACCTCATCAGGAGAGAGTGACGATGATTTCGGAAGTGAATCTAGCTCCCAAAATTTCTGAATCAATGTGTCTAACGAATCATCGATTTGTGACGACGTACTTAACAAAGCTGTAGAAGCTAACTTTGTCTTACCAAGGAGTAACCAACCGAATATTGAATTAAAAGCGATGGGTTGGTTGCAACTGCCTTGTATGCGTTCACAGCGTATAGACTCCGCAAAGACGTCAGCCGCGAACAAAATATCAATTGGCCCAGGAATGTCAAACCCTGGGTCAGCCAACGGTAGTGACTCGATATGTGACCAACCTGAAGTATTCAATTTAGCGATTGGTTGATCACCACAAATTTTAGAAATCACATGCATGTTTAGTTTAAAAACCACACGGTTGTTTGTGCATATGGAGCAAGTGACGTCACCGACAACTGAAGCAGCTGTGTCACCTATACCACTAATGCTCGCAGTCGTATTCAAACAAGTAAGGTTTAAACGCTTTACTGCAGATTCGGTGATGAAATTACTCTGACTGCCAGTGTCGAATAAAGCTCGAAAAGAGTGCATGGCTCCCCAAGCATCTTGCACTTCCACGATAGCAGTCGCAAGTAACACAGTTGTGTCTGACAAACACTTTGAGACTAATGACGAGGTAGTTGGTTTGACGGATTCATCGGATTTTTCACGGTGAAGTAAAGTGTGGTGTTTCCGCTTACAAGTACGACACGAAAATACGGATTTGCACTCCCTTAATTGATGAGACGGCCTGAGGCAGTTAAAACACCATCGCTTTTCACTAGCCGTTTTAATTCGATCATCAATGGACTTCTTAAGGAACTCAGCACAAGAGGAAATCGCATGCACACCACTGCAATATGAACATTTAACGATAATGGATTTGTTATTTACATCGGCCGTATAAGATTTTTGTTCCGACGCCGCTACAAGTGAGTGTGCCATATTATGTGATCGTTTAACTACATGTGGAACGGGACTACTCTTCTGTATTGACCTATTAGACAACGGCTTAATCAAATCGCTAAAATGAGTATCTCGTTGTAAGGCTTCGCATTTCGATCTCAAGAAAGTCTTTAAATGTTCGTATGCAGGGAGTTCGATTTGTGAATATTTTTCCTCAAAGTCGCGTCGCAAGCCCGTATCCAATTTAGATAGCACATGATACACCAAAACAAAGTCCCATTGATCGACAGGTAAGCAAAGTGTTTTCAAAATGCATAGATTTTCTTCAAGGGAGTCCAACGATTTACGAAATTCAGAAGGACTGTTATGCTTAAAATCGATGTTCAAAATGTCCCTCCAACAAGTAAACGCTAAGTCCCGTTTATTCTGATAACGCGCAATAAGTGCTTGATATGCGTCAATGTAATGTTCCTTTGTCATAGGGAACGCTTTAACAACGGACAACGCATCTCCGTGAAGCGACGAAATTAAATAATGAAACTTTTCCGTATTATTAAGCGAAGTAGAATTGTGTATTAACGCATTAAACGTATCGAAATATTCCGGCCATTGCTTTATATTACCGGAGAAACTAGGTAAAGTAATTTTCGGCAAGCGAATATTAGACGATGACGAGATAGTACTATGAGATGTTGATGTCAATTCACTATTTGTTAATTGACGGTTGATCGATAAAATATTGTAATACATTTCATCGAAACGCTCCTGAATATCGTTTTCTTCGTTGTCGGAATCATTTAATATTTCTAAAATACTGAAATGAGCATCCTCAAAATTAGATTTAACATGCTTAACTTCCTGATAGTAAGAAAAAAATAAGTCACTCTGAGAACAATCAGTGACCGCCAGAGTGGCTACTTCCAATGCCTTGGCCAACCGCTTATAAGCAATAGTTCGTTTTCTGCGTAATGATGCTAAGTCCTGCACGGTATATTCAATGTCCGTCGATTTAGACTTCGATTTTTTAAGCAAACTTTGCTTACGAGTAGAATGTTTACCAAGCAGTGACATTATTAATTGATTTGTTATCGAACAAACAATAAGATAGCAATACAAAGTTTAGTAAAATTTGAAACAAATTACGAATTGAATTTGAATAGTTACGAGCGGGCGCTGCGATACGCGAGAATAAGAAACCGGTTTTTGTATTCAACGCAAACAAGTAGCTTCCGTAATTGTTATCTGAGTGCAATAGGTTTGACGGACACCGTCACGTTAGAATATAAAACTATTACAAAGTTTTGTTTGAAATGCTTAACTTAACGTATTTAAAAGATATATAATACTATAAAATTAAGCAGAAAAAGGTTTGTTGTTCAAGTGTAGGCCGATAATTAAATTAAGCACCGATAAATATGATGATTGCTCAATTTGATCCTACAATGAAGTCGATAATCTACTTAATTTTACAGTTTAGGTATCGTTTTCGATGACGACAAGCTCGTGATGATAACTCGGTATTATTTCCGATGGATTATTAGGATATAATTATGTAACTATAGCCTTACGATTAAGCGGAAAAAACCAGATACGTAATTGTTGATTAGCGAAAGTTCCCGGGTTTCGGCACCAAAAAGATGTAGTATTCGCACTGACCAAAATGGTTAGTGGCCTTCTACTACATAGGGTAGATCATGAGATCTCCGTTTAACGATTTCTGAAGGTTCACAAATTGATATAGGCAACAACAATACAATGCACGCACGTACCTGGGACTGCTGCTGCACTCGATGAACTTTCACCACGATTAGAACTTCACGAGCAGACGATCAAAGAATAGCTATGAATAACTGATCACACGCGACGATGGCTTAGGGTGTAGGTGTTAACACGATCAAGACGCAATTGCAAGTTCGTGTCTGCTCGATACAGTGGCGAACGGGAGCGTATCAGCTACCCGCAATGCAAAAGCTCCGAACTTTTAAAAGTACCGCGCACATAACAGCCGTTAATTTTGGCTGTTTTGTGTTGCCACATTGATTTATGAAACTTCGATTACGGTAACGCAACAGGTATCGTTTTCGTGGTTTTTGGGGGTCCGGATTACGAATAAAATATCTATTTCAAGATCCAAGATGGCGGACGCGACTTTTTGACAAAATGTCAATATGGGTGTCATTTTCGTGGTTTTCGGGGGTCCCGATTTCGAATACGACATCTATTTCGAGCTCCAAGATGGCGGTTGCGACTTTTTAACATAATGTCAATATGGGTATCGTTTTCGTGGTTTTTGGGGGTCCGGATTACGAATAAAATATCTATTTCAAGATCCAAGATGGCGGACGCGACTTTTTGACAAAATGTCAATATGGGTATCGTTTTCGTGGTTTTTGGGGGTCCGGATTACGAATAAAATATCTATTTCAAGATCCAAGATGGCGGACGCGACTTTTTGACAAAATGTCAATATGGGTGTCATTTTCGTGGTTTTCGGGGGTCCCGATTTCGAATACGACATCTATTTCGAGCTCCAAGATGGCGGTTGCAACTTTTTAACATAATGTCAATATGGGTATCGTTTTCGTGGTTTTTGGGGGTCCGGATTACGAATAAAATATCTATTTCAAGATCCAAGATGGCGGACGCGAATTTTTGACAAAATGTCAATATGAGTGTCATTTTCGTGGTTTTTGAGGGTCCCGATTCCGAATACGACATCTATTTCGAGATCCAAGATGGCGGTCGTGACTTTTTAATATAAAATCGATATGGGTGTCATTTTTGTGGTTTTCTGAGGTCCCGATTGCTAATACACCATCCATTTTGAGATCCAAGATGGCGGACGCGAATTTTTAACATAATGTCAATATGGGTATCGTTTTCGTGGTTTTTGGGGGTCCGGATTACGAATAAAATATCTATTTCAAGATCCAAGATGGCGGACGCGACTTTTTGACAAAATGTCAATATGGGTGTCATTTTCGTGCTTTTCGGGGGTCCCGATTTCGAATACGACATCTATTTCGAGATCCAAGATGGCGGTTGCGACTTTTTAATATAAATTCGATAAGGGTAAAATTTTCGTGGTTTTCGGATGTCCCGATTCCCAATACAACAACCATTTTTAAAAAGACCCAAGATGGCGGACGCGACTTTTTAACATAATGTCAATATGGGTATCATTTTCGTGGCTTTTGAGGGTCCCGATTCCGAATACGACATCTATTTCGAGATCCAAGATGGCGGTCGCGACTTTTTAATATAAAATCGATATGGGTGTCATTTTTGTGGTTTTCTGAGGTCCCGATTCCTAATACACCATTAAACTTGATAGGGGTATCAGTTTTGTAGTTTTCGGAGGTCTCAAAATGGATGCTGTATTCAGAGTCAGAATTCAGAATACAGCATCCATTTTGAGATCCAAGGTAGTGGACGTGACTTTTTAGCTTAATCGCTTTCACGCCTAACACCTGAACCGAATTTATTGAAATTCGGTACAAAAATAGACTGAACCTCGAAATGGAATAAAAGCTACCTTTTTGTGAAAAAGGGAATGAAGGGGCTGAAATATGAGATGAAAATTTTTATGCGATTCCTCAGTATCGAAGATAAAACCATGAAACGCAAATATTGTTCTAGCGTTTTTGAAATATTGACCCATGTGGGGATGAAAGGTTGCGTGTAAGTAGCAAAGGATGGAAAAACTTAAAACGGTAGATTGTAAAAATGCCATTTACTGTAGTGCACTTTTTGCATAATAAGTACCTACACAAAAATTCTGCCTAAAGTAACTATTCCACGCGGACGAAGTCGCGGGCAAAAGCTAGTATTTATCATAACTTCGCACGCTGAGGTGTTTCACCAAAATTTGGTTTCACGCGAAAATCACCTTCAGTTATATTATACTGGCTTGAAATAAAGTCGCATTTGACGTGAAACCTATAAAACAATCAGTGTTTGTATATCGGAAGGACTTTGAAAAAATTGTGTTAAACTATGAATAAAGAAATGTAATTTTCACTTAGTAGGATTATCGAGTAGAGCTTATGATTTGTAATACGTAAATTATAATTTTGGCTCCAATATTATTAGGCATGTCAGCTCACTGCCATCAAATAGTAATAAATCAAACCACAAGCGTTTACGGAAAGCTTGAAGTTAATTTCAGTATTACCATAAATAGCGGTAGACAAGGAAGAGCATAATCAAATAACACTTTCTTTATAGGTCATCGGAGCATTAACAGTATCTATTTCCGACGGATCGATCGTCCGACCTATTGCACTAAATACGATCCGAGTTTTGTGCGGCCTAAAAATAATAAAACGTTAGGAGGCGCAGTTGGCATGATGCATAAAAGATGCATCAGGAACGATCACGCGATGCTTAGAATGTGTCGGCGGAGACATAAAGCACGTACGGATAACGAGCGAAAATATGCTTACTCATTCACCGGTTCAATTGCAACTTGTTTAAATTTCAGAAACCATAATAAGATTTCTCCCGTCTTACCAGTTCGTCTATTTGTGTCACTGATTTAGAGATTCCTAAAGATGTCTTCGCCAAAATAGTTTGATCACTCTACTGTCTTCAAAACTAAAAACGGCAGGTTATGGACAGAAATTCTAAATAATACCATCATCAGCGAGCATGGAACTATCGATGAATATTAATTGAGAGTAAAATTTTATAAAATCGAATAAAAATAATTTGATAGATATTCATAAAGAGTGTAAATGGCAAATGTGGTCGATAAAGTATATAATGTAACTAGCTTATGCCCGCGACTTCGCCCGCGTAGAATAGTTGCTTCGGGCAGCATTTAAATTTTCTTATTATTTCTTCTAACCCAAGCACCATATACCTACAAAATTTCATGAATTTTACTTAAAAAATTACGGATTTCCATACAAACTTTCATCCCCTATTTTATCCCCTTAGAGATTGAATTTCCAAAAATCCTTTCTTAGTGCACCCCTGGACCTCATAAGGAACCTACGTACCAAATTTGGAATCTCTAGACCCAGCGGTTTGGGCTGTGCGTTGATATGTCAGTCAGTCAGTCATTCATTCAGTCAGTATTAATTTTTATATACATATACTGGGTGTAAAAGACATGAACAGTCAAACGAGAACCATGTATTCTATACATCAAAATAAGACATATTTAAAAAAAAATATTGCTGGGAAATGATTTTAATTTTTTGGTGTTAAAAAAATTTGCAAATTGTACCGCGCAATGTAAAGGGCTTAACTCGCACGCAACTCACAAAACCGCGATAATTTTGCCAGACGGCGGCGGCCCCGTTCGTTTGTGTCCGTGCGCATCGAGTTATTTTTTGTTATTTTTTGTTATGAAATACTAAAAAAATGATATTGTTCCTTTGGAAAATAATTAAGAAATAACGTATAGAATACGTATTCATAAAAAAATGAAAAAAAAAATTATGACTTTGACCTTCAATAAAATCTTAACTATCAATTTCCCAGGTATAGTCTAAAGGAAAAAAAATGTTATGATGGTGAGCAGAATACATGGTTCTCGTTTACACGTATACACTGTTCATGTCTTTTACACCCTGTATAGATAATCAAATTATCTAACTAAATCCTTGTGGAACCTGGAAACTTACAGAGCGTCGCACAATATATTTGACTGCGGTATTTTGTGAGGTCGAAGTGGGTGAAGGGCCCATCGATGCTAACTAGCTAATTCGCTGACTTTACCTCGTTGGTTTTGTGTTCAACAGTTAGTAGGCTATTGGGACAGTGGATATTTTTATCTGTTTTAAATACATCTTCATATGGGATCAAACTTCAGGACGTAATCGGTGACACAAAGGCACTGGGAGACTTCTTGAAAGAGTTGGACTGGCCCTATCATTAAGAACTTGTGTTATGTATACGGACAAATTTAATATACATAATAGTATAGATATTTTTATGAATAAACTTAAATAAATACATTAACAACACTGACTCGTGAATGCTCGTGTTCATCACACAAATATTTGCTCCTACCAGGACTCGAACCCGGATTGCTTGATGTGTAGGCAGCGTTACTGACCACTCCACAGCAACTCTACCATGACGACGTGAAGTAACTGTAGAATTTTGTATACTTTTGTATAGGATATCTGTCAAAATTTTATGCCAAGTAAGCAAAATTTACACAGATAAGTTATTCCCAGCCTCCGTTCCCAGCATTAAAGAAAGATTTCAAAAATTTCAAAACGATACCTTCATGGGGTTTGAAAAAAGAATTAGCAAAGATCGAAAAACCTTACTCCACTCAAACTCTCGAAAAGCCTGTCATTCAAAGTCTGATGTTAAGCAGTGTTAAGCCGATGTTGCAATGAATCTTTAGTTTTTCAAGTCTTGAAGGACTAAAGATTTATAGACTCGTAATTCCAAGCAATAGAATGTTAGCAGGTACGAGAAACTTTTTGGTGTTTTAAAAAGCAAGTTCTTCATGGTTGGAAACACATGTAATTTTAGGACGAAACTTTGGCAGTATTTCTTAACAAATCCCTAGGGGTCTATGAGAATCTTAAAGGGATTTAAGATAAGGATTTAACATTTAAAAATATTCTCTTTTATGGGATGTAACTGGGGCGGAAAATAGTTCAAAATCATTGGTTTTTTTTTAGTAATGATATGTACTCGTTGATAATTGATTTCTGAATATGGAATTCTATTCAAATCAATACTGAGGAATTCATTTTGTTCGTTGTAGCGCTAATTGAAAACTGGCCTAACGAATAAAATGCTTAATGATTAATTTTAGAACAAAAGAACTCCTTCATTCTGGACCACTTTATTAAGATATTATTTATCATTCATTACTCAGTTGCCATTCTAATAATCGCTTTGACATAAATAATCGCTGGTACACATTTCTAATCCGTTCGTAGATTGGCGTTTACCTCCGTCATGCTTTATTGGTTAAATAATTGAAAAGCTTTTCAGAAACGAAACGTACGTATTTTCCCGGGGTATTTTCAATCCTTATATTTAGCCGCGGCAATAATAGACAGGTTTGTTGATATTATTATTATTATTTACATAAATTAACCCTCTTTTAGATGCCGAAACTTGAGCGTTCACTCAATTAGTCAAAACAACGTCAGGAAGAGCCTAACAGATGTTGAAGTTTCATTATAGTACGAGAGCCCACGACCAAAACCATGTCTCATAGCAATACGGCAAAAACCCTATAAAATCGTTAGATTGTATGATTCTGAACCCGACTAGGTGTGTAGTAACGGTCGAAAGTGTAGCAACTGCGTGGGAGGCCATTTCTGCTGTGTCAAAAAAAAAAGACAGTCGGTATTATAGCAATACGTCTGATAGTGAAAATGTACATAGATTTTATAATTGTATTACGAAAAAGTTTGTTTTCAGACATTTTGCTTGTAGCATATAGCCTGAGCGCATTTTTGAAAATGTCAACAAATTTAGCCGACCTGTATCATAGCAATACGGATAATTTTTTTTTCAACTTTTCGTATTGCTACCATGATTACCAAAAACCTGTTTTCAGACACTTTAAGTGTAGCATATACTCCCAACTTCAACTTCATCCCAGTTTCCTTTTGTGCGATTTATTTCAGTCCTTCAACTTCAATGTTACGGTTTCGGGTAAATTCTTTGTTAATTATCATCTAATAAATTCAGGGTCGCAACGTATTCATTGGTTTGTAACAGAAAATTCAAGATGCCTCAATACGATTTTTAAATGATATCTGAGTATCGAAAAGTTGTCTGATAGAGAAGGTGCTACACTTAATTTGTCTGATATAAATTTTTTGCACATGTGGACAACTTATTTTATCATGTCCAACAATTTTCAGACATATTGCTATGATACCGATCGGTAAAATTTGTTAACATTTTCAAAACGGTCTCAAAATTTAATGCGTTCACATTTCCGTCTGAAAATTGTTTTGTTCGCATCAAATAACCAAAATTTACTAATAAAAAAGATTTTCAGACGTATTGCTATGAGACATTTTTTTTGTCTCATTTTTAATTTTTTTAAGTAATTTTACGGGTTTGCGCTACACCACTAACGTCTGAAAAATATGTTTCCGGTATCTCGGAACTATTATTTAACTACAGTCTGCAAATCAGACATATTGCTATGATGCAGTTCGGTAAAATTCTTTGACAATTTTGAAAATTCGGTCAGATCAAACGCTACGCGGAAAATGTCTGATATTGGTATTTTCGAGTTCAGGATAATCGTATCTATCGATTTGATGCGGTTTTGGCCGTATTGCTATGAGACAAAAATTTTGGTCGTGGGCTCTCGTACTTATGATTTCTTTGTTATTCCAATAAGTTTTTTGATGAAATTATATTATTTATAAATAGACATTTGTAATAAACTTAAAATATACTTTATTGATATATTATGAATATTATGAAATGTGGTTTGTATACCAAGATTTATAAATAGCTATAAATACTTTTGTAACATAATCCCCTATTCAATTTCATTCTTTATTCTCGCTTTGACCCCTTTCATAAAAATTAAAACAATTTGGTAAAAAAAATATATATAAAACCATAAAGTGAAAGAAAACAAGCGAGGTATATCCGTATTCACAAGTTTTAATTATAAATTACGGTCACGTATCTACGATATTCGTATCTGCGTTTTAATTAAAGCAAATGTAAAAGGAAATCTTATTTCGAAATACAAATCGTGCTCTTAATTATTACCATCACAGATTAACACAAACAAAGGAAAGGTAAAAACGCGACTAATTAATAAAAGTGATAAAACAAAAGTCAATGTTTTATTCAAATCAGGTACATATTTTACTATGATTAACTAAATGCAAATTATTCTTGACTTCATTAGAATATTTGTACAAAAAGTAACTCATACATGCACTGTACTATTTTAATTCAATGCCATTTGAGAATATTCTGCAATCAGCAATAATGTCTTTCGATTATGATTTCACAATTAGGAAAAGTTAAATGCACTCTTCGGATTTCGTTTAGAAAACTTAGCAGCTTTTACCTGTACCTGTGCAATACAGGGTCATCTAAAAATTACAATCAGAAGCTCCTCTGTGCTTCTAAAAGCATGTTGAAGATTCAATGATCGCGATACTCTCTGATGGGCATGTATGAGAAGCACTACAAAATGACCTAGTGACTCTAGGACGGACATATTATTTTAATCACGGATCTCAAGCGTGTACTACTGAAGAGCTGAAAGCACTATCGTAATCGCGACCACGCAATAAAAACCAATAAATACTTTGATTTAACAAACCAAATAAGCGACATCGATGGTTTGTATGCAGTTTTGATGGTTTATAGTAGGACTTATCTAGAACTTCATTAAGTTCTGTACTAGAACGCTTATCTAAAGACAGGACTTGCAGAATCTTATCAAATGTGACTGGGCAATAAGAGAAGTCAGGGTAGTAGAGGGGAGTGTTGATGTATCATAAGGGAATCATAAGTTAATGTATCATAATCTTAAATCTTGGGCAACAAGTCCCAGGCACTGTTCCTGGTTCTCCTCTCTGCAACACCATGTACCCGGGACACGCACACGGTAAATCCATGTAATGCTAAAAGGTTTATTGTCCACCAAGGGTCAGCGTGGTAGCACTAAGCTACTAGATATTACTATCTTGTCGCAGCCTTCCTACGTGATAGTAGTGCCTTTTTTACAGTGAGGTCAAATGCATTTACGCATCGTCCCTGCGGGGTGGTGCTAACCATAGGGGATATGTGGGACTTGAGGTAAAGGTGTTTCCTCCATACCCACTAAACATCCTCCCCGGCCTGACCTCCAGTGCGATATTGCGGGATGGCTCGGGATCTGCGCACATGAACGCAACTACACCGAGACCGTCCCAACGCTGCCCGTCTAGGCACTCCTTGTGCACCAATTGGTATCCAGCAGCCCACAGGGGCTAACGATTAACGCAAGCCCCTGTGGGCCGCTGACCGACGCCGGCCTTATAGGCCGCCTCCTCACCGACGGCTGCTCGACCTGGCGCGTCCTCCTGACGAGGACACCGGGAGCAGCCATCGGGCCGCACACGGGGGACTTCGTTCGCGGTCGTGGCCCTGAAAAGGGCCATACGGAACTAGATGTGGTGGGAAAACAAAAACAACTTGACGAGGGCATGTGACTTCGAATGCCAAGGCGACAAACTTGACATCAAAAGCCACACACCCGCCGAGAAAGTATCCCCACCACGTTACCAAGTTCCGCCACGAGGAGGCTTCCGGACGAGGACCCCACGTGATAGTAGTGCCTATCAAAAGCTGACTTTGTCAGGTACTATCTATTATTATTCTTTCCCTTCATTTTAGAAGGATTTTTCTTTTTAATTTATCAACCCGATAACAACTCTGCATATAATGCTATATAGTTTATCATCAAAATATTCTATGATAAATTTAATAGTATTCATAGGTACGTAGTACGTACATACACGGATTTATTTAGTAAAAATCTAATGCCAAATTCTTAAGCAGCATTGTCGATATCAAAGCATACGGCACCAAATAAATTGGAAGTAGGTAACGGAAATGCTGATATAGGTACATACACACTAACATACGTATACATTAATATACTCACTAATACACATACACCCACACATGTCACTTCTATCATGTGACCACCGAAGTCGCTAAGTCCCTTGATAGCCTGATTATGATCTCTTACCAATAAGTTACACCTATACAGGGTGAATTTTTCAAGTGGGCCTTTATGGCCAAACCCTAAACTATAAGGATTATCGAAAAATGCTCAAAGGAGTCGTGAGTCCGATTTTGATGACAACAAAAACTGCATAATCGGATTTTTTAATAAAATAATGATCATCGCTTTGATTATCGCTTCAACCAAGGTGGAACAAGTAAGATTTTATTAAAAATTTAACATTTTTTCATTAGTTGCCCTCATAAGTATCATTACTTACCAGAAATCGATCCTTATTAACAACACTATCGAATGGCGTAATAATACAGAGTGGGTTTTTTTTTCAAAATCATTGGGTACGATTCCTGGCTAGGATTATTAATTTTTTAAAAATCCAATGATGCAGTTTTTGTTTTCATCAAAATCGGGCTCGCGACTACTTTGAGCATGTTTCGATATTCCTTATAGTTTAGGATTTGGCCATGAAGGCCCACTTGAAAAATTCACCCTGTATATCAGAATTTATTTTGTTATTACCATAATGTTTGATACGTTCTCAGTTTATTTAGGACCTTTGGGGCAAAGTAGCTAAATTCCCCGCAACCCACGCTATCGACTTTAACTTGTGATACAAATAACGTGAGGCGTTTTACTGACCTATTTTCCCATATCACAAATATAGGCAATATGTTTCAGTTCTCATCCTAGCCGACGATATGTAGCCGCAACAATATGGAACGTTTGTCGCCGTTACGGAATAAAGCCCACAAGAGGCGTCTAGTCATTGATAATGGATGCCGTGTTGCATACATACCTGGTTCTTAGGACATCGCCCTCAATATACTAAGTGTCATGAAATAAAAATAGGGAGTAATTAGCGTTCAAGATTAATACTATATTTTTTAAATTAGAGCCAGAATTTATGACCAAAACTGGTAATCATTATTCTTCGGATGTTTGCAGTATAATTATTGACATTTAAAACATAATAACAAAAGATGGCTGAAGATGTTGTCAATAATTGAAGTGAAACAAGATGCTTAACATTAAATAGGATGACGATACACCTTGATTGCCCTCTGGCCTATCCATGGAGTACTGGAAATTAAGTTGTAATTTTGCTATTATGGATTCAATCAATACTTCCATAAGTATATATTGTGAAGAACCAATCCGAAGAGGCAAGAGTTTAATCAGTTAAAAATTCACATATTTTCGAGAAAATAAAAATGTTTTTGTTTTTTAGAGGAAATTTTAAAATATTAATAGTCGTTATGTATTAGAAAATCCTTTGAGTGGCACCCCAAAACACCAAAACCAAAACAACCGTTGAGTGGCGGGCCCCTCCGCGGGGAGTATGAAAAATGCAATTAACAATCAGACATAATATGTCTGCGTGCCACCCGCGCGATATAAACTGTCAGACATATTATGTCTGCCTGCCACTTCAGGGGAGCAATATTATTAAAAGTATTAGCATTCAGTAATTTATTTGAAATACAGAAAAAGCTTAATAGCTATCTCAGAATTATTAATTTATTGTTGATGGATATGGTAAAGAAAAATAAGATTGAAAAAGAACATTGTGATCTTTCTAATACTTTGGAAATAAATCTTATTAAAAATCAGCAGTTTCTTAGAAAAAAGCATTTTTTTAAATATACCTATCACATTTTTGGTGATTGGTACTGCCTTGTGCTCTCCAATATATTTTAGTTGTAATATGATAGTACCTAGTCAAGACGTAGCTCTGATGTTACTAGAACATTATTGACATGGTTACAACAGAGCAATATGAAGACGGCAAATTCAATTATGAACTGAAGAGCAGTGTAATGTTAGATGACACTTAAATACGGCTACCATAATCATCAAAAATGTACAAACATACAATCATACGATCACACTCGTAGTCCCATGAGGGGTTGAGCAGGGGCTTAAGTAACATTTTGTAAGACATTCTATTCTATTCTTAATTAATGGCATCGCGACGCATTAAACGTACGCATTTTGCCAATGTCAAGTGAAAAAGTAACTAAAGTAACAAAAATTGTAGGGGTGATTTGGGCTAAAAATGGACTCTCTCAACACGTGTTTTTACTACAAGAGCTAGCCTATCGCCTACATAAAAGAGGCACCAAACGCTAAAATTACCAATCCTTCAGTTAACAAACTCACACAAAAGTCAACAACTAGGACATATGGTACACTCAAAATCATCTTAGTAGCTGAGTATATAAAAAAAATAGATAATTGTCATAGAGAAGCGTTTTTTACTTTGAATGAACAATAACTAATTTACATTTTAAGTAGGAATAACTGTTTTAATAACATCAAAGCACATAAAGTTGAAGTGAAATATTTTAAAAAAATTGGCACGATGCCAATTTATAAATTACCTACCAGCGGAATAGCGAGCTATATATATATATATCCCGACCGTATTCGGCCACAGCGACTTAGATATAACTATTGAGAGCTTCGTTGGTGTGCTCTCAGGTGACTGACGTAACCAATTTTTGCAGTAAATGTACGATCACATTCACTGCAAGTCAGCACCCCTCCCACGTAATTATAATGAATGGCCACAGGTGGTCGGGCCTTGAGTTCGTTTCGCCGAGCATCAAGCTCTGCTCTACGCTTCACCTCAAAATCCAATACTTTGGTGTTCACTGTATGCCTCCACAGTGTTCGTTCTGCTGCCAATGTCTCCCATTGTGACGGTTCCAGATCACATCGCTTCATGTGACGCTTAAGCACATCTTTGTAACGCAGAAGTTGACCGCCGCATTTGCGCTTGCCACCCTGCAGTTCTGAATAAAAAATGCGTTTCACTACTCTATCGTCAGACATGCGGGAGACATGGCCACTCCACCGCAGTTGCCGCCGCATTATATACGCCTCTATTCCAGCGACATTAGCGCGCCGTAGAATTTCCGTGTTACGAACACGATCGGACCAGTGGACATTCATTATGTCGCGTAGGCATTTCAGGTGGAATTTGTCTAATGCGCGGATATACTTGCGGTATAGGCACCATGTTTCGGAGGCATACAAGAGATTTGGCAGAACGATCGCCATGTAAACAGCCACTTTTGTGGAGAGCTTAATGTCATGAGAACGGAACACCCTATGACGAAGTCTACCAAAGGCTGCAGCAGCTGCTCCAATTCTGCTGTTGACTTCATCATCAACGAGGCATCTTGATGTTATGGTGCTTCCCAGATATTTGAATTTATTCACCTGCTTAAGCGAGTCTCCACGAATTCTTATATCGAGCGTGGCGCTGTTCAATGTGGCAATATCAAGAGACATGACTTCAGTCTTCTTCACATTGATCTTAAGGCCAAATCTGCTACACGACTCGTCAAGACTCGACATAAGGCTCTGTAAATTTTCTGGGGAATCCGCCACAAAGCACAAATCATCTGCGTACATCATCTCAGTGATAATAGTGTGAGATACCTTTGTGTGAGCTTTTAACCTAGCCAGGTTGAAGATTCCACCGCCATCGATACGGAAACGAATGCGAATGCCTTCCAACAAGGTTTGCAAGGACTCCCGCACTACAACTGCAAAGTACAAGGCGAAGAGAGTTGGAGCAAGCACGCAGCCCTGTTTAACGCCACAACTCACTAAGAAGAACTCTGAGTCTTCACCCTGCACACTGACACAACATCGCATGTCATCATGCAGGAGACGGACCAACCTAACAAACTTCTCCGTACATCCAAGCTTCCTAAGTACCACCCACAAGACCTCCCGAGGTATGCTGTCGAAAGCCTTCTCCAGGTCAACAAAACATAGATACAGAGGCTGACCCTGCTCTCGACATTTCTCTTGAAGTTGGCGAACGGAGAAAATAGCCTCACACGTGCTTCGATTTGGTCGAAAGCCAAATTGGGTCTCAGGCAGTATGTCTTCCGATAAGGACATCAAGCGGTTGAGATTTTATCAAAACTTAGAACATGTTTATGCTGAACATGTTCTGATAAAATTTCAAGATGGCGGTTATATCCAATGATTTTTGGCAGCTCAAAGCGATAAATGGCTATATCATATCGTGTTTCGGATGACACGCTAGGCGGGCTGATGAGAATCGTCCGCAATCTGGGCGGCTGCGTCAACCACTACACTACCGCGACACTGCTTTCGCCGTGGAAATTTGTCAGTGCTTGGTGCTTGTATTTTTATGTATTTTACTCATTTTTAAAATATTTACGCGTTTGTAACGCAATAATAATTCCATTATATAAAAATGTCCTTAGACATACAAAAAAGACAGAAAAAGAGGTATCTTGGAAACAGTTCATTTTACATGAGACCATAGATTTTTAATTACTTCAGTTTACGTGAGACTGCGTCACGAAAGAAATGGGTATTTTTTAAGGTTTACTAGTTTCAAAATAGAAATAAATGATTTCGTAACTTCGTCACCTGCACCTTACCAAAAATAATCTGTCTTTTACTCTATTTCGTCTTTTAACAAGGTCAATGAACACCTGCTATATTGCGTGCTTACTAAATAATAAGCCATTCGGAATATATGAGCAAGCCAAACCTTACAAGGTTACCCACTAATAGAAAAATCTCCAGATATAACTTGAAAGACGAAGACAAAAAATAAGTTTCTGGTGCTTATTTTGTTAGAACTATAAATACTAATTTTGTTAGAACTATAAATACTAATTTAGTTAGAACTATAAATAGAAGGGAAATATTAGCATCAAATCATTGTCATAATTCATTATTACTTTCTCGTATACGTAGTAAAGAGGAAGTCTTATAATCGTCAAAAAATTCGAACTCGAGATTTTGTCGGAATTACACGTTTTGTACCTCCCTGAGTCCAAAAATACCGTTTTTGGAATTATGTCTGTTAATGTGTGTCTGTGCGTTAGTACGTGCGATAACTCGAGTATGCTTTAACTAATTGCAACCAAATTTAACATGCATGTATGGCATCAAAATATAAGGTTTTTATCAACTTTTGAGTCATCGATCACGAAAGATAAGCGACCAAGTGCGCGGTCGGCACTCGGATGGGTGACCAAAATTTAACATGCATGTGTGACATCAAAATATAAGGATTCTATCAACTTTTGAGTCATTTCAGGTATACGAGAAAGTTAAAGGGAGACCACTCCTGATTTTTTGTTACACTTTCAAATTTTGCAATGAACTCATTATGAAAGACCTGGACTGCTGAGATGATTGGAGTATCATTTGTTCTGGTTCCGTTTTTGTACACTAGTTCACTGGAGGTTTAGTTGGTTGATATTGGGTTTGATGGTCCCTCAAAGCGCATTGGAGAGGGCTATGCTTAGAGTTTCTCTACGTGATCATACCAGAAATGAAGAGATCTGCAGGAGAGCCAAGGTCACCGACCGACATAACGCAAAGAATTGCGAACCTTATGTGGCAGCAGGCAGAGCACATTGCGAGGAGGACTGTCGCTGTGACGAAAAGGTTCTCGAATGGCGGCCGTGTACTGGGAGATGCAGCGTTGGTTGCAGCCA
Source organism: Elophila nymphaeata (assembly GCA_955850985.1). Taxonomy (NCBI): domain Eukaryota; kingdom Metazoa; phylum Arthropoda; class Insecta; order Lepidoptera; family Crambidae; genus Elophila; species Elophila nymphaeata. The sequence continues at coordinate 8,383,854 of OY039078.1, forward strand.
CAGGTTGCAGCAGAGAACCTGTCGCTATGTTGAGATAAATCATGGCTCATGTTGCCAGATATTTCTTTTTGTTTAACCAAATGTAACCTATGGCTCTGATCAACTCTTTTGAGATATTATCTATACTAATATTATAAAGATGAAGTTTTTATTTTATTTCAGAAACTTCTGGTTCGAATTGAAAAATTCTTTTTGTGTTGGATATTTCATTTATCGATGAAGGCTATAAGTTACACAATAACAGACATTAACGTGAGCGTAGCTGTGGGCGACCACTAGTGTACATATAAAGGGAGAAAAAAAGACCGTGGTTGTATTGACGATGGCAAATTCTACGGAGAGGAAACATACCTTTGTTTTTAAAAATCATTGAAAAATTTAAAGATTTTTGAAAAATCACCTGCTTGCCGAGAATTGAACCGGTGCAATGTGAAAAAATAAAACATTCTGCATTTATGATACCAAATTGGTTTCGCTCGATCTAATCTCATCACAGTCCTAATACTTGCAATATTGTAGTACATAGGTATATTTATATACTTATAGAAGACACACACGTTACAAAAGTACCAACAATGTTATTGTTTTCCAGTATTGCGTACCAATTACGAAATCGATGGCTTTAAAAATATATACCACATTGGGCATTCACTGTTCATAGAAAAGTCAATAACGCATGACGTAGCGGCGGGCGAGCGACCCAGGCGAGTTTTCCACACGTCTCATTATTTATGACTGTTACACACGTACTGTGGATAGTAAGAGTATTAAAGCCTTGCTGAGGTAATATTATTGGAATATTTTCGGTGAGAATTGGTCCTTCTTTGGCAGAACCGGATAATTTTCTAATTCCGTCAACATTTTAGTCCACGTCCCACTAATAGCCGTTTAGTTCCCGGTCTCGAATAGAACTACTCTTTTTTATCTTGTGAGTATAAAAGGCGACTAAGGGATATTTTGTTCCCTGTGAAGATCATCGCACCGGTAGTAACTCGCAAGGTGGTGAATCAGCCATCTCTAAATATCTTGGGAATATTTGGAGTACTAGTGTCAAAAGAGGACAGGCCATAAAATCCAATGGCGAAACCTAATAACGTATGCTGATAACTCGACACTCTACACCGGCCCCAATAAAATTGGTAGCAAGTTTGAAGAAAAGAAGAAGACGTCCCATTAATGAGCACATATGCAATATAGAGCCTTCCTTAACTACATGACCTGGCTAAATGCTAGGTACAAACAATTGCTGTAAAATGAAAGGACCAATTTTAAACATGCCTTCCGAAGCACGCTAGTGAACCATCCCGAACTGCAGAAAACCAAAGTAGATTAATTTCTGCAAAATCACAGCAATTTACATCCTACGAAACGTCGAATCTGGAGGATCAGCGCGTCAAAATGATGATGATATTGAAGTACTTTAAATTGTTAAAAAACATACCACCGCTTCGGATGAAATAATTATCACTCTCTTTGGATAACTATTATGCTGGTGGAGAAAAAAACAGCGCAACAAACTCCTACAGCTTCCAATTAGGTTAGATCATGGATCATCATCTGATCAATAAAGTACTGCCTTCCCATTTGATTGATTAGTAAAGATTTTAATCATGAAAGGTTCAAAATCAGTCAGAGCCATAATGTAAGGTCCTATTACTGCTTGAAACATGACTTTATAATTAAGAGATTGGAGGCACGCACGATTGACTTAGTTCGGAGAAATGAAGCGAAGCGCCAACATTATATTAGTTAAGTTTCAACGTGAATAAACCTTTTCAGAGGTTGTACCTGTATTTCACCGACCACTGAATAGTATGTTGGTTGTTTGCCAAAGTTTTTTTAATGGCTAATAAACGCGGGTCAATGGGTAATAAATTGGCGTAGAAATTTTCTGTAAACGGAACTAAAATCATAATAAATAATGTTAAAGAAATTCCAGAAACAGTAACAAAGAAACCTATTAAGCAACATAACAAATTGATCTGCACTATTTGTATCATCGGTAGGTTCATGATTACTTTTCATAACCAAGGGAAGTGAGTTAGTAGAACTTCGATGGAGTTAGTAGGTTTATGTGAATCAATTAATAAATCGATATGATCAAAACTTGCAAATAAAAAGTGTTAAATAATATGGCAGATGTTACCTGACCAAAATAAATGGCAGAATTTCATGATATGTTGCGGAATTTCACGATTTTGCCAGTTATTCGATCGATCGATGACAGACTAAGCCCCATTACTTTTGTATCTTAGGTGAAACCTCGGCTACAAAAATGTCGGTTAAAGTCAACCCGTGTTTCTAGCCAGTCTTTTTGGGTTTACGGGGCTATTATATTTATGTATTTTTGCTTAAAATAGTAAAAACTCTATAGTCATTGAGTTTGTTTCTCTCTCCTCTTCTTCGTCTTTTTTTCTATCTGATTTTGAGATTTGGATAACGAAAGACATTTATTAGTGTATTTAAGACTTGTTGGTCTAAAAGAACGACTCGTTATTTATATCTTGTCATTCGGGTACTAAGACGTCACCATCAGGACTCGCTTATTTATGTCCTTCTTTCTAAAATTCAAAATAAAAAAGTGATCATAAAAAATTAAAGCAGGTCTCAGTCACTATTTGACTTTATATTTCCATCTTCAGGTTGCAACAATTGGACGTAGTTATGCAAAAACGTTCCAACCCACGCATAGGTCAAGCTGAGAAAAACGCATTTATGTGTTTTAGCGGTACGCTTTTTTGTTGTAACGAGTTGAGCTAAGTAGTATGGACAACTTAAACTATTGATTTAAATATTATTTTATTACATATATTTCATTAACATTTAATAATAATAATCATACAATTTTTCGGAAATTGTACTTGGAACGTTTTAAAAAAAAGCTTTTTTGTACGAAGGTGTCTCATATCTTAATTTGCAAAAACGATCCACAATGTCAAAGTTGGTGTATTTTGAGAAATTGTAACATTTATTTTAAAAATATGTATATTAAAAAATGAAACAATATTACCAAAAAGAATTGTAACATATTTTTTAATCAAAACATGTTTTAACCCGGCGTCATTGTGGCGGAAAAAAGGTACATACATGATCGTTGAGGAGGGTCATTACGACCATGTAATTATTTTACCTGATATAACAGAAAATATTTATTTCATATGAATAATTGTTTAGAATTTTTAAACCTACCAATAGAATAGTTTGAAATTAAAACAATGTATTTCATATTTAATCAGTTTAATTCAAATCTAAACGAAGTTGAAGTTAGTAACAACAATTTGTTATATTCTTAAACTTAAAAAAACGTCTTAAATCTAAGATAATTTTAATCTTTAATAAGGAACTTTTGAAATTAAATAATAGCAACATTATGTAAAATAACAACTTTCTTATAATCAGTTGTTTTTTTAGGGTTTTCACTACAGTTATTGCAGTAGGAAATTAGATGTTCGCTACATACAAACTTATGACAAGCCTTAAAAATATGACTAATCTTCCTGTCTTTTAGGTATAAGGACCGTCTTGGATCTTTTGTTGCCTTCCAGATATGTTTAGGTAATAGAGGGTTTCTAGATGTTTCTCCCGTAAATTCAATAGATCTGCATAAGCAGCCATTTTATATCTTACTAGGTCATTCAAATAACTAAAAATACTTAAGTAATAAAAATAATTTGTGGCACAAACTAGCAACGGCGTCGTTGAGCAGGATTATATTGACCCTGTCGCAGGTTTGCGCAAGTTTTACTTGTTACACGAGTATCGGGCAACTCAAGCCAGGTGTGCAATGAGGCGGGGTGATCCTTACCTCCATCTACTGAGATTCACTACAGTGTGCAATAATTGTTTCATAAAAAATTTTCAAATCCAAAACGTGCAGGGTCATATTGACCCTGCCTCAATGACGCCGGGTTATGCTTAAATATCGTCATAGTTCATTATCCTGAACGAAATACATCCCCCCACAAAATCCATCAGCTTCGTAATTGTAACTTCTTCAGACGCTTTCATTTTTTTTTATAAAAACTAAGGCAATCAGCTGGGATAAATTTATAGATGAATTATAAATCAGCCAATTTAGCTGGAGCAATTGGTTTTCCGTTACGCCACAGGTGCTGAAAATCAGATTTATTTATTGGTAAAATTAATTATTTTTTTATCTTTTAATGTAAACTTCCATAAAATCCTCATCAAAAGATGTTCTCATAAAAATCAAATATATCTTAGCTTTTTCAAACTTTATATTTTACTTACCGATAAAATAGTTCAAAGGAACTTGGAGCACATAAGAGAAATAAGAATCACTACATTTATTTTTTTAATAATGTTCCACTAGTCATGAGTCACAAGGGAAGCTGTATAATCTTTATTCGTTAATCGTTTCAAATGTAATGGAACATTTACTACATTAACACAAGGACATTATTTTTACTACATTATTTTTGTTAGAACGTTCCAGACTTCATAACATTATACATTTTTATAAGTCTGTTATTCAATAATCGGCTCAAAAATAATTGGAACATTGAAAAGAAGTTACATTAAACCAAACAAAGTGTAATATTGTTTTCTGACCACACATGTGTATGATGATAATAATATTTTTGTGAATGTTTTGGTACTATCAGTGTCTATATTTAGTAATTTATTTCATTAACATTAACTAAGATAGTATAATTTCTTATGCAAAAAGACATTTCCTCGAATTTTGCAAGTAGATTTATTTATACTGGCTCTAATATTAGCTTAAAGGTGATAGCTAGCAATTAATTATTTATTTCAAGATGCCTAAGCATTTTGTTACCTACTAAATTAAATAATATGTTGTATTGAAGTCAAATCTTACCTTGTTGAGAACAAAAAAAACGTGATGGATCGTTTCAGGAATAGATAAATTTATATTCCCGCAACTATATGCGATTTGAATCATTTATATTTGCCGCTATGACCTATCTTAAACATTACAAATAACATGGAACGTTTTAAAGAAATAGATATTTCAAATGACAGTTTTTTTTCAAAATGTTCCAAGATGATTGAGTCATTATTTTGATGTTTTTGGGTAAAGGACAGTTTTTTTCAAAATGTTCCAAGATGACTGAGCCATTCTTTCCATTTTTTTGGGTATAAAATGAATTAAAACAGTACGATCCAAGATAATTGGCACTGTATTAAAATATGATTAGGTTGTTTGGTTCGTTTCATCACTTGGACCTATTTATTATTTCGAAGATTTTTGTCTTAAGAGAGTCAATGTCTTGAGCACTTGATAGAACGACCCAAAATACCTAGCTTGGGCACAGAAACTCAATTTTGACAACTTTGTGGATTGGAACGTTTTTGCATAACTACGTCCAATTTATACAACGAGAAAATTTAATTGGTCTGAACATGTAGCACCTGCGTAGCACAGCAAAATATTAGTTGCTCATAAGGCAGGCCCGAGCTGCGGAAACTCTTCAATTGGATTATTTTAAAACTCCTTTTATTAAGTCGAACGTATTATTTCTTCCAGAAGTACTAATTTACAAACTTTCCGTCCGTAATTAAGTATAGCGGAATCGCTAGCTTGCTAATGAAACAGTTTGGAATTTAGCGTTTAGAATTGTTTTATTTCACGCCGGAATAAACTCCGTTAGAATGGTAAATGAACTTGTGTTTATTTATTATTATTATTATCATCATAATCAAATAGAATTATCCAGATTTTAGCGTACCTCATTTTTAACCCCCGGCGCAAAAAGAAGGGTGTTATAAGTCTGACCTGTCTGTGTGTCTGTATGTGGCATCGCAGCTCCTAAACGAATGGACCTATTTAGATGCGTTTTTTGTTTGTTACAAAGCTGACGTAATCGTGATGGTTCTTAGCTATAAACTTATGTCGTGGGTTACGTAAAATATTGTTAGTATTTATACATTTTAGTAGCATTATCTGTATTTACTTTTAAGTTTGCTTTACATCCTCATATTAAAAAAAATCTCCATGAACTACCTTTATTAGAGACAATGTAAATGACTTAATCAATTTTTAGGAGAGGTAGAGGTAAAACGGATTTCCCGCTAGAATTTGGAGCGCACCTCCTTTTACAGAGGACCACAGTCAAATAACACTTAATTATATGTTTCTATTAGACAGTTAGGGTTTTTTATTCTTTATTTAATTAAGGACTTCTTACCATGGTTTGAGGTTATGTCAGACCCATTGTATCTTCTCAGTTACAAAATATAATGTAAGTATTACAAGACAGAAATTCTAATTAATAGATAAGTAGTAAGCGAGTTAGATTTAATTAGTTAGGTTCCATTGCAACAAGAGATTAAGGTTGGCTACCCGTGAATGGCACGACGCGTCATAGTGGCAACCATCTATAGGCTATGTCTATGGGGACTTCTTACCAGCACGCGAGCCGTAATATGTTCTCCAAACAAATAGCATTAGAAAAACATTCACATAGTTTAAGTACTAAGTGAAACGCTGGAGTGTAGTATAGAAGAGGTCATTAATAACTTAATTAAGTAGGACGCGCGAAGCCAATATGACTTAATGGTGTTAACTGTAAAAGCACAGAGGACTTTGGAGCGTCACAGGAGATTTTGAAAAAGGCAAGTTCCTTGACGAATCCTCTGGCCTGTAGGGCGTCCTTTAAAGGGTTATTTGTCGACAGATGTCACCTGTGATAAAGTCTCATTGTCGTCCAAAATATTTGTACAGTTGCAGATGCAGGTGACTCCTACATAACCTATTGACCTTATGTTCTGAGTAGCTGAGCAACATTCTTAAAATCGTATCGTATTTATGGACAATGCTACATCTTACAAATGTAGCATTGTCCAAAAATAATGATAATAAGAATATATTTATTGTCAATTAAAGATTTCGATGCAGTTCTGTAACCATTATTGGAAGAAAAAAAAAATGCAAAGAAAAATATTTTTCGATTACTCATTTTTGTTTTTTTTTGACGTGACAACGTCTTATAATTCGATAGAGCCGGCTGCACGCACGAAAAAACATGACGCATGCGGCGTTACCTCGCTCTGAGGCATTCCGTGTAAGGCCGGCAAAACAAATGAAATTAAATTTTTCTTTTGAAAAATGCTACCATTCCATCAGTATTTTCTTAAGACGTTGTCACGTTCAACTATCGTCAGTAAACCGACTTTACAGACAACCAATTTTTATAAGGAATTAGAAACATGATGTGAAATGAAGAAAAATCAAATGGAATGGTTTCAGTTCATTTTGTTTTTAAGGGCGAAATAGCAACAAGTGGCCACAATTGACAGACAGAGTTAATGTATTGAAAAACGTTGCTCCACAAACGGTGACTTCGGTGTATAGGAAGTGGTACCATAAGGCCGCGTGCAGATGACGGTCCTATTATATAAACGCATACCTACAATAAACAAAATATCTGAAGCACAATATTACCGACGGTGTCTGCCAGTGGGTGATATAAACCACGATAAAATTAATTGTTGAATTGCCCCGGTAAGTGCGGGTAAATGTTCTATTTAAGTGTTTGTATAAAACCGTGCTTACTAAACAAACTCAAATCAAGGCAACCATCAATATAATCTTTTTGTTATCTAATATTCTTAACCCTTATGTACCCTTATATGACAAAAAGAGATATAATTTATCGAGCAACTAAGAAATACCTACTACGCCAATGACTTGAGCGGTTTCAATATTCAAGTCACAGTTACTTATACCCGTACCAAACACGATATAATATAGCCATTTATCGTGATGAACTGTCAGAAAATCGTTGGATATAACCGCCAACTTGAAATTTTATTGAAACTGCGAAAATGTATAAGGCATATATTTTTTTTAGATTGCGGTTATATCCAATAATTTTTGACAGTTCAACGCGATAAATAGCTATATCATATCCTGTTTCGGTGGTCATGCTATGGGTTTGGTTGCTAAGCGACCGCCATTATTTTTAGTAAAGTTATTTTTACCAAAGTATATGACGACTCCGCTTTAAAATCTGCCAGTCGAATGACAGCTTGCATATTGCAGTATTTTTCTATTTTATTCTATTCTTAATTAATGGCGTCACATCGAATTAAGCGTTCGCATTTTGCCAATGTCAAGTGAAAATGTAAAAAATTGTACGGTTGATTTGGGTTAAAAATGGAGTCTCTCAACACGTGTTTTCACAACAAGAACTCGGGGGCAGTATTTTTGTCCAATGGCCAAAAAGTCCGTCGTCTGCACGCGACCTAAAATAAAAGATAGTGTTCAACACGCTGTCTATAATCTGTCTGACCTAATTTCCTTAGCCACAGGGTATTGGGAAAATTGAACCAGACTGCATAGTAAAATCTATCCGTGATGCAGGCGAAGTTAGCTTGAGTAATTAGGTTAAATTCTCTGTTACGTTGTTTATATCCTGAGAATATTGAATAAATAGGTTATGAAAATAAGCACTGCAAGTAATTTTTAGAAAATCTCATTTATTATTATCATCTCTTACTCATCCTTCTTCTATTAGATTCAAAGGGTCGAGTTTTGATAGATTACAAACACATCATCATCATAATCATCACAATTTCAGCAGAAAGACGTCCACTGTTAGCCTCCCCCAATGATCTCCAACCCTGTCGGTACTGCGCTGCCTGCATCCAGTTGCTTGCCAGATCACTGGTCCCTCTACCAATGCTTCATCTTACGAAACGCGGCCGCCACCAATAACATAACTTTTCATTTACGAACTCAATTAAACTTCACCTATCTATTTAGCTAAACGTAAAGAACAAAATCGTTCGATATAAAAATTAACATAACACGGAAGATAAACTACATGATTTAGGTAATCCCAAGAGAAATTCATCCTTGTTTGTACAGAATTTCGTGTTGCATCCGAAAAAGCTGGTTCATTCTTCGAATGTTGCCTGTCAGCCAATATTTTATTAAGGTGTCAACTTTCCGCAATGTTACTGCTCGCGTGAACATTCGGTGGTAAGATTAAGCTTTCCTTTATTATTTTAAACTAACATGACATACCTTTATACAGTATGTTGGTATAGCTAGTAATTAATCAGCTCAAGGGCGGATCCACCGTTGTGGGCACAATGGGCATGCCCGCAACCCTAATAGACTTGTGATGTCATACTTGAACTATACACTGTACAAAATCATGTTTTTCTTCGCTTCTCAGTTCACATCACATCTCGAATTTAGCTATCAAACGAAAACAAATATTTCACAAAAAAGGAATATATTTTTTAAATTTATATGATTAGCTAAATTACATTTTATGTCGTTACAGAATACCACGCTGACTGAGTTTCCAGGTTAAAAACTTAAGATTTTGGAATAATTTTATTTTTGCGTTTACAAACGCGTAAATATAATACTAGAAAAATGCACTGAAAAAAATCGACTTGCCTCAGGCGGGACTCGAACCCGCACCTTCCACAATCCGGGTGGATTTCAATTCCACCCGGATTGTGGAAGGTGCGGGTTCGAGTCCCGCCTGAGGCAAGTCGATTTTTTTCAGTGCATTTTTCTAGTATTATATTTACGCGTTTGTAAACGCAAAAATAAAATTATTCCATAATGTAAGGTAGTTTCATCTTAGCTGGGCGTCAAATATTTGCAAAAATATTTCGTTCGGGTCTTGGAAATGCAAATTTCAAAGATTTGATGAAACGATGTTTACCATAAAAACATAAGCACCAATCACTGACAAATTTCGACAGCGAAAAGCAGTGCCTCGTTGGCGAAATTGGTTAACGCGTCCACCCGGATTGTGGAAGGTGCGGGTTCGAGTCCCGCCTGAGGCAAGTCGATTTTTTTCAGTGCATTTTTCTAGTATTATATTTACGCGTTTGTAAACGCAAAAATAAAATTATTCCATAATGTAAGGTAGTTTCATCTTAGCTGGGCGTCAAATATTTGCAAAAATATTTCGTTCGGGTCTTGGAAATGCAAATTTCAAAGATTTGATGAAACGATGTTTACCATTAAAACATAAGCACCAAGCACTGACAAATTTCGACAGCGAAAAGCAGTGCCTCGGTGGCGAAATTGGTTAACGCGTCCACCCGGATTGTGGAAGGTGCGGGTTCGAGTCCCGCCTGAGGCAAGTCGATTTTTTTCAGTGCATTTTTCTAGTATTATATTTACGCGTTTGTAAACGCAAAAATAAAATTATTCCATAATGTAAGGTAGTTTCATCTTAGCTGGGCGTCAAATATTTGCAAAAATATTTCGTTCGGGTCTTGGAAATGCAAATTTCAAAGATTTGATGAAACGATGTTTACCATAAAAACATAAGCACCAAGCACTGACAAATTTCGACAGCGAAAAGCAGTGCCTCGGTGGCGAAATTGGTTAACGCGTCCACCCGGATTGTGGAAGGTGCGGGTTCGAGTCCCGCCTGAGGCAAGTCGATTTTTTTCAGTGCATTTTTCTAGTATTATATTTACGCGTTTGTAAACGCAAAAATAAAATTATTCCATAATGTAAGGTAGTTTCATCTTAGCTGGGCGTCAAATATTTGCAAAAATATTTCGTTCGGGTCTTGGAAATGCAAATTTCAAAGATTTGATGAAACGATGTTTACCATAAAAACATAAGCACCAAGCACTGACAAATTTCGACAGCGAAAAGCAGTGCCTCGGTGGCGAAATTGGTTAACGCGTCCACCCGGATTGTGGAAGGTGCGGGTTCGAGTCCCGCCTGAGGCAAGTCGATTTTTTTCAGTGCATTTTTCTAGTATTATATTTACGCGTTTGTAAACGCAAAAATAAAATTATTCCATAATGTAAGGTAGTTTCATCTTAGCTGGGCGTCAAATATTTGCAAAAATATTTCGTTCGGGTCTTGGAAATGCAAATTTCAAAGATTTGATGAAACGATGTTTACCATAAAAACATAAGCACCAAGCACTGACAAATTTCGACAGCGAAAAGCAGTGCCTCGGTGGCGAAATTGGTTAACGCGTCCACCCGGATTGTGGAAGGTGCGGGTTCGAGTCCCGCCTGAGGCAAGTCGATTTTTTTCAGTGCATTTTTCTAACTTAGGATTTGTCCTAAAATTTGACAGTTGAAATCGAAGTAAGCGTCGGAGTGGGAAGTGACCATATTTACAAAATAGCACAACAAGGCGTAATTTTTTGTAAACATCTTTAAAATAATAATAAGAATATTCTTTATTATCAGGTAACAATGACCCATAGACAAATACCTTACGGACTAACATACATATCAACTATTTATATATAAAATGCATTCACTTAATATGTTGCACTGTTCTGGTGTCTGTACAGGTAATCTACCGTGGAAACGCCGGTACACAACCCCTTTCGGCCAGAAGTCCTCCTTCATAAAGGTGTCCAGTTTTTCGGTAGGGACTCGTACAACAAACGACTTAAAATTGACGTTATATCGAGATTCCAACGGCTCCACCCTCAGAAGGAAGTTGGTCTTCATCTTAATGTTCTCTATGATAATGCACTATAGTCTGTTTTTTCTCAACAAACAAGTACTGAGTAACCAGTTCTCTGGCATATCTCCGATATTGACAGAGTGAGATGGGTCATGTTACGGGCTGGGCCGACACCTTTGTTCTTGTTTTGAAATTGTAAAGGCCCGTTCATATTTAATAATTCAAAACTTATTCTATTCGTTACCAAAATTTTCTGTTCACGTGATATTATGATATTTCCATAAATTAATACCTAACAATAAAACAATATTGGATATAGTATTAATATTTCAAATTCAAAGTCAAAGTCAAAATTTCTTTATTCATTTAGGTACAAGTTGTACACTTATGAAAGTCAATTTTGATGCCATCGGTTCAAGAGTCTACCAGGAGGCCTTGTTCTGAGAAGAACCGGCAAGAAACTCAACAAGTTTTATCCTCCCTTTACAGTTTTCATAGTATTGATTTGGAAAGAGTCATAATTCACATTGTCAAGTCTTTAATAATTAATCATAATAATATAATAAAATAAAGACTCATAATTAAACTTACAATAAATAAATATATATAAAAAATGTGATTTAAGACATCTTTCCTTACAATATTGTCAATTAGAGAATTGAAATTTTACACATTGATATCTCACTAGATTAAAATGGAGAATCGAGCACATTTGGATGTGTCCACACATTTTTATCGTCTATATATTCCTAAACTTTATAATACGCTTTCTTCATTAAAATTTGTTTAATGTGAAGCTTAAATTTATGTGACGGAAGTTCAGTTACATGATGTGGGAGTTTATTATATATTTGTATACATTTCCCCATGAATGAGTGACTAGTTTTATGAAGTCTGAAACTTGGTACAGCAAGATTATTTCTATATCTTGTGTTTAAATTGTGTTAATCACTTTTCTTCAAAAATGTGTGTAAATTTTTATGAACATACATAATGTTGTCATATATATATTGGGAAGCAACCGTCAATATATTGATTTCTTTAAATAACTCTCTAAGCGAGTCACGAGGTCTTAGTTTATAAATGGCGCGTACGGCTCTCTTTTGCAATACAAAAATGTCTTGAATATCAGCTGCTGATCCCCACAGCAATATACCATATGACATAACACTATGGAAGTAACTGAAATATACAAGTCTTGCCGTCTCAACATCAGACAGTAATCTAATCTTTTTAACAGCAAAAGCAGCAGAGCTAAGTCTTCCTGACAGGGTAGTAATATGAGGATTCCATTGTAGACGTGAATCTAAAGTTATTCCTAAAAATACTGTTGAGGCAACACATTGTATAATTTTTTCGTTAATTTTAATATTTGTACTGACCTGCTTGACATTTGGTAACTATTTTATGTACTAGAACTTAGAAATCAAATAATTATTAAGTAATTCTTGTAATCTTAAAAAGTATCGTCGTCACTTCCTTCTGATGAACTTTTTGCAGACACCATGAATAATAAGCTGCTCTAACCTTAGATAACTTACACATTTTCTACATTATTGTCGAATTCGTACATTTTTCTCGCGATCTTAGTTATCAATGATTGACACGTCATGTCGACCACTTTTGACAATCCACTTTAGTTATTCTTTATAACAAAAGAACTCGTCCTTCATTAATTTTATAACTTCTGTTATTTGCTGCTTGACAAAAAAGCGCGCCGCAGCGTCACAATATTTGTTCATGGCGCATTTATCATACAGGCCGGTCTTTTGTGGCGTTTGTGTGAAACGGGCTTTATGTTGATTACGTGGACCAACAGAAGCACAGTCAAAATTTTCGGTACTCGTTTCTTAAAAAAAATAGACTATAGGTATATCGTCAATAATTCTTAGCGAGCTTATACTCGGACACGGACTTGGCCGGTTTTTGGGTGACCACAACATTTTTTGAGGAATGAATCCGCCCCTGAATTAGCTAAGTAGATCAAAAGCTTGACTGCTCATTAGAATAGGAGGCGGTCGATGGCGCCGGGATTATGCGTTCTTTATAACAATCACAGAAATTAAGCTACTGAGTAAGCGGTTGGTATTCGGATGGGCGTTTCTTCATTGGCTCACATAGCCCGGCACCGACACCATAACGGCAGAATCTAACGATACGTCACCAACAGCTGAGGGTATTCTTCGTTTAACCCATACTATAATATATGCTGGCTTTTTAGAAGCTTGCGTACACATCCCATACGTAGCGACGCCGGCCGATATCAAATAAGAGATTTGCTATCATCGTAGATCATACTACAAAACTCGGACCGTACGGCACGTTCACACCGAGTGCGTCTTTGGGTCATGCCGCGCACGATCGGAACTTGGTGGATCGGCGCCGGTGTAGACCCGGCTCATGAGACAGCGTACCATAGGATTTCATAGAGTTATGCGTCCAGTACGTCATGGTAATAGCTCCATTACCCTGCCACTGATGTTGGTGCCGGGCTGAGCCGCGGGCCGGCCAACGAAGAAACGCCCGATAATGACAACAGACCTTTGCTAAAAAATTAAATTTTTTACCATACCTTTTTGGGCCTAGACTGTGAGATGATTTTGAGTGTAATATCTGTCCCGGTCTTTGGCTTTAATTGATGTAACGGATTTTTAATTTTTGGGTTTAGTGCCTCTTTTATGTAGGAGACAGGTTTGCATCTGTCACAATTTGGGTGCACTGCTGGCCCATACTGCTTGATATGTGTAACAAAATGTTGCTTAAGGCTCTGTTCAACCTCTCGTGGGATTCCGAGTGTGATTGTATGTACGAATATGTATGATTCTGCACTTTAACCACACATGTTTAGATTAAAAATCGATTAGAGAAAGTCATATTGTGGTTACTAGGCTTGTTTTCATACAACAAAAGACATTCTATTCTGTACGCCTTCATTTCAGCTTTTTGCCTTCATTTGATATTTCGTAATATTTTACTTATCGTAAAAACGAAAACTTAAAGCTTTTCAGAAAAGTAAACGAGTATCATAATTCCATTGGAAGTTACCAAGGAACCCTCTTTAACTTGTTATATCAATGGTACCTTCATTACGTGCGTATTTTGAATACTTTACGAATAAACTTGTTGACTTAAGAAACTTTTGATCCTTTAGCTGTTGGAGGAAAACAGGGCGTTATGTATTTCATGAGGAGAATAAAATTGACCGTGGATTAAATAAAATAGGTAAAGCGAATTTTATTATCTTATCTACTCAGGAACAACTTTTGTTTTAATGTTCCAGAACCTACTACCGACATACTCTTTTTCCTTTTATCTTGTTCTTAATTTATTTGGAGTCGGTGCAGTATGTATTGTTATCGATATACTGTTGTAGGTTTTGGCCGGCCGCTTGCCTAACACCAACCCTCACAGGAATGCTGGTAGATGGTACAAGGTCATAGCATATTTATCAACTCGAAAACGGATCAGGTTCGCCTCTACTCAAGCCCTCTAGTATCCTTTCTATGAAACTGTAACGCACACTAAACAGTAACGTAACGACATCGCCTCACCTCAGGACATTCAAAAACAACGGTGCGGTGAGCTCTCGCGCTTAGGGCTCGACGGCTGCAGCACACTACCACAGAACAAATTAGACAGAAAGCCAGCTGCCTACAACACGCACAAACAGGCCTACGCACTCAAACATATCCACGTACAGCGATCTCGGTTTGGCTCGGTATGACAGACTCAAGGCTGCAAGAAAATGATTATACAACATGTAAATTAAATAACCAACACCCTGAATACAGGTGGTTTGGGATCGGCTTCTGAGTTGATTTCCATATTTATTTATTTTATTTAAAAACGATTTTGTTTGAAAAAAAAACAAAAAGTACTTAGAAAATATTGTACAACATTTTCTGGGTACTTTTGTTTTTTCTTTTTTTTTTCAAAAAAAATATCGTGTTTTAAAAAAAAAATATTGAAATCAACTCAGAAGCCGATCCCAAACCACCTGTATTCAGGGTGTTGGTTATTTAATTTACATGTTTTATAGGTAAATTATTTTGTCGTTGCTTAGCAACCACAACCAAAGTTAAACAACATGTAGTAGGTACATTATTTCAATAGTCGGGTTACAGTTCTTTACTCTTTTTGGTTATATTTTCTGAAACTGTTGTAATTCGTGCTATGTTGTGAAAAATTAATCATCCTTTTTATTGGTATTTGCGTATATGGATGTCTAAATAATTTAGTAACTATATGAAAACAATATCACTTATTTTGAATTACCTTGCAGTGAAGATACGTAAGATTTGAATTTTTTCAATCCTACTAATATCCTAATACAAATATATGGATGGATGGATGTACGTATGTTTGTTAATTTTTCACGCAAATACTACTGAATGGAATGCATTTAATGAAACTTTATAAAAATATAGCTCATTCCTCAGAAACATAAATGCCGGACGACAACCCTAGCTCTGCTTTGACGTTAACGATTTAAAAATTATAAATCTCACCTTTCTTCACTGCGAGGTAATTTAAAATAACTGATATTGTTTTTATTTACTGAATTATTTAGACATTCAAACACACGAAAATAACCAATAAAATCGTTAATTAATTTTCAATAACACAGTTTTACGAAAGTTTCGCAAAATATAACAAGCAAAAAAAAAAGATTAAAAAACTTTAACCCGACTTCAAAAATAATATACTTATTTTAAACGTACAGATATCGTATTTTCACAATATTTTAATGTATCTTAAATATCGGTTATGAAAGAGCGGTAGTAAAAAGTATTCTCTGTTTGTTCACAGTCGGTGAAGTCGCGATATAATTAACTCAACCAGAACGTCAAAGTAAGCTTCTGTTTAATTGCTCCAAACCAAACTACCGTTTTACATAGACCTTAATAACGCCGATAGCGATCGGAACACAAACACTATGGGCTGGTTTTTGACAACAGCGACTTCATACTGTTACTTCCGATGCCTGATGGTGGTTAATGACACCATCATGTGTAATGTATGTTTACAATGAGGTGCCACTTTTTCTATCGTAATTAAATATATTGAGTTATTTAGTAATAGTTAAGAAAGTTTTGTACGACCGAGCTTCAATTTTGTAGTGGAATACTTCAAAAGTTATATGTATATAAAAGTGGCACCTCAATCTATCAAGTACCTATTCTACTACAAAATCCAAGCTCGGTCGTATAAAACTTTCTTAACTACTACTAAATAACTCAATATATTTAATTACGATAGAAAAAGTGGCACCTCAATAAACATACATTAATGTGTAATGTTTTAATCTTTTCTTTCTTCCTCCGTCCTCGTGGTAAGCAATTACCCGACGTAATACTTAGGTAGAATTTGCGAGCGTTTATGCCAAGTTTTGTTGACTAGTGGTTGGTTTCAATATTCAATGCGCTGTTAGAGATCGCCCTACCCATAGATCATACTTGGTTACTAGGTGACCGCTGGTATTTTACTTAGTATTGCGGGAAATTGCGGGAAAAACAAACTTCAGTAAGCTTACTTTCACTAGCTGATAGAATATAGAAACGACAAAAAGATTTTTTTAATTTGAATCAGTAGTTTCCTGAAGCTAGTTCAACGAAACATACTTCAGCTTTATAATATTAGTATATATATTCTAATCCAAATCAGGCAATAAACTTAATGTTTTATCACCTAAAAATATTTAATTAGTAATAATCAGTTTTTACACTCTATCTCCTAATTTTGTCCTACTAATCTTATTAATGTGCTTAATTATTTTAATTTTTTTTTTTGACTTCGACTAATAGTGCCAAAACTCTGTTTGGAGTTTAAACTCTTTTACCACGTAAACTTTATTTCATTGCGGTACATTATACTGCAACATTTTAAAATCTGTGTAATTAAATATTAATGAACATTGTTGCACAACTCGATATTATTGTTATGCAACGTAATCGTAAGACATACAATGTTACAAGATTATCAAAACATAACATGGACCTACCTTCCTAAGTGATTCTTTTAATAGTCCTCCTTTCGGTAATGACTTAAAGGAAACGTTATACTAAGCCATTAAATATCTATTTAACAATCAACAGTTCCGTGAATACCTCGCTTCCAATAATTTCCTATGAACTACGTTTCAATCAATCATTTCAGTGTAAACTGCAAACGAAAATACTGACATAGCGCTTGTCCAACAATGCGGATTGAACTTGGATGGAAATTGTTTACAAATGGCTTATGGGCAAAGTTTTGTAGAAGCGTTTTCTAGAAATCGCTATCGGGACTCAAGTTCCAACTTTTTATTATTCAAATCGTCATTTCAAATGGAAAATGGAAGAATTATTGTTTTATATTATACTTTCATGCTCGATTTATTTTAAGTTTCAAATGCCATTACAACTTGAAAAATATTGTTTGCTATTGTGTTCTTTGCTATTTGTACCTATATTATAAATTATTACTAAGTACATTCGCAATAAATTTTAGTAATTTTTGGCTCCCCTCTATGCAACACCATGGGCCCGATATCCGCACGACGAATCCATAGAATGTGAACAGTTTTCGCATCCAGTTTCAACTGATTTGGAGTTGGACATCACTTTCGTATTATTCTGCAAATATGTCACTTCTTACTTCGACTCTCACTAATTTCAACTATAAAATTTTAATGTAAATTCTTATTTTATTGAGTAAACTAGGAACGAAGTTAGCGTGGTATTGTAACATCATAAGATGTAATTTAGATAATCATATTCATTAAAAATATTCACTTGTCTGTTAAATATTTGTTTTCGTTTAAAAGCTAAATTCGGGGTGAAGTTAAAAGTGAGTTTCTCCCGAGTTCTTGTAAAAACACGTGTTGAGAGACTCCATTTTTATGTAACTCTTAGTATTTTTTTTATAAAACAATATATTAAGTTATCCTTTTGTCTAACTTGGTACAACTAACACAAAACTTCAACATCAAAAGCAGACACGAAATTGTTTCAAATGGAAATCCAAGTATCATTTTCCTTAATTAATGATCAACTTGTGATACGCACATCAAACGGTCCAATTACCTATAAGCAAGCATACCGCATCTCGTTTCGGAACCAATCAAGTACCAGTCCTGTGTTGCGGTTTAAGCCCCATGTGTTCCGATTTGAAACTGCTGGACTAAACTGACAGAACATATCACAAATTAGCGACGCATGTCAATTTGGTCGCTGTAACCGGAATACGTTTGTGGTTTAAAGTTGATTGATTGAGACGTATTCAGTTTATATTCGTGCTGCTGAATTCCGTCTAGTGTATTTAATTATATTTCTTCTTATTCGGAATAATCTAATATTCTTAGGGCCTGTTTCACCACTTGCTGTTAAGTCCTGGATTGTCTATCTAAAATTTATCTGAAAGATAAATCATGAATGGTATTAGATCTGATTAGAAGTTCAATTGCGAGTGTTTGCTTTTATTAACGAATTATGACGTATCATAGGAAATGTGTAACTTATTTGTCGTTTAGTTTTCGATCTACGTGATTTGATTTGTGTTGTATACCGTTTAAAACAACGAACTATAGCAATTGGAATGAAATGCGAAAGATATGCTATTTCACATTCGTATTATAGTAGTCGATGTGAAAAGAAGTAGCAGGTGTGACGAATGAAAATAATTTCATATGATTTTTCACATGCTATTTGTGAAATGATCCATGCTTGTTCCATGCCTAGTATTATATTGTCTGTGCTACAAGCTCCTTGGTGCTACTACTACTACTTACTGGCAAAAAGTATACATTTCAAGTTTTCATAGCTATAACTTTTGATTGTACTCAGATTTTTTTATTATTCTTGACAGGTAAGCTCTTTTGGTCGTCGTTTCACCTGATGGTAGGTGACGATAAGGCCAAAGATGTAATCAAGATTCACCTGGAACCCTCCACCACAGAGGGACTGGCTATCGTTTCATTGACGGAATATAGCGATATATTATAGGAAGTACTGACGATTATTCGTGGTAATTCCTTGTAATGATGTGCATTTCATTAATGAATTGCAGTTATGGCCTATGGAACAGAAACGTGGCCGCTTACAATGGTCCTGATAAGAAAGTTCAAGGTCAATCAAAGGGTAATGGAGACGGTTATGCTCGGACGGAGTTTATCTGCATAACCATAATCAGAAATTTTGAGGCGGCGCAGGAGAAACAAGGAGACCACCACAGTCCAAAGAATTGCGAACCTTAAGTGGCAGTGGGCAGGGCACATTGCGAGGAGGACTGACGGCCTTTGGGGTAGAAAGGTTTTCGAATGGCGTACCGAGAGACGCAGCGTTGGTAAGCCCCTCACAAGGTGGACCCAGATCTGGTAAAGTCACGAGAAGCCGCTGGATGCTGTCAGCGCAGGACCTATCAGATGGGACCAACAGTGGAAGTCTCTCGGCTGATATGATGATGATTGCTTGTAAATTAGTCAGGTATTATTAAAATTTATTACGGACGATTCAAGATAACCGATTAAAAAAATATAAGCGAAATATCCCACGGTTTCTCTTTAGCTAGTATTGAATTATACAGGCTCATGGGGTGAATAGACGACTAACGTTTGCTTTGTGAAATCTTACAGGCGAATTCAAAGTGAGTTTCAAATTTTGATCCGAATTCTCAGAACATCTATTTAATTATACTATCCGACTTTTATAGACTATGTTGTCACTTAATTCTAAAATTATTTTGCGGAAAGAGTTCAAGCAGAAAATTCTAGAATAAATAGAATAGTAGCTAAAGAAAATCGTTACAGAAGTACTATATATCCTAAAACAAAGCAGTATGTAGTGAGAAATTGTCAAAACAAAGGGATTCAACGTAATATAAACATACGGGAGCGTGTCTATCTAGTATACGTTCGTGTCTTTATTTCGATTATCCTATAAGATTTTGACAAATCCTTTTTCGATGTGAATCACGATACTTACAAACAGTCTTCTCGTGTTTGTCTTCGAGAAGGTATTTTATTCCAAGAATATTATTTCAGAATTTATTACATACATACATACATTAAGTAAAAACAAATAAATTCAGTTTTTTTGTTTAACAGGAAAGCTCTTGGGCTTCATTTCACTATCAGGTCTGGAATTCCCGACAGTTAATCACAATTATGTACTTGTACGTATACATACATCTTATACATATTTATTTAAATAAAATTTCATCATCATGATAAGATGTTCTTATTTTATTTTTGCAAATTAACCACAACGGCTTGTGGTGGGTCAGATAGTTATAAATATACACGTAATCACGCTTATAATCCTCAAAGAGGTTGAGCAGAAATTTAGGAACACTTGGTTACACATAAAGTCACATTCTGCACTCAGGTATCAAGCCCAAACAGTAATGAAACTTCAGTGAGCTGACCAACAAAAGCCAGTCATAGCAGATGTTACGCTCTCTGGGCTATCTTCACAACATTTCTCAGTAAAAAATCTGGAGTGAGGCAAGTCGATTTTTTTCAGTGCATTTTTCTAGTAATATTTACGCGTTTAAAAACGCGAAAATAAAATTATTCCATAATGTAAGGTAGTTTCATCTTAACTGAGCGTCAAATATTTGCAAAAATATTTCGTTCGGGTCTTAGAATTGCAAATTTCAAAGATTTGATGAAACAATGTTTACCATAAAAATATAAGCACCAAGCACTGACAAATTTCGACAGCGAAAGCATTTCTGTTCCGTGCATATTGTACTTCTTTCTACACGTGCAGCCTGTGGGTTTCGCATACGCGACGAGCGTTAGACTCCCTTCGCGTCCAATATAATAACGCGTTCAGGGCGCTGCTGCGGCTGCCTCCCTTTTGTAGTGCGTCGGGGATGTTCGCGGAAGCCCACGTGGACTGCTTCCACACCACAATGCGCAAGAGGGCCACCTCGATAGCGCGGCGGGCGCGGGCCAGCAGCAACAGCCTCCTGAGTGTGGTCGCGGGTCGCTTGGACGGTCCCTTCATGGGACACTGGATGCTTCTGCACGCACCAGTGCTCCACAACTATTATTCCCGCAACAGGAAATAGATGGAAATAAATATTTCTCTTTGTTTCTTGTTGCTGGAAAAACTTATTTATAGATTAATTAATTTTATTTTATTTTATGTTTTATTTTTGTGATTAATGGTATTTTATTTTATTATATATTTAGAATTATTGTAATTTAATGTAATTTGGATTTTATGAAATGTAATGTGGACTTTTTACTGTCTGAAATTGAATAAATTAATTTAATTTAATTGTGTCGGTGACGTAATGGTCAACGCAGCCGCCCGGATTGCGGAAGATGCGGGTTTGATTGCCGCCTGAAGTAAGTCGATTTTTTTCAGTGCATTTTTCTAGTAATAAAAATATTTACGTGTTTGTAAACGCAAAAATAAAATTATTCCATAAATCGGGAGTGGTCTCTCCTTGACATTCTCGTATACCGGAAACGACTCTAAAGTTGATAGAAACTTTATATTTTGATGTCATACATGCATGTTAAATTTGGTTGAAATAAGTTAAAGCATACTCGAGTTATCGTGCTAACACTCAGACACACACACAGGTATAAAATTCCAAAAACGGTATTTTTGGACTCGGGAGGTCCAAAACGTGTAATCCGTCAAAATCTCGAGATCTAATTTTTTATACTACGTATACGAGGAAGTAAAAATCTAGTTTTAAAAGTAGTTTAATACTAGTAATAGGTACTTTACTTCAAACGATATACATCGATCGAAGCTCATCTGAATATTTGGTTATTTCAGAATGACGTTCTATGCTCAAGCAAAGAGTTGATCTTTGTTTACATACATACGTTATACCATTTTTGTGACAAGAATACGTATATAGTTCTAAATCATCTCAGCAGTGCGGGTTGTGAACGTTAATTAGAAAGAATTGAATAAACTAACGCGAGACAAAAACTTCATCACGAAACTAAATCTAATACGTGATAGCAACTTGTATAATAAGGCGTATATTTACCAACGTGTGAAATAGGCCACTGCGTAGAATCGTAGATTAAGTTTAATACGTGACGCAATTAACGCAGCTTATATCAACGAAATAGATACCTACTAAGGTTTCCAACATCGATGCTTATGTCCATTTAAGTAAGTATTACGATGAATGAAGAAAATATGAAAGAAAATTCGTAGAAAGGTATCTCTGAAAAGCACTTCAACTGGCGTCTGATAAAGATATTTCCAAGAACTTTTAACAAGTTCTTGGAACACTTTTGCTATTGATTTTCATCATTCATCAAACTGTTAGTATCCAGTTGTTGGCGAGTGCATATCGCGAGGACTGACTGCCGTTAGGCGGAAAGGTCGTCCAGTTAGTGGCAAGTACCTTTGGCCAAGACGCTCATAAGACGGGCAAAAGATTTGGATAAGGTTGCGGCAAGCCGCCCGATGCGGGCAGCGCAGGACTGATCAGCTTGGAGAACCTTGGAAGGAGGCCTATGTCCAACAGTGGGCGTTTCTCGAAGTTTCAACTGAAATGATCTAGGTTTTAGCTCTATATTGCTCTGATACTTTTCGTTTGAAACTGGTTATGTGATTTAAGATTTTCGCTTGCATTTTAATCTTTATTGCACTTGAAAATAACATCAAAACTTACGGTTTAAAACGCAGTTTGCAAATTTTTATCTAGATAAAGGAGCTACTCGATATTAGATAAACCCTATTACTCGATGTTTCAACACGCTTACATACGTATCCTTCCAACTCATGTATTAAGATTGATTGCAGTTGCCGTAGTTCGTATATAGGCCAAACTTAACGCACTATCACCGAAAGGGTGAAATAACATATCGAAGAGTTCGACAGACGACTACGTCAAGTAAAGAAGTATAGCCGAACTCTTCATAAATCTTCTCGACAAATAATTATTATCACTTTTATAAATAGCCCTATTAATTGTGACATTAACATTATTACTTGACTGTAGATTTCTTCAAATAAAACTGAGAAGATAAAAACCAAAAATATATTCTCCAATTTACACATTGACAAACTCAAACTCAAATTTATTTATTCATTTGGGTACAATAAAATTTGTACACTTAAGAAAATCAAGTTTGATGCCATCGGTTCATGGGTACGGAGATACACCAGAAGGCCTTGTTCTGAGAAGAAAAAATAATTTGACTTTATATAATACTAGGCTTCACTTGCGTTAATGTCGGTTAAATTATAGCCTATGTATGTTATGCTGATGTATGAGCAATATTACTGTACAGTTTCATTTAAATCTGTTCAGTAGTTTTTGTATGAAAGAATAACAAACATACATCCAGACATCCATTCATACTTCTTCACATCTATTTTTGTTTATAATATTGGTAAGATTGTTTTGAAATAATAACGATGCTTGTTTGCAAAGGGCATTAAAAATGTCGATTCTATTTTTCTTTTAATTTTAAATGCTAGATAATAATTCAATTGTCTGAAACAAATCAAATGAAAGTGAACGTTGAGGACAGATATATTTTGTTACAGATGCCATTGTGAGACTACTACAAAATTTAGCTTGTAATAATTACCAGTTGATGTGCGACAGAAACAAAGATCTTAGTAATTGGACAGCGAAGGCTGTAGACGACAGCAGGTGATAACAGATGATTAATAACCTCTTAATGAATGTCGACGGCGAAACGTATTTATAGAGCTTTTCTTTTTAACACCTTGTTTGTGTTTAATTTATATTCCTAACAATGTTTTCTTTTTGTGTTATGAGCACATGAGAGGCATTATAAAATACCAAACGGCGTCTTCTGTCTGCTGCCGAAACCATAGCAGTAGATCCCAAGGTTTCAGCACAAAAAAATGAGATCTAATAGCAAATCCTATAGTATTGTCATTATCAAGGTATACTGCGCCGTCCCCAAAAAGCTTGGGAGCAGAATAGGAAAAGCAGTAGAGCGGTTTCTACGTATAATTTGAGACCATACTACTTTATTCTGAACACTCAAGCGTGTTGGTCTCGCTGACTGTACCTTGGGAAACGAACATCCCAAAACCGCGCTTTAAAAACAAATAGGACAACAAATAGCCATGTGATGCCGGCAGAGTAGAATAGCATCACCTCATATCCTCCAATGGGTGTCGTAAAAGACAATTTTAAGAAGGCGGTTTTATTTTAATTTAAAAATAATTTATTAAATAAGTATCTCATAATTTAGCTAGTAATAAATTCTGAAAAAAAATATATAAGTAGTGTAGATGACCAATGCTCCAAATGGTTATGTAATTATATATTTTTTTTTTCAATTTTGTCAATTATCATAAATCTTGTTATGTGTTGAGTCTAATCTTCTTTCTAATATCCTGCTCCTAATTTGTCTTGGTATTGACAATACTGCTAAAGGATTTGGCATTAGATTTTTACGGCCGTGTGCCTGACACCAACCATCCTTTGAAACGACAGACTTACGACAGCAGCTGGGACCATCAGCTTATCGTGCCTTCCGAAGCATCGAAACTCGAGTTGGAAACTTTTCGGTCACCCATCTGAGTACCGACCACGCACTCAGTAGCTTAAGTTTCGTGATCGTTACGAAAACGCACAACCGCGGCGCTATCGAACCTCCTCCTATGCGAGGATAGTACATACTATATACACATGTATTGAAAAGGGTTTTTTGCAATAAACTTCGCTTGCACGGCAATTAATACTTCAGATGCCGTAGAGACATCGAGTGTAATGGATCGAGTGTAATTGTCGGTTCAAATTAGCTATATTCGAGTAAAACTTCGATATGGATTGAAGTAGCGAGAACATTTTACACCCGTATTTACAAACATTACTATGAGGTTCCTAGGCTCTTGGATAAGTAAACGCATTGCATTGAATAGAGCTCTGTGATTGGTTCGTTTCTGTTGCCTAGTTTACTTCGTTGAATGTACTGACGTTTTAATACTTCCAACTTTAAACTTTTGACACCTGGATGTTTCTTTTGACAGCTCGACCTGTGCGTTGCGTAATATACCTAAGCTATGCGTCCTTTTTAAAGCACGCATAGGGCCGATCCCCACTTAAGTTTCTATTGTCTATGAATAAGTTTTACGACCCTGTGCATCCACGCGCACTATGATACCTCAAAAGCAACACGCACTGAAAAATGCCTTATTTTGCATAACATTGTTTTTTACTATGACAAGTATTGTTGGTGAATACAAGCGTTAGATTATTATAATTTTTTTTAATTCACTTCTCATTTGTAAATTGATCAAAAATAAACAAAATTATTACGAGACCGCTTCGGGCGTTTTCTTTCTTTTTTGCATATTCGCGACTTGGTGACGGAATTTCATGGTAGAATTCATATCCTATATACATAATAATATAATATACACACACATACGCTATAGGCCAATACAACCAAATTATCGATATGCATATACTTACTTAAATACGACCATGTTTTCGGTACAAATATGAGTATGCCGAGAATGTATGAAACCTCAGCATTCGAGAAACTTTTTAGAAATCCTTTATAATATTATAAAGGACATTATTTAATTTTGTTGTTGATAGTCTTCGAATAACTATAAGGTATTATTAGTTGAAATTTCAAAAATAAATTACTAATTTTGATAATATTTTTTAGACGAGTTCATTACTTACTCTTTCTGTGTTCTGTGATTACTTACATAGAGGTCGTAAATTATGTAGGTTCTGTAAATAATATCAAAACTAACTTTTCTCGAAAACCATAATCAATAAAATAATAACAAAGTAAACTTGCACTAGGGAATAAGTTTTGAATTTTATACGAAGTTGACCTTCTTTGACGACTTTTAAATAAATAAACACGTTTGTAGAGTCGGTCTAAGAAAAGGTTCGTCACCTTACTTCGACATTTGCTTGCACAAGGGCAGTGACACTGACACCACAATATAGAGAACGATACAATACTTTGACTCCATATACAGGGTGTAAAAGACATGAACATTCAAACGAGAACCATGTATTCTGCTCACCATCATAACATTTTTTTTCCTTAAGACTATACCTGGGAAATTGATAGTTACGATTTTATTGAAGGTCAAAGTCATATTTTTTTTTAAGTTTTTAATGAAAACGTATTCTTTACGTTATTTCTTAATTATTGTCTAAAGAAACATTATCATTTTTTTAGTATTTCATAACAAAAAATGGCTTCAAAACGTTAGCGTTCAATGTAGCTCACTCGGTGCGCACGGACACTAACGAACGGGGCCGCCGGCGCCGTCTAGCAAAATTATCGCGGTTTTGCGAGTTGCGTGCGAGTTGAGCCCTTTATATTGCGCGTTACAATTTGCAATTTTATAACACCAAAAAATAAAAATAATTTCCCAGCAATATTTTTTTTGAAATATGTCTTATTTTGATGTATAGAATACATGGTTCTCGTTTCACTGTTCATGTCTTTTACACCCAGTATAGTGATGAATCGGCGCACGCATTCATACAAACGTCGTTTACACGGCCGCTAAGCATGCTCTGAACGGCAAAAACGGCCGTGTAAACAATGTTTCTATGTGTGTGTGCGCGCCGATTCGTCACTATATATGGAGTCAAAGTACTGTATTGTTCTCTATATTGTGGTGACACTGAGAATCTAAAATAAAAAACTTGATTCGAACTTTTTGAATTGATAATAACTATGCCATTAAAAAGGTTTGAAAGGTTTGATATTGATATAAACTAAGTTATAATGCATAGTATGGTATAGTAAACTATTGACCCTTGTTTTTAACCCCCGGCGCAAAAAGAGGGTTGTTATAAGTTTGAACAGTCTGTGTATCTGCATGTCTGTGTGTCTGTCTGTGGCATCGTAGCTTCTAAACGAATGGACCAATTCTGATGTGGTTTTTTTTTGTTGGAAAGCTGACGTGATCGAGATGGTTCTTAGCTATAAATTTATGTCGGGGGTTACATGAAATTTTAAATTTTGTAGTTTTCGTATAATTTAGCTAAGTATACTTTTAAATGTAGTCGTCTGTTATTTGTTCAACAAGTGAGCAAAGTTATTTTTTGTTTTTTTTGCGTTTATAAACGCGTAAAATACTTTTAAAATTAGAAAAAATACACTGAAAAAAAATTTACCTGCCCCAGGCGGGAATTAAACCCAGCATCTTCCGCAGTTCGGGCGGCTGCGTTAACCACTACGCCACCAGGGCACCGCCTGGGGCAGGTCGATTTTTTTCAGGGTATTAAAACACGACTTAACGAAGTCGTCTATATCATAAATAGACTACTTAGCGCAGTGAGGGATTGAAGGGCACTAGACAAAAGAATTTCTCTCATGTGAAACATACAACTATTCACCTCTCCAGCGAGAACATTATTAAAGGTGAGAAAAAAAATACACACTTTAATACATGCTTATTATCTTTAAAATAATTTTTAAAAGTTTAGAAAAGTTAAAAGTAACTTCGAGATTTTACGAAGCAAAAGAGGTCTTTTGATTCTGGAGAGGTGTAATAGTTATTTTCACCTCTCAAGCCCCAAAAGACCTCAGAAATTGAACAGTTTAATACAAATAAATATAATTACTCAGCATTAAGCTTTTTACTTGCGTAGGCTTTGTAATAGATAAAAATATTAAAATCCTAAGACCGGACTCAAGTACTTCATACTTAACAGGACCCAAAATTGGAAAGCAATTTCTTGGTTAAATGTGGCATTATTTTTAAAACGCACAAATTATTACTTACGATCTCGGTGTCCGAGTGGTAAGTGGAGTTAAGTTAAAATGAAAGCGAGCTTCACACGGAAATAGCTTACCACTAGCCGTAGAAATACAATAATACTTTGGTCATAATGATGTATACTGATAAGATAGCGGCAGCTTCTACTACAAGATTATAAGGTACATTACAGACATAAGATCATGCTCTCAGTTCCAAGAGCCTTATGTAACATTTTGTTACACCATAAAGCCATATCCGGGAGTACGAGCCATGCAGTGCCCCCAAAATGTAACAGATGGTAACAAATTGCCAGCCGGTCGCGTACATAAAAGGTGTACCAAACTCAAAAAGTAAAGTCATTCAGTAAACAAACAAACAAAAGCCAATAACGAGGACAGATGTTACATGCTTAGTCATCTCAGTAGTCCGGGTAAATTACATAATTAGGTTATATTATTACGATAACTGGCTAATTTGAGCCATAGCCTAGGGGAATAAAACTGCCTTCCCGGTGACAAGCGAATTGTTGCGATCTCAGGGTGCTGTCGTAGTGTGCCTTGGCAGGATGCCCGGAGAAGACGTTTAGTGAGTAGGGGGGAACGCCTGTACCTCGAGTACCCTGCAGTTGCATCGTACTGCAGGGATGATGCATAAATGCATTTGACCTCTCCGATAAAAAAAGGGGAATAAAACTGCAATTTCTTCTTGCAATGTGGTCAAGATTTTTATACACGCATTCACGTGTCTTATTCAAGACCATCATATTAATTACCGTATAGTATGATGGAAGAGAGAAACGTGCTTTACGAGGCATGAACAAGCTCGCGATGGCGCCCGTTTCGTGTCATTTATTAAAGCCGTAAATCTCCCGTAATTATTGCTGTCAAATTGTGGCAGGTATTCCGTTCATTGGATATCATTTTAACTCAGTTTAAATACACTTCCCATAACAACATTATATTATAAATTGTATATAATTACTCATATTCTGTAACAACTTTTTCTATAAAGCTGTTTTGGTATAATAATCATCTAATATATAAAATTCTCGTGTCGCGGTGTTTGAGGTTAAACTCCTCCGAAACGGCTTTCCCGATTCTCATGAAATTTTGCGTTCATATTGGGTAGGTCTGAGAATCGGACAACATCTATTTTTTATCCCCCTAAATGTTAAGGGTAATCCACCCCTAAATTTTTTTTTAAATTTTTGGCCGATATTTTTTGTTTTATGTGGCATTAAAAAATACATACAACCCTAAATTTTTACTTTTTTATCACCGACCCCTATTTATTTATAGCCATTTTAGTAATTTAATCATTTTTGTAAGGCAAAATAACGTTTTCCGGGTCAGCTAGTATTCTATAAATTTCATTTGATTTATTCATTTTGTGTTACAGAAGTCAGTGACAGAAACGAATCGCTGCAAAACCGACTCCGCTTACACTTGTATTCACAAACATCACTATGAAATGTCTCGACTCTTAGATAAGAAACGAACCAATCACATAGCTGTATTCAATGCCATTGCGCTGTGATTGGTTCGTTTCTTATCCGGGTGTTAGTCTTCTCTGTCCTACCCCTAGAATGTAATTTAAGGCCGCGTAGGCGCGGAGTGGCGAAGCAACCCGCGAGGTGAGGATCAGATGGTTTTAACGCTCGAGGCTGACCTGCGAAGCCGGCAAGCAAGACGAAGCTGCGATAGTTAGCCAAAACCATCTGCGACGATAAAGCTCACGTGGGACTGCCGGAACCTCGCGGAGCCGAAGAGGTGACAGAAACCAACCTGCTGCATGTTGCATGCTTGCTTGCAAAAATGCACAGTTAAGGTAAAGTTAAGTATATAAAAAGCTGGGGATGTTTTATCTTTATATTATTATACCGAATGTATATTGTATCAAATGTTAGTTATATCGCATGAAATTAAAGAAATGTTTATTATATTAAGATACGTTATATCGAATTAAATTATATTACTTAAACGTTAATAATAATAATAAATCATTTATTTGCAGAATATGGTTACAATGGTGTTCACAATAAATAGTATTTTCCGACATATTCGATCGTTTATCGACGTGCAAAAATTTTTTTATATTCTAGTTCTAACTAACAGTGCAGAATGTCAAATACATTAAAATCAATCATTATTATTATTAATTACATATATCAGGATGTTAAAAGAAAATTAGAGTTTATTCAATAATACAAAATGTCAAGAAAAAAAAAATAAGGGTCAAATTAGTTTACATTTACAATTTCGTCAGTTTTTATTCATTTTGTCAGATAAGTATTCCGTAACATTATAATACATTTTAGACATTAAAAAAGTATGTAATTTGTTTCTAAATTTAGTTAGAGGCAAATCACGAATGTTGTCAGGTAGCTTATTAAATATTTTTATTGCCATACAATACGGACTTTTCGAGTGCAATGCTAACCTTCTTGGCGGGATAAATAAATTATTTTTGTTTCTACCTCTTCTATTTGAGATAGCACTGTTTTCTTTAAAAATAAATTCGTATTTTTTAACAAATAGTCCTATTTCAAATATATATTGACAAGGGAGAGGTAGTATATTTAACATTTTAAATAAAGGTTTACAACGACGTTAGGTCGTCAGTATTTATATCAAACATTACGAACCGCGGGCGGAGCGCTAGTATCAAATTTAGTTGTCATTCGCTCAGCGTCCAAAAGTTTGTCATTTTCCCGCCGCTATTAAAATTCAAATTCGTAATTAGGGAATTCTTCAGAATATTTTTACGTTAACAATGTTTATGCTAATCGAGTTTCGTACCTCAAAGGAGTAATATTGTGGAAGTAGATAATGTAATTGCGCGGAATACGGAATTTCAGCACGGACCATAATCCAGGATCTAATTACAATTGGATTACAAGGGTTTCCTTTGTGAAGAAATACTGTGAGTTTGCTTGGAAGACAGAGTTAAGCCGCTGCTCCACTTCGGCTCACGGAGGGGCTAAGGATGTGTTTCAAGATTCGCTTTGGATATAATAATATATGGTAGTGATAACATCCACTACATGTCGCGGACACGCTACGCATGAAATAACGTCATTACTTGCGTGTAGTAATCGGATATATCAATCATATAGCTCTACGCTGAATTGTGAAAGTGTATTTTGAAACACGCCCATGGCTACGTGGAGTGCACAGCGCTAAAAGAAATCTAGCGTGTGCTGCGATGAACTGCGTGGGTCAGTCTATACATGTGTTCGTGACCTCATCCATGTATTACGTAACTGTGAATTTATAAGTACTGGAAAAATCTACGTGGACTGACAAGCGGACACATGCAGCTAACAGATCGTGGACATCGTGCATCGTGGAGAAGCAGCTTAAATTGAGACACGAGCTTTGATTAGAGAGCGATATTATAATTATTTATTGTTCCGATGAGAATTGATTGTTAGCCCTTTCAAAGTGAAATTTAATTAAATAAAACTAAATCCCCTGAGGTTGACTCGGATTTCTCAGAAGTGTAACAACCGTCCTGGTTGGCTTTTGTTTGTTAGTTCAGTATAGCACAACGTAAAAAGATACAGTGGTTCCTGAAGTCTTTGAAGTAGAGGAAAATGCCGCTTTTGTCTATACAGAGTGCAGTGCAGGCATGCAGTGTACCAGCGTCTACCGAATGAATGTATAGCAGTTCGGTGGCGCCACCGCGCCCCTCTCGTCCCGCGAAACCTTCACGATTGCCCTCTCTAGACGTAAGAAATTATGTCGTGGGCCGATCGTATTGTTGGGCAGATCCTGATAAGCCGGCATATCTTGAAACGCTACTGGACAATAAAAAGCTCGACCATTGGTCGAATAACCCATTTTCTAACGATGGTACTGGTCAGAAGTGAGCAGTAGGGTCAGGGTTATTTTTTTTATAACCATACGTGGTGGACTGTTTGTGGGAGAGTCTATTGGCCTATGACATAATTGCGGCAAATCACGATGTGCTCGGGCATATCACGATCTGCCCAACATACGATCGGGCGACGACATATACACTGTAAGTGGAAGCTTAGTTACTATTTGGGTTTGGTGTCCCTTTTACGTATGTAGGCGACAAACTGACAACCATTTACCCGTAGTTTAAGTTTTTTCGTTTAAAATACGTAGCTATTGTAGTTGCGTTAAGAGCTCGATTTGTATTGGAAACGTGAATAGCGCCCCTAGCGGAAAGAAGCACAAATCGTGTTTACCATACAAATTAAGCTCTTCACGCAACTAACAATAGTTACGTATTTTATACTAAAAAAAAACTTAGAGTACGGGTACTGACACTATTTTGAGGCACTTCATTATTCCCAGATGTAGTTTTATGTGTAAACAAAAGGCGCCTACACACCAAGCCACCGTGCCGGCCCGGAGTAGCTCAGCAGTCTAGCAAACAGTCGTAAGTCTCGCCTGAGGCAAGTCGATTTTTTTCAGTGTATTTTTCTAGTATTAACATTTACGCGTTTGTAAACGCAAAAATTCAATTATTCCATAGTCGTAAGGAAGTCAAGTTAGAGGCCAGAAATGGCAACATGTAAAAATCTCTGATACCAGGCTGACCTATACCAGGTTGAATACTGGATAAGAAGAAGAAGATTCTTAACTAAACCAAAAGTCCTTGTAAACGCGATGCATGCAACAAAGGAAGAGTAAAAAAAAACACACGAGTCATTGAAGTCACATCATCATCATCAACAGCTCATATAATGTCCCCACCGAGGGGCTCGAGCCTACCCAACATTAGGGGCGATTAGGCCTTAAACAACTACGCTGGTCAAGTGCGCGTTGGTCGACTTCACACAATACCTAAGAATTTCTTTATAGGTGTGTGAAGGAAAACATTTTCTTCGTTTGTATGTAGACGTGCGCGCCGTACTGTACTCTTAATACAATATATACCTAATACATTAAATTTTATAGTTTTATTTATCCGGAGATACACACGACATTCACGTATCGCAGCACTTCTCCTATCGTAGGTGAGTTAGAAGAGATTTATTTTAGAAATTAGTCACTATTTTAATACGTTTGTTACATAAATGTTCTCCATTTTTGTTTCTATGTATGCAATAAATTATAAAATAAATAAATGCGAATCCATATTAATTTGCCGTTCTGAAGAGTCGAGATACGATCAAAAGGAAACAAATTTTCTTTTGCTGCTTCGGAAATTGGATCCGGAACTTTCATTCCCGCTATTAAGTCCAATCAAATGCAAATTGTTCCTCATTACAAATTCACAATGAATCAATTTAGATTAAGGAATGGGACCAAAGCACGTGTAGACACGCTTTCAATGATTATCTACCTGTAAACAAACGGTGTGACATTTTTATTTGTGACTTTATACCTACATTATCATTATATTTTTAATCTACGCTCTTATTACTAAGAGAAAATATTTGTATATTTGTTACATACATAAAGGAGACGGATCACCCTCCATAGAACCTTGGGCCTGCGGTGTAACACAGTGAAAGTGGTATTATTTGAAAGGTAGTAGGACACTAAACGGTTTCTGAAAATTTGACCAAAATTGGCAATCTGAGATCTGAGAAATTAAAGATTATAAAAAGTGGGGTTATGAAAATCGGATGTTGAAACAGAGCGCTTTTTCAGGGAATAACATTATAAAGTCCTATATTTTTATCATATCAAAGCATTTTTATGTTGCTAAAGATTAGGTACTGGAGATTTAGTGTTCAGTACCTACCTACTCACTTTTTAGATTAATGTAATAGACTTTAAATCTATTAGAGTTGATCTGAGCTGCTTGTGGTAAACCGGACATACACAAATAATACATACATACGATTATGTTCATAGTACCGAGAGGGGCAGAGCCACATCTAGCAGTATGGGCCATGCAGTGCCTTGAAATAGTGACAGGTTGCCAGCCTGTCGCCTGCATAAAAGAGGCGCCAAATCCAAAAAGTAACAATCCTAATCCTCCAAAAATAAGGTCACTGATGTCCGTATTGAATTGCAAAGATCGTAGAAAAATTTAAAAACAATAAGAGCACACCCAAAACGAAGCAAATGAGTCGAGTGACATCTGACATTTTCTTTTTTTTTTACAGTAAGGCTGACCCCAAAGTATTTAAGAAAACAGATATGAATAATCGATTAGAGATAGTAATTCATTTTATGAAACTCTTCTTCATTGTTTAGGACAAGATATATTATAATTATTGATGTTTAATGTGCGTGAGAGTGTGGCAAAAATATTATTTATAGTTTACCTGACGTAAAACTATTATCACGGAAAAAAAATGTAATCGATTACTGCATGTAATTCAATTCATTCGTTATCATTAACTTTAAACCTGATTTTCTCTTTTCTCAGATTGCGGATAAGGCCGATTTTTTTAACATATAGTAGTTACTATGCAATAAGAGTTTAAATGAAGTATATTTCATGTTGTTACATTTTGGCCCATGATGAACCTTTATAATTACTAAAGTTATCTATGTTTTGTAATAAATTGGCTCAAAACTTCTGGCAGAAGGCAGGCGGCTATAACCACCAGTTTTGTCCGGTCCTAAAGAGTGGCCTGCACACGGGGTCAGTCCCACAAGCCGTCTGGGGATCGCCTAATTTCCTAGAGCAATCAGGCGAGCTCAAATATTTTTATTTGATAGTGTTACACCATGGAAAATGTTGTTCTAAATTTTATACATTCACGTGTAGGTACCTCATTTTACGTTCGTGATTATAACACATTAGAACACTGTTTAAGAATAGAGTTCATAATTAACACTGAATTTAAATGCATGTAGAACATGATATTGGTTGCATTTATTTAATAGCTGATAATAATTGTTTTCAGACTTATTTCCATATGGTTAAGAGAGCTTGTTACTTGCTCTGAACTAGACGATATTGATTTCCCAGACAGTTTGTATTGAATTGTCTTCTGCCTCCTCTAGTCACGCTTATGAATATGCATGCGGTTTAATACCTCGTGGGGCGTAGGTATTACCGTGTTATATTGCAGTGATTACTGTTTACTTATAACGATAATAGAATAGAATTTACTTTAATGTACAGACGACAGTTCAAGGTAACCGAACCTGTAAAATTTCACACTTAGCCCATAGCCAAGGACGTCATTTTTTAAACTATTCTCTTTATGGTTCCGAATGACACCAGGTTCCACCTTCGACATGATCGTCACTCACACCTAGATATGTATTGTATTACACTCATACACCTATGGGAGGAAAGCATGACTCAAAATGTACATTATGTGTACAATTTTAAAAAGATGGAAACAAGATGAATTATTAAAGTCAAACCTAAAACATATTGATGGTAGTTTTTAGAACTTTTGCTCATAGTATTTTGCATTTTGCAGTCGGGGGCATAGAATTTAACAATAAGTCAAGAATAAGTCAAATCATTCATAATGTCGTGCCTCCGACTGCATGTTACTATGTTGAACAAAAGTTCTAAAAACTACCATCAATATGTTTTAAGTTTGCCTTTAATAACAGATATTGTTTCCATCTTTGCAGTTGACTAATTGTATATGTATGCAGGCGGGTTTTTCAGTTTTTAATTTTATTTTTTTTTATCTTTTAAGTTTATGTATATAATACGATCATGATATACTTTTTTAAATCCTTATAATAAGCCCATTAATTTGATACCCATATTGATGAATTCTAAAGAAAAACATTTTTTTTTTCACTTCTAATAATAGCATCTCACAGCCGCTATGTTGTAGTTTTCTAACATCACTTATCTAAAAACACTTGGGCTATCAAGACAAATCTAACGATACCTTAATTATAGAAATCTGTTCAGCCGTTTGAAAGATATAAGGTTAAAAAGAATATTACAAATATTCATACATAGAAGATTCGCGCGAAAAATATAACCCTTTCCTTGCAGTTCGGTAAAAACATAGTTCCCGTCTTTTCATTTGAGTGTTAACACGAAACGCTTGGAAAAGTATTCGCAATTTTCTACCAAAGCTCGGGTACAAATCGCAGCGTTCTTTTCGTACTAATCCTCGCGTAATTAGTTCCGTACGGACTTTGTTACGTCGTTTGGGGGAGGCAATTTAGGAGCGAACGCAACCGGAATAGGAAACCACATCTGAGCGTAGCTGAGGTTAATAGAAACTCGATACATTAATGTCCTATATTCACGGTTCGCTGGGACGTATCTTGATTTTTATAATGCACACTTTTATTCGGAATCATAATATGTTGTTTAGAAATGTTTCAAAAAATTGAGAAATGAAAATTGTTGTAATACTTTGGTAATACTGGTTATTTGAATCCTATACTTAAACTTGACTTTGATATCTTTCTGAATATTTTTTTTTATTTTCGTGTACATTTTAAATTTTTATTTCATATTTTACTACTCCATTCTGCCTTATTTTAACATAATTTATGAAACAATATTAAGTAATTAACTTTAATTTTTTCTATTCCTTCAACTTAAATAAGAATTAATTACTTATTTTAAGTTTATTAATAGAACATAGTAAATTTCGTATTCCCAACTTGAATAAAATCTATAAAAATGAGTATTTTCTGTTACCCGATTTGACTACTTTGCTCAGAAATTTAACTAAAAAATAAATGATAAGTAAGTATGGAAAATAGTCTTCATAGAAATCTTTCATGCAAATCGATCTATGTAGAAACAAAAATATGAATAAATTCTTTACTTACACTTTTTAATTAATTTGAACATTAAAAATTCGTTACAAGTATATACATACAATGACATCCACAGAGTAATGTGTAACTAGAGATAGGGTAGCTAGCGCGGCGGTTTATCTCTCGCACTAGTCTGTTCTTTTTAACAGACGATACTGACAAAGTGAGATGGGTCATTTTTGGGGTGGGGCGAACACTTTTGTTCAAAACAGTGGATATAGTATTAATATTTTATGCACTAGAACTTATAAATCAAATAATTATTATCTAATTCTCGTAATCTTAAAAAAGTATCGTCGTCACTTCCTTCTGATGAACTTTCTTCTTTCTGGTGAAGAATAAACTGTTCTAAGAATATTTGTTCATGGCACAGTTATCACACAAACTGGTATTTTTCATTATACAAGTGGACAATTAACAACGCAGCCAAAAATTGTCAGTACTCGTTTCTTAAAAAAAATAGACTATAGCTACTTATCTTCAGATTTAGACTACACTTCTGTTACCATCAGGTTGAACGGAGTCATTTGCTCGACCGTTTTGTAAGAATAAACCCACACCTTGACCACATACTATATCTAGTGTCAATAGAAATTCTCGATTATATTATTTGTTAATTGAAACTCAAAATGTGCTTTCAATGACTACAATTAGTGATGCTGTAAACTGGATCGCGGTTCTTCTTCTTAAAAAAAAACTTCCAGATAAATCTCTACAACTAACTACGAGAGTTACCAAGTTTCGTTTTAAAAATACGGTTGTCAAACTTGTGAGCATCGCAATTTTAAAGAATAAAGTTTGATTCATACTTTTGCTATACAACTTTGTTGAAACTTGTTGCATTATGATTTTCTGTTACAGTCAAGTCAGAAATTCATATTTTGAATTGAATATTTTGAACTGTACCACGGATTTACAATCATTGAATTTCAAGACATCTGAAATGACTTGAATTTGTACAGTCACATCAGGTTATCAATAACGTAACGTATACACGTTTAAGGTTGAAAGTCAATCATAGAATTTTGGGTACTCTGATCTGCTATCATCCGTACATGTGACTTACAAATTACACGCTCTAAAAACGTTACACCTAAATACTTTCATAACGTACGCTATAAATTACTATTATAGTTATTCAATAAACACATATTACATTACATTATAGATACAGCGACTTTTTCTCATAAGATAATTTTACATGCATACAATGCTTATAATTCTAAAAGGTTAGGCAGAGCCTAAAGTAACAGGGCCTCAAAATAGTGACAGGTTGCCAGCTCGTCGCCTACTTAAAAAGGGCATGAAGCCCAAAAAGTAATTAAACTTTCAGTAAACCAACAAACAATAACCAATAAGCAGTACAGATGCCACACTCTAAGTTCGGGTATTGAATTTATAATTTTTAATTATACAAACAAATAACAATATGAAACTTTCTCAGCATATTATATGAAGTGATTGTTTTTAGGGAAGCCGTCTGTTTAAAACTAACGTAACTTTTACTTAAAAAATATGTTATAAGAATGCCAAAAAATAGTATAAATTTTAATTATAACGCAAAATTGCTAACATTGAAACTATTTCCTTGTCTGAATTAAGTATCGATACGTTGCCAAAACCACAAACAGTTAAAGAGTTATTTTTAAACATATCACAAATGTTCGAGATAATTTTCTTTATTTCGGAAATATTGACATTTACAATTAATTATTTATTCTTTGTACCTAATGTTTATGTGTAGGATATCCTGTACAACTAAACTTTGCTGCTGAATTTGTAAAAAGTTGCAAAAATGAGCACTGAAATTCAACATCACTTTAAATATCACCTCTTACAACGAGGAAAAGTTTTTGAAACTACAGACTCAAGCACTCAGTGGGCCCCAACCTTCCATTTCTACTAATGTAACATAAAGCGGAGGTACTTTTTAATAAATCTCATTGCAACTCCGACAACTGTTCTCCAGAAATTTCTAGCTTGCATTTTAATTTGTATCAGTACAAAACAACGTAACGTGGTGTTTGCTCAAAATGATTACATTTCGTTTTTCTCTTGTTTGCATTAAAATAAAATACGTATTTATTTTGTGTGAACACATAAACCGGCGAGTTTGTTCGGTCTTGTTTTATTGCTGAATCCACGTGTTGTAAAACGATATTGACTTTGAAAATGTTCCCGATATAGATGGACGGTATCGGACCACGTTTTTATTTTTATTTAATTAGACGGGATTCCAGCGAGCATGGATAGCGTCAGTGGCGTAGTGCGTAAGGGCGTTGTCTCCCACCCCGGAGGCAACGGTTTGAATCCCGCCACGTGCCAATGTGTTTTCAAATTTTAAATTAATATGTACGTTTATTCGACGCTTTTATGTTGAAGGAAAACATTGTGAGGAAACGTGCACACACCTATGGAAAAATTCTTAGGTTCTGTGTGAAGTCGAACAACCCGCATTTGGCCATCGTGGTTGACTGAGGCCTAATCGAACCTAATGTGGGGTAGGCTCGAGACCCACGGTGGGGATATTATATGAGCTATTGATGCTGAGACGGAATTCAGACTGCACTGTCCAATGGAGCGAGATGCGAGGGGTTTAGTGGGTTGATTGTGAGTATCAAATATTGGATTTAAACAACATTTTCGACCACACTATTTTATTTATTGACTATAGCAGATCATGCTACTCAAAACTAGCAAACTTCTTCAATACATTTTCAATCTTATTGTATTATAATAGAGTTCAAATACCAACATAAATGCGGTACTTGGACAATGTTATGGTTATACAAAATATAGTGAAAAACAAATCGACTTTCCTTTGTGCTTTGGAAGGCACGTTGAGTTGGTGGACCCATCTGCTGTCGAAAGATAGCTATTATTAAGGCATACTGCAGTCTGCACCGACCCCAAATAACTCGGGAGCAGAGTAGGAAAATGATGATCAAATGTAGATCGAATTATCATAAATGCACAAATTAATTCAGGGAACACAGAAAAAGACATTTCAAATTCTTCAAGTCCCTCACAAGCAGCCTTCATTAAACTTACCAAAGCCTATCCCTTTTGTTTGCAAATCATAATTGAAATATTCCGTTTTGTCCTAATGAATATTTGCAATTAAGACCAAAAAGGTTGACAATCCAAAAACATTAGATTTTGAATTAACCCTCTTTTGTGTTAGACAATCAATTTCTACGAAATCCTTACAAAGGCCGCTCTACAATCTCCAAAAAGGTTTTCAGCAGGAACATCAAAGTGAGCAATGTAAAGCTGCGTACGCACTATCAAGCTTTGTCCTGCACTGAATTCAAACAAATATCTCACTCGCGTCGCACAAACGGAAAGGAATTGCAAATGGCTTGAATGTTATCAAGTGCTGTCTGACTATGTGACGCTGTGATTTTGTGAGTGCTGTATGAAAATACCTACTACCTACTGAAATAGTTTAATAATTATATAAAAGTTAAAGTTTTTATAATTTTTCTTAAGTTTTTCAATATGAATGTTGACACCATTCACAAATAATTACAAGGTGTTAAATTCGTAAATAGTGATGGTATTTTATGCCAGAAAATCTCCATCGTTTCAAATT
This sequence comes from Elophila nymphaeata, assembly GCA_955850985.1. NCBI lineage: Eukaryota > Metazoa > Arthropoda > Insecta > Lepidoptera > Crambidae > Elophila > Elophila nymphaeata. The sequence goes on from OY039078.1 coordinate 8,424,237, forward strand.
ATCCCTAGGATTTGATTTTAAGCGTATCAAAATCAGAAATTATAACCTCACAAATTTATATGCCATGCAAAATATAAGGAAGAATTATGTTTTGACAGCTACTAAAAATTATCTCAAAACTAAATTGGCAGGCAACATGGCCATTGCTTATACCTAAAGAATGTTTTAGGAACTTAACCTCAAGTTAAACTTAATTTTAATATTAAATGATTATCAGTGACAATCAGTGTCTATGCAATACCAAATTATGTGTGAGTGAGGTAACATCAAATACAACAGTAGAGACAAAACATAAATAGATGTTAAAAACAAAATTTCTTTGATTGAAAGTTAAATTATTTACAAAAATATAAAATTATTTAAATTATATTCATCATGTGGGTTTCAGTAGTCATTTGTAAGTCGTATTAAGTAGTCAATATAAATGTATTATTTAAATATATTTTTTCCATATCTTTCATTTAATAAACTAAGTTTTGATTTTGATGATCAAATTGAGCTGTTACTACAGGCGAGACTCCTGAAAGAAATTTATTTCAAACAGTTTCTATTATTAATCATAAAAAAAGAAACATAAAATTGAGAGAATATTTACGATTGCCTTTTGTTATTACTTGAAAAATTACTAAAAATGAAAAACATTGAGTGAGACGGTAATAAAACTGTTTTATAAATAAAAGTGATTTAAATAGCTGGAAAAAGTAAAGTAAATAGATAAATTGTACAGACCACGTTTAGATGAAGGTTTAAAGATTGAAAATTATTCCAAAAAAAAACAAGAAAAACATCCTGCCTCATCAAGTTCTGAGACAGGACTTGATTTTGATTTTTTTGCCTTTAATTTTCAAATCATGTCAAATATTATTAAGAATTTTCGTCTCATACAAACGAATTCAACGTCCTAAAACAAGTTAAATATGCATTGCCTAGCTACAAAATGAAAACGCTATATTGCCATCGTAAGCTATTGTACCTAATAAAATATTTAATTGTTATAACATACTTTGATAATATCAATTTATTTAATTAAATAACAATAAGCTCCGAAGACTGTCGGCATATCTGTCAGAAAAATATTCACCGGCCAGTTCCATTTAAATTTATGCATTGAATCGCGCTCTCGTGCCGCCGCCGCCTTCGCCTCGCTCGTCATTGACTTCGAACCGCGACCTATGAGGAACACCAAAACTGGCAGCTAACAAAAGCTATAAATAATAACGTTTTCTACGGACCGAACACTCTTCAAACGGATCTAGTTATTCATAGACTCACAAACACTTGATTCGAAACATTGCGTATTTTTAGGACCATCATAGCTTTCGCTCTTCGCTGGATCTTCACATTATGTGAAGTTCACTGCAAAAAAACATGCAGTGAACCTTGAAATCGTATTATGTATGAAAATATCGTGATGAAGTCTTTATTTATTTATTTTACTTTATTTAGGAAACGAACAATTAATAAACAACATAAAGAATGAAATGTAGTACAGAAATCACTAAAATTTTCACAGTTATATAACTTATATAAGTAATACATAACGGACACAATAAGAATATTACACATAACATAAACTATACATTATACATCGACAATAATGCTATTTACTTGCTTTTTTTACTTTTAACTTTAAATTTTGGCTACTTTTAGAAAAAATCCTTTCCCATGCACGAGCGCAGTGTGTATAACCGATACACCCTCTGGATACACCGTTCGCTGATGACCATTTCGTTGATAAATCTATGTAATCATCCCAATTCCTTAAATATCAGCAGAGCCATCAAAAAATATGTCCATAAAAGACATCGTATGAAATGGGAACTGTCGCGTGGTATGAAACACTCCATATTATTCAAAGGAGACTGTCCTGGAGGGCGGAGTAAATTCATATAGTATAATAGGTATTGGGGGGCAGTAGACAACAGACTCACCTAATATTGGGTGGATTTACAGTCACGAAACACATGCCAACAAAATGCAACTTTTAACAACACCAATTGCAGAGCATATGGTCATGACCGTGGATCCATGGAACACCTGCTTGTTAACTGCGATTCCATAGCCAGAATTAAAACGAATATCCTGGGAATGGCCTATCTAAGGCCAGAACACTACAGGCTCCTCAAGCCTATGGACATAGGCTAATGGCCTACATATTTAAGAAGCTACAAGAGTAAAAGGAAAGGGGAGGCACAAAAGATCATCTGTATGTCGTCGGCCGCTCATATAATTATATATCACATCGTGATATGCCCGGATTGCCCGATGTTGTAACAACAACGTAGGTAGATGAACTAATCAACTAAGTGGACTGTAAATTTGGTTTTTATGATACTTATACGGTAAGTGGAGTTTATTGAGAGTTTGGTAGTACCAAACTCTTAATAAATTTCGGTTTCCCACAAAACTAACTTGGCAATGATAAAAACAAGAAGAAATCACTTACCTCGACCTTTCTCAACAGACTTCTCCTTCAATTCATTCTAGTCTCTTTGTTCGCCAAAGCAAAAGTTTCTTACAAAATATAAGAAAATATAAGAAATAATATATATGGTCACGGACACACATACACCAAACTGAGTTAATATTCGACAAGTTTTGAGAGTTATTAAGGGATTTTAAGTAAAATTTAAGACGAGGGTGTGCGTTACACGGTAACAATTCAACAGTAACGCGCGGGAGTGCACACCAGCGCCGCGGGCGGATTTTCCACGAACAAAATTAGACAGTGCGTTCTGCGTTCAGTCGGTCTCCGCAAGCGTTCACTCCATATGAATGAAATTGCCTGAAATTAGATATCAAACACTCAGGCACATTGTGATACACCGCAATTAGGTACTTATGTCGTAAGCCAATCGTTGAACTGGGGTCACCGAGATCTGCCTGAACCTACCTATCACACAGGCGCATAACATATTAGACTATCTTACAAACAGTCCACTACATTGGTCATAAAAAAATAACCCTGAACCTGCTGATCGACCCTGAGCACTTTTTATGCTATAAAAGAAAAAAAAATCGTTTATTTCTCCCATAAGATACAAATAAACATTAACATAATAAGGGAGACAGGAGCCCATACTAAGTAAAGTACTTGTGTCATGGGTCCCTGGCTCTCCTGGTCTCCTTATCATCAACAAAGTGGCATGGAGTTCAGGAATACAAAAACAAGAATTACAAATAAATTGAGAATGAGAATTTACTGCAAGTAACAATACGAAGAGTACGATTACAATATATTCCCTGGTATTTCATGATCTGGCCAATTATACAATCGGCCGACGACAGTTACAGGCAGATCTCGATCGGCCCAGTTCGACAATTGGCCCACGACATGTATAATCTAAAGGAAAAATTTATTATTTGTAGGTTCAGGTTATTGATTTTTATTACCAACTAGGGTGGAGATTTTATAACAGGCTTTTGTAAAAACACGGAAAACTAACTTAAGACTTGTCGACGAAACGTTCATCCACGTAATGGCGAAAAGCAGCTCTCTCTCTTTCTTACAGTCCGTACCTCGTCTTAAACAAAAGCCAAGTTTAGGAACAATAATTTGCCTAGTCTTACGACCACTCGTTACCGTCGTCGGTAACATGCTTTTGGCAAATAAAGAACTTTATCGTTGCAATCTACGAACATACGCTTTTTATACGGATAATATATTGTTTAGTAGTCATTATTCTTAATTAAACAACATAAAGGTAGCTTCGGAGTCTACCTAAAATGGAGTGGTTAAACGAGCAAGATTTGTTTTGCGCGCTTTATGCTCTGGTTATACGCCAAATTTTTCAGAATTCGCGGCATTGATCAAAAGCGAAGTAAAATCATTATGGTAAGGCTTGTTCCATATATTCACTCATGTAACTCCACGTCAAAACAATCTCCTATATGGAATTCATTAGAGTCAGGATTAGTTTGTTTAAAGCTGTTTCGTAATTTATACATTATCGTACTAGATATTGTAAGGTTAATATTGCTGGAAACCGAGGCTTCAAATTAATGCGCTAGTGCAAGACACACAACGGATGTTCTAGCTTTTAGATAGGAGTAAATTATATCCAGATTGCATTTACAATTTTATGAACTAAGATTTTTTTTTATAATAATAATAATAGTTTATTTTCTCACCACAAACTTACATGATACAATAATCTTAGCCTAATAAACATGGAATCTTCTGTGTGTGGGAAACTGGAGTCTAAACTAGGCAGTATTTTGCCTGTATTTTAGAGCTCCAGGCCCCTTACCCTCTTTCATATAAGTATTAGGTTTGTATGTACATTAATAACTGGTTTCAGTTTTAGTGATAAAACTTCATTAAGGAAAAAAAAAATAACAACATTAGAATTTGAATTACATAATAACGAAATAACACTATTTTAGTCGTCGTAGAAGCGTCGGTGGCGTAGTGCGTAAGAACGTCGCCTCCCACCCGGGAGACACTGGTTCGATCCCCGCCACGTACCAATGTGTTTTCAAATTTTGAATGCATATGTACATTTAATCGACGCTTTTTCGGTGAAGGAAAACATCGTGAGGAAACCTGCACACACCTATGAAGAAATTCTTAGGTTGTGTGTGAAGTCAACCAACCCGCACTTGGCCAGCGTGGTTGACTAAGGCCTAATCGCCCCTAATGTGGGGTAGGCTTGAGCCCCTCGGTGGGGACCATTGTATGAGCTGATGATGATGACTATTTTAGTATTTGTGTAATGGCGTATATCCTGTATGATGTTTGTACGTGCGTATGTGTGTGCGTGCGTGTGTGTATGCGTGTGTATGTGTGTGTGTGTGTGGTAAGGTGTGGTTGTAGGTGTGTGTGTGTGTGCGCGCTCATTGTTTACTTTTCTTTTATAATTTTATCCTTACTCGTCAATTTGTTTTAAATAAAGAAAATTACAGTTTTAGCTCATTTGTCTACTCACAAGGTTTTCTATCTCCTAGTTAAAATCAACATAGACTTTGAGCTTAATGAGACGAAAGCTCTTAGCATGCCATGGATTCACCCTGCCGATGCAGGGTCCATCGCGTTGCAGAGAGAACCAGAAGCAGTGCCCGGATTTGTGACCTCAGGCGTAGATTAAGAAGTCCTTCATAAGGTGCACCGGCACTCTCCATCCACTACTCCGTCTAGAAGAACGTAAAAATATTCCAGTAGCTTATTAAAGTAATAGTTTATTTTAGTTGTTGTAAATTAAATATATTAAATTGTCGCCGTTTGTGATTCCCATATACAGATGAAGAAGAGAGATAAGTTATGAAATGAAATGGCTGTATGAAGCCTGTGTTAGAAGTTAGGAAGTAGACCCGCATGTTCGAACTTCAGATATATAAGTTAGAAGAGTGGCGAGTTTTTGAGTGTCCTACCCTTTAATTTATTATACCTTAAATATAATCAAACAACTTTCAACCGAATAACGGAACGAGTAAATTTCATAATAGCTACTATTTACATAAAAATCATGTATAATATGACTATTTATTTTTAAAGGAAATACAGGTCTTTACAACACGACAATTATAAGAAGAATATCACTCCCCAATTCTTAATAATAAGACTAGATGTGCAGTTTTCATTGCCAGCCTGTGTGTTGATATGACAAAAGCTCTTCGATACCCAAACCCACATTATTTTTACACCACTTGACATAAATATTGCTTGAATAAATAAAAATGGGAACCTTTTACAACAGGCTCAACAATAACAGCCTCGTCCGTTACCCGTATTTCTCTCTTAATGTCGACCACTCGCTAAATACACTTAATTCAAATTACTTTAATACTCGAAGTATTCCCTCAAAGCCTTTTGCGCGTTGTTAAACAGGAGCAACTCAAATATTCGTTATTGTAATTTAAATACGGGTTATTACTCATGTGTTTCGTTTTACCTGCTTTCACATTGTAAGCTTTTCAACATATTTCATTGCATTTTGAATTAATTAACTGAAAATAGAAATAAAGTGTAGACTTATGAAAGCTAATTCTAAAAAGATGCTGTGTTGGTTTGTACCGAGTTTTATTTTGGAATGGTACGCAACACGCATGGAGTCTGATGACGTCATAAATTTATTGATTTTAATATTCGGTGCGTACTCTAAGGCACGTATTACAGAATGACACTCAGAAATCTCTCATATCTTGAGAATTGTTTGTCACTTTCTATCAAGCACAAATAGATAGAGACGTACCACGCTCAGTACGGCGTTGATTCTTGAGACTCATTCTATAATACGAACATGATTCTATATTTGTGTAATAGGTGTAAGAGTGATATGTAGATGTAATGTTATTTGACTGTGGTCTCCTGTGAGGTACAACCCAAATTTGGGCGCTCCATATTCGAGCGGTTAGTCATCTGTGTCTACCCAATACGGACCTTAATAAAGATAAAAGAGATTAACATCTTCTTCTTTTAAGTTAATGGCGATCGCGACACATTAAAGATTACGCATTTTGCCAATATCAAGTGAAAATGTACTTAAAGTAACAGACAAGTAGGGTAGATTGAGTTAAAAATGGAGTCTCTCAACACATGTTTTACAACAAGAACTCAGGAGAAACTATTGAGATTAACATCAAATCTACTGAATCTTGGTCTTTGCCGACGACCTGACAATAATAACAAATACCTAATCCAAAAGAGTGTCAATGGTTAGTTTATTATAATAATACATTGAACAATTCTGTACTAGCAACAAAACACTCAAGGTGGACTGACGATCTACTAAAGATCGAGTTGGCGATCATTGGGGAAGAGCACCAGTCTCTCGGCATAAATTATGATGATGAACAAAACTCTGGTAACCCCTTATTCAATCCACAGATCCCCATCTGTGGATTGAATATGAAATCCAGCTATTACTAAATTCGCCTTAATTCTGTAATAAATATACAAATTATATCTAACATATCCTTTAAAGAAATCGAAAAAAAAAATCCAAATTTAAATGATTGACATTTTCCTTAGAAAAATCTTTTATGCACAAACAAGTATCATTGCACAGTTTGCGAGTTACATTGTCGTTTGTATGCAGTCGCGTTGCAATTTAACTTCGCGTTAGCTACAAGGATACAAGCTACAAGGTTTACTAAACCGTTTAACGGCATTGTAACAATGTTTGACAAGCATATATTGCAGGTACATATAAAGTTAACTGGTACATTTATGTTACCTCTTCAGTTCTTTTTCCATGGATTTTATTTAAATGGAGATAAAAATAATAATCATCATTATCATGTCAGCTGGGATTCGCCCACTGTTGTACATAGGCTTCCCCCAAGGATCTCCAATCGGTCTTGTACAGCCCGCAATCAGCGGCTTCCCGTGATCGTTACCAAATTGTCCGGTCTTGTGCGGGCCTAACAACGATATTTGCAAGAATATGCTACAATTTAGTTATTACACACAAGCAATTTACCCACATATCCTGTTGAAGTATTCAACGAGCAAATAATCTACTTAATTAAATTAAAATATACACAATTTAAATTTTACATTGTTACTTTGTCAAACAAAGTGTTAAATAGGTATAATAAAAGCTACAGAAATTACCAGTCAAAATTATATGTCTAAAATGTCATGTTAATACTTATATTAGATCGCAAAAAAATAGAGGTACCTATGTCAATTTACAATTCAATTACAAAATTCACCGTCAGATATACAAAATTACATAATGGATTAATAAATTTCATTTCAAGTTAAAAGAAATTTTTTATATACTTTTAGTCACAATTATAGATTTTATTTAAGTACTTTCCATATTTAATAAATTTAATATTATAGTTTGTTTGGCGGCAAACGCATTATCGAACGAATCGAAAATTTGATTTTACCGCGCCACCGCCACGGCCGCCACCTTAAAGTTCACATTTTTGAAAGTGTTATATTATTATATCACATAGAAATTCTTATATAATAATTTTTATAAAAAAGAATCTTATGCAACTCATATGAAACTGGTGCTCATTAATTTTAAACTGTTTGCTATAGGGCTGTTACGCCTACAACAATGAGTATAAGAGAACCTTTAGTGGAAGTTCTGCAGACTCGAACGGACCCGGACTTCTCGTAAGCTTATTGTTCTTGCAAATGAGCTTATATTGAACATTTAAATAATATTTAAAACAAAATATTACGACGGTACGACGTCCTTTAATGTGGCTACAAATATAAATATTAATATTTAAAACTAGTCGCTCCGACATGCTTAATAATTACCTTTTAATAAATAATAAGTTTCGGGACGGTATGAGGACATTCAAAAACTTCTAGCCTCCCACCAACGGATAAAATCAATAGAAATACTAATTTATTAATTCAATGTCTCCGCGGACAAACGTAAGTGTGTAATTTTATTACTCGTAGCAGCTCGTAGATATTCTGAATAACGCCAATAATTTTCTTTTGCGCCACATGAAGAGTCGACGCGTCTACTACAAGTCCTATATATGTGCTATGGGCCATTTAGCATGTCGAATTGATATATTCATTCGCCCTTCATTTGGGACACCTATAAAGGTCGCACACTGATCAACTTGTAACCTTATCGCTTCTTTTTTATAGTAAAAAGTAAAAATGGTGTTATTAGGAATATCTACGAGTAACAAAATTACGCACTTACGTTCGTCCCTGTACCGGATTGAAATATTATGCGCTACGGTCCGTAGCCCTAGCCGCTGTTCCGTAGCGTTCATAGTAAAAAAGAGGCGTTCCCTGTCAAGTCGATAAGTGTGCTATGACCTTAAGAGGGCGATAGTGGCAACATGAAATTCTCGAACGAGCAACACGCGTATGATGAACATTGTGATGAACGCTAGCGGAACACTCAGACAGAACGTCCGGGTGAGCTAGGAAGCTACTAGAACGTTTAGATGCGTAGCGTAAGTCTAATATTTGCCGAAATATGTTACAAACTAACTCAACTAATTAAAGGTTAACAATAACAGCGTAAATTTGGAAAAAATATACGAAACTCATATTTGTATTATAAAAGAATGAATTTCAAGAATCAACGCCGTACTGAGCGTCGTAAGTCTCAATCTATTTGTGCTTGATAAAATGTGACAAACGATTCTCAAGACATGATTGATTTCTGAGTGTCATTCTGTAATACGGGCCTTAGACTACATAAACAACATTTCAGTTTGAGAACATTTCAAATTTTTACATGTAAGCGTATTTAAAAATCTTGAAAATACGCATCACCAAAATAATAATGTGACATAGCCCGAAAACTACTGGAGAATATAATAAATATAAAAAATATATATAAAAAAATGTGATTTAAGACGTCTTCCCTTACAATAATTTGTTAATCTTGTAGATATTCATATGAGAAAAGGTAGCATCTCGTTAAGGAGCCAAATAGCGCCACCAACACCATTACATTTACACCTTGGTGCGATGTACTGGGGTTCAGAATTTCTCTCAGCCAGCTTTACGACAGCCACGGGATATACACCGGGAAATGTGTATTTTTATGTTGCTGCTAACCCTAATACATAACCCGGCTCCACACATTGGCCCCAACGCTAGTACCAACGTTCGGCCGATTATTTCGTGAAGCATCCACACGTCGGCTATCATACTGGTTCCGTCACGTCAGAGCTAGCGTTAAGATGCCCGATACGAAAATCGAAAAGGCTCTGAGCGCTTTCACAGTACTTTATGAATTCCATTTCAATTTTTTACTGAACTAAAAGAACAAAGCCATCAAAGCTTACGAAATTTTGTTCAAACTCGCTGAGTGTCGCAAAACTACTGATGTTGGCACCAACGCCAACGACGTGTGGATGGATCGCCAGCGTTGGCGCATATTCCTTTGATAATACCGCCACGCTACGGCCAACACTCAACGATCACCCCAACATTGGGGACAAGGCAAATTTCCCGATCCACACGTTGGACGAATTGCGTTGGAGCACACGTTGGCGCCAACACGTGGAGCCGTTGTAACCCAAGGGGTTTATTCAGCGTCGTAGCTAGGAGCTGGCGAAAGGGGCGACTGCCAGGGACGCAGCCCTCAAGGAACGCATTTTGGACTTAAAGTCTAAGCATTTAGGAAACGAAGAAAAGGACGAAGATGGTACACATACACCTAAAAGATAACTCTTCAATCTTGCCTTACAGATATCAGAGTTCAAGAATCACGTATTTTAGGAAAGAGTTCCACTCCTTTGCTGTTCACGTAATAAACAATAACTTCGTGGGCGCAAAATCCATTTTTTGCCAGCGGCGCTCATGGCTCTAGCTACGACGCTGGGTTTCATTGCCATTCGCACCTTAATAACTTGACATCATATTTTTCCCTAATGTCCATGGTTGACAACAGTAAACTACTTGACCTTTCTTATACACCAAAGGGACACCTGACATTTAAATTATTTTTTCTACGAGTTTAACGTTAATGAATATTTTAGACATTTGTAACTAATTTAGAAACGATTATTTAAGCATTATAGGAGTGGCATTTTGAACCATGAAATTAAAAGCGTGAACGTTCTGAATGCTTCGTAATTAAAATCAAATTAGTGGTAATGATAATCATTTATTGAGATGTTATTTTTGATGTTTTCAAAAATGTATCAAATGAAACGATAATTAACAGACTGTCATAGGGACAGCCAATAAAAGTGAAACTAGTACTTGCAAAAATGCTAAATATTACACACCATGATATAATTTAATGATCATGATTACAGCCTTTAAAATTCGACAGTCCCAGCTTGTCATCTGTAATACTAAATTTTACCTGGTTGTATTTTTCTTTTCTTAAATGGGTATATAGGAAGTGAAAAAACAATTGGATGGTTTGGCAGTACAATGTTTATTTTATTGTGGACAATATCTGTTTGTTGCAATAGAAAAGTTAGTTACACATTCCAAATAATATTCCTTTCTGAGAATTCTCTTCCTTGAAAATACCTAGTTTACACAATTTAAATAAATAATCTTACATTAGACCTTTTGACTTATATATTTAATAGTAAAATACAACCATAAAAATAATGAAAGGTAGGGTCCTGGAGTCTGCTCTGATCGTTAACGGGTGGAATTTGGGTATTACTATGTATAAAATATTAGTAAACGTGTTATGAGACAACCTTCTGCAAAGTACTTGTAGAACTCTTCGACAGTCAGCCGCTACCGTTTGGTTAGTGTACCTGGATCAATGCGTTGTGTCTTGGCTCCGATAGATCAGCCACTAGCTAGCTCTCTCTCTATATATATGTCGATCACCGGTCACTTTTCCAAATTGATCTCACAACTCCAAACTCTGGTTCTGCGCAGGTTTCTCTACCCGCCGAATATGTGTAATGGAAATTGGGTCAACCGTTAAATATTACGGAAAGAGCCATTATTGCCATGGATAATTTGCTTCCCGTAAGGTCCAGGCACGTATATGAAAAATCCTATACAGATTTCTGTAAGTGGCATCGAATCTAACAATTCATTTATTTACACTTTATTGTACACCAACAAATTCAATACAATATACAAAAGAAAAATTAAAATATGATCATGGTACAATGGGCGGCCTTATCGCAAAGTGCGATCTCTTCCATTGCATTGTGCGGGAAAACATCACTCTCGGAGAATGTTTTTTTGGTTTATTTTGAGGAATGTGCCCCATAACAAGCTCTTCTTCGGCCACAGGGTCAGGAAAGTTTGGTATAAATTTCCACAACTGCACTATCCAAATTCTCCATTTCACTAAATAAAATAACAAATATTTTTATAATAAATGTGTTAAATTTTCTCAACCGTAGATAAAATGTTTCATGCCACTGCACAACATTGGTATTTTAATACTCGGTTTTTAAAAACGGTACTAGTATTAAAATAACTCTGATTTTGCTACGTCACTCATATATAGATATAGGAAACTGTAGATGGGCAATGTGAAAGAGAAAGAGCATACTAACACGTATATTAGAACGAGATAGATAGACGAGACCCTTTCACGTACACGCAGGTGGCCTAAGTCGGCCTGTCAGTCACGTAGAAAAGACAGCAACTGTCAGTATGCAGTACTATTTTTCACGCATACATGCGTATTACTCACACATTGGTACATTTCCTTGGTCTCGCCCTATTAGATTCATTGCCAATCTATAAACGTCAGTAATAATAAATCTATGATTTCAATTCAAAACCTCGTCATTACAAAACATCATAAAATGAAGCGTTACTTAGTTACTTTGCGAAACAGATAATATTGAGACAGCCTGTAGACGTTTGACCATGAATAGGTTGACGTCTTCAGCCTAAGAATTGGACTTCGTCGCGATCGCCTGCTTATACGTAAGTTATCTACAAAATTCTATATCGATTTTGCCTTAGTGACCCGGCCATGAGCCGTCGATAGTATTGTATTTAGACATAAACAAGTCACCGGCAATCAATAGCATTTACTAGCGTACGACCTATATAAGATGTGGTTGACCCGTCTAAAGGATGATTAAATATTAAAAACTTTACATTTTTCTCTTTCATTGGAAACTTACAAACGACCACAGTCAAATAACACTACATTTGTGTTTCTCTTGGTGAGTAAGGTCAGCAGAGCTCCATGGGGTAGGGAAGGTAACTAGGGTTGGCAGCGCGCGAGTTTAACATCAGTATTACAAGCGTATATAGGCTACACCAGGCAGGCCGTATGCGTGGGGTCCACGTCCGGAAGCCTCCTCGTGGCGGACGGTAATGTTTTGGGAAAACTTTCTCGGCGGGTGTGTGGCTTTTGATGTCAAGTGTGTTCCCTTGGCATTCGAAGTCACATGTCATCGTCGAGTTGTTTTTGTTTTCCCATCACGGCTAGTTCCGGACGGCCCTTTTCAGGGCCATGATCGCACCCGAAGTCCCCCGGATGCGGTCCGATGGCTGCTCCCGGTGTCCCCGTTAGGAGGTCACGTGCGCAGATCCCGAGCCGTCCTGCAATAGCGCACTGGAGGTCAGGCCGGGGAGGATGTTTAGTGGGTATGGAGGGAACGCCTTTACCTCCAGTCCCACATATCCCCTGCGGTTGGCACCATCCTGCAGAGACGATGCGTAAATGCGTTTGACCTTCCACATGAAATTATTACTAAACAATGATGACATTGTTTAGTGATAATTTCATTAGTTAAAATATGAGAAATTTAACACAGCCACAAACCTGTGTAACTCAGTTAGACAACACACGGTCAGATACCGGACTAGTGTTTTTCCAACTGAGCTACACATGTTGAATTTGCATGAAACCATAAAAAATACCCTTATATACAATCGCTTTCATTATCCCAAAAAGATCAAGAGAGAAAGAGAGAGAGAACAGGCCTTAGGGTACATTTAGTCACAAATAAAGCCACTTAAGGCGCTATGGGTGTGCCTCAAAATAGTGACGGATTGCCAGCCTGTCGCCTACATAAAAGTGCAAACCTTGAGTTAACCAACAAACAAAATCCAACAACCAGGACATATGTTACACTCTAAATCATATCAGCAGTTTTTTTTAAGATGTTCCCATACTTGTACCACAGTCTATTATTTACACTGTGCTTGTACTATGACTCAATGATAATATAAATATATATAACTCAAAGGTGACTGACTGACATAGTGATCTATCAACGCACAGCCCTAACCACTGGACGGATCGGGCTGAAATTTGGCATGCAGGTAGATGTTATGACGTAGGCATCCGCTAAGAAAGGATTTTTGGAAATTCCACTCCAAAGGGGGTAAAATGTCCACGCGGACGAAGTTGCGGGCGAAAGCTAGTATAGTATAAAAGAGGTAGATACGTCATAAGGGCGCCGAAATGCAAAATCAAAACAGGCAACAACTTAGTCGTTCTCTCTCAAACAGTAGACAGTTCGCATGTGCCATCAAGTTTTTAACGATTTAAGCAACTAAATGCCGTCCTGTGTTATACGAAAATGTACTTACTATGCAAAAATTAAAGCTCATGGAGTCACGGTATCGTAAGTAAGTAAGCCGAAATTATATTATTTAATTGGATTTTATCATTGTAAAACAAATATAATGGCGCCATGGTTGTTATGGTAATGTCACGCAATGACAAACACTAGCTGTCTTTTTTGTTCCTTTTGGATTAATTATGCCATACCTTTTCAATTTTTGCCAATGTAGTGAAATATAAGTAAAATAATAGAAGTGTACATGCGTGTTGCTACAGGATTTCGGATCATATTTTTGCCTGTTTTGTGAGCGTATCTAATACTACTATAATATTATTGCTATGACTACTTAAATTTAACGATATATTTTGCCCGTTCGTCCCCTAAATATTTGAGACACATATGCAGTAAATTCACGAAACCATTTACGAAGCTCCTTTTGAAAACTGTTCCCTAGACTCAGACATGCCTTACAGAGTTCATAAATATCAAATGAACGAGCTGCATCGAAGTGAAGTGTTAACGGTGTCGTAAAAATCGAGCGCACATATTTATGTCTGACCTCTAAGCTTCGTGTTTTTATTTTTAGACGTTTATTAAAGATTTAAAATAGAGTATACAAATATATTTTTGTTCTCGTATACAAATATATTAAGGCAATATTTGTTCTAACATAACGCAATGCGATCCTGCTGATGGTGGGGAATTGGTTATCGTGGATATCATTTAATTCTGGAAAACAAGAATTAGATTATTTTTATTTTTTGCAAGCCAGTACTAAAATTTTACATACATTTTGTTATGGAATAACTTATAATATATAGAAATACTCCAGGCGGGAATCGAACCCAGCATCTTCCGCAATCCTTGCGGCTGCGTTAACCACTACGCCACCAAGGCACTGCTTTCGCTGTCGAAATTTGTCAGTGCTTGATGCATAAGTTTGAACATTGTTTCATCAAATCTTTGAAATTTGCACTTCTAAGATCCGAACGAAATATTTTTGCAAATATTTGACGCCCAGTTGAGTTGAAACTACATTTAATAATAATATGTAAACAAATGAATAATAATATTTAAACAAATGAACAGAGCAGGCGCGCACTGGTGACTTTTATAATGGTGACTATTTTGTCACTCTCGAGGAATGTAGGGACATGCACCAAATGTCACCTACTTGACATACGATATTATCGTAACGTGCGTGCACCTCTATACATATCCATGGGCTTGATAAGAATGACAAAAAACTACAAATTTGAAAATTTTATGTAACGTAAATTTATAGCTAAGAACCATTTGGATTACGTCAGCTTTTAAACAAAAAAAAACGCATCAAAATTGGTCCATTCGTTTAGGAGTTACGATGCCACAGACAGACACACAGACAGGTCAAACTTATAACACCCCTCTTTTTGCGTGGGGGGTTAAGAATAGTCACGGTTACAAAAGCCACCAGTGCGCGCCGTGCCTAAGGCTTATTTTGACTTTTACAAGTACCTACATCAATTCCTTGTTTATCCCATATAATCTCACTGGATGTAGGTAACAATACCCACAATAGCCTCAGGTGGGTTTTATACATCTTTCAATATAAAAACACCAAATTTTTTTTGTTGAAATACGTCGACTCTAAGAATACGTATTTAAGTTTGCAAGCTAGACATTTCTAATTGTTTCTCTAACGAACCCTTTCGGCGTTCTAATATTCATCAAGAAAACCCTCAAATTATTTAGTTCTTTAATAATGAAACAGTTTCTTTGAAATGTCGTTAACTAGAAAATTCCAAAGAAAAACCTTTCATTATAAATGAGTCAAACAAATTATGCAAGGCATAAAATGCTGCTCAAGCATTTCTCAACGAGTAGAAGACTTCTAAAGTTTAGGGTCTCAAACCACTCCAGCTTTGGTAATCATGCTCTAGTAGTGGCAAATAAGCAAGAAAAAAGAGACTCTATCTACAGAATATAGATACAGAAAAAATATCAATAGCTACTTTTAATTCTACTTCAGTTTCTTCTTTCGAAATTTGTTTATCTAAATATAAATATACAAAATTTTTTTTTTGGAAAAAATGGAAAAAGTTCTTAGCTGTAGTCGTAGAACTTAGCTTTTTTTTTTATAAAAAGGTCAAGCAAATGACTCCATTCCACCTGATGGTAAGCAGAAGTGGAGTCCAAATGCGAAGATAGCTGGCGCGAGAGATAAACTGCCGCGCTCAGCAAGGCGTGGGTGACCCACGCCTTGCTGACCTGCAAGGTGCTTCTTCACGCCTCTGACCCAGGATTGTAGGAAGGAGGGAACACGTGTGCTGGCAGTGAATTCCATTTCTTGATTGTGCGACAAAGAAACGAGTTGCCAAATTTCTTAGTTCGCGTTGGAATGGTAGCCACAGTTTGTCGGTGACAACGTAGACCAGCTTTGTAAATGATCTATGTTTTGTAATAAATATTTTTAGTTCTATCCACACTTACTTAATATTTGAATTGCCGTATTCTTTGGTTATTGCTGGGTATATTTTTGTGTCCATAAAGATTATTATTGTTTTATACTTCTTTTTAAGTTTTTTACATTATAATGACTGGGTAGACGATGCCTGGTACCCGGTTACGTAGGTTAAAAAAGGCCCCACGACTAAAACGAAAATTTGTAATAATGGTAATCAATACTTGTTAAGAGGAAACCAGGAAATTTGCTTCTTAATTTGAAATTAATAAGCAGCGCTATGACTCATTACTTTCGACGAGTCTTTAGACCGCTTTCTGTTCGTACCGTCTAAACTAATTATTAATTCAGTGTATCGATTTGTACAAATTGTACTTTGTTTTTGGATAATGACAGGATTTTATAGGTTATTTGATACAATACAACGAAAAAAATGGATAAAATTCAAAAATAACATCGATTCGTTTTTAAGTTTTACGTTGAAGAAAGAAAAAGGTCACCTCAAAATTCTTAACGATAACTTACATCAAAAGTCATACAAACGTCATCAGAAGTTAAACATACGGTCATATTTTCGTACTCACTGACTGCCCGTCTTAGAAACCCTACAAAAATCATTCAATAAAGTACTTACAGTAATTTATTTTGTGTAATTCTGTAGAGCATTACCTGAAACAGAAAAAGAAACTATTAGACCTACTTAATTTCTTTGTTTGTGTTTGCACTCATAAATTTAATCCCATAATCGACCAATCCGCAACAAGTAAGCCAATGCGTAATATATTCTTTTACGCGTCGTTCCCAATTAAGATTTATTTTCAGTGTTACCTGAAAGTCACCTGAAGCTCTGCTCGACCCCTAATTATATGTATGTGTGTAATTTTTTCATGTGTCCTTCCTGCGATCAGCCGATCAGTCATCATCTTAACATTAACGCAATTCTTTGGCGAGTCTATTATACTATCTTTTTTTTTCTTTCACTCCACCTCCATCGACATTCGTGCTCCATATCTTTATGTCACAATGCTGCCAAATCTTTTCATTACTATGTTTATATTAGGATACTTTATACTGACACGTGTCGTTCTATTCATGAACAACTAACTGAACTGACAGTTATAGCCTCGTCTTAAAGTCAGAAGCGATTAAATTTTTGAATTCCCTGGCAACGTGGCATCGTTTTTACGATGCGACGATGCAACGTATGTATTGTAGAGAGGCCTTACGATGGCAGTTGCCTATTACACTCAAAAAATCTACTGTCTTGACACCAAATTTTGCAAATGCAACTACCAACCGCGTGGCATCGACATCACTCAGGTTATAGAGGGAAGTGTATTCTGCTCCGGCCATATTTATTTTAGTGGACGAGGCGAGGGACTTTTAGTAGACATGATGATAAACGATGTAGATATCATCGCCGAGTCATTATGTAGCATTTCTAATTAAATCGATAATTTTACAACCACTAGATGCTATGGTATTAATGTGATTGCATTGTGAATATTGATTCGTGGGTTGCTTCCAACGGTTCAAACCTGAAATTCATCATCATTAATTCCTGTCATTCTCAATGCATGGCCTTTCTTAATGTGATTTTAATTTACAATTATGAATTGTGCGGAACTTTTGTCTTCTTTTATATTGCTAACACTTTGGTCGAATATATTTTAAATTTTTTTAATCATTGAAGAGTTCATAGCCTATCGGACCGCCTACCTATTTGAAGTCTATGCTAAGAAAGTCGAATTTTCTAACCTAGGAATAAAATATTTTTGCCTTTCCCTTTGGCAGCTTTTGTTTGTTGGTTTACTGAAGTTTTAGTTTCTCGCTGGAGCGGTGAAAAGTTGTACGTTTCACACGAGAGCAATTTTTTTTGTCTCGTGCCTTTAAATCACTTACTGCCCTCAGTAGCGGCACTCGCAACAAAAAATAACATTCCTCACTTGTTCAACAAATAACTATTACATATTCAAATATATATAAAATTAATTATTTAATCTACTAGAACAGAACACAATAAATAGGTTCAATTTACATTGCGGTGGAAAGAATTTTTACGAAGTTATATAGCACAATGAAGTTCACGTCGATTATGTATTTAGTTAAAGCAAATTATAGATCTAAAATTATCTGGCGCATTCGTTATCCCGCAGAACATGGTCAATCGCTAGGTATAGGTTTAGATGCTTATAAGAGATCATACATACAATCACGCTCATGGTCCCAAAAGGGGTTGTGCAAGGCCTTAGGTAACATTTAGTTACACGTAAAGCCACAACTGACACTATGGACCTTAAAATGCCTCAAAATAGTGACTGGTTGGTAGCCCGCCGCCTTTATAAAAGGGGTTTCAAACCCAAAAAGACACAAACTTTCAGAGAACCACAAATGTTATACTATAAATCATCTTAGCAGTCCGGCGAATGAGGGATCACGTATCATATAATATCGACTTAGTAACTATAAGCCTATATTTACCAGAGCAATAATGAAGACCGTTGTAAATCGATATACAAATTGACTGTCCGACGAACACAATCAACAAACTGACAGGTAGTAATGTTGGAATTCGTAAGTGCTTTACTAGAAATGGGTGGTTCAAATTGTTACGGAAACAACTTCTACGAGTTACAATACAATATATTCTAACTGTATCAGAGGTGTAGTTGTTCATCCACCGGTATTGGATATAGAGGCCCCGGGTTCGTTCCCCGAGGAGTTCATTAATTTGTTTGATACCCCACAGTTTTACCCAGTGATACCCCACCTTTTAGTACCTCAAAATATAGCCTGAGAGGCAGAGAGGGGATGAGAAAGCTGACGATTGGCAAGGAATAGATCAGAAAACTCATTTATAGGACCTGAACCTTTTATCCCAATTTCTAAATGCATCAGCAGAGCCATCAAAGAATATGTCCATAAAAGAATTCGTATGGAATGGAAACTGTCGCCTGGTATGAGATTTTCCACATCCTTCATAGGGGCCTGTCCTGGAGGATGGTATAACAGCAGACAACAAACAAACAACAAACACGCTTGTGTAATGCTTAATACGCATTACACAAGCGTATTTCTAAAATTTCACGAGAAAGCAACTAAATTATACCAAAAATACAATACCCTTCCGACCTTCTTTAACCTCTCGAGCGTCGGCGGGAAGCCCCACATTCCCACGAAAAAAAGTACCGTTGAGCGTCGGCGGGAAGGCCGGGCGTCCCGCAGATAGTCATGGTCTATAGTTTGTTTTTTTACTACTTCAACTTATTTTAACCAATAGGAGTGTTTGACATCAATAGAATCTGTGTTCAATGCTCTCAAATACTAAATTATGATTGGTTATCGTGTTCATAGAAAAAGTGTGAGTATTGGTCGTTGAAAAAAAAATGGTGACGCATTTGGCATGTTGTCAGCCGGGGTGTGTTGAGGTGTATTTAATTCTATAGTTTTGTTTACAAATGCGTATTATGTATGGTGTTGAATGTTTTATGTCGATAAGTGTATATACTTGGTGTGTAACTAAAAAGAATGTGATTTTGAGCAAGTTTTACATGATTTCTGAATCGTCAAAGTTTGTGTATTATTTGTTTGTGTATTTTTTGACCGTTGGTGAAATTAAATGCTATAAAATGCTGTAAAAAGGGTATGTATTTGTGATTACTTAATTTTAATGGTTAGACAATGTTTCTAGGTTTCTAAAAATGTATAAATCATAAAAAACGGATGTAAATTATTGGTTATATAAGGAAAATAGTAAAATACATCATGTCATCTGAGGTCAACAAGTTAAGGCATCGACACTACACGGTATCGATGCATTTTGCCGCGCGACACTCGAGAGGTTAAAGAAGTGTTGCCGCCCGTCTTTCAAAAGTAAACGAGCAAAGATACGACATCGCATTCTTCTTATGTTTTTTCAGAAAACAAACTTGTTTGAAGTTGCTCGCCACAAGTAACACACAAGGGACAGTGTTATAAATGTCGAGGAAAACAATATCGAATTTCTAATAGCTTTGTATGTAGCAACGGCGCAAAAAGTCTTGTCGTTCGGTCGGGAAAGTTATAGTTTTTTTTATTATCCGTACGCATTGTTTGCTGTACGACAAAGTCGACACGCAAAGCGCTTTTAGAGATAATTCAAAAATGAAATTCATAAAGTTGTTTATTGATGGCCTTTGCTAAGTACTTTTAAATCATTAAATAGTAGGAGGTAGGGACCACCGTTTTGGAATAAAAATAAATATTTTACTTAAATACGTGTTTTTTTTATGTTGACGGAGAAGAAAGTCCACAGCTTACAATTTGCTAGCAAAAACCACAGTGAAGACGAGTTTATATGTCTAGTCAAAGAGTCTCACATAAACCTGCAAACTGATCGCTGTCACGGTAGAGTTGATCGAAAATCTTTTTGACTTTACTTAGCACAATCTGTAACAATATTAGAAGAATGGAGAAGGAATTAGAAACGTTATTTATTTACATATTTGTGCCTAACATGTTTCGGATTGCCAAATAAGAAGTATTCGGTGTAAGCAACAAGAAACTGGAAGTTGTTAGTTGAGAACATTATCAACATTTACAAATTACGTTCCTTCCTACGTAGGTGTTGTTGCAGTCGCTGTACGATAGCGGATGCGGCAATCGATTTTCGATTTTGAGCAGCGGCAATCGACTATATCCAGTTGCCGCTACCGGACCATGAACTACTGTTTCATGTGGCTTACCGGGTCAGAAAGTGGCACCATGGTGTTCAATTGCCGCTCCTGGACGCAACGATAAAGGTGAACAGCGCGTCCGTGTGAAAAAGTCGCTATACGTTTGCTCAAATTAGCTATAAATCTCGGTAAATGTAATCGTCCTTAAAGGAAAAAGTAACTAAGAAACGTGTTTATTTATTTACACTCGCCTTCTGTAGTCTGAAAGGTCATTTCTAATTGGGTCTTCTAAGTGGTTGCTTGTTTTGTCTTCCGATATCCGTGTTAAGTACCTACACCAAGTTACTACATAGAACATTATTTATTCTGTGCAGGTGTAGTCCTTATTATATTATCCCAACATACAAGCGAGCGATTGTATATTTTTTTATGTTCTTTGGTCTGATGTTTAATAAGTATAGATACCTACGTCGAACCCGCTCGAGAATAGCAACGCAAAAGTTGGTCAATTGCCGGATTTGCCTTCAGTCGGGAACGCTCTCACGTCTAGGCTGGTCGACTTCATTTCATTGCAACGCTTTTGTTATCAGAGAGATATCATTTAGACAGTTTTTAAAACAATTTTAATTACATATAATTATTCAATTTGACTGTTGTTGACAGAAAGCGCGCGAACGTCCTCTGTTATCGGTATTAGTTCGCGCTAGCGCCAATGAGTGCTAAGCAGCAGCAGATACGTTACTCATGAGGTAAATTTATCTCTTTATAATAACAGGTTTACCTAATCATTTGTCACTTTTGTTTCGCGAAGTATCTAAATAAATAACAGTACATAGATATAGGATCAGCAATAACCTGTCAAAATTTTTAACGTCATTGTATTTGTTTGGAAGAAAGCATACGACCTGCCTGGTGGAAGGCAATCACCGTGGCCTTTAATCGCCTATTGCCGACGTAAGTATAAGGCAGTTTTTTTAAAGACCCATGATTATAAGGAGGGAGACGTGTACTGACAGTGAATTCCATATCTTGATTGAGTGACATAAAAATGAGTCGCAAAATTTATTGTCGAGGTAAGGCACAGCGGACGAGCCCCTCGAATTTGGAACATCCTAACTGGGGTAGTACCCCCAACTTACAGAAGATCAAACTCAAAATAATGGGTACTACATTTTTCTTTTATTGTGTTTCTCGTCATAACAGCCTTTATAATTCGACCCACTGCTGAGACACAAGGCCTCTCCTTGGAGGCTTAGGCAATAGTCCACCACGCTTGCCCAATGCGGATTAGTGGACGGAGTATAAAGTGAAACCCATTTGCTAATTCATTAGTCGCCTTCTACGACAGCCATTGGAGGATACGCGGTGATGCTATTCTACTCTGCCAGCATCACATGGCTGGCGTATTATTTCTGTTGGTGAGTAAAGTGGCCAGAGCTGGGGTAGGGTAGGGGACGAGGGTCGGCAGCGCGTGAGTATCACGTCAGTGGTACAAGCGTCTATAGCACAGTATATAAAGAACAGTAATACGTCTTCATACAAACTGGCCGCTATCATAATGTGACGCACACATGACATAAAAATATGGGGGCATAAGGTGGTCGCGCCGTCTCGGTGTGATCGCTCGTTCCCGCCCGGCACATTTACGATAGCCCTAGCGTCAACGCAGAGTAGGCTAATAACTCGACGACAGCCCGCAGATGAACTACTGTTCTTGGTATATGTGTCTATAGTCTTCGATGGCTGTGTACCACCAGACAGGCCGTATGATTATCTGCCAACCAAAAAAAATACGTTTTGCCTACTCAGCTGACAGCTCCCAATTGGATTCGGGGTTTGGGTCGGCGTAGTTAATGTTTTCTTCTTCCATCTAAGGCACTAAAAATAAATGTTTATGAGGAAAAGAAGATACAATGTGTATATACATATAAGCCCTAACACTAACTGTACCCACCTATGGATTGAACGTAGGACCTTATGGGTGAACCACTAGACTATTTATAATAGAATATAGGTAATGAGACGACCCTAAAAATGAAATAATCTTGTACCCATAACAAATTCCATCCAATGTTGCCCCTTTACGACCCCTTGGGGAAACATTGAGCAAGCCCCGAACTTTATGTAAGAAGCCACTGTGATAAAGAGAGGACTGACCAGATACAAGGATACAGGAAATTCCGTGGATGCGTTAGCGTAGAGGGGCCATTTTTTATAAAATTTTACATAAGAACTCTTTATTTGCTGTTGTTCTTTCGAGTTTCTTTAAGTAATTCAGATCTTACATAGCATACACAACTTAAAAGAATATCCAGATATTAACAGAATCGTTGTTGTGGTTTAGCGTACTTATTCAAATTTCTTAAGTAGAAATGTACTTTATTACTAGCCAAATGGCTAGAAGCCACCATTATAACTATTATTATGGTAAGTAAACCGATTTGCGACAAAAAAATGGGAACCCTACTAATTTTATACAAAGGACGTGCAGGCTTGAATTGATAATTTTGTTAATGCACGGGGAAATGAACATGTTGATAATCGTCACCCGGATGATTCCAACAAAATGTTCGTTTCCACATAGAAGCTACTGGGTAAGTCATTTTTTTCCTGCCATACTTTTCGGCAAGAGCAGTCATCATTATTTTGCAGTATACAGGTTAGACCATTTATGTTGTAAAATCTCGCAATTTTCGTCAAATTACAAGACACTTAATGCTTAAAACCTACAGGATACTTTCTGTCGACCTATAAACATGAAATTTGGCAGGAATCTTGCAGCACTCTATCTATGGGCGAAAATCTGAAAACCGTGAATATTTGTACGGACCCCTAAGCACGTGAGTGTGCGCGTGGGTAGCGGAAAAATTAAATTTAACACGTACTTTTTTGCACAAAAATCACAGTTTTAGTGCGGCCGCACATAATAAGAAATTTCTAACAAAAAAAAATCTGACACTCGCCGGAAGGCACTCGGTACATACATTTTGTATTAGATCCTACGATATTCAAAATATTTTCATTTTCAAAATATTCAGATGTTTCCATCTATCTATACATATAAATAAAATTGGAGTGTCTGTTTGTAATATTGAAATAACCGCATGCATATGAATATATTTGTACACGTCTTTCTTTGTATATTTTATAACCATTTTATGTGTGCAATAAAGGATTTATATATAAGGTACATACGCCAAAATATTTCTTTTTACAATTTTTGTCTGTTTGTTCCGGCTAATCTCTGAAACGGCTGGACCGATTTTGACGGGACTCTTTTTGGCAGGTAGCTGGTGTAATAAGAAGTAACTTAGGCTACTTTTTTGTTGGTAAATTCTACGCGGACGAAGTCGCGGGCACAGCTAGTTGAAATATATAATGCTGCTAAATGCATTGAACAGAACAGAGCAGAAGTGAACTTTCCTTCTTTTTCGAAGACCATGTGAAAGTGAGGTAAGTAATGTGTACCTATCAATTACCTAGCGATTCCCGTAATTTTGCTAATCGGTATAACTAAATTACAAAAACCGTACCAGTATTTCTGTTAATATTAATTCCGAAATCCCGGATACACAAAATAAGGAGACGTGCGTATTTGAATCTATTCACCGTGACGTAAATGGGATACTCGTACACTGCTATTGAACATAACGTCATTGCAATGGCTTACGTCAACGCTGCAATGCATCCTGTTTATCCCATGAGACCGGCATTATGACGCCAAACATTACGCGTACGTGCACTTGCACTTCACGCAAGGAGTATCTCGTGACTCACACACGCGTTATTTACGATCGTAGAAATCAAAACCAAATTGTAAACGTTGCCATACGTTTTGACATCTGGTAGCTGTCAAAATGTATGAAAAAGGAGTTTCTCCCGAGTTCTTGTTGTAATGACATGTGTTGGGAGTTTCTCCCGAGCTCTTGTTCTAAAATGGAGTCTCTCACTCCATTTTCAACCTAATTTTTGTTACTTTAGTTACATTTTCACCTGACATTGGCAAAATGTGTACGCTTAATGCGACGCGCCGCCATTAATTAAGAATCGAATAGAATATACATGTGATGAAACACTCCAATTTTAACTCAATCTACCGTACAATTTACTGTTACTTAGATGTACACTTATCAAAAGTGTCTAGGATTCAAGTAAATTTTTATCTATTACACGTTTTTATTTGAAACTATAATTATCTACTTTTATTAAAAATTTAAGAAATAATCTTTTTATACAGTGAAATTAAAAAAAACAAAGAATCAATAACGATCCGAAAAAATTAAAATACTAATCCTCAATTATTTTTTTTTAATTTATTTATTAAAAAGAAAATTATAAGTACAAAATTATTGGCACAACAAAAATCACGGAGATTTGTCCGGTGTGCCAAAATTGAAACATAGGAAACTCTAATTATATCTTTTTTTACTAAAAATTTAAGGAAAATTATCTATTTAAACAGTGAAATAAAAATATCAATAACGACCCAAAAAAATCCTCAATTGCAGCGATGCTGTAACGTGCTTGATCCTTATACACTTTTGAAGAGTACCTATATTTTCACTTTACATCTTCAAGTGTCACGCACGAATGCCATAATTAAGAAGAGAATAGAATTTATGAAAACTGAGATGGATGTATAGAAAAGAAAAACGTATTTTGCCGACTCCAAATAAAATTAGGAGCAGGGTAGGCAAATGGAGAATGTATGAAAACGACTGCAGAAATGGAGAATGTATACCCTTTTTTGGGTTGAGTATAATGATACGACAAGTTCCTGAACATCTGACATGTAAATTTACCTATAAGTATTCACAAATAAATATATTATTATTATGAAAACAAATGCGTTAGTGGAATTGGTTACGCCATAAATAGCGCGATAAAGACCTAGAATGCTTAGACAATTAGCAAAGCGTTTTTGCGAGAAAAACGCTAGCTCCATTTGATACGCCGCTCCATAAGCCGTCATGGTCCCGTCAGTAGTAAGTCGGTTTCGTATATTAAATTCTATTTGTAAAGCGTTAGGTTTATCCCAGCAAACTGCTTCACGGCAGAAATAAGAAAGGCGGTGGTACCTACGCAGACGACCCTACATATGGGACCTAGTGAATTGAATACCTAGATTGAATAGATTGGCTACTTAGCTATAACTCTGGTCATATAGAAGAGTTAAGACTGAAATATATTTCTTACACGGGACCCGACGCGACCCAAGGTGTAAAGTTTTCTACTACGTTGAGCATCACGTTGGGTGTCAATAGTCTGACCAAGCATAGATAATACTACACTTTCATTTGACACAACATGCGTCACGTTAAATCAAGTGACGTATGATATTAGCAGTATGTTGCGGCCTTTAGTTACAAGCATACATACAGTAGGTATATATCTCAGTAAGCGCCACAGATTCTCATAGCCATTGTAGAATAAATAGCAATTTAATATCAAAAGCGAGAAATTAATCAGAGAATACAAAGGGTTTCATTTGTTTATTCATATATCGTGTGTTTGTATATCAGAAGTAGGATGAATAGCTACTTTTTGGCTGATACCGGTTTGCTTATGTAAAATACGCTTCAAGTTAAATATTTTTTTCATTTTTGTAAAGGGTCTACAAATGATTCCACGTCATCTGATGTATTTTTTTATGATAAGTGGTTGGTAGGCAGTCGGCATTGTTCATAGACACGAATAGAAATTCCCTATGGAATAATTTAATTTTTTGCGTTTACAAACGCGTAAATATTTTAATACTAGAAAAAATGTACTGAAAAACTTTTTTTTCTAGTATAGAAATTCATTTTCTTCTTCTTCGTGCGGGCTGTTTCCGCAACTCAACGATCTGCGCCAGTTTTGCGTTGGAGACTATACACACAAAAATAAATTTTCAATTTGAATTAATACTTCCTCAGATTAGCGCGTTCAACCAAGCAAAAATTCTTCAGCTTTATATTATTACTTTAGATATTATGATGCTGTTAGTGTAAATAAATAAGACTGGAATTATCACGAATTTACCGAAGTATCGTATGACATTTAAATGCCAGCCAATCCGTAATACGCCTGTGTTATGACTTGTCTAACTTGTTACCAAATCTATTCAGTTGAATTAAAAGTTTCACTGTCCTCACGAACTTCGACAGATAAGGATGTAATCTCGAACTTCAACAACAATAGGTACGTTGGATCGGAACCTCTAAGTTATTGAAAAGGACAATAGTGAACAAAAGGACAAGGTCCTCCTCAGAGGACTTGATGAAATGTAGCCTGTCAATTGTATTAAGTATGAAGTTTTCAGGCAACAATTAAACGTAAGTTTGTATCTTGCTGGTGTTTCCACTGCACCTAAATGCTTTGTTTCAGATTCATAGAACGCGTACTAAGTTTCGATTAAACCATTTTTTTTATTCTGATTTAAATATTCTTTTACATTGTTCCTTCTATATCATACTGTAATAGGTTTTAATTTAATTTTATAGCCAAAAGGGTCGGCGTTTTTTGCCGAACGAGTTGTTTAAAACTATTTTCTCTTCAATCTTCATTTCCATGCTCAATTAAGAAAGCAGTGAACAAAGTCATTCGATCGACCCAATTATGGTCCCAATTAAGAAGCTATATTTGTAAACCCAATTATTTTTACCTTATTATTTTCAGTACTTAAGTAAACAGGTAAAAGATATTTAATTGCTCGCCTAATTACTCGCCAGTCAAAGAGACATTTTAAGCCCGTGAAAATTGCCAAGGTTACGAATTCGTCGTCTTCTTCATTAAGAATTGTGCTACTGAAAATATAGAAATATATTTTTCTCTTACTCACAGCCTAAATTTTTACGGTAAGATGTTTTTTATAAACTGATACCTCCATCAGCAGATGGAGTAAACATGAAAAGATAGCTGGTGCGAGGGGTAATAAGCGCCATACTTGCAACCCCCTCCTTGATGACCAGATTCTTCACGCCTTTTTTACTTTCTCGTATACGTAGTATAGAGGAAGTCTTGTAATCGTCAAAAAATTCTACCTCGAGATTTTGACGGATTTACACGTTTTGGACCTCCCTGAGTACAAAAATATTTTATTTGGAATTGTGTCTGTGCGTTAGCACGATAAATCGAGTATGCATTAACTTTTTTTTTTTTTTTTTTTTTTTTTTTTCGGTGGTAAAATGCTTTATGCATACCTCGAAGGGATTGCAGCCCCTCCAACGGTTATGTGGGAATCCTCCGTTTGGCGAATCGTCAAAACGACGGTTCGGAAAACGGCCATACCCACTAAACATCCACCGGCGCGCACTCGGTCCGCCAGAGATCGCTACCACCCGCGGAACTAAGTAGACGTGCACATGGTAGTGATATTTGGCGGCTGATCAGACCGATCCACTCTCTCCTTGCGGAGCTTCGCGCGACTTCAGCTCCCTGGGACTATGTAATCGGGTGACGGGGCTGCATCCCTGAACACCCGGGCCCCCGGCTATGGCTGCACAAGCTGGCCATAGAGGCGTGCTCTGCGCCTAAGCCTCCTCCTACGCAGAGGATCTGCGCTGGGACTTGCCTCCCGCGCCCTCTCTGCGCTCTCTTTCTGGGTCATTACCGCCTCACAGAAGGAGAGTACTGCCTCCCAAGACGTCGCACTGCCGACCATGGCTCTGACCAGTGTCGGCAGTGAGAGGTCACCTCCCACACTCGCCACAAGGGTCCGTCTCTCGGACGCCCAGGCCGAACACGACTCTATCACATGCTGTGCTGTGTCCTCGTTGTGACCACACTCATGGCATCGTGGGGTGGGTTCTCTGCCGATCCGGTGCAAGAACTTACCGAACGCACCATGTCCCGTAAGTACCTGCACCAGACGAAATGAGAGATACCCATGCCGACGACCCAACCACTCCTCCAGGCTTGGTAAGAGTCCCGTTAGAGTCCATAAACCCTGTCTGGGCACCTCCAACCTCTGTCGCCACGCCCTCAAAATTCTCCGCTGAGCTCTATCCCGCCAGCGCCTCACCATTTCCGGCGCAGGGCGCTCTCCCTCACGTCTGTACGTCGTGCCTCGCCAATATACCTCCGACAGCGCTGAGGCGTCGAGGTCCCAGGGTGGGGTCCCGGCGAGAACGCACGCAGCCTCGTACGACACAGTGCAGTAACCGCGTATGGCCCTGACAGCCATGACCCTCTGCGACTTGCGCAGCAGAGCCACGGATCTAGGTGTCAGGGTCTCCGCCCACACCGGCGCGCCGTATAAGGCCATCGACCGCACCACCCCGGTAAACAGACGGCGGCACGACACACCTGGCCCTCCGACATTGGGAAGCAGCCTTGCGAGAGCTCCAGCGGTACGCACCAACTTCGGGCTGAGGCGACTGAAGTGCTCAGAAAAACTCCAACGGGAATCTAAAACCAAGCCTAGGTATCGCATGTGAGTGCTGATATTCACACGCACGCCATTCACCAGGATGTGTGATCCAGCAGGCGGTCTCCTACGAGGGCCATGGAAAAACAGCGCCTCGGTTTTGGGAGCAGAAACCTTTAGCCCCAGGCTTTCAATCCTTCGGACGACGCTATCCACACTGATAGTGGCTAAACGAACGGCGTCCGTGAAATCATCCCCTCTAGCCAGGACGAGGGTGTCGTCTGCATAGCAGACCACCCGAACGCCCGGAAGGTTTGCTCCTCGCACGGCGTAGTTGTACCCGATGTTCCACAGGGTCGGCCCCAAGACCGACCCCTGTGGAACACCGCACGCCATGCTTTGGACGATCAAATGCCCGTTCCTGTCAACGCACTCGACTCGTCGACCCCTCAGGTAATTGCTGATGAGGCGCCTTAGATAAAGCGGCACCTCGTGAAACGCCATTCCTGCCTCAATGCAGGTGAAGGGCAAGGTGTTAAACGCGTTCTCGATATCTAAAGAGACCGCTAGAACCACCTTGCCCCTCTCAACCTCTTGTTCCGAGAAAGCCTTCACGTGCGAAATCGCGTCAATGGTGGATCGGCGTTCTCGGAATCCGAATTGGCTATTAGCCAAGTCAGGTCCCGTGGTGGTCAGGTGGAGGTTTATCCGCCCGGCTATAATCCGCTCCAGGACCTTACCGGCTTCGTCCAAAAGAACAATAGGCCGGTAAGCCGATGGGGAGTCCAGCGGCTTGTCCGGCTTAGGCAGAAGAACGAGCCGGCCAACTTTCCACGCTTCCGGAAACTGTCCGGTACGCAAGCACTCGTCGAAGAGCCTCCGGAGCCAGTCCCAGAGAGCACCGATGGAGATCGCCAACATACGGCCGTGAATTCCATCGGGTCCCGGGGCCGTGGATTTAGCCCGGAGTTTTAACACCACTGCGTCAAATTCCTGGTCCGTAACCGGGAAGAACGGCGCGGAATCAGCACTTTCCTGCCGGCGTGGCATCATCCTTGGGGGAACATGTTCCTCCCTCCAAGGGAACAGTTTGGCCACGACTGTACGGAGGAGCGCTGGGTCGAGTAGTTCTGTCGCTGGGGGGGCCCGCGATAACTTGTCACGGACCATCTTATATGGGCGTCCCCAGGGATCACGATCCAGCGACTCTAGTAGCTCATTTCGAGCCGCCACCTTAGCCTGGCAGATCGCAATTTGCAGCTGTTTGCGCGCCGCATTTAGCTCCTCTACCAAATTCGCCTCGACCGTGGCATCACGGCCGGTTCTCCGCCTTCGGTAGTTGGTAAGAGCCCGTCGCTTCGCAACACACCTCGTGCGAAAATCCGCGACCTCTGGACTCCACCAATACACCTCACGTTTGGGCGGGCGACGGACCGTTCGGGGCATAGCGCTGTCGCTAATGCGCGTCAACGCCTCCCGGAACCCTATCGCCTCCGCGTCTATCGAACCCAGAGAACGGCCATCTGCGTTCCAGGCTTCCACAAGCGAGGACTCAACCGCTAAACTCCGGTCCATCTTAGCAATGGACCAGCGCGGGAATCTCGTGCTATGGGTGGAAGCGGGTGTCAAATCCGGTAGTTGTCGTCGTTGGGGAGAGACGCTGAACCGGATATACCGGTGGTCAGACAGCGTCTCCTCCTCAACAAGGACTCTCCAGTCATTCACCAGCGTTGCGATATTAGGGGTCGCAAACGAAACGTCCACGACGGACCCTCCCTGCCGCCGCACGCACGTCTGTTCCGAGCCCTGGTTTAAAACTACCAGTCCAGCCGTGACAGACCACTCTTCTAGCAAGTCGCCTCGCGCGTCAGTGATGGGAGAACCCCACTCCGCCGACTTGGCATTGAGGTCCCCCATCAATATAACAGGACGCGGCGAGGCGCGATCTACTGCAGCCGACAGTTCGCGCAGAAAGGCTTCGAACTCGGCCAAGGTTCTGTTTGGAGAGAAATATACACCCACGACCACCACTCTCTCGAATGAAACAGAAACAAAACCCTGACCACGATCCAACACCTGAAGAGTGATCGTTTTGGGGCTCACGACAGCCACAGACCCTAAGGTATCCGCGGCCCAGTGTGAACCGGGAACGACGAAATATGGCTCTGCCATTACGCTCAGGTCAATATCCCACTGCCTCAGTGACTGCAGGAAAAGGTCCTGAGCCCCAGCGCAGTGATTAAGATTACCCTGGAGAAAATGGATAGGGCGACTAGGAGCCATTAAAGCTGCATTTCTTCCGGGGCGCCGGCGTCTTGACCAGGACGCTGTTGCTCAGTCTGTGTACCTGCCGCCGGGGTCTCGGCGGCTGGTCTCTTCGGCTTCGTATTCCTCCGGGACTTGGAGGCGGCACACGCTTTTCCGCCAAGGCGGTGCTGAGCCGGCTTGCCTGCAGCTGCGCATAGTGGGCAGTGAACATCTGCCACGCAGTTGGGGGCTTTGTGGCCGGGCTTGCCGCAGCGGTAGCAGAGGTCGCTGCGGTCTACCGCCGACGCGCACCTCTGCTTTGTGTGCCCCGTCTCGAGGCACCTAAAACATTTCAAGGGGCGAGGCTCCAGGAGGCGAACCTGTGCCGCGCACCAGCCCACTTTTAATCGGCGGGCTTCAACCAGGCTGTTCGCTGCCTTGACCGGGCAGCGAACCCACGACACTCCCATGCCCCCGGCGCCCTTGCGGATAGTGCCGACCGTTACTTGTTCAGGGCGACATCCGCCTTGTTGGGCCACCGCTAAGGCTACATCCTCCCTCGCGACCGAGTCGTCAAGGCCTGACAGCCTGATTTCCGCTGTCATTGTTGGCCTGGTGATGAAGACGCTCGGTCCGAGGGTTTCTCTCAGCTTTTGTGCCAAGACGTCAGCCTTCTCGGCGTTGTTCTCTCCGGCGACCTGCAAAATCCTGGCACCAGTGGCGGCTTCTCTAAATGAGATGTCGTTAATGCCCAGTGCCTGCAGATCAATGCCGGAGCGAGCCTTGCGGATCACCTCCGAGTAACTGTCACCCCGCTTTTCGGCCTCCGGCTCCAACGTCAGTACTACAGCCGCCGTTTTGGGAGTCGTGGGCTTCCTCCTTCTACGGCCAGAGGCCTTCCCGCGCTTTGAGGGGGGTCCGGTCGTTTTAGCCACTTTCTCCAGAGGCGGCACTTTCTTCTTTTTATTCGGCTTTTTGCCGACAGTTATCCATTCCCCTTCTGTTGGTTTGGGCTCTTGGTTCCGTGAAGCCGACCCGGTCGCAGCAGGAGGGGTTGTCTTAGCCGTAGCGCCGGCCGCAGGGGGTCCGGCTTGCTTAGGCCCTGGTCCTTTCTTGCCCTTAGTCGGGGCGGGCTTATGTACGGGCGCATTTGTCGCAGCCTTCACTGACACTGCCGCGTAACTGGCTTTCTTTTCATGGGCCAGAGGTGGTCGGTGTCTCACCGGAGGGAGTAATCGCTCCTCGAGCCCATCCCGGAAGGCGTCTAGACGTGCGTTAACTATAGCGCCTATCTGCACCAGAAACTCCTCTTGCGTCAGTTTGAGCTCAGTGACGCCCTTAGGCTTAACAGGCTTATTAGCAGCACCTGACGCCTGCTTGCGGTTGGTGTCGCCAGTCCCAGCCGGGCGCGACTCATCCGTCACAGAGAACTCGGCAGGAGCCATCTCGACCTCCATATCGGCGCCTTCTGGCTCCGGGGCGGGTCCAGGCACCGCATTGGTCGCGGCGTTTGTGCTCGCGGCTACTGCAGCCGACAGTTTCTCGACCGTCGCCGTCAGATCTTCGACTCTCTTTTCGAGGGTTTCAACCACAGCGTTAAGCCGTCGGGTTTCCTCGTTTGCCGTGCGCAGACAGAGCGTTTCCGCTATCATGCTAGCGCTCCTGGCAGAGATTTTGAGGTCCCGCTGTACAGTGCCCTTAAGGTTTTTGGACTTGCCAGCGACCGTCGCCACCACTTCCATATAGGATTTCAGGGTCTCAGCGAGGCGCTTGGCCGTCATAGAGTCCACTGTACTCTCATTGATCTCGGCAATCTTGTCGACGTTGCACTTGGCATACTCCCGGTCAGCCGTCTGCACTTTCGAGGAGACGCTAGCCTCGTAATCGGCGATTTCCGCCTCGAGCTCAGCTTGTCGTTTGGCCTCCCTTTGGCGGCCGTAACCGACGTACTCGCCCGTCGTCGGCGGGCGGCCTCTTCCCCTTGGTTTCGTCGGGGCGGGTGGTTCCGAGTCTTCGGACCCTTCTGTTCCCGAGCTATCCCTTTTGGGGCGCTTAGCGCCTTTAGTTCTGCGCTCGCCGGTTCCGCCAGACGGCTTCGCGACAGAGCCCACACTACTCTCGGCGTCCGACACTGGACGCGTTCCAGCAACTCGCGAGCCAGAGCTCGCAATGCTAACAGCAGAGCCCCAACGGCTCATTGGCTCACCTCTGGAGCTATTGCTGTTACTCCTACTTCTTGCAGCACCAACAGTGCCGCTGAAATTCAGCCTGAGGTTTCGGGTTTTTGGGGTATTTGGTTTTTTATTAATTTCGATATCCATAAACGTCCCACGAGTATGGGGGATCTAAAACGTCCATCCGAGCGGTGCCCCCTGCACCCGGATAACCCTAATACACCTGGGGGGTCGGGTGGTACCCCAGGGTCGAGCGCTAGCGGGCGGACATTATCCCAGTCCGCCACCCTTACGGGCCCCCCGTTGCCACGGTTCACTGCAACGGAGAATTGGGGTTTTTTAGTGAGGTTTACTCCTCGCAGGGCCGGCCAATTAAGGCAAGCCCCACCGGTCCCGCAGGCGGGATAACGGCTTGCACGGTGTTGGTCGTACTAACAAGCCAAACTACAACATTGCAGTCACCTGGCCCACCGTGCGCGGACACTGTCCGCCATACCCACGTCGTAAACGACCACTTGGCCCCGTCAACGAGGCCCAGAACAAAACGAGGCACCAACAGGCGCGAGGCGATGGACGCCCACCCTCGACCGTTCGGAGACGGTCCGCGAGCACTGCCCGCCATCCGACGTCCCGAAGGACACCTGCCCACAACTGGGCACACACTTGAGCCGCTCAAAACACCGGGAACGGCTATTCGCCGGAGACTCTTAGTTAAGTAGGGACGAAAAAGGGGGGCAAAGATGGAAAAGGCCCCAAGCGTCGTCCCTACCGTAAGCCCCCCCACCACGGCAAGGTGGTCTCCAATCGGGGGGGAGTATGCATTAACTTATTGCAACCAAATTTAACGTGCATGTATGACATCAAAATATTAGGTTGGGGAAAAAGTTTCTTCGCATTTTTTAAGAAAATTCAAAACTTTTTTTAATATAGTTTATTTACATTTAACTAAAGTATGTAGGTACCATTTTATTCGATAACTTTTTGCCATCTTGTAGGTAGGGACATGATCCCATTGCTATAGAAATTTTGGGACTTCTGGTCAAAATACCGCGACAAGTGGTTTTGGCAGTCCTCTCGTGATGTTAACCTGACACTGCCTAAAGAATTCTGAAGAGACTGAAACAGGTGGAAATCTGAAGGTGCATGGTCAGGACTATACGGCGGATGCATTAACACCTCCCAGCCAAACTCTCTTATTTTTTGCTGAGTGGCTAAAGATGTGTGAGGTCTAGCGTTATCATGATGAAAAACCACACCCCTTCTGTTGATTAATTCCGGCCGCTTTCTCTCCAACTTCTTGCTTTAATCTCATCAGTTGTTCGCAGTAGAGTTCAGAATCGATGGTCCTGCCTGGTGGTAACAGCTCATAATGAATAATGCCCTTCCAATCCCACCACACACACAGCATCACCTTGTTGCGAGTTAACCCGGGTTTCGCCACAGTCTGTGAAGCCTGACCGGCCTTTGACCACGACCTTTTTCGCACGTTCTTGTCGTACGTGATCCACTTTTCATCACCAGTCATCAGCTTCTTCAAAAATGGTTCGGTTTCATTACGTCGTAATAAAGAACCACAAATGAGTACACGGTTCATTAGGTTTCTTTCAGTGAGCTCGTGAGGTACCCAAATGTCGAGCTTTTTTGTGTACCCAGTTTTTTTCAAATGCGCCAAAACTGTTTTGTGGTCAATTCCCAGTTCTTCAGCTACGTCGTAACTACTGACATGCCGATCTTGCTCCACTTTTTCAAAAATGGCATCCATTTTATCTGTAATAGGGCGACCAAAGCGACGTGCATCTTTGACATCAAAATTTCCGGATTGAAAACGCTTAAACCAAATTTGTGCTAGTCTCACAGACACTGCACTAGGTCCATAAACATCGCAAATTTTTTTCGCGGCTTGCGTTGCATTTTTACCTTTTTTGTAGTAAAATTTTAAAATGTATCGAATTTCTTCATTAGATTCACTCATCTTGGCGGTACGAAAAACAAATGAAAATCACACATTTTCCTAATTTGAATTTGGAATTATGTTCTTTAAAATTTAAACTTTCAATGATACCAAAACCAGCCAGATACAAATAGTATAACCAAAGAGATTTTATTACAAGTTTATACATACTATAATGCGAAAAGACTTTTTCCCCAATCTATTATAAGGTTACTATTAACTTTTGAGTCGTCGATCACGAAAGTTAAGCAACCAAGTGCGTGGTCGGTACTCGGATGGATGAACAAAATTTAACATGCATGTATGACATCAAAATATAAGGTTCCTATCAACTTTTGAGTCGTTTCCGGTATACGAGAAAGTCAAGGGGAGACCACTCCCGATTTTTAAATTACCCATTAACGTAATTATTTTTGAATAAAAAAAATCGCTATCAAAACTAAAAAAGGAGAAATAAAAGTTTCATATTTTAAAAATCCATTTTTTTTGTGGTCGGTCTCAAATACAATTGACAACATTTATTCCAAATAATGAGGTTGGCACCGACCTCAATAAAACATTCAGATTTTTTAAACATAGTTTTGAAGGTTGCTTTTTTATTTATTTATTTTTGCTTTTTAGTGTTATAAGCATAGAATTTATCATAGAATCTAGAGATATTTTAGACAAACATGTAATAAATTGTTAATAATATCATCCATCTTAATTAAATAGGCATTATTAGGGAATCAGTAATTATAAATCTACTAGCTTATGCCCGCGACTTCGTCCGCGTAGCCGCTTTTCTGTTGAAATTTTTCCTGAATTTTCTTTGCTATAAAACCTCACGGAGCCCGAGACCTTTCCAACGAAAGCAAAACCTGTGGAAATCGGTTTGTGCGTTCTGGAATTATAGCGTCAGGAAGGAAAACGCGACTTATTTTTATATAGTAAGATGATTAGAGATAACTCAAAAACTACTCGTCAGATGACAACAAATTTTAATCAGACCACGCTACAAACTTCGACTCGCAATGTAGTATACTGTAAACTTTAACCTTTTCATAATAACGTATTGACATTGAAACTACATGGCTTCCATAAAAACTGTCAGAACTGTAATGTGAAATGGTACTAAATTTATAAGCTACTTTTGGGTGTGACGTAGGCGTACACGTGTATGCATGCCTAATGATCAGTTGCGGCCATTCGTAAAATGTTTCAATTACAAACGCCACATTTTCAAGCGTCTCTCCTTCTGCAAGTTTTTTTCTAATCTCGAGAAACATTTATGAAATTTACAACCATTTTCTGTTAGAACAAATTCTTCCAAGTAACACATCTTTTACTATTATTCTAGCTACGAGAACTGAGTTCTTTTTCGAGGAATAATTGAAATAATTATATTTCATAGGGACGACTTGTTCAATGGCTTCAGGTATCCTCAAGTTCTAATTTAACGGAGTGGATTGTCTCTATTTAGACCATGCCAATTTAGTATTGGCTCAGTGGAAATTCTCTGCTATTGATATCGTGTAATTGGTCAATAAGTATCAAATCCGTGTGACGCCGGCAGAGTAGAATAGTATCACCCTATATCCTCCAATGGGTGTCGTAGAAGGCGACTAATGGACCAGCAAATGGGTATTGATCACCTTATACTCCGTCCACCAATCCGCATTGGGCAAGCGTGGTGGACTACTGCCTAGACCTCCTTCGGTGACAAGGAGAGGCCTTGTGTCCCAGCAGTGGATCGAATTATAAAGGCTGTTATGATGAAGTATCAAATATAATCACCCGGTATTTATAAAAATAATTTATTAATGATAATTTTGGTGTTTGTGTATTTATGTGGATAAGCATCAAACCAAGCGTTTGCCTACAATCACCAACATCGATCAAACTGACGGTATTTTCGTACATTTATCTGTTAATGATAGTAAAATTGATACCCTTAAGTAGATAAGGTATCAATATCGACAGCAGTGTCGCATTGGTGGTGCGCTCGTATCACTGTCAAAAATTCGAAAAATCAATAAAGGAGAATGGTAAACTTTCTAAGAACTCTGGGCCTAAGCGTTACACTGATGATTTTTGGACTGTTTTATAGAGCGAGAAATACACGTTCTTTTAGTATTAATATTGTAATGCTTTTCTATGGGGTTAGCAAGATATGTAGATATTAAAAGCAAAAATATAAACAGGCACTATCACCTTATTTATAGGCTTTTATTTATTAAATCTCGATAGGCATATTGCGAGAAAATGACCCACAACCTCCTCCTTCCTTATTTGTGAAAAATATATTTTTAAATAAAACACTAACAGATAATGGAATGGTAAAGATACTATACCTACCTCCAAATGAATCAAACCATACAATCATAAAGGGCTCATAAATTAGTAGCGAGAATCGTCGAAGATATTAATAATCATAATAAAATCACGTAAAAGCGTAAAACTCACAAATACAACCCGGAAAGCTTAGCCGGAAAGCGAACCGAATGTCATACTTAAATCATAAATAAATGACAAAATGACGGTTCCGCTTGTTTTATTGTTGCCAGCTTAAAAAGTAGTTTATGAAGATTATCGATTATTCGATACTTTCGATTAATTTTTAATCTTTCGCTAAGATTATTAACTTCAGGGTTTTTTTTTGATTCAGGAAAAAGAAAAGACTTTACGTCGTAATACATTATTCTTTTTTCAATAATTCAATAATATATAAGCTAACATTTTTAATTAAAAAAAGTCTAAAAATATAGTAGAGTAATCGATTAAAAATGATACAATTTTAATGTTGGCAATATTTTTCCTTGTTCCTTGATGGCGGAAGTAGAATAAATATCGTTCAAACACTTATTGTTTGTTACATTAATCTCCCATAGAACGAAATGTTGATATTTTACAGTAAATTCTAAAAAAATATATAATAATTTTTGATCACTATCCCGTTCTTGTAACAGTTAGGCCCAATTTTACCAATCTCCTTTGTCACCACCATAATCTTCATTATTCCCAACTTGTTCACTACTGTATAATAGACCTTTCCTATGCCATGATATTTTTTATCGAGATATCTGTGTCACGGTAATGTTATCTATACAGTATTCTATCTTCATACAAACGGTCGGAAAACGCTACAAACCTACGCGCCTCGAGTTCGGTGGGCACCCGGTGGGCATCTAGCCATATGTGGCTCTAGTCAACACCTCATGCGATTACGAGCGTCATTGTATGTCACAGATAGTGACTCTGTGCTCAACCCTTTTGGAATTAGGAGCGTGGTTATTTGGAATGTTAGTTAATTCATACCG
The DNA here is from genome assembly GCA_955850985.1 of Elophila nymphaeata. NCBI lineage: Eukaryota > Metazoa > Arthropoda > Insecta > Lepidoptera > Crambidae > Elophila > Elophila nymphaeata. Next base: position 8,463,261 of record OY039078.1, read on the forward strand.
GCTTTAACTTTATGATAATTGGAATTAATTACAGCCTAAGTTATTATTGGGTTTGTTGTTAATGGAAACAAAGCATAAACAAGTGTTGAGAAACTGAGCGAAACTACGCAAATCTAGTAATAACTTTACTTTAACAAAATAATCTGTAAATTAAATTATTCAACAAACAATAGACAACATACAACTCATGTCTATAGGTACCGCTTGCGCCAACTTCTAGTTCGCTCTGAAGTTGTTTCCGCTTCGTTCGCATAGCCGTACCACCTACCAAACAAGGTTCAATTTCGCGCTGCTCAGGTAATCGCCTCGAGTTCAGAGCGAACTAGAAATTTGGTAGGGCGTTCATCGCACAAAAAAAAACCATTCTACAAAATATTAAACATATTGCCCCTTCCCTGACTACATATTCAAAGTCGCCAAATTTGTAAAATTAAATCTACGTTACTTTATAACCGCTCATGACTTATTTCCGAGAAATACCAGACATTGTGATAGATTGGTCATTGATGTTCTTCCAAAAAGCGCTCGATTTAAAAAAATGTTTTTACATGTGTATCCAAATATATAATAAGATACCCAAGGCGATAAAGACATGCCTTTAAATAGATTTAAAAATGCACTGCATAAATGGCTCATTGAGCGCAGGTTCTACTCTGTCCAGGAATTCTTAACCTACAAAACTGATAACATATTATAGACATGATAAAATGTATATTTATACGACTTACGTCAGTTTTTGCCGCGTCCAACATTGCAATATTATAATATTTGTATGCTTTGCTTGTTGCTGATTAGGTGAAACTAGTATTATAAATTGTATCTCCAGTGTACCCTATTCAAACGCAAATAAACGATTCTGATTCTGATTCTGGTGCGAGCTTTACTATAGATATTTAAACCATTATTTATGTTACAAATCGTGGTATAAAGTCAATTGTCCAAGTTTTATATTTCGATGAGTCCTAGACGGGGTCCTAAGTAGGTACACTTTAGTACCAATTTACAGAAAAGACCGCGCTAAATTTTCGGTCACCCATACGAGTATCGACCGGGCACTTGGTAGCTTAACTTTAATGACCGTTACAAAGAATGCACCACCGAAAGGATATTATTAAAATGTAGCTTTCATATCACACTTCAGTACGGTAAGGATGCTAATTCTAATTTACTAGGTACGCCGTTAAAATTAGAATTGTGAATCAAATACGTAGCACTAACAGGTACGTACAAACTGATTGAACCTAAATTTATCCAACACCTAGGCAAACATGCACTTGTTTGCGTCAAGCATCACTCGACACCAGCGAACAGCGCTCCTTCAATTCTAAAGCCGACCAATCAAACCACTCATTCCATTTAGCATTAGGTCCAATTAATTCACTACTTTAATAATGGAAATTGAGCATCGATACGAAAGCCATCAAAATAATATACTTTCCTATGAAACTGCAGTTTTGTATGAAAGCTTTTTAAAAATGTATTTTTAAAGGTAGTAATTTTGTTTTAATTTCTCAGTTCTTAGATAAATAAAAATACAGTTATAAAATAATAAGTGGATAACTGCAAAACCCTTTCTTGTGCAAGTTGCAGCACTCAAATGGGCAAACAAAAAAAGACAAGTAGATTAAGTCATATCTGGCAGTATAGGCCATGGAGTGCCTCAAAATAGTGACGGTCATACACGTCGCCTCCATAAAGGGAACATTAACCCCAAAAAGTAACAAACCTAATGTGAACAAATAAACAAAAGCCAATAACCGAAAGACATACATATACCTATGTTCATTAAACAAAAATAACAGTAAATCAAACAATAAACCACCACGGGTTCATTTCAGATAATAGTGGTTTCGTACCTAAATCTATAGCTTCCCTTATTTGTGCACAACCGTAGGAACTTAACACAAGTTTTGCATACCTTTTGAGGAATCCCAGGCTTGTCTTTCATTTCCAGCGGGCGTCCAAAGTAATTTTTGTACGCCTTAATTACAATCACTGTCACATTCAAACGATATTATTTAAACTTAAACGGCCATATCAAATTATACTTATTAAGAAATCATAATATAGGTATTTTTAATTATCAGCAAATTACCTATCACTCAAAACACATCGAAAGCTTGATAAAAACAGCTTCACGGAAACTGTGTTTGCTATACAAGACGCAAGCACGGTCCTGCGTGGAGTATTGCTCGCAACTGTGGGATGGCTCTGCCAAGTACTTACTCGATGCTTTAGATAAGTTGTAGCGGCGCGCGGTCCGCATCATCGGCGACGAAGAGGTGACTAAATATCTTGAGCCTCTCCCATTGCGTCGCAATGTTGCTTCATTGAGCGCATTCTACCGTCTGTACCACGGCGAGTGAACTTTGCGTCTATTTTTTCACATTGATAAATCAAATCAGACAAAAGTTGCAATTTTGTTGAGCAGTGTAATTTAAAAATTAAGCTGTGGACTGCGTGTTCAGAGCCAACATCCGCTGCATTTTCAGGCTTTATCTCAGCTCCTTACACGTAGATGATCTATCTGAAGCTACATTGTACCCTAAGGTAAGTCTGAGGTCGGAGTTGTTGTAACATAATGGACTACTTCCTTTGGAAGATTATTCATATTCATATTCAAGTATTGCATTCCACAATGTATGAAAGATATTAATATGAGAACGTACCTAATATTAAATTAATAATAGGTACAGTTCGTTGTGGACCCTGTAAGGGCACAGCAAATTAGGAGAGATGAGGAACCCCTTATGTATTCCACAATTAACTGAAAGTGACTGCAATTTAGTGAAGAATACTAAAATAATTCAAATTGAATATTATAGTCTTGTTCAGAGCTCGCAGCAAAAAGCACTTTTCCTTCGAGATTTTACGAAGCAAAAGAGACCTTTTAGCGCTGGTGAGGTGAAAATATTACTCCTCAATACTTACGTGCGTGCGTGCGTATAATTTGCCCCATATACGGCTCACGTTCACCATATTTCCACAAGTTGTCATGTAAGTGTTAAACTTGTAAATTATTAATATTATTTAAAGGTCACAACGTGCCACAAGCGCACCCAACTCGGCGCAGTCCACTCTCGATTATAAACTTGACAAAGGCCGTGCGTGTTGGCAATACTCTTTTTTCGGTAATTGGACGTTTAACTAATTGGTTTTGTGCTAAATAGCTGACGGAATTGCGTCTTGCCATCGCGAAATGAATTAAACCTGTATAACTCGTCGTTTGTTTCGTGATAGCTGAATGAGTAAGCTGAAAAGTTGTGTTCTGTTTTGTGGTAGGGAATTTTGAATTATTGAACATGAAATTTAAACGATTTACTGTATGGATACTGAGCTTTTTTGCAAATTAGCATAGTCTCTAGTGAACGAACATCAAAAGTTTGATAGGTAAGAACAGTTCATATGGGAAAATAAAATGATTTTTTTACTATTCTCCTCTTAATTATCTTTTATAAAAACCTTGTCCTGATAGTACAATACACGACTAAAAATATCCAATTTCGTGCAGTCGTTCTGAAGTTATCCGCGTTCATACATTTTGGCGATCGTGTTTATTTAAATAGATTGGTTAGCAGACAAGCGTAGGGCCTGCCTGTTGTTAAGCAGACACAGTGCTGACAATCCTAGTTCCCTTCCCTTGCCCCGCTCTGGCAAGATTTCTCACAAACAGAAAAGAAACATCACAAAAAAAGTGTTGACTATGGTTTTCTGTAGCGCAGCGGCGGGTGGTGCCAAGCACCAAGGGGTGACAACGAGAACTTGGCTGATGTTGTTTGATTGAAACGTCAGCACTATTTTTATATTAAAAAGTTGAATAGGTCGCGGCGGTCGGGTGGAATTACGTATTTGCTATTAGAATTTATCTCTGACTATCTATATCCACCGCAGCATAAAATACCTAAATAAACCTTCTATTTCTCGGTTAGTTAGTCCAAAATAAGTTTATGGTGCCACTGAATAAAGTTTACTTTGCAACACGTCTCATCAAAAAGAAACATAATAAAACTAGCCAGATGTGTAGGTGCGAAAAGCTCCATTCAACTACAATCTCGTACCAATTACTTGGGGCATGCCATTTAATACACTTTCGTAAGCTTTCAAAAGATTATCTCCGACGAACATTCTTTTCATGCCGATAACATTTACGGGTCCATATAAAATCCTCACTATAGTCACTATCCTACATAAGCGAACAGGCGGACAAAGGAGCTCTTACGAGGCGAGAAATCATTTAACTACGACTTAGGAGAAAACAACCCTAAGGGCCATGCCAGACTTATAATTAACTAAGAAAATTTATTTTTGAATTACAAATCTAAATATCCAACAATCACTTTGAATTTAATTTTAATTTTGATTTAATGTTTTTTTATTGTTATTATTATTAGTTATTAATATTGCAGGTCTATTTTGAAACTAAAGTTTGTATGTATAATTATTTTTCTATATTATTATTTATTTTGTATCGTACTAATATTTATTCTATTATTTTCTTTTTATCTGTGTCCGTAGGTAGCGTCCTTTCTCTTTCTTTATGGTCGCACTGAAAATTAGCGCCGATGCATTTTAATGTCGCGGCATAAAGCGTGGTGACCATTTAGTTGCATTATTACCACATTGATTTTGTGTGCTAATGCTTCTAATAAATATGTTTTCACCCTTTCCACCACCAAAAGACCTCTTTTGCTTCGTAAAATCTCTAAGGAAAAACGCTTTTTGCTGCGAGCTTTGAACAAGACTGTAACGTTCAATCTAAATTATTTTAGTTATCTTACTTTGAATTTTTAATAATTATTTTAAGATGATAAACATGTTTTAAAGTATTGCCTTGTTTTTCTCATCCAAAACAATTTTTTCGCTGGAAAGGTGAAATGGTTTGGTGAAAGGATTTGGCAAAAAACTTGGATTTGGTAGAAGGGTTGATGTCCTTTTATCCATCCTTGGTTCAAATAACATTCAATCCTCCGTGATCGCTTGGTTCTCTAACTATCTTCGCGGACGTCAGCAATGTGTCAAATGTGATGATTCGTTTTCAGATTGGTGTCACCTTATTGCAGGCGTACCGCAAGGCGGCGTGCTCTCACCTCTTCTTTTTTCAGTTTTTATAAATGAACTTACTAAGGTCATGTCACCTCCCTACCACCTGTATGCGGACGATTTACAGATTTACAGGCATTGTAATTTGGATAATGTCAATTCCATTGTATGCAATCTCAATGATGACTTATGTGTGGTGCAGTCTTGGGCCGAATCTTTCGGACTAGTAGTTAATCCTGGTAAGTCACAGGCTATAATTGTCACTAGCAACCGGATGCATAGTAAAGTTGATGGCGGTAACATAACAAAAATCTTGTATAACGACGTTGTAATACCATTTACGGAAAAGACCACAGATCTTGGCCTGACAATTGATTGCACATTGTCGTGGTCTTCGCATATCAACGAAGTTAGCCGTCGTATGCATTTCTCTTATCACTCTCTCAAGCGTCTTCAATACTTCCTGCCATTTAAGACTAAAGTTATGCTAGCTCAAACTCTTCTTCTCCCTATTCTCGACTATGCTGATGTCTGTTATTTGGATGCAACAGAGGAGCTGCTTAACAAGCTGGAACGCCTACAAAATCTGGCAATACGCTTCATTTTCAGTTTACGGAAATTCGACCGTGTTTCTGAATTTCGCTCAAAGTTAATGTGGCTCCCCATCCGACTTCGCCGAAATGTGCACATCCTTACCCTACTATACAAAATCCTTCACAATCCTCAACATCCTGATTACTTGCGTTCCCGATTTAATTTCCTTCCACCCAGTTCCCGTCCTAAACGTGCTTGTATCACCAAAACCCTGGTTCGTCCTTCTACCAAATCCAAGTTTTTTGCCAAATCTTTCACTGTGCGTGCAACGCACTTATGGAATAATTTACCGACTGAGATTAGAGAGAGTGCATCGGTGACTTCTTTCAAACACAAGTTGAAAGAGCACTACCTCTCAAATTTGTCTTAATATATATATATGTAGGTATGTATATGTATAATATATGTTTATATACAGTATATATTTGTATGTATTAATAGTTATATTTTTAAGTAAATATATATGTATGGTTCTATATATGATGTATATATTTTTATTAATTAATTATAATGTAGTAATATTTGTTTTTTTTTTTTTATAAATACATTGTTTGACTATTTTGTTATGTATTGCTTGAAGTAGGTACACATGAATCCCGCATTTTAAAATTTAAAACTAAAGCTAGGGTTGGCTGGAAGAGATCTCTAATAGAGATAAGCTCACCTATGTACATGCCTTTCTCAATGTATATTTTTAAACCATTTTATTTGTGTACAATAAAGGATTAATTAAAGTTGTATGTTTGACACGAGAGCAATTTTTTTTGTCTCGTGCCTTTAAATCACTCACTGCGCTCAGTAGTCCATTTATGAATCAGTCGCTATGCTTGTGATTCAATTCTAGACTACTTCGCTGGTTCGTGATTTAATATCGCTACTCGCAGCAAAAAATAACTTTACTCACTTTTTGAACAAATAACTATTTCTTTCTTTCTTTCTAATTAGTTAAACTCGTTTCTATGTCGTACAATAAAGAAATGGAAATGGCAGCCATACGTGTTCCCTCCTTCCTAAAATACTGGGTCGCTCAAAAGAGATGTGAAATTACCGGTTGCAGGTCGGCATGGCGAAGTGTGATGCTATAAACTAACTATCTTTTTGACTTCTACTTACTATCAAGTGAAATGGAGTCATTTACCAAACCTTTTTGCAAAAATAAAAGCTATTTTTAACAACGGCAATCGACAATTTTGCTGCACTTCGGAAGCTAAATGTATGCGACTGAACGACCTATCGCGGCAAATGATTCGCTCAACAGCGACTAAATTCTACACGCACACGTGTATGCTAGTCACAGCTACTTTTAAATACTAACCAAACCAAAACTAGATGGTAGGCCTCTTTGAAGGGTCGTTTGGGTAGGTACCTCCGCCTTTGCTATTTCAGCCGTGAAACAGTTTGCTGTGTTTCGGATTGAATGTAGCCAGTGTAAAATTACTGGGCATGGAAGGTATTTCATTGTAGGTCTGGACGACAACGCACCAACAATACTAAGTGATTTTTTCCTTGTTATTGCAGGTGTTTATAGGCGACGGTATCCATTTACCACCACGTGGGCCGTCAGCTTGTTTGTCATCTATAAATGTATAAAAAAACGCAATGTAGCATCGATGCAGTCCGATACTTCAACCGAACAAAGAAAATCGCCATACTAATCGCCGATGCTAAAATTTGCATGTCTACTAAGGCCCTTAAGAATCCTGAGGCGAAAAATCATTTTACCACCACTTATGAAGAAAACAACCTTTACAAACCATAAATCTTCTATCCACCTGTGCTTTTAGAATCTGTTTTTGTTATGCGTGAATAGACAAGATTAGTGAGAAGCTTTTCTTTATAATACAACTTTTTTCTTTATTCAAGCCGTAAGCGTTTTTGGAAATTTTCACTTCTCCTTAGGCGGTGACTCTGTATGTAAAAATCAAACTAGCCAATTTATACAAAACCTGAACGAATCATACATCTAAAGACACGCTTATAAATCAGCTAGGAAAAGGAACACCTTTTTTTACTAATGTTACGGAACAGCTGCTACGAATTGGTAATCTATTTGACGGATTAAATAGAATTATTATATTACTAGCTTTTGCCCGCGACTTCGTCCGCATGGAATAGTTACTTTGGGTAGCATTTTTATTATTTTAGTGTACCTATTTTACAGATAAACAAACAAACTGCTGTAGATTACTGTAAATAGCTTATTTTAATGCATTTTTAAAAAGTACGTTTTTGTTTTTCCATTCTTTGTTAACTTCCATAAGACCTTTCATTCCCTATTTCATCCCCAGACGGGTGTCAATATTACAAAAAAGCTACATTTTTTTTACTTCTTATCACGTGCCTAAATACAAAGTGCCATGGTTTTATCTTCGATAATGAGGATTCATCCCAGACAAACTTTCATCCCTTATTTCATGCCCTTTTACAACAAAATGTGGTGCATTTATAATATCAGTAGGGATTACCCAGTCATCATCCCTATTATTCGGCCAAAATATTGAAAACTTGGAACACTACGTCACGCAAACATAACTAAATATTTGCGCTACGAACATCCATCTGCCTATTGTCAAGCAATCTGAGCCTGAAGTAAATTGAAAATGACAAACAAAGTACTCGTTTGAAGAAACTCCACGCAACCAAAGTAGCCGCAATCGTAACGATCGCATTCACCCAACATTGTCTAAAACCTTAATCTAATTTGCTTAAGAGCTAAGCAATGTCTTTTTGGAACTTGTAATAACATTGGCATTCGGTGTATAAATAACTTGGCAAAATAGGCTTCTTTCTTTCAGTTTCGGTTAATTTGGCGAATTAGCGATGTCGTTATTTTGCAGTATTATTTACAAGTCACTTTTAAGCGTTGCGTGATACATAAGTAAAAAATCGGGAGTGTACTCCCCTTGATTTTCTCGTATACCGGAAACGACTCAAATGTTGATAGAAACCTTATATTTTGATGTCGTACATGCATGTTAAATTTTGGTCAACCATCCGAGTACCGACCGCGCACTTGGTTGGTTAACTTTCGTGATCGACGGCTCAAAAGTTGATAGAAACCTTATATTTTGATGTCATACACGCATGCTAAATTTGGTTGCAATAAGTTAAAGCATGCTCGAGTTATCGTGCTAACGCACAGACACACACACAGACATAATTCCAAAAAAAATATTTTTGGACTCAGGGAGGTCCAAAACGTGTAAATCCGTCAAAATCTCGAGGTCGAATTTTTGACGATGACAAGACTTCCTCTATACTACGTACGAGAAAGTAAAAATAGGAATGTTTAACTTAATTGCCCGACGTTTCGATCGCGTTGCACCAACCGTGATCACAGGCGAGCGCGCCTGTGAATTATTTACTACTAGCTGAACCCGGCTAACAATAGGCGATTATTGCTAAGATCTAAAACAATCGAACTATTTGAAAGATGCCATTTTTAATATAAATTTTTAAAGGACATTGTCGAAAACTGCCCTTGGTAGACAAACACGTGTTTTGCGCAATTAATTCTAAAATATTTTATCATATTGAAAACAAATGTCAGATTTAATAAACCGAATTGAACAATTAAAAACACTGCAACGACTTTAAGACTGGTGCCCAAGGAGCTTATATTACCTATAGAATGGAGTCATTAGTCAAATGAAAAAAGTGAGGGCAAAAATTTTGACAACCCTTGACATTTCTTGACATTTTTAGAGAGGCTCTGTCTCTTTCTAGTAGGGTGCCTATAGCAGAAAAAATAATTACGGACAATCTTGGACTTCGTTAAGTTAATAAAATTAATTAGCACTCAAAGTTTAAAATATTTTTGAGTTTACCATGACAAAGAATTAACATTCATAATAATTAGTTTTAATCTTCCGTACAACTGTCTGTTACTATAAGTAAATTTACACTTAACATTGGCGAAATATGAAAATGAAAAAGCTCTTTATTTAAATGAACTTTGCTAAGTACTTTTAAATCGTCAAAAGCCCTACCACCATTTCGGGACGAAATAATAAATAATATGCTGAGATGGAGCAGAAATGGCGAAAGACTCCGGCAAACAACTCCACAGCTTACAATTTTGTAATGATTTCAAAACATCAATACAAGTCAATAAATAATTATCAATTCAATTTAGTTAGATACATACAATATAAAAGATTATTCCTTATACCAAATATTTTTCATACTAATATGAATACGAAAGATTGTATATACTTCGGGAAATTTGTCCAAACGCCCAAAAACAGCAGAACGAGTTTAGATGAATGTTGGCATTCAGGTATTTCAAAACCTGAATTTAAATACTGTCTTTAGACGAATTTTAATTCCTCTCTGTTGCAATTTTGAGGGAAACGAGGATAAAGTTGCGGGCTGAGGCTAGTGAAATATATTATCAAGCAAAAATTTTACTAACCATTTCAGGAGTGTCCGTGTTTTTGAAAAAAGGGCATGCAGTTTGACGTAAGCAGTTGCCTATGTAATTAGTGCCTTGAAAGTGCAGGCTACATATTTTTGAACTTTCATAAAATATTGTTTTTAAAGGCACATTAGACAACCACATTTGCCGTCGCCTAGGGTCTTTCGGAAATCTAAAAACTAAAAAGTAAGAAATAAATAATATTTTTATGAATTAGTTGAAAAGAGCGTCATAGAAAACCAAGGAAAGTATTGATACACATTTATAATTCTTTATTTATAATTCATACTCCGATATATTTGGAGCCGGTGCCAGCTAGCCAAGGAGGATAGTGTTTGCAATTTTCGAACTTCACGGAGCGGCGGATTATTTCTTATGTTCATCATTCATTATTATGTATAGTTAATGGATTAATCAAGTTCGTATCTATTAGGTAAGTTTATTTTGCTTAGGCTGGCACCGACTCCAAATATATCGGAGTATGAATTATAAATAAAGAATTATAAATGTGTATCAATACTTTCCTTGGTTTTCTATGACGCTCTTTTCAACTAATTCATAAAAATATTATTTATTTCTTACTTTTTAGTTTAAATTTGTACGCATTGAAGTCGGTTGTCCTATTTTTTTGCTAAAAATATTTTATTTTATTATTTTTAGTGGAAATAAAGTATATTTTATTGAAAACGGATAGGCCTACTAGGCGCTTATTAAAACTTAATGGAAACTTTAACTAACACGTTTTTTTTGTTATTACTGATTTGTTCAAAAAGGGTTGAATTTATATCGATACAATTTATACGGGCCATCTCTGATCTTGACGTACCTAAAAAAGAATCATTAAAATCGAGTCGTAATACTCATAAATGACGAAGTAATCAGGTAACAAACACAAAAAAAAACAGTCGGATAGAGAACTTCCTCTTTTTTTTAAAGTCGGTTAACTAATAATATCACGTCTCAGACCTATAGCTCATTACAAATGCCTGCCATTCGTTCAAAATGAATGGTAAGTTAATGAACTATGAACCTAGTTATTTAACTTAAGTTCATAAAATAATTTGTCATAGTTTATGTGTTGACTATTGGACCTACTAACCAAAATTTCACTATTGCATATAAGGTAATGGCAAGTTCAAAAAAAAAATTGACATTATTTTTGTGTTCGTGGACGATATTATTATTTCATCCCCAATGAAATTATCATTTTAACAAAAAAGCACTGAACCAATTTCGGTATAATTTATACGGGACCACCTTTGGAGTATGTCCTTCCTAACGAAAAAAGAATCTTCAAAATCGATTTATAATTGACGGAGTAATCGCGGAACATACATACAAAAAAAAAAAAAAAAAAAAAAAAAAAAAACATACAGCCGAATAGAGAACCTCCTCCTTTTTTGAAGTCGGTTGAAAAGAAAAGAAAATTTCATGTATACAGGAACTTTTAACTTGTAATTAGCATATTAAAAACTATCATTTGATAGGCTTGAATAGCACAGTCACAATTTTATTAATGCTGTGTCAAATTTACTAACCCAAATTCGAGTGAAGTTTGAGGTCACACATATTTGAATAAGTAATTTATGTATGAAAATTAATTAAATTCAGATAGTATGTAAGCCGAGTATCAGAAATTACTTTCCCCTATGGAGTTTCGCCCAATAACGATAATCATATGGAATTACATGTGAAAAACCAATTTTACTTAGGTGAACAATAATATGCAATTATAACACTTACAAGTGAAATTTCACACTGCATCCTGGATACCACTCACTTCTGCAACCACGAACTATACAACGATGCACCATTTTGCACTATTTATAGTTATTAAAATGTAAAAAGCCGTACCAAAATCGCGAGTCGATACCTATCAATATGTCATGTTGAGATTTCGGGACATCAACGTGATTGACGTATGAAGACAAAGCTGTCATTATATAAATCCCTTAATTTCCCATAAGTTATGGAAAAAACACAATGATACACCAGTTGATTGAAATACAAACCTAAACGTTAAAAGTCAATATATTATATATATTTCTTTCATTGATAATAAATACTGATAATTGAATACAATATGTTAAGTTTTTAGCTACTTTTCTACTTTTGTTTTAGAAAGATGGCGAAATACTGGGGAAATCTTGTTTCTATGTAGTCGTGTTTAGAAAGAGATGACGACAATTTCTAGAAAGAGAAATGTGTAATTTGAAATTTCAAGTATTGTCAAAATTTTTGCCCTCACTTTGTTAATTTGACTAATGACTCCATTCTTAGTATAAGCTCCTTGCTGGTGCCATTTTCCATCAACAAAATATTGTCATTTAATCTTCATTACATTTTTTTATTTTTTTTTGGTTTAATTTTCCCAGTTACGGGACGGCAAAGGGATCTAGCCCATACAGCCAAGTCTTCAGTTTCATCTTCTTTCTTGACTTTTGCATTAAAATGTGGGTGCCACACTTTTTAATGCATCTAGGGAGTGCTTGGCGAGAAATGCATGGTACAGACCTCATGATGGTGACTGATGAGAATTGTATAGTGGGATTACCAACCACTATACAATTCTCAACGCCACATACACAAAACCTTTATTTCAATGATTCCTCATAACTGTTCGTCAACACGGATGCTTATGCAACAAAACGACACCACTTTCACTGCACAAAATCCACTCCGAAGCAATTTTGAATTATCGAAATAAAGATCGACATCCAGACGCCATGATTTCCCGCCAAACACCTTTTTTTATTTTTTCCTATCTATCTATTACGGGACGGCAAAGGAATCAAGCCCATACAGCCATAATTCGATAGTTTGTCCAGAAGTGCATGCTTCACCGGCGCGAACTGCTCTCTGCTCAATTACATATTCTGTTAAATTAAAAGAACCTACGTTTGAACGCCGTCCGTTGGCGACGGTTCAGACGCACTACTGCCTTTTACAATAGTAGTTTACTTACAACGGCATTAAAAGAAAAATAGCAATCTATTTGAATTCATACCTGTAATGCTGAGTAATTAAGAGTGTAATGTCTGTCCTGGTAGTTGGGTTTATTGGTTGGTTTACAGAAGACTTGGTTGGCTATCACCTATTTAAAAAGGGGGATCCAGATGCCCCTTTTTATGTACGCAACAGGCTGGCAACTTGTCACAATTTTGGGGTACTGTCTAGCCCATACCGCTTACGAAACAACTACGTTACCGTAACACATCGCCTCTTTTTCATAGTGAAAAAAGTGTTAAGATGGCATATCTAGTATATCATCTTGTATTTTTATATCAGTATTGTTAACTTTTAACTTTAATAAAAAGGCGATACGGTTTCAAGCTGATAAGTATGCTAGGACCTTTATATTACCAATGAATAACTTTTTGGTATCGTATGTTGCTCAGTAACACTTTGAAACGTGGTTTTACAAAGGTAACTGCGATGCGACACCTTAAGGCGGAAGAATTTTCCCAGCACGTCCTCCGATTTAGAGCGGCTAATCTAAATGAGTTTGTGTGTGTTTTCGAAACACTCTGCGACTACGAGATAAAAGTATTTCCCCAGACGAGTGTGTTTCTAATAGAAGATTTCCCTGCGTACCCCTTCTCAACGTTGACATTGTTTTATCTGTATTGTAACAAAATTAAATTAATCTATCCCATATACTCTGTATTCAAATTTGGAATATACAAATTGATGTCCAACAAAGCATACTGACCCTAATTATTGCTACTCCGCTGCCACGATTAATAAGTTTAGCATGATACTCGGCTTTTCCGCAACACCCGATCTTAAACTTTTAATTGGATCTTTGAGTAACCTTTTTGCACCACACATGGAAGTAGTGTGATTTCTTCTTCTTTACCTAATGGGCCCAACTTATTTTGGGTCATTGCAATATGTACTCATGCTGTTATAGGTTTTGCCATTTTGTTTATAGCCAGCTGCCTACCTGAGACCAAACCTGGAATATTGTTGGGTTGCTTTCTCGTCACCGCGCGCGTAACTCCTTTTAGCGATGGTCTGCGGGGTTCCGAATGTCCTTAGTCTATTTTTACAACGATAACCCAGGGATGAGAAATTACTAGTCCTATTCGTGATTCTGTCACCAGCTATATTCTATGTTGGATGTGGCTGGGTTCGCCACATCTTCAGCGAAAAGGTAAGATCTTCCGCCGAGCTAGGTGTTCGCTCTGGGACCGTGGCCCGACTGTACATCTTTTTTTTATGGTCTACTGCAGATTGCCTCTGATGACATTTTCTGCGTTACCGGGTTTTTAAGAAAGCGAAGACCTTGAGGGGTCCTCAAGCCTGTAGGTCGAACGTTCCTAGGCGATTACTTGGCGACCGAGCATCTCCCCCGTGAGGAGTCTCTCGACCGCCTAGCGTCCCTAAGGCGCCCATGTCGGAAAGGAGCGACATGCCCGAGGGTGCCTCTAAAGGCTCGGACCTCGGCTTGGGTATATCGTGTCGTGGCGGAGGCGGGGAGAAACGCCCTGGTACATATCACATCAGTATATTATATATTAGGTCCCCACCTATGAAATTGGCGTTTTTTTTTCTTACAGACTATTAGCTGTGTAACTTCTTTGATTTAGTCGCTGTTTCAGTTTTATATTTTAATTATGAATAAGGACTATACTGTTACGGATTTACATGTAGTAAACTTAGAATTATTTACATGTTTATTTAAAAAAAAAAGTGACTGTTTTATTTCGTCAGCAGAATCAACTCTTGGAATCGTTGTAACTCAGGGACAGGCCCATCTTTTGTCTAATTCATTGATGCAATACTTAACCAAGTCTTGCTCAATTATACACTCCAAATTTCAAAAGATTTGGCAACGGAGTTTTTTAGAAATTTTAAATAACGTTAGTATGGTTAATACACATTTAATTGAAAATCTTCATAAAAATTGGCGTTGTTCCATACTAACTCTATTTTTTTTTAACTATAAATCCTAATGTTACAAAATTTGGAGGAAATAAGCGAACAACTCTCGGCTAAGTCTAGCATCAATAAATTATGCAAAAATCAAGTCTGTCGTAGGCATCAAATCGCCAATTCTGATGAAGAGTTTAAAGAGTCATTTTCACATTTTTTTCAGAATTTACCAAGTGAAATATAATTTAATTACAGACAAAAATATTGCAAAGAATGTAGTTTCAAATAATAATAATAATAAGAACCTAAAACAACTATTGAATTAAAGAAATTGCAAGTTTAGGTACAAGATAATAAAACGCCAATTTCATAGGTAAGGACCTTATATATTGATGTACCTCGGAAACTTCGTAAGCGTGATTTAGGCTTGCATTACGTATTGTGACGTTTCTGTGTCATGTCTCGACTTCGTGTTTATGTTAGTACTTTTCGCTGATCAATCATTTTTCGTTACTCGATACTAGCTGTCTATGTAGCGCTGACGTAGCACACTATAATCACATCAAATTAACCAAACCCTACATAGCGACTAAATTAATTTTAAATATCTACAGTTGTTAAAGGAAACCAAATCATTATAAGTTGCCTCACATTTGAAATTCTATAATTAAGATAATGATATACTAAGGGTGTATTCACACGTACCACAACCATACTATGTTACAAGAAGTAGTGAAGCAATTGTGATGTGTGTGAATAGCGTCCTTGAAGCATTTTGCAGTTGTTTTGTGGTAACTAGCAAAACTCGATGTGATTGCGTTCTCGTTTGTTTTTGTCGGTGGTCTCGGCCTATCCGCCGTTGAGTTTGACGGCAGAATGTGATCCATAATAACATAATGCAATAAACATAGAATAACGCTTATAACCCTAGAAGAGGTTGACCAGAGCCTTGGGTAACAGTAAGTTACACAAAACCACATCTGGCATTGTGGCAAATGCAGTACATCAATCTTCCAGACTGTCGCCTACATAAAAGAGGCATCAGACATAAAAATAACCTTTTTATGTTATATTTGTTAAAGCTTCAGTGAACCATAAAAAACCTACTACCACCACAGTTGTACACATTGTAAAACATCTAACGAGAGTCCTGATGATGACTTCACTTTAGAAATACAGTCATTGTGAAGACTTAGAGTCATCACACTCATTTGACCGAATGCACATGGAAAATGGACCAAAAATGTATATCGAACAATTTGATTCTTAGAATCCCGAGTCCTAACCCATGGTAGAACCTTATGAATGCTGCCTATTTCAAGTGAATAAGTCAGCTTATATTTAATTTCCTGACTTCAATAAAAGACATTTTGATAAGGTCAACCAAGATGAGTCTTTTCCATGGCTTCAATCTATTTACTCGAAAGTGCTTTCTAACGCAAAGCTTTACAAATTTCCGATTACATGCCGACCAAGACGAAAAGTTTGAAAATCAAAACTAGAATATCGGACAATCCGCCACCTAAAATACCTAAATTCCCGGAGTTGTGCCTTGTAATAGTAGCAGGCACAGGTAGTAGGTATATGCTTGCTTTATTAGTTCAATCATGAACCCGGCTTACGTGTGTGGGAAGCTCCACTAACCGTATCAATTTGCGGATTATTCATATCAAATATATCTTATATTCGACGGAGCATCAAACAACTTCGACTAAAACTGACATTTGATCCTACTAAATAATATGTCATAATATCTGAGCAAGTTGAGCAATTTTTATTGTAGCTACATTACAAAAACGGTCCGCTCATTAGACCTTCTATTTACCAAATGATTACAAAACACCGAGGTTTTACTGTTTATTATTTTAATTACAACCTAGTTACTACATATGGGTCACAAGATCCAAGAAGTGCTCCTGGCTCCTCTGCAAGGCGATGAACCCGGTCCCCGCAGGGTGAATCCATGGAATGTTAAGCGTTTTCGTCTTATAATATTTATATAAACCTTCGAGATCAAATTGGAATTTAGAAAATAATTTAGGGGAACATATATAAACATATTTTAATATCATCTTGCGTCATATTATGTTTACAATACAAACATAACATATGTTACGTTTTTTTTTATAATTTCGGTTTAAAGAATATTTATTTCTCATAAACACACACAGTTTACTTAAAATGAGATACATAGCATTAATTAATTATTATCTCCTATATCACTTTATTTTTCTAAATTCGGACAAGTCGTCTCCGAAGTCTTCTCCGATGGTACGACCATATACGTCGGAAGCCATACGAATATGTGGGGAACAGATGCCTCGGCCTCAATGTACGAGGTTCCAGAATGCGCGGTAGGCCCAAAAAACGCTGGCTGGATGTCGTGAAAGCGGACATGGAAGAGAACCATTAAACACGGAGGATGCACAAGACCGGGCAAAGTGGAAGAGTTTAAGTAGGAAAGCGAACCCTGGCAGCAAGCCAGGAAAACGCTAGGCAGAAGAAGACTTAGATTTTTTTATGTTACTCGATGGCAAACAAGCTTGCGGCCCACCTGGTGTTAAGTGGTCACCGCCGCCTATAGACACTCGCAATATAAGTGTAAATTACTTAACACCGCAAGTGCGTTTGCCATCCTGGGGAATAAGATGATATGCCCTCCATGCCCAGTAATTACACTGGCTACCTTTACCTTCAATCCGAAACACAGCGAACTGCTTCACGGCAGAAATAAGAAAGGCGGTGGTACACTACCCAGACGACTCTACATATGGGTCTACCACCTAGTAAAGACTTAGATGTTAACTATGTTATCTAGACTAAGGCCCGTATTACAAAATGACACTCAGAAGTCAAACATGTCTTGAGAATCGTCTGTCACTTTCTATCACGCACAAAGTGATAGAGACGTAGGACGCTCAAGTGGGCGTTCATTCTAGAAACTCCTTCTATAATACGAACATAAGTTTATTAAGGAATAAATTTTATCTTTCTCTTATAGATACTTAAAATAAAATTAGAAACAAAAACAGTAACGGTGGTTTTTCTTAAATGACAAATTAAGAACTATGAGGCTTAAGACTACCTAAAATAAGGTTTACATTATTTACTTGATGTCAAAAAATAAACCTTTTTTTTCCCCCTATTACATTCTAATGGTGTAACATATCTATAAATTTATATAACTTAGTTTTAAATTGTTTTTTATTAGTACACGCTTTTATATCATCTGGAAACTTGTTGAACAGCTGCACTCCTTCAAAGGCTTAATTTTCGATAATTAATAAAATGTGCATTTCATTCGACACTGTAATCCTTTTTCCTACCCTGCTCCCGATTATTTGGAGTCAGCGAAGTATGGTCTTGAAATCGACAATACTGCTGGTTTCGGCATTATATTTTTACGAACGACTGTCTGTCTCCTTATCCGACACTGTTGAGCTTCAGAATTAATAATAATAATATATTTCCACGCTCACACTAATTATCTAGCCCAAATTAAGTATCATTAAGAACTTGTGCTATACGGACAAATATACATAATAATCTAGATATTTCATAAATAAACTTAAATAAATATATAAACAACCATGACTCATGAACAAATATTCGTGTTCATCACACTAACATTTGCCACTACCAGGGCTCGAACCCGGACCGCCCGATGTGTAGGCAGCGTTACTGACCACTCCACCACGACGGCGTCCTTTGAATTTACGAATTAGTCCTTTGAAAGAGCCTAAGACAAAAATAATGTCTTACGTGTAAATTACTGAATTATCTTTATCAATTTTTAATCTTTAGTCACTACATCAACAAACAATTCATAAAAAATTAACGAAACTGCTGATGTGAATTCGTAAATCTCTTGGGCTTATTAAGAAAGTCTCATCTACGTTTAGGTATATTTTACTCTATTTACATTTTCGGGTAAATATTTTTTCTAGCTAACGAAGTTAGAAGTAAGGGTCTCGTTTCAATTAAAGATGATGTCCGAAAATTGTATATTAACTCGTACTGACAACTTTTTCAAATATTTAAATTCTTATAACTACAGACTCCGCCAATGCCTGAGGGTATTAAAAGTTTACACAATTCAATATTGGGAGAAAAATATTTGACGACAAGTTTTAGAGTTTGGACCTGAATTCTATATCCATATCAATAATTTTATTTATCGTTATCTTTATCAAAAGTTTAAAAAAATATTTTTAGGCTTCGATGTTCAAATATATAGATGTAGTGTACTACAACAGACATAAAGCAGATACGTTCTAATTTTAGTCTTGAAGCACAATCGAAAAATGCATAATAAATTGGAATAGGCACACCTACTATTGGACAGAAATTACCGAATAATACAACTCAATAATGTGAGCCTCGAAGATGGAAAAGACGTCGTACGTGACTGTAGCACAAAATGTGGAGTTGCCTTCGGTTAGTAGGTAAGTTATTAGCTACTAGTAAAACCTGAAAGAGATATTGGTTAAAATAAATTGTAAAGCCAACTATTAAGAACAGTCGTAAAATAAAGAAACGTTGCTTAATTTTAATACGCTCCCTAATTTAGACGGAGGCTATAATATAATATTTACGTTTACAATAAAAATTTTAGCAACACTAAAATATTTAAGTGTGACTGCAAATGAAGTACTAAACCAAATCAAGTAAAAATTGAAGAAGAAGAATAAAATTCGTGATAAATCGCGCCCATTAACGTAACAAATTGGAAAGAATGAATTAACATGTAATGCCACTCAAAACAATTGAGTGTCTGAAATGTGACAGAACTCGAGTAGCCGACGTGATGTGGGTTACAAATGTAGCATGTATCAAGAGGCGAAAGTTTCTCCCAAGTTCTTATTGAAATAAGACGAGACTCCGTTTTGAAACCAATCTACCGTACAATTTTAAAACTTATATCAGAAATACTTTCAATTGACATTGGCAAGTCAATAATTCTTCGAAGCCAAGCTCCTTGTCATAGCTTATTTTGGGTGCATTAGACACACGATGCCCAAAAAGTTTGACTGACAAAATATCCAATGGGCCTAGAGAAGTAGCAAACGGTACAACGTTGCTATCTAACGAATGAATTGTTTTTACTATAGTCTATTTTTTAAGTAACGCAAAATTTTTTCAGCGTTGCTATTGGTCCACGTAATCAACATAAAATCCGTTTCTCGCAAACGCCACAAAAGACCGGCTTGTATGATAAATGTGTCATGAACAAATATTGTTAGAGCAGTTAATTATTCACCTGTCTGCAGAAAGTTTATCAAAAGAAACTGACGACGATACTTTTTAAGATTACGTAAATTATAATAATATTTTTTTGATTCATAAGTTCTAGTGCATAAAATATTAATACTATATCCAGTATTCTTTTGAACAAAGGTATTGGCCCCTAATATAACCCATATCACTCTGTCAATATAGGAAATATGCGAGAGACATACTCAGTACTCGTTGGTTAAAAAAAACAGACTGACAGACAAAAATTTGACACAACGGTCTTCATGGAGATTTCTCAGTAACACGTCATTTTCATAACACGATTGGCTACTTGACTAGTCCCTCTGTTATTTGCCTGAAAGACAGGAATATCCTAGTTCAGGCTGCTAGATTGTAAAATTTACCTTTGTAATCTATGTATTGAGTTCTTATTTATTGGAAATAAATTATTATTATTATTTCTGGCAGACTGCGCGTACTGCACTGTACAAAATGTACGCCAGAAAAATAGAACGTTTGCTGCAAAACGCAGATGACGCAACCTTTTGTGGGTAGTCTGCGCTCGCGCTGTATAGTGACTGACATTCTTTATTTCCTTTTGATAATCTTTCTGAAAGATTAGGATGAACCTAACATTCTCAATTTCTTCTTCTTTTCCTGTATCTCAAGTATAATAAATACTCCTCCCGCCGACAAATTGTACGTTGTATGCTTTGAGTTTGTGAAATATCTGCCTAAGACGTTTTGCGCGCCACACAGACTGTTTGTGCGCCGCAGGATTGGTCGCATATAAGAGATATGCCTTAAGGTGTAATGTCAGTCTTTTTACCCCAGCAATGTTTGGCGTTATACCCGTCGCCGTTACAGACATCTATTGCTATTTACCCTGCAAGTTTCAACAAGAAACCGAAAAATACAGTTTAGCATACCTTTCAAAACACGTAGGACAATCGTGTTGAAAGATTTATGGCAACCCATTCAAATACCAGCCTCATAATTGGCTGCTTTACTTTTATAAACGTTACGTATAAAGCACAACCGCAGCGCTGTCGATCTCCTCGTATAGTTTTTTTATATTTTATTTTTACAGAAATGACTGAAATTTGCTTAAAAATATCATACCTGAGATGAGAACTCCGTAAATGTTTATTAATCATATAAAAGAAAGTAACAGTAATAGAATTTTTTCATCCAAGCAACCACTGTACTTCGTACTTCGTAAAACCTCGTAAAAAAGCTTTCTGCATTATAATTTACAACATACGTACATATAGTATACAAACGCCCCATTAGGACGCGTCACGACCAAAAGGTGATATGGTGATATACACAGAACTGTCAAAACAAATAAAAATTCAAAATGGTTATTTTGCACAAAATCCTTTCAACATTCAAATATATTACTTGAAAAAATTGCTTCACAATTTACATTCTGCAAGTAAAAATAAAATTGGTATTCAATTAAAATAAATTGAATATTGTTTGATTAAATAAAAGAAAATCTTTGAACAAATAGTACCTACAGAAGATTTATTTCTAGAAAATTTGTGCCTAATTAAATATACTATAACACGCTAAAAGACTTCGTAAAAAAAAAGGCTTTTGAGACGGCGAATGCTAAGTACTGTTAACAATTTGTCCTTAAGATTGGCCCAGGCAATTAGAAATAAATGTTGAAATTGAGTAAACGTTTCACATTTTGTAGATATTTTCTGAGATGGTTATTTACAGCATTTAAAATTATTAACTTTTTACTGATTTCTATAGTACAATGTGAGCATCTATAATAAAATTAAGAAATAGGAAAATAAATTATTATTATCTTCCCACTCTGGCTTTCCTCTGTGCTTTGGAAGGCCACTTAATCTGGTAATAGCATTGTACAACACTAACAGAAAATTTTCCTAGAAATCAAGACATATTGCTTCCTCAATACCCGTAATCTACAAAATTCTAGCTGACTGAATTCTTTAATAAATGAACTCTCGGACAATTTAAATGGTTATTATGAAATACGTCCAATTGATGGTACGAGGTCTGGTCACGAATCCACAGAAATTATTTGTCTACGAAATTACCAAATGTCAATACTGTATCGCATGTTTTAATCTTGGAATATCGACCGACAAACCTACATGAATAAATGATATCAACTTGTAGCGAACGGGAAAGATTTTCTGTTTGTTTTTAGACTAAAATGTTTTGAATTAGGGCCAAAACAAACCTAATGCGCGTGGTTCATATAAGCATAGACATGTGCGTGAACATGTGACGTAGCGGATTACGCATTACGTCTACGCATACGTGCTGGTATACGCAGCGCCTTTGCATACTCAGCAGCTTCGAGATATCAGATGAAGATTTGAAATAAAAGGAACCTAGTAGTTAGTCTGTTGAAAAGAGAGTTATTTTGCTTTTACAAAAATTACTGCTCTCGTTTGTATAAAGTAAACAGTATTATAAAAGCGTCGGTGACATAGTATTTTGCCAATATTGGCAAACAACTTGCTGATAATTTAGACCGCTCTACTGATATAATTAATTTAATGCCTAAAATTCCCTACTTTAAAAACTCCATAGTACTGCTCCCCCCTGATGAAGCTGAAGTTGAGTCCATTATAATGAAACTTAAGGATGACTGTGCTGTGGGTTATGACTCTATACCTAGTAAGTTTTTAAAACTAGCAAGAAACATTATCGTCCCACCCTTAACTTTTCTCTTTAAGCTATGTTTCGACCAAGGAATATTCCCTAAAGTCTTTAAAAAGGCTCTTATTACTCCAGTCTACAAGGGAGGGTGTCGAGACAGTGTTACAAACTACAGACCCATTTCAGTTTTGACTTCACTTTCAAAAATTTTGGAACAAATGTTAAATAAAAGGCTTGTAAATTTTTTAGAAAAACACAACATATTGTCATGTAATCAATTTGGTTTTAGACCTAAAATTAGCACAGAAGATGCTGTACGAGAACTAACTGTCTTTATCACCAATAATCTAGATTCTAAACAAAAATGTATTGGTATCTTTCTTGACCTTGCCAAGGCATTTGACACTGTCTCGATTCCAATTCTTGTGGACAAATTAGAAAGAATTGGCGTAAGAGGTGTAGCGTTATCAATGTATTCAGGTTTCCTTTATGACCGTGTTCAGTTAGTTAAGATAGATAAATACATTAGCGAAGAGAAAAATGTAACCTATGGAGTCCCACAGGGCAGTATCCTTGGCCCGAGTCTTTTCCTGATATACATTAATGACTTATGCGAAATGGCTTTAACTGATGGTAAAATTTTCACTTATGCTGATGACACGGCACTTGTTTTTCATGGTGAGACTTGGGAAGAGGTTCAGAATAAGGCTGAAGAGGGTCTGCGTAGAGTGACTATATGGCTCAAACAAAATCTCTTGACACTAAATCTTACTAAAACAACATTTCTTCAATTTATGCCTTCTAAAGCACATTGTCCAGATTTAGTTATCAGGGCTCATTCATGTGATATGAGTGCGGTTCACTCTTGCGCATGCCTCTCTATTATTAGATCTTCGTTAGTAAAGTACTTAGGCATTATATTGGATGAAAACCTTCGTTGGCAACCGCATATAGAGCTTTTATCATCTAGAACTCGTAAACTAATATGGATCTTTAAGAAGCTAAGGTACGTTGCTGATCTGGATCTTTTACGTAGAGTGTACTTTGCACTGGCACAATCAATATTGGGATATTGTGTGGTTGTTTGGGGAGGTACATGTAAATCTCATATGCTTCAAATCGAGAGAGCACAAAGATCGTTGCTTAAAACTATGACATTTAGTCCATATAGGTTTTCTACTAGCGATTTATACAAAAAATGTTCTGTATTAACTGTTAGGCAATTGTACATATTGAGAGCTGTAACTCGGCAACATCGAAGTACCCCATATTGTTCTCAAAAAATAAGAGGGAAACGTGTGGTTAATAATATAATTGTACTGCCAAAATACCGCACTGCTTTGGCCAGGCGACAGAGTTATTACCTTTCTATTTATTTATATAACCGAGTTAACAGAATTTTAAATTTATATCCTGTCTCTTTACGTGAATGCAAATCGTTGGTTTCTAATTGGCTATCAACGCTTGATTACCACAAAACCGAAGAACTGCTACAAGCACGTTTGTAAGCTACCTATTCAAGCAATCACTTACAAAGTCTCTTACACACACACACACACACACACACACACACACACACAGACACACTCATTATATACTTTATATTATTATAATTCTCTTTTTTATTAATAACTTTTTGACACAATTTTGTAATATTTACTGTGGAAGAGGGCGCTGATCTTCTGAGATACAGGTATTTTTATACCTAGTTCAGAGATCAGAGACTTCATGTTATGTTTGTACCATTTCTGTCAATAAAGATTATTATTATTATTATTATTATTATTATAGTGCGTAAGGGCGTTGTCTCCCACCCGGGAGGCACTGTTTCAAACCCCACCACGTACCAAAGGCTTTTGAAATTTTTTAATTCATATGTACGAGAAAAAATATGTACGTTCACAGGAGGCTTTTACGGTGAAGGAAAACATCGTGAGGAAACCTGCAAACATCTATGAAGAAATTCTTAGGTTGTGTATGAAGTCGACCAACCCGCACTTGGCCAGCGTGGTTGACTAAGGCTTAATCGCGCCTAATGTGGGGTAGGCTCCAGCTCCTCGTTGGGGACATTATATGAGCTGTTGATGATGAAACAGTATTATAATATATATACATACGCTCACGCCCGTAATCACGTGAGGGGTTTAAATAATACTTTGTTACACAACACCACATCTGGTGACAGATTGCCAGCCTTTCGCCTGCATAAAAGGGGCACCAAACTCAATGAGTAACAATCTTTAAGTAAAAAATCAATCGCATAAGCCAACAACCAGGACAGATATTACACTCAAAATCATCTCAGCAGTATAGCTTATTATATATTAGCAGTCCGAAGAAATTATCTGATGTGAACGTTGCTCACAGACAAATACGCTTATTGGGCGTTTCTTCACTGGCCAGCCCCAGCCCGGCAACGACATGGATAACGGCATCGGTGGAAGCATAATTCTATGAAATCGTACGCTCTCTTATTGGCACCACATGCTGGCTACGGTAGTTCATACAATTATTGTCGTGTCGGTGTCGTTGCCGTGCCGGGACCAGCCAATGAAGAAACGTCCATTGTCGTATTAGTCTAAGAGGTCACAGGATTTTTCATAACGATCATGGATACGGTTAGATTTACTTTTATAGTTTGTAGAGTAGTCTCCTAATGTCTTATTAATTATGTCGGTGTGCCTGCTCTCAGTGGTTGCAACTTAGAGTTATACAGAATACAAGAGGCTACATTGTTAAAACAAAATTATCATAGAAATGGGTAGTTTTAGTACATGTTCAAGTCGATAATGCGTATATTTTATTTATCTGTAAATAAATGATTCCCTGAAAAGAAAATTCCTTTACAAACAAAATAATAAATTTATAAACGCTAATGTAATTACATTCTAGCCTAATCGCATTCTAATGAGTAAATTTACATTGACCTAGTTTTGCAAAGTAAAATAGGTTAGTACCTATATTATTATGTTGGCATTTTTATGTCCTCTATTTCTTAAGCTGAATTTTATTGTTGTAACTCTATTAATTCCTTTTAAATTATCTTTCATCGGTAATGGAAAGTAAGACGGAAGATGAAAACGGAAGGTGGGGGGGAAATTATCGCCCAATAGGAATGATGACTGGGTCAGATCAATTACCAAAAAACATTAGAGAGGTATTTTTTACTTAATCAAATCAGTAAATACATATTTACTGAATCTCTCAAATGGCGCAAATACGCTAATCTCTCAGGAGATTGCTTATTTGAGCCGTTTGGGGTAGAGACTCTGGACCATGGGGTCCATAAGCTCACCGACTGTTTCGGGATATTGCTGAGCGGCTACGTGAGACAGTAAGTGACAATAAGGCTGGTTTGTACTTCGCGCAAAAAATTAGTCTCGCTATTCGGCGAGCTAATGCAACCAGTGTTATTGGTACACTTTCTGTCTCAGAGAACCTAGGCGAAGGCTTTTATTGTATCTAGTTTTAGTATCCCTTTTATAACACAGATTTGATTTGTTTTTATTTAGTAGTTTTTTTACTAATAAAAATATTTAAAAAGATTATGGAGAATCTAAATTCAGGATTGGCGCTTGTGATGCCACTTTTCAGTAACAAGTGTACGAAAGCATGACGTCACACGGCTGTTCAACGCACTGTATCGTATTATTTGTTTACGTTATAAAAGAAAGAACACGTGTTCAATATTTTTTCGCATTCTATCTGACGGACTACACATTTTTTTTATTTCCACGCTCACACCAATTATCTATAGAATTAATCTAATATATAATTATTAACCGCGTGTCTTAAGACGAAAGTCTTTAATTCGTGTGTATTGCCAGTGATGACCTATGGAGCCGAAACGTGGCCGTTTACAATGGGCCTCATAAGAAGGCTCAAGGTCACCCAAAGGGCAATGAAGAGAGCTATGCTCGGAGTTTCTCTGCATGATCGTATAAGAAATGTTGAGATCCGCAGGAGAACCAAGGTCACCGACAAAGCCCAAAGAATTGCGAACCTTAAGTGGCAGTGGGCAGGGCACATTGCGAGGAGGACTGACGGCCGCTGGGGCGGAAAGGTCCTCGAATGGCGACCACGTACCGGGAAACGCAGCGTTGGTAGGCCCTCCACAAGGTGGACTGATGATCTAGTAAAGGTCGCGGGAAGCCGTTGGATGCGGGCAACGCAGGACGGACCGGTTTGGAGATCCTTGGGGGAGGCCTATGTCCAACAGTGAGCGTCTCTCGGCTGAAATGATGATGATGATGATAATTATTCAGTCATTGCCCCAATTATTATAAATTGATCTTATTTAGTTACAATAGAACTAAATCTGGTAAGATTACTACCATTTAAAAATAAAACAGAAGTGCTACGAGCATATCTGCAACTTCTAGAATCGTATAGCTCTCTGTTCTTTCATCATGCGTCACGGTTCGTGAAACTATTTGTCTCAACAAATGTTTAAATAAAATGAAGTGACAATATAAAAATGTAACATTTCTTCGGATTAGAATACTAATGTTTCGTCTTCTTTCAGCTCATAGTTTCTCAATCTTATTATGTCGATGATCCTCTTTTAGAATATTGATTTTTTAAGACCTTATAGGCTCAGCGTAGCAAGAGCAGCGCAGCGGAGAGGATTTTTTTATCTACACTCGAAAATAAACTATTAATCTATTGATATAAAGTATCATAAATGTTTGAACATGACAAAAAATGTTTACGCTTTACTTTCAGTGTTTCTTCTTTCGTTTCTACAGTGTTTCCTTAGTTTTTTCTTCTTCTTGCGCCAATAGCGCAATTCCTTACGCGGTTCTTACCTATGAAATTAGCGTTTTATTATCTTGTACCTAAACTTGCAATTTCTTTAATTCAATAGTTGTTTTAGGTTCTTATTACTATTATTTTGAAACAACACTCTTTACAAGATTTTTGTCTGTAATTAAATTATATTTCAATTGTTAAATTCTGAAAAAAATGTGAAAATGACTCTTTAATCTCTTCATCAGAATTGACAATTTGATGCCTACTAACTATTTTTTCATAATTTATTGATGCTAGACTAAGCCAAGGGCTGTTCGCTTATTTCCTTAAAATTTTGGAGCATTAGAATTTAGTTAAGTTAAATATTGCATCAATAAATAAGGACAAAAAATAAGCCTGTCCATAAGTTACAACGATTCCAAGAGTTGATTCTGCTGACCAAATACTTTTTTTTTAAATTAAACATATTTATAATTATAATTTCACTACATGCAAATCCGTAACAGTATATTCCTTATTCATAGTAAAATAGCGACTTAGTCAAAGAAGTTACACAGCTAAATTAATAGTGTGTAAGAAAAAAAACGCCAATTTCATTGGTAAATACCTAATCATATCTCAGTTCACCGTAGTTGACTTTTGCATACCAACTTTTGCTGCAAACTAGCATATATACCTACGGTAGACGATAACCCAGACGGTACGGTTTGCTCGTACGTGCATCCGAGAGACGTAAACAGAATGTCCGAAACCACGCAAGGATTACTTCTCTTGGTCTGCGCTGATCCTTAATCTGTCGCAAATTTTAAATGGCTATTTCAACGATTATATGTCTTTACTTCTTCTAATGCCCCCCTGAAAGTGTAAAAAGCCCACAAGGGAGCGCTCTCCCACTTTATGAACCAATGATTTAGCTTCATTATCCCGTACCATTGTGAATTCGTAATTACATTTTAAAACAATTTCACGCTCCGAATAAAAAAAATGCTATTTTTTAGTATATTATTTGTACAAGGAGACATATGTAATTGAAATTTATTTATAAACTATATTTAGACATTTTTGTGGCATTACCAATTGTTGTCAATAACCATAAACTTTTATGTAAATACGAAAATTTCGTTAAACAGCAAATATGCGAGTCTTAATGCCATTTGAAAGTCTTTTATGGGCCATTGCTGTTATACAGAGCACCTCACAATCGTGTACACTTACTGTACGATTACTGAATAAACAGACTGAATATAATTTGTATAATAACCCCGTTTGGCTTATGAAAACCGCTGGAATTGTCCTAATATGCGCATTATCATAAAATTTTGAACGGCTGTCTTCAGCCTGTTATTTGTCTGTATTTTGTATATACATTTCAAAATCGATCAATATTATTGTATAGTTGTACTCGTAGAGGATGGAGGAGATCGATGGCGCCATGGTCAAGCATTCGTAACGATCACGAAAGTTAAGTTACCAAGTGCGCAGTCAGTACTCGGATGGGTGACCGAAAAATTTTTTCAACCCGATTTCCTACCGTGCTTCGGAAGGCACGTTTAGCTGGTGGTCCCGGGTGCTGTTGTAAGATAGCAGTTGTACTCCAGGAGGGTTGGTGTCAGGCAATCCGGGGCGAGTTATACGGCCGTCGGTTTATCCAACATAAAAAAAATTTGGACATCACTATTTGAAGCGTTTTGAATAATAAACACCATAAAACATTTTTGGATATCACTATTTGGATCGTTTTGAATAATAAAGATAATTAATTATAATTAAAATGCTCCTCATAATAACACTATGACGCAAATCACTTTGAAGAGTCCTTTGTTATTTATTTTATATTTCTTTAATGTTAAAACTGCCAAAACTCTTTCATTCATTGACATATACTCATTCATTGATTTCATTGACTATAACTAGAAGTTAAGACTGATTTTCATTGTCATTGTGGTTGTGTATGTGTCGTGGCCCGATCGTAAAATTGGCCATGAAATGTGCGGCATATCATGAAATGCTACTGGACCATAAAAATCTCGGCCAAAAAATGGTAGTGGTCAGGAGCGATCAGTAGGTTCAAGGTTATTTTTTTATGACCAAGCGGAGTGGACTGTTTGTGGGAGAGTCTAATCTACGTGTCTGTGTGATCGGATAGACGATATGCCCAAGCATCTCATGATCTGGCCAATTATACGATCTGGCCAAGACATATGCACTTCTCTGAAACAACTGAAAGGTTTTTTTGTTTTTTGGTGTATATTTAATAAGTATGAGAATAGGTCGTCAATTATATTTCATACCGCTAAAAAGAAAAAAATAGTTATAGCAGAACAACGTTTGCCGGGTCAGCTAGTCATAGGATTATTTGTAGCGTCAAATACATTTGAGACGAGTTCGTTTGTAAAGTAGGAAAAGCTTAAATATTTTTCGCGATTTCAGAGTTGCTTCTATTAAAAAGGTTATTTATATTGAAATCTTCAAATGGTTTGAAGGTTGTTGATGTATCTAATTATATAAAAGAAGAAACTAACGTATGAAAGCACAGCCCAAACACCTGGGTCTAGAGATTCCAAATTTGGCACGTAGATTCCTTATGAGCTCTAGGGGTGGACTAAAAAAAATGTTTCGAAATGCACCCTATAAGAAAAAATGCAGTTCATTAATATGATTAATTGAATTATATAGAAAAGCTTTTCACAAGACAAATAATCCAAATACGTGGGAGTAATAACTACCCAAAATTTAGGCATGTAAAACTGTAACTTAAATTATATTGATAATTATTTATTCACTTGTATTGATGTTTTAAAATCATTACGAAATTGTAAGCTGTGGAGTTTCTTTCGCTATTTCTTCTCCATCTCAGCATAATAATAATTATTCATCCCGAAATGGTGGTATGGTTTTTGACGATTTAAAAGTACTTATCGGGTCACTAATTAAGAAAACAACAAGAAAGTACCCTAAAAAATTAAAAGCTACTCAAAGTAACAATTTCACGAGGACGAAATCGCGGGCAAAAGCTAGTTACAAATAACCATGTATATAAAAATCTCGTGTCACGGTGTTGTGGTGGCACTCTTCCGAAACGGCTCAACTGACTTTTATGAAAATTTTCGTGTATATTTGGTAGATATGAGTCGGTCGTAAAGTATATTTCGTACCGTTAAAAAAGGAAAAATACATACATGGCAGAACGTTTGCTAGGTCAGTCAGATAGTTTTCATATAGAATTCCACTGACATAAAATCAGGTCTACAGAAAGTGTCGTACATGATTTATTGGGAAATAACAATATTGCGTAGGCTGAAATGTGATAATATCATGATTTACGTGGCCAAATGACCGGCGACTAATTAGCCATCGATTTGTGAAAGTTGGTCGGTACATTTAATACTCATATCCAGTGTACGGTCAACGTCGAAAGTGGATTAAAACTTTAATAGCTTTTCATAATAATTTACCGACGTAGGGTTGTGTTCAAACCTGTCAGTGTTGTTAAAACAAAATAAATTATTTTTGATCAACTGTAGATCTTTAGGCTTAATGTGCTAGAGAAGTATACCGTCATCTTTAGGTACGCTCAGTCGGCTTGAAACATCGGGTATCATTAGCTTGCTGCCAACCCTAACCCCGTCCCGTATCCCATAAAGCTCTGGGAACTTTATTAATTGACAAATATAGAAAACTACGAAGACACACCCGTATTCACAAACATTACTATCAGATTCTTTGACTCTTGGATAAATGAACGCATTGCATTGAATACCGCTCTGTGATAGGGTCGATTCTGCTGTCTAGTTCCCATTTTGAAAGTACTGACGTTTTATTACTTCAAACCTCCTTCAAACTTTAAACTTTTGATCTGGACGTTGCTTTTGACATCCCGACCTGTGCGTTGTGTAATATAGCTAGCTAGCTACCTAAGCTCTGCGTTCGTTTTAAAGTACGCATAGTTCCGATCCCCACTAAAGTATTGTCTTTGAATAGGTTTTTACGACCCTGTGCGCCCAGGCGCACTATGAGACTTCAAAATCCTTGCCATACGGCACGCACTGACAAATACCTTATTTTGTATAGCATTGTTTTTTACTATGATAAGTATTGTTTGTGAATACGTGCGTATTTCACTGCATAGCTTTCTTTAGTGCGGAGGAGGTACGTGCCTACCTATTTCAAATGGTGAATCCCATGAAATTTAATATAATAACAGTTAGTCCCTCTTATTTGTCCCTCGTAGTTGTCCCAGGAGAAGCTCGATTCCGTTTTCAGCCTTATCGCTACTTACCATATTTTCCTGACAAGAATATACAAAGATAAATACATAAACGCCATTCGTGAACATAAATATTTTGATCTCGGTTTCTGATCATTCTGATTATTGTGAGTGAGCCCCACATCTCTACTGCTCGATACCTAACGAATACCAAATCTTTAGCAGAAATTACGCATTAGCATTCCTCAAAAAAAAATGAAAGTTTGCAAACAAACTTTGACATTTTGAACTCACTAAAAACCTGAACACAACTGCCAAACAGAAAGTCCCGTTTTAAATTTATAATTTCCTCTTATATTATGATGCGAGAGCAGTGAGAGTCAAAAGTTTTGTAGAAGCCTTCTGTGCGTTAGCGGCATGTTATGCTGTATAATAGAACAGGTTGACGCAATGGCTTGCTTTAATGTTGGGAGAAATTTATTTTCCTTTTAATTTCACTAATATACATAACAAAATTTTGAAGTTAGGTAGGAGTAACATATCGTAAATTTTCTTTCTTTGCCGCCGCTTGATAGGCTCAATAGACAAATTCAATATTTACAAATAGCCTATCGAAACTGACTTTCTTTATAAAAACAGTTTCCTTATCTGACCCATTACTATTAGGCTGGGTAAATCTGAAGACGTCTGGGAATATACAGGGTGTCCCAGAAGCCGACGTCAAGCCGAAAGCAGGTGGTAGACTAACTGTTATATGTTATCAGAAAAATATAAAAAAAAATCTAAGTTAGCTATTTAAAAAAAAATATAGCATTTAAAAAAAATCGATAAAATCGGCATATTCTTCTAATTTGCAGCAGCTGGCTTTAAATTTAAGATTAGAGTATACAGAAACACTATTCAGTATTACAAAACAAAAGAAAATGTTTAGAAAAGTCAAGAATTGTAGCAACAACAGTGAAAAAACGGTCACAGGGTGTAAATTTTATCGATTTTTTTTAATGCTAGAATTTTTTTTAAATAGCTAACTTAGATTTTTTTTTATATTTTTCTGATAACATATAACAGTTAGTCTACCACCTGCTTTCGGCTTGACGTCGGCTTCTGGGACACCCTGTATATGAGCCGCAATATCACCTCATCCGTCCGTGAAAAACTTAGAGTCTGCCGAAGCATGTCACCGAGCAAAAACGTTGAAAGATTTTGCGTTTCATCCTTGCGTAGAGCCAGCTAATTTTGTATGTATCATTCCAATGTTCAACGGATAAAACCGAAATGAATTCTGGGAAGAGAAACTTCGCCATAATATTTGTTTTAATTTGTCCACCTTTAAATTAGTTTTTTCTGTGGAGTTTTTATACAGATCTTCTTGCAGGGTACTATTATTCTTACACATCTTTAGAGTAGGCATACTCCATAATGACGCTCAAAAAGGCTTCCTTCGATACAAATCTGTTTCTACCAGAGGTGGATAAGGTGATTCAGTTAGACAGGAGTAAATTAAATTTAAGAGTTAATATCAATCTCCTTAATGGACTTTTCCTCGCTTACTATTTACTTCCTTAGAACAAAATGCTTTTAAGGAAATCTACTAGAAAGGGATCCTGAAACTGAGGAAAACTAACGCACTGTGTCTTGATGAAGCATATATCGTTCGTTGTATACCACCTTTATATTTGTTCTAGGTTCTTCTGTGATACAGCGCCTTCTGCTGATAGTTAATTGTGTCTAAATACGGAACACATCAAAAAGCTTCCACGTTATGCTACTTGTGGATTCCTACAAGTGTTAATTATAGAAGGTATAATAATAATGACTTGATGACATAAGGTCAGCAAAATATACCTACTACCAACATCGTCAACATCGTGACATGCGTATCGTACGCTATCATTCGTATCGTACATTAATATTGTAAAGTTTGCAACTTTTGCTAAAAGTGGCTTCCTAGTGTCAAAGTTAGCTCCTGTCACTACTCAATACCGCGACATCTCATGTAACGCGGGACCAATTAAATATAAGCTTCTTGGGACCAATGCATGTTAGATACAGAATAATTACAGCAGCAATTTCGGTCAACAATTACAATTTATATAAGTCTTCTATATCCTCTTTCTTTTGAAATCTGGGTAGATTTGAAATTCCATACCCTAGCTATAAAATACATAGGTCACATTAAAAGTTTCCGCGGAACTGGCCACTTACATAAACAATATTTAAAAATCTCTTTGGCTGTAGAATGCAGTTTGTTTCATCTGTCGATTGTTTTTACATTGAAAGATATTCGTAGTATGATTTTCTACGATTTTAATTGTAATTTGACAGCTCAACAGAGCATCGCTCAGCTTCAATCTGCTTTTGGCGATGAAACACCAAGCAAGACGACTATTTATAGCTGGTTTGCAGAATTCGAACGCGGTCGTGTCAATCTCAGTGACGAATCTCGCGATGGTCGCCCGTCTACCGCTGTGAACAACAAAAACACCGATGATCTGCGCCGTATGATTAAAACAGACAGGCATTTGACCTACCATGAGATTCGCGCATCCTTAGACATAGGCATGAGTCAAATACAATCAATACTTCACAAACATTTGGGTGTGATGAAGCTGTGCTCGCGGTGGATCCCACATAATTTGACCGAGGCTCAAAAACCGGACCGCGTCACTTGGTGCAGTGATATGCTTACCAGATTCAACGAAGTTGCGTCAAATTTGGTGAGGGACATAGTAACAGGTGACGAAACATGTATTTATTGCTACGATCGCAAAACAAAGCAGCAAGGGTCACGATGAGCCGAAACCAACCAAAGCAACGCGGGTGAAAAGTGCATTAAGCGGATGATTGCTTCTTTTTTTAATAAAACTGGACACGTGGCTACCGTCGCTTGAGAGAATCGTTGTACCGTGAATAGTGACTTTTCCACGACCATTTGATTGTCAGAAATTATTGACGAACTCCATAAAAATAACCGTAAACGCCGTATCACCTTGCACCACGACAATACTAGTTCCCACACGGCCAGACAGACAAACGAATTTTTGAAAATGAAAAACAAAGAACTTATGATATAGTCCCAACCTAGCACCTTGTGACTTTTTTCTGTTCCCGAAAATTAAGAACCAATTATGCGGTCAACGATTTTCATCACCAGAAGAGGCTGTCGAGGAGTATGAAAAACACGTTTCTGTCACCACGAAAGAGTGGCACAAAAGTTTTCAAAATTGGTTTAATCGAATGAAAAAGAGCATTTACGCTAAGGGAGAATATTTTGAGACACAATAAATTAATTTTAAACCTTTAGTATTTTTCCTTATTCATTCCGTAAAACTTTTGGTGCGCCTCACGACAACTCAGCATAAAGTACGACGAAGACGAAAATCTTGTTCTGCGGCTTTTAAAAGTAACATTTTTCAATGTAGCATTTGCCCTAGAAATAAAGGTGAGCAGTGGAGCCTCTCAAAATTGAATCACTCGTTCTGGGGAGGAGTCACAACTTACAGAAAACTATAGTCAATCACTATCTCTGCAGAGATTTAGAATACACTTCGGTGTCGCAACTTACATCTATTATGCAATAATTTTTGCGTTTACAAACGCGTAAATATTTTTAATACTTGAAAAAATACACTGAAAAATATCGACCTGCCTCAGGCGGAAATCGAACCCAGCATCTTCCGCAATCCGGGCGGCTGCGTTAACCACCGAGGCACTGCTTTCGCTGTCGAAATTTGTCAGTGCTTGGTGCTTATGTTTTTATGGTAAACATTGTTTCATCAAATCTTTGAAATTTGCACTTCTAAGATCCGAACGAAATATAATAATTTTTGCGTTTACAAACGCGTAAATATTTTTAATACTAGGAAAAATACATTTATTAGTTACGATACACCATTAATAGCGTCAGCGGGTATTTTTTTTATGTTATTCGTTAGCAGACAGGCATAAGGCCTACCTGGTGGTAAGCAGTCACTGTAGCCTATAGACGCTTGTAACACTGACGCGATAGTCGTGCGCTGCCAACCTGGTCCCCTTCCCTACCCCGGTGCTCTGGCGAACTTATTCACCAACAGAAACACAACCTCACAAAATATAGTGATATTTGAATGTGATCTTCTGTAAGGTGGAGGTAGTACCCCAGTTCAGGCGCTCCAAAAGGCCGCTGTGCCCTATTATTATTATTATATGGACAATTCGCGGCTTTTTGCGTCACTGCGACCTATAAAGATCTATTGTAACTAGCCTCCAAGTAAGTCCTATTGAGGCCTTACATGTACTCCTGTAGCTGGGCACTATCTAAAAATGATAAGATATTCCTAGCTTGGATTGTTTTGATATCGTCTGGGTCGAGAATGTGTCTTTCCAAATGTCGGCTTCTTTTGTGAATGAATTCACAAGAGCACAGGAGGTGTATTGGAGTTTCACGCTCCTGTTCACAGAATCTGCAAGCATCAGTATCTTTTAGTCTCATATTGTAGAGATGTCTGTTCAGCTTGCAGTGGCCAGTCAAAGCCCTAATCAACACGCTCAGGTTGTCCCTGTTAAGCTTCAGTGTGTTATTGTGCCCTACCTCGACTATAAAGAATTATAACAGTGCCTCCAACCTATAGGTTTGGAGACCTTGGCGATAGTCGGACTACAAACTAACGGAACTTCTCTAGAGGATACTAAGTCAATGAGTCTCTCCCACGAAGTGGTCCTTTTCAACTAGAGCCTTTGAGACGTTCGAATCGGAAAGGCAACCGGTCGTTGGTAATTTATAAAATATAACCTAGTATTACCTTTATGTGTATAACATGAACCGTAAATTAATCTGACGTAATTTTTTTTTGTTTTAATTTTCGTTATATTTTTTACTTTCTCGTATACGTAGTATAGAGGAAGTCTTGTTTTGTGATAAGGTCGCCCTTTGTACAAATCTTTCGTTTTAGTGTTATCTACTGTATTTTTCAATAACTGGTTGATGTACAATAAAGTAATATTCTGTTGTATTCTATATTTTTTTTATTTAGGGAATAAATTTATTTATTAAAAACTTATAAAGTATTATACGTACATATAACTTAAATTGTAAATTGAAAAGTCATAAATTAATAACCATGAAAAATTGTCAAGTCGGTCTGTCAGTCAGTGTATGGTAGGGCAGCTCCATCATCAAAGCCAAACAGCTTCGCTGCTGGCTTCCATTTGTGGCGGGTGCCTCGAATGCACATGCTGGTTGCTCTTATTACAGATTCTATATTTTTTATTTTGCTTTTATTTTATTTTTTGTCAAGTTATGATTAGGCTACTACTAGTGGTCGCCCGCGGCTACGCTCTCATCAATATCTATTAAATTATAGCCTTTAAGTTATTCTGATGTATTAGCTATATTATTGTAAAGTTTCATTAAAATCCGTTGAGTAGTTTTTCCGTCAGTAGTTTTTTCATGAAAGAGTAACAAACACATCCATACAAAATTTCACGTTTATAATTTTAGTAGGATTACCCTATTAAAAGTAATTAGAAAAATCTATCGTGTATACTATAAAATTTGAAGGACATGAACGGTCAATATATGAAGGTCATTGTATTAAGTACCTAATATTGTTTCATTTTATTACTTTACGTATAATGAGGATAGGTTTGTCATAAATAAATTTGATCCTTTTTGCTGGGCTTAGTCACTAATGCGATTATCATTTCAATCGGGAACAACCTCGGGGAGCAACGTTCTTACGTCTCACATAACTTATTCAACCAAAGCATCCCTATATCAATATTATTCTTGATATAGGGATTTTGGAAGTTTTTTGCGTTTAGAAACGCGTAATATTTTTAAAACTAGTAACTAAGTAATATTTTTAAAACTAGAAAAATGCACTGAAAAAATCAACCTGCCCCAGGCGGGAATCGAACCCAGCATGATCCGTAATCCGGGCGGCAGCGTTAACTACTACGCCACCCGGGGCACTGCTTTCGCTGTCGAAATTTGTCAGTGCTTTGTGTTTATGTTTTTATGGTCACACATGGATTTTTGTCAGTGCATTTTTCTAGTTCTAAAATGTTTATCTTTTCACAATTTTACGAAACTGATGAATTCAGTATCAATATTCCATTAAATAAATTTCTTAAAAAATCGTTTCTATTATTTATCTTTAATAAATATTTTCGTTCAGTAACAATGGTTAAAGCATAATATGAGTGTCTCTAATCACACATGAATACCATCGGGCTCATTATTCCAAAAGGGTTTGAGCAGAGCCTTATCATAACATTATAAAGCCATATCTGGCAGTATGGGCCATGCGGTGCCTTAAATAGAGACAGGTTGCCAGCCTGTCATTATTTAAGGCACCGCATAAAGGGGCATAAAACAAAAAAGAAACAAACCCTCCGTTAACCAACAAACAATAACTAACAACTAGGACAGATGTTACACTCTTAATGATCTGAGTTCGGGTGCTAACTATATTACTTTAATTAATAAAATATTATTTTATTGGATACATAGTGCTCCTCGAACTCGATACCTGATCTTATTTTTAGTCCCGCGAAAATTGGTAGGTCCCTAATACTTACGATAAAATAAACTATTTTATATTTATAAAATTAATTATACCTATAAGTTGGTGTATTCTATATTTAAAAAAGTATGATCCAAAATCAATATTTTGTAATATACTTGATATTAGTTTTAAAAGTCCTCGAAAAAGGTTTCGGTGATTTAAGTTTGAATATTGACTGTTATTGAATGCGTAGTTTGAAATTGGTTTTCGATTGTACTCTCGACCATTTTATTTCGCCTCTCGTATCGAATTTCCCAACAATTACTTACTTCTAAAACTTACCTCGTCGAAATAAAAATTTCAGGACGCCTGTCCAAAGTCCTCCACACGCGAACACTTCAGAAACTTACTTAGCACCCACTAGAAACCGGGCCGAAGCCACGATATAATTACGCCTGTCACTGGCACCACATAAAAACACCGAAATATTTTAAAAGGCGAATCGATTGGTTATTTGTAGTTAATTTTGGTTGGCTTCGTACATCGGTCGGGCATTAAAATATTTACGCGGCGTTTCACACGGGACGCGCGTCGGGCTCGGCAAACGGTGACGTACTGAGCTTACTGAAGCGGCCGAGAACGAACTGAAAATACTGAAACAGGCTGAATGAATAGTTCGACTGCAAGCGGAATTTGTTCGCCGCTGGTTAATTGTGTTTGCGTGAAAAAAGATGCATTTGACTTGACATTATTGACTCGGAATGCAGCGAGGCTTGTCATGCGGGCTGCTCATTTGCGGTTTGTTTTATTTTAATTGAAAAATTAATTATCGTTCGTGTGTCTATATTTTTCATAAATGGAACTAAGTAATACACGCGATGTGCAGCTACAAAACTGAAAAATGTAACATAATATTCTACGAAAAAAATATAACATTATTGCTGTCGTACTCCTACAAAAAAACACCAGATAAAGCTTTATTAAAGCTGCTTAGGGACAACACAAAGTAATAGTCGATAGTGTTGTCTTATGTTGTAGTAGTTTTTATTGATGTAAATCTGTATATTAGTAACATTTTTTAATCATTCGTGATAGATTTTTTCATTTTTTAAATACGCATGCCACCATGCATGCATGCTACGCAGAGCTTAATGCGTGGTGGCATGCGTAAACGCGCAGCGCTGTGCAGCATCGTGTGTCTGGTGTGTCATTTCTCATAATGTTTCATACATTACAAGCGCTGCGGTGTGCTGTGCTGCACTGCATGCGGTGTGACTAGCGCTTAACTATTTCATACTCGTAGTCGTAAAACATAACAAAAAAACAAACTCTGATTCGCCTTTATAATATTAGTTAGGATACTAACACGCATTTGAAAGATTTATATATTTTTATTATGTGCATGGATAGTATCAAGTTTACATGTTTATTTGTCTACGCCAAATTACCTTGTCGATCGAGAAAAATCAGGAAATCGCCCGTAAACATTGCCAATGCACGATTAGAAAATAGTGAGGCATAAAACTGGAATTGGAAACGAGTATTTTTGGCTGAAACAAAATATTTACGTTTACACGACGGCCGTGATTTGGGAGTTTATCACTAAATTGAAATCTTTAGAGTGAAGATAATGTTCGTGGACATTATTTTGGTACTTTACTTGTTTGAATAACAGGATATTGTATTCTGACAATAACTCATAAGATAGAGCAAAGTGACTTAATACCATCAGCTGAGTTAAATATTAAAGGCTTTCGTCAGGTCACAGATGTAAAAACAATTATTGTTGTTAAAGTTTTTTGTCTTATCTCTGCTTTGTTTCTTTCTATTAAGAGATACAAATAGAAAATGAAGTCAACCTCTCACTGGGAAAATCAAAATACCTTTTGCAGAGACTACACTTAACTGCATCTGCAAAGTCATCGCCGCATTTACCGCAGTAATAAATGGATAAGGTTTTCTAAACTATATAAAATCTATAACAGTAGCCTACTGGCTACTGTTTTTTATTCTCTACTGAGTGAGCTCACTCTACTGAGTGAGCTGTAAAAATTTAAATCCCACACAAATTTTCATTCCTTATGTTCTTTTTTACTATAAAAGGTAATTTATGTGCTATCTCAAGGTCAAATCTATTTATGTGCCAAATTTCATCAAAATAAATTCAAGTGTTAGGCGCGAAAGCGTGACTTTGTTAGTACTTCCTTAAAACCTTTCATCCCCTGTTTATCCCCACATGGGTCAGTATTTCAAAAACGCTAGAACAAATGTTTATTAATTACTTATCAAGGGCTATTCAAAGTTTCATGGATTTATCTTCTGTAATGAGGAATCTCATTTAAACTTTTATATCTTGTTTCAACCCCTTCATCCTTTTTACAAAAAAAAAATAGTTTTAGGCCTATCTTAAAGTCTAGTATATTTTTGTGCCAATTTCATCAAAATAAGGTACTTCCTTACGACCTTTCATCCACTATTTCATCCCCACACAGGTCAAAATTTAAAAAATCCTTGACAAATATTTATTTTTTTCTTATTAAGTGCTTAAATTCAAAGTTTCATGGGTTTGAATGGCGAACTTCCATAAAAAACTTCCATACTTCCATCCTCTATTTCAACCCCTTTAAGCCTTTTTTTTGCTATAAGAAGTAGCCTATATCCTTTTCCGAGCTCTAGTCTGTATTTGTTCCAGATTTCATCAAAATCAATTCAGCAGTTTAGACGTGAAAGCTTAACAGACAAACAGACAGAGTTACTTATTCATTTATAATATTAGTTGGCATTTAAATGTCAGTTCCCATGGGTCTACCTCAACTGCATACAAAGCAGGGATGTAGCCAATGGATGTAGACAATTATTTGATCTGATCCTATCAATTTTCAAATAAGTTCCTTAAAAAAAATCTAAATCGAATTATACTTCCATACCAACCTAATTTCTACTGTAGGGGTCTTCTACTATTAGCATTGATATGAAATCTAATATCCAATACATGAAAGTAGGTAGTAATAAAACACTTTGAAATTAGTCAGAATACTTTATAAAAAAAAAATGAAATAAAAAAAACAAATTACTATTAAACTTTGTACGTATTGTTTAGGCGCAGGTTTCTTTATTGCTCATCTAAAGTTTCAACAATGCTTGATGTGACGCTTTCACAGCCTCGACTGAAACAATAACGTTTATGATTATTGACAATAAAATTATAAAAGATAATTAAATAGATGAGCTTTGAGAATATTTAACAAATTTGCAAACAAGAGAAAAGTTATTTTGCAATGTCCATTTAACTATTCTTGGAATTGTTCCACAGAAAACACCAGGAACTTCATTCTAACGTATCTCCACGAAAGGTTACTCTATAGGCGATTTACAAGATTTTATCTTACCTCATTGCCTCTGTGGATAGCCAGGACCATGTCGTATTCATTAGCACCAAGGTAGATGTTAGCGCGGCCATCGCTGCCAACCGTGATGGTTTTGCCAGTGCAAGAGTTACCATTCTTTTGTCCAGAAATAACATCACAGTATGAACCGGCTGGCAAACAGGTCTAAAACAAAATACAAAGCAAAAAAATTGTGTAAAAGTGAGTGAGTAATTAAAAGCCATTGAAATAAATATATCTCATTGTGATGATCTAATTATACAAGTGACAGCAATTATTATAATGCCAAATCACGTAGAATATCATGATAGTAATCTGACCTGTAGATTCTGGTTTAGATCCCAGCCATCGTTGTTGAATGCAACAAAGCCTTGCCCACCACGGCAGAAAGCAATCTGGTTGCTTCCATTGTCCCACCAGTCATTGAGACTAGTGCCGGCAGCAACATTCCTGAACTGAACCATTTGGAAGATCTGGCGCCATCTGTGCTCGCAAATCCAACCATTTCCGCAAGAGCCGTCCTAAAATGACCACAACTTTAATAGGTATTATTAAATACATTACAAAATGCAGTATACAAATTCCACTTACTGAATTGAAGGAAGGGGAAATAATATTGCCACTTCCATCCATCGGAGGGCCAGCTTCGGTATTTTGGAAGTTAAAACTACTCATAAGCTGAGGTTCGCCGTACGGGTGAGCTAACATGAATGCAGTAGCACCTCTATAGGGTTTGGGATTTTTGTGGGTGAGGATATTTCCACCAGCACCGTGGCCTCTCTGGTTGTCGTGGTTATCAATGAAGACGAGAGAATCTCCAGAAGCGAGAAGACCCCATTGTGGACCCCAGTTCACTAGCCACCTCAATTGGTTTGATCGGCTGAAACATCTACTTAATTCCAAGCCGAATTTGAATTCAGTTACAGCAGCAAGAGGTGTATATTCGTCACGAGTAATAGCCTCACCACCAAGATCGATAACTTCTTGGAAGACGTACGGACGGGCACCAGATGGGAAACCATGATCTGTATTCAAGTTCCTTAGCCTATCGTAAATTACACGCAGATCTCCAGGCCACATGTGCTTAGCTGCATCAATTCTGTAAAATTTTATAAAAAGGTAATTAAATATTACTTTGCAGCGCCGTCAGACGTATTCCTGTTTAAAAAAATCACAAATTTCATCAAAATCGTTAGTAAGGAGTTCAGTGTGAAACAAATGAGCAATATAATTTTATATATAAAACTTAGGAATTGAACAATTGCGATGAATTAATTTTCTGCCATTTGTTACAAATTATGTAAGTAAGTACAGACCTGAAACCAGCAACTCCCATATCAATCAAACGGTTCATGAAATTGACAAGCATTTGACGCACGTATTCAGATCCCTGATTCAAGTCCTTCAAACCGGACAGTTCGCAGTTACGTACCTACACATGGAAATATAAATGGTAATGCAAAGATTTATATTTTTTTCAATAATCCAGACATTACAAATATTAAAACAATTATAACTACTCACACGCTCTGGGCAACAACCATAGTCGTTGGGTTGGATGTAGCATTGGGGCTGATTGAAATCGTTTCTTCCGTAGGGCACACCAGGATAGTGGAATTGACCAAAGTTAGCAGTGCTACCTCCAGTGCCTTGATTTTCGTTCCATGTACCAGTCATGTGGTTGATAATGGCATCAACATAGATCCTGAAGTATCGAAATATAAATATTTAATGCCACAATGTGGATTTGTTTTCCTTGTACAGTAAATCTCCGAGAAAAGGAATTTCTTTTCTTGGAGTTGGAACTAACAAAATTAGTTGGGTCCCGGAAAAGAAGTGCTTTACCGGAACGCAATCAAACGTACTTAATCAAACGCGATTGTCATTACGATTGTTGAAGAATTTTATAATAGCAGGGTAAATGAACTGTTGTAGTCAATATAAATTAGCGAATGCATATTCTATTGTGGGTGAGTATTTAATGTCTTAATGTGACATATTTTTCTTCTACATAACGTTTTCCCGTCTTTTTACTTAGCTTCCTCCACTTAGTCCAATTTTGGCCATCCTCCATTGTTAGCTGGTTCTCCTCCACGTCCGTTTTTTGGCCTTCCACACGATCTGGGTCTTGCTTAATGAGGCTGAGGTATCTGATTCCCACATATTCATACCATAGGAGACGAATCCTACAGCTTGTCATTTTTAGCTACCGCAAACACTTATTACGAATGCGATCTAGTCGCGTAATCCACCACCACCGTAGCATTTTCATTTCAGTAATGTAGTATAAAAACGTAAATTCCACAGAGCTACGTGGCATGTACGTGGCCCTTTTTACCTAGTTTGACTAGGGAGCCTTTATTTTCAATATTGATAATCAATGTAACAGTAATATTTACTTGTAAAATAGTGAAATCACCAACCTGACACCGGCGTTGTTGCATCTCCTGACCATGTTTGCGAATTGCTGTTCATTACCAGAACGCGTTACCAGATTGTAAGACATGGGTTGGTAACGCTCCCACCATGGACGGTTATGGCTCCAAATCATCAAATTTTCATTTGGAGGAGACACCTATGAAATAAAATTAACACTTAAAACACATAAAATTGTGAACAGTTTTTTTTCTGTAATAAAATTAGAAACTATTTTGTTGGTGCTTATTATTATACAATCGTAAACTTAAGTAATGATTTACACATACCTGAATACCACCAAATCCTCTCGGTCCGAGAAAATTCTCGCACTCGGATGCAATGTCATCCCACTTCCACTCGAAAAGATGGACCATGGTAGAACGACCCGAAGCATAGTAGGGGTTCTTGAAGGCTACAGTCAAGGCCAAGCCTGTTAAA
This sequence comes from Elophila nymphaeata, assembly GCA_955850985.1. Classification (NCBI taxonomy): domain Eukaryota; kingdom Metazoa; phylum Arthropoda; class Insecta; order Lepidoptera; family Crambidae; genus Elophila; species Elophila nymphaeata. The sequence goes on from OY039078.1 coordinate 8,507,763, forward strand.
AGAAGGATGAACCGAAGCATCCTGTGAAATGAATTAAAAATATGATTACTCTCGACCATCAGAAAGACGTCAACGGCTCGAAAATGGTACCCTTATGAGATTCATGTCCTTAAGGATATGCCATTGTTGTTTAAAAGTATCTGTAAAGCATTTAGAGGGAGCGGGGTCTCCGAGTACAAGCATAATATATTATGCTTAAAAGGTCATCCCTGCCACTGTTAATACTTTAATGTTTGACTGAAAATATGTTTTGATTTTTCCTAAGCTCGGAAAATGTAAAAAACTGTATCCCGAAAATAGAAAGTATTAAAAAGCTGCGCTTGAAAAATAAAGGAATAAAATCTATGTTTACAAGGTAATACCGACTCCTCCTACTGTTGTAGTCGGTTAAAATGCAGCCTATGTTAACCGGGTCACAATTATAATCATTTATTTGTGATACACAGGTAAAAATAAATATGTCAATAACAATAACAGAGTATAGCGCAAGCTGTGATGAGACTATCGGCATACAAATGTCATAATAAGTACAATAAATGGGAATTGCATACAAACATAACTAAATTAATCTTACAATGTTAACATTTATAATCAATAAAATTAAATAAAAAATTGGCGAAATTGCAATGTCAACATTAAAATTAAACCAATAGAAGAACAACATAGAAATACAATAAATGAGATTGAAATATGGGCAATCAAGCAGGCACATGTTGATATAATGTATAATAACGAATCCATTGACAGTTTATCCGTCAACATACGTAATCAGTGCAAGCATATATGGACTGTTAAAATCCAAACCCTTCCTTTTGACAACGCCGTAGTCGGGTAAAAAGAAATAAGCGCGAACAAAGAACACTCTTAAAAATTCACTTTATTGTAATACCTCATTAAGCCCTATTAGATACTAATACCCAAATTTGATTCTGATTTTAAGTTGTTGTAAGTTTCGATTAAGTTATCTAATAGTGTTTTAATTGTTATTTTCTCAAACATGCATGGAAATATTGTTATCATTTCCGAAAAAAGAACACGCGAAGTATCGAATTTACGAACAAAGAAAACCAAATCCATTTCTGGAGCGTTTTTTGAATTTGGAACATTACAACGCTCCAGCAATGTTGTATGAAACGGCGTGCTGGAGTTATTAAATACTCTTTGATTGGATCTCTTTTATCAATCTTGGCATACCAACGTCTCTTTGCTTAGTACAAATTGCGTTCACGTGGCTGTATAACCATACATTCGTTTGTCTTTCGGCATAGGTGATAAATAGAAAATTAGCTGCAAAGATGAAAATTCGTCTTGATTTGTTATTTACATATTAGGTTGGGGAAAAAGTCTTTTCGCATTATATTATAGTATGTATAAACTTGTAATAAAATCTCTTTGGCCATACTATTTGTATCTGGCTGGTTTTGGTATCATTGAAAGTTTAAATTTTAAAGAACATAATTCCAAATTCAAATTAGGAAAATGTGTGATTTTCATTTGTTTTTCGTACCGCCAAGATAAGTGAATCTAATGAAGAAATTTGATACATTTTAAAATTTTACTACAAAAAAGGTAAAAATGCAACGCAAGCCGCGAAAAAAATTTGCAATGTTTATGGACCTAGTGCAGTGTCTGTGAGAGTAGCACAAATTTGGTTTAAGCGTTTTCAATCCGGAAATTTTGATGTCAAAGATGCACGTCGCTCTGGTCGCCCTATTACAGATAAAATGGATGCCATTTTTGAAAAAGTGGAGCAAGATCGGCATGTCAGTAGTTACGACGTAGCTGAAGAACTGGGAATTGACCACAAAACAGTTTTGGCGCATTTGAAAAAAACTGGGTACACAAAAAAGCTCGACATTTGGGTACCTCACGAGCTCACTGAAAGAAACCTAATGAACCGTGTACTCATTTGTGATTCTTTATTACGACGTAATGAAACCGAACCATTTTTGAAGAAGCTGATAACTGGTGATGAAAAGTGGATCACGTACGACAAGAACGTGCGAAAAAGGTCGTGGTCAAAGGCCGGTCAGGCTTCACAGACTGTGGCGAAACCCGGGTTAACTCGCAACAAGGTGATGCTGTGTGTGTGTGGTGGGATTGGAAGGGCATTATTCATTATGAGCTGTTACCACCAGGCAGGACCATCGATTCTGAACTCTACTGCGAACAACTGATGAGATTAAAGCAAGAAGTTGAGAGAAAGCGGTCGGAATTAATCAACAGAAGGGGTGTGGTTTTTCATCATGATAACGCTAGACCTCACACATCTTTAGCCACTCAGCAAAAATTAAGAGAGTTTGGCTGGGAGGTGTTAATGCATCCGCCGTATAGTCCTGACCTTGCACCTTCAGATTTCCACCTGTTTCGGTCTCTTCAGAATTCTTTAGGCAGTGTCAGGTTAACATCACGAGAGGACTGCCAAAACCACTTGTCGCGGTATTTTGACCAGAAGTCCCAAAATTCTATAGCAATGGGATCATGTCCCTACCTACAAGATGGCAAAAAGTTATCGAACAAAATGGTACCTACATACTTTAGTTAAATGTAAATAAACTAAATTAAAAAATGTTTTGAATTTTCTTAAAAAATGCGAAGAAACTGTTTCCTCAACCTATTACATATAAAATTTATAATAATTAAAATGAGTTCCGATGGTTCAAAAAGTGAAATGGAGATTGATTGTACTCCACCAGAGTTCAACGACAGTCGACTGGATTCAAAGGCGAAGAATGATTTCTCATAACTGATTGTCAACACGGATGCTTATACAACGAAACGACATCACTTTCACTGCACAAAACCCACTCCGAAGCAATTTTGAATTAACGAAAAAAGATCGACATCCAGACGCCATGGTTTCCCGCCAAAAACTCCCGTAACAACTTAATCGTTAAAAATATTTTTTTGTTTTTTCAATTTTTCATCTCTAATAATCATCTCTCCCAAAAGAATAACAGTTCAATGGGAATAGAAGAAGGAACACTAATACGCAAAATGTTACTTTCTTTGAATTTAAATTAGCTACTTGGTTATTCTTTCAATTTAACATTTAGGTATTAAAAATTTAGAGACACCTAATTTATGAGACATATAAATTATAACAAAATACAGGAATCATATTTAAACTTTAACGAGTTAACAAAATTAACGCGAACTGAACTTTGATTCACGTTGATATTAATGGCTACTTTATCAATAAGCTTTCATAATCGAATTATATGAGAATTGAGAGACTATGTTGGTAGAAATATTTAAAGATGCGTGGCCTATCCGAAAAGATTGTACTACGTAAAGTGGCATGGAACATACCTGGTAATTTATTAGGTAGTCAGACCTCCCAAGAGCCGACGCTAGCTCCTATTAATCTGAATAAGACCACCATAGAATCTTAGCCTTTATAGTAAATAAGACAATCTCAGTTTTTGTTGTGATAAGTACGTTATCAGATTTAAAAGTATCTACTTACAAGATTAAATAATCGATTATGTTATAGACTCACGTGCATGAGCTATACTGACGTACTATTCATTATAGTAATAAACAAATGTAAAGATAACAAGTTAAAAATTACAAGGAAAAATTAATAGTCGTAGGTGGTAAAAGAATTTATAATCTTTTCAAAGATTGCATTGCGTACATACATTCCCGCGTCATAGCATATATGTATAGAAAAGATTGTTTACGAGATATTGTAATGAATATAATACACCCAGCAATCGTGTTTTTGGTTTTAACTTATTTTTTTTAACGATAGCTTCATAGAAATTCTGTAAAATGTTATTGGTAGGTATTGATTTTGAAATGAAATATCTCTATATTTAAATGGACTTTGCTAAATACTTTTAAATCCTCAAAAGCCCTACCATCATCTGGGAATTAATTTAAATTAATATTTCCTTACATTTTTTTTTCTATTTGGTGCCATGTACCTGCACCAGAGTATCGTAAGAATAACGTTTTATGTTAAATGGACAATTCTATTCTATTCTTAATTAATGGCTTCGTGACACATAAAATTCCAAGACAAACCGAGGTCTTTTAATAACGTGTATAGGTTTTTAGCTGGTATACCTACCCCTCGCACCTACCTCTATCACATACGAACCAACGATACCGCTATTTTTGGTTAATTGGTCTGTTAAATCAAAGTATTTATTGGTTTTCATAGCGTGATCTTTGGGGATGTTCGTTTGCAAAGGCACAGTATGCTCGACTAACAGTACACGCTTGATATCCGGCCTAGATGCAGAAACCCCTACGTCGCTTAGTATTTTACACGTATTTCTCATAAATGTCCATCAGAAGAGTTCTATCTAGAGCCGACCCTAGAATAGAGTACGGTTTATGATTCGGTTTCGGTATTGAGCCTTCTTTGGTCAAGTTTAATGGGCTTTTGTTGGCTGTCAATTGTTGTTGTTTTGGCGTCTTGGCGTGACGATGCGAAATGCAAATAACCCACCTCCAGGACCACCATGCATCCCACCAATTATGTACCTTTTTTATCGCAGTGTAATCCGCTTACGGACGATACCCTAAACCGCTGGCTAGTGGGCCATCGGACCGTTGGCTAGACGTGGGCCTGTGTAGGGGTTGCCCAGCACCTGATCACCACGGAATTGGGAATACATGCTAAGCCACTCCGGTTTCCCTCATGCCCTTACTGGAGACGACCCGGGGTTTGCCGAAGCATTTCACCGAGCCACCTCCTGGACCAATTGTGTACCTAGCTGTTCCAGGCGCTTCTGGGCATATACGTCTTTTCGGAAGCCTTTCCCCAACGCTCTAAATTACACTGATCAGGGAGATTCATCTGAAAGGCAAATCGAATACAGAATACCCCGAGATTTTCCAGTCATTTTGCATTTCCAATTTCATTGCATGTACCCTGTATGGATATGTTGAGGCAGGGTCTTTTCTTTGTGTACCAATAAATGTTTTCTTTCTGTATTTATCAAAAGAAATCATTATACAATATGCTGTATTTGATTGCAGGCCTATCATGTTTTTCTTTTTATGAAATTGAAGTCTTGACTACAGCTGACAGGTGATTTTATCTTTTGGGCGAGATGCAATGATCCTTCCATTACTTCGCTAAGATATGCGTTCTGGTAACTCTGAGATGGTTATAGAGCTCCAATGGTTTCTTAAATTTAATTTCGAATATATTTTGATCTCTAAACAAAGTTGATAGATCGGTTGAATACCTAGTCCTAACCACGATTTCAAAGTCTTTGTTATATTTGCATCTAGCCTCAAAAGGAAGGTTGGACAAAAAATTGTACGGTAAAGAATCTCACATCACAACACGTGCTATTACAATAAGGATGAGTACTCGGGAGAAACTTCTAGTGTACGGTTTACTCACAAGAGTTATACTGGTTTTAAGTAATACTTTTAACAATTTCTTAAGAAATGAACAATATGAATATACTAGTATTCAAAAATGGAACAACCGATTCCTATAAGGTTTCACTTAAACTTGGTGCAACTGACTGATAGAGTGGTTATTTGCTTTTGGACGACTTTTGTAAGTAAACTACAGAGCGAGAACGAAAAATACAGTACAGTGGTTCAATAAATATTAGTGACTAGCGGTCCACCCGCAACTTTGACCGCGTGGAGTTTTTTTTATTAAATATAGCCAATGTCTGTTAAGAATAATTTATCATTGTAATGGTCAAAGAATTTTTGAAATAAGTCAAGTAGTTTTTGAGTATTTTCGTGACAAACGTGTACTTATTAGTCCTCCGTATACTTATTGGCATAGATTTGAAGAAGCGCAACTAGCGCATTCTGCATACACGTCCGGGGCACATATTTTACTGTTTTTTTTTTACATCAAGTAAACCACAGTTCCTGGTATCAAATATCCAGAAATGATACTTACTGAAAGAAACACTATATTACCAGGGCCAGATTTGGAGGTTTGGAGGATCTGGGTCTACGAAGGAGCGGAGACCCCAAGGCCCTAGGTATTCTGACCCGCTAATTTTGTATTTTTTATCTCTATTGTGTTAGCAGTAGTTCCGCCTGTCCTCCCCCAAATTCGACTCTGTATACTGCCAAAAGGTTGCAGTGCGATTTTCTGTAATGGAAATGAATTCTCCAAATGCTGTTCTCTAATTCTCTTCACAATGTTAAGATTGTCTTCCATATGTTATTTTAGTTTTATTAAAATTTTTCGTAATTTTTCTTTTAAATCTAATCTACTAACTTAAATTGTTTGGTTACCGTAAGTTGCAATACGTCTAATTTGCTATTTCTATCGCCTGCGGTGAGCCTGTCTTAGTAATTGCTTTCCCTTCAGTCACAAGGCAATTTATTGCACTTTTATTGACTTCGTATTTCTAATTAAATGACGATAAAAGAGAGATGTTTACTAAAGAAATCATGTGAACATAATTATGGAATGGAATATTATAGTAGTAACTCTTTATTGCAATATGCAGGTTCTCGAACACTCAGCTAATAAAAATGTGCTTCAACATTTTATCATTGTTCTATATCTACATAAATGTTAGTTTTCACCAAGTTTACTAGGTGGTAGATCCATGTAGAGTCGTCTAGGTAGGTACCACCTTTCTTATTTCTGCCGTGAAGAAGTTCGCTGTGTTTCGGATTGGAGGGATAGGTAGCCAGTGTAATTACTGGGCAAGGAAGGCATATCATCTCAGTCCCCAGGATGGCAACGCACTTACAGTGTTAAGCTACCAAGTGCGCAGTCGGTTACTCGGATGAGTGACCGAATAATTTTCAGCTCGACTCGATTTTCCTCCGTGCTCGGAAGGCACGTTAAGCTTGTGGTCCCGGCTGCTGTCGAAAGATATCATTCGTAAAAACAAATGACGTCAGGACAGAAATATCGACTAGTAAAGCTCTGACACCAGGCAAAGCACTCGAAGAAGAAGATCGAAGTCCAGCAACTCTATTACCTACGCGACGAAATTCGACTGCGTACTAACTGCAGTTTTAGCTGCGGATGCAAACGATCTGCTTCTACGGCCCATACACGAGTATGTGGGTATAGTAACAGTACCTAAGTTTTGTATTGAAACTGCACATTCACCAACAGCAACTTTCTGAATTATGTTGTCAGTACTAAAGTCAGTCAGTATAAAAATCTTACTACTTATAAAAAATATTGTTACTAGTTACCGAATTCAATCAGTTAGCATTGATGGATGTGGCCTTTGCATCTCCTCAATCACATGTCCATCAAGGTGTTAACGCTCGCTTCTAACTGCGGCATTATCATCACTTACCATCAGGCGAGATGCTAGGCAAGAGTTTTTCCGTCAAATTATTTCGGTATATCAGTAATAGTTCTGACACCACTTCATTCAAAGACCACAAGATGTACTATCGCGGGCTCACGTGCTTGAAAACCCCTGGCCAAAATCGTTTTTCATACAAACATGTTGGCTATTATAGTAGCGCAATCCAAGGGCTGACAGCTATAAAAAAATTCGTTCATATGTATTTGTTATCTCTTTATTTTTATTGGTCGTAGTAAAATTATTAATAGTTAATCAGTGACGAGACAACGTCGCGTGAAATTTACGCGTACTGAAACTGATTATGAATCGCAAAACAAACATAAGTAGTGTTCTCTTAGATTTGCACGAGCACTACACATTGTAAATAAAACAACTTTTACGGATTTAACTTGCATGTAATTACGTCGGGCAATAATAACATCATGTAAAATCTAATGACACGCGAATTAAATCCGTAAAAGTTGTTTTATTTACAAAACATAAGTAGCTAAAAAAATATGCACTCTCGTAATTTTTGACTGAACAGTAATTCCTTTTCTCACGAACATTACCGACCGGTTGCACCAAGTTTTCCTTTTTACAATTTCGCAAAAAATTAACATATTTTTAAAAATGGAACAACCCATTCATATGAATCAAGTTGACTTTTACGTTACTTTTTGAAAATTTGTAAAACGTAAAATTTTGTGCAACTGACCGCGTCTTAATACTTACCTAGTTTTTGGGATACAATGGGTTGGCTTGACCATGGTTAAAAGTCCCAAATTAAATATAGAATAAAAACTTTCGGCATGTCGAATGATTCCAATTCTGCACGAACATCACGCTTCCTGATTTTATGTGAAACAAACATCAGCACAATCACAATTAAACGTTTACGAGATCAGAATTCAGAATGTAATATTCCATTCTCATTACGTTCTCTTTTGTGATTGCAACGGCACTAGCAGAATATTTTTTGGGTTTACAATTCTCTAGGTGTTTATGTTTTATATAGAAATTATAAGTGCCATTATCATTTATATGTGACACTGATAATAATAATTGGAACATTATTTATTTAATAAAAGTGCTTATTTTATTTTTATATTATTTATTATTTAATTGTAATGCCTCAAACTTTTAGATTTGTTGACGGCTCTTAAATCCAAAGTTAATAGTTCAGTAGTTCATCATAACAGCCTTTGTAACCACCTAGAGCTGGGACACAAGGCCTCTCCTTATCATCGAAGGAGGTTAGTCAATACCCCTTTGCTGATCCATTAGTCGCCTTCTACGACACACATTGGAGGATATAGGATGATGTTATTCTACTCTGCCGGCATTACATTTCTAAATGGTTCATGATTCAGTAGTTATTATTATTACAAATATGCATTGATTTGGTATTTACAAATCTGAAAAATATTTTCCATCAAAACCAAAAAGAAGCTAATTGTGTAAATACTTAGTTTTATCTCTATTATAATTAATTAATGTGTGACAGTTAAATTTAATAAATAATTACAACGCTATGAAATTAATCAGTAAGTTTTATTTAAATAATAAAATTAAAACATTACTATTCAACATTTTATTAGTTTGATGCAGGTAGGTGTAGCTCTTCAAAAGTTTTAATAATCCTTGATTCGATACTTTTACAGTCTCGACTGAAACAAGAAAAAATATTATTATTAACATTGGACTTCGAAAAGAAGAATTTGAGAATATCGAAGAGTTTTTATTTACAAGTATTTTGCATTCAAAATAATATATAGACAATCTTTAACTAAGATTATTTCACTATATTAATAACTACTGCAGAAAATAACAAGACTTTAGTCGTCTACTAAAAACATTTGAACTTTGAATGGCCAGTTGCACCATGTTTTAAATTTTACAATTTTGTAAATAGTATATTAATATAAAAGATAACTTAATTAATATGTATAATTGGTTGTTCCATTTTAACCGACTTTAAAAAAATAGTGAGGTTCTCAATTCGACTATATGTTTTTTTTTATGTGTGTTACTCCATAAGTCTTTACTAAGTGTACTGATTTTGAAGATTCTTTTAATGTTTGGAAGTGGTGCTTGTCATGTGGTCCCTCGGACAAAGAATCCACACAGGATGAGTGTGGTCCCATTTAAATTTGATTGACACATGACAAGTAGTTTTGCGTTATCCCTAATAATGCCTTTTCAATTGATATCGATCTGCGATATGTGTTCGCAGATATAGATGATATAGTTATCATTTTATTACTAGTTTGTCTTCTGAAAATTTTTATACTTACAACAATAAAAAGCAAAAAGAAAACCATTTAGATAAAAACCGCCTTCAAAACTAAAAACGGAGAAATAAAAATTTGTGTTGAAAAAAATCTAAATGTTTTTTGAGGTCGATACCAACCTCAATATTTGGAATGGATGTAGTCTCTTGTATTTGGGACCGACCTCAAAAAGACACCTAGATAAAGAATATTTTTTAAATATGTTTATGTTTTACGAAGTTGTAAAATGTATAACTTGCTGCAACTGGTCGTTATTATGATCATTATCTTGTATTGCAGATTTTGACTACTTTCAATGATGGCTTAATATCACTGAGGTCCGTATTTATTATAAACATCACTAAAACCATTCGCCATATCTAATCAACATGGGAGCAATCTCTTGCTAGCTTCCTGCTTCCTTCTATCTTACCTCATTGCCTCTGTGGATAGCCAGAACCATATCGTATTCATTAGCACCAAGGTAGATATTAGCGCGGCCGTCATTGCCAACCGTGATTGTCTTGCCAATGCAGGAGTTACCATTCTTTTGCCCAGAAATAACATCGCAGTATGAACCGGCTGGCAAGCAGGTCTAAAACAAAATACAGAGCATGAAAATTGTTCACAAGTGAAAGGGAAATTTTAAATCATTGAAATGAAATATTTAAGTATTGTACATTTTATTACTGCAGGTAGATGTTCGTAAAATAAACGCAAGTACTTTACACCAAACTTACAAACTTTTGTATATGCGAGGCTCTTATACAAGTGACAACAATAATTATGTCAAAACACATAAAACATCACATCATCATTTATTAATAATCTAACCTGTAGATTCTGGTTTAGATCCCAGCCATCGTTGTTGAATGCAACAAAGCCTTGACCACCACGGCAGAAAGCAATCTGGTTGCTTCCATTGTCCCACCAGTCATTGAGACCAGTGCCGGCAGCAACATTTCTGAACTGAACCATTTGGAAAATCTGGCGCCATCTGTGCTCACAAATCCAGCCATTTCCGCAAGAGCCGTCCTAAAATGTCCAATGTCACGTAAGAAATAAATAAATGTTCTTAAAATATATTCATCTCCACCATCGTAATTCGTATGGTGCATAATTTGTACTTACTGAATTGAAGGAAGGAGAAATAATATTGCCACTGCCATCCATTGGAGGGCCAGCTTCGGTATTATGGAAGCTGAAACTGCTCATGAGCTGTGGTTCACCGTATGGATGAGCCAACATGAATGCAATAGCACCCTTGTAGGGCTTTGGATTTTTGTGGGTGAGAATATTTCCACCAGCACCATGGCCTCTCTGGTTGTCATGGTTATCAATGAAGGCGAGAGAATCACCAGATGCGAGAAGACCCCACTGTGGGCCCCAGTTTGCTAGCCACCTCAATTGGTTTGATCGGCTGAAACATCTACTTAATTCCAAGCCGAATTTGAATTCAGTTACAGCAGCAAGGGGTGTATATTCATCACGAGTGATAGCCTCACCACCAAGATCGATAACTTCTTGGAAGATATATGGACGAGCACCAGATGGGAAACCGTGGTCTGTGTTCAAGTTCTTTAGCCTATCGTAAATAATACGAAGATCACCAGGCCACATGTGCTTAGCTGCGTCAATTCTGTTGAGTTAAGTAAATATATTTAGAAATGTCTAAAAATTGAAGTAAGTTATTTCACGTTGCAAATTATGCAAGTACTGACCTGAAACCAGCAACTCCCAGATCAATCAAGCGGTTCATAAAATTAACAATCATTTGACGCACGTATTCAGATCCCTGATTCAAGTCCTTCAAACCGGACAACTCACAGTTACGTACCTATAAAAGGGAACAAAACCAAATTAATTCTTGTATTAACCAAGATTTCTAAACACTCGATCATTTTGAAAGTAATAGTATCTTAATTCAAATTATAATTGGTACTCACACGATCGGGGCAACAACCATAGTCATTGGGTTGGATGTAGCATTGGGGCTGGTTGAAATCGTTTCTTCCATAGGGCACACCAGGATAGTGGAATTGGCCAAAGTTAGCAGTATTACCTCCAGTACCCTGATTCTCGTTCCATGTACCAGTCATGTGGTTGATAATGGCATCAACGTAGATCCTGCAGTATATATTGAAAATGTGTAAAGAAACATAACTTCTGTAATTATCTGCTAAAATTAATTTGAAAACCTAAGAAAAAAATTGCATATTCTATATTGGTTGTATAAATACTACAACTATTTTATAAGTACCCTACTATGGCTGATATAGAATATGTGCTTGAGATAATTTAGGAAATCGTTGTTATTTCCTTAATTATCTCACAAAACTTCTTAAATTTCACAAAGTAGCATGCTGGGTCCTTTCGGCCTTAGTAAACTTGGAGATCTTATTTTTAATATTGAAGTGATGACTTATATTAATTCTAAAATAAATAATAAAGTCAATAAACAATAGCGAAGTCACTAACCTAACACCGGCGTTATTGCATCTCCTGACCATATTTGCGAATTGCTGTTCATTACCAGAGCGCGTTACTAGATTATAAGACATGGGCTGGTAACGCTCCCACCACGGACGGTTCATAGACCAAATGGCCAAATTTTCATTTGGAGGGGACACCTGGGAAAACAAATTGACTATAATTTCGGAAAATCATTTTCCTTTTCGTTCAATTACAATTGTAGCATTGCACGGGTTTTAATTTGTATTAGCGCGGTCCATGTTTACCAATGTTCAAAAGCGTTACATTTAAAGCTATTTACTTGTTATTATCTTGTAATATTTCCGTTTAATATTCTATCAATAATTTTGTGTCATAACCCAAATCACGAAATAGTTGATAGGTTTTCCTGACATAGGTTCTTAAATATAGTTAGTATGATAGCATTTGTGCCTACAAACTATACAATTCAGTGTAATAATTATGGATCTAAAACAATTTCTATCGTAGATTTAATAAAAAGCAATCAATGAACTATGTTGCCTATCATGACCTATACATACCTGAATACCGCCAAATCCATTTGGCCCTAGGAAATTCTCACACTCGGATGCAATGTCATCCCACTTCCACTCAAAAAGGTGGACCATAGTAGAACGACCCGAAGCATAGTAGGGGTTCTTGTAGGCTACTGTCAAGGTCAAACCCGTTAACAGAAGGATGAACCGAAGCATCCTGTGAAATAAATAACAATAAACCGAATAAATAATCAACAGGACGTAAAATTCAACCGAAGGTGTCAATAGTATGAAAGAACATGCCTTAAAAAACTCACATTCTCATAATAAATTAATAATTGAATACATTATATTTATTATTTTAAGTACTTGTTAGAGTTAACTCAATTCCAGACCTTACACTGGTGTAAATATTTATAACCTATTTCATAGCGAGGCGGTGGTAAAGTTTTTGGCGATTAAAATTACTTAGCATTTCAGGAAAAAAACATATTTTGTTTTTGGAATTTAAGAAAAACAATGGACTTTATGGGAAGGCTCAAGATCACTCCAAGGGCATTGGTGAGGGCTATGTTCGAAGTTTCTCTGCACGATCATATCAGAAATGATAACATCCGCAAGAAAACCAAAGTCACTGACATAGCCCAAAGAATTGCGAACCTTAAGTCAGGCAGTGGGCAGGGCACATTGCGAGGAGGACTGACGGCCATTGAGGCGTAAAGATCCTCGAATGGGGGCTGCGTACCGGGAGACGCAGTAGCACCCCACAAAAAAATGACTACTCTCAATACCTCTTCATTTTAAAGTATCTTTCAAACTGAAAAATCCACGATTTAAAGAAATGTTAATGGAAAGACCTCACTTTTGTCCAAAATTTTGGTAGAACTGAAAATAAAAGAAAACATACCTGTTAATTTTTTGGTCTTCAGACCTCCCACGAATTGTTACTGACTCTGATTAATCTGATTAGGGCCACCAACAAATCTTTGCTTTTATAGCAATCGATTAAATCTCAGTTTCTCTTATGATAACATTATCAAATTTAAAAGTCGTACAAGATTATATTATTTATCGATTAATGTTCTAGACTTGTGCAAGATGTACGTTGACGTATTACTCATTATTGTTATATTCAGATAAAAACAATGTTACGATAAGAAGTGATTGCTAAAAATTAAAGCGTAGGTGGTAGAAGACTTTACTGTCGTTCAAAATCTACTGAATAAAATTTTGTGTCGTGTAACGGATACTGGACTGGACTATTGTGCTTATCAAGTAGATCCTTATTGATGCCTACACTACATAGCTTGGGCTTTTTGAGAGTCATCCTGACATGCTGTTGTGGCGACAAAGATACTTAATGGTTATTTTAGTGAATCAGTGCTGTTCAGCTGCATTTGAAGTTTCTAATTCGTATGTTGTACACGTGCCCATTTCATGCACAATGTCCAGTTAGAGTTTGCCCTGCAATAGACATGAGTTCGACATCGACCTGGGGGGCTATTCGCTATCTTTTTTTGACAGTTGAAAGTGATGATCACTGAGCGAATTACGTATCCATTGCTGTATTACGCGACAAGTGCCATAATAGCGTGTCGTATAAAACAGCAATGGATGCGTAAATCACTCGGTGGCCGAATAGGCCTACAGTAGGCCGCCAACTTTTCACTCGGTGATTATCACTTTCACAATTTGTCATAAAAGCTAGCGAATAGGGCGGCAGTGAGTTCTGCGAGTTGTTCTTCAGCCATTTGGTATGCTCGTATGCTCAATAAAGATAATTTTTAAGATTATTTTATGACCATTTCTACTTCAAAATTGTTCCATTCATTTGAGTAGCAATTTTACAATCGCATTTACGTATGTGATAACACATCAAAATAATATGCTGCAGGTAACGGCGTTTACACATGACGCCGCAGTGGCAGCATTTTTCTCTGTTGTTGTATGAAGATTCACCGCTACTCAACCGCTACCGCAGCGGCGTAGTGTTTAATGATCCATACGAATCCAAGAGTGACTTAGGTATGCAGCGGCGGCGGTGCCCTAATTATACGAAGACTCCAACTAATTATACTAAATCGTATTTAAAACGTCAAAAAGGCAATCTTGTAAGTCGAATGCCAGTTAACTTTTAGGAACAGCCAGAGGTTTGCGTGAAATTATAATTTTTCACCTCTCCAGCACCAAAAGACCTCTTTTGCTTCGTAAAATCTTGAAAGAAATTCGCTTTTTGCTTCGAGCTCTGAACAAGACTGTAACGCTCAATCTAAATTATTTTACTAATCTCTAAATTATTTTACCTAGTTTTCAATAATTATTTTTAAGATAATAAACATCTATTAAACTATTGCCTTGTTTTTCTTACCTATAACAATTTCCTCGCTGGAGAAGTGAAAAGTTGTATGTTTGACACGAGAGCAAATTTTTTCGCCTCGTGTCTTTTAATCACTTACTGCGCTTTGTAGTCTATTTATGAATCTTTCGCTATGCTCATGATTGAATTCTAGACTACTTCGCTGGTTCGTAATTTAATATCGGCACTCGTAGCAAAAAAAATAACTTTGCTCCTTAGATTAAAGAAGGCGATAAAGGAAAATACGGCATCCCCCTAATCGCATCTTTCAAAAAGCAGGCGCCTCGTCAACTAAATATACAGACTATGCTGAACGTGTCGCTCTCGCACGACTCTAGCATTTTGTATCTCGCTCACCTGAGACGTTGTAGGGCCATTGGTCTCAGTTATGTGGGCACAAGCGCGTTACTCGGGTAACGTATTTTCTGCTTTAGTCTAAGCTCTGCCCACTTGTTGAACAAATAACTATAGTTCATTAGATAATATTTTTGTAGATATTCGATATTACATGAACCACAATCGTGATCAGAACGCACTTATCATAATTATTGTGATATTCAGGATATACTTACTTACAAATAATTACTTGTTTTTAAATTTATCAATGCACTAATTCGACCTTTTGCGCCGTTTAAGTTCTAGAAGAAATATTATGAAAGTAAACATTATTGTTATGGAATTATTTTTCCTTTTACAAACGTAGTAATTATTTTTAAAATTAGAAAATACACTGAAAAAAATCAACCTGCCCCAGCAACGCAGCCGCCCGGATTTCGGAAGATGCTGGGTTCGATTCCCGCCTAAATAAAAATTAGACTTGCAACGAATATTTTGAGCACAATTCGGCCGAATAACGAATACTAAATAATTGTTAAAATAAACAAATATTGCCTGCCTTGAGCGCGAAACAATTACGTCAATACATGTTTTGGTGTCACACACAGGCTGAATACTTTTGCCGAATAATCGGCTATTAGGCCCAGAAGCTCGCCGGATATTCGGTATTCGGCATTTGGCTTAAGTAACTTAAGTGTTAAAATTTTTAACACTAACGATAAAAACTCATAATCATCAGAATTCATAATATCACTAATCAACTACTTATATGTAGGTAGGTAGACCTTGTCCCGGAGGTGGCTCGGTGAAATGCTTCGGCAAACCCCGGGTCGTCTCCAGTAAGGGCATGGGGGAAACCGGAGTGGTTTAGCAGGTATTCCCAGTGCCGTGGTGATCAGGTGCTGGGCGACCCCTGCATAGGCCCACGTATAGCCAACGGCCCGCTGGTCCACTAGCCAGCGGTTTAGGGTATCGTCCGTAAGCGGATTACACTCCGATAAAAAAGGTAGGTAGACCTACTGTTAAAAACAGTATTACTCGTCGACTGTTTTTACTACATTCTTCTTTTTATTGCCTAACGAAAATATTGATTGTGGCGAAGCCTATGAGTCTTTTAAAAATGATACTAAATTGAGAAGTCGTGCGAGAAGCAGGCACTAAAAAAATGTCTTTAAACATAAAACAAATTAAAATACTGGATATTCTCCTTCTCAGACCCAAATATACTTTTATTATTGTACAAGTTGGCAACGCTTGCCTTACCTCTCTGCTGGGTCTTCAAATAATAACCTAATCTTAGAGAATGTTAGAGGTCTTCCTGCAGTAGAGCACAACAATAGAAATTGAATACCTATCCAATTTATTTATAATCATACAAAATTAATTAAAGTGGTTTGAATCGGTAAATAAGTAGTTCTAACTGATTATGAATTTTGTCTGTAATAAATCCGTGATTAGATAATATTTACATACCGACCTTTTGTGAGGCCGTGAGTTTCTTCACGGTGCACATGCCTCATTGTGCTCTAACTCATCACAACAGCCTTTCTAAATCAACCCACTGCTGGGACACAAAACCTATCCTTGTTGTCAAAGGAGGCAATAGTCCACCACGCTTGCCCAATGCGGATTGGTGGACGGAGTATAAGGTAATCAATACCCCTTTGCTGATCCATTAGTCGCCTTCTACGATACCCACTGGTAGATATGGGGTGATGCTATTCTACTCTGCCGGCATTACACGGAGGTTATAAAAATTGAAACCATCGTAATCAATTGAAATATTTATTCGAGAATTAAATTTTATTAATGAATTTTTAACTAGTAAAAATATGTTGATTAATAAAATTACTTGTAGGTATCACATTATTATTCAGTCTTCAAGGTTCATGCTGTTTGCAACGATGACTGAAACAAAAATTAAAAGTTAGACAAAGCATTGGAAAAACTTTTAAACGTAAGCAAGAACCTATAATCCGTGGCGAGCCTTAATATTCATAGTCTTGTTTTTTTTAAAGTAGGCAAAAACGTGAAAGAGGCTGCGGTTAGGAGCCAGGCTCGAAATAAAATTGTCTTGTCAATATGTTACCCCAAATATGTCATTGCAGTTTCATCATTATTCGCCTCCCCTGATCCAAACTTTATTTGGGCTCCGTTTACTATGTTTTTCTCTTCCATACATCTCGGTCAAGCGTCATCGCAGCATTAACTAATTTCTTGCCCATATCATCTATCACACAATCTATCCATCTTTTCTTCGGTCTTCCTCTCCCTCTATACTCGTCGACATTAATTTTCATCACCCTCTTTATCACAAGATTATAATCTCGTCTCATTATATGCCCATACCATGCTAGTCGTATACCTCCCAATTTTTTGCCACTGGTGCTAATGTCAGACTAGCTCTTATATAGTATACTAGTGGTCGCCCGCGGCTTCGCTCGCGTTAACTCTGATTTTTTTAGCCTAAAGTCTACCTCGATAAACGGACTATTCAACAAAAAAAGAATTTTTCAATTTGAATCAGTAGTTCCTGAGATTAGCGCGTTCAAACAAACAAACTCTTCAGCTTTATAATATTAGTATAGATTCATTCTTTACTTTGTCCATTCTGGTTACTCCACACATCCATCTTAGCGTACGCATCTCAGTCACGTGCAACCACCTCTCATCCATTCGCTGTACCGCCCAACTTTCTGAATTAATATGGAGAATGGTCTATAGACATCAAATAGTCTATAGACATCAAACAATGTTTGAGGTGAGCTTAGTATGGTGTGCCGAAATTTATTACGACTAGCTGAAGTCATTTTTTAAATACCAGTTACAATGATTCCACTCTGCTTGGTCATAAACAATAACTGACTATCTGTTATCTCTACACGATAATTCACATTTAATTATAGAACAGACTTAGAATTTTGGCGAATTTTTAATCGACGTACAGTATAGGTAATTCGCTTAATCATAAGGCACGCGTTCAGTTTGATTTCTTCTTTTGAATTTAGAAACAGTTGTGCTACGAGATGAAATGAAATGGAATCTTTTTGGAATAGATTTTTTTAGTAAAAACAGGCGATAGGGCTAAGTTTCCTTTCCGATCTGATAAATCTGCTACGTCCTTTAATGTCGAACCTATTAATTCACTGTTCTTTGTAAGCATTCGCACAGAGATTAGGTACAATACATGTTTAGCAAACTTTCGCCTGTTAGCGAGTAGCGTGGGATTGATGGTAAACACAGACACTAAAGTGACAAACTAACATCAACAACGTAACCTTAGCGGACGAAAATATTTTAATGATAAATTCGAAACTTCCTCTGATTTCAACAAAGGTTTATTTTACTTTTACTAGCCCTACATGCCTGACCCGAGGGTGGCTTTTCGCTACTTAATAAAGCAACAATCGAAAGGTTACTTACTGTACCTTAGCTACCTACATCGTAGGTATTTTGAGAATCTGCCTTAACCCTTTGTCTGGTAATGGCAGATATATTACCACCATATTTTGAACTTTATATGTATGTGATAATGTTAAAAAACAATGTCATTTTTTTATCATTCAAAGGGTTAACTTTGTTTTACGAACAAAATATTTTTTCAAAAATTTGACATCCAGTTGATATGAATTTTGCTTATAATATGGAATAATTTTTGAGTCTTTTGATATCTGTCAAAAACTTTTCGATTTGATGTTGGCAGCATTCATGAAAACGAAAGCCATAAAATAAAAGAAGAGGAAGAAGAGTTTTATTGGATCAGTCAATTAGTATGAATTAAGCCAGGTGCAAAGCTTGCCGCTTACATAGGTACCTATACCTACGATAAAATAACATTATTAAACTTGTTGTAGAAAAATATACCTAAGTCCGCATTTAGACTACACACACAATGATCACAATCTATCTAATCGATCACATTAAAATGATATAACTTTTACGTTATCGTTTAATTGCAATCCTGATTATCCTGGTGATAACAGATCTGTTAGATAGAATGGCGCCGCCGTCTTACGTAAGGGCCATATATCATTACTAGCTTCCACCCGCGACTTCGTCCGCGTGGACATTTTACCCCCTTAGGGATGGAACTTCCAAAAATCTTTTCTTAGTGGATGCCTACACTGTATAAGGTATCTATGTGCAAAATTTCAAGTCTCTAGGTTCAGCGGTTTGGGCTGTGCGTTGATATTATTATCTCAGTGAATTAGTCAGGGTTTGAATTTTATATAATTATATAGATTACACCATGGTGGCGCAGCCAACCGCTGCCACGAACAAAATGGTTCGTTAGTTGCGTAACCGAGAGACACCAGGTAAGGTATCGTCCAATATTATACCTCTATACATTTTGTTGGTAGCCAACGATTGGTTGCGCCCCCATGGTGTCCTTATGAAATAGGGTCCTAAGGATGACGAAAGCCAGTGCGCGGTTGGTACTCGGATGTGTGACCGAAAATTTTTCAACAACCGCCTTTCTTATTTCTGCCGTGAAGCAGTTCGCTTTGTTTCGGATTGAAGGGAAAGGTAGCCAGTGTAATTACTGGGCATGGAAGGCATATTATCTTAGTCCCCAGGATGGCAACGCACTTGCAGTGTTAAGTAATTTACCCTTAATAGGCGACGGTAACCACTTAACACCAGGTGGGCCTCAAGCTTGTTTGCCATCTCGTAGTATGTTTAAAAAAAAACTCGATTTTACTCCGTGTTACGGAAGGCATGTTAGCTTGGTGTTTCTGACTGCTATCGAAAGAGAGCAGTGGCTCCCAAGGTGGGCTGGTGTCAGTTAGGCGGCTGCCCCTAAAAATGTAATGCCATAAATTTTTTCCATCGAGTCCAAACAAAAAGAGAGCAGTGTAGGAAAAAGAAGAAATCACTAGAGTCTTAATGAACCGTTATTAGGGATACATTTGTCAGAGATTCTAAGTAGTCTGAGGTTATTTGTAATTTAAAATTTATTACTTGTAGTTATTACAGAAAAAGTATAGTTTTGCCTACATCATAAGAACCTACCTCTTTCCCAATGTGTATAGCCAGTACCATGTCTTCTGCATGACCTGGTAGTTTTATATCAGCGTAACCATTTTCATCAACTGTCACCATAGCACCAGAACAGCTATCACCGTTTCTTTTCCCTGAGATGACGTCACAGTATTTTCCAGCTGGCAGACCAGTCTGAAATTTAAAAGAACGAATTAATACAATAAAATCAGTAACGGCGAATATTTCTTGAACTAATTATAATCAACGACGATA
Source organism: Elophila nymphaeata (assembly GCA_955850985.1). Lineage (NCBI taxonomy): Eukaryota > Metazoa > Arthropoda > Insecta > Lepidoptera > Crambidae > Elophila > Elophila nymphaeata. The sequence continues at coordinate 8,528,212 of OY039078.1, forward strand.
ATGATTTTACAATAATCAGTAAAATAATCAATGCAAGGGTTATCTGACCAGTGATTGATATGCATATTGCATATCTTAGTCTTCGCATTATTTCATTAGAGATTTAATAATATTATAATTATAGAGATCTGTACATATTGAAATATGTACACAATGTGAATGATATGTGGCTATAGTATATAAAAAAATACCGTATAATTTACAATTTCTATCTTTCATTCGATATATCTCACATACACGTACATTATACACATAGGTTAATCCTAAATCGCACAAAAACAAACACAGCAATTTTTCACTGTCACATTTTACTGTTTTAAATTTGACGTTCCAAATTTGTGTACACGTAAGGTACACGTAGAATCAAAACGTAAATAAATGTCATTGATTTGATTTTAGTCATGACACCTGTTCACGCAGCCAACTCAGCTTGGCGTGTAATGGAAAATTGGTAATCAAATTTTACCCATAACACTATCTATATTCATGCTCAATTCATTTTATCGTCCGATTTTAGATTAGGTACTCAATTATCCTTAGTAGAGTTATCACCTGCAACTTCTTTGCCAAATCGACCCCCTGGACATTGAATGCTATGAATCCTTTCTTCCCCCTGCTGAACGCGATCTGATTATCCATATTGTCCCACCAGTTTTCTACCCTCGTTCCCCTGACAGCATTTCTAAAGGCGACCATCTGGTAAATCTGTCGCCATCGATGTTCACATACCCAACCATTACCGCATGTGTCATCCTGAAAGAAAATATTTTAAATAATATTACTTTTTTGGGATTTAATTCTCGTATATTTGGGTTTTATTTACGATATCCCATGCTTCGTAACACCATTCAGCGTGGTCACGAGAGAATGAGAGATGTAGATTGTCTTATTTCATGTAAGCTTTATTTAAAACTACCTCATTAATAGACGGAGAGACGATGTTCTCTTGTTCGTCACTAGGGGGACCCTGTTCGTTGTTGTCGAAAAAGTAGCTACTCATAATTCGGGGTTCTCCATACGGGTGAGCCAGCATGAACGCTATAGCTGCCTGTAAAAGGAAAATCAAGTATTAGGAGATGACAACTTTTAGTATTATTTGTATTCACAGTACGGGTATCCATTGTACTGCAGAGAGGCTAAGCTTGAGCGCATTGCCTGGGACTTGTGCCCATAAGAGTTATCACTTCAACATGATCATTAAGAATGCACAGATTGTTATTAATTTAGGTGATAAAATCCTAATCTTTGATCAAACGCCGAGCTGGAGGACTGAGAGTATGCTGACAAAGGATCCAGCTTGTCCAGAATATGGATACTCGATCAAACGTTAGATAGGTATTGGAAGATGATGTGACCGCACACAGATGCAGGCAGGTAATGCCAATCTGGTCCTCATTATGAAAGTTGTTGAAAATCGCTTGGTAGACTACTATGGTACTCCTAGCTAGACTTCCGATAATGGTAAAGAGGTGAAGAATATGAAACAGATTAGATTTTCATAATTACAAAATTTGTCATCAAGTAACAGAAAGACGACATACATCGTATTTTAGTCTGACAGACAACATCGGAGTAGCCGCTATAAATTCGAAAATACAGAAGGTACAGAAAATCACATAGCTAAAGGTATGAGTTTTCCAATCTCCATAAGTATAGACTGAAATTTGGCGAGCGCTTAAATAAGTTTCTCTACAGATCCCAAATATTCCCACAAAGTGCTTGAAGGGTACAATGGATATTTAGTGTTAGTACGTATTCGTATCGTCGCGTACTTTCAGAAGCAATGAGAAGCGAAACTTACATACTTACTCATAAAACAAAAAAGTATAAGTTATATTTCACATTCACAAAATGTTAAATTTAAATTCAACTTCTTTTATTTAGTTGCTGCATTTAGAGTTACCATTAATCGTAATCTTCTCTTTTATACCTTCAACAACGTAGACGGTTGGAAATCCAACACTAACTAAATAAATAATTTTGTACCAGCATTTCATCTTAGACCTCAGGATGACAATGCACCTGCAATACCATGTGATTTTTTCCTTGTTATTGCAGGTGTAAGTATAAGCGACGGTATCCTCTTACCACAGCTTGTTTGTTCTCTAGTAGTATTAAAAATAGCAGATTTACCTTTCCAAGGGATACGAATTAGGGATGTCCGAGAAAAGAATTTATAGGTATCGACCCAGTAGAATCCTCGCCAAAGAAAATTATTATATTTGCCGTCATTGTCAAGTCAATAAAAGACAGTGTGAATAAAACACAGTTCTAACATGATTGTATTTCCTCGATTGTACCTACCTTATATGGCCTGGCCTCTTTATAAGTCAGAACTTCATTGCCTCGCTGCGTATCATGGTTATCAATGAAAGCTAAAGCTGTATCGCTGGATCCTAAGCCCCATTGTTCACCCCATGACATTAGCCATTTCAGAGCGTTCCGTCCACGGAACACATTTTTAAGTTCTGCACCCACCTGATAGAAAAAAAAAGAAAATTGTTTACAATCCTTAAAATCAGCCTGCGATGCCTGGATCCTGTACCCATAGTATACACTGTACCTAAGCAGCGTCTGTCTACTCTCTCGTGCAAACACGTACCTATACTAAAGTTCTGCGGTCACGTCTCGAGACGGAGAGTAGATGGTACTAGGCCGAGTGGCAGACCACCCATGCGATGACCTGCCAGATAACATCTGCCGTAGGCGGCCCGTTGCATGAATGCACGGGAAGCGCAATACATCGTGTTTTTTTGATATCCCATAACTTTACGGTTTTGATCAGACCATGTAAAAGATTCAAATTGCATATAAATTATTTGTCAAATAATTTTTTTTTCTCTTTTCCATACAAATTCATTCGGCAAAACTACGTTTTTGTCATCACCCTAAAGATTCAACGAAACCTTCTTTGAGATAGGATGGGTATAACGGCATGCGAACGGAAAAGGGGCGGGAAATGTCAGTACCGATGCGAAGTTATTCCCATGTCACCAGTTTAGGTATTTTGAATATTTTTTTAGAAATAGACTGCCTAATATATGTATTGCTATTTATACCTATAGGGAAATGTTAGTGACAGCGTTAGGTGGGGAGGAGCCGGCGCCAAGCTTGGGTAACAACGTACCAGTTACAGAATGTATCATTCTGTAACTTTTAGTACATTTAGTACTCCCCGCGCCCTGCCCCGGCCCTTACCAATTTTTTTTCAAGTTTTGATAACCTACTTACCAATTAAGGATTTTTAAACGATTTCTTAAATTATTCTCAAACAAATTGAATTCTAAGACGAAACTATTAAGAGTAACGAACTAATAAGTACAAGAACAAATATAAAGTTAGACATTACTTACCTACAGCTAACAACAATAGTAATGCTACCTAACTAACAGTAAAATATGCGACAACCATCATTTATATTAGATAGTAAAGACATCCAGGTTTGAGTCATGGCAAGAGTATTTTATATTACAATCCGAACATATAGTCTGTGTTTATCTAAACTAACAGTAAAATATGCGACAACCATCATTTATGTTAGATAGTAAAGACATCCAGGTTTGAGTCATGGCAAGAGTATTTTATATTACAATCCGAACATATAGTCTGTGTTTATCTAAATTATATTGTTAAATCTATAATTCGTATGTATGTTTATCAATTAGCAGCAATAGCAAAATGTTCTCATGATCAGTACTCTATAAATCTCATCGGCAGAGCTTCGCTTAATATTTAAACAAGATTACGCAGAAGATTACGATAAGAACATAAACATAACAATTAAATTTGACATTTCAAGTATACAATGCACTTAAAAGGTCACGAAGTAAGGTAATTATATTTATTTATTTGCTAATTACATTTTCATAAACGTGATAATTGTTCGATTATGAAAGAACACTTACACCCGTATTCACAAACATTACTATGAGGTCTCTCGACTCTTGGTTGAGTAAACGCATTAGGTTGAATAGAGCTCGGTGATTGGTTCGTTTCTGTTGCGTAGTTCACATCGTTGAATGTACTGGCGTTTTATTTAGTTTAAATATTTTTACAAGCAGAAGAGTATGTTTTTAAAAGTGGGCGAGGACAGGAGCCAGGCTTAATAAATTAGATTATTTTATAAATAAACTTACTTAAATAAATAACATAAACAACCATGACTCGTGAACAAATATTCATGTTCATCACAAAAACATTTGCTTCTATTTAATTTGCCGACGAAAAATCACGTGTTAATATCGTGGGGTAATATTTAATACCGTAATGATCATTACGTACTTTAAATAAACTGTTAATTACTTTGTTTTTCTTTATCCTATCCTACTAATCTGACTAATATGTGAAAAATTGCGCGTATGTTTGGAAGGCTTGGTTTTAAATTGGTACACAGATATCTATATCACATCCTGAATAACAATAACATGTAGGTACCTACTTAATATGATTAAATTAATTGACATTGTTTAAAATGTAACTAGAAAAATATACTACATCCTACTGTTTTAACAAAGATGGCAAAACATAAATAAACACAAAAATAGAGGAAGCGATCGCACTCCTAAGCTGCTTTTCCACCAGAAATGTGCTATTCTACTTTGCTATGGATGCGTTTGATATCAACCAATCGAATTCTGCGGTTCGCATAGTATAGCACTGGCGGCAACGGGTTGAGCAAAGCTGTGATTTTTATATGCAAGTATACGTGCTATGTGTGTGTGTTATGTATTTGTAGCTCAGCTTTCACGTTCTGTATCATAGCTGCATAGGACATACCTGGTGGAAAAGCAGCCTAAAATGATAAAAAATAATTGAGTCTCTAACTTACCTTGAACTCCGTAACGTCGCCCATAGAAGTATATTCACTAGGAGTTATTGGTTCATTGCCATAGTAAATTACTTCTTGGACAATATAAGGTCTGGAATTGGGTGCAAATCCAAATTCAGTGTTCAAATTGTCAAGCTTCTTGTAGATTTCTTTTAACTCTGCTGGCCACATATGTTTTGCTGCGTCGACCCTTAAAATGTTATATTAAGGTATGAAATATCTTACTTTAATCAAAATCTTAAAATTAAATACAACAGGCTAAAGGTTCAAGCATACTTGTCAGTTTGGAAAGGGAAAACTTCTTTTTTATCGGCTGCAAACTGTAACTTTTTCATAGTAAAAAGAGGATTTCCATTCCAAGCTGATATGTGTGCTACGGTTTTTAATCACGATCAAAAGCAATGTTAACCTGAAAAGTAACGGAACTAAGAAGAAAGCCTGGCTATGATCTGAACTATTTGTTTAGAAGATTCTTCGTAGAAGATAAACTCATTGCTCAACAATGTACCGGCTAGGTACCATAAACTTTCGTCAAGTAATAAAAATTAAAATTTAGTAGTTATTTATAAAAGAAATTTGTAAATTTTGGGTAATTGGAAATTTCCTGATAGATAAGAACCTGTAATTGTCTGTACATTTATTTCTTCAATCGCACACAATTACGGTCTTACTAAGAAAATACATCAATAAAATATTGATAGCTTTCTTTTCAAGAGTTGTCCCTGTAAAATCAGCTGTTTTTATTTCGAATAACATAAATAAAAAGATTTAATGCAGATGAGAAAACTTACCTAAAACCAGCTACGCCGAGTGCAATAAGATTGTTAAGAAATTCGGCTACTTTAGTTTGCACATAACAAGAAGCATGATTGAGGTCCTTCAAACCAACCAAATTGCACGACCTTACCTGTGAAACGTTAGTTACTATTTACTTAGTATGGATGGAATTGGATAAGCATGTTTGTTATTTATGTGTTTTAGTCAAATATCAAAACTCCGTGAATTAGCTACTCAAACCTCAGGTAGTTATGACAAAGGTTGGAGCTGGAGCTGGGTGGAAACTTTGGGGCCAAAATTACTTTTTTTTATCCTACAGATATTAAAAAGATTCATATTTATATATAGGCTAAACGTAGTTAGCAACACATGTAATACGTTTCCTGATTTAGATATTATTTTTTCCAATTTGCGTTCTTGTGCAATCAAACTAAATCGTTGTAACGTTCTAGGAACTGATATTTGGTAGGGGCGGCAAAATTTCAACAGCTTATTGGCGGCAAATGCCTAAAATCCATCTCTGTTAATCGTCGCATTGGATTGATTTTTCGACATTTTGAAGAATTTATTTGTAAGAAAAGAAACACCAATTTGTAAGGTCATGTTAATTATTTTTTTTATTATGCGAAAAGGATCGTGAAATTAGCGGAGGAAGTTATTCAAATGGAACTTATTTCGGAACTTGCTTAAAAACGTTGGCACTCATGTTGTCAGGATATACTAGTCATTATGCGAAAGGGCTATACATTGATCTTTGAGTATGCCACATACACCATACACAATTACAGTATCAAACACATAAGACAAATGACAATGATTAATGTGAATTGAAGTATGCAGATGAATTCTATTGCTGCTAAGGATATAGTTAATATTCTAAGCAAACATTATTATGAATGTACAAACTGTCAATCACGATCCGTATGTATATGACACAGTGCATTTAATAACATATGCGATGCTTTGTCTTTCGATAAACCAAGATGTTATTATCATTAAAACAAATAACGTAGACAATGTCATAGAATACCTCAATCCAGCTACTCCCAGCTGAATAAGTTCATTAGCAAAGTTGTACATCTTTTCACGTACATAACCGATTGATTGGTTCAAATCTTTTAGGCCAAGCAGTTGGCAGTTGCGGACCTGTGTTCAGTACCAAGCATTGGAAACTTATTTTTGAAGTATATAAAAATTAAATATTGTTTTCACCTCTCAAGCACCAAAAGAGCTCTTTTGCTTTGTAAAATCTCGACGCAAAAACGGTTTTTGCTGCGAGCTTCGATCACGACTGTAACGTTCAATGTACATAATGGCAGTACTTTTACTCTTTATTTTTTCAAGCTAATTTTTAATTTTTAAATAAGTTATTATTTCGTTATTCTCACCTAAAATAACAATTTTCTCGCTGTTGAGGTGAAAAGTTGTGTTTCACACGAGAGCAAATTATTTCATGTACTGCCTTTAAATCACTCACTTTGCTTAGTATGATTTAAAGTCGACACTCGCAGCAAAAAATAACTTTGCTCACTTGAAATAATAACGGTTTCGTCAGAATATTTGTGGTTTCTTTGCGATTCCGTTTTTTCCTATCCATGTTACTTTTACCTAGAACTAAAGTTAAGAAGTGAGGTTCTCTTTAGTCCTAAGTAGGAGTGGAGATATAATTAAGAATGTGTGTATACTCACTTCGATGACATTATTATAGTTATAAATGCCGCAAGGTGGACTGTGGAAATGTTCCCGAGTGAAGGGTACTGCGGGATAGTCATAGTTCTTAAAATCGGCTGTGCTACCTCCAGTGCCTTTGTTATCTTGGTAGTCGCCTGTCATATGGTTAAAGACGACGTCGGCATAAATCCTGGAAAAAAAATGGTATAATATTTTATTATATTAAGAGTACAGAGACTTGTGTTGTATCCCAACACATTAACAAATCTTTCTCCCATATCTGGAAAAAGTTTCCATAAATAAAAATGCATTACCATAATACTTGTGTCGTTTAGAAATTATCAATTTGTAAATAATTGTGATTGAAATAATAGGTTGAAAATCGTTTGTAGAAATTTGACAGTTTTGTATAGCCCGATGTGCTGTTGACTGTACAACATCTGTCCTGGTTGTTGCCCTTTGCGTTAGATTGTTTACTGGATAATCGTTACTTGTGGCTTTATGTGTAACTAAATGTTACTTACTTTGGTTCTGCTCAACCCCTCGTGGGATTACGAGCGTGATCGTCTGTATGTAGGTATGCATTGATACTGGGCAAACGTTATCACTCTATTGCAAGAAAAACAAAGAAATGATCTATGATTGCTAGTCCTCTTAAACATAAGGAACCGATTTACAAATACGATAAGAGAAGTGTGGAAAGCAAATACACAAATTATAATTTCTTTTCTAATTTTACATAATATTTTATTTAATCTAATCTAAAAATGTATGACAGTATAAATTACAAAGTAGTTGTTGCATTGGTTCTTGCATAATATATTGCATCTGATAATAAAATTGTCCAAAGAGCCTTTTTTTAGGACTATGGAAATATCATTTACGGACCGCGTAACGCAACATTGGCTAGACAATGCGGTGTGTGTGGAACTCCCGTCCTACCCACTAAAAACCACCTGTTACATCCACCATCCTAAGCCCTTTGTGGCATCCCCGGAACTTATCCAAACCGCCTAGCAACTGTCGGAGGTGGATGATAATATTACTTTGGTATCATTAAACTTCTGTAAACTGGAGTTTATAAACAACTTTCCTATTTCGATTGAAAGCATTTGACTATATCCAACCGCCTAAAATTAATACCTAATCCTTTGCAATCTTGAAAGAAAATTTTCTTATAAAAATAGGTCCTCAACGTTGACATCCTGAACTTTCAGGGGGCAGTAGAAGAAGTACACATTTATACATGATCGTGGCAATAGGTGTTTTTAAATTTGCGACAAATAAATAAGTAAAATGGAGATGGGCGCTGTAGAATAAAACATATCATTATCGTTGGTGGTGGGCAAAATTTTGAGATACTATGCGTTAAACGGATCATTATAATCGAAATCATTGTTGTTAATAAATCAATAAGTGTAGAATTTGTTTTCAAAGTGAATTGATAACGCCACGCTAATCCCAGCGTTACTCACCGATATAATCAAAACACTACGAATAATCAAAGGTATTATGTAAGGACAGTCGCACCAAAATGGGCAACTAATTTTACTGTTTGTAGATTCGCTCACCTGACTCCAACTTTGTTGCACCTAGTGGTCATGTTCAAGAAGTCTTTTTCATCTCCTGACCGCGTCTTCAACTTGTATGATATGACTTGGTACCGCTCATACCAGGGTCTAGAGCCGTCTGATAGATGTATAATCAGATTTTCCGATGGAGGAGAAATCTAGTTACAAACATATGAAATTTTAAAGTTCCGCTTTGCATTATTCACCTGGACAAATATTTCAATACATACCTACTATGTTTATACAGTGCATGTCTAGCTAGAACCGAAATAATTGTCCAGATGCATATGAAACTAGGACTGGTATAGAAATTTTGTTTTGTCCATACAACTCCTAGCCAAATCTAAAACATGATATAAAATCTTATCATTTTTCAGATATTTCAATTCCAATCATTATTATATTATATATTTTTTTTAATAATAATAATAATGATTTATTTTGTCAAACATGAGTATACATTAAATGCAGGTGTTAGGGTTCATAATTGTCCTTACATGTTTGGCCCGGCAGGGCATACAAAATTACAAATTCAACCAATATTAATTATTCCTTATGTCAATCAATCATAATTATAAATGTCAAAATTATTTACTTTAATTATAATGTTTTGATTTTGATCTAATCTTTGAATTACGCAAATGCGAGTATTTTCTGTTTCATTTGTCAATGAGTTTAAACTCACTTAGCTCCCTAGGGCATATGGAAAATATTTTTTTTTTCTAAGTTATACCCAATAAAAAAAAAATATTCAGACCAATAAAAAAAATATTGGCCTGAGTTTATACCTAGTTTCTTTATTGTTAAAATATTGTGCCTTTGTTATGTTAAAGAAAAATAAGAAGAAATTCTTTCGAACTTCTTCAACGATGACGATGATGTTTTGCTGTATATGCTACTGACGGTAAAGAAAGTAGCAGGTACATCTCCTAGCGTCAGTATGATGGATGACAGACTTTATATTTTCACATAAATAGAATTTGCAAAAGCAAGATTCATTAAATAAAAGGAAAAGAATATTATCTATCAATAACAATACCTATACGTTCGGCATTATCTCTTTACAGTATTTGATTCAAAATTCATTTCAAGATTCAAAATTCACGGCAACCCGTAAGATTTCTGTGTTTGAGAGTCACACCAACATATTCATAATTATGTATAGGTACGTCGTAATAACCTACCTACGTATTAATAGGTTGGGGAAAAAGTTTCTTCGCATTTTTTAAGAAAATCCAAAACATTTTTTAATATAGTTTATTTACATTTAACTAAAGTATGTAGGTACCATTTTGTTCGATAACTTTTTGCCATCTTGTAGGTAGGGACATGATCCCATTGCTATAGAAATTTTGGGACTTCTGGTCAAAATACTGCGACAAGTGGTTTTGGTAGTCCTCTCGTGATGTTAACCTGACACTGCCTAAAGAATTCTGAAGAGACCGAAACAGGTGGAAATCTGAAGGTGCAAGGTCAGGACTATACGGCGGATGCATTAACACCTCCCAGCCAAACTCTCTTAATTTTTGTTGAGTGGCTAAAGATGTGTGAGGTCTAGCGTTATCATGATTAAAAACCACACCCCTTCTGTTGATTAATTCCGGCCGCTTTCTCTCAACTTCTTGCTTTAATCTCATCAGCTGTTCGCAGTAGAGTTCAGAATCGATGGTCCTGCGTGGTGGTAACAGCTCATAATGAATAATGCCCTTCCAATCCCACCACACACACAGCATCACCTTGTTGCGAGTTAACCCGGGTTTCGCCACAGTCTGTGAAGCCTGACCGGCCTTTGACCACGACCTTTTTCGCACGTTCTTGTCGTACGTGATCTACTTTTCATCACCAGTTATCAGCTTCTTCAAAAATGGTTCGGTTTCATTACGTCGTAATAAAGAATCACAAATGAGTACACGGTTCATTAGGTTTCTTTCAGTGAGCTCGTGAGGTACCCAAATGTCGAGCTTTTTTGTGTACCCAGTTTTTTTCAAATGCGCCAAAACTGTTTTGTGGTCAATTCCCAGTTCTTCAGCTACGTCGTCACTACTGACATGCCGATCTTGCTCCACTTTTTCAAAAATGGCATCCATTTTATCTGTAATAGGGCGACCAGAGCGACGTGCATCTTTGACATCAAAATTTCCGGATTGAAAACGCTTAAACCAAATTTGTGCTATTCTCACAGACACTGCACTAGGTCCATAAACATCGCAAATTTTTTTCGCGGCTTGCGTTGCAATTTTACCTTTTTTGTAGTAAAATTTTAAAATGTATCGAATTTCTTCATTAGATTCACTCATCTTGGCGGTACGAAAAACAAATGAAAATCACACATTTTCCTAATTTGAATTTGGAATTATGTTCTTTAAAATTTAAACTTTCAATGATACCAAAACCAGCCAGATACAAATAGTATAGCCAAAGAGATTTTATTACAAGTTTATACATACTATAATGCGAAAAGACTTTTTCCCCAACCTAAGTACTGTATGCTTATAATGTACCTGTACCATCTTAAATTTTTAATAAGAAACGTAGAACCACTTGGATATACCTACCTACCTATACAACCACGCTCTTGGACTCTGTTTGTAAAAAGAATAAGTAAAAATTTTAATCTTAATGTTTTCATTTCTTAGATAATTAATTATAATTTAATCACGAGTTCTCACCTGAACACCTCCAAATCCATTGGGAGCAAGAAATCTCTCGCATTCATCGGCTATATCTTTCCACTTCCATTCGAATAAATGAACGATTGTAGACCTATCCGGTAGTTGGTTGATACGTTCATGGTGGTCGGAAAAGGCACCGATGAACAGTGACACGAATAATGTTGTTAATAACATGTCTGAAACAAATAAAACAGATCTTATCCACAAAATCATAAAAGTATAATAGGTACCTTAACTCAAACTTTACGCGCTCTAACAACGCATAAAAAGACTTAGGGACACGGAAGACACAACATGTCAAGCTTGAAAATGGTTTCGATTCGTCAAGTGACTCTTTATCACTCATTTTTTTTGTTTAATTTTGCGAAAAGTACTATAGAAGTCCTGATTCGTCAATACATTTTTTTACATAGCTAAGACATAAAAAAATTTCCTGAACCTACAAATCGAGTAAGCGGAGAATTAACTTGACAAGTTGGAACAAAAATAGGGTTTGCCAAACCAATCTTAAATGACAAATTAGAACATAGGTAATTTTGCCCTAAAAAAAGCACACTCGGCCAATTACAACAACAACTATTCCAAGATTTTCGAGTGTCGTACCTAGGTACTTGTATTTACGGAAACCGCTTGACACCTATTATCATACAAAATTATCCTAAATACCATTTACTGAAACAGTCAATTAAGTAGTCAGTCAGTGGATATTAGCCAGTGTCTGTAATACCGTTCATCATAAAATTCATAACGAACTCTCCAACACAAGCAAATAAAAGTTATAAGCAATCAATCACGTATTTATCTAAAGGATTTATATTCAGAGCTGCAAGAGTAAGTGAACTTACCAGAGAAACTGATATTGAACTGACAAAGGAATAAGGAAGTCTAGAAGCAGTTGCTTTATAAAATAACATAACGTCATTGCATACAAGGAGAATGAATAATATACAGGTAAAATGAATCACGTACAGCCGTTAACGAAAGTCGATACACAATATTTTGTATGTATCCAAACTCGTAAATAACTTCTTCGTGGCTTATTGCAAGTAGGTCTCTCACTGAAGTCACTCTCGAAACGGTAATATTAATCTCGATCTAAAGAAAAATATTGGGTCTTCTGTTACATAAATATTATTCGTTTTGTATATATTTGTTTTTTAATTTCTCAGCGACTCCAGCTGCTCATGCCACGGAAATTGTTTAAAAGTCTTTAATATAATTCTCGACTAACTATAACAACAGAAATTTAATCAAAAGAAGTAGATTGATCTAATTAGCAATACAATATTAGGTAGGGAGTTTCTCCCAAATTCTTGTTGTAAAAACAGGTGTTATGAGACTCCATATCTATCTTCTTTCTTTCTATCTTCTTTCTTTTTTAAATTAAATATATAAAAGGAGATAACTGACAGATCAACGCACAGCCCAAACCGCTGGGTCTAGAGATTCCAAATTATTATTATTAAATATATAAAAGAAGAAACTGACAGATCAACGCACAGCCAAAACCGCTGGGTCTAGAGATTCCAAATTTGGCAAGTAGGTTTCTTATGAGGTGTAGGGGTGCACTAAGAAGGGATTTTTCAAAATTCATCCTCTAAGGTGGTGAAAGGGGGGTGCAAAGTTTGTATGGAAATTCGTATTTTTTAGAATAAAATCTATAAAAATTGGTACATGCATGGCTTTTCGGTTCGAAATTAAGAAAGACGTATTTAAGTATTTCTCGCAATTCTACCTCTAAGGGGATAAAATAAGGGATGAAAGTTGTAAGGAAATTCATTATTTTTAAAGTAAAATCCATAAAAATGAATGCCTTTCGATTAAAATTAAGAGATTTCAGGGTTTCTCGAAATTCTACCCTTATGGGTACAAAATTGGGGATGAAAGCTATATGTATGGCAATCCTTTTCCTCTCCCAAAAGAATTTGCATACAAATAGTCATCACAAACTTTCATTCATAAAAATTGGTATATGTCCTTTCGGTTAGAAATTAATAATATTTTAAGTGCTTGATCTGGTTGATCATCCTACCTATCTTACCAAAGTTTGTTGCGATAACAGTAATGTTAACAGCGTTATTGTGTTCCATTCAACATTTAGTGATATGAGAAAAAGTAAAGACATGACTGTATCGGTTAGATCTCTTTTGCCTTCCCTGAATAAGGAGGATGAAGGAACAAAAACTTTATGAACAAACTACCCTCAGAAGCAAGTAGTTATCTTTAATAATATATTTTGAGTATTTCAGCGTTCCCATTCCCATGACCCTTTCGCCCTATTTGGGATAAATCACTGGGTAAGTATAAAAATTACAATATTTTTCATTCTGCAATTTATCTCATTGAGTTTATTATGATAACTCATTGAATTAGTAGGTACAGTTGCCAGCACAATCTTAGTTTATGATATTAATTAAAAGACAAAATTTCGATTTGTAAACATCGACCATAATAAAAACGTTGCCTATTGATACGACACCGACTACATATTACAATAATTTTATTATTTTTTATGTAAAGTAAACGAAAAAAGGTTATAAAAATGCAAAAAATCAGCGGAGATCAGGAAAATATTTTAATTTATTTTTCCTTTATTCGGTGTTTTTCATGATAATTTTCCACATAAAATAAAATAACATATTCGTATTCAACGGCAATATCAATATCAGATATATTTTTTAGCAATGAAGCGGTCAAAGAAGAGGAAAAATACTTTAAACGTGTGCAAATTAGTATGTTAACTTGAATAAAAAGCTTACGTTAAGACAAAAGAGATATCACTACGTATCTAAGTCACCTCCACCTAAAGAATACCGCAATAAAACAACACTATGTTTTCGTATTAAATAAGCACCACAGGATAGAAGATGAGAAATGACAACTGGCAAAGTAATTTTAATTTGTCTGAAGCTGGTCTGAAGTATTAGTACCTACTACCTATATCTGCCTTAAAAATATCTAAGGATTGCGTTTTTTTTACACATCTAGAATAGAATAGAAAGCATTTATTCACACTTATAAGCGGTTGTGAAATGGTAATCACTCAGTCAGTACCTACCTATATCAATGATATTGTAATTTGGTACCTATCGTATTCGTATCATGCTTAATATAATAATACTTTATGAAGGAATTATATAGGTATTTTATAAATATTGTATACCAAGGTAGGTATATCATATCGACACATATGTAATTTGCATTATGAATTGTGTAGGTAGGTACCTAGTCCTACTTATATTGTATTTTAATATTGAGATGTAAGTATATAATATCTAAAGATAAGTTATTGTGTTGGATAAATTTTCATAAGATACGCACATTTGCTTCAGATTCACATGCATAGGATTGTGGTTTCTCATTCACAATATGTTACTAGAAATCTGTTGTATATCTTATTATTTCTAAGTGAAATACAATTATAGGTACAATAACGAGCGGTTTGCACAAAGTTATACTTTTTACAGTCAGAGGTGTCTCTAGCCCATGTAGCGCCCGTGTGTAAGTAATCATAGAAATAATTAAAAATGGAAAAAGCCACGTTATTATTTACAAAATTGTAAAACGTAGGTAAAACTTGGTTGCATCTGGCCGTAAGAGCTACCTATTAGAAAATGAAAACATACTTTATTTTTTAAAATTATTTACCAAAAAGGGACTTTGCTAAGTGTAGAACCTGTCTTACACTGGCTCGTACACGCACTTAATGGCACAGACTACCAACACGCTTACTCTCACCGAATGGCTCTCGCACTCCGCTCTCGCCGACGGTTCTCGTATAACTGACGTGGTGCGAACGAGACAGTTATTGTCTGTGGAAGTGAGAGGGTGAATAGGATGCGCATACACTACATCCCTTCCTTATCACATTTTTTTTATTCATTCAACTGCTAAGCATTGAACCAAATAAAAATAAAATAAATTGTACATAACTCAAAACGCCTTGTTTATTCATCTGAACTTTCTTCACCTTTTCCTTCTCCTTTTCCTGTACTACAGTTTTCCCTTTCCCTTCTACCTTTTTCGAGTGAAGGATATTTCTTCGACAAGAATGTCCTTTTAACATTCCTCACAACACAATCTTCTGCATTGCATACTCATGTCATTAACATAATATGACCTCACACATTACTCTCCGTAAGACTCTGCATAAAACATTACTTAAGACTCTACATAAGACTCTTCATAAGAGTACATAAGACTCTACATTAGACTCTATATAAGACTGAATCACTGATGACCACAGCTACTTTCCTTCGGGCTTAATCTACCATGAGAATGAGAGACTTGTATCTACGCCTAGAGCTTAGTGCCTTTAAAACTTAACGGTCATTGTCAAGTGCTCATATAATTTTAAATGGCCCCCTGAATTCCAGGTCCAACTCAATCTAATTGGTCTGTTCATTTTCAACCAGAACCAGACAATATCAAAATTACTAAAGTATGTGCTTCGACCACTCTTAACTATTGCTTTGTATGTGAATAAAATAGTTTTACAGTATTTTCTTCGTCTTTCTAACAAAAATAACATTAGAAATCTCTACCGAAATTACATGGAATAAGATCTTTAAAGACTTAGTACATTAAATCAATGCTTAGAACTAAGTATTGCAACTTAGAGATCATAATAAAACATGAACATCGTTAACTAGGGTCATGTACCGTATATCAAACGTCGCTACTGCATTGAATTAACTGGAGTTAAACCTCTAATTTTACGACTCGCAGCCGAACAGCGATTACAATTGCTCTCAATGACACGCGCGTCCAACACCGTGGAACCCTGCGCATGTATGCATCATCCACTTACTACACGCTACGGTCAAATATACGGCCATTAGAACACTATTCGAGTCCTCGTATAGTATTCGAGACTCATTAGGTATCACTTAGGCCGCAATAGACCTCGACCTTAACTTCCGAATGGTACACAACATTCTGGCATTTATCTCTACATTACCCTACACGTGACTCACAAGAAACTTGCAAAAAAAATCCGCAAAAGACTCTCTTGAGACTCCACACATGCGACTCCACACATGTGACTCAACACATGTGATTCAATGGCACAATTGTGAAATAAGACTGACTGTCAAGTTCCTACTACCTTCCGCTTCATCAAATATGACCATGATCACACTACGGCACACACGCAAACACGTGTTATCAGTAATGTCAACCAGTCCTTCAGTCAAGAGTACTTCGGCTTCGAATAACGCAGTACAGCTACATCAAAACTCAGTCCCTCGGTTTTTTGATTCCATATCACACAGTTAATGGTTTCCAATAGTTATTAGTCAAATGCATGTCGTGAGTAGCCACCTAACTCCCATCTTAATCATTTAACGTTACTTACGTAAGCAGCTTTACTCATTATGTTTCTAACCGCCCATGATACTACCTGTGACTATACCAGTCAGTCTACAAGTCACTTGTCAATACTATACAAACATGAGGTCTAATCCGTCAAGTCTAATAAAACCAAAGTTTTGACTAAATTAATTGTTGATCACACCACGACAAAATAGGGCACTCCGCGAGTTAGATTTTTTTTTTTTTTTTTTTTTTTTTTTTTTTAATTATTCACGATTCGGACCTAATTTACGTGACATGTATTTAAATACAACCCTTTATATCACCAGGGTAAAATAAAAATAAAAACCAAGGTAAACTATATTGCAGTCATAGCTGCACAAAATGACACTGAACTAATCTCAACGTTTAAAATGACACGGAATAACAAAATAATTATAACTACGACAATACGGTCGTCATAATATTAATTTCTTTACGTACACATAAAATTTGCAAAGTGCTACTTTTTGGGCTCAATGTAATTCTTTAACAATTAGGAATACAAAATGTAATTGCAACTAACCAACTACATTTATACCTTCTTATAAAGCTGTTCACAAAAATAATACTAACAGCATTGCGTTTTTATCGCTACAGTTTTGTGTTGCAATTAGCAAACGAACTGCTATGTCGTGAAATCAGTAATTAATAATTTAATTAAAATGTAATTATTAATTTTAACGACATAAGTTCGTAATCTAAATTACCATTTTTTATCTCAAGACCGCCTTATACAAAACCTGCCTATTAAATAGCAGCATATAATAATTATAATCTGCCAATTAAATGACAACATTACCTACCACTTAAATCGCATCAACAGCTCATTTCCAACGAGGGGCCCGAGCCCACCCCACACCAGGAGCGATCAAGCCCCAGTCAACCACGCCGGCCAAGCGCGGGCTGGCCGACCTCACACACAACCTATTAAGAATTTCCTCACAGGCGCGCGCAGGCCCCCTCACGATGTTTCCTTCACCATAACCTACCAATTTAATGGTAGCATCATATAACCTACCAATTTAATGGCAGCACCTACCAATTTAAAGGCAGCATGATATAACCTACCAATTTAATGGCAGCACCATATAACCTACCAATTTAATGGCAGCATCATATAACCTACCAATTTAATGGCAGCATGACATAACCTACCAATTTAATGGCAGCATTATACAACCTACCAATTTAATGGCAGCATGACATAACCTACCAATTTAATGGCAGCACCATATACTTTTGCTACTTTGTTTGTATCGTTCCAATGTCATTAGGGTACATTTGTACCAAAGTTCTAATTTATACGCGGTACATTTGTACCAACTGAAGCATGGGACATTTGTACCCATTCAACCACGGTACATTTGTACCAACTCAACCATGGGACATTTGTACCCATTCAACCACGGTACATTTGTACCACTTAACCATGGGACATTTGTACCCATTCAACCACGGTACATTTGTACCACCTTAACCATGGGACATTTGTACCCATTCAACCACGGTACATTTGTACCAACTCAACCATGGGACATTTGTACCCATTCAACCACGGTACATTTGTACCAACTCAACCATGGGACATTTGTACCCATTCAACCACGGTACATTTGTACCAACTCAACCATGGGACATTTGTACCCATTCAACCACGGTACATTTGTACCACTTAACCATGGGACATTTGTACCCATTCAACCACGGTACATTTGTACCACTTTAACCATGGTACATTTGTACCAACTTTGCCATAGTACATTTGTACCAATTTTACCCCGGCACCTTTGTACCGACTGAACAACTTAAGGTATGTATGTATCACATTATCATGGATTTTACTTATATGGCTAGGTATAATTCTACCGTATGTGAGCAATTTACCAGTTCATATTTTAATTATTATTATTATATATTTATTTATTTTACACGTCACCCGATGAACATTTAAACAATAAGAGTGGACTAGTATGATTTATACATTTGTTATAAGTTAATTTAATTACTATATAAAGTTATAAGAAATCATTACGAATTTTATTAAAGTTGATTATTACCTTTCGTCAATCAGGAGATTAGAGCTATACAATTAATTGTGAGAGCTATCGTGGAATGAACTCCGTATGTACAAAGTGGTACTGCTAGCGACATCTATGTAACTACGACCACAATTTTTGACCTATTCGGTAGCATTCAGATTGATTTGTTAGCAAGCAGCTTGCTGCAAGCTGTTGTTGCTAGTCTGCAACAGATGGCGCTGTTTAACCAAGGCAATACATACTTATTTATCTGTACATCGATAAATCATGATAATATATTATTATTTTAAGCAATATTTTATGTATATGTACTGTTTAACACACCTCTTAGAACAAATAAAAAATACTGAGGAAACCGACAAAATTGTAGGTAGATAATAGTAGTAACTACTTAGTTTCTGATGACAGAAACGTGCTTTTTTCAGGGATGATAGCGATTGCTTGAACCAATTGAATCTGCTTTGTGTTCAGAAATTCAAAGATTCTATTATCTTATCGTGTTGCTTAGCGACAAACGTAAAAATACTTTGTTAAGAACAAAATGTGAACTTAGGTGTACTCTCAAATGTCCAGGCCATTTTATTATTATGGCGCATCTGTCCCGCAATTAAAGTTGAACGAAACGAAATACTGAATGTAAACACTATTACTATTTTAAGGCACTTTTATTTGTAACAAACCGCTTTACAGATCTGCCCACTTTGTTATACAAAATAAACAACACCTGCAAGAATTACACCACGAGTATTTGGGTAAAAGCTATTTAAGTTGGGTAATAAGTACCTACATTTTTTATCTACAATTTAGACAAGAGTATTCGTGGCTTACTGCAGAACTATACTTATAGTAGGCAGCATAAATCTCTCATTTTGCAACGCTATAAACAAGTACCTACCTACCTATTTTTTTCATTTGTGATACATACATACACATTTCCATTTTTTGTTTAAATAACTTAAACAATCTGACCTTTGTCCTCGTCGCCAATTGTAGAACCTGTCTTACACTGGCTCGTACACGCACTTAATGGCACAGACTACCAACACGCTTACTCTCACCGAATGGCTCTCGCACTCCGCTCTCGCCGACGGTTCTCGTATAACTGACGTGGTGCGAACGAGACAGTTATTGTCTGTGGAAGTGAGAGGGTGAATAGGATGCGCATACACTACACTAAGTACCTACTTTTAAATCATCAAAAGCCTTACCGAAATACATTATATTACTAAGTTTTTTTATATTTCTTTTACCTTCATATCAACTGATGGTAAATGACGACAAGACCGAAGATGTAATCGAGCTTCACGTGGAACCCTCAACCACAGAGGGACTGGATATCTTATCATTAATTGTCGGAACACAATAAAACTGTTAACATTATTATTATGGCGACAGATTTTGATAATGTGGTCGTAGCTAAGCCAAGCGGACTTGAAAAAAGTCCTACCACCAACCAAAGCGAGTATTATACTAGTAGGTACCCGATTTCCCTTGGGGATCGAACCCGGGACCTCTGGATATAATTCCGGTGGGCGAACCATTGGACCACGGAGGCGATTAAACTAAGGGTGCGTTCCAAAACGATCTCAATTTACTCGGGGTAGAGTAAATGGTAGCTCACTATTGGTCGTTATTAAGAAGCGCTTTCACCATTGGTTAGTTTTGTTAAACTATAGTTAATTTACACCAATTAGAAAGCTATCTTACGCTGTCTACTTGGCTTCACCTGGTTTTGGAACGCACTCTAAGTAAGTAGAACTCGCGCAAAACTTCTAGCTCGCTCAGAACACGAGGCGATTACCTGAGCAGTGCAAAATTGAACCTTGTTGGTAGGTGGTATGCAAGATGGTTGTATGTATAACCTTCTTGGTGGTATGTGCGAACGTACCGGAAACAACTTCAGAGTTAACTAGAAGTTTGGCGCGAGCTCTAAGTTAATTAATGACTAGGTACCTAGTATAAAGAAGGATGCATTTACACTGTACTACTTATAAGCATTAAATCGGCTACTCATTCTTTGGTACCTATCTACTTACACATGTATCTAGGTACTTATAAACGTAGGTAGGTACCTAAGCGACGTTAAAAATAGAAATATGAACTTTAAGAAATTATATAATTAAGTATTGATGTTCACTGCAAAGTTTACAAACCGGTATTGCTTAAAAACAGAAAAAAAAGAAACAAACTCACCTTTAAAATCAAGAATTAACAACATGTCACCACCTACTTAAACGCAAATTCACAAACTATCTATACCTACTAAAAAAAGCAATTGTTTTATTATATTAGTCTTTGTGTTTTAATATATTATGGGTATTCACGTATTTTGACAATGCTCTTGCTAATCTTGTTATTCCGGTTTCTCTTGATAACCCACGAGATCAACTAACCGCTCAACTGATACGTGAATGCCAGACCAAATAAATGTAGGTAGGTAGAAATTAGTTCTTGAACAGGAAATTGCAATAAAATGATTCGTCGTGTACGTTTAAATTCGAAATACCTACATAGAGGTACTAATTTGTCAATAGCGTGTTTAGAAGAGATATCGGTACCTACCTAAACGGTTTTTAGAAATAAAAACAATATATGTTCAGATAAATTCAGATTAATCTACAAAAAGCAAAAGTACATAAAATTGTTGTTTGCCGATTTTAAATAAATTATCTTCTATTTTTACCCCACTGCGCGAAATTAAAAGGAAGGTTTACCTACCTATCTATCTATCTTATATATAAAAATCTCGTGTCACAATGTTCGTTCCTGTACTCCTCCGAAACGGCTTGACCGATTCTCATAAAATATTGTAAGCATATTGAGTAGGTCTGAGAATCGGCTAACATCTATTTTTCATACCCCTTAGTGATAAAGGTTGTCCACCCTTAATTTTTTTTTTTATTTATATAGCAAAACAACGTTTGCGGGGTCAACTAGTCTATATCTATATTTTACCTATAAATGTCATTACAACCCTTCTTATTTGTTTGTCATTTAGAGTAAAAATAGTACCTATTGGTAGGTACTTACTATTTTTACTCTCCTATATCTACTATCAAGCAAATAGATTCATGGTAGAAGTAGAACCTCATGACAGTCACTCTCAACAATACCGAATAGAGCATGTGGACATGACCGGAAATCCATGGAACATCTGTATGGCTGTGCGATTCTATAGCCAAAGGAAGCACTTTAGAAAGAAGTACCTAACAAAATCGTTATTTTGGGGTGGTGTGGAAAAGAAGGGGGCAGCTGCTAACATTAAATTTATTAATTAAAATGAGTTCTGTCTGACGCTTCAGAGTGAAATGGAGATTGTTTGTACTCCACCAGATTTAAACGACAATCGACCGGATCCAAAGGCAAAACATAAAGAAATTTTTAATTAAAGCCTCAGATAATATATAATTAGCGACAAAGGTAAAGTATGTTTTATTTCCCTGCATTCTTTTGAGAAAAACTCGACCTGCAATTGCCTATTTCGCGGCCTTAGCAATAATTTACTATAAGTAAAATGTAAAAAAGGCGTTTCTGGCGATTCGCCGGCCGCTTCCGCGGCCCGCTCGCTCTGCTCGCTCGGCTCGCGCGTATAGGTCGCTAGTCTAACCTAACCTAAACCAAAGTTTGTGGCTGAATGAAATATAAACCTACTTTGCTTTACCATTAGCCATTATTAGTAGTGTATTATGTTACTCTTTGCTAAACTATTTGATAAAATATTTTCTAAGTGTAGATACCTCAGTAGGTACCTACCTATATTTGTATTTTGGAATACTTTATCTCAAAAACTAGTGAACATTTATGTAAGTGAAATCGCAGTTATTGTGTCAGTCTATAGTGCGTCTATCTACACAAAAAGTATCAACCTATTCTTTAGGGTACCTCTTTCTAAAGCTGAGCCATGGCCTTAGGCCTACAGCACGGTAATATTCCTACAGGCTCTTCAAGCCCATGGATATAGTTAGGCCGCCTTTACACCTGTGAGTTTTACTTACGTAAGTCACTTACGTAACCGACTTACGGTAAATTTTCAAGTGTAAACACTTTGTAAGTGGCTTAATGTAATTTATTACTACTTTCGTAAATTGGCAAATTACAGATCTAAACGCGTTCTAGTTTGTTTATGGAAGCGACTCGCAGCTTATCGAATAAAATTGATAAGTTGAGAACTTACACCAAAACAATGTGCTCGAAACAAAAACAATAACTTCTTTTTTAAGGAATGGTGCAACTTGTTCCAAAAGAAATTAAAAACGTAGCATTCATTCTTAAATAATTGAAAAATCCGTGTCGGTCTTCCATTCTCAACTCCTTGAAAAGATTTTTACACGCGCCTTGTGCCATTCTTTTTTCTAGCCAAGGTTTGACCCAGCATTTTCTTTCAGCATTTCGCCTTCAAGTTTAAACTTACAAAATTTACGTAAGCATTATTTACTGTAAGTTTATTTTAGGTGTAAATGCAACCGTAAGTTACATAAATATTGCGAAAGTAACTCACAGGTGTAAAGGCGGCCTAAGATAAGGTAAGTACCTACCTAATATGTATTTTGCTGTTTATTTTTATTAAAAAAAGTTAATTCGATTAAGACAAGGTTCTTCCATGAGTCACAATTCTATTTGCTCGAAAGTACATTAAACACTTAAGTATAAAACCACTAGCAAACTAATAAAACACAGAAATAAAGTGTACATACCTGCTGTGTGGACTTATTCACTTCTTGTAAAATATAAAAATTTGTATCAGGAATGCGGTGGATTGGACAGCGCAGTGATTCAAGATTGACCGCCGCATCGAGTGTCGCATTGTAGGTAGGTAATATTTTTTTGAACACTACCCTCTTTCGAACATTCTATTCAAATATCATCACCTATGTAGGTAGGTACTGCGTTTAAAAACACACGTACATTTAATACGGGAGAAAATAAATTGTTTTTCACAACAGTTTTCAAACTTAGATTTTACGCAACGGACAATGACTCGCGCTTCTTCTATTTTGTTCCAAGCTAAATCCGTTAGGAGTAATTTATAGACACACAGCGCTTGCTTTATTGCCAATGCATCTTTCAAAAGGTATACCTACCTAGGTAGGTATGTACCTACCTACTTAAACGGCTCCAACACTGATTTATTAGAACGACTTATTGATTCGGTGCAGTCAGCTTTGAAATCAATTATCGTTTCGTACCGGATAAAAATGTTAAATCAATAATGAATTAGGTGAATCCCTCTACTTTGTTATAAGTAGTGGCATGTCCCGGCTTCGCATCGGGACGACAATTTTTATTTTTTTAAACATTTTTTTGAATGATTTCCATGTTTGTAACGAATACACCCAATAAAAAATTAAATTGGTACACATATTGACTAGCCGTTTTGGGAAAGGATATAGGTACCTATAGGTACCTATGCTACATTTCGTCGCGAAGGAAAGGCTTTAAGTGATTGAAATAGGTACAAGGGATGAACCTTTCTATTGATCGTCATTTGTGAACATAAACTCACGAAACTTAGAATTTAGGAACTTGATAAGAAATAAATTTATTTCTTATCAAGTGCCTAAATTCTAAGTTCTAAGCCTATCCTAAATTCTAAGTTTATGTTCACAAACAATAACAATATTTAGGTATTTATACTCATTCCTAATTCGTTGATTTATACCTAAATATTTGTTCTAGCGTTTTTGATGGGTTGAAATAGGGGACGAAATATGGTAATCTATGTGATTTTCTGACATCTAACTAATCTATATTTTTACCAAATTTCTTAAAAATCGGTCAAGTAGTTTTTGATTTTATTCGTTAGAAACATACAAATAATCTACCCATTCCTCTACGGTCCCGCTTCGTAAATTACACTGAATTCGAAACAAGTACCTACCAACGTCTCCTCCCCTCGTGGCAAAATTGAAACCTATGATGGTTACAGAACCTAAAAGTAGGACTATTCATGTCAGTTTAGGCTGTTCTCTGCTGCCTAGGGAAAAGTTTTTATGTGACCCTTTAGCGGGAAATAGAAGTTTTCAATTATCCCTTTCGCTTTAAAGGAATGTCACTAGGAGAAGTTGTTTTAGGACCACTCGAATAATTCGTGGTAATAATAAAAAAACACATTTTAACTTAACTCACGATCACGAATGAAGCCCTAGATATACGAAACTGTAGATCGGCAATGTAAAAGAGAAAGAGCATACTAACGCGTATATTAGAGCGAGATAGATAGACGAGACTATATCACGTACACGCAGGGGGCCTAAGGAGGCCTCTGTCTGTCACAGAGAAAAGACAGCAACTTTCAGAATCACATCACAACAACCTTTATAATTCGACCCACTGCTGGGACAAGGCCTCTCCTTGCTATCGAAGGAGGTTTAGGCAGTAGTCCACCACGCTTGCCTAATGCGGATTGGCGGATGGAGTATAAGGTGATCAGTACCCCTTTGCTGATCCATTAGTCGCCTATTACGACACCCAATGGAGGATATGGGGTGATGCTATTCTACTCTGCCGGCATCACGTTCAGAATGCAGTACTATTTTTCATGCACACATGCGCATTACGCACACATCGGTGTTTTTTTTTTGGTCTCACCCTAGTCGATTTATCGCCAATCTATAAACGTCAGTAATAATATATCTATGAATCGATCTATGAGTCGAAGTTTAAGGGCCCATACATATCGGAATGGCAGGGGACGGCAGCGACGCGGCGAGTACTTTCAAATAATTCAAAACTTTACCTTTACACCCTAAAAGACCAGTATCGCTAGTAAAACTCGAGCTTTACAATCCATACCTTCTGGACTTTTAAATATGTAGAGAAAGATTCGTTTCGTTGACTCTGGTGGCCACGCTACCAGCCGCTACCGACCGCTGGCATCCTGGTGTGCATCGGCCCCTATAGTATTACACATTTTTATTTCCATTAAGTTTGTATCGTTCCTGACTGCTGATGTGATTTTGAGTATAACACTGTCCTGTAGGCCTATTCGCTAACTTTTTTTGACAGTTGAGTGATGATCACCCAGTGAATTACATATCCATTGCTGTTTTCACACGATTAATACCATAATAGTGTGTCGTGTAAAACAGCAATGGATATGTAATTCACTCAGTGATGATCACTTTCAACTGTCAAAAAAAGTTAGCGAATAGGCCAGCTGGTCGTTGACTTTTGTTTGTTTACTGAAGGGTTGTTACTTTTTGTATTTGGTGCCCCTTTTGTGTAGGCGACAGGCTGGCAACTTAGCTGTCACTATAGGTACTGTATGGCCCATGCTGCCTGTAGTGTATGCGCATCCTATTCACCCTCTCACTTCCACAGACAATAACTGTCTCGTTCGCACCACGTCAGTTATACGAGAACCGTCGGCGAGAGCAGAGTGCGAGAGCCATTCGGTGAGAGTAAGCGTGTTGGTTGTCTGTCCATTGAGTGCGTGTACGAGCCAGTGTAAGACAGGTTCTACACTGCCAGACGTGGCTTTAAGTATGTTTAACGAAATGTTAACTTAGGCTCTGCTCAACCCCTCTTGGGACTATGAGCGTGATCATATTATTAACGTTCAAAAGAAAACGCGCGTCGACAATGTTGGAGTAAAGTTATTATCTAACACTAAACCTTGCGTAATGAAAAAAATACTAGAAAGTTTAAAGCCATGAGCCTAAGAGCACCTGTCTCTATGCTGGAATATGGGAAGAATATGGGAAGTAGAAAATAAAAAAGCTTGTTACTATAAATGGGTTGAAATTTTTATTATGAAAGTACATGTTTATCAAAAATTATTACATATCATCTTAAATACTGAATAGGTACAGACAAGTTAAATACAGTCATTGCACTCTTACCCGTTACAAAAGCATTATTAAGTTATTAATTAATACACACAGTTTTAATAGTTGGCTCGTATCGTTACACAAAACTAAAAATGAATAGGTACTTAGTTCTCAAATTGACATGGTTTACCTAAATAATTGACTTTTCTTCGCCATATCATCAATAAAATTATAAACAAAAATAGGTAAGACCAGAAGCAATATAAGTACCTATACCCCTAGTCCTATCGCCGACAGACTTAATGCAAATTTAAGATTTTCAAAACTTTAATAGTTTATGTTTTTTTAAATTTATTTAATAAAAAGAGATTCTTCTTGAGTAATTCGGGCAAAATAAATCCTCGTCGAATTACTACGTCATCGTTATTAAAACTGATAAAAAATACCCATGTGGCTAATGGTAGAATTATTTTTATAAAAGCACTGAAAACTTATGATATTTTTTAATAATAATAAAGACCTTGGTCTCTAAGGCGTTCGAACCAGATGGGCACAACAAGTATTACAACGAATATAAATACCTACTGGGAATTATAATCACAGTATTGAATATTTAAGACCCTTTATACACTGCGACTTTTAGCATCGATGCAGTCGCGCGTTTTTAAAACGCACGACAGCATCGCGACACCAGCAATGAACAGATTTTTGCATAGATGCTGTCACGCGTTAGTAGCGATGTAGTTACGGGTTAGCATCGATGCAGACGCGCCGTTTGACACAACTTTTTATCTCTGCAATGAGGATCCGTAA
Organism: Elophila nymphaeata; assembly: GCA_955850985.1. Lineage (NCBI taxonomy): Eukaryota > Metazoa > Arthropoda > Insecta > Lepidoptera > Crambidae > Elophila > Elophila nymphaeata. Next base: position 8,555,707 of record OY039078.1, read on the forward strand.
CGATTTTAACTATGAATGTAGCTTTGTAGACAATTAAAAAACAAAATAAATGGTACCAAATTTTTTTTTCTACGATGAAAATTGACGAAGTTATGACGAAAAAACGGATGGTTCCGCCAAGCGGCCGCCTGGCAGGCGTGTGACGTCACTCGGCACTACATCACTGCCGTCACGTCGGCACTACATACCCGTGCGCAGCGTTTCTTGCGAACATATCGTATTAAATACTATACATATTGTTTTTTAGATGTTATAGTGGTGGACAAAGCCTATTCAAGAGGTTTAGTGACAATTTAGTGCAGTTTGAGCAATCCTACTAATTTATAAACACGAAAGTTTGTATGGATCGGATGGTGAAAGAAGTATGCGAGAGTATATACGTCTCTATGTCTTTAACGCAAAACCTACGGAATGGATTTTAATTAAAATTTGTAATAATATAGCTCATACATCAGAATAACATATAGATGAAACATATACATGAAACTTTGAATTTAGGCTTGATAAATAATAAATTGATAAGTAATAAATAAATATTTTGTTCATGTTTTTTAAAGTTTGACTCGTTTGGGGATGAAAGGTTGTATGTAAGACTAAGCAAAGTCACGCTTTCGTATATTCGATTTTGATGAAATTTGGTACAAATATTGACTAGACGCTGGGAAAGGACATAGGTTACCATTTATTTCGAAAAAAGGCTTGAAAGGGTTGAAGTGAGAGATAAAAGTTTGCATGGACGTTCGTCAAAATTATAATTTAGGCATTGTTTTTTTCCCTAATAGGTGAATACATGACATTTTATCCTCACAAGGATGAAATGGGTGATGAAAGATCGTATGGAAATCCAAAGTCCCAAAAATGCAGCCCAAAATAACTATTCCACGCGGACGAAGTCGCGGGCAAAAGCTAGTACTACAGCTACATATAGATAGTAGCTTACTAAAATAATTAAGTGTAATTTCGATTATATGATGGCGATTGTATGATGTATGATTTTATATTATCAAAACTATACATACAATTTTCAAAATCTTGGAATGTGTAGGTACTTTGCTGAACAAAAATGGATTTTTTTACTCAGTTAAGTTTAGTTTACAATGTTTATCTTCTATCATTACCGTGATTTAGTCAAATATAACTTATCCAAATATACATAATAATTTGCAATCATAATGTATAGGTACCTACTATTTTCTTTCCTCAAATTTTCTGTTAGAGATTTTGCCGACGTTTGCTGAATTTTGGTTATAGTTTTATTTATTAGGAATTAACAATATAATTTGACGGATAAATATATGTTGTATGCCAGGCCTATGTCCAACAGTGGGTGTCTCTCGGCTGAAATGATAAAAAAAAATCTAAGTATTCCTCGATTTTTATAACTACATATTTAAAATAAAATTAAATAAATGTATTTAAGATTACCAGGAATAAAATCATGTAAATATCTTTATTAACACGGAAGTTATAACTTTATGAGATGATGATGAGTAAAGTTTTATGATGTCAAGGTGAGAAAAAATATTATTTTAAGTACATACCTACCTACTTATTCCTCTATTATTTCTAACTATTAGAAATAAACTATTACTCACGGAATATACATTATTTAAAAGCATATTTATTCAAGATTATCAAGTAAAAAAAATCATGTAAATATCTTTATTAACACGGAAGTTATAGTTAAATGAGATGAAAATGAGTCAAAGTTCCTAGTGTGCGGCGACTCGGAGCGGGCGGATAGTGCCGGGTGACGTCACAGCCATGCCGTAGAGCGCAGCGGATTAAATAAAATCAGTTGACGCAAATTGCTTTATAACTTTGCAACGGATGGACCGATTTTGATGATTTAAAAAACATCTTTATTGTGGTACAAAAAGGAATGTTACTATGTATGTCGTATTAGGAAAAGCCATACCATTACGGGACCTCATTGAAAATAGACCAGTAATTTGGAATTCACATCTAACCAACTATTCCAATAAAAACAGTTTCAATCGAACTCACCGCGCAGTCAACGAATGACTGATCAAAATAAGTTTCGCGTCATGGCTCACGTTAGCATCGATATAGTCGCGACGCTAACGCGATACAGCATCGATGCTGCATCGCGACTGTATCGATGCTAAAAGTAGCGTAAGTGTCTAAAGGTGGACCATTTGCGACAGAATCGCTGCTAAAAGTCGCAGTGTTTAAAGAGTCTAAAATAGATATATAAATTGCACCAATCAATATCTTGCGGATTCAATCCTGGTTCTGCTCTTTACAATACTCTATTTTCTTTGAAACAAGTAAAAATTCAGTCTGTTTGTATTTCAATGTGAAGTTAATTGAAGTTCAAGAACATCTCTCCTAGTATGTTTATAGCTGCATATAAATTAATAAATCAGATAGGAATATTTGAATAAGTTTTATAAGAATCTAAAAACATACTACAAAACAATTCCTTTACCTAGTTACATGTCTCAGTTATTCACAGAATAAATATATTTTTCGTGAGTAACCCCCTTTAATAACTATCGGAATCGCTTAGGTTTTGAAAAATAATAAATTTGTCGCTAACGTAGGACACTGCTTATTTTTATTGGGCCGTATTGGGCCGCTGTCTGATAATGATGACATAAACCAAACTCAATCAAATAACATTTTCATGAGCTCGTTTTTACACTATGCACAGTCCAGCAAAGGTATAACCGCCCATGTCCTATAACATTTATTATTATTATTTTTTTAGTATGACCTTTCCCGAGGGCCTACACAAGTGGCAAATGATACAACGTTTATATTGAACGAAATTACAATTTTGGACTATTTCTCGCACATTTGACACGACGGTCGGCATAGAGCTTTCTCACTAATACGTCAGTTTCATTCATACATTATATTTTTTTCGTTAAACGTTGGGCGCAATAGATTGGTCACTTGGCTAGGCCCTCTGGACTGTACTACCATTAGGACCGGACTGTGTCTTAATCAACCTGACTTTAATTAACTTGACAAAGATAGCAAATATGTCAATTCCTTTATTTTGATAAGGTTCTACCATGTGACAGGATGGTATTTTCTCGACAGTACAATGCATTACAACTACGTTCTATGAGGACTTCAAAGTGTTTACTAAATAAAATAGTGAAAATTCAGAATTTTCTCGCAATCTCAATCGCTTATAAATTAAAATATTTAACAGCCATTACCTATATATTTTATTCAGTCTGTAATTTTTGGTTACTAAGCAAGATAATTAACTTTCTTTTAAAAATGAGAAATTTAATGTCAAATCGTTATAATTATGACCTTGGAACATATCCGTGCAATATATTAGGGTTATTCGTTTAGCTTATATTGCAATTAAATACTAATGAAAAAAAAAAGTAAAAATATTGAGATTAAAAATTCGGTCAAATAAAAATCGAAAATAAGAAACTTGTTTGCTCTCGTATTTCGAGGACATTTAATTATTTTTATTTTCTTTTGAAATACTTTCATCAAAATAATGACCTTACAAACTGTTATATCCTAACCTAATGACACATGGGAATTGTTTCAAACTTAAAAATATAAGTATTACAAAATAAAATAGTTCAAAAAAATTTTGAAAATCACAGATATTTGTCAGCTTTCGGTTATTAAAAATACATATGTTAGTAATTTCAGTTCTGTAGTAACAAAGTCTCGTAAGTTTAAAAATAAAACATCAATGAAAGTTGTGCACAATTTAAAAGCTTTTTAGATTAATCTTTTCCATCAGACATACTGCAGTTATAGTCACTTTAATATAATTGTAGTTGTATCGTCGACGTAATATTATTAAAATATGCATATGCAGTAGAATCTCACTAATCCGACACTAATAAAACCAGAGAGTGCCGGATTATTGGAATGTTCAGATTACAGGAGACGCATTTTTGAATCATTAGAATTCCAAATCGTGTATGAAGAAGTCTCAAGATTCGTATGGGAATCCCTAAAATCGCTATTTTCGAATATTCATACTCGTGAATTATCCAACGAGTGGTCCAACCCACTCGTTTCCGATAATCTACCAGTAGAAAATTAAATGACTGACAGTGACATTTAACTCTACTTATAATTTACATTTCGTTTCATTTTCATAAAATCCACGAGTTATGGCTTTCTGGTTTTTATTTTTTCCGCATGAAATGAAAAATGTTATAAGATTCGAGTTTAGGGCAGCACTCATTACTAATGTTTCAAAAATATTAGTAATGAGTGCTGCATAATTACGTATACGTTTTGCTTTCGTGCATGAATTTAAGATTTACTTCGAATTATTAAAAAATGCGTGAAAAAAATCATAATAAATAAAATTAAGCATTTCATAAAGGATCAATATAAGTACGTGCGTTCATGTTCTACACGTTTTTTTATAACTGTAACTTATCTCACAAATAATCATAGTTTTAAAATAATCCTTAACTGAGGTCTGTTATTGTGCAATTTTAGTGGCGGAGGCTGCCGGATTATTGGACGTGTCGGTATATTGAAGTGCCGGATTAGTGAGATTCTACTGTAATTATGTTCCTTACAGTCGACCACGTATAATATGTTTTATACGTATGTATAATTCGTTATTTTTAATTGAGTTTCCAGATCTTGTTCTTTACGGAACTCGTGAAATTATTAGGGGTTAAAGAATGAAATTGACGATTTTTTCCTCATTATTCATTAGTGTATAATTCTTTTAATACAATAGCTATGTCCATTATTCTTTTTTTATTTTGAACTTCATTACAATGACTTATATTTATGTATAAAATTTTATTCTTATTTTTTTTTTTTTTTACTAGAAATACATCTTCAAAAACAGCCCGTCTCCGTTATAAAAATATGAATATTTTTATACAGATATCAATTCTCAATTTTTTTCTCTATGTATCCTATAGCTTAATGTTGTCTAAATATATCCACAAAATTACACAAAATTAAGATTTGTGGTTCCTTAAAAAATCGTAAATATATTTGTATAGAAAAATTAATTTTCGTTAAATTCTCCATACAAAACGGCAATTTCATACTTAAACCCCTAATAATTTCACGAGTTCCGTAAAGAACAAGATCTGGAAACTCAATTAAAAATAACGAAATAACGCACGTAAAGGCCCTTTTAGAATGGCGCGTTTTTGCGCCCGCATACGTACCGCCAGCAGCACGCATGTGGGTCTGGTTAGTATGTAATATGCAAAAAATATTGCTTTATTTAACCATTTGTAACAATAATAATTCAAAAACTAATTTATACTCATTACAAACGTATATTTTGTAATGAGTATAATTTAGTTTTTGAATTAGGCAGTGTACCCGTGAACGAATATAAAACATGGAAGTATTTCTGACGATTTGAAAGTCCTACAAAACGCGGTTTAGTTTGGTAGTTGCCACGACAGCGATACGATGTCAGATGAATTGTGAAAAAATGGACTGTTATAATTCAAATTTTGCAGTAAAACATAGAATTAAACACACTACGGGGATGTCATTATGCTGAATGAAGCCAGTAGATTTTTTTAATAGGATTAACATTTTTTAACAATTACTTTTTGTACTATTATTTTTCACCAAAATGCAAAATTTTTAATCGAAGCTAGTACGGAAAGGGCGATTCCATGTTTTATATGCGTCCACTCCAGTATACGCACCGCGTAAGTTGGGCAAATTCCTAGCAAACTACTTACAGGATGTTTGTTAATTCTGTTAGACGTTGTAGGTATAATGACGATCACGCTTTATGTAGGTATATGGCTTCATTTATCAATCCGCTGTACAGCAGTGTTGGGCGTTAATCAATTAATTTTTCAATCAACTTATTAATTAATTCAAAATTAAATTAAACTTTCAGTTGCAGTTTGCAATTAAATTATTTGCATTAATGTAAGATACTCGTTACTCACAATTAAAATAATTGCAAGAAACTTTTTCTCTCATGAAACAAATAACACTAACAATTAACTACGTACCTACTTACATACATGTATGTGTTTTTTTTAATTGTTAGAATTCATGATTTACGATTAACAATAAATTAATTGTTAACTGCTACTACTACAATTAAGAAATAATTAATTGTAATTTTCTCAATTACAGTTGATCAATTGTTAGTTGTTATGTTTAGATTTACCAATTGTTAATCTTTAATTTTCCTTGCAATGAAAATTTTCCGAACACTGCTGTACAGCGTATGTTTTTTTACTATTGTCCTACAATATTTACTCGAGACTAGGTGCCAGGAATAGTACGTTCGGTGCTGTATAATTCGCTGACTGGAATGATCGTTTTATGCTCACGTGAGGGTATTGTTCGCGCCACTCCAATACCTGGAAACGTAATTATATAAAGGAGATGTTTCAGACTGGCCCATGTCTTGTACACTATCTCAAAAAATGGAGAAAAAATAAATGATTCTGGGAAATTTACAACTAAATATAAATAATGTATAGTTTTTTGGCTTAAAACAATTGAACTTCTTAGTTCACTTTGAATATGGCAACTATAGATAGCGTAGTACACTAATAAAAAACTGCAGCGTTCCGTTCCGAATTGTTGTTTTAACGCGAACAAAGTCAGCACTACGCATGCATTACCCCGTTAACATAATTATTAAGATGGGACAAATTATGAAATAATCATTCGTATTTAAATGAAATATCCCCAAACGTTAAAATATATTACACGGTTATTTTGATGTTTCGTCAAGAACGAATAATATCTGAAGATATGGCTGTATGGGTTTATTTTCTGTGCCTTCGCTAGTATCTCGTTGTTTGTCACACAATGTCACGTAGTATCTCTAACTAGTCTGTGGTCATAAAGTGACATCTTCCGCCATGATGGTGGTCTGTTGTGTTGCAATAATTGCATTATTTAAACAACTTAAGCCAAAAAAACAGAGCTTGTAAATAGGAATTTAACACTTGAGAACTGTTTTATAAATTATTGCCTTAACTGTACAACTATATAGGCCAGACTCCATACATTCTGGAACATCTCCTTTAGTACACAAGATTATTATATTTTATGGTGATATGAAATAGTTATTTGTTCAACAAGTGAGCAAAGTTATTTTTTGCTGCGAGTGCCGATAATAAATCACGAACCAACGAAGTAGTCTACAATTGATAAATAGATTACTGAGCGCAGTGAGTGATTTGAAGGCACGACAGAAAAAACAATTTGCTCTCGTGTGAAACATACAACTTTTCACCTCTCCAGCGAGATAATTGTTATAGGTGAAAAAACAAGGCAACTTTAAAACACGTTTATTATCTTAAAAATAATTATGCAAAATTAAAAGTAAGATTACTAAAATAATTTGAATTGAACGTAACGTCTTGTTCAGAGTTTTTAGAGCCGTCGAGTACGATTTCGAGTGACATTAACGAAAAAGAAAATTTTGTGTAGAATAGTATCTTGAAAGAAATATTGAATGTAGAGCATTCGTCATTGTCAGGGAACAACATGAAAGAGATGATGATAATTTTGTTTTAAACACTACATAGTATAAAACAAAGTCGCTATCCGCCGTCTGTCTGTCCCTATGTATGCTTAGATCTTTAAAACTACGTAACGGATTTTGATGCGGTTTTTTTAATAGATAAAGTGATTCTTAAGGAAGGTTTATATGTATAATACATGCATATTTACATAAGCAGGGCACCCGTGCGAAGCCGGGGCGGGTCGCTAGTATAACATAACTAGCTTTTGCCCGCGACTTCGTACGCGTGGAATAGTTACTTTAGGCAGCATTTTTTTGTGTAGGTACTTATTATGCAAAAAACACACAAACTGCCGTGCACTACAGTAAATGGCATTTTTACAATCTACCATTTTATGTTTTTCCATCCTTTGCTACTTACACGCAACCTTTCATCCCCACATGGGTCAATATTTCAAAAACGCTAGAAGAAATATTTGCGTTTCATGGTTTTATCTTCGGTAATGAGAAATCGCATAAAAAATTTCATCTCATATTTCAACCCCTTCATTCCCTTTTTCACAAAAAAGGTAGCTTTTATTCCATTTCAAGGTTTAGTCTATTTTTGCACCAAATTTCATTAAATTCGGTTCAGGTGTTAGGCGTGAAAGCGATTAAGCTAAAAAGTCGCGTCCACCATCTTGGATATCAAAATGGATGCTGTATTCTGAATCCTGACTCCGAATACAGCATCCATTTTGAGACCTCCGAAAACTACAAAACTGATACCCATATCAAGTTTAAAATTCGCGTCCGCCATCTTGGATCTCAAAATAGAACCCTGTAAACCACGAAAATGATATCCATATTAATAATAAGTTAAGTAGCGTCCGCCATCTTGGATCTAGAAATTGATGACGTATTTGGAATCGCGACCCCCGAAAACTACGAAATTGAAACCCAAATCGCTTTTATGTTAAAAAGTCCCATCTGCCATCTTGGATCTCGACGTAGATGATGTATTTGGAACCAGGACCCCCGAAAACCTCGAAAATGATACCCATATTCCTATTAAGTTATAAAGTCACGTCCGCCATCTTGGATCTCAAAATCGATGTTTTATTCGGAGTCAGAATACCCACAAATCTCGAAAATTATACCCATATCGATTTTACATCAAAAAGTCGCAACCGCCATCTTGGATCTCGAAATAGATGTCGTATTCAGAATTGGGACCCCCTAAAACCACAAAAATGACGCCCATATTGACATTTTGTCAAAAAGTAGCGTCCGCCATCTTAGATCTCGAAATAGATGTTTTATTCGTAATCCGGACCCCCAAAAACCACGAAAACGATACCCATATTGACATTATGTTAAAAATTCGCGTCCGCCATCTTGGATCTGAAAATGAATGGTGTATTAGGAATCGGGACCTCAAAAAACCACAAAAAAGACATCCATATCGATTTTATATTAAAAAGTCGCGACCGCCATCTTGGATCTCGAAATAGATGTCGTATTCAGAATTGGGACCCCCTAAAACCACGAAAATGACGCCCATATTGACATTTTGTCAAAAAGTCGCGTCCGCCATCTTGGATCTCGAAATAGATGTTTTATTCGTAATCCGGACCCCCAAAAACCACGAAAACGATACCCATATTGACATTATGTTAAAAATTCGCGTCCGCCATTTTTGATCTGAAAATGAATGGTGTATTAGGAATCGGGACCTCAAAAAACCACAAAAATGACATCCATATCGATTTTATATTAAAAAGTCGCGACCGCCATCTTGGATCTCGAAATAGATGTCGTATTCAAAATCGGGACCCTCAAAAACCACGAAAATGATACCCATATTGACTTTTTGTCAATAAGTCCCGTCCGCCATCTTGGATCTCGAAATAGATGTTTTATTCCTAATCCGGACCCCTAAAAACCACGAAAACGATACTCATATTGACATTATGTTAAAAAGTCGCGTCCGCCATCTTGGATCTCAAAATGGGTGGTGTTTTAGGAAACGAGACCTCCGAAAACCACGAAAATGATACCCGTATCTATATTATATTAAAAAGTCACAACCGCCATCTTGGATCTCGAAATAGATATTTTATTCCTAATCCGGACCCCTAAAAACCACGAAAACGATACTCATATTGATATTATATTAAAAAGTCAAAACCGCCATCTTGGATAGGAACTTTATTTCTTATCAAGTGTCTAAATTCAAAGTTTCATGGTTTTATCTTTAATAATGACGAACTTCCATACAAATTTTCATCCCCAATTTCATCCCCACATGGGGCTAAATTTCAAAAATCCTAGAACTAATATTTCTTTCTTTCTTCCTATTAAGTCCCTAATTTCAAAGTATCGTGGTTTTATCATTAACAATGACGAACTCCCATACAAACTTTCATCCACTATTTCACCCCCATACAGGTGAAAATTAAAAAAATCTTAGAACAAATATTTCTTTCCGTCTTATTAAGTGCCTAAATTCAAAGTTTCATGGTTCTATCTTCAAAAATGACGAACTTCCATACAAACTTTCATCCCCTATTTCAACCCATTCAACCTTTTTTTCGCGATAAAAAGTAGCCTATGTCCTTCCCAGAGATCTAATCTATATTTGTACAAATTTTCATCAAAATCGGTTCAGTGGTTTAGACGTGAAAGCTTAACAGACAGACAGACAGACAGAGTTACTTTCGCATTTATAATATTAGTAAGGAGTAAGGATTATCTAAACAAGGAGATTTTTCAACTTCAAGTACACGTCAACTGTACTTCTTGTTCGACCGCCATTTTGCCACGCGTATTCTACTCAGGAACGTGCGACCAACACAACCAGTAGCGTGCGACTGGTATCAAACGCATTGTTAACGCGTCGCACTTTGTGCGGAACATAGCGAAATTATTACTACGAGAGACTGGTAGCATAGGATACGCGTAGAAAACCCGAGTCGCTTGTGAATAACGTCGTGAAAAAAATCCATAGTTGGACATTAACATTATAACACTAACGTTAACGCAGGTGGAGCAGTAGTATACGGTATTACACTTTCAACTTCCGATGACATATTTTTACAAATACCATTGATCCGTTAAGTTCCAGTTAGAATTAGTTTTTTGTTTTTAGATTTGTTTTTTGGAACATTGTATTTTGCTTATAATTTTATTTATGATTTGAAAATATTGAAATTCATACTAAATTAAATAGAAAACGAAAAAAAGAACCGACAGAGGAAAAAGAAAAAAATATATGTTACGAAAGCAGTCTTGAGTAATTTTAAAAGTGACTACGCACCTGAGATTCGTGAATTTGATCACAAAAGCTGACATCTAGCAGCCTCAACTCATGACACTCTGCCAATATTCTGTAAGAAAAAACATAAAAATTTTCGTATAATTTTTTTTCGTAAGTTCTGCAAAATTGTCTAGTCTAGCCGACTCTAGTTTAGATTTTCTAGCTACATGTTCGATACGAATTTCTAGCGATATGTGTAAAGGATATATTAAACTATAAATAAAAATAATAAACAACACTATGTTTAGAAATAATCATCTTTATTATAGCAATTAGAAAACTCACAAATATTGATTATAAAAAAATACTGATTCAATATTATTATATTCGCATAGGCCTCAGGACCCAAATCTTGCAGTTTACACCACACTGTATCCAATCCTCTTTAATAGATTCAGAACACAAAGGACATCGAAAATCACCGACCCAACTTTAATTACATACCGTACGTCCATTACGCGCAACAGAAATCTTTATACTGGCCAGGGGGACGACACTACTAAGGAGAGGTGTGATTTGCAGACCCTAAGTCTTATTAACAACCTTATGACTAAAATCTTAAGGTTTATATTACCCTAAAGCATAATGTAAAGTTCTACCTTGTGTCCCAGCAGTGGGTCGAATTATAAAGGCTGTTATGATGATGTATGAATAGAATACAAATATGATCTAATCATACGAATAGAAATAATTCTTCTACCATGCATGCTTCTATAGCAATTTGGTTCAAAAGAAACCTCGGAAGACAGGGAGACAGGGAAGACCAGCGTATACAAATTATTTCTGATTACTCACGCATCACATATATCCGGAGTGACAGCTCTGACTCCCAGCAGGTCCAATTGTGCCAACTTAGGCGCTCGAGGTAGTAATGCACGCAAATCTCTATCGCAGACACCTCTCAAAGCTCCTAGGAACAGTTTCCTAAGTTCACCGCCAGATAACCAAGCCAACCATTCGCCTGAACCACCCGCTTGTAAACTGAAAATAATAATAATTCTGTGACCTTATCTCCCATCCATCCATCGCATTGCAGAGAGTCAGAAGTGCCTGGGACTTGTGACCCAGATATAGGGTTAAGAAAGCCTCCTTGTGGTGCACAGGCACTCCCCATCCACTACCCCGGCCCCTCTCTCTGCCTGCCTAGCCATATTTGATTCGATTTCGCGAGAGCCGCTTTGCATACGCGTTATAGACAAACCGAGGTCTTTTATTAACCTATATGGGAATTTAGCTGGTATACCCCTTCGGACTGTAATGATCGTAACAAGTGGAGACAAGTGATCTCTGCCTTCGCCTGTGGAAAAAGGCGTGACTATACAGGGTGTAAAAGACATGAACAGTCAAACGAAAACCATGTATTCTGCTCACCATCATAACATTTTTTTTCCTTTAGACTATACCTGGGAAATTGATAGTTGCGATTTTATTGAAGATCAAAGTCATAATTTTTTTTTTCGTTTTTTTATTTAAACGTATTCTATACGTTATTTCTTAATTATTGTCCAAAGAAACATTATCTTTACATTAACTTTACATTGCGCGGTACAATTTGCAATATTTTTTAACACCAAAAAATAAAAATCATTTCCCAGCAATATTTTTTTTGAAATATGTCTTATTTTGATGTATAGAATACATGGTTATCGTTTGACTGTTCATGTTTTTTACATCCAGTATGTGTGTATGTATGTACCCCTCGCGCTCTACCGAATACAAATCAATGTTCTTGTCATTTTTTTGTTAATTAGTCTGTTCAATCAAAGTATTTATTGGTTTTATACACTAATCATCCATTTTGTACTCGGACTACTGAGATGCTAAGATGAGCTCATTAGGTATATCTATTCTATTTAAATGAAGCAAATATTTCTTGTGGAATGGATGCTTTCGGTACTGAGGGGTGCATTCACAAAAACTCAGAAGCACTTCAGTGCGCGCCTCATAGTGAGAGTGGAAAGAGCAAGACAGATTAGCCCCCCATCCCCTAGGGTTTATTCCGTATGACTTGTCCTCACGGATAAGCTGTAGAGAATCTTCGTAGTGATAAATATAACTGTTGAGGTGACTAACTAATATCATCTCTACATGCTTTCCTGCGACTTTCTATCTAAGTCAAGGTTTTCGCGTCGTGCAGGCGCGACGGTAGTGACAAAAAGAGTTTAACACCGTCATTATTTCGCAATTTGCCCATCCACTCGAATTCATTCCTTATAGATTGGCATTCCGGCAGGAATAAACGCTAGTGGATGAATAGCCCCCTGTTCAGTTTCGGTAGGTATAGAAAATAATATCTGTCTGGCTCATATGTTATTTTAAGATAGCGAAAGATTTGATTGACTTTTATTAATATGTACTATCGGGGTCTCCCTAATATTCCACCTTAAGGGTCGTTTTTGTATTACACTATCGACTACAACCCTTAGCCTCTTGACCATCAGAATTCTGAGTGAAGATCCCAGAGTGATGCAATACAATTGCTTTAACAAACATTGCCGTAAAGTAAAAGTTGCAATTTATTAAAATAATGATCTTTTTTAATAAATTGCAACCAGATATCTTATAGAACAAAATAGGGTCTACTATTGGTCAACAGTAATAGCAGGCGGAGTAAAAAAAACCGGCCAAGTGCGAGTCGGACTCGCACACCGAGGGTTCCGCCGTACAAACGTAGCGGTTTACAATTTATGACGTATTAAATCAAATTACTTACTAGATATCGTTCAAACCGGAAATTCGTCTTAGGTGTCGGTATAAAGTGCTGTATCTTTTGATCGCGTTAACTTAGAAGTTTGATTTTTTCATTGCTTAAAGGGACAATAGACTTAGGTATTTGGTATAAATTTCAATTTGATACCTTTATTCGTTCGTGAGAAATAAGGTAGTAAGTTTCATTTTATTAAAATATTTTTATTATATTATATAACTAAAAAAATGTGATTTTCACAATTTTTCCTATATTTGCATTATATGACAATGCTTCATGCCAAATTTCAAGATTCTGAGTTTACGGGAAGTATCCTGTAGGTTTTGATTCCTTTGCGAGTGTCGGAAATTTGTTGAAAATATCGACATAATCGGCTGTATCTTTTGATTGGCTTGGCTTAGAAGTTTGATATTTTCACAGCTTAAAGGGACAATACACCTGAGTATTTCATGTGAATTTCAGCTTGATACGTCCACGCGTTCTTGAGATAAAGGGTCTTGACAGACAGACAGACGGACAACAAAGTGATCCTATAAGGGTTCCGTTTTTCCTTTTGAGGTACGGAACCCTAAAAAAGAGGGCTCGCTTCAAACGAAAAATGTTTAAACTGTATAAGATTAGGAAGACCCTGATATATAATCGACTAAGTTTCCAGTGTACCACTTAAGGCGATAATCTCGTAGCACCGACGTGTTTGCTGGAAAATGACCCGCCCTCCAATACCGGTTTGAACCAATAAGAGCAAACTATGTCATTGGCCACACTAGAGTGACTGCGCGGAGTGAAGTGAAGACGCTGCGCCTTATTAGCTGTGCTTTATTACATTAATACTCTATTGGGCCGAATAAAAAGTAGGCGGGCTTGGGCAGCCGTTTAATTCTGTTTGCTAGATGGAATCCGAGGAACTATATTGACTGTATTTAATGATGGCACTTTACTTGGCTATTATATTGTTGTATTTGTCCAAATATATTATGCATTCAACAAACGCTACTTCACACAATATGATATATAGACTGATATTTTTCTTATTTGACTCATTTGGTGCGCAACCAAAACTTGTCCGATGACAAGTGGACGGAAACGCGTGTTTGCAAAACGTAATAACGTTTTGCAAACACGCGTTTCCGTATTCCGTAATACGACAAATATCGTATTCTTAGATATAGGATACTGTATATGGGCAATGTGAAAGGGAAAGAGCATATTAACACGTATATTAGAACGAGATAGATAGACGAGACCATTTCACGTACACGCAGGCGGCCTCTGCAGTACTATTTTTCACGCACAAATGGGCATTACATTAGCATTTGCTGCATTTTTTTGGTCTCGCCGTAGTCGATTCATTGCCAATCTATAAACGTCAATAATTATAACTCTTTAATTTTTTTGCGCAAATATAGCGATTATAATAAAATAGATAATTTTTTTAGACAAATAATTTCAGTGCAGTTTCACCATTAGATTATAATAAAACAAAAAGCACGTACTCACCACCAACCAACGTCCAACTCCTGCAAATTCCTGCAGTTCCCTAATGCCCTTATACCAATAGGGGTCAAGGAGTACGACTTCCAGAAGTCCACCGATATCAGATGCGGACAATTGGCACCCAATTCTAACGCTACCTCATCCATAGCCGATATCATTTTGCAAGAGCCTGTCAAAAACAAAATGGGTTTTATTTTATTTAATTCATACAACAATTGTACCGAAATCGATTTTGTGTGAAGAATTTGTGCCAGCATAACGAGTCCTTCTGGGCTTGTAGCTTATCATAGATGCCGACTTTGGCGGGGATAGGTGATAAGGAAAGGGGAAGCACAAAAGATCCCATAGGGTCGAAGTGCTCTGAGACACAGCCTCAGCCCCTTGCATAAGAATAAGAATAATAAGAATAGATGCCGACCCAGGAAGCGGTCAATTAACATTATAATATTGAAGTGGAAGAGATGAGAAGAGTTTGATTAAAATAATTATTTAATGCGGACTGCACCATGGATGCCTAATACACAAAATTACAAGCAGAAGAGTGAGAGCAAAATTAACCCAAAATTCTCTAAAAATCTATAATTCGTGTTACTAACAGAGATTCTAAAGCAATGTGTCCGAAAAGATGTTGGAACCTACATACCTACTTAATCCTATCATTACTATTATCTAAGTCCGTTAACAAATGAATAATTTAGAAATAATACTGAGATACTTACCAACATTAAGATGTTCTAAACCAGGGTTAGATCTTATAATAGCAACTGCAGCGGCTGTGGTTATATCTGTTCGGTAGAGATCCAGCCGTTTCAACTTCTTTAAAGCTGCTAAACATGCCCAGTCCGTACAACCAGTCACTGAGCGAAGGCATAACTCTGAAATATTTTTAATGTAATAAATAGTTTAAGTCTTTTCTTTTTTACTTTATTGCTTCACTAACAACTTAAACACTAGTACAATTTTGATTACTAAACTATTTAAAACTAAAACTAAGTGCACAGTCACTTACAGGCAAACACCACATGTATGAAAAAGAGTGTCGAGACATTGACATAGTATATAGATAATAGGACTGTACTTTAGTAGGTAGTATATAAATAATAGGACTGTACTTTAGTAGGACTGTACGCTTTGCCTCTTTGTAGAAATATAATCAAAACATATATAGTCCAATATACAACTATTGTCTTAAAATATTAATAATATTCACCTTGTAAGTAGCACGAAGTTTCAACTACCGCTCTCAACACTGAGTTGTCAACGAACTTGCAGCAATTCATCCTTAAATGGGTTAATTCTGCACCACTGTCTCGGAGAAAACTGTTAACAATGATAATATGAAAGTAAACAAAGATTGTTAAATATGTTATTTCTAATTTTATGTCGATTAATAATTTACATATTAATAAAAGGATAGTTATTCTAAACGTCGTCTTCTCGATCATAAAAATATACCAAAGCCACCCTTTCTTCTGACGCAACTTCGATTGTTACCAACCAATTGTAAATACATCGCCACAATCGCACAAAAACACAAAACAAAGGCATTAGAGTGATAATTAAAACCCGTACAGTTGCATACTAACACTACTTAAATGATGCAAACCATTGTCTTAAGGTAAGGAGCCATCGAGTAAACGTCGAGCAATTAAGACAGTAATTTTCCTTACAGGTACCTGGATCCATTTCAATGAATGGAGTATAAGTGTTCAATAATTTCTCAATAAGGAAAATGTATTTAAAAAATATCTCATTAGATGCTAAAGATGTAATTTTCTTAGATATATTTCAGCTTACGACGACAGATGGTATGCTTTGATCGGATGGAGATAGCTATATAGCCAGGCGAACTTTAATCGAGCCTACCAGCAACCAAACCGGGCACAAACTTGTACTAGGGATCGAATCAGATGCCTCTAAATCTGTGGGCGAATAACTAGAGGACTAGAGCACGTAGGCGGGTCAAGCATTACGGTACGCGTACACCAAAACCGATTCATTGTCGGGGAGATGTTTGGACGACAGCATCGGCTGATAGCGTGCACTACGGCCGACATTGGTCGTTGCTGGTCTTTAGTTGACTGTGCTGATTGATTGACTGAAGAAGTGTTTCAAACTCAAACTCAAATTTATTTATTCATTTAGGTACAATTTGTACACTTATGAAAGTCAATTTTGATGCCATCGGTTCAAGAGTATACCAGGAGAGCTTGTTCTTAGAAGAACCGGTTCTTCAAGAAACTCAGTAAGTTTTATCCTCCCTTTACAGTTTTCATAGTACTGGTTTGGAAAGAGTCATAATTCACTACTGTTTAAGTGTTCTAATACATAATTAACGTAGTCAGGTCGAAAAAAATACTGAAAGAGACAAACGCTATTAATAAATTAAAAAAAAAACTGTAAAATCTAAATTTTATAAAAAAGCTTTTTACAAGATAAATGATTATTTAAATGATCCAAATGCGTGGGAGTAAAATCTTTCCAAAATTTACGCATTTAAAATTGTAATTTATTCATATTGATATATCTATGGACATGTAGTGAAGTTTTGAAATCATTACGAAATTGTAAGCTGCGGAGTTTCTTTCGCCATTTTTTCTCCGTCTCAGCATACTAATAATTATTTAAGTAAAATAATTATTTCGTCGAAATGGTGGTAGGCCTTTTGACGATTTAAAAGTAAGTTAGCAAAGTCCATTTAAATAAAGAGCTTTTCATTTCATTTCATTTGCTATGCATCTATATAAACACGCTTTTTTGCGCTGTAGTAGGCGGCGCACGGGCGGTCGGCCGATGGCGATTGTAGCGCTGTACGCGCTCTAATACTTTTAAATACATTTGATTCGATCGGTAGAGTTCGGCCGATGACGGCGGAGCATAGTTCGGTCGATAACGGATTAGGTGTAGGCAAGTCGTTGGGCAGATCCGTTTTTAAAAACTTCGGATCCGACTCCAGTTTCGATAGTCACCTCCTTAACTTCCCTACCTACCATAGCCGACGCACTATGATAATCCGTTATTTTGGTTGGATGTTTTAATACATATTATATTAATCCGCTCTGCCCGCCTAGAAGAAGATGGCGGTTTTATCCAATGATTTTTAACAGTTCAAAGCGATAAATGGCTATATCATATCGTGTTTCGGTGGTCATGCTAGGCGGGCTGGAGTTACGCAGCGGATTAGATATGGGGCTACCCTTAGAGCTCCCACTCCACAATACTCAAAATTGCCGATCACTGATGGACAGTTCGGCCATATAATCCATAGTTCGAAAACCCGCATTATTCTAATATTATAAGAAATCATGTCAAAAGAAGAGTAGGTACTCACTTGACGACGTAACTAGACTGAATCATACGATGACTTCCGCACCACGAGAGATCTAACTTCTGAAGAAATTTGCAGCGCATGGATAACGTCGCTAACACCTGCAAACAAAAATCACTCTGAAACTGTTTATGAGCAAACCACTTACATCATACGAAAGATCAAGTGTTGGTGTTACTGTCATTTTTAATGGAAAACTGGACAAGCAGGCGGTTCACCTGATGGTACGTGATTACCACCGCCTATGGACAGTTGCAACACCAGCGGAACTGCAAATGCATTGCCGGCCTTTAAGAAAAGAATACGCTCTCTTTTCGAAGATGCCCAGGATGTTAATACACCATAATGTTGCAAGTGTTTACAGACAAATAGTTTACGCCTGCTATTAGGGTGGATCCACACAGCCCTGATGCCAAATGCCGCTGTCACTGATAGATTTGCGAGTCACTCTAACATATACCTAGATAGGATTTATTGTACTGTAGACCGACACAAATTTTTGGAAAGAGAATAACAATGAATATAGTTTGGTATGATTTAAACTGAACTTGAAATTTATACCAAATTGTTAAAGTGGTAGTATCAGACGGTTAATTTTTCGGTCATTTTCGCCTTTCATTCAGTACTTTTCACATGAAGTGTCTGAACCCAAAATGAAACACAAGTGCTGAATGAATTCATTAATGAACCGATCCAACAGTTTTGGACATTGACATTCGGTATCTTTCACTCCCACTCAGAATGAACGATAAATGAACAGTCTGAACACTGAGAGAACGTTCACTCAGATTCAGTCATTTTGTTTCGAGTCTTGTAGAAGAAAACGGCGCGGCAAAATGTTGTTCTTTCGACGACATATTGAAAGAAAAGAAGAGGTGAATGTTCTTTTCTATTTCATTCCAGTTCGACCGTGTGAACATGGAATGCAATATAAACGAAGCATTCACTGGAGTGAGCATTCGAGTGAACCGTCTGATATCACCTTTAAGCATACGTCAGCATGTGACGCAATCATAAACGAAAGACTTGAAGAAGTTCATCGTGATTCATCAGTCCTGTAGCCCAGAGGAAAGATCATTCGCCCGGATCGCGAAAAGCCGCGGGTTCCCGTCTAAGGCTTTATCAAGACAGGATTTTTTTCTTGTCTTTCATTTTCTATTTAATTGGGTATAAATTGCAAACATTTTAAAGCATGCCAAATATTTTCTAATTTAATTACGTAACAATGTAGTTGCGATATCATTCAAAACAAATTCGTATTTAGGTCAACATTCAACTAAATCTACATTTAACCGTAATTGGAGACAAGCGCGACGAACATAATGTTTCAATAGTCATCAAAACAAAATCTTCGCTGTAATTGCATTATTTATTTTTAGGAATATACCAAATAAATATTATTAGTAGGTTTTTATTACATGTGAAATTGTATCGTAGTGGAGTGGTCAGTGACGCTGCCTACAAATCAGCGGTACGGGTTCCATTCCTAGTAGGAACAAATGTTTGTGTATTGAACACGACTATTTGTTCGGGAGTCATGGTCGTTCGTTCATGTGTTTATTTAATATCTAATTTATTATTGTATAACAATTTTTCCATTATCGAGTATCCGTAACACAAGTTGTTAATAATAATGAATTTGGGCTAGACATAATATGAAAATTGTTGTTTTGTTTGATGGTTTTGAATATAGTCTTATTGCAATACATATAGAACTGTTATGGCGAAAGACTGAAAAGATGATGTCAGCCAGCATAAAAACAATTAGTAGTAGTTGTAGCAATCATGTAATTAAAAATTTATGGACACATGTCTGTAATAAATAGAATTTATTTTATTTATTAGTACTCTTCTATGAATCGAACCCGAGACCTGTGGATCTCAACAGAAGCGGTTAAAGTATTTCTTTGTTATCGTGTCGTTAGTGTGAAAGAAAAATAAAGATTGAACTATAAATACCTGAGACTGCACACAATGCCAGTACGGTCTGAGATCAATGTTTCGGTACAGTATGGCGTCCGATGCGAGTCTGTTGAAGTGGCGATTAACTTGAGCACATCGGCACAACGACTGCATGTCCAAGTACTTCATCACACAAAGGATCGTTTCATCCTGAGAACAAAGGTGATATGTGTAATTATGTGTTCTTTGAAATGGTACTTTCTAGAAATCAATATTAAATGAAAATAAAAATTCAATGAGTCGATGATTGATTGAAATTTATTTATGACAAAATCTAAAATCAAACTACGAGTCGTTCAATAATTTTCATTTGTATACCTACGTGTCACTGCTGAAGACGCTTATTATTACTTTATTTACGAGATTCTTTGTACCATACCTTTAGGCACTTTATAAATAAAATGGCAATTTCATACTTTAACCCTAATATTAACAATATCCTTTACTATAAGGATGAGACGAATACTCTTAGTATTCCATGGATTCGCAAGGAGTAGGTAGTACCTGGAACTCGTAACCCAGGTGTATGTTAAGGGATCCCGTTAAGATGCAGTACTCATCCCCACTACCCTGGCTTCGTTCATTGCCCAGCCACATTTATATATGGATACGCTTTCCAGCACGGAAGTTCTAGACAAGCCGAGATCTGTCAATAATATATAGATAGAGAGATTTAGCTGGTAAAGTTCTCGCGCCTATCCCTACCGCATACAAACCAACGATATAGCCATATTCAAACAATAAAATCACAAACATGTAAACGCCGCAAAGTTAAACATGAATAAAAATTTATAAAATAACTTTATATGTATAGTTTCAAGAACATTCGTGCGAATAACAAAATTGACCGCAGTATATCAAGTCCAGAAAAAACAAATTTAAATAGCAAAATAAAACACGCATCTGGTATAAATGAATATCACATATTGACAAAATGATAAACAAAATTACCATATATGATTAATGTATTTTCACAATCGAAACAGGGAAAGAATCGTATCTATTATTTCAGTATAAATTTTGTGGCCATTTGGTTACGTCATGTTTGCTCCATTTCTTGCTTTTGGATATTTGCGTGTGTATGCAGTCTATAAAATCATCATATTATTCGCATTGCGGTCGATTTTCCTTCGACATTCTAGATTTTTCTAGAAAGCTAGCTGTTGTCTTTAGACCGTCGAGCAAAGAAGCTGATTGGTGACGACGAGTACGTCATGTTTGCTCCATTTCTTGCTTTTGGATATTTGCGTGTGTATGCAGTCTATAAAATCATCATATTATTCGCATTACGGTCGATTTTCCTTCGACATTCTAGATTTTTCCAGAAAGCTAGCTGTTGTCTTTAGACCGTCGAGCAAAGAAGCTGATTGGCGACGACGAGTTATTTCCCTGAAATTTGGTTTCACCATAGAACTAGCAGGTGAAGAGAGGGATTAAATCATGGTGTCAATGTCGTGACCAGATCGTATAATTGGCCAGATCATGAAATGGCGGCATATCATGAAACGCTACTGGACCATAAAAATCTCGTTCACTGGTCGAGTAGCACATTTTCCAAAAATGATCACTTATCACTTCTGACCACTTTTTTTAAGTTTTTAAGTTTTTTTTTTGTGGGACAGTCTAATTATGATAATATTACCGCGGTCTTATCTACATATGTGTGATCGGTAAGTAGTAAAATAAACGATCGGGACACGACATCAATATGACACTCACACGCAAGCGGTTTGGTTAAGATTCATAAATAAAATATCTAGGATGTGGGATGGCTACGATATGTCTGTTTTTCGTCAACATTAGAACTTGGCGTATTTAATATTAGAGTAAATTGGCTTTTATTTTGGTTGCGAGTGTTTCCTTACAATCCTGATAAATGTCACAAGACAAACGATAAAGTAAAATAAAGATTTTCGTGTAATGGTTAATCTTAGGATTAAAATAATGAAATTGAGCATTTTGGCCAGTTCTGTATCTAAAACACAAAAATTACAGCAGCATCGTGTGAAATAAACGTTTCAGTGACGGTGAAGAATACAAATAGTGTAAGTACTTTACTTACGTGTTCACTACACTTATAATCTCACAATTACATCTCAAGAATTATGTCGCATGTGCGATGTTATCTCACATAATGCATTACGTGTGATTCATGTGTAGGTCATGGTTGGAGCGTATCCATAATTGTTTATATTTACCTACTACTTTATGTAACTTACACGAATGTTTCTATATGTGCAACTAGCATTAGTAACGATAAATAGGCACCAAAATAAATGCTAGCAACATTTAATATTACAAAGTAAGAGACTATTACATTATACCTAATAGGTCTTTTCTGCAAGAGATAGATAAATAAATAATAATAAATAAAATTGTTTTTATTAACATAAATTACATTACAATTCATTTGTGAAACATCTCTTTTAAGTAATTATTAAATACTTGTGTTAGAGTGCTTCGCTCATAACCTTTGACTTTATAACATTATGTTTATAAGTTACAGTGAAAACTATGAAAAGTAAAAGTAAACACACAACAATATAAAAAGTATAAAAAGTTCTAAAATTTTGTTCTTGTGTGAGTGCGTGCTACGAGCACACGCAAGTCTGTATGTGTGTGTGTGTGTGTGTGTGTATGTGTGTATGTTTTCTTTGTGCATGTGTGAGTGTGAGTAAGTGTAATACAATTAGTAATCCCTTTAAGTTTATATAATTCTTTTTAACATGTTTTCAGTCTCTTCGTATGTTAAAGTTTTTAACCATTTAATTACTATTTCTTTACAACCATGAGTTGTTTTACCATAAATATCCACTTCCCTATTAATTTTATTATAAATAAAACTTGATTGGCTCCTGTATTGTCGCTTAGCAAAGGTCTTATGGACCCTGTCTGAGTGTGCCACAAGATAGACGCTTATATTCAAAAAACCATTCCCTGTTACACTAGTATAGTATTAGGGGTTTAAGTATGAAATTGCCGTTTTGTATGGAGAATTTAACGAATTTTTTTTTTTCATATTAATATATTTGCAATTTTTTAAGGAACCACAAATCTAAATTTTGTGTAATTTTGTGGATATGTTTAGACAACATTAAGCTATAGGATACTTAGAGTTTTTTTTTTTTTAATTGATACCTGTAAAAAATATTCATATTTTTATAACGGAGACGGACACCTCTTAGGACGAGCTGTTTTTAAAGACGTATTTCTAGTGAAAAAAATAAATATAAGAATAAAATTTTATATACATAAATATAAGTCCTTGTAATGAAGTTTAAAATAAAAAAAAGAATAATGGACATAGCTATTGTATTAAAGGAATGATACACTAATGAATAATGAGGAAAAAATCGGCAATTTCATACTTTAACTCCTATTATTATATTATCTATGCTAATACTTAAAAAAAATTAGGACATAAATTTAGAGCTAATAACTGGTCAGCTTTTAAACAAAAAAACCTCATCAACATTGGTCCGTTCTTTTAGGAGCTACGATGCCACAGACAGACACACAGTCATTTCAAACTTACCTCTAATAACCGTCTTTTTGCGTCGGTGTTTCAATACTATGAAGACAATTCAGTTATAAAATAAACTCAAGTACACGTAATTTAATTCAACTTTAAAACGATGCGCAAAGTGCGCTTGAGTGGGTAAAGTAATAAAATATTGCAATAAAACTAAAAATAGCTTTACACCATTTCATAAAATTAAAACCGTTCTTTAGAGCGATATAAAAATACTTCCTACCGTGCATAAAGGCGTAAATAGAATTATAAACTAATGCAATTTAACTCTCCGTATTTTTTTTAAATATACTAAATAAATGTATAAATTAACAAACATTTAGCCTTATATTTAGCCGCTAATAAGAGCGATTTATTCTTGGGCTTCTCATTTATGGTAAACTAGTGATCGCCCACGGCTTCACTCGCGTCAATGTCGGTTATCGCGCAAAATTTATCTATTGTCCTTCCCATCTCAGGGTCTCAAATGATCTCCAAACCAAATTTCATCAAATTGGGTTCAGTGGCTAAGTCGTGAATACCTATAATATTAAGTAGGGGTAGTAGGGATGATGATATGGACGAAATTGGAAGCTAGCTTCACCAGCTTGACGCGTTTTGGTTTCTGTTCAGAACCTGCAACTACCTACATGTATTCTCTTTTTACCCGACTACGGGAAAGCGAAAAGGAAGGGTAATCATTTTAGCAGTCTATGTATGTAGGTGTGTAAGTACGTATGTTTGTATTTACGTATGTTCCACTCTAGCGCCTTAACTATTCATTTGATTTTGATGAATGAGGTGTCAATCAATCCTTTATTATAATTCGAGCAACATAGGCTACATATGAACCGACTTTAACAAGAGGAGTTTGAGAATTTTTCCTTGTAACCGATTTTAATTAAATTCCTTTAAGAGTTGTGTCAACGGCGTGTCATTTGACGAGAGCCTAACGATAGCTAAACGGGGCATCTTCATGGACACAGTTTTGTTTCTACGCAAGATATCGTCAATTGACAAGAGCTTGCGCATGACGTGCGGTTATCTTGGACAGTAGGCCTTAGTAATAACATACTACTACAGTCTATATAAGTTCTTAAAGTCGTCTGACGACTAGACTGGGAAATCGTGAGGGGGGCGCTGGCGAGCCCGAACTACATACACTCGCTCGGGACACGCTGCTAGCTCAGTGCAGGTATGTCTATTGCACGCTCTCCAGACAAAAGCGGCATTTTCCTCTTCGAGGGCGTCGAACCACTGTGTTTTTACGCTGTGATACTACGTTGCTTATTATTATACAGAATAAACAAAATGTTCGTTATTTTTACCAGAGAACTAAGGCAGTTTACATCAATCGATACTCACGGGTAATAGTTGGAAGTCTCCCAAAGGGGGGCCGGTGTCAATAAGCTTGTTGAGCAGCGAGACATTGTACAGCGGCGGCACGACCGCTTCATGAAGATTGGAAGCCATTATCTTGTCTAGGAGTTGACCTGCGAGAAATTTACATAGGTAAGTACATACTTCAAAGACGAATCGAGAAAACAAAAGTTTTCAGTCCGACTTTTCCACATTAAAAGATTTAAAATTTAATGTACCTATAGCATTGAAAACTCCTGCACTTAAGTTTGCACAACATCAACAGCTTAACGAAGTACCTTCCAAAGAACAGAGGAAGATCGAGTCGATAATGCCTTTCAACTAATCCGACGCTCTTATTTTCAGAGTAGGACCAAACTAACGCACTGGCTTCGTTTGTCACAGCAACTTTTCATCACTCTTATCAACCCCGTGGAGATGTATGGAGATGCGCGCACTATCACCCACTTGACACGTGGTAACGTGTGCGCATTTCCATACATATCCACTAGCTTGATAAGATTGACGAAACAGTCACTTTGACAAAAGTCACTTTTACAAACAAACAAACTCCTCAGCTTTATAATATTAGTATTAGATTATAAGAGAGAGGTGTGGTTTGATATACAATGTGACAAGAATTGAGAAATGGATGCTCAATTAGTTTAGTTATGTAGAAAGGATGAGTGAAAGTAGATTGACGACAAAGATATAAATATAGGATACGGAGATAGGAGAGAAAGACATGAGTTTATGTTGTATTATGTACTATTAGTTTTTGGAATGGATTGCCATTCCACAAACTTATTAGTTTACTACTATTGTAGTAAGTTTGTTTGAGTAACATGAGCTGAACCTCTCAAAGATGAGATTGACGTAGGGTCCCTTCACTATCTGTCGCTCTCGTCACGAAGAATCGTTTGTATCGTCCATACGTATTTATTTATAAATGTATGTATATTTTAATTTAATGGGTCATCCACATCCCATCTTCCCTTTCCATCTGAAGATTACATAGAAGAGTGATATCTTTCAAGCATTGGATGGACAGGACTTCCCGGTGAATGTTCGCAATACCGGGTCGCAGTCGTTGTGTTCCTTGGCAGGATGCCCATGATATAGTACATACTTTTTGTTCAATAGTCATAGAATAAAAATCATAAAATTAGTAGTAACAAAAGAGGCGGTCGTATGTTTAAAAACGTTAACTTGTTCCTGTCTTAATTTATATTGTAGTTTTTTGGATGGCATGGTAGGTAGGGGAAAAGTAAAGTCGATGAAACATTCGAAAACGGAATGGTCTCTCAGTGAATAATCCTGTAGACGAAAAACTCATATGCGAATCGTTCTGACGAAACGTCCATTGGCGAATGGTTCCGACGGCGAATATCTCTAAAACGAAACGTTCTGTAGGTGATTAGTCCAGACTGTAGGCGAACGCTTGCGGACTCTATAAGGAAAGGGGAAGCATAAAAGCTCCCATAGGGTCGAAGTGCTCTGAGACACGGCCTCAGCCTCTTGCATAAGAATAAGAATAACAAAAAAAGGATTAACAAGATATACCTACCTACATCTACATAACATTAAAAACACCTACGTAAGAACAATACTGTTACCGATAATTTATAAGCAAATAATTAGTATTTTGAAACAATAATATTACCATGACACGATATTATTGTGCCCACAAATAGTAC
Source organism: Elophila nymphaeata (assembly GCA_955850985.1). NCBI lineage: Eukaryota > Metazoa > Arthropoda > Insecta > Lepidoptera > Crambidae > Elophila > Elophila nymphaeata. The sequence continues at coordinate 8,582,513 of OY039078.1, forward strand.
CTTCGAAATACGTACAAATTCGTTTTAGTTGACAAGGATCACATATCAATTTACTATAGTTAAACTGCAACATTATACAGAATAAGACACTTCAACTTTACGGTAGTAAACAATTAGTGCTATAAGTAATTGAAATTGCTAACAGTGGCGTGTTTTCTTTACGTAAATATAACCTTGATCGTGTTCCTGAGATTACCTATCGCTGAGGCAACCGAGTGCAATCAACTGAATACGGAATAAAGACACGCTTTGATCTTCTGTATAATGTATTGAAATGAGTTTAGCTGATTTTTGAGAGTTATAAAAATAAACTACCCTTTCCTTATCACCGAAGGAGATTTAGGAAGTACTCCACCATACTTGCCCAATGCGGATTGGTGGACGGAATATAAGGTGATCATATCCCTTTGCTAATCCATTAGTCGCCTTCTACGACACCCATTGGATGATATGGGGTGATGCTACTCTACTCTGCCGGCATCACGCGACAAATTAATATAAACTTTTGTTAGTAATAATAGGAAAGCATTTCTTCACGAAAAGTTAGTGTGATGCCGGCAGAGTAGAATAGCATCACCCCATATCCTCCAATGGGTGTCATAGACGGCGATTAATAGATCAGCAAAAGGGTATTGATCGCCTCGACCCATCGTCAAACGACGCAAACGCAAATCGACGACGCCAAACTTGGCGTCTGTAAGTGTTGGGTTGCAACTGTTTTAAAACAATATATCTTACCTTTTTCAACAGCCGGTTGTGTTTTCTTATAAAACAAGGAAGAATATGAGAAATTATTCTTCGTGCGGACTACGTTTGGAGGTTCTTTCCCTTTGAGAAGTACAGCGTCCAGTTCTGTGTAGTATGGCAGCAGTCTGTGGTTGAATTCTAGTCTTAATGTTCTGCAATAGAGTTCGTTATTGAGTAAAAGAGTAAATTTAAACATAGTTGGCAAAACTAAGTATAAGAATTGCTTTAAATAACGCATTTTTTACGTTTAGAGGGTTGGAAACGAGCTTCACTCTGAGCTCTAACTACTGAGACATTAACTGCCGACAGTCAATTTACTGTGTTCTCACTTGGAACTAGGATCGAAACAAGTAAGATAATTGTCAAGAACACGTCACGTAATTAACGGAAGCCCCCTCCCTTATCTGATATAATAAAACTTGGTACCACCCCGGAATCAAATCGAGAATCACTGGAAATAATTTCAATGCAGAAACCACTAGACTAGGGAATGATTAAATTAACACTATCAAAAACATTATACACACCTTGTAGGCACATTAATTTGCCGTATAATAGGGCTGAAAATCCTCGGTGTGTCCCCAACATACTCCGGCTCTCCTTCCCACAGTAGCATCCAGGATGTCGGTCCCCGTGCCCAAATACGGACAAGAGCACCAGGATTGTAAGTCTCGAAGATTGACACCTCCATTGGATACACGGCGCGTTCAAACGACACTTCTGCCAAAAGTAATGTTGTTTGTAATGGGAACTTGCTATCTGCCCAGAGGGAGTGGTCTGTTGACTGTATGGAGTTTTATTATACCATGTTTGTAGAAGTGTTTAAGGAGCTTGAAACTCTATTTTTTATAGCAAAAAGAAGTCAACTTGCACCATTTTCTGTGCATCATAAGGAGATCTCTTTAAACCTGGTCACAACTTCACAAGTTCGAGCTACTGGTTCCTGGCTCTTCTCTCAGCAATGTAATGTACCCGGCACAAGCTTTGTTAATCCATGGTATGCTAAAAGTTTTCGTCTCGTGTGGGGGCGTCCATAAATTAAGTGAGGTGTTTAAGGGGGGGAGGGGGTCGAGTCAAATCTCATCTAATCTTACGTTGGAGAGAGTGGGGGTCTCGGCAAATATCTCGCAAATATTTTTCTGATTGAAACAAAAAATATATATACTATTTTGGTTCATTTAATCCAGATTGTACATGCTTAAGATTTAATCTTAAGCGTAATCGTAATACTATTAAGATCATTCACTAATTCATTTAAATCAGCCCACATTGCACCAGCTAAGCAAGCGCGTATGTTCCGCGAAGTGCGACCCTCACGGATTGTCACAAGACGAGCTAATGAGTTACTGTGCGCAAGCGCCAACGGCTTAGAGTGGCTAGATCAGAACGAAGTCGAAGGAGCGGATGATTTTACTGAAAATCATATGGACATGTTGGTTCCAATAGTCTCTCTTGAGACCGCGCATGATTCTCCATGGACTGAATTAGAGTAGATATTCTTTTTTTAATCACCGTAGTTACGATTTAAGTATTCTATTGTTAAATTTTTATTACACTTATAAATAAACTCTCAGCAATATTGATTACTAGTCTTAACTAGTCGTAAATAAAAGCACGAAGCAAATTTTTTTTTTTCTTTTAACAGTAACAATCCAACGCGTTTACGTAAGAAACCCACATTTTGAAAAATCTCACGTGAGATTGGGGGATGGGGGAGGGGGTTGAATAAAATCTCACGACATCACCACGTAATTTATGGACGCCCCCTGTGCAAAAATATATTTCAATGAAACCTTAAAAGATCATCTGCCTGTGTAAAAAAAGGTGGTTGATGACGCCGCGTTTGTGCGGTCTGCGTGACGAATACAAAAGGTACGCTAAAAATTACACTGTCACAGATGGTTAACTAAAAACTTTTCTGTGCTTCAGAAGGCATATTAAGCTGTTGGTCCCGGCTGCTGTGGAAAGATAGCCATTGTAAAGTCGAGGTGACTTTACAATGGCTATAGAGACCAAGAACGGCGACTTATAAAACTCGGACACCAGACCTGTACCAGGCAGGGTTAACCACAAGAAGAAAATAATTAGAGATGCCGCGAATCCTCGAATCCATTATCCGTCGAATAACGTAATAATAGGTAGTAGACTTGCAACGAATAGTATATTCGGCCATACGCCGAATTCTATATTCGGCTATTATATGCTATTCGGTCAGGAAGAGCATTCTGACCGAATAGGCGAATATTCGCCATAAGTAATTACCGGGCATGAAATCCCCAATAGAAAAAACGGAACCCTTTGAAGGTCACTTTTTTGTTCATCTGTCTGTCAAGACCCTTTATCTCGGAAACGAGTGGAGGTATCGAGTTGAACTTAAAACCATACGTCTGTCTACAGTTCCTTGAAGCCGTGAAAAAATTAAACTTCTAAGTTAATGCAAAAAAGACACGGCCGTTTATTGTCAAGGAGTTAGGTTCCTAATGTTATTTTTTGAAAGCCAAACAACATAAAACAGCCATACCTACTCACGGAAAAACATTATAATATAGTGAAACGTGTGTGTATAATAAAATAAATAATAAAAAACAAATAAAAACAAAACTTACATGAAGTAATATAAGTAAACACATAAATAAGTATGACAGCATAGAATTTTAATCACGTTAATTCAAATGCATAGACAATTGCATTTACGTACCTATTTTTTAGTTTTGTAGTGCATATAGTTGATTATGTAAGTACAGGCAGCAGATCAGGGAACCCAATACTGTCAAATCTATGATTATCGAATAAGGTTGAAAAGTAAAAGAAGAATACTTTTCAACCTTATTCCATAATCATAGATTTCAATCAAAATGTACTTTACAATCTCACAAGCACTGGGCTTGTGATATTACATGGCTAGTTGCCGCTTTAATAGGCACTACGCCAGGAATAAATATGTTCTCGTGGAAACTTTATGTTTAAATAATATATATAATTTGTATAAGGTACTTGGTTATTCGTATTTCAGTTTAATATTTAATAATCAAGGTTAATTTTAGTTTTTTCTTGAGAAAAAAGTAGGTACCTAACTTTAGCCTGGAACTAACCCAAAACTACACACCAGGAAAAGCCACTGGCAGGGTTGCCAGGTCTTTTCCAAAAAAATACCGAACAGTGAGCAAAAAAAAAAAAAAGCTCCTCACTTGCCGTATTGCCTCGCGCCTATCCTAGGGTGTATGAAAGTAGCTTCACTTTGTCGAATCTCCGGGTTTTATTACTAGGGGGGGGGTGCTTTTGCCCAAAGAGCGGTGAAAATGGCTAGATGGGCCCTGATAACGAGGCCACGATTCGTTTACCAAGGAGAAAAATTAATCAGAAAAAAAATACCGAACATCCCATACTTCGGTATTTTTGTCATACCGAACACAGTGCTAAAATACCGAATGGTTCGGTAAAATACCGAACACCTGGCAACCCTGGCCACTGGTGATTAAGTATCGTTATTGGTACTCAAAGCCCACCATTTAAATGGGTTCCTATTTCGGTCAGCTTTTGCTAATGCCATGTAGTGGGCGATTTCTTCAGCAGTGGTATTCTTAAGTTACTCTTCAGAAGGCTGCTCAGTCATAGACTCATCAAAACATGCCCAAAACAAGCTTGAGTTTCTGAATCGTCATTCCGACTTTCATTGTGGATCCTAATTATTATAAAATTAATATAATATAATACTGATTTAAATTACAGTAACAAATAATAATTAGTAAGTTCAAGACTAGGTACTACAAGTGTGATATTATTATTTGAGAGCAAATAAATTATTTTTTCATTTTTATGTCCAATAATAACATGGCAATTTATTCGACTGTTCGCCATATGGAATGGTGATTAATTGGTATTTGTCTATTACACCTATTCGCAGCATCTCTAAAAACAATGTTGAATAAAATTACCATTTAAAATATAATTATACACACCAACAAAGTCTTGACTCGCAATCACACTGTTTTGTGGCATGTAATCTTTTTGGGCTGAAGGAGCCTCATCCCACCATGTGCCATATGTTCTCTAGCAACAAAGGAAGCAAGATTTAGTTTTATAAAAAAATTAAGTTTATTATGTGAGCATTCTTATTTGCGGTCAAAAGTTAAGTTAAATTACTAAAATAACTTTGACGAAGTTCTGATGTAGAGAATGTGAAAATTATAAAATTTTAATAAGACCATGAAAATTCTAATTACAATTTTAATACAAAAAAAAACAACTTAAGATAAGTTTTTAAAATTTTCTACTTCAAATATCTTTTTTGTATCTTGTTATCGTTCTTGCCTTAGATTAAAGCAAAAATGTTAAGATATGTTACCCGAATAACATGCATGTGTCTACAAAACTGAGACCAATGGCCCTACTACGTGTCAGCTGCATTGTTAGGTGAGATAAAAAATGCAAGAGTCGAGCGAGAGCGACAAATTCAGCATAGTATGTCTAAGTAGTTGACAAGGCCTGCTTTTTGAAAGATGCGATAAGGAGGGTGCCATATCTTCCCATTTGCTTTAATGTAAGGTTCTGACTAGTTAAAAATTATTTTGGTAAACAATGTAGATAGACATTATCATAATAACAGTTAATATATGTGCTATATAACTGTTATTATTTTTATTAAAGAGTAGATCGTTTCATAAAAGTATTATTAAAAGCTTGTTTACTTACTGAAAAAGAAAAGCAAACAAACCTTTAAAGAAATTATCTGCAGCATAATTTTTATAATAATAAACCAAGAAATGTTTTTTTCTCATACCATTACAAAAGCTTGAGGATAATCTCCGTAATCGGGAAAATTCGAAGGTGGTCCGCGAAGATTAAATGCGGTATACGAAACACTAATTTCACTTCCGTATTGAGAACTAAAGTCTTCGACATTTTGTACAAATTGTTCAATAATATGTGGTTCCTGGTCTTCATTTTCTGCACCTTCTTTAAACCATAATAACGAAGATATTACATCCGAAGCACTTTGCATTGTTGAAAGTAGCAAACAAAAACGAATTCTCAACTCAACCGCGACGGAAATGAGCAAAACATACACAGACTAATTAGAGATACTGAGATACTACGTATAAAACATATTTTTTTTTTTTTTTTTATTTATTTCTGACTTGGAAACAAAGTCCTTCAGTCGCATACATTGTGCTTAACAAACTTAATAATAGATACATTCAAATTCATTAAAATATAAAGAAAGCTTAAAATTAAATTAATTGAAGAAAGATACATTCAAATTCATTAAGATATAAAGAAAACTTAAAATTAAATTAATTAAAGAAAATAATCACAATATACTTAATAAACACTAAATTTTCTCTATACTATTTACAATATATGTAAAGAGCGAGTTATAAAACATAGGGAATTTTAAAAGATCCTGAACGCGGCGGGGAATACTTGGTAGTGATTGGTTAGACTTATTGTTTACATTATTAATGTCATTGAATAAAATTGAACGTTGGCTATCAAATTTCGTACAGTTAAAAATTAAATGATCTAAATCGGAGTTATCTGCAGAGCAATAAGTACAGTTACTATTGGGCAAAATGTTGATTTTGTTTAGGTGTGCTGGAGTTAAGCAGTGCCCTAATCTCATTCTACATATACAGGTGACAAATTTCCTACTGCTGTACTCTTCAAAGTTATACCAGGGAGCTGATGGCATTTCTGCCTGTATCTCAGCATACCATCGACCCTTTGTCTGAGCTGTTATATTCCAATGCTCTGTCCATAGACTCTTACAGCTTCGTTTGAAATATTCATAATAGTCAGTAAAAGGCACTAGTTGGAGACTGGCATGATCCTCATGATGTCCAGCGCGTGCTACTGTGTCAGCAATTTCATTTTCCTGTATGCCACTATGTGAAGGAACCCAAACAAATTCAACAAGAATGACTGTAAATTTTAACTTCTCAATTACATTCTTTATATTATACAGTATATAATTACATTTGTAAGACATTTTCCCATTACTAAGTGCAGTTAAGACACTTAAACTATCTGATACTACAATAATATTTACATTATTTACAAAGTTATTTACATAGTTTAATGCTTGATATATGGCATAGGATTCTGCTGTAAAAATAGAACACTGGCTATTAATCAAAAAACATTTTTTAAAAATTCTTTGTGAATCATAAAATGCAGCTTTTACCACATTGCTATCTTTTGATCCATCTGTATAAATAAAATAGTAACTGGACATTTTATTTTTAAATTCCAAAAAATCTTGTTTATTTCTAATACTCTTAACATGCATATTATCTACATAGCTGTTCAATAGATTTTCAAAAGAACATGTGTAAATAGGCCAGTTATCACATTTATACAAATTCTGAGAGCTAGTCTTAACAAGAGTGAATATTGTTATTATTTCAGGTTTAGCTGCAACATCACTTAATCTTAAATTGACTGTGACAAGGGGCTGACAGATGTTGGAGATTTTATTTAATTTATCAAGCAAGTCATTATTACTGGACAATGTTTTTAAACAGAATCTCTCAGCCAAGTATAAGCGTCTTAAGAATAAAGGAGGTATGCATGTTTCAATCTCTAGTGAGTTTATTGGCGTGGAGCGCATTGCACCACAGATTAATCTCAAACCTATGTTCTGTACAATATCTAATTTTCTAAGGGTTGCACTGCTAGCACTAAGATAAGCTAGAGCACTGTAGTCAAAATGACTACGCACAATACTTTTATATAACATAGTCTATTATCTTGGGGTCTGATCCCCAGAATGTTCCCGCTAAATGTCTTAGAATGTTAATGCCTTTCATTGCATTTGCACTGATATAACTTATATGTTTGTCAAATTTTATTTTATCGTCTATGATAACACCTAAAAACTTATGCTCTTTTACAATAGGGATCATCATGTTGTTATATTTAATAATAGTGTCACTAGTATTTTTACTGAATATCAAAACTGAGCTTTTTTCCGGACTAATATCTAATTTAAGCTTATCGTGATAATATAAGTACAATTGTGTCAAAGCATTATTAATACTATTACGATTATTAATACTTATATACTTAATACTATTGAGTGCCATATCCAGATTATGACTAGTGCTATATAAAAGTAAGTCATCAGCAAATTGTAAAATATTTACATTTTCAGTATTTACAAACTTTAATATTTCTGAAGTGTACAAATTATATAATAATGGAGATAAGGTGGCTCCTTGCATTGTCCCCTTATTAATAGTCTTTGGACCATGCAATTTATTATTATATCTAACATAAACTGTTCTATTGCTTAAGAAATTGTAGAGCCATTCAAGAACCTTCCCTGGGAAACCAATACATTGCATAACTTCAATTAAAACTTGTATATTAACATTATCAAACGCCCCCTTAACATCTAGGAAGACACACACCATATTGGAATGACAAAATTTCACCTTTTTCATATCTTCTATTAAACTCACAAAGCTTTCAGAGCAACTTTTTCCTTTTCTGAAACCATGCTGAATTGATGGAATTAATTTAGTCTTTTCTGAAAAATAATCTAAACGGGTTTTCAACATATTTTCAAATATCTTTCCTAAACAAGATGACAGTGATATAGGTCTATAAGATGATGCTATATTTTTAGGTTTATTTGGTTTTAATGTAGGGATGATGCACTGAGTTTTCCATGAGTCTGGTATAATGATATCTACCCAAAGTTTGTTATAAATTTGTAATAGAATCAACTTTGCGTTTTCATGAAGTTTCTTAATTAATTGGTATGGAATATTATCCAGCCCTGGAGTTGTGTCTTTCCTGCTTTGTAAAGACATGGCTAATTCATTAAATGAAAAAGATTTAGTTAAAAGAGAGTTATCAATAGTTTCTTCAGACTTACACAAAGCTCTAATTTTCTCTACATCTAATACTGTGTTATCTACTAAATTGTTTAAAAAGCTAGGTACCCACTCATCATTAAAGTATCTGTTGTTGCTAGTACCTATTCTTTTAAATTTTTTTATGTATTGCCATATTCTTGAAAGTGGGGTCATTCTATTAAAGCTACTACATAGGTTATGCCAAGAGTTGATTCTTTCTTCCCTTATAATTCTCTTTTTTTGTGCATCTTTTCTTTTATAACTAATATAATTTTCTAAACTAGGAGTGGATTTATAATCATGGAGAGCCTGCTTAGATTTGCTCACTGCATCTTCACACTTTTCATTCCACCATGGAACTGGCTTCCTTTTTACTTTAAAATTAGTATTATTTGCTTTATATTTAGGAATTGTTTTATCTCTTAAATCTTGCAAACTACTTACAAAACTATTATATAATTCTAGGGGACTATTATTAATTATAGCTAAATGAGAGAAACAAGACTGAGATAATGTTTCATATTCAATCCAGTTAGCTTTATTATATATGTACCTTTCTTCCACAGGTGTAATCTCATATGAAGACGGATGAATATTCACCTTAAGAAATGTTGGATAATGATAACTGCCCATTGGATCATTATGTACCTGCCATTCGCATAAGTGGGCTAGTGAAGAACTCACCAGAGCTAAATCTATAGCAGACTCACGCTTATTATAATGAGGAAATGTTGTTGGAGCACCATCATTCATGATACAGAGATCATACTCGTCTATAAGATTGTACAAGCTACTACCTCTAGAATTAGTATTATAACATCCAAAAGCAACATGATGTGCATTGAAATCTCCCATGATAATATATGGCTTAGGAATCATATTAAGTATGGTTTTTAATTTATTAGAGTCAAACCTAGGACGGTTAGGTGGACTGTACACACAAACCAATGATAAATTTCCTGATTGAGATTGAATAGTAATTGCTATGTTCTGAATTGTTTCATAAAATGGAGTGTCAATAACATCATATTTTAAACCATGCTTAATAAGAATGCCTACACCGTTATGACTGTTTTCAGAATGTTTGTATATAGAATTGTAATTAGAGAAATTAGGTATACTAGATTTGTTACTTAACCAGGTTTCATTTAATAAACATATGTCAATATTTTCATCTATTAATAATTTCTGTAAAAGTGCTTTTTTACTCTGTAAGCTTTGTATGTTGTACTGTACTATGTTTATATATTTATCTAAGATCATATTAAATTGGACAAAAGTACTTCTTTTATTTTCTTGTTAGTTATAGGAGCGTTGTCTTTATTGTTACCTAGAGCTAACAAGGACTTTACAATGGCATTTATAATTATTTCATTATTTACAATAGAATTAAAATCGATCTCCACTGTCTTATTATTGTCTTTTTTATTTAAAGATGGGTACGCTTTTCTGTCATTTATAGGGGGAGGTGAATCCACAACAGTGGCATATGGCTGACGAACATACCTTTTCTTAATATCTTCCATTTTTTGTATGCGAACTGGGCAGTCCCGTGATATTGCCAAATGATTGCCGCTGCAGTTGATACAGATTACTACATCCACATCACATTCCTTGTAAGAGTATTGACCAGCACAAGAGCTACACATTTGCACGCCCCTGCAGACTTTAGCTGAGTGATTGTATCTGAGACACTTGTAACATTGCAAGACTGGTGGAATGTATTGTTGCACTTGATATCTAAATAATTTAATGTATGCATATTGTGGTAGCGCTGTGGCTGCGAATGTTACTGCTATTGTAGTTAATGGAGTATATGTATTATTCTCAGATTTTTTCATAAATCTTTTGACAGATATGATTTCCGCATCACATGTAATATTTTTATAAATATCTTCATTTGACATGTCCTTTGGTACAAATTTCAGTACACCAATTTTTTCCGTGAGGTAGGACGGAATAAATTTTTTTTAAAACAAAAACAATAAAGAATTTTTCTTGAAACATAGCCTCAAAGGCTATGTTTTAAGAAAAATTCTTCCATTTTTAGGAAATAGTTGGCAGAAACGGCGTTCTTAAAAGATACGCCAATTTTGTGTGCATTTATTCTGTGCACTCCTGTGATGCCCTTTACATTCTCGATAAATATGTTTGTTAGATGAATGGGATTTTTATTGCCGATCTTTTCATTCTCTGTAGATTCTACGTATACAACAAAGTCACCGGTGCTATTCTCTGGGAATTGTCTTTTATAGTTAGGTTTTGTAAAAATTTTATACATATCTGAACTTTTGCTGTTGTAAGTGTGGTCCAATTGAGCAAATTTTCGTTTCTTTTTCCCTTCATTTGGGTCCTCGCCTTCATTGGGAGGACCCATTTTAGGAATTAACTATTAAATTAACTCTGAATTCAAGCGAAAATTCAATAAAAAATAATAAAAATATCGGAGCTGAATTTAAAGTTGCCGCTCACTTTGACTTCCCGCCAAAAAGTCTATAAAACATAAAACAAGGCAAATACTTAGACAAAGAATCCTGTAGACTTGGCATGAGTTTTGACAGCTAAGTGTAAGAAGGATAGGTGTATACAGATACCCATAAGAGTGAAAGAGTACTCATTATAATTTTTGTCCTTGTCAGAGTTTCACTTTTCGCTTATTTGACACAAAATTTTGGTGTCAAAGAAACGAAACAACAAACTGTTGGTGATAGTAAATATTCAAAATATTTGTGTTTACAAAGTGTTGTTATCAGTGTGTATAACGTACAAGTGTTGGAAACTATATCCTGCTTGTGATTGTTACAAAGCATTGTTGTGTAATCGGCTGTAAAAGCCGTAGCTACCGAAATTGCGAGAAAATAAGTTATTACTCGTAAGTACGAAAACTACTTTAAATTAGTATTTTATTGGCATTATACAATAAAGTTTAGATTAAAATCGTATAATATGGGATCTCAAGCTTGATAGAAAACTAAAAAAATCATGAAAATTTGCTTACGAAAATATTGTTATTGTCCAATTATTGTCATAGAAATTCGACCAAATTTAGTAGTTTAGTTGTAGTTGTCAATTGCTATATAATTTGACTGTCGGAACGTCATTTTGTAGATTTCTTATTTTTCTGGATTATACTGCATTATAGGGATACCAGTAATATAATTTGAAGCAGTCCTTGTTGTTGGGTAAATACAAAGATTTAAGTTATCTTAATGTTTCAGATTTCCAGGACATAATATTCATGGATATTCAAGCACGTCCTACTGGTCAATCTGTAAATACCTACCATGAAAAGGACATTGCCAAAAACGTATCACACTAGGTATTTTCGTTTTACCGTGCTATAAAAACCAATAAATTCTTGGAATTAACGTTGTCGTTATTTATTTACATTCACGGATATTCAAGCACGTACACTATAAAACAATAAATACTTTGAATTGTATGTGTGTGTGTGTGTATGAGTGTGTATATGTGTGTGTGTGTGTGTGTGTGTGTGTGCGTGCGTGCGTGCGTGTGTGTGTGTATTAATGTCTCATTCTCATGCTCTGACAACTTACTCATCACTCTGTACTATATCTACTCATAAGTGTTCAGTTTATTAAGACCAGCAAAATTGAGTCAAGTTCACGAATTCACAAATATATTTGCTACTACCAGGGATTTGAACTCGGACTGCTTAATGTGCTAGCTATCTTTACAGACCACTCCACCACGGCGCACTTTAAAAATCCTATTGTCGTCCATCCAGTCATGAGAAGGGAGATGAACTCGAGAGTACACACATTTTTCAAACATTTCAAAATAAGGCAAATCATAATATTATAAACATTTAATGGGGTAATATTTTTAAAAACCCGGCCTCTTCTGTTGACTTCAGTCACTTCTGTCACTGTCATGTCAACTCTTAGTCTATCCCTTACAGGGTGTACGCCTAAGGTGTACGCGGATGCCCAGTCTACTGGATTCTTTGTCTAAGGGCAAATACAAGTTTCCTCTTCTTGACTGACACTGACTGACAAACAGTCATAGAAAACATGACATGACACTACTGAGGCGCGTTCCAAGCTTGTTTCAAGCCTACATGCCTACAACTTTTTACTCAGTTTCTCTAAAGAAAATAGGTAAAACTGGCGGCTACAATACCAAAAAATAGTGAATACAACTTATTTTACAACAAGTAACTTTTGAATGTTTCTGTATCTACCTGTCTATTTCTAACTCTCTGCGCAAGTAATTGAATACGTCAGTCACGTGATCACGACGGTCACGTGACCGTCTAATACGTGTGCTCTAGAGGTTATAAAGGCACAAATAGGAAGAAAGCGGCTTCTAGGATAATTTTTTTGTCTTCACTTTGTATAAGTAGTGTGGCCTCTAGTTTTACCTATTTTCTTGGTTTCTTCCAAGTTGTTGTAAAAACACATGTTGAGAGACTTCATTTTTAATTCGATCCACCGTAGATTTTTTTGTTGGGTACTTTAAGAACATTTTCACTTTACTTTGGCAAAATGCTAATCCTTGAATGTTATGAACGCCATAAATTAAAAAGTAGAAGAACTTTTTACTCCGTAGTATCTCTAACTAGTCTGTGGGTGGTACTATCTCTATCTAACTAACTAGTCTGTGGGGGGTGTTTGGCGGGAAATCATGGTGGAAGACACAGAACACAGATGTGGTGGAAGTCTAATGCGCCCTCCACACTCTCGCCGAGAACCCCCGAGAACACCCGAGAAGCGAGAGTGTGATGGTGATTAGTTTCTCGCGTTCTCGTTCTCGGGCTCGCCTGTTCTCGGCTCGGTGTCGGTTTTTGGCCCTCTTCAAAGGGTTTCTCGGGCGAGAAAAGAGAACCGTATCACCATGAAGATAGAATTAAGAATGGAGTCATTAGTCAAATGAAAAAAGTGAGGGCAAAAATTTTGACAACCCTTGACATTTCATGACATTTCTTGACATTGCTAGAGAGGCCCTGTCTCTTTCTAGTAGGGTGCCTGTAGCATAAATTAATCACGGACAGTCTTGTGCCACGGGTAAGGTCTCACGTGCTCCCACGGTCCTAAGATATAGGGAGTTAAATGAGACACGAGAGATCCGTGCAGAACAATTTATTAAATGGTGGTATAATGCCCAATAGCGTGTACTCCCCTGGTGGTAGCCGGAGATGGTCTCGGTGAGGGTCGCTCGGTGGGACGAGTTAGGGCGGCTTGTACTGCTGCTCACTGTAAGTCCAGCCCTGGGCGGAAGTGAAATAGCTGAGGCGACAGCGGCTACCTTAGCCTAATCTTGGACCCCAATTAGGGGTTAAACACATTAAATAAATAACTATTATTGCACACGATTATCAAATTAGTTAATTAGTATTAGGTAGGTCTTGTCGGTGCTCAATTTACTTAGCGAACCACGCAAGCGCAAAACCGAATCACCAAGCCTTTGTTTGCGATTCCTGACTCGATCGAGACTGCCCGGCGACGCAGGCGCAATCTATCGGAGATTGCCCGCAACAGTCGTACGGTCACTAAAATGTAGCTTATCAACGTTAATATGGAGCGCTAAAACCTATTGATAAATTTAGGAGGCGAACTCTAAAGAAATATTTCAATTAGATGAGCTTCCTTTATATCTTAATTTATGTAATATTTATAAATAGTGTAATCTGATTTAATTAAAAAAAAATTATGTATGTAGGTCGGTAAAATATGTATGTGTAACGTTACACTTGAACTTCGTTACGTTAATAAAACCACAAGTTGAAAATAATTTGAGTTTTGAGTTTTCCATGACAAAGAATCAAAATTCATAATAATTACTTTAAACTTTTTTTCCTGCGTGCCTTTTAGCACGGTAATGTTATCTATTTTCGGCTCCCAGGAAAAAAATCAGCAACCGAAATACGAGGATTTATCGCTTCTGTGACTCTTGTTTTAAGAGGCACGTTACAGTTTATTATATAGCTTATCTCATGTCACGTCAACTCATAGACATTAAATTATTCTTGTTTTTTAGGTGCTAAGCATACATTTAAGGTTTTCCGGTTAGCAATGCTATAAAAATACATTGTGTGGTATACCGATCTAGCCGTTCTTGAGTAATGATAATAGGGCCGTAATGATGCGCAACTTACCAACTTACTACCAGACTTTCTTTATATTGATAGATATTACGGCTGAAAGCCGAAGTGCGGTTTTTTATACAACAGAAGAAATTGTTAGCTCTAGTAACTTTCCGTGAATTAGTTACATAAGTAACAGCTACTGCCTAAAAAAAAGTAAGTTTAGTAGCACTTGGTTTTTAGTATAATACAGGCTGTAACATGAAGGGTACTTAAACATGGTACCCTACATGTTACAGCCTGCATTATATGTAATATTTGGGGTGTTTTAGGCCATCAATATAAACAACTTTTTGACGCCGTCATGGTGGAGTGGTCAGTATAGCTACCTACACATGAAGCCTTTCGGGTTTGAATCCTGGTGCCGGCAGATATTTGTGCGACGAACACGAATATTTGTTTGCGAGTCACGGTTATTATATATTTATTTAAGTTTATTTATAAAAATATCTAAAGCTATTAATTTATATTGAAAAAATGACCGTTATCTACACTTACGTGCAATAAAATCGACCCAACTCGTCGGTTTCGATTCGACATTTATCGGTATATAAAAAGAAGATTAGGCAAACAAAACTTGTAAATATAATTCAAATCAAATCAAATAATTTATTGCATTCATGAATGTAAATAACAGATGTTCACAAACAACACCAGCACATCATGGTGCCCATTTGGGCATAGCATAATCAAGATAAAAGTGTAACGGACTAGATTAGAAATTATTCATACTATATTAACTTAATTCGAATGTATATTTCTTACGCTTTATTTAACCTACTCTAAACATCGATAAATGAAGTGTTGGTGACTGTACTATTCTTGATGTATATAATATTAAATTATTATTATCGGCTCCTTCGTGCACCGCGTTCGTCAGGTCCGCCACAGATTATATCCTCTTCCCAAACGTCACTTCTCTATTCCACCACAGTGCGCCAAGGAGACGACAGCCATACATCCGACGTACACTACATCTCTTCCTTGTTTTAATAAGTTATTTTTAACCAGTAAGTAGTTTTCAACTAAAACAATTTATTTTACACAACTTCATTGGTATTTTAAACTTCCGTCTCTTATCAACAACAATAATTACAAACTAAAATGAGTTCTTACTTCGCTTCCCTATTTTCAACCTTTTATTAATATTTTACGCTTCCTTCTATAATCAACAATAACAACAACAATAATTACAAATTTAAATCAATACATCTTTATTTTCAATTTATACTTTTACCTTATTAAAAACCGTCATAAACTTTCATCACTTCACTAACAATATTATCCTATTTGTTAAATTTTACAACACAGAAATATTTAGGATAAACTCTATTAACTATTTCCCATAATATCTTTTCCATCCAATACTTCTTATTAATTTTCTAAATCATCCTTCATTACTTGCCATTCCCTTTCTACTTTTTTAAAACGTATAATATTACGTCGCAGATTTTATCTAGTTTCGTCATTCTATATTGTAATGACTCCCCTTGAAAGTTAATTTAACTTATAAGTTCAAAAATCAAAATACCTATTATTTAGTTAGCTTTGGTCTCTCGTCAAATTAAAACTTGCTACTCCCTTTCTCTTGTACGTATATTCACTATTTTTTCTTTATACTTTCTTTTTGTACTGTAGACGTTTACTGTTTTACTGGCGATCATAAGAATCTTATCCCTAACTTCCTTTGCAAGATTTTCCAGATTATCTTCACGTTTTATTTAGACCACCGAACCTTAGATCTCATAGATCCTTTTATACCAACCGCTAACGCATGAACAGGATCTAGCTTAGGCTTCAAATACAAATCATTTATTGCATTTCACATGTCATGTAACATCTTTTTAAGTTTTCAGGAATTAAATGTTTATCCTCGTGATTTGGTCCATGCCCAATGAGTGAAACATCCCCACCAAAATATTTGTATATTTAACTTTCATAGAAACAACTTTTTACTTCCTGAATATCATGATCCTGTAGAGAATTTTCTTCAATATCCTTCAGTGGCGCTGTAATCTTTACTATATCTATCTGCTATAGGTACATAAAATCAAAAGGGGCCGGCCGGTAAGAGCCTCAAGTAACACTTGGTCACACACAAAACCACATCTGGCGGCATGGGCCATACAGCAGATAAAAAATATCTTCACCATACCAAAGTTAAAATGCGGCGCATTTTAACTAACCCACCTACTAAATTCTAATACTTCTTTTTTATTGGTTACAGTAATGGCGCTCACATTCCGATAGTTATGTTTTCAAACACAGATTTTTTTTTACATTGAATTTAAACTAAGACATCATCTAAGGCAGACTTGGATCCGCAAAACATTTTCTTTAATGTTCTCATCATAAACGCCTATTAAATAATTAAAGGCATTTTTTATTGAATGAAAATTTTCCTAACTTTCACTCTACAATTAAGAGATGTTACAACAAAATTTCCAACGAAGCCATTCTTTTAAATGAACATAATGCTACATTTTAGATAATGTATCTCATTGTAGGTGTACAATAAAGTGTAAATAAATAATTCCCCACATTCTTGCAGTACTGACATGAATTGTGGCGCCCAATCAGAAGCCTTTTATTATTTTATTTTGTCATTATTTTATTTTTAAACTCCTTTATTTGGCCTTAGCAGCCATAGGAATCCTTTCAAATTGAACAACATTGTTTACAAATTTCATTCATCTAAGTATAGCTATGTAACAAACCATCGGGATCTAGAATGTCATCGATATCTATCTAGATTTTTTTTAATTTTGGGAATGTCCTTACATTAAGGATTTTCGCCGTTTCCAATTCGATTAGAAAAACCCTGAAAGCCACAGCTATGGTGATTTTGCCTAATAAATGCCTGAGATTTCTCTCTAGCTTTTTCTATATAAAAAGGTCAAATAAATGACTCCATTCCGCCGCCAGCTTGTTTTGTGTACAATTAAGCCATACTTTGTCATATATTTAATTGATATTTGCAACACTAATCATTAAACGTTTTCACTTCGTCTTACAAAGCAAATTACCAAAATCTAATCACTATCTAGGTTGAAAAACATAGGTAATAAATATCAATATCAGTATGCTGTTCATTAATGTTCCTTATCAATATTTTCTTAAACAATGCGCAACATTCTTCCTTCCTAAATTCTGCTATTAGAAATAACCGGCTTGTCCGCAAATATACACGTCGTCTCTTTTGGAGAATAATTCTTATTGACTTATGTCCTTTAGATCTGCTATCTATATCATTAACTTATTCGTTCTTCTTTTGCGTATTTTTTTTTTTTTTTTTACTATTATTGTAGTTCTAAGTGTTTGCCTTTGCAATACTATCATCAAATTCTTCTATTTGGTCGAGCAGGTATTTGACTCTCGACTTACACAAATTTACTAAATGAGCTTACTGCCTTTAGACGCAGTAGAAACCTTTGAAACTTTTCTTATCTTAATGTCCTAAAAATATGTCCTTCGTCCTTCCACTCTCTTACCTTGCTTAGGTGCGGAATAATAACCTATCTTATACAGAGCTATTTTAAAACCATCCTTTCATCAGTAGAAACATCTGAATAAAAACCTACTTCTTGCAGTTCGGGTCCACCCCAATGCAATAAACTAGAACGCTTCTGACAAATACCCATATAAACTGCTTCTGAATATATGGGGTTCCAACTTCATTTCCAACGTTCTCGCCTGGTAACTACATAAGTATTGAATTAACATTTTTGCTACACGTCAAATGTGTCATTATTTAGCCTGTTCACCTGTTCACAGAAGGATGATATTTAAATACAAGCCAATAAATAGGCGCCACCTATTTATGACCCATATCATCCAACAAACTTTCCATTCGCCATGCTTCTCATATCCTATTTTAACATTAGCTTCCAATTTACAATTTTAACATCATTAGAAGTCATCAACTTCCAATCAAGCCAATAAATAGGCGTCACCTATTTATGACTCATATCGTCCAACCACCTTTTCGTCCTTCATCCTTCCCATATTCTTTTTTAACATCATTAACTTCCAATTTACAATTTTAACGTCATTAGAAGTCATCAACTTCCAATCAAGCCAATAAATAGGCGTCACCTATTTATGACTTTTATCGTCTAGCCACATTTTCGTCCGTCATCCTTCTCATATTATGTTTTAACATCATTAGCTTCCAATTAACAATTTTAACATCATTAGAAGTCAACAATTTCCAATCAAGCTAATAAATAGGCGTCACCTATTTATGACTTATCGTCTAACCACAACATCATTACTTCACTTACCTACTTTTTATTTTACTTGCTTAATCATTCATTTCTTCATCATAAAGCCAAATTTAATGGAAATAACAAGTCTGTACAAATATGATATTGTAAATAATAATAATTTTAAAACCGCGCTTATTTATTACTAGCGAGGCAGTGGCTAGTATCTCATTTTTACTTTCTTGTATACGTAGTATGGATAGAGGAAGCCCTGCAATCGCCAAAATAATCAACCTCGAGACCCCGACGGATTCACTCGTTCCGGACCTCCCCGAGTCCAAAAACACCGATCCCAGAACCATGTCCGCGCGTGCGTCCGTGTGCCCGTGCGTCTGCGCGTCAGCACGACAACCCGAGCACGCCTCAACCCACCGCAACCAAATCTAACACGCACGCACGACACATAAACACAAGGTCTCCATCAAGCCCCGAGTCGTCTCTGGCACACGAGAAAGTCAAGGGAAGACCACTCCCAATTTTTACAGTTTATATTAATATAAGTAGGAAGTAAAATCTTTTTAGTATATTTTTGTATATGCTACTTTTTAGATTATAATCTACTAACTGATCAATTTATTAATTGTCTTTGGACTTCAGCAAAACATATTCAAATGCCAATTTTACAATCAACCATCAGGACCCAACCAGGAATTGAACACAGGACCCAGGCTTTACCATAGCTAATAAGCGTTATATTTTTCTTTTTGCAATAGAGAACAATTATACATGACATTAATTAAAAGGTCCAATTAAATACCATCAAAATGTAAACAAAATTATGAAAAACGTCACATAAATAGTATATAGATAAATAGTAACGAAAAAAACTATTCGATACTAAATATCATATTTTAACTTTGTAATAAATTATTTCCAACTTCATTATTAACTGTTGTTAAATATTGTGTTATTCCTGTAGCCTGATACAAATTAATCATGATGAACAAAAATAACAAACTTCTCTTTCTAGGTAGGTACACTAAAAATTAGTTGGTAAGTATGTAATTTTGTTGGATACTTCATATTACCCCGACAAAAAAAAATTTCAAGCTGTTACAGATTTGACTTCTGCAACTAAGAAAATCCATTGAATTTGTATCTATATTTCATCATTACTACTGATATTTGCGAATAGTACTTACAGTCTCGTCGCCAAAATGTACTATTCTTGATGTATATAATATTAAATTATTATTATCGGCTCCTTCGTGCACCGCGTTCGTCAGGTCCGCCACAGATTATATCCTCTTCCCAAACGTCACTTCTCTATTCCACCACAGTGCGCCAAGGAGACGACAGCCATACATCCGACGTACACTACAGTGACAATAGACTAATTACTTCGGAAATCCTGGTTTCTCATTTTTGCGTCATACGGCATTTTGGTGACTATACAGAATGTTAAAATTCAATTGATTCATTGTATATTCAATAATTGATGATGCCTGATGCCCTTAAAATTATTTCCCCAAACATTTTAGCTCTCTGTATTAACTGTACCTATATTATCAAGAAAATTTTTACTAACCAATTCAAGGGTTGCCTTTGAAAAGTGATTGAGTAGTGGTTTTATTGAAAAAAGGGCTTGAAGTTTGACATAAGCAGTTGCCTTGAAAGTTTCGGTGTCTTGAAAGTGGAAGCTACATATTTTCAAATTCATTAAAATTTTGTTTTTAAAGACACAATAGACAACCATATGGTCCGTCGCTTCGGAAATCTAAAAAGAAAAGAAAATTTTATGTATACAAGTTAAAAGTGTATATAAATATTTATGTACACTTTTAACTTGTAATCAAATAGCATATTAAAAACTATCATTTGATAGATTTTTATATGCTATTTGATTACAAGTGCAGAAGAGCGCAGCCACAATTTTATTAATACTGTCTGTCTGTGTGCAATGTATCTGCGTTGCATGTTAGTACATGCAAATGTGAATGATAAACATTATTACACTAGTACAATCCAATCAATACTCTCATTATCTTTTTCTCAAATAAAATAATTACATTACACAAATTACATATTTTATTTGTAAATAAACATTTCGAACTAAAAATGGGTAAAACTATTTATGTATTTTATCTATGTAATAGTTATTTCAAAGAATTAAATAAAATAATCTATCAATTTTGATTGCCATTTATAAAAGGAATGGATAGAAAGGGATATTATTTCCTTATAATTCCGGAAATCCTAGTCACCCTAGTCATTTGTTTACAAATATTTGAATAAGTAAATTATGTACAAAAATTCATTAAATTCTAAGATAGGATTAAATACGAGTATCAGAAATTTCTCCCTCTTATGGAGTTTTGCAAAATAACGCTAATAATCTGGAATTACGGGTGAAAAATGAAATTTATAGATTGAACAATATTATATGCAATTATGACACTTACAAGTGAAATTCACACTGCATCCTCAATACTACTCACTTCTACCAGCACGAAATAACTATATATGTATAATTTTGTACTATTTATCCTTATTTTAAACTAAAAAGCCGTACCAAAATCGCGAGTCGATATTTATGAATATGTCAATTACGACAATTTATGTCATGTTGAGATTTCGGGACATTGACACATGAAGAAAGTGCTGCCATTACATAAATCCTTTCATTTCCCATAAGTTATAGAAATAATCACAGTGATGATTTTCAAAATAAAATACAAACCTAAACATTAAAAGTAAATATATTATATTTATTTCTTTCATTGATAATAAATACTGATAATTGAATACAATATGTTAAGTTTTTAGCTACTTTTCTACTTTTGTTTTAGAAAGATGGCGAAATACTGGGGAAATCTTGTATCTATGTAGTCGTGTTTAGAAAGAGATGACGACAATTTCTAGAAAGAGAAATGTGTAATTTGAAATGTCAAGTATTGTCAAAATTTTTGCCCTCACTTTGTTATTTTGACTAATGACTCCATTCTTAGTATAAGCTCCTTGCGTATCACACTCTCGTTTGTTCTCGTTCGGCCTCACTGCGACGTAGGAAGTGATTTCCATCACCTGTGTGTGCTTTGCATTTATTATTTTATTAATATGAGCTTTGAAACAGGGCTTGTCTAAATAATTAATTTTATCTACACTCATGCTTTAAATCTTCTTTTTAAAACATTGATTTTGCTTCTAATTTTTTAATAAAAGTTTGTTCTTATTTTTAATCAATTCCTTAAATATCTCTTGTTTTAGGAATTAATTAAAATTTACTAAAAGAAAATAAAATGCAGCCCAGCGCCATCTATTGACTTAAGGTTAAACTGTCATCACAAAAAAAGTTCCCATAACGTTACATTAGATAATTAGTTATGATAATCAATCCTAGATGGGGTGTGAATGTTCCCATATGAATTTGAATCTTAAACATATACATATAGAGCATAGTTTCGTTTACAATCAATAAATATTTTATGCAATCTTCTGAATACAAAAATACCTGTTCCTCGGTAACGTGGATTAGGTACGTACTGGTATCGGTATATAAAAATACCTAATCCACGTACCTAATCCAATATTTAGGCCTCAAGCCTAAACGCAAGTGAGAAGGTCGCGTGAGCGTAGATACCATCTCGTTTCTCGGGTCAAGTCTCGGCGAGACTTCTCGCGTGAGTCTGGAGGGCCTATTATAATTTGTCTAATGACTCCAGTCTTAATCTATCTTCGTGGCTTCATGCAATGGCCACCTTTACAATCTTTAAAAATAGTCTGTGATTTGTGATTTCTCTCTTCTTACTCCTAGTCTGTGGTCAATGTCAAAATGGCAGCAGGGCCTATTGCTGAAAGAAATCAAGGTATTTATATTTTTGTACATCAACTAATGATTTTTTTATTAATTTATTCACGGTCACGTCTAAATTCGGTATAAATGTTTCAGTATTTAGCGCTTCGACAAAAAATATTCTATTTTCTTCCACTATTTCTAGGTTATCTTGTCACTTTTTTCAGTACCCAAGCATTCTGCTGTTTGTTGTTATTCCTTTAAAATTTAATTTTGTTAATTTCTGTGAATCCTGTTAATATTAAGCCGACTCTTAGCTGTTGTTATTCGCGTATTTGCATTTTTTCCAAACATGAGAAGTTTTTGTGATTCTAATTGATATATTTGCACGAATATGACAAATATACGTACCAACTTAAAGACCAAACACGCGTTTACGCTTACTTTTTTGGTTGCACATCAAAGGTATCAAATAAGGAGAATATTTGCTTAGACACTCGGCTCACTCCCAGTCGCGCGCGCAATTATACCAAGGAGGTAGAAAGTTTTCGACAATATACCCAGATGGATTGGTCAAACGAACTCATAATGCGATTTTTGGAACTTTACCAAATGCACCCTTGTATTTGGGACCCCAGAAATGCTTATCATAAAAATAGACACCGACTGAATGATGCATGGCTTGATATTAAAAATAATCTTGGAGAACCTTGTACTTTAGAAGATTTGAAAAAGAAAAGACAATCTCTGATGGCTGCATACAGGGGGCGCAGAACTAAAATTAAAAAAACAGAAGATTCTGGCACAAGTGATGTATACAAACCTGTTTGGTTTGCATACTCTTTTATGGACAGTTTTTTGGGATCTATCTACAAATACACTCCTTCTGTGAATACTGAAGTAAGTATTAAAAAAATATTTGGTGATTACTTTTATTTAGTTCATTAGAAGGTTTAAGTACAAGTTATGTTAACATATCAGTGGTGATAGCAGTAAACAAAAATTTCTTATTGTTGCGCTTGTTGAAACCTAATAAGAATAAGCCACTTGTGCAAAGATGGGTTTTCAAGTGTAGTCACTTGTGCCAAAACACTTTTCATTATACATTTTTAGTAGTGTCCTGGGTATGGTTTCAACTTAGTGCATATCCACCAACACCCCTAAATACATAACATAAGTTACCACCATAGTTTAAAAACATACAGTGGTTCAATGCCTTTGAATTTGAGAAAAATCTGGCTTTTGTCTAGACAGTAAGCAGTAGACATACAGTGGACCAGCATCCACTGAACGAGTGTATGGCAGTTCGGTGGCAACACTGCACCCCTTTTTATCCTCATCCCCCTCACAATTGCACTCTCAGACGTGATCATTGGCTGACTGTAAGAACTAATATAGACAGAGATAGCATATTGCTTCCATACGGAAGTGGTTGATATTGGTAGTAGTAATGAATTGTTTTCTATTTTATACCTTACTAAGCTTTTACACGTTATGTTGTCCGCGTGGAATAGTTACCTACTTTGTGTACTTATTCACACTCATATTTCCTATAAATATTCATAAAGTAAACATCACAGAAAACAGAAAGAGGTCTGTTTTCTGTGGTAAACAAAGACAGATTTGTTTGAAATAGGAGATGGAATATAGTATGGAAGTCATACAAAGCCTGAAAGTATTAACTGTTATACTATTTTAAATTCTTCATTAAACAAGTAACTTTTTAAGATGATTAGCATAATAACGTGCTAGGTATTTTTTTTCACTATGGTTTAAAGTTAGAGGTAATAATTTTTTTAGAACAAAAGCAGATTTTTAGATTATGGAATAATTTTGTGTTTACAAATTTTTTTTTTTTTTTTTTCCCCCTCCTTATATCAGCAATCGGCTTCCAAGCCATAATCTGATTTGGTCTTTTTATAGAGGCTATGTTGGTTGATGTTCCATTATACATCATCCCAAGAATCAGTTTCGATGGTCTAAATCTAATATTTGCCACCTTTTGAGTCTGTTTACATTCTCCCTACTGTCTAGAAGATTTTTTGCAAGGTCATTTGTGTGTGTTTTCAGTCGGTTCTTATATCTCTTGCTCGCTGTGATAAGAGCTTCCCAGGGAAGCTGTTTACAAATGCATAAATATTTTTTCTGGGCTTTTAGACATTTATTTCAAATATTTTAAGATTAATTATTACGAAAACCCTATACTTCATTGATGGTGCAGTAGTTTAAGATATAAATAAATAAAACAGATAAAGAAAATGTTTTAATTTTTAGAAATATTGTAAAAAAAAGCAAGTGCATGAATATTAAAAATACAAAAAAACTCGAAATCTATAACTTTTACCGAGGCATTTAATTTGATATGTGGTAGATCACGATGCGCCCATCTAGGATCCACAAGTTATCTATGACTTCCTGGACATCCTGTATACATTCCATAATTTTTTTTACTCACCATCATCGCTAATAGTGCCCTGACTACCAATTGGAAAACATTTAGTAATAGTTACTGTCAACCTTGGGTTAATACCTATAACAAAAAAATTTTCTACCTGCAAATGCCTATTAACAGTATATAATTTTCAGGTTGAAGATGATCAAAATGATTCAGATGACAAAGAAGAATTTTCACAAGACGATACAACGAGTCCAGGATCTATCCAGACAACCACAGCAACAGCATCCAGGTGGAAACAGTACGGTCCTCTTGAGCTTCGGCGTACCAAACACCATATGGATCAAACCGTTGATTTCCAAAAAAGCATATCACAGAAGCAGCTTAATGAAGAAGAGGATGAATGTAGTATTTTTGGAAAACTTATAGAGAAGAAGATGCGTAAACTTCCTGAACATCGTAGAGATTTAATGATGACCAAAATAAATGAATTATTTTATAAAGAATGCCATCAACGACGCAGGAAGAGTTCACCTTCAAGAATTCAACGGGAAGCCCGTAACTCGGAAATAGTAGATCCCCTTGCAACAGATTACTATGAAGATGCTGATGATACATGCCCTGGATTCTCTAAGGAAGTCATCATCAAATTTGAGTCAGAATCTTCTCTACAAAAATACTACAAGGGCAATGGCTCTACAGTGTCTGAAGAGAGATAAGACCATTTATCAGCCAACTATGTAAACACAAATTGAAACTATAAGTAATGAATGACCATTTATAAAGGTCAAGCTGTAGAAATTAATAAATTTCTACTCTTTAAAACTACAAATGGTTATACTATTTTTTATTTGTATTACTGATTACTACTGTAGTTAATTTCTTCACTTGAAATTTCTGTATTATTAAAGTTTTATTCAGTCAAACATGAAACTTTATTTTAAAACCTAAATATAATCCCTCTCATAAAGCAAAACAGATTTCTTATGATTTGATTCTTTGAGCAATTTGACATCTTGAAGAGATAAACCAAGCACCTGAAGTCTAATGCCGATAAATGCAAACTAGCCAGTCAACATTTTCAAGAATTCTAATTCCAATTCTTGAAATTGTTTCTCCATATTTTCCCTGGAAAACAACAATATTGATATATCATTTTAATGTTCATAGTAGAACACATATAGATCATAGTAATGAACAAAAAGATAGGAGAGAATCGCAGCAACATTATCGTCGTGCCACTAAATACTATACTAAGTATATGTGAGTAGGCTATAGTATAGTGATATTATCGAGACGTGTGTGACGTGGAGACAACCCTATAGGTAGGTAGGTACGTAGTTCAGTCCTGTATTGATAAGTGACTGGTTAGAGAGAGAGATGCATAGAGGGGCGCCGCTTCCTTCGAGGCCAGTTTAATTTAAATCTGTGAGAATATTGGATCGCGCCGCCACCATCGCCACTTTCGTCGCTGATTACGAGTCCGCGGCCTAACGTCAACATTTTGAAACACTTAATTAACTACGTTACGGTGTCCTTTTAATACAGTTTCAAAGTGATTATAACCTTCTTTAATGCACTTTGTTTTTTTTTTACATGTTTAAAAATATTGATCTCTCAGTTAAGTTCTAGAAAACTTCAGTTTTATTTTAGTTATAATTATGAGGTAGGAATATTTTTACAATAGCATTTAAAAGAACTATCCTAGCCTTGTTTGCGAATTACTGTAACTCTGATTAAAATCATTTTAATTTTGTGTCAGTTTTAATCTCAGAATACAGAAGTTTTTAATCGAATTTAAATTAAATTTTTTACATTAAAATTAATTCAAAAGCCGATCCGAAGCAATCTTTGTATAAATATTGTACAATTTTCTTTTTTCAGATGCTACAATATATGTGGGAGGACTCGATGATAGAGTGTCGGAGACATTATTATGGGAACTTTTTGTTCAAGCGGGGCCTGTTGGTAAGCATCTTATTGCTCAGTATAAATCATTGTTTATTTTACTTACCAAGATTTTGATTTTGTTATAAAGTAGATACATCATACCAATTATAAATTAAAGTAGATTACATCATTATTTTTGATAGGACTAAGACACTAATTTGTAATAACACAACACTGAGAGCGGCCTCTCTAGCGCCGCGCGATCTGCCCGTTGGCTTCGAGGCCGGGTCGGCGTCCGCCGTCGCTGTCTTCGAGGCCGTGCCCTTATAGCTAACAGGCTATAAAATAAATTTCTATTTCAAAGTAAAATAAAGCGGTATTTTTACATTATTTTTCAGTCAATGTTCACATGCCAAAGGACCGTGTGACGCAAACACACCAAGGGTATGGCTTTGTTGAGTTCATGGGTGAAGAGGATGCCGATTATGCAATCAAGGTAATATTTAGTTCCTATAGCACTAGCTAATTTTGCTTTTTAGATTTTATATCCTTATGACGTTAATATTTTTCCTATTCGCACGAAGCGATTTGCTTCCTTTTTACGGCGAAGCCAAAAGGAAGAGTTAGAGAGCTTTTAGCAGTCTATGAATTTAATTATTTATTTATTTTTTATTGCAAGTCAAATATCGAAAGATGTTACAAAAATATTGGTCGAGTACAAGTGACGCCCTGCTAGTGCATAGAAAACATGAAGGACAATTATTGCCTCTTAATAAATCATAACAGCCTTTATAATTCGACCAACTGCTGGGACACGAGGCCTCTCCTTGTAATTGAAAGAGGTTTAGGGAGTAGTCCACCATGGTTGCCCAATTAATGTTGCGGATTGGTAAGTGAAATGAAAACTAAATGGAATATCATTAATAATTTCAGGTGATGAATATGATAAAACTCTACGGCAAACCTGTGAGAGTTAACAAAGCATCTGCCCATCAGAAGAATTTGGATGTAGGAGCCAATGTGTTTATAGGAAACCTGGATCCAGAAGTAGATGAGAAATTATTGTATGACACATTCTCAGCATTTGGAGTTATATTACAGACACCAAAGGTAAATTTATACTACTACACACTAACTATAAATAAAATTAACTTCTTTTCTAAGAAGTTCACTGATAAAAGGAAGATAAGAGTTATTAACATGCAGGACAAATTCTTGGCATAATTAGGTCCTTACCTGACTGTTGGTGCGTTTTCTGATCTTTACCTGCTACTGGTCCCAGTTGCTATCATTTGTACCTATCAAATCATATTCAATGTCAATATGTTACACCCCCAATTACTTTTCTGGCGCATAATCTATATGGTAGGGGTCTAAAGAGTGACTGTGCTCAGCAAGTAGATAATAATCTTCCATCCATCCACTTCACGGCACACCTGAGCCTTAGAGGCTACTCTCAGGTCAGCTGGTCCCTTTCGATTCGACCTCTACAAATACTAGACCGGAGGTTCCCAACCTTTTATGGGCAACCGCCCCTTTATAAGAAAAACAAAATGGTTGTCTGTAATAACGTCATACACAAGCCGAACGCCTAGGCCGATCGTGCCTCTCTGTCTCTTGTTCCGCGCTCTCGCTTGCACGCTCAGGCGGAACGTGACAATGAGTTAAGCTTTTTCATGCTTGCAGCCGGCGTTCATCTATTTATGTTTCACTGCGTAAAACACGTCTTTACTAACCAACTTGCATAGACTTGTTAGTGACAGTCCTAAACCGAATCAATTGGTTTATACTTAATGCTTATTTAAATGTTGTAATGTTTATTTACGCCATAATAATAAGATAAACATTTTAGACACTACGTAATTTTTTTTTATGGAAATAGAGGTATTATCAAAGTATTTAATTTTTTTACATTTCTAATTAGGTAGGTGTTACGTTTCGACCATTGATTTTCATAACGCCATTTTTCACCCCCAGCGGCCACTAGGGGGTGGTTTCGCCCCATTGGGAACCTATGTACGAGCTAGACGATCGTGTGAAATATTTGTCGATAAGAAACCCGCTTCGGGAAGTTCACCCTACAGACTAGACGTCTTAGAGATCGTCTAATTTAAAACAGAACTTTAAACTTGTTCTGACGGTAATTTTAAGAGTGATCGAAGCAGTAGCACGCTTCTATCTCCCATAAAAGTACCGTCATCATCAATCGCCGGCGACTGAATCAACTGAATGACCAATGACTATAGCAAATTTGAGTGTGTTGCATCTGTACACTGATTGTGCACGTAAGAATAAGTCAATGCAGGGGCGTTCAGTTTTAGATTTGACGATCTTAACTTAAAAAGAAAATAAGTGTCTTGTTTGTATTCGATTTAGAAATGTATGATAAAGTTTTGTATCAAAATTTGGAGTAAGAAAGAAATCATAAATCAACAGCTTTAATTTTAGCAATGTTTTACATTTTATTTCAATTATTAGACAATACCCTATTTTGATATTTACAGGTAATGAGGGACCCTGAAACTGGCAACTCTAAAGCATTTGCCTTCATCAACTTCGCATCATTTGAAGCTTCTGATGCCGCTATAGAAGCGATGAATAATCAGTACCTTTGTAATAGACCAATCTCAGTGTCATATGCGTTTAAGAAAGATGTCAAGGGTGAGAGGCACGGCTCTGCAGCTGAAAGGTAAGAAATATTTATAATTGTTATACTTGGTAATCATTATTAGAGGGGGCGAATATCGTGGAGCTACCAAATGAATTTTACTATTTTGCCAAAACCAGATTTGCAAAATTCCTTGATTATTTGTACTGTTTTTGCTTTCCCGAAGTATCAAAGTTGCATGTTCCAAAAATTATGGATAGGTATACATTAAACATTTTGTTACATAAAATGTTACATTAGCATTACGAAAAGTATGCTGCTATATAAGTAAATTAAGTATGCAAATATATTACTGCAACATATTTGTATCCTATTTTTAATACGAATAAGAAGATAATTATTTTAAAATCTTGATCAACTTTTTTCTTGAGCCTAGAATAGTTCCACATTGGATAACAAGTTGTGTTTAGTCACTCATTGCGCTCATGTATGTTTTTTTTTTAAATTGTTATTTGGGTAATTCTATTCGTCCACGACACGGCACACTAAGATCCTAGCCTTTAGAGTTGCCTTCAAGTATATACCACCCTTTCTTTCAGTTCAAACGAACTCTAGTGTACACAGTGACTCCCTCTGAAGGACACGTTGACGAAAAATCCTTGGGAGGTTCTTAAAGGCTCTAGAACCAACCAAGGCTTCTCAAAAACCCCGATGAAGCTGTAAAGCCGATCAGCGTTAATGGTTGTAAAGAGAGATGTAGTTTGGACCCATAGATATAGTAAACTGTAGATGGGCAATGCGAAAGAGAAAGAGCATACTAACACGTATATTAGAACGAAATAGATAGACGAGACCCTTTCACGTACACGCAGGTGGACTAAGTCGGCCTGTCAGTCACGTAGAAAAGACAGCAACTGTCCGACTGCAGTACTATTTTTCACGCGCACATTGGTGCATTTTTTTGGTCTCGCCTTCGTCGATTCATTGCCAATCAAAACCAAATGGTTGGACAATAGAACAAATAAAGAGGTTAAGAGTGTGATCCCTATTCCGCAGAGCTGTGTCGAAAATTCAAATAGCCTTAATGATAGCGGTAAGAGATGCCACCCCAAGATGAAGAATACAAAGATTTTTTTTGGTTGCAGATTACTCGCGGCGCAAAATCCACTTTCGCACGCGGATCGTCCTCACCAGCTGTTTGCGGATGCACCGCCAACTATGATGGGACCAATGTTAATGGCGCCTCCTCCACCCCCAACGCCGTCTCCGATGCCACCTCCTGGCCCACCAATGGGCGCTCGTCCACCGCCCCCACTACCGATGACCGCACCACCTCCTCCACCTTCATCTATGCCTCCACCTGGACCACCTCCTCCTCCCGGTCCACCACCTCCCCCGCCACCGTTCCACCACTTCCCACCTCCTCCGTTTGGACCTCCAGGGTTTGGGCCTCCCCCGCCTCCAGGAGCCCGTCCACCTCCCCCCTGGAGACCTCCGCCCCCTTCCTTCAGACCGCAGTTCCCACCTCGTGGACCGCCGCCGTTTGGACATCCACCATTCCCTCCACATCATCCGCCAGAACCAAATTATTCTTATTGAGTGCTAGGTTTAAGTCAATAAAAATTTAAGTTGTATTTTTACGTTGTTTTATTTTTATCTCTGCTGCTACTACGCGTACATACTTTATACATACCATTTTCTATACTTATTCTATATTTATACTTCTATACTAATATTATAAAGAGGAAAGATTTGTATGTTTGCAACGAATACTGGACCGATTTTAAAAAAATGGGGAGTGGTCCTCCCTTGACTTTCTCGTATACCGGAAACGACTCAAAAGTATCAACTTTTGAAACCTTATATTTTGATGTCATACATGCATGTGAAATTTTTTTGTCACCCATCCAAGTACTGACCGCGCACTTGTTTGCTTAACTTTCGTGATCCACAATTCAAAAGTTGATAGAAACCTTTATGTTTTGATGTCATACATGCATGTGAAAATTGGTTGCAATAAGTTAAAACAGACATACGCGCCCGAGCCGAGGGCCGAGCCTCGGGCGTGTCGCTCCCTGCCGATTCGGACGCCCTAGGGACGCTATGCGGTCGAAAAATTCCCCATGGGGAGATGCTCGGTCGCCCAGTAATCGCCTAGGAACGGCCGACCTACAGGCTTGAGGAACCTCCAAGTTCTTCGCCTTCTTAAATCACGGTTAAGCAGTAAATGCCATCAGCGGCAAACTGCAGTAGTCAGTCAGTAAGTAAAAAAAAAATATATCCAAAAACGGTATTTTTGGACTCGGAGAGGGCCAAAACGTGTAAATCCGTCAAAATATCGAGTCCGATTTTTTTGATGATTACAAGACTTCCTCTCTGTATAAGAGAAAGTAAAAATATAATCATTATAATGCTAAATTATTCCTGAGTGACATAATAGGCTGTAATTGATTTAAAAACTCCACGTGGGTGGAGCGCTAGTATATTATACAAACGAGACTAATCCATTGCAATGTAGAAAACAGACTGCTTATAGTATGTTCTGGAAACGAACTTTTTTATTTGAATGGAAATAACATGCATTGTCAACGACACCACAAAACCGCACCACTGTGGTGTTGTTTACAATTTTTTTAGGTAACTACACCATAGATAGTAATGAAGTTCCAATACAAAGCATAAGTACCTATGCATTTATCGATATTAATTATTTTCGCGCCATTCGTAGGATCATGACATAAGATTGATGATCTCTATATGCTAATCTTAATTCCCTATGTTATTTATACATATTAGATTGTCAACAGCTGTCATACTCTACTTATTCTTATTTTTTTTACTTATTTTTTTACGAATCCCTTGTGAATTCGCAAAATTTTAGCGACATTACTTAATAATAAATAAATCAAAACAACGATTTGTTTTTATACCTACTCGTTAGACATCACTACACGGCAGTAGTGTGGTTACCTAAAAAATTGTAAACGACACAACGGTTCGTGGTGTCGTTGACAAGTGAGGTAAATAAAGGGATAGTATGGGGAAATCAAAAATATAAGCATCGGTGGCGTAGTGCGTAAGAGCGTCGTCTCCCACCCGGGAGGCACTGGTTCGATCCCCGCCACGTACCAATGTGTTTTCAAATCGATTCTTTTACGGTGAAGGAAAACATCGTGAGGAATGATGGGGAAATCCAAAACCATAGAAGATACAGGGAAACGGCCTTAGGAACCCTTTATTCTTTTTTTGTAAAAAAAATTTGGCATAGTAATTTTTATAGTCAAGCGTGAGTTGTCCATAGAAATGAGCCAATTTGAAAAAAAAAATTAATGGGGATCGACTCAGTTTCATATGGGAAATGTTTCATTGTAACGAAAGAAAAAATCTGAGCAGCAGAAGTTAGTCAAATTTAATAAAATGTTTCTTATACAACAGCTTAGTTCAAAGTACCCATCTACTGCATCACAATCGATACAACACGTACAAAAAGTGTTCCATATTCAAAAATGAGTCGATCCATATAAAAAATGGTTTTTTTCAAAATGATTCATTGCTATGGACAACTCACGCTTGACCAAAAAAAATACTATGTCAATTTTTTTTACAAAAAAAGGATAAATGGTCCCTAAGGCCGTTTCCCTGTATCTTCTATGGTTTTGGATTTCCCCATACTGTCCCAGTTAAAGTTTGAAAGTATCACCAATAACAGAAAGATGCATGTTTTTTTTATGTCGAAAAGAATATAAATTATTATTTTTACCAGTGGTCGAGATTTTTATGGTCCAGTAGCGTTTCATGATTTGCGGGATATAACGATCTGCCATATAGGGTCATTGCGCCTGTTTGCCGACCGCTTCCTCTTTTCGTCCATTTAACCGCCCTCCTTGATATAACGCCAGAAAATAGCAAAACGGTTATACATAGGTCCTTAAAATATTTATGTATTACGACCTGAATAACTTCACAATAAGTACATGCCTACACAGTTCACTGGAACGCGGCCATTAACTAGGATTAAGCTATGCAGTTAATGGTACCCGGCGAAAGAGTGAAAATGTGTCAAATATTACAGAAAAAATAGTGACGTGCCGGAACTTACGCAGTAAATAAAAAATAGTTCTATTGTGTTTCTTGGTTTGTTTACTGTTTATACATATAGCTTGCTATAAATATAGTGTGGACGAATAGTTTATTATTCTAATTTTCAATAATTAATATATAAAACGAAGTGGACGAGAAAGGGTACGCCCTTTTTATTAGAAAGTCCTAATCTCGACCGGGTGGTCTATAACAGGCCCGCCCATGTCAATTAGGTTCTGTCTGATATACGAAAATGCATGCAAGTAAACTAAATTTTATTTAGCAATATGAACTTTATGTGTACAAATATTTGCGATGGCCAATTTTCGTCCGCTTATTAGCTTTAATAAAGTATAAACCTATTACGTTGAAATGGCCTATGGTCGGAAATCGGGCATACAGTACAATACGTCCCAGTTTTCGACATACTCTGTTACAAAAAGTGATTATTTTATGATACCTGCAACCAAATGTTACAATATTATTAAATGAAATAATATTAAAACAATTGAATGAAAAAATATTTACGACGGCCAATTTCAGTCCGCTTATTAGGTTTAATAAAGTATAAATGTAAGACATTTAAATGGCATGCGATGCGGTCGTAAATTCGACATAAAGTAAAAAATCCCAGTTTTCGACATACTTTGTTTTTTAGAATAAATTAAAGTGATTATTTTATGATAGTGTAATAAAATTTTACAATATTATTTTTTCAAATAATATTCAAACAGTTGAATGAATGGGCCTTACAATGTCTTACAATGGGTCTGATAAGAAGGCTCAAGGTCACCCAAAGGGCAATGGAGAGGGCTATGCTCGGAGTTTCTCTGCGTGATCATATCAGATATGTTGAGATCCGCAGGAAAACCAAGGTCACCGACATAGCCCAAAGAATTGCGAACCTTAAGTGGCAGTGGGCAGGGCACATTGCGAGGAGGACTGACGGCCATTGGGGTGGAAGGAAAAGTCCTCGACTGGCAACCACGTACTGGGAAACGCAGCTTTGGTAGGCCCCCACAAGGTGGACTGATGATCTAGTAAAGGTCGCGAGAAGCCGCTGGATGCGGTCAGCGCAGGACCGACCGGTTAGGAGATCCTTGGGGGAGGCCTATGTCCTAAAGTCTCTCGGCTGATATGATGATGATGAATGAAAAAATATGCAAGTTTAACATCATATTTTAGGGGTTAAAAAGGCAAAACGGACTAACGGGTTGTTTTCGGCCAATTTTCTTTAAATTTGTAATATTATGATGGATAATAGTAATGACCTCATTATTTGAATACTGATTGGTGTTATTTTTTATGGTAAATGGTTGGCAGACAAGCATACGTCCTGCCTGGTGGTAATCAGCAACTGTAGCCTTAGATGCTTGCAACAGTGATCTGACACTCGCGCGCTGGCAACCCTTATCCCTTCCCTGTGGAGCTCTAGCGACCTTACTTACCAACAGAAATACAACACCACAAAAATTTTTTTTTGACTGTTGTCTTTTGTAATGGGGAGGTAGGTACTACCTAGAATTTGCAGCCTGAGCTTGGGCTGCAAATTCTAGCGGCTAGTCTGTTGTGCCCTACCTCTACTCTATATACGGCAATATTTCGTTCGGATCTTAGAAGGTCAATCTTTTTCAGTGTATTTTTTCTAGTTTAAAAAAATATTTACGCGTTATTTATTTTAAAAATATGTTATTATTAATTTATTTTAAAAATATGTTTTATAGAAATGTCGTGATTGTGATGTAGAAAATTATGATATTTATGTTGAATAATAGTATGTCTTGTTATATTATTCGTTGTCTTTTTATAAGTTTTATAAATATTAATTGATTTGTCTGTATTATGAAATTCATATCATGTGAGTGAGTAAAGATATAAAAACAAAATTTAAATTAAGAGAAATTCCTAATTAATACGAAAACTAATTCTGATCGCTTGTATTTTTTTTAATTAGATAACTATTAACAACTTTTTGTCACGAAGACTGATTTTTAGACTACAGTTATTATCTTGATTAACAATTTCATTTTAAAACATATTTTTATTCATGAAATCCATACTCAATTGATGCGGTCGAAAATAGGACAACTGGTGGACGAAAACTGAACTTTGCGGTCGGAAACTGGTAATATTGGCATTTTATTACTTATTTTAAAATATTAAAAACAACATGACTGTCACCACTAACACGTTCGCAATAATTATAAATAGACTAATATAGGAATTAATTTCAGTAGTTATTTTATAAAATTATAATGAAGAAATATTTTAATTTTATTTTCAAAGTTGATAACTCCACTAAGTGGACGATAACAGGCGTAATGACCCTACTATAGGTACGATCGGCCCACGGCAGGTATACTTAGCTTCTTTAGTTACGAATAATGTGTTCACACCCACACTAATTCACTTAATGAGCTGTACTGCCCACGCAGCCTGCCGGTTATTTCTCTCGTAAACAGCTCACTAGATACACATACAGGCGTAGGTAGGTACATAGATACATTATTTATTCAGCTGAATAGCCCCATTTGCATGAGGAAATATCGCAGCAATACAGTGGACCGGGCGTAAGCTTGTTACGGTTGTAAGACACCGTTTCCTTTGCTTTTAAAATGTATAAAGAAAGCACTAGAAGTTCCTGTTTAGGAGGACGATAAGTTAGTAACATGCATTTTCAACCTATTTTCGAATGATCATCACGCGTTAACACTAAGGAGCTGACAACTGTGGCTGGCTAGTTTTGTTTGCGTGACATATGGAGCACCCAGTGGCGACTCCTCTAAGTTGGCGCCGCCAAACGAACATGAAAAAATAGTTAATGAACTAAACTAAACAAACGTAGGTAGGGTCATTACGCCTGTTATCGTCCACTTAGTGGAGTTATCAACTTTGAAAATAAAATTAAAATATTTCTTTATCATAATTTTATAAAATAACTACTGAAATGAATTCCTATATTAGTCTATTTATAATTATTGCGAACGTGTTAGTGGTGACAGTCATGTTGTTTTTAATATTTTAAAATAAGTAATAAAATGCCAATATTACCAGTTTCCGACCGCAAAGTTCAGTTTTCGTCCACCAGTTGTCCTATTTTCGACCGCATCAATTGAGTATGGATTCCATGAATAAAAATATGTTTTAAAATGAAATTGTTAATCAAGGTAGGGCACAACAGACTAGCCGCTAGAATTTGCAGCTCAAGTTCGGGCTGCAAATTCTAGGTAGTACCTACCTCCCCATTACAAAAGACCACAGTCAAAAAAACTTTTTGTGGTGTTGTATTTCTGTTGGTAAGGTCGCTAGAGCTCCACGGGGAAGGGATAAGGGTTGCCAGCGCGCGAGTGTCAGATCACTGTTGCAAGCATCTAAGGCTACAGTTGCTGCTTACCACCAGGCAGGACGTATGCTTGTCTGCCAACCATTTACCATAAAAAATAACACCAAACACTATTCAAATAATGAAGTCATTACTATTATCCATCATCATCATCATCATTTCAGCCGAGAGACGCCCACTGTTGGTCATAGGCCTCCCCCAAGGATCTCCAAACCGGTCGGTCCTGCGCTGCCCGCATCCAGCGGCTTCCCGCGACCTTAACTAGATCGTCAGTCCACCTTGTGGGGGGCCTACCAACGCTGCGTTTCCCGGTACGTGGTCGCCACTCGAGGACCTTTCCGCCCCAACGGCCGTCAGTCCTCCTCGCAATGTGCCCTGCCCACTGCCACTTGAGGTTCGCAATTCTTTGGCCTATGTCGGTGACCTTGGTTCTCCTGCGGATCTCATCATTTCTGATATGATCACGCAGAGAAACTCCGAGCATATTGGGTGACCTTGAGCCTTCTTATGAGGCCCATTGTAAGCGGCCACGTTTCGGTTCTGTAAGTCATCCTGGCAACACACACGAATTAAAGACTTTCGTCTTGAGACCATCATAATATTTCAAATTTAAAGAAATTGGCCGAAAACAACCCGTTAGTCCGTTTTGCCTTTTTAACCCCTAAAATATGATGTTAAACTTGCATATTTTTTCATTCGTCATCATCATATTATCAGCCGAGAGACTTTAGGACATAGGCCTCCCCCAAGGATCTCCTAACCGGTCGGTCCTGCGCTGACCGCATCCAGCGGCTTCCCGCGACCTTTACTAGATCATCAGTCCCCCTTGTAGGGGCTTACCAAAGCTGCGTTTCCCAGTACGTGGTTGCCAGTCGAGGACTTTTCCTTCCACCCCAATAGCCGTCAGTCCTCGCAATGTGCCCTGCCCACTGCCACTGAAGGTTCGCAATTCTTTGGGCTATGTCGGTGACCTTGGTTCTCCTGCGGATCTCATCATTTCTGATATGATCACGCAGAGAAACTCTGAGCATAGCCCTCTCCATTGCCCTTTGGGTGACCTTGAGCCTTCTTATCAGACCCATTGTAAGAATTGTAAGGCCCATTCATTCAACTGTTTGAATATTATTTAAAAAAATCATATTGTAAAATTTTATTACACTATTATAAAATAATCACTTTAATTTATTCTAAAATAACAAAGTATGTCGAAAACTGGGATTTTTTACTTTATGTCGAATTTTCGACCGCATGCCATTTAAATGTCTTACATTTATACTTTATTAAATCTAATAAGCGGACTGAAATTGGCCGTCGTAAATATTTTTTCATTCAATTGTTTTAATATTATGTATTTCATTTAATATTATTATAACATTTGGTTGCAGGTATCATAAAATAATCACTTTTAGTTTGTTGTAACAGAGTATGTCGAAAACTGGGACGTATTGTACTTTATGCCCGATTTCCGACCATAGGCCATTTCAACGTATTAGGTTTATAATTTATTAAAGCTAATAAGCGGACGAAAATTGGCCATCGCAAATATTTGTACACATAAAGTTCATATTGCAAAATAAAATTTAG
This sequence comes from Elophila nymphaeata, assembly GCA_955850985.1. Taxonomy (NCBI): domain Eukaryota; kingdom Metazoa; phylum Arthropoda; class Insecta; order Lepidoptera; family Crambidae; genus Elophila; species Elophila nymphaeata. The sequence goes on from OY039078.1 coordinate 8,621,126, forward strand.
TTTACTTACATGCATTTTCGTATATCAGACATAACCTAATTGACATGGGCGGGCCTGTTATAGACCACCCGGTCGAGATTAGGACTTTCTAATAAAAAGGGCGTACCCTTTCTCGTCCACTTCGTTTTATATATTAATTATTGTAAATTAGAATAATAAACTATTCGTCCACACTATATTTATAGCAAGCTATATGTATAAACAGTAGACAAACCAAGAAACACAATAGAACTATTTTTTATTTACTGCGTAAGTTCCGGCACGTCACTTTTTTTTCTGCAATATTTGACACATTTTCACTCTTCCGCCGGGTACCATAAACTGCATAGCTTAATCCTAGTTAATGGCCGCGTTCCAGTGAACTATGTAGGCATGTACTTACTGTGAAGTTATTCAGGTCGTTATACATATATATTTTAAGTACCTATGTATAACCGTTTTGCTATTTTTTGGCGTTATATCAAGGAGGGCGGTTAAATGGACGAAAAGGGGAAGCGGTCGGCAAACAGGCGCAATGACCCTACTACTTAGGTATTCTATAGACGTTCCCCCACGAGGAGCATTGTCGCAAGTGCTGGAGCCCCACTCCGTCACCCGCGGCCCCTGGTAGCTGAAGCTGGGCATAAAGCCTCCTCCTCCGGTCGGTTCTCCGCCTGCCAACGGGTTCTACGAGATCATCCTCCCGCGCCCGCTCCGCAGCCTCTCCGCAGCCACCGTTTCCCAGTTTCTCTCACTGTCGATCGTGGCTTTTTTTTCGATCGGCAGCGAAAGGTCGTTTCTATCGGACTGGTTACGGACCATATGACATAAAAAATAAGGTAGGACGTGACTAAAATGGGGTCCATGTCCGGAAGCCTCCTCGTGGCGGACCCGGTAACGTGGTGGGGAAACTTTCTCGGCGGGTGTGTGGCTTTTGATGTCAAGTGCCCCTTGGCATTCGAAGTCACATGCCATCGTCGAGTTGTTTTTGTTTTCCCACCACGGCTAGTTCTGGACGGCCCTTTTCAGGGCCACGATTGCGCACGGGATCCCCCGGATGCGGTCCGATGGCTGCTCCCGGTGTCCTCGTCAGGAGGACGCGCCAGGTCGAGTAGCCGTCGGTGAGGAGGCGGCCTATAAGGCCGGCGTCGGCCAGCGGCCCACAGGGGCTGGCGTCAGTCGGTAGCCCCTGTGGGCTGCTGGCGATCAATTGGTGCACAAGGAGTGCCTAGACAGGCAGCGTTGGGACGGCCTCGGTGTAGTTGCGCTCACGTTAGCAGATTCCGAGCCGTCCCGCAATAGCGCACTGGAGGTCAGGCCGGGGAGGATGTTTAGTGGGTATGGAGGGAACGCCTTTACCTCGAGTCCCACATATCCCCTGCGGTTGGCACCACCCCGCAGGGACGATGCGTAAGTGCATTTGAGCTCCCCGACAAAAAAAAAAGGACGTGCCTAAAATAGTTCCAGTACCTATAGTTTTTTATTACATTCTAAATCTATTCCACTTTTACTTATAAAAAAATCTAATAACAATTCGCTATTTGCATGAGTGGACAGATTAATCTTACTCTATAAGTATGTAGCCAAATAATCTTTACCTATACAAGTCAAATCATCCAAGTAGGTATATTCAGTGGACCCCGGCTGCGGGTATGCCGTTTGGTATACGAATACAGTGAATAAGCCAAGCACCTTGTGTGCGCTAAAGCCAAGGCTCTCAATTTGTCATTCTATAGAGAATCTGTTAGGTACCTACTGTCTTGGTATGTCATTTCGTTCCACCCTCCCCACTCAATGCCACTTTATGCTAAGCTGTGTAATTTATTGCTTTACCTACTGTTTTTATGTTAAGACTAGCTTATGCCCGCGACTTCGTCTGCGTAGAATAGTTACTTCGGGCAGCATTTAAATTTTCTTATTATTTCTTCTAACCCAAGCGCCACATACCTACAAATTTTCATGGATTTTACCTACTTAAAAAAATACGGTTTCCATACAAAATTTTATCCCCTATTTTACCCCTTAGGGATTGAATTTCCAAAAATCTTAAAATAATTCTTTCTGAATTTGTAACTGAAAGGTCACGTACCAATTTTTATGGTTTTTATTTAAAAATGACGGATTTACAAATCCACCCAAATGTAAATCCACCCTCAAAGGTGGTGGGTGAATTTCCAAAAATCCTTTCTTAGTGCACCCCTGGACCTATAAGGAACCTACGTATCTACCAAATTTGGAATCTCTAGACCCAGCGATTTGGGCTGTGCGTTGATATGTCAGTCAGTCAGTCATTCAGTCAGTCAGTATTCATTTTTATATATTATACCTAAATACCTATATAGGTATGTATGCACTGCGGGATACTAAATAATGCTTTAATGCTTTAGTTTGAAATAGCTTTATATTATACGGATACCTCATTTTACTGACGTTGTTAAGCTGCGAGTGACGTCAAACCATCCGCCCTCCATGTTATATAAAAACGTAAAAAAATACCTAGGTAAGTACCTAATTATTTGGGTAACTGATACAATCTTCAAAGAAATAAACTACCGAAAGATCCTATACCTAACTAATAGATAAGTACTATCATATAAGATCCTACTAAAGATATTATCGAAAGACATTGATAAAGTAGTTGTCCTGTACCTATTTATGTACCTACCTACCTATATTATGGGACTATATGGGATACGAGCAGTTATCTTATTGGGTGCACTCATCTGTGCATGGAAACTGGACACACAGCCTTTTACTAGAGCTACCGGTTCTAAATCGAAATTTTATTGCCAATGCAACGAAATAATGTTGACTTAGGCATAGCGACTGGCGAAGTTATCATATCGATTTAAAGTACCTAGGTACTTATGTTCCTTAGATCATGAAACATCTCGGTGTAATTGGATTGGTAAAGGTAGGTATACTGACGGAAAAACAATACCTCTATCTACTCTACCTAATAATATGTTTTTTTTTCAGATGACCTCGCACTTCTGTCACGTGTATTGGGATTGGGACTTCTGAATAATTTCTTGAATGTTTATATACATCATGGGTATTCCCATCGGACCGCAATGTCACATAATTATCGTTTTTTGAAAATTTAAACGGGGAGGCTTCCGGATGTGGACCCCGGGTTGGGTCACCTATCAAAATACAGTTTTTTTTGATATCGAATTTCATGTCACCGAAAACTATTTCACGATTTTCAATATCTATTTTTCTTGATTGATCGAATAGCTAATGATCACCGTTTCATATTATCGAATAAACTTTCATAAATAAATGTTTCAAAGTTGTATTGGTTACCAGAATAACGGTCTATCGAACTAACATTTCATATAAACTATTATGTTATCGATAACACTATTTATAAAAACATGTTTTAATATTTGACGGTACGGTACACATTACAATGTTTCGTTTAAAAACTTTCCATCGCAGTAATGTTTCATCGAACGATGCATTCGCCTGTTGACGTTTGACGATAAAAACTGTTGAGGTCAGTTCTTATTTTAAAACTTAATTCTTAATTTGCAAGTAGGTACACTGCATGCAAACAAGCATGCAGCACAGCGCACATTTCGTTTTTCTGACCGAACTACTTATTTGTATGGAGAAATCAAAATTTATCGTACAATTTCAAAATTTTTGTATCACCATTACTATTTCTACGAATATGTTAGCATGGGTAGGAGCCCGCTTGATACCCCTTGTACCAAACTCTTTATACTTTATAATTTCAAAATTCATGCCCAAAAAACGATATATGAAGTAGATATTATATTAGCAGGTTCTATCAGATACACCAGAGACGGATTAAGTAATTGGAGATAAAAATAATCTGTTGCTCGCCTGAAAATGCCTATCAGTTTCATATAAGATGAAAGAAGAAATGAGGATAATTATTGACTACGGAACAATCCGCATTGTCTTTAACAAATTATCTCACAATGATAGTTGAATAAATCGAAATCACTTTGGGATTGGTTTACTCCGAATCATTGAAGGAATGAATGGAACTCAATATTTTTAGATAATTTGTGGTAGCTTCGTCTTCTTGAGGTGCCATCTCTTACCGGAGGTCAGCTATAGTTAAGGCTATTCGAACATTGGACACAGTTGATCGGAATAAAGACCTCGTGCTCAGATTGAACCAAGTCCGTAGATATTTGAGCCCCGCGAGGTGCATCTCCTTCCGGGTGATCGATTGCCTTTCTTCCTGAAGATGGCAAAAGGAGACGGAGTTCATTTTTACCTTTTTATGCTATGTTGTTGGCAAACAAGCATACGGTTCGCCTGATGAGAAGTAGTCACAGTAGTCTATATACGTCTAGACGAGTGTAACACTGAAGTGTCACTTCCACGCTCTGCGAACCACAGCTGCCAACTCTAAGGCTGCCTGTTCACCGGAGTGGGGCAAGGTAGTGGAGCCGAGCAAAGAAGTGCTTGGCAGCGGAGCGGAGCAAAAGAGTAATGCTGAGCGGAGTTTTGGCCTGTGTCTGTCCTTATACGAGGAGCTAGGCGGTGAGCACGTGACGAATCATTTAATTTTGAGCTGCCGGCGGTGGCTACCCGTCCCCGCGCTCGTTTCTCCTCTTCGTTCCCCCGCTCCTTTTCCTAGTGTAACGGAACGGAGATCCTACCCCTAAGAGAAAAAAATAATAATAATAATAAATAAATAAAAAATAAAAAAACATTTTATTTGCTTTTGATATTCCTCGATTAAACAAAGCACCAATATAATTTATTAATAGGGAAAAGGTATGCGTATAAAAGCACCATCTAGTGTCGAATTCATGAACTATCTTCTGAACTTGAGAACTTAATGCCATCTAGTGTCGGGAAGAGGAACTATAAAATAAATGGAAAAATCGGGAAGTATTGGTATTCATTTATTTTATTTGTGAATGTAATAAATTGGCCAGAGCTACACTACAAAAGAAGGATAATAATATAAAAATAATTTTAAACATGCAAACTTACAAAAAATAAGCTATGTTAGGCGACAAACTGTCTCTTCTTGTGGTCCCCGGGGAAATTGTATGGAAATTATATTAATTATTATTAATAATTATGTTTATTAGTTGTGGCCGCCTTTCCTTTCATTGCCTTTTCTCGTGAATTAAGTAAAACGCATCAACAGGGTTTCTGAAATCAAAAATTGGAAGAATAAAACATAGGTAGCTAATTAAATACAGATTTTGACATTCATTACTATAATCAAAGTTTAATTAGAGAAAGGGAATGCTAGGTAGTTAGAAATAGGGATATAGTTGACAGTATTGTGTGGTAATAATATTTATTGAGAGCAATTCCAGTTTGGTGAAAATAATTTATGGGTATAATAAAGGATGAATGAGCAAGTTATGAATAATGGCCGAAATTTTAAAAGAATGATTTTTTTCATGTCTCAATACTTTTAATAAACTTATACTAATAGTGGATTTACGCGACATCACACCCACCTGTCATTCAGGCCACCGATCCAAGAGCCAAATTAACCCGACACTATACCGAAGATATCCCGGACGTCAGCCTGTACGAGATTAGTGTAGCTCTTAAACAGCTTAAGAACAACAAGGCGCCGGGTGATGACGGAGTGATAGCGGAGCTTCTGAAAGCAGGTGGACGACCGGTCCTGAAAGCTCTTCAGAGGCTATTTAACTCCGTTATACTCGAGGGCAAAACGCCAGAGGCATGGCATGGCGGCGTGGTGAGACTCTTCTTCAAAAAGGGCGACAGGGCCCAATTGAAGAACTATAGACCCATCACGCTGCTGAGTCATGTTTACAAGCTGTTTTCAAGAGTTATAACGAATCGTCTCGCGCGCAGGTTTGACGACTTCCAGCCTCCCGAACAAGCCGGATTCCGAAAAGGCTTCAGTACCATAGATCACATACATACGCTGCGGCAGGTTATACAGAAGACCGAAGAGTATAACCTGCCATTATGCTTAGCGTTCGTAGACTATGAGAAAGCCTTCGATTCTGTCGAGACCTGGGCAGTGCTCCAGTCACTCCAGAGGTGCCACATAGACTACCGATACATCCAAGTGTTGCGGTCACTGTACGAAAACGCCACTATGTCAGTTCGCCTTCAGGACCAGAATTCAAAACCCATACAGCTCCAGCGAGGCGTGAGACAGGGTGATGTTATATCGCCGAAACTGTTCACAGCTGCGTTGGAGGACGCGTTTAAGCTTCTGGACTGGAGAGGGCTTGGCATCAACATAAATGGCGAGTACATGACTCACCTTCGCTTTGCAGATGATATCGTGGTTATGGCTGAGACCTTGGAAGACCTGGGCGCAATGCTCGACGATCTCTGTAGAGTCTCCCAACAAGTGGGTCTTAAAATGAACATGGATAAGACGAAAATCATGTCTAATATCCATGTTGCACCCACTCCTGTAAAGGTTGGAAGCTCTACACTGGAAGTTGTCGACGATTATGTTTACCTGGGACAAACAGTCCAACTGGGTAAGTCCAACTTCCAGAAAGAGGTCAATCGACGAATCCAACTCGGCTGGGCAGCGTTCGGGAAGCTACGCGGCATATTCTCGGCCCATCTACCGCAGTGTCTCAAGACGAAAGTCTTTAATTCGTGTGTGTTGCCAGTGATGACTTACGGAACCGAAACGTGGCCGCTTACAATGGGCCTTATAAGAAGGCTCAAGGTCACCCAAAGGGCAATGGAGAGGGCTATGCTCGGAGTTTCTCTGCGTGATCATATCAGAAATGATGAGATCCGCAGGAGAACCAAGGTCACCGACATAGTCCAAAGAATTGCGAACCTCAAGTGGCAGTGGGCAGGGCACATTGCGAGAAGGACTGACGGCCGTTGGGGCGGAAAGGTCCTCGAGTGGCGACCACGTACCGGGAAACGCAGCGTTGGTAGGCCCCCCACAAGGTGGACTGACGATCTAGTTAAGGTCGCGGGAAGCCGCTGGATGCGGGCAGCGCAGGACCGACCGGTTTGGAGATCCTTGGGGGAGGCCTATGTCCAACAGTGGGCGTCTCTCGGCTGAAATGATGAATGGTGGATTACATACCTGCTTAGGTTTTATAAGGATTTGAAGGAAAAAAATTTAAGTGAACTTTTGTCCCTTTGGCTAAAATCGATTTTCGCTTCTCAATTCTGGAGCGGCTACTGAAACAGTAAGAGTTATATATTTTTAAATAGATAATTAAATTCTACATGAGAAAATAATAAGAATTTAGGTTAATATATTACCTTATAAAAAAAATCAAAGAAATTAAAGAAAATGAGAAGTGAGTAAAAGTCAGAAGAGATACCAATATAAAGAATGTTACCTATTTGGGTTTGAAAATTGGTTTGGTAATGTAGGACACTGTTAGATAAACAATAATTACGATTTAATGTAAAATATTGTTAAAATCTTAACGTTTTTAATAAATAATGTTAAATAGTTCGTTAAGATTTCTTCTCATATAACTCGACCAAGGTTAGGAGAAAACGTCGCGTCGGTTATATAAGGTGCATAATAGGTTCTTGGCTGTTGTATTTGGTCGAGTTATAACGGGGGGTTTATGGTGCCCTCTGGTGAGGAGAAATCAACGAATAGGAAATCTGTAAGTTAAAGCTGCCAACTGAAAATTTGCAAAGATATTTTGGAGCAACCAATAGAATTACGGGGAAAGTGCGAAATTTGATTATGATAGGAGGAAATTGGTAGCGAAGTTCAGGCTGAATTCACTGAGGGGGGAAAATTAAGGAGGGGATTTTTGGGGGTATAAAGGAGGTTTTCAGGGGGGTTCTTGGTTCTTGGATCATAGTTCGGCGGAAGTAGGGGAGAGGCTGCAAGAGTAGTACTCTGGGAAAAAGTCCTACGGGGAACCTCTGTCGGTGAGAATAACGATATTGGCGGGCGGTTCCAGACCCTAAGGTAAGTGTAGGATTGGGGTAAGTGCTTTATAAGAAATTTTCACTTTTCTTTGTTGCTCAATTTTTGTAACTATTTGAATTATTTCACGGCTATTTGCGGATTTGGTATACGTTATGTTTATTTTACGTTCTGTGTGTTTTATATTTGTTTTGTTGCGGCTTACGTTTATTATATGAAATGTGTGCGGTCTATTTTACAGGAATTTTCTCGTTTAAAATTACTTTTTGCGGAATTATGTGGCGATTTGAATTATTTCACGACTACCTACGGATTTCATATCGGTTATTTATTTTACTGGTTATTATATTTGATGTGTTACGGCTTATTTATTATATGAAATGCGTGTGATTTATTACGATGTTACGTCCTATATTGCGTATAGGGTGCATTGATTTTATTATTGCGTTAAATGCGGCACCCCGATGTATTCCCTATCTTATGTTGCGTTGTGCGGTTATTTTATTTTATTATGCGAAGTGTGTTTTATTTCTTTATTTCAGCTATAATTTGGTTTACTGATTAAACTATTTAAATGGGTTGTTCAGGAACCTTGATCTATCTTCCCTACCTAACGTTGAGCGGTTGTTCGCATTTTATTATACGAAATGTGTGTTTTACTTCCTTGTAGCGTATTTATTTTATGTTATAGATTTCGGTTGTTTTATTTCATTGTTGCGGCTATATCTATTTTACGGTTTATTGTGTTATTGCGGTCCTTATAATATTATAAATAATAAATAAATAAAATAAATAAAAGTTTATTGTTTACCATTGCTTCAAATATTGACAGTGAAGTCCTTAAATTAAAATAAATTACATATATATATGTATACAATATTATATGTGTTGTGTGTGTTTTATTTTATTGTTGCGGCCTTTGTTTTATTTTACTACTTATAATTGCGTATTACGTGCCTATAATTTGTTACGGAATGTATTTATTTTAGCGGCTGAGAAAACCCTTTGGCGTTGATTTAGGGGTTTCTATGCAACCTTTATATTTCATGATTTTAATTGCGATTTACGAAACATTTTATCAAAACCTTATCTACCTACTCTGTGACTGATTTATACTTATTGCATTTCTACCTACTTAACCTTTATTACCTTTTATATTCTTCGTCTACAAGCTATTTTTAGCATGTTAGGGAGATTTTACCTACGTATTTATGCGGATATAATCGATAGATTATAACCTACCTACATGTGTATTTTATGAAACAATTTACGGCTACCTTCTACCTGCGATTGAATCGGAAAAATTGGTGAATCATTTTCGATCTACCTACATAACTTCCTACAAAATGGGTACGGCTATTTCATTACTCGGCTTGAGTTATCAAATCGATTGAAGCTGGCTTCCTTACATGTTACGGTCGCTAGTCTTCCGCACTGTCGATGTTATTTAGAGAGATTCATCGCTATAATAATTATGTTCGTTTCTGATCAAATAACGCTAACTCGTCAGACGCCAAGTTATCCTATGGATAACCAACATGTTCCAGATAAAATACAACCCCATTGTTCTACTTTTAAACTACGATTTATTCATCATAATATCCATTTTTGGATTCTACAGTTCCAGATAAATTACCAGATATCCTGAACCTATAACCAAACCTTTCTAATCCAAATCGACCGAATTTTATAGCAGAATCCTTGAAACTGCTTACTTTATCAATAAATAAAAGGTCGCAAGTCCTTGTAAAAATTAGTAGAAATGGTTAAGTACCTTATATGGCTAACCAACCTCAAATATGAAGGTAGTTTACGGACATTTCACCACGGAGTTATACACGAGTTTATTTGCGGTGTAGTTTAAAATAAATAAGTCGTTATTTGAAAGACTTGTGTTAACCGAAATAAACTCTATACTCTACAATGAGGAAAGACTAGAAAGCACACTCCACATGCTCCGAAAATGTCGAAGGTAAACAATTACGGTGAACTGAATGATTCTTGTTCGAACCTAAAAGGGATCACTCTGGAATTTAGAAAGGGATATATTGCAACCCACTGGCAATCCATGAATCGCCGTGGTACCTTCTGGGTCATAGTAGTGGCAATATATTGAGGTTAGTGCATTGCATGGCTGTCATTGAACATTGCTTCAGACGTCATTGTTGTTCCATTGCGAGCGGATGAATATTGTGCCCCGGATGCTTAACTCACAACTAAGCTTTCTTATATATTTCGATTGGCGCTAACTAGCTGTTTGTGAACGCTAGCGGAAACGCTATTGCTCATCCGTCGTGTGCAGCACAAAATTCAGACCCCTGGGACGCCTAACTCTCACCTACGTTCCCTTACAGAATCTGGAGGTTCCTGTGAGAACCATTGTCATTCACACTGGGGATTGTTGGAAGTTTGGTGATATCAACCTTATTATTACCTTTTATCATTTTGGTCTAAAACCACACCACACCACACATTCCATGGGAGAATGTCAATAAACATATTTTCATATTTGCGATTCCTTATTCGCGAAGAGAAACTTCCTGTGGTTCTGGAAGGGGAGAATGCATCGGCGTGGTCTGGCATTCACCGTGTTTAGGGCGCAGGATGGGGCCTAACACTTTCTCATATATTGAAAATGCAAATATTTAATAAAACAAAAATTATGAACTAGTAGTGGATATCAAAAGTTACGGTAAGGACACAGCCTTACATTCTCTCATAATTTTAATATTATTAATAACAAAATCTTATAAATTCTTCTAATTTACTATTAAAGATTATGCTTTTACTCTATAATAAAATGTTATCCTTTTATAATAATAATTTATTGATCCAATAATATCAGTTGTACCTTCCTACAATATCCATACAGGATTCCGGAGACAAACCTAAAGTATTAAGACCTTTCCCATCATCAATTCCTTCCCATTCCATTTACTTCCAAATACCTATCTTTATCTTATCAACAAAGTCATGTTTCCTAGTAAACCTATTTCAGATGTTTATCTTCATAGGAAGTAACTTTAGCCGTCATTTATAAGCCCGTATAGGTACTAAGTGCATTTCACATACCTAACAAAAAGAACTTAGGGTTATCTACATCACAACTAGAGTCCTACCATTACTAGACGATCACTCATTTGGCCAAATTAATAAATTCAATAATTAATTATAAAAAAAAAAATTACTTAGACTGGTATTGATTATTTATACATATTTGTTATAGGTAAACATAAGTAAGTACATACATAGTCTTTTTTCAGGGGGGTCGTTACACTAGTTACGCTCCAGAGGACAGGCAGCCTAATCCCATTCCCTAGGAATGGAACATGGAATTGTGACAAACTTACTCAACAACAGAAGACCACGAAAATGTGGGTACATAATGTTATTGGCAGGCTGTAAAATATTGATGTCCCTGTACCAGATTCGGCGCTGCAAACTCACTAAATATCGCACATCCAAGAAATGGAATTCACTGCCAGCACCATTGTTCTCTCCTTCCTACAATCCTGGATCATTCAAAAGAAGCGTAGAAGCACCTTGTAGGTAGTTAAGGCGAGGGTGGCTAGCGCAGCGGTTTATTTCTCGCACTAGCTATCTTCGCATTTGAACTCCACTTCCGTTTACCAACAGGTGGAATAGAGTCATTTCCTATACTTTTTATAAAAAAACATGAGCTGCTGATCCGCTGTGAGCTGATCTATTTTAAACCCCATTTCCAAATTTTCCATCGAACTATTGTGAGTATTTTATATTGTGAGGCAAAACCCGACCATATTAATGGACAGGCGCGTTTATCTACGATGTTCCTTAAAATCACCTCATTTAAGCTGTTAATAGTCCCTCTTCTGAACCTTTCACAATATTAATCGCAGTATCGCATCTCGGTTGCCCTAGATCCATCACTGTGCTTCAATCTGTGTTGCCCGTTGCGCTACGCGATAATGGGCGGCCAGTGCGAAGGATTAAAAACATCGTTAGCTCGCAAAATGAAACACAAATATTGCGTCACATTCAGACGTGTCCGGTATATGTACGGATTATAGTTGCAATGTCTGTTATTCTGTGTAATGCCGTGGAAACGGTTTTGTAGGGCGTCGAGCGCAAAGGAAAAAGCATTTTTATATTTCATACAATAGGGTATATGCCTGAGATTGGAATTCAGTTCAAATATTATTTTTTATAAACTTTATTGCGTTAGAATTATGTGTACCTACCTACCCATGCAAATATTATTGGTGGATCCTCAAGCCTACAAGGCGAACCTGCCTATAGCATTTCTAATTAAGGCGACAATAAGTTCTGGTGACATTGGCCTAATACTGAGTGGAGCGTCCCGTGCCTTCTTATCACACTCAGGAAACGATAAAACTATTGATTTTCCTTATCAGGATGTTACTTTTTTGACGTGATAACGTCTTTTAGATGAACGCCGGCTGCACGCACGTAAAATCATGACTCATTGTCACGTTCCGCCTGAGCCGAGCGTGCAAGCGAGAGCGCGGAACAAGCGATAGAGAGACACGATCGGACTAAGCTCAGAGGGATTCGTCTGAGGGCCTAAGCGTTTGGCTTGTGTATCACGTTATCAACTTATCACGTAAATTTATCGCCCGTAAACCGATGTTACAGACAACCAATTTTTCATAAGAATATAATTACCTACAAGCTGAATAAAGTTTTATGAAAATATTTCCAGTAGTTTCCGAGCTATGTCCATTTTTTATTTTCTAGATTTATTAATAAACGAAAAATAATATACAAATTTTTAAAGTTTTCATGCGAATTTGTTGTGTAATTAGTCAAGTTTCATTAGTATATGTTTTCAAAATTTACCTCTTATTGTCGGTTAGGAAAAAATAATCTCAACCATACACCTAGGTTGTTGGTTAAGCAAAAAAATACTAACCGTCCAACCAGGTGGACAGAGTGGTTTGTCAGTTAGTAATAGACGATCGAAAATTGCATGTTATTTCTTATCGCCCACGTTAATGAGTCTTTCTGTCGACTAGAGCCTTTAGGGGTGTTGGTCTGGAGGGAAGCGGCATGCCCTCGGACTAATCTAACTGCTCCCTTGGACTCCTCCCTAGCACTAGATGCTCCGTGTCGTGGAAGATTAGAAGAGTTGCAGAGGGACCTCTGGTTATGAGACCGACGGGGAACCTCTAGTCCACAAAGGTGATAAAAAACCTTATCCTTGAAGTCAAGTTTTTAGCAAAAACAAGGAAGTATTGATTAGGTACTTCTATACATCAGCAGTCAGGTTCTACAAAAAATAACAGGAAAGCACAACAATATTCTACCAAAAAAATAACTTATGAGAATTAAACCGCGAAATATTTCCTTTAGTAGGTGCGTCGGGACGTATTCAATCCATTTTCTTTTGTGAGTCTTTCAACCATTATAATAATGTATCGAATCTCATCTCCAAATGGAAGATTACTCATATCGATGAGTGATGAAATTTTTTGGATAAAATAATGTTCGGACGGAAAAATGGGATTGCAAAGATAAGGTATTCTTAATCTTTTTAATATCGTGGTTTACTTATAGCTAGAAATAACAAAGATTTTTTGTAGTAATTGTCGGCATTTACAGCGTAATCGGAGATTTTCCAAGAAGGCATGGATCTTCCATAGAGGATTTTATTTTTACGCGGTATGGACAGGTATGGTAAGGTACAGTGAATGATATGAAATCACTGGTAAGGAACAAAGCAGTGGCAGAGCAAGATCCTAATCTGGCGTGGACAAGACAAGATGGGTACACAGAGCGAGGCCCTTAATACAAACACCACGTGGAATATAATCTCACTCTAAATTCACTTTTGAAAAGGTAATTAGTTGGGCTTAATTGTAAAAATTGTTTTGCTTAAACCTTTAAAAGAGTGTATAAAATTTATTGGCTCTTTAATTGTGAAAGGAATTCCCTTTCCATATTTTTTATTTTCATATTCCTGATTTGAGGTTTGTAAATAAATATCCCTTTATAAGCTTTATAATGTTGATGTAATATTCTGAGGTAAACATACAAATCAGATTTTTTAGATAACATTAAAATTTTTAAATATATTTTTTTTTATTAATATTACTACGCCTAACACTCATTATAAGAAAATAAGCAACACTAGAGATTTTTCTCGGAAAATTGGCTTAAAATCCATCCAACCTGTTAATAGTTTTATAACAAACACGTGGAAAGCCGATTTCGAACTCATTCTAGAACATTTAATTTCCGTCTTTGCAATTTTTCACAATGTTAGATTTACGTTTCTTCTTGCTGAATATTCTGGGAAATATTACTAATTGAAAATGATTGACTTTCCTCTCAATTTCTGGAATGAATGATCTAGAGTATTGTTTCGAGTACCTACCTACGCGAACAATTTATTTATAGATACGTTTAATGTTTTATTGAAACAATTTTCGACGGGGATCATTCTCTGTAAAGTTCCTGTAGGTTATAATATGAGTACCTGGCTATTATTTTGGATTAATATTAATTGAAATTAATATTCTATTTTGCTATCTTTGCTGCTAACGACTTTAGTATATTTGTATATATAAAAAGATCTAGCAAATGACTCCATTCCACCTGATGGTAAGCAGAAGTAGAGTCCAAATGCGAAGATAGTTGGTGAGAGTTATAAAGTGCCTTGGCCGCCCTAGCCACCTTCGCTTTTTCGACTTGCAAGGTGCTTCTTCACGCGTCTTTTGACTGACCCAGCATTGTAAGGTGTTCAGGCAGTTAATGTTAAGAAAGCCAGCAGTTCATTATCATCAGGTGAGTTGATGGTCATGAATCTGTTTATCAAGGACGTCCAGAGATAATAAAAGTAAAGTTTCTCATCCATAGGGTCCGGGATTCGATTCAATGGAACAGTTTCTGTGACGAATACGAACTTCTTTAGTGTTCCGCACCTAAAAAAGAAAAAAAAGAGCTTTTTTATAGTACTATCTTGTTGTTTGTCTGTCTTGCAAGACGTGTTTTCACTGGAACGCGTAGAGATCAATATCCAAGTTTGTGTTGTTGAGTATCAAATATCCAAGTTTGCAGTAACCTTGGAATTGTAAAAAAAAAATAACTCGAGGCGCATAATTTAACATAGGCAAGGTAATCAAAAGTTATAGGGTGCTTCCTATTGACCATGAAAAGCAAGAGGCGTAACTTATATTATAGCACATCAAATGAAAAAATCTGGAATCCGTTGACCATCATAAAAAATAACATACTCGTCTACAAAGTACCGAACCATCGGTGAACAATTCTGACTCTCACTCTGAAATTTTGGTTGACATTATGATCACGTCGGAAAAATTAAACTACATCTAACGAGGTTTTTATTACCAACGTAAATCAATTTGTTCCGATGAAGATTTAGCGGACTGCTCATAACTCCTCGCCAAGTTTTACGATCGTTGCCGTATAAGATATCGAAAAACGCACACCATGCTGTACCATGTTCGGACGTTAAAAGTTTTTCATTGGCCACCGGCATGAGATATTGCAGGGTGGTGCTTTAGTTCTGAAATAGTGTATTTATGACCACGCTATGGACGGTATATCACGCGAAGTTTTTATTGGCCCGTTACGAAATATAGCTGTGAGCGAAATTGTTTGAGATAACTATAGAGATTTGAAAGTGGTAACTGATTACTTAAATTGATGCTACATTATTGCGATGAAATCAGAAAAACGTTCAAGAGAAGTTGATTTTTAAAAATTTAAAACGTCGTAAGAAGTTTTCATTCTTCTTTTCGTGTATCGAGAGTTTTTAGTTCAATTATAACAGTAGATAATAATTTGCCGTCCATCTTTTCTTGCTGCTCCTTATGCAAGTCTGACGGAAGAATCGGATGTGTGTGTATCGAGTAAATACGATCCCAACAGAAACATTTAATGTAAAAAGTTGCATGTCTCGCAATGCAGTTCCTATATTAAGAAAAAGTTTTGAGATGTAGATATTGTCAAACCAAGTCAGTTCAGTAGTCGTATGTAGCTGGAGGTGTCCATAGAACTCGATTTCCAACGACTTGTCTATTTCAAAACCGTTGAGGAACATATTTTATAGTTCTCAAATAAAAAAACATGTTAGCCAAAATTAGCTCTAGTATGTATTTAAAACAATCCTAATTGAACACAGTGCTAACCCTAATCACATTTTGAACAAAGCGTTGAGTGCAGTTGGCAAGTCTTAAAAAAAATTCAGGCCGCGACTATGACAATAAACTGAATAATATTTTTTGCAAAAGGCTCCTTTATTCGATCCCAGTCAATAAGAAATTTATTATCATCAAAGAAGGTTAAATTGAAGCGAAGACAACGATCTCTAATTTGCTCATAAAATAAATTTCCTTAAGAGCGTCCATTCTGCTCTATCCGCTAACAAAGTTGGCACTCAGACTATCGCTCCTTAGAAGAGTTAGTGCTATTTTATTCATAGAGATATGTTGGAGGTCATAGTACGCTATCAGTTCTAATTTGCCGTGCCGCGCCGAAACCCAGCAGCGCCTGTGTGTGAAACCTATGAAGGGCCTCTTTTTAAACCCACCAAATTGGCGATGGCATTTTATCTGTTGCCCCTATTCCATTTGGTGCCTTTGTGCGCCGCACACATCGCACACAGGGGCGGCTCGGGCCTGGGTATACACACATATATACACGAAGATACACGAAATATGCACTCTCTTCCTTAATGCGATTTTCGTCATACATATAATTAAACTGAATAAGTAAGCGTTGTTATTCTGAATAAGTAAGTGGGTATACATACACAAAGATACACGAAATATGCACTCTCTCCCCTGTTGCGATTTTCGACATGCACATAATTAAACTGAATAAGTAGGTAAGCGTTGAGTAGGTATAATATTGAGAAGAACAAAATTGCTTTCTCTGCATGAGAGATTCCAATTTCAAAGATAATATAATTGCTAAGTTTTAACATCGATAAGTAGTGTTAGGAAAAACAGCAATTTCAAAGAACGACACAATTTTCTTCAACGCTCGTTCTCTTAAGAATTTTGCTCGCTCCACGTTGCTAGGTTTTAATAAACACATTGTTATCTACCCATAAACGGGAGCTATAACCTAAAATTAGTTGCTCTTTTCCCTTGGAAAGAGGGATGGAGTATAAGAATGCTGCACTCGCCATAAGGGTGGTCATTCAGAGGTCAATTACCTCTGGGGATCCCATTAAAAATAATGTCCGTTTGCCCCTACTAAGACTGCGATACAATAAATGTAATTACAATTTATTAACAGGTAATCAAGAACTGGATTGCATATATATAAGTAGTAGAAATTCGTATGTGTGATATTATATTACTCATTTTTATTTTTTCCGGAGTCCGGAGCTTTTCCGAAGTTACCTGATTCATCAAAATCCCATGAACAGTTTAGACACAAGGGTGGAACATACGTAAATACTAACACACACATAATATAGATTACTAAAATCATAACCCTTCCTTTTAGCAAATAAGAACGTCAGAGAGAGAAACAACTGCCGACTGCTTAAAGCAGTCGGCAGTTGTTTCAAATTCAATAGTTGTAAATATAGGTATTATGCTTTTTAAACCGAGGAGTCGATAGGTAGTAAAAACTAAAACGTGGCCAGTCGCCATTTGACAGAAACATGGAAAAGGATGTAAAAAGTGGACGCCAGTGAGTATTCCGCCTTATATTAGGCAATGGTAACGTGCCCGTAAGTCACGTCTCGTATATTGGATGCTGAGATATGTGCAATCGCTTGTTGTAGTTATATGGGTCTTGCTCATTTAAAAAGACGATGAAGACTATAAAAATTGTTCGATTTAAAGTGGACTGTAACCATTGATGATTGGTAGGGTGTTAGACACCTGCGAGGGTTGCTGGCCGAAAAAAATGAACTATGTTTTTTACGTGCCATTGCAACGCATTTTTACAACAACGCAACAGTACAAATGAACTAAAAATAAGCAAATTTTAGTTATTCAAAAGTCACGTTAAGGGGACTATGTTACGCGAACGACGCACCTAGCTTTAACGTTGGACGTTTAGAAAACTTTGTCTTTGAGTGAATTTTTATCATAAAAAAGTTGGAAACCAAGATTGTCTACAGAAAGTTTCAATGAAGAATACTTACTTGAAGGTTTGTTATTAAATTACTTATGTACTTTTGTGACTAACCGTTTAAAAGTAAACGTAATTTATATTTACAAGTACCTTTTATTAGACAAAAAGTCCCCTAATTATAAAAAAGTACTTAAGTTAATCATGGTTTAAAATTGATGCTGTCACTTATTTACTAGACCGAGTGAGCATCAGTTTTAAACTATGTTTTGTAACAAGGGGTTTCGTGTTTTTAAAAATATGTATTTTATTGTTCATGCCAACTTTAGGCAAATTTTCCATTCAACTTATGTATGCATTTAAACTTACCCACATTTTTACACAGTGTTATAATAGTTACCGCTTGAGTTAACGCTGCATTCTATAGTTTACGAATTGACGGACGTACTCGCTGATCCTGGTCTCCGCTCTCTGGAACCTTCTATACCTGGAAGGCTTCCTACCGCTATTCTAAGGGTTTATGCGCTTCATGAACCCACCGCTCGCGCTGTGAACTTTAATAGTGCTGTGAATTCTTTAGTGCTTCATACACTGTTTGTGAAGTATTCGTATACGTTTTTACCACCCGCTGTCTTGGTTAATATCAGTCGAGGCTGGTCCTTCAAATATCTCGCTCCATCTTCGAGGCCTGTTGAGGACGAGGAAAAGGTCTGCAGTAACATTACCCGGTAGTGCGGGTCGGACGACTGCTGAAGGTGAGTTGCTGTTTACTTGAGCACCACACGCTAGTAATTATACTTTTCGTTGATCATTAAGTTTCTATACTAAAAAGTTATTTTTCACTTTTTAGTGTTTTATTTAACATAAAAGCGTGTTTTTTAAACTATGATTTTATTTTTAATTTTTAGTGCGAATTATAACCGCCGATGAAAGTACTTACTTAATGACAACGCCATCTAGTGATCGTATAGCTGAACTGAACATTCCAAACGTGTTATTAGTCCTGGCGATTCTAATCAGGATAATGGGATATTCTTATTTAATTATTGTAATGTCATCGGTATTTGATTAGTCCATAAAGTTTAAATGAAATCTGACCGTTAAACGGTCAGATTCAGTGGGTCAAAATCGAGTCTAAACGAGTCAGTTACATACATACAAACAAACAAACTTACAGGTGAAACTAACTATAAACGAAAAACTAACATAAGCGTGTTAAAAATAGTGGTCATAAAAAATATGTGCGACCTTTTTTTTTTAGCAAAATATCAATTTTTTAACTGCTCGTCTAGTACACACAATGTGATTTTCCTTATTAAAGATGAGAACCGGTAGAAAATAGTGGCTTTTTTATTTCGGTAGGAGAGACACCATATCGAGGGAAATACCGAAAAAACGGTAGTTTCGAGACCACTATAGTAGAGTTGGTTTTATGTCCGGCTGTGGTTAGCCACACCTTTTCAAAGATTGTAACTTTTCAGTTAATGAACACGCGACAGGACACCAAATCAATTTACACTATATAGGCCAGTACCAAGTCAACACTGATTTTTCTCGAATTTGAAAGTCAGTTAAGTATTACCCTGCGTAAATCAGCCTTCAGGTCATTTACTATACGATGAAGAGCGTTCCTATTGCAGAACAAAGAGAGGCCATTTTCAATAAAAAGGATTTCCATAATCGACTTGATTGTGTGTAGGTACGTACTCAAATGATAATGTATAATTCTAAGCAGTCTGTATCCCTCATCTGTCTGATCGATTTAATACCTCATGCTGCTTTGATAGCAAAATTAAAGCTCGAGTTTGAGATTTTTTCTTCTCCCATCGCTCACTCTCAGTCTCAATTTTCCTTTGCACGTACTGCCCATACTATTGGTTTTAGTTTTGACTTTCGCAATACTAGTTATAGTGTAAACAGTGGACCCTTTGAGCGGAGGTAACCGAGCGATCTCGAAACTGTAGAGTTGAGGGTCTGACCACCTGCGGCTATCAACTAATAATGTAGGCGGGAGGGGTGCACACGTGAAGTGAATATGGACGTGTATTTACCGCTGAACTTGGATACATTGATACATTACGAATAACGATGTCTGTCTAATATTAAATAAAATAGTCGTTAGCCTGAATTGAACTTAACACGTAGATAATAAATAAATTTAAATTTTCACATCTAGTATGACTTAATACGTGAAGAAAATCTGTACCAATTTTAAGCATACTGTGCACATTATGTGAAATTTCACACTACTTAGTGTGCGGCACACTAAGTAGTGTGAAATTTGACATAATTAAAGATCATAAAGAAAAGAAGTACAGAAAAATAACATATATGGTTTACAAATACAATTCATATGATCGAACAAAAGAGATGGCATTTTCTGCTGGTCTGTGTCTAGTACAATTTAGTATAAAATGGCTCAATTTAAAGGCTTAAAACACGTATTGTAGAATTAGAAATAATACACTGAAAAAAATCTACCTGACCCAGGCGGAATCGAACCTAGCATTCTCCGCAATCCGGGCGGCTGCGTTAACCACTACGTTACTGGGGTACTGCTTTTGCCGTCGAAATTAGTCAGTGCTTGGTCTTTATGTTTTTATGTTAAACACTGTTTCATCAAATCTTTGAAATTTGCACTACTAAGATCCGAACAAAATATTTTTGCAAATATATGTTTGATAGATAGATGAGAGAGGTTGGTTATTTATTTCCTAGCCGGTACTGGAGGACAGTTGTTTAGAGTCTGATTTTTCATACCTTCGTATTGCAGTAAGTTTTTTATGGCAAAAAAGGCCGTATCTTTTCTTAACGTTAACTTAGAAGTTTGATATTTTCACAGCTTCAAGGGACTGAAGATTTGAGTATATGGTTTTAATTTTAACTCGATTCCTTTACGCATTCCCGAGATAAAGGGTCTTGAATGACAGACAGACGGACGGACGAAAAACAAAGTGATCCTATAAGGGTTCCGTTTTTCCTTTTGAGGTACGGAACCCTAAAAATGGCCTCAATCTTGAACGAGAATTTCATGGTTGCAATACTATTTGAAATATAGATACTGGAATCGTAGTATACAAAGCAAGCGCACTGCAGTTCAATATATAGACGCATGTAATAACAGAGGATCGTACAAATAAGAAAAATGAGAAATGTCGCCAGAAGTCAGAAATGCTGCATCAAACACCGGTGGCTAAAAAAGAAATGCTGTATAGCATTTTTTAAACATCAACAGCCTTTTAATATCACATCGTGTTCCGCCTCTTTATCGGTCGTTGCTGCGGAAGATTGAAAATTAACAGAGTTGGTATCTCCCCCTGAAGCGGCGCGGTGTAACCCCTTTCTTTTTATTTTTAAAGACGACGTGTTAACAGCTTTTGCGAATTTTGTTGCGGTTTTAATATAATTATCTTTTTTTGTGGTTCTTATTTAAATCTTTCTAGAGTAGTCAGTGATGCTTATCTGTATCCAGTGATTAATCTGATATCCTGGATGCGTTTATTGAAAGTATGATATCTACTGTGAATTAGCGCAGTATAACGAGAGAACATTCCTGATATGGTTTACAAAAATGCCACTCTAGTTTCATTTTTTGCTCGAAGAGAGATCGGGAAGAGCAACAAGTTATGATCTAAATATAGTATATCAAAATTTTCAAGATTAAAAATAAGTAAACATGTTGAAAGTAGGTACTCGATTATAGTTTCCGCCTCATCATCACCATTATCATCGTTTATATATATACACAAGGAGCCTTGTCATCGAAGGAGGTTATTTTCACTATTGGTAGGTTCATGGTTATTTTTATGTACATACCTAAAGTTTCTTTAAAGACAAGGCTGTTGTTCTTTTTAATGTTCTGAACCTTAAAATGTATTCCCAATCTAGATCGTGAAAACTGTACCATCGAGTAGCATGAATGCTATTATTCGGTTCGATATAAAAAGGCCACGTCTGTTAATTTATTATGTTCCTACTGCATCTGCATAATTCCTAATACCACAATACCTATCAATTTATTACTCTGATGAATCTGTTAATTTTGGAACATTGTAGAAATATTTATTATCTTATTTACTCCTCATTATTAAGGAACACTGCGCACAGTACCTATTTTGCTCAATTGCTCGTCTTACTAATATTAGCTACACTATTCAATGTATACGAGGCAAAAGTGTAGTCGATAGTAATCCACATATAATGACTGGTGCTGTCATTAGCTAGCTCCGAGGAAGATTGAAATTTTAACGAGGATTCCCTTGATGCGCCATCGTCCATCTAGGATTTTTCATTAGTTTATTTTCAAGCTATGTTTATTAATCGCCGTAGAGCGCAGCCTTTTGGTGGATAATTTTTAACGAGTATAGCAACTTTAACCGAAAATGTTGTCGAAATTAACGACATGACTTGTGAAAATTTTGCGTTAGAAAGGAACCTGTAGTTTGTAGGTTTATCAAAGGCCCAAGACATTATAGAAACAGTGGTGTGAATAATCACTTTTAAACTATCGCGTTGCATGATTAACATGAGTATAGACGGGATTTAAGAAAACGGGAATTGAGTCCCCGATTGATGTAGGTACCTAACCCCGGTGAAACGTCAGGCATTTAAAAGGCAATCTAATCGCGTTAATTCCCGTTTTTACTCGTGCTAAATAGTGTGAATACTGTTTTTTAGTAAGAATAATTTAATTTTTGGCAAATAGATAGTTCAAGGTATCCTTTAAGTCTTGAATTATTAATACGTTTTTATAAACTGTACTTTCCAGGTGATTGATGATAGATCACTAATAAATTGTAGACGCCCCTTAGTAAAAAGATGTTTCAGTGAATAGGTGCATAATTTTTAGCCTTAAAAGCGATGAAATGCTGGGTCACAGTACAAGACTCCATTAGCGAATGTTGGACGGAGGCCAGGTGGACTACTGCGTTTCATTTAGAAAGATGTTCTAAAAGGTACAAAATTGTTAGTGAAGTTCAGTACAATTTTTTCTAGAACATTTCAAGCGACAGTGCAATAACTTTTTAAAGGGCAAAGGATACAGACCACCTTTTGGTAAGCGCCTACCGTAACTTACAAATCCTTCGAGTGCTAGCTGCCGGACCAAGCCGCAACCTTTTTTTTACAGAAAACGCTTCTTACGTAGTTACCTTTGCCGAGAATAGGGTCCTACCAGGGTTATGTTAACGACACCAGCCCTAACAACTGGCATATCCACTAAAAACTTCCGTTTCCCTTCTTTCCGCATGTCGACGGTTGCGCGGGAGCATTTATTCATCCGTACCTACGTACCGTCTGCTGTTAACCTTATTTATTACATTACATTAGGCCTCTACTCCCCCTAATGAGGTAAAGAGGACATTCAGGAACTAGGAATATTGGAAAGCGACGAAGCCCTATCCCATCACTCGCCGCCACAACTATGGTTAATGCATTCAGAACCTTAGGAATTCCTCCCATGTGAGGGACGAATGCCCACTATAACAGCGACCTACTTCGTTAGGCGTTCCTTTTTCCTTGGTTTGGCCTAAAATCTTAGCAAAGTCCATTTAAATAAAGAGATTTTTCATATTTTCATTTTAATCAAATAGGTATATGATGAAATCGTCAAATCGTAATACGATATTATGATAATAATACGTATTTTTTTTACCATTGCATTTGCACTTTTTTCTTGTTCAACGGTATATCAGTTGTTTCTCCATCATCTTGTTTAAGATAATCGATAGGTGAAACTTCACGTTATAGGAAAACCTTCAAAGACTGTAGAGGCATTTAGAGGTAACATAGTCTGCTACATATTACTACTGAATGCCGGAACATAGAAGATTCGGTTTTGTAGTTTCAGACTTTGATAAGAAGGTAGTATCTATGCCGGCTTATTAAAAACCTTTACCATTGACCAAACACAGAAAAAAATTATAAGCCTCAGTATCAAACCTGAAACTTCTGGAGAAACTAAAAGAGGCCAACATCTCTTTTAACATCAAATAAAGCTTAAGATAGATTTTATAGAATATAGTTTTAGGAAACTGTGCCAAATATCTACTTAGTAGCGGTATAAAGATTTTGCGGCGTAATTTCTTTAAGAGTTTCTTTAGAGCACTTAATATAACACTGGTCTTACTAGGTTGCTCATGAAAAGAACCGGCGAAAATGTCGCCTTAAAATTTTATAGAACCGTAAAATACTAACTGCACCGCAATGCACACATGATTGCACTGCGGCGATTCCAGCAAATATTCATTTATTCAATGCAATCTTTCATATGGGACAACGCGAAATGCATTATGGCCCAAGTTAGTATGTTCTCGATTCAAACTCGTCGTTTGTGAATTAAACATGAGATGATACTCTCAATCTGTCGCTTGTTATGACCAGTTTCCTATGAGCCACTGCGATTTTCCGCTGTTTAGGCAGTTGGAGCCGCACTAGGGGTTCTTTATAAGTTGCGGATGGTTCAAGGTACGCTGGTCGTTGGATGTCAGTGTTTTCGTCGCTAGCGAAAGTTTGACAAATCGCTTCGAGTGCAGTTCTCGTCAAGCGATAAGCTGATACGTCCTGTAGCGTGTGCTAGTGTTTTCGGATAGTTGTGACTTTGGGGAGAGATTTATGCGGTTATCGGTTTCTGTTATGCTCGCCCTTCTTTGTTTCGGCGAAGCGGTTTTTTGATGTGAAATTACCGCTCAGGGAGAATTTATCGTAAGTGGATTGCTATTCTATTCTAACAATGCCCCTTTGTTTACGCTTGTAGAATATTAATAGAATTAATAAAGGGCTATTTAGATCATGTTTACATATTACCTAAGAGTAATCTTTAGTGAAGATATAGTATGATGAATCTAGGTAATTAATGTAGGTATACCTATCTACCTATAGGATGCTATGTTCCGAGACATCACGAAACCCTGGTGCCTCCACAGACGGCTGTCGTCGGAATACCGAAGGGCTTTTTATAGGGCCAGCCGCTTTGAGCGAAACTGGGAGTTCAGTCGCTCCTGACACGCCTCTGCTCTCAGAAGTGGCGGATGATGGACCTCTGGTTTGGATTTCCGCGGTGGTGTCATGGGAAGCAACGCTGCCCTGTCGAAGCCAGCGTCTGGTGCCTCCACTACACATCCGGACCCAATCGAGGGAGCGGCTCCTCGTGCAGGACTACATATATTTATTTATTTATTCATGTAGTTCCTTATGTATTTAAAGTTTCTTTTTGTAATTAGTATGCATTAGATCGACGTGTTTTTGTTACCTTTAGTTTGCATTTGCATCGCCTGCCAAATCAATATTATAGAGGTCTCTTCTAGACATAAGTTCGAAGTTGCAAACTATGTTATTGTCTATTTCGATTTGGCTAGCGTCTTATCAAAGCCTGTCGCATTAAAAATTTTAACACCAGTATTTTATTCTAATAGTTGATAAGACGACTAGTCCTCCATTGATTGAGCCTTCCACTAGCCTTATCATCACTTACCATCCAGCGAGATGAAGGCCAATTAGAGCTTCCCCGTCAAACAATAATAAATATATTTAGATTATTCTCCTCTACATCTTCTCTAATGAACGTAGTTGGGTAGAGATTGTTAGAACACCAAAATATGTTAAAAGAGTGACTAGACAAATGGCCAATCGATAATATTCTAAATCCTATTCTTTGACTTACTACCGATTTGTGTTCATAATAATCACTCTTCATTTTTTTTTTCATACATTTTTATTACTACCTTCCAACGGAGCTCATAACAGTTAGTGATCATAATTCTTTATTAATACTGTTACTACCTTGTAGCTTAAAAAAACAACATCACCCAGCCATGTAGGTATATAAAACACTAGACTCGCCCAAAAATGTATGACTTTAATAATGATATTATGAACTTCAATGATTATGTTTTTAAATATGTAGTTTTTAATTTTTTTTATGAAGAGTGATCATTATGGTTTTAAATGGTATGAGAAATATTATATAAATATAAGAAAATGCGCATCCAGATGAAACTGATGTTGACGTTACGTAAGTACTTATATTAATCTATGGTTGACGTGATGAGAAAACACCATGGAGACCGTCGTGTCAAAGGTTAGAGCGGGCGCTAAGGAGCTTATATTTTACCGCGGGCGCGCACTGATGACTTTTGACACCTTTGGCACGGTGACTATTTTGTCAATCTTGTAGAATGTATGGAGATGCACCAAACGCCAAACGTTACCCACTTGTCACGTCGTAACGTGCGGCTACATTTGGGCTAAATACTTCCATGGGCTTGATAAAAGTACCGAAAAAATCACGGTGACAAAAGTCACCAGTGCACGCCTGCTGTGGTCTAGTTGGTGTTTGTAGAAACGTTTCGTAGCGATTGCCCTTGTCTAGTCACTCTTTACTTACTCCCAAAGCAGAAACTATTTATTTCTAAGTAATTTCCAAACTAAGTCTACATCAAAGTCATATGAATTGTTCTTTAAGTAATTACTTTACTCAAGTACTTGTACATGACTTTAAATACGGGTGTGAGAGATCGCATAGCTTAAGCTAAATATAGAGCAGCGTCTAATAGAGGTCCATCACATTCACAAAGTCGTTGGGAGCGTCTGATCAAACCCGAACTGGCCTTTTTCACGTTGTCAACGCGTGACGTAATTAGGGTTGCCTCGCGCTGATAATTAAGCTGTATTTCGGGGCTATACAAAGCGCTGCCCGTCTAAAGTTTACCCATTACCGGACGCCTAAAGGGATACAAGTCGTGTATCACTAGAAATTCTCAGTGAGCATTTGTGGGTTGAAAGACTATGTCCACTAAACCGTATCATAATAATGAGCGTGACATGCAAAAACATTTTTTTGTATGAATTAATATAAAGCAAGGTGGGCACGAAACCGTTCCGTCAACATTCCGTCGCCGTTTCAGTAACGTTCAAGGTGTGATACAGTTTTGGTATCTAGTGGGCAAAGTATAGTTGGTATCGTGTTACCTTTCCGTGACGAACACGTTCACCGTTCGCTGTATGATAGGTAGGTAGATATCTTAAGGGGATGATAAGTTGTAACATGCCACTGTAACACGCTACTATTTAGTGGTACTACAAATCGTCTTATTTAGCCACCAGCATATCTAATAAACCATTTAAATTAATTGTAATGCTCAGTGATGATAGTTGGGTAAGTCAGAGCCATTACTTAGTGCTTTCAGTTCTAAGAAATGGGCTATAGTCCATTTTTAGGGTTCCGTACACAAAGGGTAAAACGGAACCGGTTCGTCTATCACCAGGATGTATCTCATGAACCGTGATAGTAAGACAGTTGAAATTTTCAGATTGTATTTTTGTTGCCGCTATAACAAACAGAATAAAATAATTATTTAAGGAGGCTCCGATAAAACAAACGTGATTTTGCTCGATATTGATAACGGCAACAGGTAGACGCTCGAAATACACATCACATCACATATCACAGAATATAAAGTTATATATTTACTTTAAAAATAAATAATTAAATAAAAATAAAATAAATATTTAAGTGGGACTTCGGTACAACATCCATGATTTTTTTGCCGTTTTTTTTTATAGATAATGGTACGGAACCCTTCGTGCGCGAGTCTGACTCGCACTTGGCGAGTTTTTCAATACATTGCACTTAATGTCTGATAAAGTTGCAACTAATTTTAAAATCTTCTTTTTTACCACATTTAATAATAGTCTTTGCTTTATAAACACAATAAAAAATTACAGAAGTTGATCCATAGAAAATGATCTCTTAAATTGCTGATGATTGGGTACGTTACCCTAGTTCAGTTTCTTATTAATCGCCTCGCTATCACCAATTTGTGTAACTTTTATTTATTTTTCTTTTTTATCACCTGCAATAAAGTCCAATTTGGCTTCTGGTCTTGGTCAATTAGGTAGGTTTCATCATAAATACGCTGACCAAATGCAGGTTAATGGGTGTTAACGGCCTCAATTTTACGATTACAGTTATGTGCCACCAAAGTGGAATTGTATGGAGGGCTGATTACATGCCTGTATTGCTATCATAAATTTGTGTTTATGGGGAGTCTAATGCATTATTATACAGCAATTTGCATTGGCATTATGTTCGTAAAATATAAAGAGCATATTTAAAAAAAATATTTGTCATAACAAGCTGTTAATGCTAATAATAGTGCTATAAACTTCAAGTCTTTTCTGGTCTTAAGTTTTTGTTTTGATTTTTATAATGAGGTTGTTTATATACCATTAACATTTACGTAAACTTAAAATCACGTTATTTAGTTGTGATATGGAAATTGTGATATATATTTTTTAACAATCACTTCGTGCTTGTGTGTTCAAATGCTACCACTATGTCACCAAGTACAAGGTGTGGAGTGAAAGTTTATCATCCTAGAGTGACGTCAGAAAAATTACTACTGTAAAAATATATTTGGGAAACATTTAAAATATGAATTGTGTAAGTATGTATACGAAGGAAAGAAATTGTCAGTTGCCAAAGTTAGGAATACTCAATACTCAATATTTGGAACAAACACGAAACCAAGGAATTATCATTCAAACGCTAAAACCGATGGCAATTGATGCCGATGCAATGATGGGAATTGCACCGTCACCCTGATACCGACGCTGACTTTGATTGATTTGGAATCAATCAAACCGATTTTGGTAAATTTGTAAGTCTGGGAACTGATTTCTATCGATTTCTGACTTGAGCTCAGGGTTGACACAAATTCCGAAGCAAGCTCTCGCACGTCAGTGAGCAGTAGTTGTTTGAGCAAAAATTCCACGAACATCGTTGTTCCGGACCAAATTAAAATAGCTGAGAGGTAAAAGCTGCTCTAATTGTGTTGTGCAAACGATGAGGTAATGTAACTTTGTAAAATTTCGTTTCTATATTAATTTTGGGACGAACAAACGAAGTACGGGGAATGTCTTTTGCATATTTTCTTTGATTTGTTTCGTATCTGTCTTCATCTTGATTTGTTCATCTCGGTTTCCTACTCTTGTATGGTTTTCTTTTAAATATTATTCGTAACTCGTCAATAACTTTTCTTGTTTGACTAAAGGAAAGTGATATTGAAATCCTTTTGTGTTGAAATAATATTTTCGAATATATTACTTTCTGCCTTTATCTTCATAAATAATCATCGGTAAATACACAATTTTTTAAGAATATTGCCAGTGAACAGTGTCTGTCTTTCAAAGATCGTTACTTTTATTTAGAACTAGATTTTGGATGATTAAAATTAGTTTTGGTTAAAAGTTGAATTTAAATTGAACGACCTATATAGCTAATTATTATATTGAACTAAATTTAGCTAGCTTAAGATGTTGTTAGCATTATTTTACCATTTCTGTCTGTTACAGCAATGAACGTTATTAACTTCATTTCTCCTCGCCTAAGTAGGTACTAGATTGCAGGTTGTTTGATTTCAATCTGAGGTATGATGTGACCTAATTAAAGGCCGATAGTTGCAGCTGACATTCAACCATTCAACAGCGTTACACGAAGATTTCGACTCGAATAGAATACGAAACTTTTACTATTACTGTCAATATTACAGATCTTTTCTCGATTAATAGCCGGTTTCAATGTTATTTTTTCGGGTAAAGACATCCCGAATAGAGCTCCTTTGCTATATTTTAATAATCTACAAAATGCCTGTTACTGTTATGAACGTAAAAGACTCAATGTGAATTGATAATTGAAGCTAAAATAGATGGCCCTAATCAGCAGTATCATACATACTATCTATATATTTAGCTATACCTGTACAATAAAATAGTACATTTTGTATCTCATATACATCAATATTTAGAATTTAAATCTGTGATTAGATAACTAGAATTCCTAGGTACATCTACTAAGTGGAATTTATTTAGTGGTAACTGGTGTACCCATGTGAAATAAAGGTGATGTATTGTATATCAAACAGATATGAAAAAGGTAAAATATAATTATTAGAAATTTTTAATAAAATTGCACAATTGAGAATAGAAATCTTGGTGTTCATTAATTACATTTCGTAAACAATGGCGCTATAATGTTGTGAAGGTCAATTTTATATTTAAACTAGCTAACCCAGTAAACGTTAAAATATACTTTTCGACCTATTCTCATACCTAACAAATATACAGGAAAAAATTATAATAATCGGATAAGTCGTTTTGGGGGAGTGCGAACACAAAAATTGTGACACGAGATTTTTAAATCTTAGACATTTTCTTTTAAATATTAAAGGTATATTCACTTATTAATTTTTGCGTGCAAAGTAGAGTAGGTAATTATAATTAGCATGTCGACACACGACTAATAATAGACTCTCTAATCATTGTCATATTTAGGCTCAGGGATTAAGTAGGTACGTGAATTATACTGTTAACGCGCGAACCATGATTACTGGTTTGATTCAGATATAATAATTAATGCACATACAAGGCTGAATGTTCGCTAATCTGCCTACTAAACAGATTCCATAACATTATCAATAAACATAAAATGTTCATTATTACTTCGTATAATTTTTACTGGTACCGTATCGGTATATTTAATGAATAGCAGTACACTTTCTCATCATGTGTGTGTCTTAAACCAATAAGTTTCTGAATCTCATACGAGATTCGCGCAGTGACGAGTAAATAATCCAAAACTACAAAATTGAAAATTTTATGTAACCTCTGACATAAATTTAAAGCCAAGAACCACCTTGATCACGTCACCTTTCAAACAAAAGAAAAACACATCAAAATTGGTTCATTCGTTTGGGAGCTACTATGCCATAGACAGACATACAGACATACGGATACACAGGCAGGTCAAACTTATAACACCCCTCTTTGTGCGCCGGGGGTTAAAAAGCATTTCCAATGAGGGATATCCTGTCAGGAAGGTTTTTATGTTCAGTAGCGTGCGCGGGCCACGATCACGCCTGATGGAATGCGATGATGACGCCTAAGGTGATACACGCTCGCCTAGAAGATACTTGTCCTTAAAGCAGTCCAGATTGCATTGATGGGCAAATAGACCAGGCAAAGAGTTCCACTCCTTAGCAAATGAAAATGATCATCGCCACTCGCCCCGCCTTTTGGCCTGGTGGTAGAAAGGGGCAGGGAGGATCAATATGTTAAAATTCGAAACTCTCCGAAATGTAACCGATAAAAAACCGAGAGCAAGCCACACGTCTTCGTTCGCCTTTGAGATCAGCCTAAATGAGTGTGTCACTGCCAATGAGTCTCTTCATACGGGTCCAGTGCATCTAACTGTTATCGAGCTGTACTCGAAATTAGGCACGATAAAGGCTTAGGAGCTGCTCATTTGGTAGTGATGAAGACTGAGTATGTACGAATTAGCTACTTAAGCATAAGTCTGGAGTATTGAATTACCTATTGAAACAAATTTAGAAACGGATTTAAGTATGAAATTTAAGGATTTTCACTGATAAAATATTAACGTAGGGACAACTGAAAGTAGGTAAGGTAAACCAATCCATTTAATTTAAACCGGAGTTCCAAATAGTTGCAAAGATTATACGTGACTTTCGCCAGTTCGAGCGTTTAGCTAATATTTTTGTGCCCGGAACCTCGGAAGTATATAGATGTCGTCCTATTATAAATTCAGTAGCCAAAGATCGTGACAACACACCCCATTCCGGAATTAGTTCGACGCTTTAATTACAATACAGATCTTAAGCAAAGTTAGGTATCTGATCATATTACTTTATGAGAAGCTGAATAATTAAACTAGAACAGAGTCAACAAAGCTATCTAAGCTGTGGGTTAGTTAATTTTTAGTTAAAATAGTAAATAATTGCTTCTAACGATATTTGAGTTTCAAGGTTCTGCTATTATTTTAAGTTAGATAGAAGACTGTATTTACTATTTAAGTGTATAATGAGCCAGAAAACCTAAGGAAGTCTCCTTCGGTTTTCTGGCTCATTATGGTATCATTCTACACACGCTCATTATGGTATATACTCCGTACATGGTGCAGGAACTGCCAAGTTCGTACCTTCCACGTTCAGCGGCTAACTCGATGAAGTTCGTCATTCTTGAAGATAAACTATGAAACCTTGAATTTAGGCGCTTAATAAGAAAAAAATATATTTTGTTTTAGGTAGATAGTTTTTTTACTTTTTTAAAAGTTGTTTATTTTGCACTTATGACTAAGCATGCACCGTATTTCCATATTTTTTCACACTCGTAGATACACAATGTGATACTACGCATTTTAATCCTAATGAAAATCTTGTTCCCAGACTCAAATAATATTTGGGCTACTAAAAGGTTAAACATCGAAATTTCACCACAAATCTTTTAAAACGTCGCACATACGATAGCGTTATCAGTTGCGTATCAGTTTTTTATTGTTAAAAGAGAAAAAGGTTTTAATAAAAAAAAATACAGACGAAAGAGCTCTTCACGTAATTCCTATGGAAATCCAAACTAAGGTCAAAAAATAAATAAGGAAAGGTCAATTAAAACAATGCAAACCAAAAAGTGGAAAGCTAAACAATAAAATTATTAATATAAAAATATAGAACTAAGAATAAGTTTATCCTAGTTAACTTAGATATTAGATTTAGGGCACAATGTATTAGACCTTAGAATTTATAGAAGTGCACAGTCAAATTAGGTACAACCTGATTTTGATATCTTACAGACCTCCAAAGGATCTGGGATATCCTATCCAACAAGACAGAGATATTGCCTCGGACGAGACTCCACTAATTCACTCAATGAAAAAAATACTTTTAACCAAAAAGAAAACCGCCTTCATAACTAAAAACAAGGAAATAAAAATTCTTTTTATAAAAATCTAAATTTTTTTTGTGGTTGGTCCCAAATACAAGTGACGTTTATTCCAAATATTGAGGTCAAAGAGCAAAATTTGCTCTTAGATTTAGGTTGGCACCACAGAACACAGAAAGAGGTTTCTGTGTTCTGTGATTTTATAAACAGAATTTTTATTTCTTTGTTTTTAATTTTGAAGGCGGTTTTTTTATTTAAATTAAATTTTGCTTTTTAGTGTTTTAGATATGTAAATTTTCAGGAAACTATGCAGAGATATTTAAGACACAAGTGATAAGATTACTATATCATCGATGTCAATTAAATAGGCATAATTAGGGATAACTTAAAAAAAAGTCAGATGTCGATTAAATTTAAGTGGGACCAAATTACAAGCACCTGCTTCCAAAGGTCGAAAGAATCTTCAAAATCGGTACACCCAGTAAAGAGTTATGTATGAGATAACAAACTTATAAAAAATACAGTAGAATTGATAACCTCCTCCTTTTTGAAGTCTGTTGAAAAGAGTAATTCAGTGAGATCTTCGCCGAAGTTAATAACCCGGTGACGCTTGTCAATGTTTGTAAAGGCTATCCATGGCACTATTATAAGAAAGAAAGAAAGAAAGAAATCTTTATTCGGCTTATAAAATATAGTGTACATAAAAAATTATACAGTATAGGTAGTTACCTAGCGCCGAAACGGACTACCACTCAGCTTTATGTCACAGGCTAAGCTGTAACGCTGGTTTTCAGTGGTAGCCGGTGATACGGGTTAGATGGCGACATTAACATAATACGTCATACTTTTACAATTTATATAAAAACATAAGTTACAATACACATTGACAACAAAATAACAGACAAATATTAGTATTAAAACTCAAACACAAAACATAAAAATAGACGTGTGACACTCGGGGACTGCCGCGCTAAAGCTATTGCATAGCATTTTGTATCAACTTATGCAATTATAATTTTATTTATTTATTTTATTCATGCAGTATTCCTTTTTCTTTGATATTAATTTTATAATTGAAATAATTAACTGAAATAATTAACATTCATATTCAAAACACTTTATACACAAATTTTACAAGTACAGCTATTCACTGTTGTACATAAATACCTATACACCTATATACTTTCTCATAAACAGCTGCTTATGTATTCGTCCGATTTCGGAGCAGCTCGTCTCGATTCGTGCGAGTTTCGTAGAGTCGTACAATACGTCTAATCGCACGCACACAACGCCGTGTCGAAGACTGCCGAACTGAAACGACGTTAGACGATGCACGGCCTTCAAGCCACACCTCCTTGCCCATCGGAGTGGGGAGCGTGAGGTTTTTTCGTTACGGAATTTCTGGATTCGGTCCGCGCGCTCAAGGCCCGCGATAGAACCTATGCAATAGCTTAACAAAAAAAAGTGGCGTGAGTACCGTGAGCACAATTATGACACCAATTATTGCTTGACGCGGGAAGTGTATGATTGAGAATAATGGCATGGCACGACTGAGGCGTACTTTCTGAAATGGTCCGAAACAGGTTGTTGATTGATTCTTCATAACTGTGTGAGATCATAGTCTTATAAGCACCTATAAGCTGAGCAGGCAGATCGTATTCGTCAGTATTATCACCTCAAGAGTGACAGCAATGGTAGGTGGACGCGGGAAGAAAGAAGTTGAGAATTGTGGCATGTTGAGGGAGGCCGACATCCAGAAGTGGCTGAAAATAGGCTTGGGATCGATTGAAGTGTGAGATCATGACCTTATGTACTTATAAGCTGACAGTGCAGAATTATGAATCGCAAAAGCTACAATAACTCACCTTACCCTAAAGTTACGGAGAAAATTATTATACCTACTTCCAATCAGACGGTCAAAGCATAAATCAAATAAGATCCTTTGCTGCTATAAAATTGTTCTCGGTTATTAAAAGTTTCACCCTTAATTGCGAATCCGAAAGCTAAATCCTTATTACAGTTAGAGGGGAACGCAGTGGAAAGGTTAGATTTAAGGGCTGTCACTGAACTTTAAAAAGGTCAACTAATAATTAAAATACTCGTAATATGTTGATAGAGAAGTGCTGTGGTAGGTAGTGGTGAATATTATCGATCCATCCCTTTTAAATTACGAGTATCCTAAATGTGATAAACAGCATATTTTAATAAGGATCGGATTTGACTGGGGCCTATTTTGTCACTATTGACAATTATGTCGGATTGTGCGACAATTGTCGTTTAAGAAAAGTGACAAATAATGTCCAAATGTGACAGGTAAAATATTGACTGTTTAATAAAGGCGACAATTGTCAGATTTGATATAATTGTTAGTTTTATAAAACGAACGAATGTCATATTCTCTGACACAATTGTCAAGGCAATTGACAAATTTGTCACTTTTTTGACATATTTGTCATATGACAAATTTAAAACTATTTTTTCTAATTATTAGGTCACTATCGAATTGTCTTGACATTGGGTATGGGTGCCTGTCGCAAATTTCTGACTATTCGACAAATATTTCCACCTGTCATGACAATTCAGTATTTAATAAAACAAATTTTACAAGGTTTTCCTGACAAATTGTCACCTGAAAAAATACACTGAAAAAAATCGACCTGCCTCAGGTGGGAATCGAACCCAGCATCTTCCGCAATTCGGGCGGCTGCGTTACCCACAACGCCACAGAGGCCTTGGTGCAGCCTACCGGCCGGGACTACCAGCTTAACATGCCTTCATAAGCGCGGAGGAAAATCGAGTTGAATGCTGCTGATGTTTCATGCAAACCATTTTACAAAACATTAAACATATTGCCCCTTCCCTGCCTATACATATTCGACGTCGCCAAATTTGTAAAATCAAATCTACTTTAAAACCTCACGACTTATTTCCGAGAAATACCAGACATTGTGATGGATTGGTCATTGACGTTCTTCAAAAAGCGCTTGATTTTAAAAAAAAACTTTTTACATGTGTATCTAAATATATAATTACATACCCAAGGCTATAAATGCCTTTAACTAGATTTAAAAATGCACTGCATAAATGTCTCATTGAGCACAGGTTAATCTGTTCAGGAATTCTTAACCTACAAAACTGATAATTCATAGACATGATAAAATGTATACTTATACGGTTTACGTGTGTTTTTGCCGCGTCTCGCATTGTAATATTTAATTGCTATAATGCTTGATTGCTGATTAGGTGAAACTATTATTGTAAATTGTATCTCCAGTAAACCCTATTCAAACGCAAATAAACGATTCTGATTCTGAAAATTTTTGATCCTTGATTTGTTTCGATAGAATTTTGATTTGAATGATTTCATTTTGATTTTTCATTTGAGTACCGATCGCGTACTTGTAAGCTTAGCTTTCGTGATAATTACGAAGAACGCACGACCACGGTGCCATCGAACATCAATTAAAGAATTTGGAAGAATGTATTGAAACTAGTATCCGTCTTTAACTTAATAATGCTTTTATGGGACCTATTTATAGTTACGTTTATCGAATCAGGCTTAGTTTAGCTTTGCTATAGCCTAGTTTCCCGTTTCAAGCTCAAGATCAGATTAGCTTAGAAAATACCTTTATAAATTTTGATTAATCTCAATTTCTCCCGTCTTTTGAATAGAAATTTTAAACGAGGGTAGCCCTACCCACATTTACGTCGGCTCTATTATCCCTTCAGAACATATTGCCATTATTGGGGCGACCTTTAATGGGAATCACCTCCTATTATGGAGGTCAGCACAGTTCCGATAAGTTATTACTATTAATATGGCACGGAAGACGCTGTTCACCGTTTTATTGCTTGCCTAACTGATTTTAGGCGATAAGCGGCCTTAGACCTTTGATAACTTGGATCTGAGTTACGTAAATAGTTGTTAGTAATAATATTATTAGATTGAATTTATGATATTGTCAGATGATTCTATTCAAATATTCAGGAGATTCAATAACTCTCCTGATTTTATTTACAAAATTGTAACCAACATTATTATACTTTCAAATGCAACAACACATCTACATTAGTTGCAACGTCGAGTGCATGCAGCGCTCAGCGCAGCGGGGGCGCCATTACGCGGGTTATTTGGTAAAGCCGTAGATAATTAAATTTTCCTAGGAATTTCCACCTACGACTAAACCGGATGACGAAATTTAATGGGTTGTGTTTAATTTAAAACATACAAATATCAGTGTAAACGACGCAGAACGCTCTGTGGCAGAAAAAGTATAAAAAGACGACTATTATTTTGTTCTTCTTCCTTTCAAAAGTACATAGAGACGAGAAATAAAAGAAAACAAATAATAGTACGTACGTCGAAATTTTAATAAATGAAATGGAGCTTATCCTAAGAGCTTATCAGATTGGTATTTGGATAAAGCTACGGTTATAAACGAATAGCAAGCGATATAATGACATTGAAAATTATTTCTAAAAAAGAAGAAAGAATCTCTCCAGAATTTACTTTAAAATTTTTCTAAAAAATATTTTGTAAAGATGTGATTTTGGATTTTTTCCCATGAAATTTAATTTCGTAGCAAGAATATTGTGAACATTATCGAAATTAATTAGAGAATGTTGCGAATCGATATATAATTCAAGGGAAGATTAAAACCATATAGGCTTTATTAATTTTCGAATTTAGTTACCTATAAATGATTGTTGAGTGAAACTTTACTAAGAATGATACTCGAAAAAAAATACTCCTGTCCGCCATTTAGAGATCAGTTCGCCGGATTTTCAATCTATTGAAGAATCAGAGTGAAGTGTGCTTCCACTTTTGGCTTTATCTTAACTTGGTACCAGTGACATTATTGCCGAGCGCTTCCCCTAGTTAGAATAAAGGAAACGGTAATATAAATTGGAATACAGTGCATTTCACTGGCCACCTCCCCCTTAAAAAACACTAAGAACATTTATTACTAGTTTTTCGTTATACTGATTTTTATTTAAAAAAAGGTCTAGCAAATGACTGCTTCCCACATAATGGTAATCCGAAATGGAGTTCAAATGCGAAGAGAGCTAGTGTAAGAGAGATTAATATGCGCATCGTACCAGCTACCTTCTCGCCGACCTGCAAGATGCTTCTTCATCTCTTTTGACGTACCTAGTACAGTGCGTTGGGAGAATTCCATATCTTGATTGTGCGGTATACAAGGTGTTTGGTACATAGGTGTTTGGTATATGAAGCCGGCACCTACCCATGCTAACATAGTCATATAAATACTATGGTGATATTAAAAATTCAAATTTGTAAAAACATTTTTTTAATTTTCCTATATTTTGTTTTTTTGTTGAACTATTTGTATGGGGAATTCAAATTTTTTTTACAATTAAATTTTTTTGATATCACCATTATTCTATTCTATATTCTTATGCAAGGGGCTGAGGCTGTCTCAGAGCACTTCGACCCTATGGGATCTTTTGTGCTTCCCCTTTCCTTATCACACATCCCCGCCAACATCGATAACATTTACATATTACCATAGTATTTATATGACTATGTTAGCATGGGTAAGTGCCGGGGCCTAACCTATGTACCAAACACCTTGTATTATATGAGTTTTCAAATAGGTATCTTTTTTCGAGTTGGAATGGTAGTCGTAGTTTGTTGGTGATGACGGAGCAGGTATGGTCCTAAGAAGGTTGGATTAGGGAAAAAAGTTCTTCAGACACTGGGTATAGATAGACGATAAAACGCGTTTAATAACGCAAAATCTCGATGTACTTGTAGAGGATGAAGATTGCTGGGCACCTCTTAGCGATGAATAGAAATATTCATAATCCACTGTTCGCCCCGTGAGGCTCTCGACATTACAATCTAACATTTATGGGATAATCTTACTTTGTCACACTTTCTATTATTGGTTCTACTCCAATGAATGCAGTTGCCACGGTAGGACCTGCCAATTACAAGCACACTTCAGATTCTCGAAAGTAGAAGGAAACTTTGCGGGAACTTCGAAGTTTTGAGTATTACTAATTTCCTGTTTGTTACACTTTGATAAGGGTTTAGGATTATTAATTCAATTATCGACCCTGAATTCTGATAATGATATACTCCTGGGTTTTACTTTCTTTTGATGTTTTGTGATATAGAAGCTGTGTATTTTTTAAATGGTTAGAGAATACGAGAGAGAAGAACACAGTTTTAGTATTATTTTTATTCTACAAAGTACGTCGTACTTCTTTTGCGGATATAGGTACAATAAAATGTTTAATGAGTAAAGTATCAGTTACATGTTTGAGTTGAAGAGTGAGTGAAGGGCAGTGATGAGTATCCACATTTGACGGTTTGTGGTTGTGGATGCATAATATCATTGTTCTAGAAGCTCATTTTAATTATTAAAAAGTAAGTCAAAGAAATTAGTCAGTAGTATTAAATTAATATGTTGCTCTGTTTTGTAAATATTAGAGGCACATATTGTTGGGGTATAGTTTGAACTTTGACCAGTCATGTATGTACTTTTAACTTATTTTATAACTGTAACCTGTTATGTGTCTTAACAAATAAAAAAATAAAAAAATACAATTTAAATATTCTTTATTGCACACTTAAAATAAAAAAAACAAAGTTATACACCGGACATGGCTATAGGCGGTTTTATCGGTAAGCAGCCATTTCTTCCAGGCGACCTGCCTCTTCATTCTCGAACATTCTTTTCACTCTTATTTATTACATGGTGATTTCGAATGATTGTAATTGTTGACATATACTTTTGACCTGGCCCTTTTTCAAGATATTCTTGATTTTATCGATCAACATTCGTTTAGGTATTCCTCGTCGCACATCTCCGTCGAGGAAAGCCGCCTCACTGATTTGGATACAATACGTCAGTTGCGCAAGGATAGGCCTAAGCTCTCTTACAACTACACCTATAATCCAGCGGGACAGCTTTTCTGTAACGAGTGCTACAAAATATTTAAAACCAAGTCCGGTTTTCCAGCCATATCAGGGCTCACGACTCATAATAGGAGGAATTCGTAGGGTAGCCGTCATCGAAATCGATGAGGGGGACTATACATGACCGAACCATTTGATCACCTTTTCTCGATTCTTCGAACCATTTGAGCACCTTTTCTCTTTTCTCGATTTTTTCGATTGTCTTATCCCCTTAAGTGACAGCCAGACATAATATGTCTGACAGTTTATATGGCCCGTGTGGCACGCAGACATATTATGTCTGCCTGTTAGTTGCATTTTTCATACTACCCTCGGAGGGGCCCGCCACTCAACGCCATTTTGGTATTTTATTTTTGTGCCACTTGTCTGATTATTTCAAACTACGCCTCTCTCTTATCACGTTATTGTATAACCTGTCACTCAATTTCACCCCAGCCAAGCTCATCGAAACGTCTACCGCTTAAGCTTAAATACTTACCCAAAAAATGTTCGTCAAAAACAGTATCCATCTCACATTGAAGTCGAGCTATCAAAATACACGCATGTTGAAAGCTGGAATTTCATCGTCGAGTGCATGTAGCGCATCGTTATTACGCGGGTTATTTGATAAAGCTCGGATAATATGCCTCTTAAAATTTTGAGCTCGGAATAGGATACTTTGTTATGTGAAACGTAGGTATTACTGTTGTGGCTTTAATTGGAGATAGTAAAAGGGATTGTTTTGACGCTTTATGAGATCTAAACTTCAATTAGTTACGTTAGCTTTGATACTCTGTAAGCAATGTTGCAATGTTTGCAGGTTTAATTAAACAATTATAAAGTAATAAGATTAGTGAGCCATTTTTTGTGATTGATGGCTTTTTGGATTTTGGTAATTATTTTTAGTCGTGGATTGTGTTTTATTGAAAACCTTAGTTTTTGATGTTAAGATTTTGACAGTGTTCTATATTGATACGTTCTATTCTATTCTTAATTAATGGCATCGCGTCGCATTAAACGTTTTAAACGTTAAATTTTGCCAATGTCAAGTGAAAATGTAACTAAAGTAACAAAAATTGTACGTTTGATTTGGGTTAAAAATGGAGTCTCTCAACACGTGTTTTTATAACTAAAACTCGGGAGAAACTCCATTGATACTGTTAGGCTGTGGATTGTTTTCTTTTCATGTTAGTCATAGACTTTCTGCAATTGACGGGTCATTTGGTGTTTGATTTTACCGGTTGATGGCTGTTTGGACGTTGATTGTGTTCGGTTGATAGTCAGATTGTCTCAGAGTGATATCCATGCAGCGTGTTCGTTTGAACAATAATAATAGTTACAATTATTGTAATCAATTACAGTATTGTATTCGTATCAAATAATATTTGCGTTACACATTAACCGCATAATAAGCATATCATGAAACAGAACAAATGCGAACACACTTGAGTATTAATAAATTTACTGTATTTGAATTGCTATAAAAGTGTGGCGATTAAGCGTATATTCAACAGATTTTCCCCGGGAGCTTCACTGGATTTTCTCGAATTAAGCCAGCGCCATGGGGCTCACTGTATGCACCCTGGACGCAATTATAAATCATCCGAACCACGGCCCAGTAAACAGCTTAGTAAATTTAAATTTTATATTAACCTACAGGTTTGGTGATGTACGTTTTTAGTGTTATTATCGAGACTGGGTTTATCGATATTCAAGGCGTCTTTTTCTTATCAAGTGGCACAGGTGAACCAGACTTGAAGGTGAGGTGAAACAGACCAGTGTCAGACTTGTTTTTACGTGTGCTATTTTTCTTCAGCAGCTTAGACCACTGTAGTGTATGCGCATCCTATTCACCCTCTCACTTCCACAGACAATAACTGTCTCGTTCGCACCACGTCAGTTATACGAGAGCCGTCGGCGAGAGCGGAGTGCGAGAGCAATTCGGTGACAGTAAGCGTGTTGGTAGTCTGTGCCATTAAGTGCGTGTATGAGCCAGTGAGACATTAATAAGACAGGTTCTACAACCACCAAATCAAAGTGCCTTCAGAAGTATGCACAAAAATAGAGTTGATCATATTTGGTTACCCAACCGCTACGGTTAAGACTGTATCACAAAAAGACGATTGGTTATTCTTTGACAATTGATCTATTTATTCTGAAGGGTACGCATTTTCGCAGGACAGACGTTGTTCTAATTTGCTGTGTCTTTATTTTGATACCTACATCGTCTTTTGTTAACAGGTCCTTTTTATCTTTTTTTACTTTGATCGATTTATATTTCTGACATTTTACATTTAGAAGATTTTATGCACTAGGTTTATTCTTAATATATCTGTGCCAATTCCTAGTTTTCTAGCTGCCAGTAATATCCTTAATAATAAGTGACCAAAACAGTTTTAAGTGCAATTCTGTATCTGTTTGAATGTAACATAAAGAAAATCATTTTTTGTACAACAGTTTTTACTACAGACGGCCGTTGAATCCAAAACAAGAATTATAAAGGGTTGATTTTGGAATATTTAAATACGTACTTATAATAACATCTCATTACCTCCCAACACTACTTTCGCGTCTCGCTTTTCAACTGCAGCGTAAGCTGGCTTATGGTCACCTTTATATGACGGTATAGGTCACTTCACAAAAGCTATTTAGCGGACCAACGGCTTACAGCCTTTTGTGCATCCTGATAATTGACTGTACTGCCACATAACAAGCTTATGGGATTCTGATATTGAATAGTAGACACGTCTATGATGTACCTATCTACTATTTTTGATTTGAACATTTCCCTTTGTTAGGTAATTATGTCACATTTTAGGGACAAGAGTCTTATAATATATGTATTTTTTTGGGTCATTTGTCTTTGTGACATGACATACCCATCAACACAAACCCTTGGTCCCATGGTCCTTACTGAAAGATATGACTTTATGTGTAGGCAAATTTTACCTAAGGTTCTGCTAAATCCTTTTTGGGATTATGAATGTGTATAATTAATAGGGTTTAGCAACAGCAACAGGCTTTGAATTCGAGCTATTAATTTGCTTTAGTACTTCTGTTTACTATAAGAACAAAGCGTTTATACTTATCCTATTAGTGTAAAAGTTCTTAACGAATAGGCGAACCACTGTCCTACATCCTACACTTTTGGCGGTAGCAAATTTTTGGTTAAACTATAGAACATATAAAACAATGTAGGTAGGTACTATGATTAG
The DNA here is from genome assembly GCA_955850985.1 of Elophila nymphaeata. NCBI lineage: Eukaryota > Metazoa > Arthropoda > Insecta > Lepidoptera > Crambidae > Elophila > Elophila nymphaeata. Next base: position 8,663,904 of record OY039078.1, read on the forward strand.
GTAAATATTATAAGTGTTAGGATAGGGTTTCTTATGGGATCTGGTTGCCCAGTTATTAAAAATGGATCTGATTTAGTGTGATTGAGCTAGATCTGCTTATCAGACTTAAAAGACTGTTTTACAACGTTTTATATCTCGAAAACAATATCAAGTAATGTACATTATTATCATTCACAAAACGTCAAAATGTCAACACTTCATCCCAACAAAACCGCATCTCGACGGAACCCTCGCGACCCCTAAATAAACTTCAATTGGCGATTAGCGAGGGACTCTGAAACCGGATTAAATTTCTTTATTTTCCATTCCCCATCCGCCTCTTTATTGCTAAGGATTCTAATTTATTTGAGTAGGCATTATTTAATTTGACAGATATTTCTGAACGTCCCGTAAGAAATATTTCGTCTTCTTTTTAATAGGGCAGTTGTAATGGCTTTTTACGATGCGATTTTTTATCCCCCTTATCTTCTACTCAAATAATATCTACTTTGCAGCTTTAGCCGTGAATTTATATATTTTAATTATGATTTTATGGGTTTTATAATTTGATAATATGGTACCAGTTTTAAATGCCTACCTATTTGAGTAGAAGTATCTAGCTCTTTAGCAAATAGCATATTATATTAGATAAATACAATTATTTTACAATTAAATAAATAAATGGCATTTATTAATAATTGTATTAATTTAATTAAATAAATTTATTAATAACCCGGACCGAAGCGGTCCGGGTTCGAATCCTGGTAGCGGCAAATATTTGTGTGATGAACACGAATATTTGTTTGCGAGTCATGGTTGTTTATATATTTATTTAAGTTTATTTATAAAAATTTCTAAAAAAATATATATTATGTATATATAAAAAAAAATGTCCGTTATCTAGTATCCGTATCACAAGTTCTTAATGATACTTACTTCGGGCTAGATAATTGGTGTGAGCTAGAAAAAAAAAACATCTGGTAGTTAAGCGTGTTTTTTGCAATGAATCTTGGTTTAAAATCAAAGCCTTGGTAACTTTTGACAATTGCTTATTGATGAAAACTCTTCTCAGGAACAGTGTTCGATAGCAGGTCAGCAGCGTATTTCTGATTTCGAAAGTGATCAACAAGTCAAAGGATATGATGGCTAAGAGCTTACTCATTCGATTTAAAAAAGGTTTCGATGGTTCAAGACGATTGAAGGATTTGAATGTTTGGACGTTTGGTTGGAAATATAGACATGAAATATGTGTATTTTTAAATTTGTAAATTTTTTAACAGATGGTAACTCCAAAATTATCGAGCTGAAAAGTCCCCTTATTCCAGAACGTGGCAAATGCCCGTGACATCGGTAGGGGAGAGAAATTAATGAAGTTGTTCATTAGTAGGCTTGTATTAGCGTGAATTTTCTAGTTCAGAGAACTAAGTGAACTAGTACATGTTTTTTTTTTATAAAAAATATAATTTTAGTACTACTAGTAACTTTAGCACAAAATCACTCTTATAACTGTTCAACTTCGTACCTACTTTGATAAAAAGAGCAATGATTTTACGTTTTCGCTTCCAATAATCGCATCAGTGGTTTAATGATTTGCTATTTGGATTTAGACTAATTTCCTTTCCCCATCTCGTTTGGATAGCTACCACGATCTTATCAAAGTTTAGCGCCGTAATAAGAGTGTTATTTGTTAAAATTACGATATGTCAAACAAGCTTGTGTCCCACCTGGTTTTATGGTGGTTTCCGCGTCGCCTATAGACACTTGCAATAATAAGCGTAAATCACTTATCACTGAAAGTGCGTTGCCATCCTGGGGACTAAGATGATATGCCTTCCATGCCCTGTAATTACACTGGCTACCTTTCCCTTCAATTTAATCCGAAACACAGCGAAATGCTTAACTCTTAGAATTCCATGGTTTCAGGGTGCGCGCGCTGGGTTCATTGTATTGCAGAGAGACGAGCCAGAGGCAGTGCCTGGGACGTTTTTTTTAAATAAAAAGGTCAAGCAAATGACTCCATTCCACCTGATGGTAAGCAGAAGTGGAGTTCAAATACCAAGATGGCCAGTGCGAGAGATAAACCGCCGCGCTAGCCACCCTCGCCTTGTCGTTCTGCAAGGTGCTTCTTCACGCTTTTGAATGTTCCAGGATTGTAGGAAGGAGATAACACCTGCGCTGGCAGTGAATTCTATTTCTTGATTGTGCGACAAAGAAAAGAGTTGCCAACTTGAAAACCAGGTATAGGTTTAAGGGATCCCCTTATGATGTATCAATACTCACTTCCACTACCCTACCTTCTCTTTCTGCTCAGCCATATTCGGTATAATACATCTGTAATTTCCACGTAATCTCCGTTCCAAGTACAATTTATGGTAGAGTTGTAAATTTTGTATTCACCGAATAACCGAGAAATAAAAGAACTAGTTCGTAGCGCTATAACGAGACTCCTCCATTCTAATGGTGCACTTAAATGTCCAAGACTATTAATTATGCTCAAGAGGGTTTGTCGCCAATGTTGAACAGGATAAAAAATAACGTGAACAGAAAGTGAATTAATTGATAATTATCGCTATGGGACCAGTTTAGCGTGTACTATTTTGTTTTGTATGTCGTTCGGCGTTTAAAAACTTCGTTGAGTTTCCACTTTCATTTTGTACTGTTGTTTTGGGAGTAATTACGTGTATACGAAAAATATAATTAATTACTTGGCTATACTCGTTGTCATTACAGTGAATTGTTTATGGACACTGTTTCTCAGATAATAGGGAATTGTACCAAAGTTCTATTGTGCAATTCTTTGTATTCACAAACGGATTTAATCAAATTATTGTAGAAAGTGTTCTTCCATCGGCCGTAATAAAAATCACGTGGAGTTTTCTATCTAAAGCTTTCCAAGTGTTTGTAAAAAGCCAGTGACTATGATCCAGTGTCTTCCTGACCAGAACAAGAAATTATTTTCGATTTCCAGGAGAGTAATTATAAATTTTAACTTTGTTTTGACAGTTTAGTGATTGGGTAACCCTCAGTGAAAGTTACAAGAGAATCTCCCTTCTATTTTAAGCCTTATTAAGAGGATAGTACAGCGAGTACCATCTCCATAAAAATGGAGAAAACGCTTTACTACCACTATTTCTTATCCGATCTTTATCGTAAGTATATTACAATGTTTTTTTTGCAGGAATGTCCTAAACTCATCAAATTGCTTTTTATGATAAGCAGTGAAATTTAATCCATGCCTCATCTTCGAATAATCAAAATCCAGTTTTGTATCATTGTGTGCAGTCAATTTAAGCTTAGTTGCTTTGTACATTGAACTGAGAATGATTACATAACTGACGTCAAAACTAATGCGATTTTGATGCCTTTTTAGGATCCATATCATCATTGACATTATTTGAGGATCTGATTAAATGACACCAAGATGCCAGAATTATCTAACAATGACATCATCATCATCATCATCATCATCATCATCAACAGCTCATATAATGTCCCCACCGAGGGGCTCGAGCCTACCCCACATTAGGGGCGATTAGGCCTTAGTCAACCACGCTGGCCATGTGCGGGTTGATCGACATCACACACAACCTAAGAATTTCTTCATAGGTGTGTGCAGGTTTCCTCACGATGTTTTCCTTCACCGTAAAAGCGTCGATTAAACATACATATGAATTCAAAATTTGAAAACACATTGGTACGTGGCGGGGATCGAACCAGTGCCTCCCGGGTGGGAGACGCTCTTACGCAATACGCCACCGACGCTTCTTGACAATGACATACTTTTGTTTAATTTTCTTTTCAAATCACCCATTAAAACCTTGCTAATTGCCAAGGTTTTAATGGATGATATGACATTATTTTTATTTTATTGCATTAGAAAGCTTATTTACAGCAGTCATATAAGTATTTGCATTACTTTGATTTATTAGTAAGCTCTTAGTTATCTCAGATATTCTTAGCTATTTCTTAGCTGCATAAATTTTATTTATAAAGGCTGATCTTGTTTTACATTGCTATTCAATTTTGAATTCTCTCACGTAAATATCTCACAAAATTACTCTACCAAAGGTAGCTGGTTGGGTAATAATTACGACATTCCGCTCCAAAAAGACAGCGCGTGTAAACACTAGACAGGTTTAATAGCAGTTGTAAATAATAGTGCATGGCTCTCTCTCGCATACACCCTCTATTACTCGGCTTACGCTGGAAAATTGAAAAGTTAACGAGCCTATTCCGGCTCGCTCGCGTTCACCCGACCACCTTTTGTTTAGCTGTTGGCCGCCGGAACTCTTCTTATTAGCTATTGATAGGGCTGTCACAGAGTAATCTCTTTGTAAGAAACGACAAGGCGATCCCGAGGATTTTGGGATGACATTAGAACAACGCTTGATCGAAATTGTGCTACGCAAATATCGGAGCTCTTTGAAAGTTTGTAATAAATTTAAGTCGCAACCGTTGTCTTGCCCTATAGCTTATAATAAAGAAAAATTGTATGATCTTATTATAGGCACTGTAGGTCTTCACCATTTGTTGGATATGAGAGTTTGTTTTGATAAATAAAAAAATAGACAAAAGTGATTTAAACATCTGTTTGTGTTGTCGCATATTGTATATCGGTTCCTTGAAGGTTTGGTTAATTTTTCGGTTTGATGCCCCTCTTATGTACCTAAGTGATAATCTGGCAACCTGTCACTATTTTTAGGAACTGCATGGTTCATATGCCAGAAGTGGCTTCGTGTGTACCAAATGTTACTTCTTGCTCTGCTCATCCCTTTCGGAAGTAAGCACGTGATAGTTTGTATGTTAAGACATTTATAGCTTATTAACTCTTGTCGTGGCTTCGCTAGCATTAAATTAGGACTTTGGACCTCCTTTTCATCTCCTTGGTGGGAGAATTTGGGAAAATCTTGGCGGATCCCTACGTCTACATGCTCAATTTCAGCGCAGTGGTTTGAGCTGTGAGTTTTGATAGATAAGTCAGTAACGTCGCCTTTTATATAAAAAGATTCTAATACAGTACTTCTTACAATGTCAATATTTAATAAAAGAAAATGTTGATGCGCTTAAACATAATTATTCGAGAAGATTCTAATGTGCCAACGCTGTCAATTAACTAAAGAGAGAAATTTACCAGGAATTATGTTCAGAGCAATGACGTAATTCCTACGTCATTGGTTCAGAGACTGTTTGACAGTTTGCAAATCTTACTTCAAAATGTGTAAAACTCTTTAAGCTCTTAAAAGTGAATAAGTGAGTTCAGCTTTTTGTATTTCAGAATAGATTTCAAAATTAAGCCACTTGAAAATGTAAGTAGGGACAACTAACTTGACCTTACATGTCACTATTTTTAACTTCATGGGCAAAAACTCCTAGCCTCACCACCGATGATAAGTGACGATAAAGCCCAAGGAGAAAGCGAGTGTTACTCAGAACTAAATCACTGAGCGTTTGTTATTCTTTATATTGTCCAGTTATAAGTTAAAAACTATTAATTGACTAATACTATTGTATTAATTACTATTATGTGTATATATATATATAGTAGTGTATAGTGTGTATTAATGTTTAGTTAAAAAATTTAAACATTCATATGTTTCTTCGCAAGAGGTAGTCTGACGCGATGTTAAGTGAGACCGGGTGGAAGGGTTTACTCAAAACCCTTAACAACAGAGGGACTGGTAGGTAAACTAATCATTAAGTGCGGATGAATGTATTCTCCCGCGCAACCATCGACATGCGGAGAGAAGGGATCTGACAGTTTTTAGTGGGTTTGCCAGCTGGTGACTCCTACATAACCCTGGCATGGCCCCATTCTCGCCAAAGGTACGTATAAAACGTTTTCTGTCGGAAAAAAGGTAAACTAATCATTAATGGTTGGAGCACAATAATGCTCCTAATAATATTGTTATGGCGACTAAGCACTCCCCAAATTAATTTGTAAATAATAGTGCAGATTATAAATTCAAAAACTTTTTTTCATGCTACCATCTGGTAATTATACACTTTCAAACGAAGAAGAATTTTCCAAATCGGTCCAGGCATCTTCCAGTAATCGTGGAACATACCTAAAAAAATATTAATACAAATTGAGAACCTCCTCCTTTTTCGAAGTCGGTAAAAAGAGTCCGGCAAAGGTTGCGGGAAGCCGCTGGAGGCAGGTGCAAAACCGATCAGGGATCCTTGGGTGAGGCCTAGGTCCAACAGTGGAGGGGCCCACGTCCGGAAGCCTCCTCGTGGCGTACCCGGGTAACGTGGTGGCGAAACTTTCTCGGCGGGTGTGTGGCTTTTGATGTCAAGTGTGTCCCCTTGGCATTTGAAGTCACATGCCATCGTCGAGTTATTTTTGTTTTTCTAACATGGCTAGTTCCGGAACTAGCCGTGGTGAAAAAACAAAAACGGCCCTTTTCAGGGCCACGACCGCGCCCAAAGTCCCCCGGGTGCGGTCCGACGGCTGATCCCGGTGTCCTCGTTAGGAGGACGTGCCAGGTCGAGCAGCCGTTGGTGAGGAGGCGGCCTATAAGGAAGGCGTCGCCGGAAGCGGTCCACAGGGGCTGGCGTTAGTGGGTAGCCCCTGTGGGCTGCTGGCCACCAATTGGTGCACAAGGAGTGGCTAGACGGGCAGCGTTAGGACCGTCTTGATGTAGTTGCGCTCACGTGCGCAGATCCCGAGTCGTTCCGCAATAGCGCACTGGAGGTCAGGCCGATACTTTGTTTTCTTCTTTGTTTTTAGTTAGCGAATTGATAGGAAGATGGAAAAAACGCTATTATTTTCCTATCGCTTGATAAGCTTTCCAGAACTGCATTGGGTGTAAACAAGTAATAAGTATACATGTGTGTTCAGCGACGAGGCATACGTAAGTACGCCGATGCTTGTACGCCCGTAAGGGCTTAGGAGGGTACCGGTGGATTTAAATGGGTAGGACCGGAGTAGTTCCGCGCCGGGCGAGGAGTCCCATACACGCCGTATGCCTAGCCAGTCTACGGTCCGATCCTTAATGGATTTTCCATCGTCATAAGGGTAAAAGTTGGTAACATGCACTGGTTTTGCAAGTTTTTTAGGCTACTCAGATTTATCTCCTTATTCCTTCTAACTCTTCCGATATAATCCCCACCTGACTTTGAATAGCATCAGTGTTTGTGATTAAATCTAGGGACATCTCCGCTTGTTAATAAAAAATAACTATGAATCTACAGACGGTACTCATAAAAATAGTAACTAGTCTGGTTGCGATGGCGATATATCAATAGGGAAAGGCCGATTTACCATAAGGCGAACCGTGCTTTATTTGGGATTTAAAGGTCGTAGCAATTTTATCAGCTCGGAATCGGATTCCGAGCTGATAAAAGGAGATGAGCTTCGGATCGTAGCCGTTTCGTATAGGCTGTTGCGTACCGTTCATAGTAAAAAGAGGCGTTCCCTTTCCGAGTCGATAAGTGTGCTTAGACCTTAATAGAGAGCGAGAACTACGATAGAATACATAGAAATAGGTACTGTATTATTTTTATGTACCTTCGCCAAGTGTTGAGAAAAAAACCTAAGTTTCTCAACGTCATTTCTGTCATAAACAAAACAAGGAGCTTATATTACCTATAGAATGGAGTCATTAGTCAAATGAAAAATGTGAGGGCAAAAATTTTGACAACCCTTGACATTTCTTGACATTTCTAGAGAGGCTCTGTCTCTTTCTAGTAGGGTGCCTATAGCAGAAAAAATAATTACGGACAATCTTGGACTTCGTTAAGTTAATAAAATTAATTAGTATTCAAAGTTTAAAATATTTTTGAGTTTACCATGACAAAGAATTAACATTCATAATAATAAGTTTTAATCTTCCGTACAACTGTCTGTTACTACAAGGTGGACCAAAAGAAATCACCCTATTGGAAGATGCTCTCATTTTTGCAAATAGCCGCCAATGTCAAATTTGTTTTGACATTTGTAGTCTAGATAGATGTAGAATACAAGTGAACAAGCCATGGAGCGATACACTCCCCAAGAACGCGGAATAATCGTGTCTATTTTTTCGACAAAAATCATAATGAGCGATGAGGCTCATTTCCACCTCAGCGGGTACGTTAACAAGCAAAACTATCGCTTCTGGGGCACCGAAAATCCACGAGTGATGCACGAGGAGCCATTACACCCACACTTAATGCTGTGTCAATTTTACTAACCCAAATTCGAGTGAAGTTTGAGGTCACTGTGCATATTGCACTCTGCGTTACATGTTAGTAGATGCAAATGTGAAAGATAAAATACACTATTACACTGGTAAAATACAATCAATCATTTTGAATATGTTTCTCAATTAAAATAATGTACATTGCACAAATTACATGTTTTGTTTGTAAATAAACGTTCCCAACCAAAAATGGGTAGAACGATTTATGTATTATATATATACATAATCTATAAACTATATATATAATCTATATATATCTATATAACAGCTATTTCAAAGACTTAAAAAAATATATATATCAATTTTGATTGCCATTTCTGAAAGGAAAAAGGTTATTATTTTATAATAATTCTGGAAATCCTAGTCACCCTAGTCAATTTGTTTACACATATTTGAATAAGTAATGTATGTATGAAAATTAATTAAATTCAGATAGTATTAAAGCCGAGTATCAGAAATTACTTTCCCCTATGGAGTTTCGCCCAATAACGATAATCATATGGAATTACATGTGAAAAACCAATTTTACTTAGGTGAACAATAATATGCAATTATAACACTTACAAGTGAAATTTCAGACTGCATCCTGGATACCACTCACTTCTGCAACCACGAACTATACAGCGATGCACTATTTTGCACTATTTATAGTTATTAAAATGTAAAAAGCCGTACCAAAATCGCGAGTCGATATTTATGAATACGTCAATTAGGACAATTTATGTCATGTTGAGATTTCGGGACATTGACACATGAAGAGAGTGCTGCCATTACATAAATCCTTTCATTTCCCATAAGTTATAGAAAGAATCACAATGATGATTTTCAAAATAAAATACAAACCTAAACATTAAAAGTAAATATATTATATTTATTTCTTTCATTGATAATAAATACTGATAATTGAATACAATATGTTAAGTTTTTAGCTACTTTTCTACTTTTGTTTTAGAAAGATGGCGAAATACTGGGGAAATCTTGTTTCTATGTAGTCGTGTTTAGAAAGAGATGACGACAATTTCTAGAAAGAGAAATGTGAAATTTGAAATGTCAAGTATTGTCAAAATTTTTGCCTTCACTTTGTTACTTTGTCTAATGACTCCATTCTTTAGTATAAGCTCCTTGTAAACAAAACGTTTCAACTTTCACTTAACTCGGAGCGTCTGAAAGTTCAATTTCCGTATCCGGACAAATGACAGACATTTGCTTTTGGTCCGTACTTCCCTCTTGTGATTTCCATAACACAATAGCTAACACCGCTTCCGTAAGGGTGAAATATCGTGTGATGTTCACCGACATTTATTCAAATGTACTTACGTAGGTATTCATTAAAATACTTTTACGTTTGTCGTGAATTGAGTTTGGTGGCAGTAAGTTTGTGTTTGTTGGTTTTGGCAAACGAGGCTAACAGTGTTACTGATTTTTAACACCACTACATTTAAAAAAAAGGGCAATTATAATTATAAATCAAATTTTAGTTTCTCATTTTTTTTACTGCATCGTGTTAAGACAACGTCATAAAACAATACTTTTTAATTTAAAAACTGTATCTTACTTCTTTTACAAAATCTATATATATAAAAATGAATTGCTGTTCGTTAGTCTCGCTAAAACTCGAGAACGGATGGGACCATTTAGCTGATTTTGGTTTTGAAATGTGTGTCGTAGTCCAGGGAAGGTTTAAACGGTGAGAAATTATGGAAAAATTGCGAGAAAGATAGTAAAAACAACAATTTCAATTTCCCATATAAACTTTTCTACCTACTTTCCTGTCAAACATTTGATGTTCGGCCATTTTAGCGAAGGGAGAGTTTTAATGTCGTTAGGATAGGTGCACAGACGTATTGTACTCCGTGAATAGGTGATACGAAGTACACCGGGTCATCTAGTAAGCAATATAATTCGTAAATATGGTCGCGCGCGATTATAAGCCTCACGGGGCGCAACGCTTTTTACGGCCCGCTGTTTCTCCAGAAAGATCCACCAAGGCTTGAGGATCTACTAACGTAATGCTATTGTGGTGCTTTCAGTGTGTTTCGTAATATTAGCCATTCATAGGCTGGTGTAGAAAGATACTTTATACGGGACAGACTTCTACGAAAGCTCTATTTAAGATTTGATTTTCGTGCGATATTTGCTTAAGTGTTGCAAGCCCTGGTATTAGAGGAAATTGCTTGTAGAAACACGAAAGGCCTAGTGCGCCGTTTGCTGATGACCTTATTCTGTCCTCACACGGTATATTTTGCCTTGTAATGTTCTTAACTTTTTTTTCACTGAGAAACAATAAATATTTAATAATTATAAATAATAGTTCTTAATTCCATTTTTATTTTTGCACTACGAATCTCATTTATAGTCGTACTATTAACTAGCTGTGCCCGCGACTTCCTTCGCGTGGATTTCCCGTTTTTTCAACATTTTTCATTGATGCTCAATTATTAGCCTAGTACTATTAGTCGTAGCATGATGTCATGGAGGTATAGCCTATATCAGGGTTTCCCAAACTGTGCGTCGCGTCGCCCCGGGGTATCGTGAGACGATCGACATAGAGTGACTGTCTGGTTAGCTATGTCTGGTAGTCGAGCGAAAATAAATGTAGAGAAAGAGATGAAAGTCGCGATTTCAAAACTTGAGCCCAGTTTTGAGAAGCCATGTCCCGCATCTTCCGCAATCCGGGCGGCTGCGTCAAAGTGACGTACGAGCAAATAATTGCTCAAAGTCTTTGTCTGACCTTTAGCTCCTGGAGTGGAGAATAGAAATGTTAGTGCGGCGCTGGGTCCATGATATGCGCAACATTCTTGTTCCATGCTTAGGAACCATAGAGCGTCACCGGGAACACTAGGGATCTTACAAGGCGAGTCTTTCTTGCTCTCATATTATTACGTTTTCTCCAGATCTTTATTATTTCTACAGAAAAGAAATAGTTTTATATAAACAGCAATTTCATATGTGAAGACCTATACAAAACTATGTAATGCTCTTATGTTCAGAAATGGTGCCCAAAATATTCCCCGCATAAGTAAGGGTAATAACTTTCTTCGTACTTAATATTCCTGTAACTCATTCAAGAGCCTTTTAATTATGCACTTTTGTCCCTTCTGTTTTGTAAAGTAGAATTTTAATGTGCTTCCAGCTGAGGGATTGCTGGGATTTATTTAAATTGTAGATATTATAAGCGGACGAAAAATTAGAGCCATCAAGAAAGTCGCGAGATTTTTGTTATTGTTTTTTCTTTCCGACAATTTTGTAAAAAAGATTTTGTTTCGCAATCATTTTTGTACTTTAAAATTTTTATTGGAAAAGGGAAATAAAAGTTGTTACTTATATTTTTATTATTTCCGATATTCTGTCTCTTGCGAAACACTAAGGTTAAAAAATTATAATACCTAGTTAGTAAGCGTAAAGTCGCAGTCTCTAATACCTAAAAGATCGGATTTGAAATGAGATGATCCTGAGTGAGTTAAAGTAACCGAGCTTGTGACGTCATCGAAGACGAAATATCTTATTAAACTCGTGATCTACTACAGTCTTGCTAGCTTACCACCATCTTTTATCGCGATCCAATTTAAGAGTACTAGGTGGTAGACCCATATGTAGGGTCGTCTGGGTAGGTACCACCGCCTTTCTTATTTCTGCCGTGAAGCAGTTCGCTGTGTTTCGGATTGAAGGGAAAGGTAGCCAGTGTAATTACTGGGCATGTAGGGCATATCATCTTAGTACCCAGGATGGCAAACGCACTTGCGGTGTTAAGTGATTTACACTTATTATTGCAAGTGTCTATAGGCGTCTGTGACCATTTAACATCAGGTGGGCCGAAGCTTGCTAGCCATCTCGTCACATAAAAAAAGACCTAAACTGAATAGAATCGTTAATTCGTACTATGACGCCATCTACGCGACTCATTCTTGGCGCTATTTCGACAACGATTCAGTTGAGAGTTGTAGGTCTACCTACAACTCTAAACTGAATCGTGATGACAAGCATGTAAGTCTTATTTATATAGCGCTCTCTCTTTCACTCTATAACAGACCAGCGACAAATTTCATTCATTCTTTCTTACATTTTAAGCTTCTTAATTTTTTCGATGAAAACGCTAATCAGTTATATGAAGATGATGGTACGAAATAATTCGATTAAGTTTACGAACCTATACTCAAGCGTGTGGAATTTGAATCTCTTTAAAGATGGTGGTAAGGCCCCTGTGTATCTCAGTTGGAAGAGCGTCGCCCAGATACCGAACGGTAACCGAATGTTAAATTTTCAAAACGTTACAGAAATTTTTCTTCTTTCTCCTACTCTACTCCCACTTTATTTGGGGTCGGTGCAGTATGTCTTGCTATTTATCGACGTACTGTTATAGGTTTTACCCAATACCTTCTTGGGAACGACTGTCTTACGACAGCATCAGGAACCACCAGCTTAACGTGCCTTCTGAAGCACGAAGGAAAATCGAGTTGTAAAATTTTCGGTCACCCATCCGAATACGACCGCGCATTTGGTAGCTTAGCTTTCTTGATAGTTACGAAGAGCGCACGACTGCGTCACCATCGACTTTCTGAAAAAAATATTTAAATCACTCCAAATAAAATTACTAATTAAATTACTTTCTATAGGTTAAGCCTCTAACGATAGGAACATATGTGTAGTTTTGCCAGAGCGTAGATTCTAATATACCTGAACTTCATATTTCTATTCCTTGCTCGTTCTCGGGGTAATGGGGTCATCATCAAAATCAGTTAATTAGGAAGCAAACGTTCCAAAACTCGCGCCAGAACTAATGATAGATCCATTAATTTCCACAGACTCCCGAACTCTCCGTTGAAAGTTAATACAAGCGGAAATTGGAATTTTCACGTGATCATAACGTTGTGGAAGCCGGACTGTTTTCTGTTTGACTTGGAATTGTTATTTGATGATTGTATTGGTTTATTATCAATATTTTTTTAGGGAATAATTTTATTTTTGCGTTTACTAAACGCATAAATAAAATTATTCCATAATGTAAGGTAGTTTCATCTTAACTGGGCGTCAAATATTTGGAAAAATATTTCGTTCGGGTCTTAGAAGTGCAAATTTCAAAGATTTGATAAAACAATGTTTACCATAAAAACATAAGCACCAAGCACTGACAAATTTCGACATCAAAAAGCAGTGTCTCGGTGGCCAACGCAGTCAATTGGTCAACGCAGCCGCCCGGATTGCGATAGATGCGGGTTCGAGTACCGCCTGAGGCAAGTCGATTTCTTTCTGCATTTTTCTAGTATCAATATTTTTTTGTTGTTGATTTCACTATATATTCTTAATTAATGGACAAATTAATTGTCGCGCATTTAGACAATGTCAAATAAAAGTGTTGACGCCGTCGTGGTGGAGTGGTCTGTAACGCTGCCTACATATCAGGCAGTCCGGATTCGAGTCCTGGTAGGAGCAAATGTTAGTATGATGAACACGAACATTTGTTCACGAGTCAGGGTTGTTTATGTATTTATTTATGTTTATTTATAAAAATATCTATATTATTATGTATATTAAAGTCCCGTTATCTAGTATCCATAATAAAAGTTCTTAATGATAGGTACTTACTTAATTTGGGCTAGTTAATTGGCGTAAACGTGAAAAAAAAAGAAAAAAAGAAGTGTACAAACTGAATGAAAATGGAGGCTCGCAATATGTGTTATTTCAATAAGAAGTCGCAAGCGTTGTTTTTAAATACCGCGCTAGTTTTGCAAATGATTTAGAAACTTAACATAAAAAGGAGTTTTTTTTATATATTACGAGATGGCAAACAAGCTTGCGGCCCACTTGGTGTTAAGTGGTAACCGTCGCCTATAGACATTTGCAATATTAAGGGTAAATCACTTAACACTGCAAGTGAGTTGCCATCCTGCGGACTTCTTAGTCCGCAGGATGGCAACTCACTTGGAGAGCATATCATCTTTGATATGCTCTCCATGCCCAGTAGAAATATGAAAGGCCATTGCAGAAATAAGAAAGGCGGTGGTACCTACCCAGACGACCTTCATATAGGTCTACCACCTAGTAATGCAATTGTAGTGTAGTGAGTGAATTGTGAATTGTCACATCATCAATATGCCTAATTTGAAAGATCTATCGCTACTTTTACAGTTTCAGTAACTACTCCGAAAACAGGGTGGTGATTAAAATTTTATAACTTAACTGTTCAAACAAATAATATAGTAATTTGGATGGACAATATAAAACATAGCCATGATAATTATAATGCACTAGCTGACCTGTGCCTCTTCGCTGGGCGTCAAATATTTTTGTTTCTTTTCTATTCTTATCCTATTGGTCGTAGCGTGATGTAATTTAGCCTATAGCCTTCCTCGATAAATGAACTATCTAACACAAAAAAAAAACAATTTGAATCAGTAGTTCTTGAGATTAGCGCGTTCAACCAAACAAAATCTTCAGCTTTATAATATTAGTACAGATAAATTAAAATCAGTCCCATTTTGCCGTTGTAGAACATTGCATAAAAGAAATGAATAAAGCTTGCTCAACCTAGCCCGAACGATTCGGAAACTTTTAACGAACACTTGATTAGGCTTCATCAAAGTTTGTCAAGAAGCAAAGTTTTATTTCAAAGCGAAAGCAACATTCGCGGTGTTGTTAAATTACTGAAGTCATACAAATAATTTTCATTGGAAATTCCATTATGAAAATGATTTCTAAAATTAGACAGCTGCAGATTTTATGGCTTCCGTTTTTATGACGAAATTTTCTGTTTGGCTTTGAAAAATGTATCAGATTTCTTTTTATAAAAATTAAATAATGGTCGTGTAGTAGAATCTATTTCTGACGGTGAATATGGTATGCCCGATTGTACTTATTAACATTTCGTAATAATTAATTGTCACGAGATTTATCATTATCAAAGGTAAAATAAAATATATAAGTAGGTCGTAAAAATTTTAGGTGAGATCTCGCAAGAGACATAAGAACATAATATTATCAATTTAAATACTATTATTAGGGCAAATTACGATAAAGAAAAATAAGTTAACGTTTTTTCAGATAACTTTTATTGGGGAATAAAACTTTGTAGCGTTCGCGATGACGTCTTTTTCAGAGTTCGAGAGTAACTCTCGAATTATTTTAAAATTCACGAAAACTGTTTTCGCATGTCTTTTAAAATAAAGCAATGTATAGCTTAGCCTAGTATGTAAGAGCAAAAGTAAAGGTCACGGCAGCGCTAGACATCGGCTTGGAGATCCTTGAGGGAGGTCTGGTCCAACAGTGGATCTACTATCTCAGCTGATGATGTAAGAGTAGTTTTTTATTATTTAACGAGAAAAGTCCCATTCATCTAGCCAGATGGAAAGCCAAGGCTTTGTCTTCACCTGGAATCTCCAACCATTGAAGGAATGAATATTTTATCAACAACTGCCTGAACTTTGACAAGCAAGATGATGTAGATGTAGTAGCTTGTTGGATTTAAGTATTTTTTTTTCGTCTTTTAAATGACCCTAACGATCGATGCAATAAAAGTACGTAGTGTAATTTTTACAGATTTTAGTTGGTTCGATTCCCGGGTGTGGCAAGCAAATTTTCGGAAAATTTTGAATGCAGTTTTCTTTGTTTTCAGAAATAAAGGAATGTTTCTTGTGAGTAAAATTTTCTGTCTACAGTATTAAGAGTACTTTCCCTTCAGGTGGCATTACGAAATTCCATCCTGTATATAAAAATGTATATGTATTTTTTTTCAATAAAATTATACAGAAATGTGACGAAAATATAAATTCTACTAGCTATTTATAGGGAAAAGGACCGAGTAATGATTACGAGGAGATGATATTTTTAGTACGAAATTCTAAAGAAAAAATGTAATAAAGTGAATATTTTATCAGTAAGTATAATAAATATTAAAAGTTGCTGATTTTGTTATGTTGTACATACAGACAGAAAATTGTTTGCCATCTCTTCGTATTAACCTTTAAATTTCTGTTATCCAAAACGATTGCTTGGTTCTTTAATTGGATATACGAATAAATAAATCAATTAAATTCTTCCAGCGACTGCCTCGCCTAATGGGAGTCGATGTCGATGAAATTTGAGATGAAAAGTTTTTTTAGATTTTCTTTCGCTTGAATCTTGATTGATGTATTAATATGCACATTCATATAGTCACTCCTGCCCATCGAAGGTTAACTGAATAAAAGTATCGAGAAAAAATTGGGTCTACTAGACATTTGGTAAGAAAATATAAGTACTATAGTCTAAGAAACGAGTACCGTAAATTTTGACTAGGTTGCTATTGGGTCACATAATCAACATAAAGTCAGTTTCACACAAACGCCATAAATGACCGACTTGTATGATAAATGTGCTATGAACATATTATTGTAAGAGTAGTTTATTATTCACGTGTCTGCAGAAACTTATTCAGAAGGAAGTGACGACGACACTTTTTAAGATTACAAGAATTATAAAATAATTATTCGATTTACAAGTTCTAGTGCATAAAATATTAATACTATATCCAATATTGTTTTCAACGAAGACGTTGGCCTCGCCCCTAACATGACCTATCTGACTCTGCCAATATCAGAAATATGCGAGAGTACTCGTTTGTTAAAAAAGAACAGACTATAGTAGATAATTATGGTTATTATTGTTGATGTCACCCGGTCATCTCTTGTTGCAATGGTTTGCACGAATTCATAAACTCCTCCAGTACTTTCCGAGGTTTGGCTGGAGGCCTGTGAGGACTGAGAGACAACACTTTATGGGCTGTAGTTTTTAAAATATTTAGGCTAAATTTTTTAGATTTTGCCTACATTTGTTTTATGTCTTCTACTAAATCCTTCGAAATATATTTTGCAAAATACCAGTGTGGTCCCTTAG
The DNA here is from genome assembly GCA_955850985.1 of Elophila nymphaeata. Classification (NCBI taxonomy): domain Eukaryota; kingdom Metazoa; phylum Arthropoda; class Insecta; order Lepidoptera; family Crambidae; genus Elophila; species Elophila nymphaeata. The sequence goes on from OY039078.1 coordinate 8,680,934, forward strand.
TTCTCACGCACATGGCTTTTTGACATGCACTGGATGACAAGTAGTCTTATTCGCGACAGTTAGTTTTAAACTTAAGATAAATTGAGAACCAACATTTGTCTTTACCAGTTTTTAATTTATATATTAGCTGCTTGTTATTAAATAGTAATTTTTATTCCTCATGCTCGCAAAGTTAGTCTTTATGTCGTTTATAGGCTGCATAAAATGGCTTTTCATGTTCTAGAGCATAAAGTAAAATTTTCTTTTAGATAACAACCAACAACGCTCAATAAAACTTTACATAATAACTTGCGATAATTTATTTATTTGCTTTAATTTATTTGTCTTGTGATTTCTACCTCAAAAGTCATGAAACCAGATAACAATAGTAATCGGTTATTGTTAAAACGCATCAAATTATTTTTATTACTTGGCAGAATGAGTTATGTACATACCTAAAATAAATATCGCCATATAAAATTTAAAAAAAGTTTACTGGCGGGAAATGGCGGGAATTTAAGTTCTTTATGTAGCGGCTGCAACATTCTTAGGCTGCATACTGTACAAATTTTACTTTAAATTTTAATAAAATTTTCGTTTTTATTTTCAAGTAATTGTTTAATTTTCTCGCAATCGAAGTGAACAGCAGAGTGTAAAACACTGCCATAAACAAACCATGGTACGGTACCCCTCGACTTACTATCCTCGGATAAAATCGTCTCGGGCTACAATGACTCATTTTAAGCCCTTGTTGTACAATCTTAATCCCAAAATCGTATTAAGCAGTGTTTTTGTGACCCCACTCTCTTCCTTGTCACGAAGTACGATACACATCCGCTCCTTAATTTGTTATTAAAAACCTTTACTTGCTGTACACTATAAATGCTAGTTATTTCTAATTAGTTTTAATTAGCCCCGTCAACTCTTTCTAACACTTGTCTTGGTTATGTTATACACAAGTTACTGTTTGTATTCATTTATTTGCCTGCCCTGCTCCCATTTTTATCTGGGGTCGGCGTAATATGTTTTTCTCCTCTATAAATCTCGGTCAGCCGTCATCGCAGTATTAACTTCTTTCTTTGCCATACAAGTTACTGTATGTATGTGGTTTGTATAATATTGTTTACCTTTTGCATAAACTCGTTTAACGCAATCCGATTTCATGTCAATAAATCTGGGTACCTATTTACGAATAAATAATAGCCTTGCAGGGGGCGACCTATTGAATCCTTACATAACGCTTTCGCGTTCCGTCCGTAGCCCACGCGCTTATAAAAATGAGGAACAATTACCCTACATAATGGGAATTGTTCTAGCTGATGATTTGGTCGATCCATGTATTTTGGGTTCGTTAATTCCTAAAATCATTATTGGAAATGAGTGGTATTGTCGACGCGGTGTCCAAAATGCTGAGCGTGTCACGGTACCGACGGTTGAGGGTCGTTTATCAGGTCGGCTCGAGTAGACGCGTAATTAAACGATGCATTATACACACTGGAAGGAAGGTTGGCTAGCAGTAATAGTCGTGCGTTCTTCACGAATCGCATAAAGGAAAACATTTGTAAATGAACCTAGGATAAATTACATCATTTTCACCTCAATTGTATTTTTGCTTCAAAGTTCTTTTTGACTGGCATTTATGTTGGTGACCGCAAATGGCCTTCACAGCGTCCACGGATTTTTTTTAAGAAGGCGAGGACGGCGAGCACGATGAGTCCCGCACACGCCGTACGCCACGCCAGCGCACCGTGATGTATGTATGGTCCGTAAATGGATTTCCCATTGTCATAAAAAAAGTGGTGATTCTTCTCTAGAGTATTTCTAGTTGTGGAGTTACTTTAAAAGGTAACTGCAAGTCGTGTTACTTTTGGTTCCGAATTAATACGACTTGTTGTAGTTTCAAGTTTTTGTTCTATCTCAAGGTCTAGGTGTATGTGTGTGTTTGTGTGCATGTATACGTGGGTGTAGTGTGCGTTTGTTTGTTTATAACATGAAAAATGTATATATTCTATCGAGTTAATATCGCAATCCTCTGTCACACTAAGATTAAGACAAGTACCTTCAGAACGGGTTGGCTTACATGGATGCTCAACTCTTTAACGTTTTACCATTTTTTAAATATAATTATTCGCAAAATATAATATTACAGAAAATAAAATATCATATAATAATAATAATAATAAAATTCATTGTACTTTTAAGGATAACGGTTCTGAATATTTATTTACTTCTTATCAAGTGCCTAAATACAAAGTTTCATGGATTTATCTTCGATAATGGGGAATCCCATACAAACTTTCATCCCTTATTACAAACCCTTCATGCCTTTTTTACAAAAAAATATAGCTTATGTCCTATCTCAAAGTATTGTCTATTTTTGTACCAAATTTAATGAAAATCGGTTCGGCTGTTAGGCGTGAAAGTGTGACTTTGTTTGGACTTCTTTACGATCTTTCATCCTCTATTCCACCCCAACACGCGTCAAATTTTTAAAACACTAGAACAGATATTTTTTTACTTCTAGTGTATACAATGTTTCGTAGTTTTATCTTCGATATTGTGGAATCACAGACAAACTTTCATTGCTTATTTCAACCCCTTACGCTGTCTTTTACAGTTATACTAAGTACCTACCTAAATTCAAAGTTTCATGTTTTGTCGTCAATGACGGACTTCCATACAAACATAGCATAGCATACAAACACACCTTCAAGCCTATTTTATACCCCTATTTCAACACCTTCAAGCCTATTTTTCGCCATAAAAAGTAGCCTATGTCCTTTCCCGAGCTCTATTCTATATTTGAACTAAATTTCGTCAAAATCGGTTGAGTAGCTTAGACGTGAAAGCTTAACAGACAGACAGAGTTACTTTCGCATTTATCATATTAGTAGGGATTTCTAGTCAATTGTAATCAGTCACTGTAGCTACTAAATGGTTCGGGTTGATGAGACGGCTTGTCTAAGTAGGGCTTAGACTTGGCCACCATGAAGTCATAGCCCAGACAGGATAATCACTGGATCTTATTAATTTTAATTAGAAGGTTTAGCGAGTTCACGCCGCGGAATCATACTTAAGATTCATACAATCGAAACGGGGAAATATGGAACAATTTTGCTTCATTATTTACTATGACGCTATTTTAAATTTACAACCGGCTATTTGTCTCACACACTGGAAGAGTTTAAATTTAACGCATACACCAGCTATGCAATAAACTTTACTCGTAACATGCTCGAGCAAAGATACTCCGAACTTTAATATTTCGTAATACTCTTGTACACACAGGCAACTAGAATACTGAACACGATATATTAGCAATTCATTAAAATACCTACTATACTAAGCTGGTGCCAGAGAGCTTAAGCAGGTCAAGTATCGTAGTGTAATTAAATATTGGGTTGTGACACATTGCAGCGTAGGATGGCAAACTTTGCCCCGAGGGAGACAAGGCGTACCTACATAAGTACGCCGTTCATATAACCTCCTCGTAAAGGGCTTTGAGAGTACTTACATACGTTTTTAGTGAGTAGGACCGGCGTTGCGGAGGGCATCGGTATTGTAGTACTGATTAGTGGTTAGTACCACAAACTATAGGGTTTATTTATTACTCTGTGTTAATTCAGTCTAAATTCTATACTTTAAGTTGATGTTGGCATTTTGTAACTATTTGATTTGAATTTTTTGCCTTATAACAATATACTCTCCTGTTTACATGTATATTTTAACTTTTATTTCATATTTTACTAAATTCCTGCTCTATACCGCCTTATTTTATCACAATCGGGGTGTCGCCGCACCGTCTAGCTCAAGCACGGTGGGGTATGTTCCGTGAATGGATTTTTTTACCGAAAAAAAATGATAGCGAACTTTACAAACTATGCAAAACACATTTAACCGGCTTCCAAAAAGGAGGAGGTTCTATGTTCAAATGTATGCATATTTTTTATGTATGTTCATTGATATCTCTGTCATTTGTGGACCGATTTTCAGTTTTTTTATTCGATAGTGTGGTAGTTACAAACGCCATAATTTCCCCCCCTATGAACAGCAAAAAAATATTGTGTCATATAATTGAAAATAATGGGCCTTCATTTGAGTGATGCCTATAAGTATATGAGATTGATTGAGAAAAAGGAGAAGGGCGACAGTGATCCAAACTCTGGTACATCTCAATTGAAAATATGATGCTAGAACGATGGGTAGTCAAAGCACCGATCAAAGAAATTATTTTGTTCGTCGTGATGCCAAGAACGATACTCAGTTTTTACTTTCAGAAATTGAAATAAATTGTAAAAATTTGCATTCGCTTAGTATTATACCAAGAATCGGAATTACGTTGCTAATAATTTTATCGGTTGGTTTCCAAAACTAGCTTTATCAAATAAAGTTACAGTGTTTTTATAGTGATTTAATCAATTCCTATATTTGTAATGAAATAAACGTTAACTTTGTTTTTTATTTTATAAGGATCGCTCCATAATTTAACAGTTATCTATTTTTCTATAATCCAATTGCATAGTTTTCGGCCCAAATTAGCGTAGATAAACGAGGACGGAATTTATAATTTTTGGCTTTTTATCTTGCTCGTTCGTGTGTGATTCTAGCTCCAAACAAACATTCTGCCTCAGACAAGTGAAATGAAATGGATAGGAACGAACTTGCGCGAGATGTCGCTTCAAGTGTCGGGTGTCGTAGCGGAGACAGCGTAATCGTACGATTACGCTGATTCCACCAAGCGTGGAGGTTTATGTGGACAATGGTAGAGACAAATGATATAAAATTAAATTTTAAGTTACTAAAAGCCGTTTTTTCGTTGTGTTGTGTTCCATCTATAAGTTCTAATGTCCGATTTAGGCGAAGTAGTGCACACGATCAGAGTCAGGGCCAGTTGTATAAAAACCACTAGTAACAAGTTTGCAGCACAAGCGTGTCACTGCGGAATGGTAGTGATATTATGTAGATTCAAATGGCGTCGTTGCGACGCAAGCTTAGGGATTAATAGTTGGTAATCCTGTGTCATCACCAACTTTTATATACAACATGTAAATTAAATAACCTTCCGGCTTCTGAGTTGGATTCAAAAATTAATTTTTGTTTTTTTTTAAAAACACAAAAGTACCCGGGAAATGTTGTACAATATTTTCTAGGTACTTTGTGTTTTTCTTTCGAAAAAATTTTTTTTTTTTTTTTTATAAATTATTGAAATCAACTCAGAAGCCGATCCCAAACCACCTGTACTCAGGGTGTTGGTTATTTAATTTACATGTTGTATACTTACTATAAGACACAACAGAAATTATGCAGTCCTCAGAAATAATACACCTAATATTGCTTTTATGAATTATGACCGTCCGCTGTTGCATATGCCGTCTATACGGAAAGTTCTCGATACAGCTACAGATTGAACGGCATTGACTTTCTATTCATCTTTTTATTATTACGTTTAACACAGAAAGGTTATTTAACGTTGAAATGTTTTAGTCGCCAACAAAAAAATCTTTGTTTTAATTACCAAAAAAAAAAATGTTTTTCTTGGCGAATTATTCGCTCAGAAAAACAAAATTAAATAATTAGCTGTCTTTACCAGCTTTTATACTTTTCGAAATTATGGAACTAATTCATCATAATAAATAAAATAGTGATTCCATAATTAAACACCCAGACATATTAGACACCCAAATTAATTTAAACACTCGTCTAATATGAAAACAAGGGAAAAGGAATGTTAGCAGTGACTGCGAAATTTCAAGAAGAGTATACGTTGTAGGAGTGAACTTTATTAAAGTCGTAGAAAAGATAAGTGAGGTGTTAGCCTCGAGGTAAAAGGGATTTATGAAACTTAAAATCCGGGTCTGGCTTTAGTAATGGAGGGAAGTGAGGATTAGGTTATATTTAGGATTCATTTATTTGTACTGTATTGCGTAAAGTATTTGCTGCAATTGTGTTGTTTACTGGAACAGTTTATACAAACTCTTATTTCGTTAGATATTGTCTGACGCCTAAAACTACGTATATTTGTCGGTATAATAATAATGTTAACAGCATTATTATGTTCCGACAATTAATGATAAGATATCCAGTTCCTCTGTGGTTGAGGGTTCCACGTGAAGCTAGATTACATCTTCAGCCTTATCGTCACTTACCATCAGGTGAGGATGAAGGCTAAAAGCTGCCTTGTTAAGAATAATAAAAAAATGTTATTATATATTTTTGTATTAGCCGAAAATAGAAATGGTATAAGCGTGTTCACCTGGGACTGGCTATATTATCCATAGATTTACTTACTATTACTGACATTTATAGATTGGCAATGAATCGACTAGGGTGAGACCAAAAAATACACCGATGTGTGCGTAATGCGCATGAAAATTAGTACTGCAGTCTGACAGTTGCTGTCTTTTCTACGTGACTGACAGGCCTCCTTAGGCCCTCTGTGTGTACGTGAAATGGTATATCTATCTCGCTCTAATATATACGTTGGTATGATCTTTCTTTTTTATATTGCCGATCTACAGATTCCTATATCTATGATATTATCATACCACCATACATACAGAGCTTTAGGTAAGTAGTTGTTTGAACACTAAACCACATCTGGCGGTATGGGTCATAACAGTATAGTGACAGGTTGCCATCCCGTCGCCTCCTATCATAACCGTCGCAACATCAGTAGAAATACTCTGTGAATGGTGTTAGCTAGCTAGGTAGAATTAAACAAGGCCCAAAGAAGTTTGGTCAGAGCTTATTCAACGATTTAAGACTTAAAACTAGAAAAAATACACTGAAAAAAATCGACCTGCCCCAGGCGGGAATCGAACCCAGCATCCTCCGCAATCCGGGCGGCTGCGTTAACCACTAGGCTACCAGGGCACTATCATAACCGTCGCAACATCAGTAGAAATACTCTGTGAATGGTGTTAGCTAGCTAGGTAGAATTAAACAAGGCCCAAAGAAGTTTGGTCAGAGCTTATTCAACGATTTAAGACTTAAAACTAGAAAAAATACACTGAAAAAAATCGACCTGCCCCAGGCGGGAATCGAACCCAGCATCCTCCGCAATCCGGGCGGCTGCGTTAACCACTAGGCTACCAGGGCACTGCTTACGCCGTCGAAATCTGTCAGTGCTTGTTGCTTATGTTTTTATGGTAAACATTGTTTCATCAAATCTTTGAAATTTGCACTTCAACGCAAAAATAATTCAATGATTTGAGACTTACTTTATAATGGGCAATTTAACAATTATATTGAAACAAAAATATTACGTTTGCTGTGTAAGAACCCAAGTCATCTCTCAATCCCCTCCTAAAATTGCATTAAATCGCAAAAGATGTTTTGTAATCTCCTAAAGATTGACAACATCCGAGTGATTAATTAATTAGATCATGGAGTCCTCTTCTAAAACTAAGGGGTCGATTTTCCCTTCAATCTACAAAATGGGTGTCACGGGACGTGAGTGAGTTAAGAGTGATTGTGCAGCATATCAGCTTTTTGCATAAATCACTTCTTGCAATAACGAGCTAATAAATTAGGACTAATTATTTTGAGGCGACTAATAACTTATAGGGGCATTGACTATTTTGTTATTAAAAAATCACTTGGCAGCGATTAAATATTTTAGCAATAATTATATTACATGAGCTTCCAAATGCAAGGATTTATAAAAACTAAATAGGTACTGCTACTTTAAGGTAACAAACATATCTAACAGGGCCAATGAAGTTATTCGCGAGGTACTATAAATAATGACATGGCGACTATAACATTAACAGTGGGATAACAAACATTGTATCATTGGCAACTACAGGATTCCATACAAGTAACCTAACGACATATTTGTTTCTGTGATTGGTAGGTTAGGGCTATTTTTTACTTTCTCGTATACTTACGAAGTATAGAGGAAGTCTTGTAATCGTAAAAAAATTCGACCTCGAGATTTTGATGGATTTACACGTTTTGGAACTCTCTGAGTCCAAAAATTTTTCAGGTTTCTATCAAATTTTGAGTCGTCGATCACGAAAGTTAAGCAACCAAGTGCGTGGTCGGTACTCGGATAGGTGACCAAAATTTAACATGCATGTATGACATCAAAATATAAGATTTCTATTAACTTTTGAGTCGTTTCCGGTATACGAGAAAGTCAAGGGGAGACCACTCCCGATTTTTTTATGACCAAGCAGAGCGTACTGTTTTTGGGAATCAATGTCAGTTTAAAATAAATCAAAGCTTACAACTGATTATTAAGCTGTTACATTCTACTTAAAATTATCCTTCACTGTAGCTGCCAACCTATTTATTTTGCTAACGGCTTTAATTTTTTTTTTAAATCATAAATTCTGAATAATTTGTCTCCGCGTTAAATACATGCCATAAACTAGTATTCTCAACTTAGAGGACATTTCACCATCATGCTTGTTAGTTATTTTATAAGAGAAATGTGTTTGTTTTGGATTGAAGGGAAAGGTAGCCAGTGTAATTACTGGGCATGGAAGGCATATCATCTTAGTCCCCAGGATGGCAACGCACAGAACGCACTTGCAGTGTTAAGTGATTTATCCTTAATATTGCAAGTGTCTATATGCGACGGTCTCACTTAACACCAGGTGAGCCGCAAGCTTGTTTGCCATCTGTTCAATAATAATATAAAAAAGACATCAGAACTGATTTTGATTTTCATAAAAGGTTTAATGAAAGGAAAAAGTATAGAGTACTTATGGCTTCCTGCACGTTCAACAGTTCTGTTTTCCCGTTGACTACTAGCTGTGTTTGACATATAACTGGGTTTGAAGTTTGTCCCGCCTGTTTTGGCAAAGGCAATCGTTAACAAAAGCCACGTCTGATGGCGGAACAATTTTGATGGAAATTACAAACGCTGACTTGTTACTTTAGATGGTTTGGCTACCATAATGACAGAGTTAAAGGTTTTTGTAAATAAAACCAATCGCTGTATGTATAAATCATTTTATTCTTTGTTCAAATGTCAGTTTGTTTGTTTGTTGCAACTAAATTACCCCACCGATTATAATAACGTATTGACAGTACAGATATTGCCAAGGGTAGGTATCTTTTTCACAGAAAATGTAGTAAAAAAACAAAGATTGGTGTCGCCATTCAACGAACGAAATAAATAAAATAGCTTCCATTTGATTATCCCAAATCCTCTCGTATTTCCTTTGCACTGACATCTACGGCTCGAGTAGCGAATCGACCAATGAGAAGCCGAGCGTGAGAAGACACGTGACAGGCAAAAAGGTGGATGGCCGGCTGCGTTAACAGCGATGCATACGAAAGCGAGTACGGACGGAAGAAGCGTCGTAATAACAACTACTTACTAATAATTACTCCGCGAAATAGACGATACCGGGCCCGCGTATGTTTGTGGTAGTGAAATTTACCTAATTTATAATAATTAACACTTTTGTGGTGACCATTTGTTCTGTGCACTTAACCCAAGGAAGCAGTGTCATATTTGGATGCCGGAGAATATCGCCGAGCGCCAGCTATCAGGTCAGTGTCAGTGCGTTCTACCTCCCCTATTGTAATCGCTCCCCATCTTCCCTCATTACAATCCTCAGATTGACGCTGTTGTCGTAAAAATCTTTAAACTATACAGTCCACTTAATTGTTTACATAATTCAGCGAATGGCTGCACCAAAGATGAATACGAATTGAAAACCTCCTCCTTTTTTGAAGTCGGCTACAAAAAATGTGAAAGGCATTGTTTCCGAGTGATAGAACAATAACTTTTTGTCAAGCAAAATCTAGTAAATCTAGATCGATAATCATAATATTTGAGTCTATTTCAATAAAAATCTGTAAGTTAATATAAAACTATAAATTTTATTATACATTATCATCGTAACATAGTAAAAATATACACACATACAGACAATTTACTTCTTCTTCTTCTATATTATTCATATATGAAGGAAAAACTTGGTACCTACCTCTTTTAAGCATATCGGAGGAGTGTGAGATGTAGCATAATTAGGTAGAGTCCAAGAAAAAATATAAAGAATACAATTTATGAGTTTATTTAGAAAAATAATATTAATAATACAATAAATATTATTGAATAGAACAGACGGCACAATGGGCGACTAGCAATACAAAAAACTGCGTAAAAACACTAGAAATAAAAACTCTATCAATAAATTGCTAAAATTAGATTTTTTAGTTGAATGTGCGGTTGGCTGGACTAACAATTGGCGCAGCGCTTGCAGCGGGCAGATAAGGGTATGATGCATTAAAGGCCGCTTTGCAGTGTACACGGCACGCCTCTATCGCTCCACGCCTTCTACGTGATCACAATGTTCTACATTGAGTGGTGAGTGACGTTAATAATGCTTCTTTTTTATTGAGTTATTCCTTTAACAAATATAATTTAATCTAATTCTAATTTAAACTCGTTTCTTTGTCGCACAATCAAAAAATGGAATTCACTGCCAGCACACGTTGACTTAGTAGTATAGCAAAACGATGTCTATTTGCTGTTAGCCTCAAAAAATATAAAACACGTTTTTTACATCAAATTTATCAGAAAAAAACACTGCGTCGATTAGTCTGGGTCTCATATTTTTACGACGAAAAAAAAAACTGTAAGTCTCCAAAAAACGAGTATTTTTGATGCATTTGTAGCTGGAGCCAATCTTGCGGTCAGCAGCCATGTCGTTTTGCGGAGCAACACGCTTAAACATTTTGGTGTGATGAGCTTTTAATACCATCAATGCAAAATAAATCCTCACTGTGGCGTTCTATTTAGCTTTTGGTGTGGCTTGCGTGGGGTGCTTAGCTCAATAACATTAGTTCTTGAAAATATTCAATCGGCACTATTAAATTGAGCACCCCACTTTTTGACGTGACAACGTCTTATAATTCGATAGAGCCGGCTGCACGCACGAAAAAACATGACGCATGCGGCGTTACCTCGCTCTGAGGCGTTCCATGTAAGGCTTGAAGTGCAAGCAAAAAGCTATTAAACAAATGAAATTAAATTTTTCTTTTGAAAAGACGTTGTCACGTTCAACTATCGTCAGTAAGCCGACTTTACAGACAACCAATTTTTCTGTAAATAATAATTATACTATTCGTTCATAATTTAGTTTTTATACTAAAAAGTTATTTTTCACTTTTTAGTCCGGTTAAATATAAAAGCGTGTTTTTTTTTGTTTTTTTTAAACTATTATTTTTTACTATTAACGCTACGGAACAGCGACTACGAAACGACTACCGAACGTAACGCATCGCCTCTTTTTTCATAGTCAAAAGGGGCGATACGATTCTTATTAGTGAGCTAATACCTTAATAGTGTAACATCTGTCCTGGTTGTAGGCTTTTATTTGTTGGTGCACTGAAGGTGTACATTTGGTTTTGATGCCTCTTTTAATTTAGGCGATGGGCTGGCACTATTTGGGTGCACTGTTTGGCTCAGTCTGCCATATGCGGCTTTATTTGTAACCAAATGTTGCAGAAGGCTCTGATCAATTTCTTTTATGAGCGTGATTGTATGTATGTAATCTATACGTATGGACAGCAATAGGGACCACCAGCTTAACATGTCTTCAGAAGCACGGAAGGAATTAGAGTTGAATATTTTTCGGTGATGCCGGCAGAGTAGAATAGCATCACCACATATTCTCCAATGGGTGTAGTAGAAGGCGACTAATGGATCAGCAAAGGGGTATTAGTCACCTTATACTCCGTCCACCATTCTGCATTGGGCAAGCGTGGTGCACTGCCTATACCTCGTTCGGTGACAAGGAGAGGTTATGTGTCCCATGTATGATGTATGATGATTTTTTGGCCCCATCCCAATACCAACCGCGCACTTGTATCAGCTTTCGTGATCATTTATGAAGAACGTACAACCGTGGCGCCATTGACCTTCCAAGCTCTAAAATAATTCAGTAATATCTCTGAATAGAAAAGTTTTCTTTGTAAACAATCACACTCGTAACATTTAAAACACATTTACCATCTTGAATTTCGCTTCGGCAATAACGTTTTATCCCCGGATCTCGAAGGTTTACAGCACAAGATTCCCCTGTAATCTGTCTAGACAACGTACTAAGTATACTATAGTTAACCGCAGCGGCCCGTAGCCGTAAATGCTGACTTTTACGACTTTTTGAGTGTTCAGTTTTCTATTAGACGGGTTTATAAAAATAATAAAATAAAAATCTTTTATTCGCAAGCTACAAAGGCTCAAAGTGTTAGTACAATTGCTTAAGAACTATGTTAGTAATAATAGCAAAAAGTTAAGATAGAAACAATCAATTAAATTAAATCAAAATAATAATAATAGCGTGTTAGTATTACAATTACTTAAAAGCTATGTTAGTATACATAATAAAATAAAAATAACAATGAGATAGACATAGCCACCATTTATACTGCTAATATTAAAAAAGAAAAGTTTGTATGGATGGATGTGTGTATGTTTGTTAGTCATTCGTACAAAAACTACAGAATGAATTTTAATGAAACTTTACAATAATATAATGTATGCCATAATAAATGATCCGTACCGTAGACGTTCCGCAGCCGGCATTCCATAGTATTCATAGTAAAAAAAAGCTATAAAAACACATTATTAAAGACAAGCTTTTATTATCCTTTTCGTCAATCTACTTTCACTCATCATTTCAGCCAAGAGACGCCCACGGTTGTACATTTGCCTCCCCCAAGGATCCAAACCAGTCAGTTCTGCGCTGGCTGCCTGCATCCAGCGGCTTCCCGCGACCTTTATCAGATCGTTAGTCCACCTTGGGGGCCTACCAACTCTGCGATACCCTGTACACGTGGTCGCCACTCGAGGACATTTTTGCCCAAACTGCCCTCAGTCCTCCTTGCAACGTTCCCTGCCCACTGCCAATTAAGATTCGCAATTCTTGTTGACCTTGGTTCTCCTGCGGATCTCATCATTTCTGATATGATCACGCAGATAAACTCCGAGCATAGCGATTTTCATTGCCCTTTGCGTGACCTTGAACCTTCTTATGGGGCCTAATAGGCTACTAGGCTCCTATACTTTTACTCATCCTTTCTATATGACTAAAACCCCCTGAAATTCGTCATCCCTTTTTCAATTCTTGTCAATAGGCCTTCTTTCAATCTACACCTTTCTCTTATATGTCATTGTATAAAACGTCACTTAAAACCCCAGCCATGCTCCTCAAGGCTCTAATTTCTACTGTATTAATTTTTCTTCTCCCACATCCAACTTTCGCTTTCATACATCAGTGTTTCAGTGACCCAAATCAGAGCAGCTAATCCCCTTCGTTTCTTTAAACGAATGAATAAGGGTAGTGGATTGCAATTATTTTTATTTTAGAACGATTCATCTATCCTTTACCTTCACTTATTATATTCAAAACCTCTTTACATAAAAAAATGTATCAGAATAACTAAAGCACACTGGCCCTTTTACCGAGCGTGGGTGACACTATTCCCTTGCTAAGAGCCTTCGCTTTGTGAATGATCGATGCCAAAGATTACTTTGTGGTGGTTAATACGAGTCTTTGAGTTAAACACGTTAGCCGCAGGCAAAAGTGTCACGTTATGAAAGTGTCCCGTATCCTTTGTAAAGATCTAAAGGACGTTGAAAATATTCCCAGCAGATTAAAACGAGTTTTTGTGAAGATTTTCGTTTGGGTTTTGAAATACACATTGATCAGTGCTCGTGTAACCGACCGTGGCTTTGTATGGAGGGTTTTTGTGCGCTTTGATTTGGATTTTTGGCCTAATTATAATTTTGAAAAAATTACAGTTTCACGATGCGATTTTTTTGGAATTTGACAGTCAGGGTTTCATTGGTCGAATATATTTGTTTAAAGTCTTTGATAGTCTAAATACAAAGGGTTTAAAGCATCACTGAAGGGATCGAGCTACATTTTTAAAACAGTTACGCTATAGTTTGGTTACAAAAGTAATACATGAGGAACAAAAAAGGAAGAAATAAAATAATGCTAACGTAATGTATGGTAAAAATGTAGGGACATTCCTCCATGACACTTATATGCACCCGCCGGCTTACCGCTTACATTTAACTCAATTGCAGGAGAGACTTTAGACGATAGTGAGACCACGGTAAATACCTTTTTTATTTTTTTTTCGAGATGCTAAACAAGCTTGCAGTCCACCTGGTGTTAAGTGGTTCACCGTCGCCTACTTGCAATATTAAGGGTAAATCACTTAGTACTGCTAGTGCGTTGCCATCCTGGGGACTAAGATGATATGCCTTCCATGCCCAGTAATTACACTGGCTACCTTTCCCTCCAATCCGAAACACAGCGAACTGTTTCACGGCAGAAATAAGAAAGGCGAAAGACCCAGACGACCCTACATAATGGGTCTACCACTTAGTCGTAGACCTGTCATCTCTAGACACAATAATAATAAAAAATCCTAGTAAGCCTGATAGACAATTTCAATACGTTATAGTCAAATTACAAATACCTACTACAAGTGCCTTAAAATTTTAGGCAAATAAACTTGGGAAATTTTTAATTGTACCGGCTGCCACAACGTCACTGTTTACGAGTACCCTCAGCAACTTTCACATTTAATCTGGCGACCCTCCGAGTACATTCAAATCCGAAGGGAGCATCGGGAAAGTTGGCAATGTTGACGAGATATGGAATTATATTTTATGCAAACCGGTTTCTCTTAACACCAATGGATACATGTTTTACAACTGAAGTATTTTCCTGACGCAGAACGCTATTAGATTCCGTAGCCATTGACGTAATTCAAAATGAAATTTTTGACGAGGCTGAATTTTGCTACATGGACAAGTTTACCGTCGCTCCCCTACCTGTGAATTAAGAGGTGCAAACCGGAGTTAAGCCGGCCGGCCAAATTCCGTCGACGTAATTATTTGCACAAAACGTTGCCTAATTGCATGCTCTGTTGTCGGCACTTCAGGGAGCACGTGACGTCCCGGCACACGGTGACTAGGGTCCAAGAAACAGGATCAAGCGATTCATATTTTATTGTCCTAAGATTAAAGTCATCATAGATGCAGGCTATAGGGCAAGGCGAGCAAGAAATTCTGATTACTTTTCTGTAATTCAATTGGACTGGGTTGTGCCAAAACGTTCTATCAAAACACTTTTTGGTATTGTGCAACGCAGAATAATGCATTTTTTATACTTGACGGGGGAAACTCTTAGCCTTCATCTTAGGTGATGTTAAGTGATGATAGAAGAAGCTATGGTAGAAGTGAGCTTCACGTGGGGCCCTCGACCACTGCTTATTTAACGACTACGAATTATCGATTAGAATTTTTAATAAAATTAGGATTTATGATAATAATTATCAGAATTGTGATATTCGAAATTTTAAAATATTTGGAATTATAAGTTCGTTATTTTAAAAATGAAAATTGTAGTTATTTTCGTATCTAGGTACTGTTTTCACCATGCTGGTCCATTAAGTCCTATTAACATTATAACAACTCGGAAACTGATCAGCATCGCCTCAACTCGAGTCGCTTAGTATTCTTTGTAATAAAATCCACACTGTAACGCACACTAATCAGCAACGGAACGACACCGTCTCGCCTCGGGACAAGCTCACGAACGGCGGTGCAGTGAGTGGTCAACTAGCAGTCCCCGCGCCGACGGCTCGCCATCCCCCGCTGATATATTTACGTAGCCAGGCCTACAAAAGTAAAAGCGGTGCAGGACTTCAACGAATTTAGAATGGAGCCAGGTCTTAAAATATTTTTGGGTGATTTTATATGGAACTTCAACTTCACGTTCCAATACAAACTGATTGAACTCTTACCATATTACCGTCGACGAGCGAGCGGCGAGCCGTAAGCGCGGCGTCGTTGACTCGTCTCGCCCGTAGCCGAGTTGACGTACGGGCGCTGCTGATCCGCTTCCCGTTACGTAGTTGATGCCTGTTGGGCGGCGTGGCGAAAGGCTATACGCTTCCGTTCCCTTTCCAAGCCGTTATATGTGCGACGACTTTTAGAAGGCCTCTTAAATTGGTTTGTTAAATAAAAGTTTTTATTGGTTTTAGTAGTATGTCCGGCCTAGATGTGGAAACTGCTACGTCATTTGATGTTTTATAATGTCCATCAAAAGAGTCCAGTAAGAATTGTGATTCAATTTCAGTATTGAGCCTTTTTAGTAAAATTTACAAGGCTTTTGTGTTATGGTTATTTGGTTTTTGCTCTCGCGACCGCAAGAGTAAAAGTTTCACGTTTTAACGATTCTTTGTAATTACGTAATGTATTGAATTATGAACTTAATATTGCAATATGTAGGTAGGTATAATAGTTAGAATTGTTGTTTTAATCGAAAACCTTTATTTCTAATTTCAATTTACGCTCGCAGCTCACTTCTTATTACCTGTCAGTTTTCACGTTCAAGTTTATAGGACATTATGTAACCTGACGGGACACTGTAACAAAATAATTTCGCACTATAGTTGTGACACTTCTATACTATTACCAAGGGAGTATTGTTACATGAATTTAACTTTTCCACACCTATTAAAAGTTGTAACGCAGATTGGTCTAGACCTCTAGACGTTTTGTTGGAAGTGTCATGCTAGTAGGTACTTAATGTTTTTGATATCAAGAACTCAGAATTTAGGCTTTGAATTAGGCAAGTGAAAGCTGTTTTTTGTGTGCTAGTGACATGCGGTCTGTCTTCTTCGACTTTTGAATTTTAAAGGCAAATGCCTTTCAATAACAAAATCAGTACACCTAAATGTAATATTTCGTAAGATTGTTTACCCATATTATTACAATTATTTCCTCGCTAATGTCAGTGATCATTTGTATCACGTCACTTGAGTATTCATTTGTGATGCAGATTTCTTTATATACATTTTTATTTATTTTAAGTTCCGAACTGCATTGTATCTATCATTTGAAGTATTATCAGTAGGTTCTGGTAACATCGCAAAGACCAAGTAGAGCTTCTGTTAGCAACAGATAACGAAATGCGTATATTAGCATAACTTACATTAGCGTTCAATAATGATAACGGTAACATCATTGCTCGAACGATAATATGATTTACTGAAGCCAACTAAAAGAAAAAGAAAATAAGCACAACAACCTATATAAATCACAACAACTGCTAAGATAAGAAAATGAATATTAAATACAGGTTATTATTAAAGATTTGGAGCAGTGATAGTTAGAAGACAAGTCCAAATTAATGGGCCGAGATACGTCTAGTGTGAAGTTAAAAAATTGGGGTACTTAAGCAAAGTACTGAAGTTGTCGTCTCTCCAAGCAATATAAATCAGATCTCTTTGTTACAAGACTTAACTGATCACCATTCAATCCACGAAGAAACACGATAACTTTATCTCCTTTATGTATTCCTTTTTCTTCATGAAATTAAGGGCATCTAAAGAAATTGTGACCGAAATTTCAATTCTCTTTGCGGAGCGCTTTTTTGTTTATCCCGCCGCCGGATTAAGTTTTCCCTTTGATTCTTTTTAAAAGTTGTTCAGTTGTCAATATTTCACTGTTGTAAATGGAATTGATTGAAATCTTTATAAAGTTTTTGTTTTGTACGTAATTTCTTTTTTGTTATACCTACATGTTTTTTAATTATGTAGATGCCTACAGACAGAGCTGTGGCGGAGTAGTCGGTAAAGCTGCGTACACATAGGACGGTCTGAGTTCAAATTCTGATAGTGGCAAACGTTTGTGTGATGAACACGAACATTTCTTCATGTTCTTTTACGGTAAAGAAAAACATCGTGAGGAAACCTGCACACACAACACCTTTTCACCCTAGGTATAACTGACAGCCCTCTATGCAGAGGATGCATGGAGGCAGAAGAAACAGCCGCTCACGTCCTGATGGAATGCAACGCAGTGGCAACACACCGGGCTCACTACCTGGGCCATCCGGGTAGACTCCAGGATGTCTTCAGAGACGTCAAGGCGCTAGGAGACTTCCTGGAAGAGTTGGGCTGCCTGGAGTGACCGGCCTCTCACCCTCCGACGCAAAACAGGCGCACAGTCGTCGAGTTGCGGAGACAGCCCGTACGACGAAGAAGAAGAAGAGAACCTGCACACACCTACGAAGAAATTCTTAGGTTGTGTATGAAGTCGACCAACCCGTACTTGGCCAGCGTGGTTGACTAAGGGCTAATCGCCCCTAATGTGGGGTAGGCTCGAGCCGCTCAGTGGGGACATTATATGAGCTGTTGATGATGATGATAATCACGTCTGTGTGGCAATAGGCAGGCCATATGCTTGTCTGACGCCAAATGACATAAAAAAAACTATCTACTAAATAGTTATTTTTCCCTTTGTTTACCATAGAGACAGTAAACATTAGTTTCTTATTGCCAGCAACTTGTTTCTTTCTGAGCAAACAACGCCACGCGACAGGTTCCTTCCACTTTTTGCCTCCCGACAAACTCAGTCTCAGTTCCCAACCAACAATTAAGTACTTTTTCCATCCGCGAACAAAATAAAGTTTGACAGTGCAGAATTTATTCCTTTAATGGTTGGAGTGTCTGCTGATTTTATAAAGGGATTTAGCTGCTGTGGAGTTGAAATATAACGCACTCACGTAAAGCGCACACTTAGATAAGTAGAATAATGAAATGTAACATTGTACAAATAGAAATAGGAACAAGTAAGGATACCTATAAAATTAGGAAAGGAAAAATTGTGAAAAAAATCCTGTTGTAATAAAATACTGAGCCTGAACCATACATTTATAATTACTGACGTTTATAGATTGGCAAGTAATTGACTAGGGCGAGACCAAAAAATGCACCAATGTTTGCGTGATGCGCATGTGTGTGCGTGAAAAATAGTAAGTACTGCAGTCTGACAGATGCTGTCTTTTCTACGTGACTGACAGGCCGACTTAGGCAGCTTGCGAGTACGTGAAATGGTCTCGTCTATCTATCTCATTCTAATATACGTGTTAGTATCATAGATATAGAAAACTGTAGATCAGCAATGTAAAAGAGAAAGAGCATACGCGTATATTAGAGCGAGATAGATAGACGAGGCCATTTCACGTACACGCTGGGGGCCTAAGGAGGCCTGTCAGTCACGTAGAAAAGACAGCAACTGTCAGTCTGCAGTACTATTTTTCATGCACCCATGCGCATTACACACACATCGGTGTATTTTTTTGGTCTCACCCTAGTCGATTCATTGCCAATCTATAAACGTCAGTAATAATAAATCTATGGTTAGTATGCTCTTTCTCTTTCACATTGCCCATCTACAGTTTCCTATATCTATGGCCTTAATGGTCGGGGTGACTGCTCTTCCAACTGAGCTTTTCATAATTTTATACCATTTACTTTGGTATGTGGTGTGGATTGTTGAGATGATTTTGAGTGTAACGTTTGCGTTTGATTGCATACTGACGTATTAATGACTTTTTGGGTTTGGTGCTCATATAATGTAGCCGATAGGCTGGCAACCTGCCACTATTTAGAGACTGCATGACTCATACTGCCCAGATGTGGCTTTATGTGTAACAAAATGTTATCTAAGGTTCTGCTCAACCCCTCGTGAGATTACGAGCGTGATCTTATGATACTTTGGTATGTACATTTTTATAAATTAGGTTAATAAACACGTTAAAACATAAATAATATTTTAAGATTACTTCTTTATGAACAATTCACACATTTACATCGGCAATCAGGACGAGTAATAATATTAAAAATAAACTCTCCCCATTAATTACTTTGGCTGTAACATACACATACGTATGATAGTATATGATTTTAAAATTTCGCATGGGACGGATCCGACATCTCTTAGCACTAAGTGCCAACGCCTGAGTGATGCATCTGCTGTTCAAAGCATTCATTACTGTAGTAACTTATTACCAAAAAACCAGTACCTACTTGTACGCTTCTCGTGTATTAGTATTAAAGAATAAGAATAAATTAAAAGTACAAAGTTTGTAATAATGTTAACAAGTCAAATGTTACTTTAATAAAGACACATTTTGAATTTATAAAAGTTACTTTTTACTTTTAACATCACTTTTCCACACTTGATCTGGGTATTATGGTGTATGTAAAGCATTGTCAGCATGTCTAGGTACCTGGGTACCTATTATACTTACTGAGCAATATTTTAATAAAAGTTTGGAATTTAATAATCTTTAGCTACAAAAAACTTATAGAGCGACGAAAGTGACCTCTTTGCCCATAGAAGTCTACTGTTGGAATAAATTCCATATTTGAATTTTGCAACAATTTCAAATATCGTGATAACGAATTGTTTGAAAATAAAACTGCATGCACGTATTCACGTACACGGGACTTTTTATTTTTATTTGGACCAAAAACATAGCTAATATTCTAGTTTTACTTGAAACGCGGTAAAGTGTAAATCTCTCGTGTTTGAATTAAATGGAAAAGACACATTCGTATGAATGGAACCACTTCTTCTGGCGTTTGCTAGACAGACACTTTTAAGGGGCCGAGAAAGCCCGTAAATCTTCATGATGGATGGCGACTTTCAGTACCACACTAGGGGTAACTCGATTGACTACATGTGAAAATTCATATTCACTTTACTATCAAGGAAAGAATACAGTAATTTCTGGGGTTTCCCTGATTCACGCACATGCATGTTTAAGTTGTAATGCAATAAAATTGTATTAAATTAAGATTTCTATTAATAGAAATTTTAAGATTAATCTGCTGTATCAGTTTGGTGGGATTTACTTGGATAGATTTACCTAGTATATTCTTTTTTAATAAAAAAGTAGTAAAATAATTCTGTGTCATTTTTACTACTAAACATATATTATATACACACTGATTGCCTACATTGCAACAAAAATAAATTATACGAAATTAAGATTTATCGAAAAAAAAAAACAAAATAAAGATCCAACCAAAATAAAAAAGACGACCATATTCATTTAAGTACACGTATTTACTGAGTACTTAACTGATTACCTAATTAAGTAGGATACTGAAATATTTCCAGAAATTTCAAAATATTTTACTACTGATCTACATTCATCGAGATTAATTAAATTAAAACCAACTTGATATCTATACCATTTATGTTCGTACAAAACTAAGTGTGGGATTAGCGCTTTTCAGACTTTCAGCGGATTAGTAAACCGCTACCGAGACTACGGATTGTCTATAAAGGTCTCGACGTCTAGCACACAGTATAGTGCTAGACGTCGAGATTTGTATTGTACCCTTTTGAATTTTCTTTTTTACGTAGATATTTGGAAATAATAGGTATTGTTTTTGTAACCGCGCTTGAATTCTGCAAACCAGCTATAAATAGTCGTCTTGCATAGTGCTTCATCGCCAAAAGCAGATTGAAGCCGAGCGATGCTCTGTTGAGCTAGCAAATTACACTTAAAATCGTAGAAAATCATATTACGAAAATTTCCCCAAGTTAAATCCATGTTAATGTAGACACGTAAAAGCAATTGACAATCCGATGAAACAAAAACTGCATTCGACAGCCAAAGAGTTCCATTTTCAAATGTTGTAATTACTTTTCAAATATTGTTTGTGTAAGTGACCAGTTCCGGAAGCTTTTAGTGTGACCTATGTACCTCTCTCTGTCTCCCTAATGCATAATCGCAGGAAACACTGGTTAGATAGCAATGTCAACCCAGGCAAGAAGAATGTATATTAAAAAATATTTAATAATTTTGTTTCAATCACATCAAGTTTTTATTGTTATATATTCATTTCTGATCTCATACGTTTGTTTCTTTGAATAACTTCATTAAGGTGACTGTATAACTATTCAATTCAACTAACCTGCTTTTTAATTACGCTAGTAACATCGTAAATATTCCACGAAAGTGTTCTGTACCCTTAGTATGAGTTTTGATAGTTTTCGAGTTCGATCAAACGTATCGCCGTTTCATACATTGCCCACCGTTTCTGATAGTTTATGCTAGAGGCGCTAGTGGGCAATGTATGAAAAGAGACGATACGTTTGATAGAGCTCGAAAACTAACAAACTCATACTAGGGGTACAGACAACTCCGACAGTTTTTGTTATGTCTGTGGAGAATTTACTTTTACATCTCATCGTCGATATTTCACATTGTTATCTGAGCAGTGCTATTTTAGACTATTTTGAATTTCCTGTGAGGCACCAAGATAAATCCTCGGTTCCACACAAATGTTGTGTAATGTGTGTAACACTCCTATTAGGTTGGGCTAAAAAAGAACATAGACATTTGCTACACCACCGATGAAACCAAACCTGATGTGTAAATTCTTTTTTCTGACTTTGGTCCTAATACATTCAGAGTGGTTAGTGTACGTTCTTTAGTATACAAAACGCACCAATTCTAGTTGCGTTAAGAGCTCAATTTGTATGGGAAACATGATTTGCGCTTCTCTCCGCTAGGGGCGCTGGTCGCGTTTCCTATACAAATTGAGCTCTTAACGCAACTAGAATCGGTGCGTTTTGTATACTAAAAAAGTTACACTAACCACTCAGAATTTGATATAAGTAAGTTTTCATGTGACAAAAAAAGTTAAAATTTGTTAACCAGTGAAATTAGTGAAAGTCCACGCTTTATATATTTTTGAATATACTTTTTTACATTGGATAAATTTTCTCATAGCTCACCCCTAATCTTACAGAGACGAAGTCATATGTACGATTTAGCTATTATTAAATTTGTTTTTGGTTCTGAATTGATTCCAACTTATGAATAAGTAAAATATACTTCAAAAACAACTCTCTATTTTATTTAAACATCATTGTAATAATTTATGACCTCAAACATAAAGTTTTAAAGAGCGTAATGAAATTACGTTCCTAGCTTATCTTAGAAACTTTTCCTTTCTGCCGGAATTTAATATTACCCTACAAAGTTGTTATCAGTTAGAAAACCTCGAAGAGGTGTAAATTAAATTTAATGATGATTAATAGAGATATGAAAATAGATGATATTTACATATAATTGTTTGTTGTCGCGAATTTGACTTTAACTAGGTTTTGGTCTGCCATATGATGCTGGCAAAGTAGAATACTCCATATCCTCCAATGGGTATCGTGGATTAAGGATTAGCAAAAGGTATTCATCACCTTATAAGTAGGTACTCCGTCCACCAATCCGCATTGGGTAAGCGGAGTGGACTACTGCCTAAACCTCCTTCATTCGTCTCAGCAGTGGGTCGAATTATAAAGACTAGTTAAAAGTAACTAGTTAAAATGTAAATTCGCGATACAAAATATGTAGTTAAATTTACCCGGACTGCTCAAATATGTGAGAGTGTAACAAATGACGTGGTTGACGGCTTTTGTATGTTGTTTCACTGAAGGTTTACAGAATTTTTGGATTCGATACTCTTTTATGTAAGCGAGAGGGTGGCGTCCTGTCACTGTGTTGACGCATTACATCACCCCATATTGCTAAATATGTGACTTTATCAGTATCCAAATCTAAATATATATAATTCAAAGGCGACTGACTGGCTGACATAGTGATCTATCAACGCACAGCCCAAACCACTGGACGGATCGGGCTGAATTTTGGCATGCAGGTAGATGTTATGACGTAGGCATCCGCTAAGAAAGGATTTTTGGAAATTCCACCCCTAAGGGGGTAAAATGTCCACGCGGACGAAGTCGCGGGCGGAAGCTAGTGTTTCATAAAGCTTTGCCTAACTCTTTTGGGATTAACACCGTGATAATATGTATGTATATTATTAGATGATAAACTTCTGATAGGTCTTTACAAAACAATAGTTTTATAGTTATTGAGTTAACGCTCACAGATTTGAAAAGTAACAGCAGCGTATTCGTTCGTTGATTAAGTACCATTCGATATATTCATCATCATAATAGCATTTATGATTTCACCCACTGCTAGGAAACAAGGCCTCTCCTTGATACCGCCACTCGGCGGGTCACTGCAAGCTTACTGCGCTCCACGCGCGAGCGGTTCGCAGCAGGCTCGTGCCTACGTACTCACTTGATACAGTATTATATACATTACATGCTACACGGTTAGGGGAGCACCCTGCTGAAGGTGGTTTAGGCAGTAGTCCGCCACGCTTGCCCAATGCAAAGAGGACGGATGAAGGGAAATTTAAAATGATCAACAATACCCCTTTGCCGATATTAGTCGCTTTCTATGACACTTGGAGGATATGGTATGGGATGATGCTATTCTACTCTACCGGCATCACATGAAAAATTTCTTTGCAAATAAACATTTTTTTTAAATCTGGTTTTTATACTTAGTTCTTTTATGAACTGTACAAGTTAGTTTACGTTTTACAGTAGAGCATAGTTTGCCAAGTGAACAGCCATTACACTCGTGTAATGTGTTCCCGCGACAAGTTACGACGTCCGACTTGTCGGCTTTATGTTGAGGTTGTTATTTAGACGACTACAAAACAGGAATTCATTTTTAGCATCTTAAATTACTGCCTGCTACTGGAAAACAAGCTTTAATAGTAAGGGTCATAGCGTTATTTTGATTGTATGAGCCGAGAGAACCGCGGAGGAAGTCGATGGCGCCTCGGTTGTGTGGTTTTCGTAACGATCACGAAACATAAGCTACCAAGTGCGAGGTCGGTTCTCTGATGGGTGACCGAAAATACCTGACGAGGACACCGTGAGCAGCCATCGGACCGCACCGGGGTATTTCGGGCGCGGTCGTGGCCCTGAAAAGGGCCGTCCGGAACTAGCCGTGGTGGGAAAACAAAAACAACTCGACGATGGCATGTGACTTCGAATGCCAAGGGGACACACTTGCCATCAAAAGCCACACACCCGCCGAGAAAGTTTGCCCACCACGTTACCAGGGTCCGCCACGAGGAGGCTTCCGGACGTTGACCCCTGCAAGCAGTCACCCTTACCTGCTCGCACGATTCCAACACTCCCCCTCCCTACCTCGCGGAGTTTTGACATCCTTACTCAACAATAGAAACACAACACCACAAAAATGTAGTGTTGTTTGATTGTAATCTTTAGTAGATAAGGTGGAGGTAATACCCCAGTTCAGGCGCACCAAATTCTTTACCTTTTTTATCGACAATTTATTTATCTGTAAAAATTTGTATCATAAAGTTCTGTGATATTTTTGTATTGTTTTGTGCAAGTCAATAAATGTTTTTCTTTCGTTACAAGGCGAACTCGTAATGCCTTTACAAACAGTTGAATTGCTTTAATGAAAATGCGGCTTAACTAACGCCCATTTCCGCAAGCAACAACATCCCATACAGAAATCTAATCTTGGCTTGACTGGAGCATAAGCGTGGTATATAAGCGTTGTATAAATCGCAGAACATTTCGGGGTGCTGTAGTGCAGTTTGCCAAGTGTCCAGCGGTTATTGCCGGAGAAGTTACGACGTCCGGACACCGAGTACAATACCCTAGATTAACGCAACACTTGGGTATGTTTGCACCTGCCTAGACTATGCACGTTACGTTTATATGCGCTGTTCGTATCTTCACGCTGAGGCTAAACCTGTTTCAACAAATTAGGAAATGTAAATATTTGGCTGTTATAAGAATTCTATAGCTTTTCTTAGAACTTTATAAAATTAAACAAATTTTTGTGACATAAAACGGCTAATTATTTTCGAGGTAACTTACAACTTAAAGGGAAACTAACTATTTAGTTACTAAATAATAACTTGGCAGCGATTAAATATTTTAGCAATAATTATATTACATATTATGCTTCCAAATGCAAGGATTTATAAAAACTAAATAATGACTGCTATATACTTTAAGGTAACAAACAAACACATTAAACAGGGCCAATGAATTATTCGCGAGGTACTATAAACAATGACATGGCGACTATAATATTAACAGTGGGATAACAAACATTGTATTATTGGCAACTGCAGGATTCTATACAACAGATTTTATTATTATACCTAACTACGGTTAGGGCTGCAATTATTTAATTTGAGCTGTGTCTTGTTTCCAGCTCGCAGCAAAAAGTACTTACTTTTTTCTGCGAGCTGGAAACAAGTTTTTGCTTCGAAATTTTATATAGCAAAAGAGCTCTTTTGGCGCTCAAAATATGAAAATAAGTTTCGACTCAGACTTCCAAATTTGTTTTCGTTATGTTTTTTAAATAATATTGATTTACAATATTATCTTAGTTTTATTACACAAGAAATTCCCTCACAACAAAAAACAATTTCATCGATATCGATAAAATATAGTTTCCGAACATTGCCCCTGCACTTGTAAATAAAGTGACCAATCAGAGTTGCTTTGCCTCGGTCCCCCGCACACCGCTAAATGGTGAACTGTCATTCTACATAGAAATGGGTCTATGCGCTCTCCACTGGTTTAGTTTTACCAAGCAGAGTGCACTGTTTTTGGCAGTTTAAAATAAATCAAAGCTTAGAACTGATTATTAAGCTGCTACATTGTACTTAAAATTATCCTTCACTGTAGCTGCCAACCTATTATTTTTGCCACCGGCTTTAATTTTTTTTTAATCACAAATTCAGAATAATTTGTCGCCGCGTTAAATACATGCCAAATAGAACTAACCAATACCCTCTCCGTGGGGACTCGGATTAACTGTGTTTCGTCCATTTCGTCAATTGTAGATTTAAGGTCCGTGGTAAAAAACAAGAGACCTACAAAAATTAAATTATCTAAAAATTAGATGAACTCGTAATAATTTTCTTATGGTCTTTTATTCTACCCTGCTTCCAATTTTATTTTGGGTCGGTATATGCAAGGTTTTTGGTACATGGGGAATGAAGCCGGCACCTACCCATGCTAACATAGTCATATAAATACTATGACATTGGATTTTTGAACCACTGATATCTTTCTACAGCAGCCGGGACCAAACGTGTGCTTAACGTGTCTTCCGAAGCACGGAGGAAAATCGAGTTAAAAAAAATCGGTCACCCATCCGAGTACCGACCGCGCACTTAGTAGCTTAGATTTCGAGATCGTTATGAAGAACCCATCACCACGGCGCCATCTGCTTCTTCGAATTTTCAATTGGATATTTGACATATTTTTTTCAGAGACAGGAATAATCTTAAGATCTCAGATCCACGGAGTATATAGTACCGCTGGGGTACCTCAGGGCGGTGTTTTATCTCCTCTTCTTTTCACGATTTTTATAAAATCCATTACAAATCAACTATCTTCGTCCTACCACCTTTATGCAGATGATTTGCAAATTTACTCACAAGCACCCGTTGATCTTCTTTGCAGTGCCATAAGTACAATTAATTCAGATTTGGAAGTTATAAACCAGTGGGGAAAATCTTATTGCCTCACAGTTAATCCTGCTAAAACTCAGATCATTATCGTGGGGAGCAGTAAAATGCGTTCAAAAATTGACTGGACAAATATTCCAAAGGTAACTTTTGATGGGGTAGCTTTAAGTTTCACCGATCATGTTAAGAATCTAGGACTCCATATCGACGCAAACTTATCTTGGATATTTCAGCTACAAGAAGTAAGTAGGAAATTATTTGCATCCGCTGGGTCCGTAAAAAGACTCCGCAATTTTCTACCCACGGCGACCAAAATTGCGTTGGCCCAATCCCTCCTCCTGCCCATCCTAGATTACGCCGATACTAGTTATCTTGACGTAACTGAAGAGCAACTTGATAAACTTGAGCGGCTTCAAAATTATTGTATACGATTTATATTTGGCTTACGCAAATATGATCACGTCTCCGAGTTCCGCCGTAAACTCAAGTGGTTGCCAATCCGACTTCGCCGGAATGTACATATCCTTTCCTTACTTTACAATATCCTTTTTGACCCTACCACTCTCTCTTATCTTAAGGAACGTTTTACGTTCGTGAATGATAGACATTCGCGCTCTTTGAGATCATCGGAGAACTTAAGACTAGCTGTTCCAATGCATTCCACCAAATTTTACAGTAGATCGTTTACAGTTCAGGCTATACTGTTATGGAATTCATTACCCACATCTATAAGACTAGCTCAGTCACGGGCAATATTTACAAATAGAGTTAAAGAACACTTTCTAGCTATGTAAGTGTTTTATTCGTATCTAATACAATTATTACTCAAATTAATTTTGGTCGAAAGGAATATAATGCTATAATGTATGTATGTATGTATTTGTATAATATATAATATTATATATATGTATAAATTATATAAGTATGTTATATTTTATGTATTGGTATAGTCATGTAGGTATTATTTATAACGTATTATTATATGTATGTGTATGTAACGCATTATTGTATGTATATATATTTAAATATAATTCTGCTTAATATTAATTGTGAATTTCAACATTATTGTTTAGTAGTGTACATCAACGACTTCCCTCATTAACATGTTATGTCATTTCCTGTCCTTCCAAAGGTTGTCTGGAAGAGATCGCTCGCATAGCGATAAGACCGCCCATTGTACATTTTTTTTTTGTTCTTGTGTTTTTATGATACTTTTAAATTATGGCTGGTGTACAATAAAGAGTATTCTATCTATCTATCTATAGTTTTTGCTCAGATCAGTTGGTATAATCTGAGGGAATTTTGTTTTTCTGCACTTTCAAAATCCAATAAATGTATAAAAAAAAGGAATCAACGAACCATCGTATCATGAAAATCGACACTCTGACAGAGAGTCGAAAGAACTCGCTACTCAACTTATTGACACATAATAGAGAGAAGAATAAAGAATAAAAAAGACAGATTTAAAGCAGTCCACTTTGCAACACGAATGAACTTAACGCTAGATTGTAAAATTTATGTAATATAATAATGGCTTTCTTGCAAGCTCATCATAAAATGATAAAAAAGATATCTGTAATACATAGTAGTTAACATGTAATGTAAAGTGCAGAAGACACAACGAGCAACGAAATTAGGTAAGTACTTAATATCACCTCCGAAGTCGTTATATCGGTCACGAATAATTTTGACGCGACATAATTATTTCTACGAAGCATCTGAGAGTAAAACTATTCCTACTGAAAGCTGCATGAATTAGAAGTTTTTAATTCTAAAGTTATATACTCGTAGGAGCAGCGGCGAGAAAGTCACTTAAACTTTTGTGATTGTTGACTCTTCCATAAAGTCTTATTGAAAACAATTTCAATTTTAATTAAGTTCTCAGACAAGAGAACAAGACCAAGAACTGTATTATGCAAAGTTCACTATTATCAACCCATCGGAGAGAGAGAGAGAGAGAGAGACATCAACTAGAATTCTTCTACTTTCGTATTATGTATTACTTCACTCTTTCTGTGTTCTGTGACTTCACTCGTATTAGGTGGGACCTCAATGTGGGAATCTCCCTATATGTGACGACCGAGGGCCCAAATTTTTAGCCCATAACTCTCTTATTAGACTTTCACAAAATCTGTTGCTAATTTTCAGGTATTTTTTTTAGAATTCTCTCTGAATCATAGGTATATTTTCAATATTTATCACATTTCCATGTACACGAAAATATTCAAAATACTATCTTCTTTTATCCCCTTATTCATAAAAACAAGTGAATTTATTAGAGATTTATAAATTGTTTGTCTTTGTCACTCTGGCACGAGATGAATGAGACAACACACTTTTTAACGAGGTATAACTAAAATAGGTTTATTGAGTGTTTATGAATAAGGCTGATAGTATTATATATTACTATTTAAAAAAGAGAACACATGGTATAAGAAATGTAATGTAACATCGATTCCAACAAATATTTTCCTAATTCATTTAGCAGGAAACAAGGTTAGGTTCCCAATCTATCTCTGTTTGTACATAACTAATTACGGCATCAATTATTCAGTAGTTACCCAACAGAACAAATACATGGATCTAACCGAAGAAGATGCATTATTAATGAAGGCATATGATATTGCCTTTTTCTCGATCGAAACATACTCGTAACAAATGGATCAAGTTTCGTCAATAATAAAAAACGAATTACTGTAACAGTAGGTAATTTACAGATAAACAATAAACACTATAACTTATGCGCGGTGAATTTTAGTTTTAGTTGCTGTCGAGAGGAAGCCATTAGCAAACAGTAACTTATAATTTACTATAAACCAAAATCCGATTATTCCTGACTGATAATTATCAGTTAAATCACAAAGCCCCAAGCACAGTGCCTAGGACTGCAGTGTCTGGCTCCCCTCTCTACAACCCTATAGAGCCGGCAACACACGGTGAATCAATGGAATCTGTACAAAGCTCAGTAAATATAGAAATTTTAATATTTTGGGTTGTTAAATTATGGCGTTTGTGGCCTTCTGGTTTGGGAAAGACATTCTGTGTACTGGGTTTGAAGCTCAAAATCAAAGTGTATGTGCTTGGCTTAAAGATCAGAAAATTCTTAATTTAAATGTACCTTAACTTTAACGCTAAATACTTGATGGGCAAAAATGGTACCACCGCTTGGGACGACATAATGAATTCCTGGATCTTGTTTGAATAAATATTGCTGCTTTAGAAGAAATGGCGCAATAAACTCTATAATACTAATAATAATACTATAAAGCTGAAGAGTTTGTTTGGTTGAACGCGCTTATCTCAGGAACAACTAATTAAATTTGGAAAATTATTGTTGTGTTGGATAGTCCATTTATCGAGGAAGGCTATATTTGTTAAATAAAACTCCACGCGGACGAAGTTACGGACGCAACTCTAGTAATTCAAGTAATTTTAATGATTAAAGTTCGGTACTTAAAGTAAGATAGTCAGGTTATCAGTATCTTAAGGATTCTATGAGAAGTGCGCTTGATGACATTTTCTTACGTAGAACAAAAAAAAATCAGATTAATTTTCACTAAACGCCACTATGCGTACCTTCCAAGTAAAACCGATATGTGACCAAAAGCTACATTGTTGTCCCAGTAACAATCAGAGAAACAAGAATTTTGTTCACATCAATCGACCAAACCTCCGTTTCCAGCAGAGTAGTAATCACAGTTTCATTAAGATTTATTCACTTGAACAAACAGAAGTCAAAGCATATCCTGTCGAAGTCGATTCAGTTACATCAAAAACACCAAAGGCTCGTTACCCGTCGGAATGTCCGGCTTCAGAACACACCGGGTGGTCTTGCTTTGTTCAGATTATTTGATGTCACAGCTTCTAATACGCGATCGCTTTGATTCTTACATTTGGTTTGGGCCCAAATTGATCTCAAAATCGAACGCTGTCTTCGAAATTGAATTCTCTATTTTGCTGTAGAAACGTTGCAATTGAGATGGGAATATTATACATTAAGATATCATATTATAAGAAAGATATTGTTTATGTGTGGTGTGTAGTGTAGATTTTTGTCTGACTAGCTAAAATGTTTAAACTTCCATAATTCCCTGATAAAGATAATCTATTATCGATCGATTTTTACTAGGTGGTAGACCCATATGTAGGGTCGTCTGGGTAGGTACCACCGCCTTTCTTATTTCTGCCGTGAAGTAGTTCGCTGTGTTTTGGAATGAAGGGAAAGGAAGCCAGTGTAATTACTGGGCATGGAGGGCTTATCATCTTAGTCCCCAGGATGGCAAACGCACTTGCGGTGTAAAGTGATTTACACTTAATATTGCAAGTGTCTATAGGCGGCGGTGACCATTTAACATCAGGTGGGCCGCAAGCTTGTTTGCCATTACGTAACATAAAATAATAATAATAATAATCTATGTAAATATCTGATGTAAACTACAAAACTTTCAAATTCAATTCTACTAGGAATTGTTTGTGTTACAAAGACAAACATTTTGTTCAGGAGTTATCAAAAAGAAACAATTCTGATTTTATAGTTTTGATTTTTTGGTTTTTGAGTCATGGTTGTTTGGCTTATATTACTTCTTATTGCGCTGTTTGATAAGATAATAACGGCATTAAGTATAAGTTACTCAAACGCACAGAAAAGAGATACACAATCAAAAGAAAACCCTATTTGAAAAACTAAATACCTAAAGTAGGAATTTTCTGAACTTTCATCCTGACTAATATTTCGTAATTTGCATGATATCATTTATATTTGATGATATCATTTTGATTATTGTATCATTCCAAACACACATGTTTCGGAAAAATTTTAGCCACCGCACGATTTATTGATATCGTCCCAAAAACGAGGTGCGACGAATAATGAGAAATAGCAATCATGATGTTAAATGAAGCGTCAAATAATTTCGCCACTACTGTCTGGTGTTTTCGATGATCATAATAATTTGTAATGAATGTAGGTATATATTTTATGGACAGTACTATTATGTTGATGTCGGTTGCTGACCATCTGCCGTATAGAAACATTGAATTCAGTTTTGCTGAAGCCTTCTTCTTCTTCTTCTCAACCCATTTTCACCCCCTGCTGGGTATAGGTCTCTCCATTCGCACGCCAATCCGTTCGGTCTAGTGCCCTTCTCATCCAGTGTTATCCAGCCACCGTCTTGATGTCGTCACTCCATCTCGTCAGTTGACGTCCGACACTCCTACTCCCCCTCCATGGTCTCCTGCCATTAGTCATTGGTCTCTGAGATTTAAATAAATATCTATAAATAAAAACAAATGAATCTTCAGTTGTAATTTTAAATCGTGATTTTAGTTTCAGTCACTACTCCCTATATATTCATAACAATAGTTACAATAAGCCGCTTTAAGCGAAAAACAAATATTACGAGAAAATCCATTGATCTCTAATGAATTCTCTGTAAGTCAATATTGACTTAACCGAGCCCCGAACCGTTTGATAATTTAACATTAATTTCGTTTGTTTTTATTCTACCCCCATATTTTATAGATGGAATGCAAAATTAAAATATTTGGGCGTGTTTTGAGTTGTAGCTGTGGTCATCTATATTTACGTCACCGTTTTTAATTGTTGCTTCACTGAAGGTTAAATTTCTTCATGGTTTTGGTGTCCCTATGTAGGGGCCAGACTGGGAACCCGACACTATTTTGAGACACTTAATGGCTCATAGTGCCATATGTGGCTTTATATTATTAACCAAATGTGATTCTAGAAAAATGCACTGAAAAAAATCGACTTGCCTCAGGCGGGACACGAACCCGCACCTTCCACAATCCGGGTGGATGCGTTAACCAATTTCGCCACCGAGGCACTGCTTTTCGCTGTCGAAATTTGTCAGTGCTTGGTGCTTATGGTAAACATCGTTTCATCAAATCTTTGAAATTTGCATTTCCAAGACCCGAACGAAATATTTTTGCAAATATTTGACGCCCAGCTAAGATGAAACTCACCGCCCTCAGGCGGGACAAGTCCCCGCCTGAGGCAAGTCGATTTTTTTCAGTGCATTTTTCTAGTATTATATTTACGCGTTTGTAAACGCAAAAATAAAATTATTCCATAACCAAATGTTACTTAAGGCTCAGCCCAACCCTTTTTGGGATTGGTGGGCGGAAAAATATAAATCACATCAGAGTTTCAAATTGGCAACTTGTAAAACTTTGATACCATGCTAAACTGTACCAGAAATCCAGCATATAACAACTAAACCATACGGTAATAAGAAAGACAAAATAGTTGATGACAGACCTTTGAGGCTTATGTTCAACAGTGGATCTTCTTCTTCTTCAATCGGGTGGTCTCCGCAAATCGAAGACTGTTGCGCCTGTTTCGCGTCGGAGGTTAAGGGGCTGGTTCACTCCAGCCATCCTTATTCCTCCAGGATGTCACCCAACGCCTTGAACTCACCAAATACCTCCCAGATCACAGGTATTTTGCCCGGTAGCAGGCCATTTCGCTGCATTCCAACAGAACGTGTGCGGCTGTTTCTTTTGTCACCATGCAGGCCGTCCATCCATTGGCATCCCCCAAAAAACGTCACAACTACCAGTCCTGCGCTGCTCGCACCTAGGCGTGACCAGCAACATTAATCAGGTCGTCAGTACAATTTGTAGGCTACTCGAGAGCTCTTCGGCCCCATCGGCCATCCTGCTCTCCGAGCAATGTGCCCC
Source organism: Elophila nymphaeata (assembly GCA_955850985.1). Taxonomy (NCBI): domain Eukaryota; kingdom Metazoa; phylum Arthropoda; class Insecta; order Lepidoptera; family Crambidae; genus Elophila; species Elophila nymphaeata. Next base: position 8,714,795 of record OY039078.1, read on the forward strand.
GCCCACTGCCACTTAAGTATTGCAATTCTTTGGGCTATGTCGTAAACTTTGGTTCTTCTCATTTCTGGTTCGACCTCGCAAAGAAAGTCCGAGCATAGCCCTCTCCATTGTCCTTGGGTGACCTTGAGCTTTCCTTTGAGGACCATTGTAAGTGACCACGTCTCAGTGCCATAAGTCAACCTTGGCAACAAAAACTGGTCAAAAAATTTTGTTTTGACACACTGCCGTAGTTTGGACGAGAGAATTTTACGTAGTGTACTGAACGCTGCCTAGCCGAGTTTTTTAATGTTTGACAGGCTGCGCGTTTGACTAAAATCTCACCTGATGAAAAGCAAAGATGAGGCCTAAAATGGTACACGCTTGCCTAGAAGATGCTTCTTCACTCTGGCCGTAAAGATATCCAAATTATATTGATCCAGGAAAACCGACCTTGGCAACGAGTTCCACTCCTTAGCTGTTCGCATAATGAAAGAAGAAGCAAAGTGCTTCGTGCGGATGGGAGATATATCCATAACGTAAGGGTGAAAGCTTTCGCCCGGTCATCCGGTGGTGGAAAGGGGCTGGGAGGATCAATTTATGAAGAACCTCCGCACACTCTCCGAAATGCAAGCGATGAAAGACCGAGAGGCAAGCTACACGCCTTTGGTGGTCAAGGCTCTGGAGATAAGCCTCAGCGAGTGCCTTACTGCCCATGAGTCGCCTCGATCGGCTGTCCACCGAATCCAGTGCATCCAACTGCTAACGTGCAGATCCGTCCCAAAAGTGACAACAGCACGCATGCAGGAGTACTGTTGTCACATTTGGATTTTCAGATTGACCTCTTTCTCGAAATTGGACTTACCTAATTGGACAATTTGTCGTCGGTATAATAATCGTCAACAACTTCAAGTGTAGAGTGACCGATTACCACGGGACTAGGTACAACATGGGAGTTTGACATAAGTTTTGTCTTTTCCTTGTTCATTTTTAAACCTACTCTCTTGGAGGCTCTTCTGAGGTCATCGAGCAGTACGCAAGGTACTCCAAGGTCGCAGCTATGACAACTAAATCATCGGAAAACCGAAGGTGATTGATGTACTTACTCGCCATTAAAGTTGATGCCACGTCCGTTCCACGTCAAAGTTTGAAAACATCTTCCAATGCATTGGTGAAGAATTTCGGAGAAATAACGTGTTTAACTCCAGAGTTAAATCCGGAACAAGAGGACTGGTTGTTGTAGCGGTTTTTTCGGAGAGACCAATGTACACTGTACAGTAGTGGACGTAATGTGGCTCAAATGATGATTGACAACAGCAACATTTCAAACGTATTGGCAACTCAGTTAACAATTTGGCTTTTATAAACAATTAATAAGGCCACTTTAATAGCCCAGAACAGAATTAGAGACTTTCATTCTCATTCTCTATCTGAACTGGTATTAATTTGAGTTTCAGCCATAACGTTATTATAAGCCGTCTAACTACACTCTAATTATGATTTAATAAACACATAACGAGATCTTTCAAAGTTACGAACACCCGGAGGAACCGCAGCTATTAATTCTTAGTCCTACGTCAATATCTGAACGGGTTGATTAAATTCCGTCGAGTTACCTTACTTCATATGTCGTAAACTTTACATAGATTGGGATATAATTTCGTCGGACTCCCCGAGAATTCCTAGCCGACATTGTTTTCAAAGGTTATTTAATTACCTTTTCTAACAATACTGCTGGATTTGTTTTAATTAGTTCTACCTCTCTCAAAAGGATCTCAACTATTTGTAATTATATCAGTGCCTTAAATAATTAGATGCCAATTGCGGACTTTTGGTTTATTTAAAAAAATATCTTGAAAATTTAGTTCGGATTGGAAAATTCACATACAATGTTGAATTCTTTATGATTGATTTGATATAATAAAGGGCGATTGTTTCAAATAAACTACTGAACTACATTATCCACCAGACGATTAAAATATCTTATATATTCTAAAAGTGTTCAATCACAAACACTTCTTAATTAATTTCTTCAATTAACTTTTTTAAACATAGTCATGATTTTTCTTATTCGTATCGCTCTTGAAAGAGCGGTAGTGATCGTCATGAAGGAGTGCTATGGGTTGTTATGGCTTGCCTCACAATATTTCGCATCCATCATTTATGCAACGATTTTATCTAGTCGGTCCATCACATTTGCCTCTCGGCCTAGTACCATCCACACTTCCCTGAAGAACGAATTGTACAATCGATTGGTTTTACAGTCAGACTTGACCGAAGAACTTCAGTAAACGTTTGCACAAGTGTAGACGCTGCTTGATATCAAGTTCCCGGAGTATAGATAGATTAGCGCGAAATTCGGATCCTAAAACTACCAGAATTCATCTCCAGCACTACATTTCTAGAGAATTGCATTTTATGATACTTGGTGTTAAAGTTTATGGTTGAAGAATATCAATTAGTATACATTTTAGTTCGTTCAGTGAATTTTACCTAATTTTCTTTTTCTTCTTACCCTGGTCCTTACTTGTGCTCGGTAATCGTCACCTGTTCTTACTGGTTTAGGTTTTGGGGTAGTTTATGGCCAGCCGACTACCTGATACCTACCCTTCTAGGAAATGCTGTTGTGCGTGCTTTAGTTGCCACCACGCGAGTGACCTCTTGGTGTGTTGGTCTGCATGGGGTTAAGCATCTCTCTCAGTCGACTTTTACTATACTACTAATATCCTGGTTACTTACATTAAGAACGGTGTATTGTTTTACAGAAAAAAATATATGAATCCCGGTTTCTCAGTTTTATTAACCACGATACAATTTACCTACCTAATCAAAATTCAACATTGACAGATCGCTCGAATTTTCCACAATCAGTCCAAACTGGCACATCGCAGAACGTTTTGAGTTTTTTTCGCTGAAAATATTCATATTTTTTGTCGCAAATCTGATGAACAAGCGAAAAGGTCACGCCGAGGTTGCGTCCACACAATTAATTATAGCTCTCATCGTACACAGTTCAGACAAACAACATGGCGAATGAAAAATTGTTTTGATTGATCGCCGAAATGGAAAAGGGCTGTGATGGTTGGTGTAAATCTACGGTCGCAGTCCCACAGGTGTTGACGGTGTTATAAGGTCATCGAGTGAGTTATTGCTCTGTTTCGGGACAATGCTCGCGTCAATTAGTGCGCTGGTAGCAGATGGTTTTGTGTTTTTCTAATCCTACGAATATTACAAATGTGATTTTGGAGGTTTGTCCGTCAATCGCGCGACAATGGTTCTACGGATTGGATGAAATTATTTATGAAGATGGTATCCCTTTTATATGTTTTTTCTATAGGAAAACTAAATCCGGTCATGCCAGGGGCAAAACTTATCGCTTCATATATCTACATATACTTTTTTTTATATAAACAACCAAAACAGACGTACCGTTTACTCAGCACAGCTTATAGACACTTCTAACGGCAAAGGCTCTAGCTGTCACATAAGAAAGCGCCTGTCTACATCGTTTTTGAACTCAAGTCAAGGAAAAACAAAATAAGCTACTTAAGAGTAGAGTCCAAGAATGGATGTGTCAATCTCAACATAAAAATTTATAACTACCGCATTGGCATGTGTCTAAGATCTAAAAAAAGTTTTTTTTTTAATTATTGGAAAGGTGCTTATTAATAATATATTAATGCTAGCCTATCTTCGACAAATTGTAAGGAGTTTTTTTTTCGGAAACTACACCAGAACAATATAAGCTGTACTGCCACTGAGATCTTTTAAGAATTTATACGAATAACATCCTTAACACTTACATAAAATAATCCTCATTAACTTAGTTTCCAAATCGTTGCCATAAATAATTCCAGCAAGCACCGCATTCCATTCCGCGCTATTTCTCGTTATACAATTCTGACTGCCATACATTCTTTGTTACACTCGAACAAAGTTAGGATACAAGTAATGATACACATAACAAATGATTCCCGACCGAGCCGGGTCCGGCAAGGGATACAGACAATTTATTCCGAATGAGGGACTTGTTTTTGCCATTAACCTAATGTGTAAATAAATGCGCGCAATAATTAAACACACAACGGAATGACGTGAAACTAATTGCTTTTAAACCCTTGCAGGGTTTTTTTCATTAGGTCTGTATGATGTCTGTGATCGTTCGTGTATGAACGTGATAAGTATATTAAAGGTAGGGGAAGACCTTAATTAAGAAAGAATTATGATAATATTCATGTGTCTACAGTACTGTCCACGTTACCACTAACTACCACAAATGAAATATCACTAAGAACTTGTATTATGGATACCTACTATTTAAAGAACAGAGATTCATAATAAATTACTTCAGTAAAGTCCGCGTTCCCGCATAGGGGCAGGCAGTGATCATTTCTTTGCAATAACTAAGATACTTACATATTTCTTTCGATTGGTAGCAAGTTGGCGAATAATTCAGTCAAAGTTTTTAACCTAACATCGTTTTCGTAGTAAATATAATTGCAAATCATTATTGGGTGCTGTATAACTCATATTTTATACCATGATTTCTTGTAGTCAACGCTTGCGTTTATTCTCAATATTCGCAAGTGCCTACATTCTCACACCCGTACTTCAGTCGTCTAGGTCACTGGTTCAAACGCAACTTCTGAACATAGTGTAAGGTAAGTCAGTATATTAATTTAAAAATGTGGATCATCTTCAACCATGGCTACACTGTGACTGGTGCAAGTTCTAGTCTTTGAGGAAGTACCTTAAATTTTTATTCCTGTAGGTACGTGTGATGTAACCCTATTGTGGATTACGAGCGATAATGTATGTACATTTCACCGGAAGATAACAAGATCCGCAAGTTCGTAGGATTCTAAACGAGAGATAAATTGTATTATTTTACGCCCACATTTTTGCAAATTTATCAATTTGCACCGTCTCGTGGTAAATTTATAAACTAACGGACATCCATTCGTAAGATTCTAAACGGTTCGATCAATCACAGAAGAGCTTTTAATTTTACGCTTTTTTTAAATACGGCAAATAACACACTTCTCTCTGATTGGTCGATGTTGACAGTGGCAATGCTTGTGTCCAGAGACTTAGGTACAATCAGATTGGCAAAAAAAACTATTTTCACAGTTGGTTGTAACTTGATGAAGTTTACCAATTAGGATACGCGAGATATAACTTGGGGATTTTTCGTCAATTGGTTGGCTGACAAGCATACGGCCTTTCTGGTGGTGAGTAGCCTTCGTAGCGAATAGACGATTGGAGCAATGACGTGACAATCGCGCGCTGCCAACCCTAGTCCCCTTCCCTACGTCGTGGAGCTTTAGCGATCGTACTCGCCAACAGAATCACAACACTACAAAAATGTAGTGTTATTGTGTTCTTCTGTAAGGTGGAGGTATTACTCCAGTTCGGGCTGCTCCAGATTCGACTGGACTAGTTACAAAAGAATGGGTAAGTATGAATAGGAGTTTCTCCCGAGTTCTTGCTGTAAAAACACGTGTAGAGAGACTCCATTTTTAACCTCAATCTACCGTACAATTGTCTGTTACTACTATATAGAATATTTTCACTTGACATTGGCGAAATGCGTTACATATTGCGAACGCCATTTAATTAAAGCATAAGAAGAAGAAGTATGATTAGCTAAACCCTAGAGGAAAGAGTCTATTCACTTTTGTTTGACTAAGGTACCATTTATAGTTTTTTAATTAGTGGTTTTAATTATGAAAAATGCGTTGGTATTTAGGCAATTCAGATCAAATTAAATAAATATGTGGTTATAGGGTAGATATTGGGCCTGTGTAGTTCGCGGTCCAGAATAGGACCTACCTCTTCGCTTCTCATCGCGTGGTTATCGTAAAAGCCAACTGAGGGACATTCTGAACTCATGCAGACAGTCGCACTAAAGGGACACTCGCGTGGTGGCGAGAAAACCAACCACAACATAATCTCCAATGAGGGTTGGTGTCAGGCAGGCCCATAACCTTTAGTTAGTATGCCAAAGACCGTGTGGTGACATAATACACCATCATCACCTTACGTTTTCCAGGTTATGCCCTAAACACTTTCACGCCAGGGCTCGGGATCCACCTTCCCTATCTTCCTAGTCAACTTCGCGCGGTCTTCGGCATTCTTGGTAAAGAGAACGTTGGGACATAAGTCCTCGTACCGACATCAAGCCAGCGTTTCTTGGCCCTGCCTCTTTTACTGGCACCTGGCGGTGGTGGCAAGGCAAGACATTTGTTGCCAACATAGGTTATCGGCCTTCTTAAAACGTGACCGTACCAGCAAAGGCGACACTCCTGCAACTTATCAGCGATCGTGGATATCACGGACACGAAGGCTCCCACGAATGTGACAGTTTCGGACGCGGTCTTTATGTGAAACCTTACACATTAACCGCAGTATCTTCATCTCCGTGATTCTCAACTCCTGCTTGTGTCGCTCTAGCACAGACCACGCTTCACTGCCATATAGAAGGACAAGTCCAATGATGGTCTTGTTAACCTGTCCTTTCAGCCTCACCAGCATTTGGGGCTCACAAATGACACTCGTCACCTCCCGCCATTTGACTCAAACCGCACGTCTCCGGACAAAATCCAACTCTGAATAAAGCGGGATGAGGGTAGGAAGAAGTAGTGTAGGGTAGAGGTTCCAAGGAATATTAATTAATAAATATGAATGAATAAGAAATTATACATACACCAAAATACATAATATAGTGCAAAGATGTTACACTGGTCCTTCGCATACTATGCTCGGTGCGTGCGCCTTTCACGGGTGTTCCATTTAAACCACTCCATGCGTAAATGCCAATGGAAATGCTAATGGAAATATTAAAATGGAATATGTGCCACCACTCTTTTAAATATATTATATTTTATTCATACAAACGACGTTTTGACACGCGGTTTACAAATTGTTTACGGTAATGGTGTCAGTTGCGTAGACTGCTGACGTAGAATAAAGTCGCTTACTTTGAAATATTTTATGTATTACAAAATGGAATTGATGGCATCTATACTACAAGTACTTATATGTTTATTTATTATTATTATTAAGATGAAGAAGTAAGGCGCGCGGTTGGAGCTCAAATGGGTGACTAAAAATTTTATATTTATCTAACAATACTTTCTATCATTAGTTTGTTGCCAATGGACTGACGATCTAGCGACGGTTGCAGGAAGCCGCTGGATGCGGGCAGTGCAGGAGCAAACAGGTTGGAGTTCCTTGGGGGAGACCTATGTCCAATAGTGGGCGTCTCTCGGTTGATATGACGACGATGACGATCAATTAAAAGATTTAAAATTACTTGAAAACTAGACAAACGTTAATTGAATTGAAAAACCTGATATACTATAGAGCGAAACAAACGCCACCTGTAAAAACACTAACCCTTGATTTATCATATAAAATAATATACTAAGATTTAGACGCTGTATATAGCAGGACTGTGTACAAATTCAACCTAAAACGTCGAAAGCAGGTTCATTACTGAATATGGCGCACAAAACAAACACTTTTCCATTCACCGAGCGTATAAAACTTATGAATAGGAAATCCTGACGATATGCCAATAACAGAAAAAAGAACTGCCGCACGGAAAGCTATTTCATATTGAGGTTAAAACCAATTCAGATATTCGATAGACGTGACACAAAACCAATTTGGAGCAGATACCGATCTAGGGGCTGTCTCTATTGGCAATAGTGGAGTGCTGTCGCCGAGACTGTGAAGCGCTTATCTCAGTTCTAGAGAAAGGAAGCCGAATGAAGGGATTTGTTACGTCAATCAAGGCATATCAACATGAACAATGGATAGAAGCTGACTTAGAAATCAGTATACAGAAATGAATTTTTCAAGTGGGCCTTCAGGGCCAAAACCTAAACTATAAGGAATATCGAAAAATGCTCAAAGGAGTCTCAAGCCCGATTTTGATAAAAACAAAAACTGCGTCATTCAACTCGAACCTACCCCACTTTAAGGGCGATTAGGCCTTAGTCAACCACGCTGGCCAAGTTCGGGTAGGTCGACTTCACACACAACCTAAGAATTACTTCATTGGTTTTTGCAGGTTTCCTCGCGATGTGTTCCTTCAGCGTAAAAGCGGCGAATACACGTACATTATGAATACAAAATTTGAATACACATTGGTACGTGGCGGGTTTCGAACCGGTGTCCCCCGGGTGGGATACAACGCCCTTACGCACTATGCCACCGACGACTCACGCCACCGACGACTCTGACTGAAAAAAAATCTGCGACGTTGTAAGGCCTTAGCCATAAAGCTCCTGTTTTTGAATTAAGAAAAAATTACTTTTGGTACATTTGAATTGCAATATTTTAAACAATCAGAAAAATAAAACTTATTTCATAGCTATTATTATTATTAGATAGTAATTCTTGCAGATTTTTGTCAAAGCTATTTCACAATAGTAGATACAATATTGTTTGCATTTCTAGTTCTCGCCCGTATATAGTTGAACGAGCGAATCACTGAATAAATTTGACACAGTTTTGAGGAAAACAAAAATATTTTCGCTGTATGTTACCATTTGAGAATTTGAATACTGTGCATGTGAACTTTTATATTTGTAGCCACGACCAAAAGGACAACTTTTACTTTTGAAATTTATGCTACGTATCGAAATTCTCTTTGCCACAGAAACAACTGTTTCATAGGGACGAAATCACGCAGATTTCGTAGTAGTGTATTTTTACAACTTAAAGGCACTAAACTAAGTCAAATATTAATTGACTAATGAAGTAAAATACACTTGCTATAATTACTGATATTAAAAATGATAATTAGTTATCTTTTAACTATAGCGAAAAACGATCGAAATAATTGCCGCGAATATAAAAATAATAGGTTGGGGAAAAAGTTTCTTCGCATTTTTTAAGAAAATTCAAAACATTTTTTAATATAGTTTATTTACATTTAACTAAAGTATGTAGGTACCATTTTGTTCGATAACTTTTTGCCATCTTGTAGGTAGGGACATGATCCAATTGCTATAGAAATTTTGGGACTTCTGGTCAAAATACCGCGACAAGTAGTTTTGGCAGTCCTCTCGTGATGTTAACCTGACACTGCCTAAAGAATTTTGAAGAGACCGAAACAGGTGGAAATCTGAAGGTGCAAGGTCAGGACTATACGGCGGATGCATTAACACCTCCCAGCCAAACTCTCTTAATTTTTGCTGAGTGGCTAAATATGTGTGAGGTCTAGCGTTATCATGATGAAAAACCACACCCCTTCTGTTGATTAATTCCGGCCGCTTTCTCTCAACTTCTTGCTTTAATCTCATCAGTTGTTCGCAATAGAGTTCAAAATCGATGGTCCTGCCTGGTGGTAACAGCTCATAATGAATAATGCCCTTCCAATCCCACCACACACACAGCATCACCTTGTTGCGAGTTAACCCGGGTTTCGCCACAGTCTGTGAAGCCTGACCGGCCTTTGACCACGACCTTTTTCGCACGTTCTTTTCGTACGTGATCCGCTTTTCATCACCAGTTATCAGCTTCTTCAAAAATGGTTCGGTTTCATTACGTCGTAATAAAGAATCACAAATGAGTACACGGTTCATTAGGTTTCTTTCAGTGAGCTCGTGAGGTACCCAAATGTCGAGCTTTTTTGTGTACCCAGTTTTTTTCAAATGCGCCAAAACTGTTTTGTGGTCAATTCCCAGTTCTTCAGCTACGTCGTGACTACTGACATGCCGATCTTGCTCCACTTTTTCAAAAATGGCATCCATTTTATCTGTAATAGGGCGACCAGAGCGACGTGCATCTTTGACATCAAAATTTCCGGATTGAAAACGCTTAAACCAAATTTGTGCTACTCTCACAGACACTGCACTAGGTCCATGAACATCGCAAATTTTTTTCGCGGCTTGCGTCGCATTTTTACCTTTTTTGCAGTAAAATTTTAAAATGTATCGAATTTCTTCATTAGATTCACTCATCTTGGCGGTACGAAAAACAAATGAAAATCACACATTTTCCTAATTTGAATTTGGAATTATGTTCTTTAAAATTTAAACTTTCAATGATACCAAAACCAGCCAGATACAAATAGTATAGCCAAAGAGATTTTATTACAAGTTTATACATACTATAATGCGAAAAGACTTTTTCCCCAACCTAATATATCTACCGTCAGAAAAATATTTCATGATATTATTGAAATTCACTCCATTAGTCAATACCCTGATATCAAGAATACGCTGAACGTACTCTGATTCACTCTGACTCAAGAGTACATTGAGCGCACTTTTCAGAAATCATCAAGACTGATTCTAGTATAATAGAATCAGCATAAAATAACGTTACTGAGTTACTGACATCTGTAAGCTTCAAAGCGAAGTTAACATTCATAACATAGGTAATAAAATTAAGTTCCAACCAGCGTGACTCGAGTACATTACTCTGTCCCTCTCACATATTAGTTGAAATTGAGTACCAATTGATCGATTCATGTACAAAGCCTTGAGCACACAAGCTAGAGTATCTTGGCGTTTACTTAGGATTCCCAGCAAATACAGTGGTTTATTTCCAATTCTCATATTTCATTTCACGGCTTACAAGAAACTCAAATGGGAGTTGTTTAATATTATGTAAACATACTATTATTTTAATATTTTGATCTAAATTCAATTTAATTTTTTTCTTACAATTTTGCATATTTTGAGGTTTCAGGCCTATTTTTAGACTTTTTAGTAATATGTCGACAATTATTTTCTATAGATTATAGTTAAATGCGATCAGCTCTAGACTTGTCTGTGTATTAGTTAGATTCTAGTTGTAACTAAGCTGAGAAATTCTTAATCTTTCACATACAATAAGTACGTGAAAGATTAAGAATTATGTAGCTATTAAGTACAACTACACTTACGTGCAATGAAATCGACTCACGTAGTATGAACCAATTGGTTCAGAATCTCAATTAGTAAATAATATTTTTTAACCCCGTGTGTAAACAAGAACCTAAACTTATATTAGACCAGTTTTTACTGTGATAAATTTTGGTTTATTGATTTTACAAATTGAAAACCAAATACAGTTAAGAGCTAAAATTTTTGGGGAAATCAGCTGAATTTTTAGGGTCTATAAATCTGTAAGATTAATCAATTATTCATAAACAATGATTCAATTAACTCTGAACACTCTGCATAGTCACAGAAACGGCGTATGATGTAAAAATGAGAAACCAGGGTTTCCGAAGAAATGAGTCTATTGGCAACTTCGTTTGTCGATGTTTAGAGTAGATTTAATAAAGCTTATGTAAATATAATTTCAATAATTTTAATAAAATCTAGTAGTATATAGTATATACTACGAGGTGAGTCGATTTTATTGCTCGTAAGTGTAGAAATAAAACACTTATTTCTTTAATTTAATAAACTTAATATTATATTTGAAATTACTTGTACTACTAGACAATAGTTCCTGGTGCTCAGAGTGGAAGACGCTAGCAGCTGTGACACAGTTCATACTACTACGGCTGCCAACGTTAACTTATGAGTTTTAATGTAATATTATTAAGTTAGTTTATGTATTCCTTGTAAAGCAATAAATAATAATAATAATTATTATTATTATTTTATAACTCCGATTAAGACTTTACAGAACTGTTATATGTAAATATAACATAGCGTTTTGATAATTACAGATGTTTTGCAAAATTAGAGATTAATTTATGAAAGACAAAATGATTTACTTGTCTTCTAACTGTAAGACCACCCAAAACTTAATACTTAACGCCAGCCATCTTTCATTACTCATCTGCGATAGACAACTCTGTCGAAAATGTCAGACCAATTGCTAGGAATTTCCATCGCGGATAATTTTACCCATAATTAATATTTCATTTTGGTTAAATGACAAATTTGTTTAAAATGACACATTTATAAACAAAGAAAAAAAAAGAAAAAACATAATTTATGTAACATTATCATTTTGCAACAATATGATATGCAACCAAAATGGTCGCCACTCATTTACTACTAATAAAACTTATTTACAAAGTCCGTAGTTCAAAAAGATATCAAGTCCGTGGTCCGAAAGGCCAAGTAAAGTTAAAAATAAAATATCGCATCGAACACCGTAAACAAACATAAACAACAAACATAAGCACCTTATATTTTTAAAATTCTCCCTATTAGGGGAAGGTAAAGGGATCTAGGTCATACAGCCATGCCTTCAGTAGTTTTATTTCTTTTTTAGGTTTGTATTAAAACATTTTTATTGTGTAACACCTTTTAACGTATCTAGGTAGTGCTTGGCGAAAAATGAATGACAATAAACTTCATGGTGGCGACTACCATCTTTATTTTTGGCTTTGCATGTTTGCATTTAGCGTAAATAATGTTGAAAATAATAATATTGTTATTTATTGATTAATAAAATGTAATTTCATTTTAATCAATCTCTACCAAAGAGATTGTATTTTTGTAAATTAAACAACTTCGATAAATCTTTGGCTGTATGTTAGAACACCAAAGGCATTAAAAAGGTGATCTTATGGTTTCTAAAACGGTAGAATGATAAAGTCCTTTTTAAAATGAATATAATATGCAAAAGTGTCCGTTAGAATATAATGACTGTTAATTATAACAAGAATTATCAAATATCCCAATATTTTATTGGTTCTTAGGCCAATTTGAGCAATCTCCTTTGTTTAATATTTAATAGCGGAATCTTCCTAATTTATGTCCTAGTTACTAATAATATCTTGCCTAAATTAAAAGTTCATGTAAATAATATGCATCTTGATAGAGATCTCAAAGCGATCGCTTAGCTGGTAATTGAGTTTGTCTGGACTGACGCCAGACATTCAAATTGAAGTGGCAATACGTGTTACAACTATTCTCTCCTGAGAAATGTCCTCAAGCTCAGCATATTGAGGTTAAAAACATATCTGTATTGCATGTGATCTAGTAATTCATTTCCTGGAAGCAGAATATGGAACCTTGGACTTTACTATAGAATAGAAATGGATAGTACTTACCTTTGTTTCTTTTGTTACTTTCTCGTATACGTAGTATAGAGGAAGTCTTGTAATCGTCAAAAAATTCGACCTCGAAATTTTGACGGATTTACACGTTTTTGACCTCCCTGAGTCCAAAAATATTTTTTTTCGAATTATGTATGTGTGTCTGTGCGTTAGAACGATAACTCCAGTATGCTTTAACTTTGCAACCTTTAACATGCATGTATGACATCAAAATATAAGGTTTCTATCAACTTTTGAGTCGTTTCCGGCATACGAAAAAAATCAAGGGGCCACTGCCAATTTTTTTAAATGTAGTGCTGGGTTTTATCTCACGCACTTGTCTTTTTTTCACTCGGACTCAACTTCTGCTTACCATCAGGTGGAATGGAATCATTTGCTTAACCCTTTTATTGTAAAACGTATTTGTAATCGCCAATATGTCTTTTTCGAAATTAGGAAGAACTTAATAAGTTAATTATAGACTTAAGAAAATACTTAATAATTTAGAATGTGTTAGTACAATTTCATATTCGTCCGTTGCATCATCATAGTCATTTGCCTTTTCCAATGCAACGATTACATGAAAACGCCAACGATATCTTGAAATTCAATAAATCAAGTGTTTTAATTGAAAATTAAACTTTGACAGCCCCATTATCGGCGGTCAAATGTAAATTAATTGTGAAATAATAAACAGGTATCGAATTTAATACTTGGAAATAAATAATATCTCGATAATTTATTTCCTTTAGTGGCACCGATAAACGAATGGATATTCGCAATTCTGGCACTATTGAACTGTCGTCAGTCGAGATAATTTATGCAGAATTGTATTGATGAATGCTTGATCAATGAGAGATGATTGTAAAATTAATTATTGTATGTATTAAAATTGATGGTTACTTTTAAACTGCAAGTAAAACTAAGCAAATGTAGACAATTTGCTGTTCTTTGGTTTTAAAAAAGTTGCTTAGTAAACAACTATTTTCACATACCCATTCATATTAAATACTATGGTGTTGTTAAAAATTCAAAATTAATTTTACTCGTACATTTTGCTTTACCGACAAATTATTTGTATGGATTTTTTTTTTTAAGTTTTTTTTACAATATTGAACTCTTGGTAATACCATAGTATTTATATCATTATGTTGACAAATAGAAACACTCCACACAAATAATGTCAAGAAAGAGATAGGGTTCTTGACAAAGAAATATAAAATACACCTAGAAAATCTACCGAAATGTACTGGCAAGGCACCTTACAAGAACTGAATATCAGATTGTTAAATGAATGACCAGCACTCCTGTTGGGGAGCCTCAACCCGAAAAATTGATTACAATAGATCGGATTATAGTCTGGAGCTGGACTGATCACAGACAGGAAAAATATATAAAAAAACAATGTTAGCATGATGGTATAATAAGCGACCTGGAGTTGGTCGCTTATTATTTATATTTATATACTATTTATCAATATTTATATACTATTTATCAATGAAGCTGTATAAGACTCGAATAAACATAGTGATTATTAACCTATAAGAGTGGCACAATATCTGGCAATTAGGGGAGGTCATGGAGGTCATGAGGATCCTTTGTCCAGCAGTGGGTGAAATTTAAGATTTTTATGTTTCTTTTTATATTTGAAAGCTGGTGCTTGTCACATGACACTGGTGGTCACACGTTAAATGGGATCACATGATCCCATTTAAATTTGAGCAAGATCTGACGTTTAGTTATCATTATTTATGCGTAGGTATTAAGACGGGTCCAGATATGATCATTTGCCCGATCCGATCAGCGTATCCATATCACGTATCAAGCCCCGTATCAAGTTGTGGACGCCTCGATTTGCTCCGTATGACAACCGTATGAAACCGACATGACATGAGACGGGCCGTATCGTATCGGCGTATCAAGATCGCGTATCATCACCCGTCCACTTATGCGATCATGATACGCGTCGGCGATACGGATACGATGATCGGATCGGGCAAATGATATCTACATATCTGGACCCGGCTTTAGATTGAATGTTACTACATTGTTACAATAATGTTCTCATTATATACTTACATGTGCTTACACCACTAAAAACGGAGAAATAAAAAATTTTTTAATGTGTAAAAAATCTAAATATTCTGTTTCTTTGAGGTTGGTGCCAACCTCAATACTTGGAATTAACGTTATCACTTGTCTTTAGCACAGACCTTAAAAACATAGTTGGCATATTTACTTATGGATTTCTTAAACATAAAACTTCTATTTATCCGTTTTTAGTTTGGAGGCGGTTTTTTTATTTTAAAATAATTTTGTTGTGTTTCTGGCGGTAGGTAATCAAAGTTACCAGAGCTCCACAGTGTAGGGAATAGGGTTTAGGTTAGGCACCATGGCAGTGACACATCAGTGTTGCTAGTGGTTGTATCACCAGGCTATAGGGAGGCCGAAATATGAAAAAGTAGAATAAGGCCACACCGCGTCTGATGTGCGTTGCTCTGCAAGACGTGGTGCGGCGCAGTTTACCGACAATGCTTGCTGTCAATTCGTGTTGATCACAGATTTAATAATACAAGGAGATAGGCCAAGCCGGCTTTTAACTTGCGACAAGTGTATGCCCTGTGGGCATACATTTCCGCCACTTCGCCTTCCGATAAAGTCAAGTGAATACGTAACTCAGCGATTTGACCGATCTCCTTTGCGGCTGTGCTTAACTTTCATCGCTTCGCAGTCCTTAAGACGCGCGCAATGAATAGTGTATATTACGGCATGCTCCGGTAGAACATGTTATGTAGTACGGCCGCTGATTGCGACACTCGGTCTTCCTATGAACTCGGCGATTCCACCGATCAGCTTAGATTGATATATCTGTGGTGTTGACGATAGTAGGTACTGTCAACGCGGCCCGGTGCGCGTGGAAACCGCCCCGCGCCGCGCCTTGCAACCGCACCGCGCCGCGTTCGATGTGTGGTTCTCCATATTCACGCATACAAAATTAGCGCGCTGCGCTCCTAAGAAGAAAGGTTCTTTAAATATCGCTTTTAATACTCTTTTCACATTACATTAGTATTCGTAATTCGACAGGGATTTGCACGTTTAATGTGCTAAACGTACTTAAATATGCATGCGGTGGCTGGCGCTTTCTGATATGTGGCATGACGCAAGTTCAGTTTTCGTATGCAATTAGCCTAATTCCGTTCATCTTGGAATTAGTTTCGGAAGAAAGGCGTAGTGTGATTACCATGGCTAGACTGAATGTTGAATATTCTACGCTGATTTCAGCTCGCGAATGTAGGTAAAGCAGTTCTGTATTTTGCGTTCATGTGACGATTTTTAATTATTATAGCAACGATTAACCATAGATATTCAAAACTATTTTTTAGAGTATAATCTAGTAAATATATTCTTATGGACAACGGCATATTCGGTCATTAAAGTTATTAAATTTAAATGAATTTTTTACCAAACTTGATTTTATAATAAAAATATGTTTTTACCAAATTTAATTTTAAAATAAATAGATCTAACCCCTTTAAATGTTTATATTAGTGGATTGATTAAGGTTTACTACCAAATATTCAGATTACTTAATTAAAAAGATCGGACTAACTTACCTAGTACATCCTATCCCCAATTATGTGAAGTAATCTCGTGCTCATTTTTGTACTATCTAGGATGAGTACGAGATTACGGAACATAATTCTAGAGTATTGTTTTGTACCACAAAATAGAGGTACGTGGTATAAATCCCGTTTTCTCAAATTTTAAATTCTAGAGAGATTTAAATACTCTGTTTTCCAGTTGTATCCAACGTTTATACTTTTTTTTTACTAACGATAACAGTAGTAAACTCAATTTGTAATATTCGTTTAACTATTTATTAGGAATGGTTTTGGTATTGCTTAAGAAATTAGTTTGATGACAAGTCTATTGTTTGGATTACAAACTGTAATATAGTAATTGGATAATCCAAAATTATTTTGGATGATCATATAAACTGACTTTTATGAACATTTTAATAACTTACTACTCCTAAATTGCTCTTAAAGTAAAATAAAATGTTAACGAAGATAGAGTACAGTGTTCAATATTATAGCTTGTATACATCACATTAAAATTCAATATTTTTAAATATTGCAATAAATCTCGACATGTTGTAAGATCCCTATTTTTTCTTTCTATGAATATTTCTGTCAATTTTAATACACAACCATAGTGTTGTGACTACACTTGTAAGTTTTATACAAGCTTCTGACATCTTAAGATCAAGTTACGTTTTTATTTATTTGGAATTCTCTAAATATACAAGGCCTTGTGCCCTTGAAAAATCCGATGGAGAACGTAATGCTTTCACACCACCAAGTGCAAAGAATCCTCTTTCGTTGTAGTAACGATCTCCTTAAAGATGTCTCGAGTACACCTCAGATAAAAACGTAGTGCTGTTTTGAGCAATAAAAAGCTTTTCAAATCCTAAGTTGGTTCAACCGGATTTCGTTCCCTTTCTTTATTGCATTGACTCTTTCTACGAATATTTTTGTTGAGTATTTTGTTATGGAATTTTTATTTGGCAGCAAAATATTTCATGCCTTAAATGTTTTTTTCAGGAAGAAAATGTTTTTAGGATGTGAGATTATTAAAGTTTGTATTTGATCATCACAACGGCCTTTATAATTCGATCCACTGCTGGGACACAAAGCCTCTCTTTGTAATCTAAGAGGGTTTAGGCAGCAGTCCACCACACTTGCCAATTGCGGATTGGTGGACGGATTATAAGGTGATAAACACCCATTGTAAGATATGGGGTGATGCTATTCTACTCTGCGGTCAGATGGCTTTAGTTTGTATTTGTATCAGAGTTCATAAAAATATTTTTTATACCATCACTGACGGCCGCTAAGGCCGCGAAAGTTGTTGGCTGGCGTTAGTCGGTAGCCCCTGTAGTCTGCTGGCCACCAATTGGTGCACAAGGAGTGCCTAGACGGGCAGCGTTGGGACGGTCTCGGTGTAGTTGCGCTCACGTGCGCAGATCCCGAGCCGTCCCGTAATAGCGCACTGAAGGCCAGGCTGGGGAGGATGTTTAGTGGGTATGGATGGAACGCCTTTACCTCGAGTCCAACATATCCCCTGCGGTTGGCACCACCCCGCAAGGACAATGCGTAAATACATTTGACCTCCCCGTCAAAAAAAGGGGCGAAAGTTGGAAGGTGGAGCGATGATCTGGTAAAGGTCGCGGAAAGCCGATGGATGAGGTCTATGTCCAACAGAGGGCGTCTTTTGACTGACATGATGATGATAAATATCGCTGCTATTTTAAGCTAGAAGTTCACCACTTACAACTATTGGCTTACCAAATAGAAAGCGGCGAAGTTACATGTAATTCTTGTTGTGTTGGAAATAAACAAATCCGTTTTCCTCGACAGTCGCACTCCAATTGCTTTCAATAGTAGTGCTAAAAGGAAAACGGTAGGACAATATCTTGGGTATGTCGAGCTATACTCGTTAGCAGATCTCGTAATTGTGGCATAAAGAGAACTAGAACTGGGGCACGCAGAAATTGTATAGCCGCGTGCGTGAAGCACCCTTAGAAGCTCTCAGTTTTTAGTAGCGGCCCTCAATTAAAGAGGGGAGTCAAGCATCCCTCAGGTCGAGAATGTTTTGCTGTTTTGAGCAATGAAAAACCTTACATTGATATGTAACTGACGCCGAACTAGTGGTTGTCTATTTATTTTACTACGCATTTTGTTTTTATGGACTATTTGAAAAAGTAAGACTGTAAGTTATTGTTCTGAAATAGGGTTTTAAAGTTTGATTGAGTTTTTCCCATAATTTAATTTTTACATATTTCTCTTTCTTTTTAGAGTTTTAGTTAGTGTAGCCATAGATTTTCATTACCTATACAGTATAAGGTGCCTTGTAAACCCAGGCACTATAAAACATGCACCGAGAATCAAGAAGTATGTATTCGGTATTTGTATTCTTTCTTAGGTTCGTACAGAACTAAGGAACGTTATGGGAATAGAATTCAAATAAAAAAAAAACACTTTCTAAGCTGAAATTCGTTGGAATCTTGGTTAAAGCTACTAAAGGTCTTTGTGTTCTAAATTCGAATCAAAATTCATAAAGGTTATCTAGACATAAAAGTGACTTATATAATTTAAAATACTTTAGGAGCCGAATGAAATAAATCCTACTTGAGGTTAGAAAGAACATTCGACGACAGAAACAAAAGACATAACTTAGAAGGCTTTTTGTTAATTGATATTAATGAAAATTTAATCACTAATGTCTAGACTCGGGTTTACGCAACGTTAGCCAGTTAATACCTTTTTTATTACACTAAATTTCAGTTGGTTTTCAGCTAATAAATAATAATAACAAAATAATAACTAAATATTTTACTCCCATTGGAGTAAAATAAAATATTTTACTCCAATGGGAGTAAAATATTTTATTGAGCGCTTATTCCTAGTATTGAGGATTGATTTGCTTGTCTTAAGCCGGGTCCAGATATGTATCATATGCCCGATCATATCAGCGTAGCCGTATCGCCGATGCGTATCATGATCGCATATGTGGACGGGTGATGATACGCGATCTTGATACGCCGATATGAAACGGCCCGTCCCATGTCATGTCGGTTTCATACGGTTGTCATACGGAGCAAATCGAGGCGTCCACAACTTGATACGGGGCTTGATACGTGATACGTTGATACGGATACGCTGATCGGATCGGGAAAAATTAAATGATCATATCTGGACCCGCCTTAATACCTACGCTTAAATAATGATAACTCAATAACTACACGTCAGATCTTGCTCAAATCTAAATGGGATCACATGACAAGTACTAGCTTTCAAATATAAAAAGAATCTTATTGCACTTATTTCCAACATGGAATAAACTACCTACCTCTACAATACAATTTCGCAGCTAAAATAGTTTTAGAGCGCACATCTCAAATTACATTTTACGAACTTCTAAGTAGCCTGTAGGCGTAGGACTAGAGATTGGCCAATGCTAAAAAGACCTTTCTACTGACCGGTTGGATCAACAGTGTTTGGTATTGACAAACGAGGGACATAGAAAATTTGGATAACAAGTCTCTGAATGTATTGTAACTTAACTGTTATATTTAGGTGGATCGTTGAATTTTGTATGCTTCGTTGAATATTCACAATCAAAAATGAAAGCAACTAATTTGGGAAAACAATGTTGTTTTCTGGGGAAGGAAAAAAAAGAACATCAGCAATATGGTTTCACTAATTTTATTTGCTAGATAACGGTTCGCCTAGATTTTCCCCGCATCTCCGTTCACTTACATTTCATATATCCTTTAGGTCCATTGTAACGAAACAGTTTTCCTTCACGGAAAACCGTTACGTCAGCCCGAAGAGAAACGGGAGAGAGAGAGAGAGAGAGAGAGTTCGCGGAGGTTCTAGAACTGCAAGTTAAAAATAAGAAGAGTAACAATAACATATTTAATTAAATACAAGTAAAATATTAATACAAAAACATTGTAAAAAATAATAGGAAACGCGCGACGGGGAGCGACGCGCGCGAGAGGGAATGAGGACGAGAGGCTGGAGAGAGTGAGAGGAACGTAGTGGAGAGGGACGAGAGGATGATGAGAGTGCACTCGCGATGGAATAGATCTTCATGATGCTCCGAAGCGCAGACGAAGCGGCCGGGCTATACTTGCAGCGGCCCGCGGGGACACGCGACGGCTCGATGTGGGCCGGGGCGATACTCGCAGTCGCCTGTTGAGTCCCGCAGGCTAGCCACCCGAGCGGCACCGGTCTTCACGTTGCAACTAGTGTAGTAGTACGTGGTGGTAGCTTCGGAGTCTTCATGTCTTCAACGTATAGTATAGTCCCCGCGCCTCTCAGGCGGCACGGGAACGGGCAGAGGTACAGCGTAGAGATGAAGTGAACAAGATGGAAGAATGATGAGAAATGATCAGGTCGAAAAAAATAATAAAGAATGACCCCCGATAACACGCGACAGCCCCTTATATATGGCTGTCACATGTCATCGGTTTGATGGAAGAACGAAAAACATAAGAGTAAATAAATTATGAAAGAATAGAAAGGTGTATTCACTCGGTAGCTATAGAATAAAGAGGGATGGAATACTATTTTGAAAAGGTGAGGATAGCAGACTACGAATAAAAAATAAAATATTTAAACATGCATAGTCCGATAAGAAAAATAAAATAATGAATGATTTATAATGAAAATATTAATAAAATTAAAAAGACAAATGAGACGGAATCAAACTACACAATATGAAGTAAAATAAATATATAAAGTGAAGGCTACCGAGAAAATACTTGTAAAATACACAAAATATTAAAAATGTATGATAAAATATGAATATTAAATAAATAAGATATTGGAACGGCAGGCAGGACGTTACATTATTCCCCCCCACAAGAGAAAAATTTACCCTTAAGGTAAATTTTGCTGGAGTACACGACCTTGTTAATTGAAAGGGGATATGGCTCACATTCAATGGCTCACACTCCAGAACGTGTACTCCGAAAGGTGACCGAGGCATATTTTTTTACAATAGGAGTTGTCAACCGCTCCTTTGTTTAAGAAAACCCCAGCAAAAACAAAAAAAAATAAAAATATTTACAAGTTAAAGTGACCTAGGGCTTATTTAACGAGTAGTCAGCCGCTCAACAAGTATTAAGATTCCCACCAAGGAATAAGAGAGTTCACTAAGAGAGAATTATAATTATTAGGTTCGGAGAGCTTAGCCTACTCCCCGAACCCCCAGCTCAATATTTACAGCTGTACAAAGTATATACAAGTATTTACAAGACAAAAAAAAACTAAACCGCGAGAAAATAAATAAAAAATAAATACCAATAGTGACTGCCATCCCAATATACCAGCATAAACTAGAAAAAGAAAAAATAGATTAGTACGAGAAATAAAATACACAATATAAGTAAGAATGTACTAGAACTTCCACGAAAAACAAAAGAACGTTGGGCGCCAAACTGTAACGAAACAGTTTTCCTACACGGAAAACCGTTACGTCAGCCCGAAGAGAAACGAGAGATAGAGAGAGTTCGCAGAAGTTCTAGAACTAGAAGCTGAAAATAAGAAGAATGAAAATAACATATTTAATTAATAGAAAAATACAAGTAAAATATCACTATAAAAACATTGTAAAAAATAATAGGAAACGCGCGACGGGGAGCGGCGCGCGCGGGAGGGAATGGGGACGAGAGGATGGAGAGAGAGAGAGGAACGTAGTGGAGAGGGACGAGAGGATGATGAGAGTGCACTCGCGAGGGAATAGATCTTCATGGTGCTCCGAAGCGCAGACGAAGCGGCCGGGCCATACTCGCAGCCGCCCGCGGAGACACGCGACAGCTCGATGTGGGCCGCGGCGACACTTGCAGTCGCTCGCAGAGTCCCGCAGGCTAGCCGCCGAGCGGCACCGGTCTTCAAGTTGGCAGGACAGCTTCGGAGTCTTCATGTCTTCAACGTATAGTATAGTCCCCGCGCCTCTCAGGCGGCACGGGAACGGGCAGAGGTACAGCGTAGAGATGAAGTGAACAAGATGGAAGAATGATGAGAAATGATCAGGTCGAAAAAAATAATAAAGAATGACCCCCGATAACACGCGACAGCCCCTTATATATGGCTGTCACATGTCATCGGTTTGATGGAAGAACGAAAAACATAAGAGTAATGTAGCATTGTTTATTTATCAATTTTTCAAAGTCAACATCGTCATCTGACAAGTGACTTACGTTCCGTTTCGCATTAAGTTTGACATTTAGGCAAAGTGATAAATTCTATACCCAGCGACTTATAAAAAAAAAAAAAAAAAAAAAAAGAAATAGTTCAGACGAAAGTTTCTTGTCTTGGTAAGTTGTATCATGTTTCAGTTCGATATTAGAGATTATGGTCGTCTTTATGGAATTTTTACACTTTGTTTTTGAATTGGGGCGCGTTAGAGCGTTTTCTATAGTCTCGTCATTATTTAGGTGACGTTAGGCTTACGGGGATCATATTAGTTGTTCAAAATTCATTCAAAGTAGTTATTCGCAAAGATTCGTATTGACAAGAATTTTTCGTTCATTCGGATGTATGGACTCACTTTCCTTTGCCTCAGACGTTAAAAAAACCATAGGTAGGCCGACCAATCAGGGACGTTTGTTTTTGCTTGTCAGATTATTCATTCGCATTTCGAATTTCAAATTCAAGGCTGAATTTATTTTTGAGGAACATTAAAAATCTTCGTGATATTAACATATGCGAGGATTATATTAACGAAGGAGAACTATTTTCTAATTTGGAAGGAAGATAATTCCGTATTTACATAATATCCTGGAACGGATAAATAACCGTTAAGGAGTTAATAATTCACCCGAAAGGTAACTATAAAACTCTTATCGTTTTTCAATTATTCTGAAAGTTAAAAGTAAATTCTGTGATTGCCTTGATTTTGTGTTACAGTAAATTAGTAAATTCGGTTGTAAAAAACCGCCTCATCTTGTAAAAATTGCCTGACTACCTACTAAGGTAATTATATTTTGTCAGGTTCGAAATTTTAGGCAATGAATGATCTATTTGTTTAAATTATGAATAATTCACATCTCGAGATATCATATTCTAAGTACTGTTGGTCGGGTTTCGTAATTGCTCAAAGATTTGCCGTTGTTTTATATTAGTTTTTGGACAAGTTGTGGTTCCAACTCCCTCTTGGGGTTTTATAATGAGTAGTGTAACATTTATTGATGTTGTTTTATTATGACACATCTTCAGGGTCGTCGGTACGGGTTTAGAGACCCAAATTTCCATTACAAATATAGTCGCCGGGTAGAGAGACCTGCGCAAAACCAGAGTTTGGAGTTGTGAGATCAATTTGGAAAAGTGACCGGTGAACTACAATATATAGAGAGAGCTAACTAGTGGCTGATCTATCAGAGCCAAGACACAACGCACTGATCCAGGTACACTACACTAACCAAACGGTAGCGGCTGACTGTCGAAGAGTTCTACAAATACTCTGCAGAAGGTTGTCTCATAACGCGTTTACTAATAATTTATACATAGTAATACCCAAATTCCACTCGTTAACGATCAGAGCAGACTCCAGGACCCAGAGGCAGAGGTACAGCGTAGAGATGAAGTGAACAAGATGGAAGAATGATGAGAAATGATCAGGTCGAAAAAAATAATAAAGAATGACCCCCGATAACACGCGACAGCCCCTTATATATGGCTGTCACATGTCATCGGTTTGATGGAAGAACGAAAAACATAAGAGTAAATAAATTATGAAAGAATAGAAAGGTGTATTCACTCGGTAGCTATAGAATAAAGAGGGATGGAATACTATTTTGAAAAGGTGAGGATAGCAGACTACGAATGAAAAATAAAATATTTAAACATGCATAGTCCGATAAGAAAAATAAAATAATGAATGATTTATAATGTAAATATTAATAAAATTAAAAATACAAATGAGACGGAATCAAACTACACAATATGAAGTAAAATAAATATATAAAGTGAAGGCTACCGAGAAAATACTTGTAAAATACACAAAATATTAAAAATGTATGATAAAATATGAATATTAAATAAATAAGATATTGGAACGGCAGGCAGGACGTTACACCATCTACTGTACATAGATCATTGAATTCTTTAATATGTAATAGAGGAGTAGCAATGCTCAAGAATGGATCTTGTCAAGTCTTCACGGCTGCCAGCCTAAAATTGACGAGGGACTAACAATTTTTGCTATCTTACATAAACAGACGAGGCATCATAGAGCAGGCGGATATTGGGGTGCTTTTGACTTCATCGTGATGGATGGATTGAGTGATGAAATTAATTTATAGATAATGTTTCTCATGAGAATGAGTGAAAGGAGATTAATATTTTTACTCTACTAACGTGGGTGAATCATGACCAGAGATAAGATTTTTTAAATACTTTATAGTATTTGAAATGCAAAATAACAAAAAATCTTTTTCCATTTTATATTTAAAGTTTAAGTTACGTTTATCGATCAAATCGAAGACTCTTGAAAACGGACAAGGTCTTATGTACTCGAAACCGTCGAGCCTCTTTGAGTACAGTGATGAGATTAGTTGAAGCGCAGGAAATATCTAAGAATGTTAGCAAGTGGAAACAAGTGATGTCTGCCTACCCCTATGGGAAAAAGGCGTGACTTTGTAGCGTGGTACTATAACATTGTCATGTTATAATACCACCATCATTTTCCCATATCCAACTTTACTGACAGTATTTAAAAAGGAAATATTTGAATGAAACTCAAAATCATCCGTGACGTTTGGATCGGTTCCTCGCTTTTGACTCATTCTATTGCTGACGGTGTCTGATTACACATTAATGTAAAATTACTGGATCTCGCCCTGGACACCCGCCCATAGCTTGGGCTATAAATATAGTACCTTCTAATAAATAATTTATAATTATCACAAGGCGCTTATAAAATTGTAAGTGGCTTTTTACTTTCTCGTATACGTAGCATAGAGGAATTCTTGTTCTTCTCAAAAAATTCGACCTCGCGATTTTGACGGATTTACACGTTTTGGACCTCCCTAAGTCCAAAAAACCCGTTTTTGGCATTATGTCTGTGTGTTTGTCTGTGTGTCTGTATGTCTGTGTCTGCGTTAGCACGATAACTCGAGTATGCTTTAGCTTATTGCAACCTTTACATGCATGTGTAACATCAAAATATAAGGTTACTATCAACTTTTGACTCGTCAATCACGAAAGTTAAGCAACCAAGTGCGCGGTCTTTACTCGGATGGGTGACCAAAATTTAACATGCATGTATGACATCAAAATATAAGATTTCTTTTGAGTTGTATGCGGTATACGAGAAAGTCAAGGGGAGACCACTCCCGATTTTTATATATTTTTTTTTTATATTTATGTGTATCTGTTTTAAGTATTCAGTTTTTACAGGTTGTTTATTTTATTAAAACAGTTCAGTTAAAACTCGTATAAAAGAAAAATGTTAATGACTGATCTGTATTTATAGTATCTATGCGCCGTTATCGTGGAGTTTCCAGAAGCGCTGGCTACCTAAAAAGCCAGTTTAACGACTTCCTTCTTTATTCCTTTCTCTTCTAGTCACATTGGGAGTTAGAACTTACAGTTGTAACTTTATGTGTTTTTGGGGAGTTATATGGGGAGTTATGGAGTTATGTTTATGTTTTTTTCTCTATATTTGGATGTTAACGTCAGTTATGTCCATTTATATACTAGACTAGACGCTTGAGAAAATTCTTGGGTCCTTACCGTGTATATCCCTCATCTTAGTACTTGAGGGACAGGCTCGCAACCTGTCTCTATTTAAAGACATTAAATGGCCTATACTGTCAGATGTGACTATATATGTAATCAAATGTTATCTCAGGCTCTGCTCAACCCCTTTTGGGGTGAGCGTGATTGATGTAAGTTAGGTAGTATTCGATGAGAGCAGAAGCTTTTTGTAATTGTTTTTATAAAATTTGATAAAGAGATGGTTACTCGTATTAACTCTTTTAAAATATATATTCTTAAATTAGATTCAAAATTTTTTTTTGTTTGTATTTACAAATAATTTTTGCCTACTATTCAGAAAATCATATTAATAAGAGTTAATTTTCCAATGAAGAATCCATTATATTTCGATATTAACTGTGTGCCTAGGGGATGTTCAGTGAAATATTGGAGTATTAAATTGGAGAGTTGTGTAAGCTTCATAAATGAAAAATATGTTATGTTTATTTAACTTTTGGCGTGTGTAAATAACTATATTTTCAGCTACGCAGATGCCAGTCCAGACAGCTGCGGACGCGACAGAGAAGTATCAAAACATTCTTTCGTCGACTCGAATATGACGTTCGAAGTTTTCTGTACACTTTACAGTTGAACACCTAGAGGGATCCATAATATTGTTTTGTGTGCACTATTTTGCAAAAACAGTACCTTTTGTTTTCAGTGATTTCGTCTCCTTAATCCGGTTCGAAGGACCAAAACATGTATGAGACTGTTCGGATTAAGCAGACGAAATAAAAAGCTGGTGCGTCCTTATGGTAATAAATTTTATAATGAAGAACAAAAGTGTACCTACATAGAGCGGGTAACTACGTATTAGTAACTACATTCTTAAAATTAAGTTTCGTTTTACGAAATTACGACATTTCACGTACACGCAGGCGACCTTAGTAGGCCTGTAAGTCACGTAGAAAGGACAACAACTATCAGACTGCAGTACTATTTTTACTCATACTTTGGTGCATTTTTTAGGTCTCATCCTAGTCGATTTATTGCCAATCTATATTCCTTGCGTTCTGTTTGAGGCATTTCTGTGTCTGACGGTACATAATTCAAAAAAATCGCCACTTTAAAATATAAACTGAATATTTCATAATAATGTGTTCACAGTGAGCTCTGAACAGGGGTTTTAAAAATACATCGACATATATACATCTGAAACAAAATTTTAAACTAAAAAAATATATAAAAATAGGCCGTCTCTCTTTAGCCAGCCGCTAACTTTGAATTAATGTCAAACATAAATAATAGTTTTTCATTAAACTTTATTTTATTCTGATTTAATTTAAGGACCTTTGTATAGGTACATATATGTAGACATGACAGTCCTAGCGTAACCTAACCACACACGTAACAGATTAAATTGTTGTACACTATAAATTAATAAGTATATCATTCTCGCCGCGTCTGAAAATGGGTCGGCTAGAATGCTTTGATAGATACCGGCATCTACGCAGCTTAATTGTAAATTACTATAAAATTATCACTGTCTCTCGTTCCTGGCACACTCTGTCATCAAATATACCTACCACGTCTTCGACTTTATTATAAACTTACAATTAGGTGACTCAACTTTTTTCATCAGTTGCCGTTATAGTTATGCCGTTCATACTAACATAGGCTGCAACGTACTCTATATAGTAAAGCGCCATTTAATCGCGTAATTTAATCGCCTATGGTTTGTCATTTTAGCCGAATATGTCGGAACGTAAAATCAGCCGCGGAACTTCGGTTACGTACATTCGGCATAGTGTGCTTAGAAGGCGTTGTTATTCGGAAAAACGCTTTATAGCGTTTGCCACTTATCTAGGCACTCAGGTTATCCATACACGATTAGAGGAAGCTTGCGGCCTGCCGCTTCAACTTTCCGCTGTTCAAAGCAAGTACGTAATAGCTAATATAGGTACAATTGGCGTTCCAAACTACCCAATTTATTCAAATTACAAGACACGACATACTATTTTTGATCTCAAAATGTTTCGCCTAAACAAAACAGGCCTGCGACATGGCAATGGTCAGTTAGTTTCTGCCAAGTTACAGTGGGAAGTTGCCAAGTTGGAAACAAAGGCTTTGAATTAGATCTCAAACAATGAACTCCTTAATGTTGATAGCCAAACAAATGACCTTCTCGCCAACCTAGGTGTGGTAAACATAAAACTTCTTAATATTTTTTGAGTTTTCTTTATAGTTCTCATTAAGAGTCTTTGTAGGAAAAATACTAGGCACTATTTGTGTCTTTATGTCTCTCAGGAGGATTTGATAAAGCGTATTAGGAACATTTGAATTTTAACATTTTTTTTTTAGTATTTTTTGAAGATTTTTGAATATATTTTGTATTTATAAAAAAAGAGAACTTACGAAGCTACCTACGTTTTTCTAATAACCCGAATGTGATCAATAACTTTATGACATGTTGTATAAATATCATTATCGAAACAAAATACAGAGATACAGTTGTCATCATTATTAGCGTTTGTTTTGCACTTTTGTAAACTATTTGTCTTGTGGATCATTGGCATAGTTGGCGTAGAAGGCATACTGGATTACAGGGCATGCTGGAGTTTCCCGATTAAATAGCCGACTGGCCACCGCGACAAGATTAAGAAGCAGTTTTTATTCAAGTGAGACTTGAAAAAGCTATTAACTATTTTACATTTTTCATTAATTTGTTCCTTTATCTTGTTATTCGTTAGTTGTACCTTCTTTCTCTGCCTCAAGTCAGAGGCCCTATTCTCATCTGATCTTCTTCTTATTGTATGGGTCTCGCGTGGGCAAATATAAAGAAAAAGAAAGAAAAAAACCTTTACGAGATACCACAGAACAACAGAAAATAACATACTAGAAAATGCACTGAAAAAAATCGACTTGCCCGCCAGAGGCAAGTCGATTTTTTTCAGTGCATTTTTTAAATATTAATACTAGAGTAATATTTACGCTTTTGTCAACGCAAAAATAAAATTATTCCAGAAAATAACATAACCATTATACAATTACGTATACTGTCCTGTGCGAGGCCAAAAAGTACCTTCCTCGGCATGTGCCTCACATAGTGCCGCAAAAGCGCTGCTCCTGAGTCAGTTAATTAACAGTCAGAGTTTTACAAGTCGCCATTTTTGGCCCTTTACGTTGCTTGTTTTTATGACTGCAATCTTTCGACAGCATCTGAGACCCCCCAGCTTAACGTCGTAACACACGTATCAGGTCGGAAAGGGACTGTATAAGCGTGTTAAAAAGAGGCGAAACGGTTCCAAGCTATATACATAATTATATAGCCGATAAGTGTGCTACGACCTTTAATCTTTCGGGATCCGGTAAACAAATTACCTATTTCTATACGTGACGGCATAATTGCGCCGTCTGGATGTTGAGAGGTCAACGTGCCTTCCGAAGCACTAAGGAAGAAAACACGACCACGGCGGGTGCCATGAACCTCCTCATCTCGTCAGATGGTAAGTGATGATAATCAAGATATGGAATTCAATGCCAGCACACGTGTTCCCTTCTTCCTACAATCCTGGGTCATTCAAAAGAGGCGTGAAGAAGCACCTTGCAGGTCAGCAAGGCGAGGGTGGCTAGCGCGGCGGTCTATCTCGCACTAGCTATCTTCGCATTTGGACCCCACTTCTGCTTACCATTTTATAAAAAAAGGACGTAGACAGAACAATGGTGTTAACACTATTTTTATGGCGAATATTGATGAGATAGTGGTCTGAAGCGTCGGCGGTGTAAGAGCGTCGTCTTCCATCCGGGAGACACCGGTTCGAACCCCGCCACGTACCAATGTGTTTTAAAATTTTGAATTCATATGTACAGTCGAACCAACTGAATCATGACCCACTTGGCCGATCATTCCTTTAGAATCATAAATTTAGTTAGGTTTTCTTCGCTATCATGCGTGTTGCACTTAGTACGTTTTAAATATGAATAAAAATGCGTCATTACGGGTCAGATATCTACGCAATTTTAATCTTTCTTATCACTGCACTAAAGTCTCAATTGGAATTTTAAATAAGATGTCGTTCATAATCTAAACTCTTTTCACTACTGAGAAAATGGAATAACTATTATATTTAAAAATAAAAATGATGTTATGTGTCAGATGTCAATTATTAGTCTGAACAAATTTTAAAATGCCATATTTATTTGACACTGTCAGTGTCTAACAAATTGATAACAGGTTCGTTACTTAGAAATGTACGTTCAAGCGAATTTCATCCTACTTTGTATAGAGTGACTGTAGGAAAATGATCTTAAGGTGGGTCATGATTCAATTTGGTCGACTGTACTTTGTGTGCTTTTACGGTGAAGGAAAACATCGTGAGGAAACCTGCACACACTTATGAAGAAATTCTTAGGTTGTGTGTGAAGTCGACCAACTCGCACTTGGCCAGCAGCAATGTCCCCACCGAGGACATTATATGAGTTGTTGATGATGATGATGAGTGGTCGATTGCCAGGCTTCAAACCAGCACTTCCATCAACCAAAGAGTGAACAAAATACGCTCTAGGAATTGAACCTGAGAACTTTGCATCAGATACTGGTTGGCGAACTAACATACAACAGAAACGGTTCACAAAAAAATTAAACAGCAAAAATATATAGAAATAATATTCTTTCGTTCCAAAGCAAAAATTGTCGGCTTGCTCATTCTGCTCATTTTGATGGCGAATAAAAACTTTCAATTCATTTCGTATCATGAAATTTTCTGCTTATTGTCGCTTGGAAACTTTATGATCTGGAGCGACAATAAAGTTCTCTACTGCGAGAAAATACGTCCACATATAGAATGGCACCAGTTTTCATCTTTTTGTATTATTTTTTTATTAAAATGATATTTCGAATACACCTGGCTATATTGAACTTAGATCCATTAAAGTAGGAGATATTTTATGAAAACAGGAGGTTTAAAATAAATTTCTTAAGCTATGGTTGATCTAAAGAACTAGTATCCTGGTCAGGAAATAATTTAAAAAATCGGGAGTGGTCTCCCCTTGACTTTCTCGTATACCGGAAACGACTCAAAAGTTGATAGAAACCTTATATTTTGATGTCATACATGCATGTTAAATTTTGGTCACCCATCCGAGTACCGACCACGCACTTGGTTGTTTAACTTTCGTGATCGACGACTCAAAAGTTGATAGAAACCTTATATTTTGATGTCATACATGCATGTTAAATTTTGTTGCAATAAGTTAAAGCATACTCGAGTATCGTGCTAATGCACAGACACACACACACACACAGACATAATCCCAAAAAAAATATTTTTGGACTGACGGAGGTCCAAAACGTGTAAATCCGTCAAAATCTCGAGGTTGAATTTTGGGACGATTACAAGACTTCCTCTATACTACGTATACGAGAAAGTAAAAATATGATTAGAAGGCGAAGAACAATTATGTAGTCTAGTAACTTAATAATAATAATTATTTGTCAAGTATGATTGAGGTTTGTATGATTTTTGGAATAAATGTTATTATTATTAATTATTCTTTTACTACTACACTAAATCGTCAATGTTGAAAATATTTAACACCCTTTTTGTAGTGAAAATTACTTTAAAATCTTTACCGCTGGACAAGCCACTCTCGCCTCGCTGACCTGCAAGGCCTTCACGCCTGTTTTGAATGACCCAGGATTTTAGAAAGGAGGGAAAAGGTGCTGTCAGTGAATTCCATTTCTTGATTGTGTGACAACGAAAGGAGTTGCCAAATTTCTTAGTAGCCACAGTTTGTTGGTGGTACCGATGGCCTGCACGCGTAGTCCTTATAAGAAAGGAAGATGGTGGGATTAGGGCAGGAAGCTCCGCAGAACACTCGCCGTAGTATACGAGACGGTAGAACGCGCTCGATGACGCAAAATTTCCCCTGTATGCGGTTACTATACAACATGTAAATTAAATAACCAACACCCTGAATACAGGTGGTTTGGGATCGGCTTCAGAGTTGATTTCAATAATTTTTTTTTGAAAAAAACGATTTAAAAAAAAAAAAAACAAAAAAAAGTACCTAGAAAATATTGTATAACATTTTCTGGGTACTTTTTGTTTTTTTTTTTAAAAATATATGCGACCCTACTTCTTTCTTCCCTGCTTTGCATATATCGTCTCTCCACCTGTAGTTACTGAGTTAGCATAAATTTAATAATTACACATTATTATTTTATCTGGAATGTGATTATAATACTAATTACATGATGTTCGTATAAAATTTGGCAGTTGCGTATTTACCTACTTATTTAAATAGGGAGACCAGGAGCAATTACGAGCTTATAAAATTATTAGAAGAAATGAGACAGTAAATAAAATTTCTAAAACAATCTCGTAAGAAAACATTCGTACTAAACTTAACAAAAATACATGCTAAATTGAACCTTATGTGAAACTGAATGAAGCGAAGACACTTAAAATGCATTCTTCAAATGCGACCATCACTTACGCGGAATAAAACTGTCTTGTAATAGCTCTTCGTTGAAAAGGGGTGAAACACATTTATTTCCTAGAGAAACCGTTACCATGATATGGGACTTATTTTTGAGTAGACTATCACTTTCCAGCCCAATGGCCTGAGGAAAAGTTGATCACTATGCGAATTCAAGCGGTTACCCTTTTTCACGGAACTTTAGATAAAGTTATTCATCACTGTATGATAAATGATTGGGATAATTCATGATAGGTGACCGTCGGGTTTTTACAATCTATTTGCATAGATGTTGTGTATTATGTAAAAGTTGGGTCTAGATTTTAGTATACAACTAAATTGATTCGATGTATAAGAGGATGACTCTAAAAACATTTATATTAAAAGTCATAGTGCCTCGCTCGCTAATGAAATTTTACTCACAGTACTGATAAATATGAAAAGGCCTAATTTATTATACGCACTGCACAGATACGCCAGTCATGAAATACGATGTCCAGTCTGGGGCAGGCTTCCAAGGAAAAATAACAACCTCATACCATTTGAATACGATGAAAAGCCAAACGATATGCATTATTCATTTTGCGAGAAACGCAGGGGGTGTGCACATGTTTAAATTTACTCTATATCTGCATTTATGGAAGTGAGTTACGGTGACGCAGTAGTTCTGAAAAGCTTTTATCTTTGTGCAAATGAATTCGCTTCTCGCGTTATATTTTTACACTCGAATTTTGCGATCTTGATACCGGTTGCTGTAATAAAGTTAGCTGATAGTTTTGTTTGCATCGCAGTCTTGGCGTTCTGTTAGCGTGTGACTTTTACATGTTATTGGAAAATTCCTAAAGATTGCAGTTTGGGAGTTCACATGCTACAATCCTGGGTCATTCAAAGGAGGCAGGAAGAAGCAGCTTGCTGGTCGGCAAGGCGAGGGTGGCTAGCGTGACGTTTATCTCTTGCACGTAAATCATGAAGCATGAAGCAAGTTAGCATGAATGTGGAGGTAAACAGAGGAAAAACGAAAAGAAGATGGACAGACTGGGTGAAATCGGCAAATATTTGGATGATATAGCAAAGTAAAATATTATGACAGCTGATCGAGAAGTAGGTATGAAAGAAGGAAACTTATTTAGCCAACCCTAAATAAAATTAAAAACCGAGTAGATAGAAGAAGTAGAAATGTTTTACGTAAGCTGTTTGTCCACCAGAAACTTGATCCCTATTAAAATCGAGTTTCAATGTAAGCGTCTATTTTGACAGTCTTCTAAACCTCCAACCTTATTTCCGCTCTGTCAGGGTTGTCCAGTTAGTAGTTAATGAGATGAGATCCAGTTTCCATTAAAGTGGAGAGTGCAATCAATAGAATTTCGTTATTTACACATCTTGACACCAATTTCAGAGGAAAATGTTGAGCTCGGAAGAAGAGATGCGGCTTATCCATAATTATGAAATCACACTGAGTGGAGCGGAGTGGGGACGAGAAAAGATGCGTCACGTGGAGATGCGGTGTTGTCAAAAGTTACAGTTGACACCTCTGTTGGCAAACCTTAAGCCTCCTCCGCTCATCTCCACGTTACACGCTGTGCCACGTTCGTCTCCGCTTCGCTCCCCTTTAGTGGAAAGCGAGTATAAGTGGGCACAATGCCAATGTGAAAATAATCATCATCATCACCATCAGCTCATATAATATCCCCACCGAGGGGCTCGAGCCTACCCCACATTAGGGGCGATTAGACCTTATTCAACCAAGTGCTGGTTGGTCGACTTCACACATGACCTAAGAATTTATTCATAGGTGTGTGCAGGTTTTCTCCCGATGTTTTCCTTCACCGTAAAAGCGTCGAATAAACGTACATATAAATTCAAAATTTGAAAATGCATTGGTACGTGGCGGGATTCGAACTGGTGCCTCCCGGACGGGAGGGAGACAATGCCCTTACGCACTACGCCACCGACGTTTCCCAAAAATGAAAATAATTTCAAAAGTGAGAATAATAAAATATTATAAAATGTTTCGATTATAGAAATATATTAAAATGTATCATTTTCTCATACCACCTCTTTCTGTGTTCTGAGCTCATACCTAGATTAAAGATAAGTACCTATTATGTAAATGTACAAAATTTGGAAGAATCTAATCATACTCATGCATGAAAAGCTTTATTGATTTACGCAAAAAGATTCTTTGGCAAATTAACAGTCAGGAGAAAAGTGTAATAAACTGCTCTTATCCAAATCTTGTATTAAGAAGCGTTTTTCGCACCGTCCTTTTGCCTAAATAAACAGATTCCTCACTCAAGAGCCTTTGGAAATAAATTAGGGGACACTTTGCCACTACAGACAATTTGTCCCATTTATCAATCGGCAGTGTTTGCTTGGAACTCGTCTGCTGGAGACAGCGAGGGGTAAAACTGATCACGAGTGTACTCTGCAGACAACGATAAGAAAATTATTACTTACTTAGCTTTGCGTTTTCCTGGGTCTTATTCGGTGGGATTAAGGTGCAATTTTCG
Organism: Elophila nymphaeata; assembly: GCA_955850985.1. Taxonomy (NCBI): domain Eukaryota; kingdom Metazoa; phylum Arthropoda; class Insecta; order Lepidoptera; family Crambidae; genus Elophila; species Elophila nymphaeata. The sequence continues at coordinate 8,750,035 of OY039078.1, forward strand.
CTTGTTAATTTTTCATTCGTCTAGATACATAAATTACGTTGCATAGAGAGCGAGTACTGAATAGCGCATTAATCTTCCTCGTTGTTGTTTTAAATTGACACCTTAAATAATTTCTCGAAGGTAAAGATTGTTTGTGTTTTTTTAATTCTAGGTATGTTATTCAATATGATAAAGACAAAACAATTATTACTGAGTTGATATTTATAGTTCCAAAATACCATTAATTCAATTGTATCAATATTAACGATTAATCTTTTGAGTGCTATTTTCATGACATCACATAATAAAAATAATTGTTGCAGAAAATAAAAATAAAAAAAATTATTTCGCAATTCGTCCAACGTTACTATTTACCGTTATTGATGTTGATTTTCCCTGTGCGAAAGAAAATATACCTACCTGTTTCCCTGGCAATTAGATTAAAAGTTAATGTATCAAAACTTCACAGACCTCCCGCTGAAATATTAAATTTATTTCTAATCTGTCCGTTACAGAATTTCATTATACACAATCATGTACTTTTTGTTGAAGTAATATTATTCACTACGTACGTACCTACTTATTTATTTTAAATAATACGTAAAGGCGAGGATAAGTCCGGGTGACCTTGCTCATAGAGAGTGGAACTTCTTGATTTCTGTGTTTTCTGAGTGTGTCTGTCTCAGAAAACACACAAAACAAGAATATTTTCTTTACGACTGCGCTCCGTAGTTTGCCTGAAAAAACCATTCTCGTATTTTTAAAATAAAAAACGTTTGTGTGTTTGTCCTTTATGCGTTCCTAGCTGCAACGCATGCTGGTTGCAGCTAGTCTTTAAAAAATAAACAATAACAAAACAGGTATACATATATAACAACAATAACAATACGACTTGCTTATATATATATATTTTAGTAAATAATATTAATGTTACGACTAAAATAATTTTCAGGGCAATCAAATTAAATAATTTTCAGGTAAATGGTTTTCCTTAAGCGTACATTTATTACCTTCTGCTCCGTCTAATAATTTCAATAGACTTATAATTTATCGCAATGCAAGCCCCGGTTGCTTTTAACAAAGCGAGTTCCTTGAGATAGAAAATCTCATTCGTCTGATAAATCTATCTAAGCGTGGAACTCGATATAGGCTTTATAGTGGTAACATAGACCAGATTCACTCATTGGCAGGGAATTGAAAACTAAAATTGGCACTAGCTCAATTTTCCGCCTCAATAAATGCAGCGTGGAGAGGCTATTCGGGAATCGCTCGATTTGCTTTTGAGTGGATTAGAGAACTCAATCACAGTTAGTGATTTACGAGATAAAATTGTTTCAAAATGACATTCGAAATCATTTCAACGATTGAAATTCACCTTTATTTCCTTATGGATATAAACTATGCGACACAGTATTTAAATATTGCATTACGCTAGTTGGGTATAGTAATTAAAATTTTCACATAGAGTAAGGAAATGCGGGAGAGTATTCGTTTAGGATCAGATTTATGAGGGTTTGTTTATAAGCAGAAGATGTAAGACTAAATTTCGCTTAAAATATGTCTTCACAATTTACGTCTATTAAATATTACTTAAGCACGTCGTATGATGAATTTTTATGATGTTACTGAGACAAAACTTCAAAAACTTGTTACTAGAAAATGCTCTTGTATAAAAAATATCTAAATAATGGGACCATTTGACTTGGAAGCTTTGATACACTAAAATAATGAAGTTGCTAAGCATGTTCAGCTTATTTCACATAGTAAGGATTCCATGTCTATTATAAATCCGCGTTCGCGTAGAACGCAAACTACGGCTAAAAACTTAGAGCCGATGTACAAATACTTAGCGCCACCACGCACTTGTGATTTTTTAGTTTGCCGATAGTTTGATCGATTAGGGAATAAGTATATAGCTCCATGGTGCTGTGCACATTAACGATTAAAAAATCGCATCACTACCCGATTCCTATTCAATCAAACTATCGAATAACTATCGGCCGATCGCGTAATGTGCATGAAGTACTTTGCGAGCGAATGCAATGTATTTAACTAAACCCTCGCTCAACAATTGACCAACTACAGCACAAGACTAAACTATCTGATAGTTTGATCACAATGGTCTTACGATAGTGACTAAACTATCGGCCTACTGAAAATCACAAGTGGCGCTAATATGTACTGTCAATATTGCAATTCAACCTCTACGCTGAAAACAACCAACATTTTTAGTCCTCTTGTGACCACTTAATGTCGAACTGAAATAATAAAAACGCTCGTGCGAGTTATATCTGTAAAAGTAGTTTTTTTTTTACCTTTACGTACAGACAACAGCACGTTGGGCTACCATAAACTGTCAAAATTTCCCAATCGATTATGCACTTTATATTGAATAGCCTTAAGTTGAAAATCGTTTGGAGAAATTTGACAGTTTTGTATAGCCCGACGTGCTGTTGACTGTACAAAGGTAGTGGTCTGAATGAAGCCGTATTCCCCGTGCTTCTTTCTACCCCTAAGCCAGTAAACGGTACCGTTCATGGAAAGTGGCTTTGTCTACTCGTGTAATTTCGGTGATTTATGTGTTGTATTAATATCGCGAGTGGTCTGTCAAACCACTCGTCTGTACTTATGTAACTTTTTTAGCAAGAGTTTTTAACGGTAAATTGGTAAAAATGGTATTTTTTTCGTTTTATTGTTTTAAGTTATTAATATTTAAGAAAATAAATTGTCAAAACATAAATATTTAATTGTTACATATTAACAAATAAGATAAAAGGTAATTTTTTCTTCCAAAGAATGTAGGGCATCAAATCTTCTGTGTTTTCTTTTATTTATATAATCGCTAGATATATTAATATGGCATATTTTTTTTATGAGAATATCGAGAAATATAAAAGTGTTCCTTACTCAAACTGTGGTGGTCCAGCAGACATCACGACGGTAAAATAGCACGTCGGTACCTAAAGGTTAATATAGGAGAAGAATAATATTAATGTCATGCTAAATAAGGCAGGTAAACTACATAAGACTGATATGATAAGACATAAAATGTGTACCGAAAATAACGAGTGTTATAATTGCAATTTTCTATCAATTCCATTATTAGGCCCTAGTAGTGTGCAATACTTTTGTTCTTTGAAACTTAGTCGGAGAAAGTATGCCAATTGAAAATGTTTGTTTATTTCTCTTCCTAAGAGAAGTGGACTTTTTCATTCACTCCATTGCATTTGAACGAATGAGCTTGTTCGTGCCACTGTTACGCTATTTTGTTTCATGTGTGTATGGTTGCATGTCGACCGATTTAGTTCTTTCATTGGGAAGTTTTTCCTTCTAAACTTATTTTTAAGGAGATTACAAGCAAACATGTTATTCAGTTTCAAATATATTATTTTTTTACTAGAATGCGATTGATATGTCATGATGAATCTATTTTTCACCGACTCAAAAAAGAGGAGGTTCTCAATTCGACTGTATTTTTATGTATGTTACCTCATAACTCTTTATTGGGTGTACCGATTTTGAAGATTCTTTTAACGTTTGGAAGTTTGTGCTTGTCATGTGGTCCCATTTAAATTTGATCGATACCTGACGAGTACTTTTTGACATCGATGATATGCGTAATATTATCACTTGTTTGTCTAAAAGATCTTGGGATAGTTTCCAGCTCGTTTCCAGAAAATTTCTATACTTAAAACACTAAAAAGAAAAAATATTAAATAAAAAAACCGCATTCAAAGACAAATAAAAGTTTTGTTTAAAAATCTAAATGTGTTTTTGAGGTCAGTGCCAACCTCAATACTTTTAATTAACGTTGTCACTTGTATTTATTTGGGACTGACCTCAAAAAACATTCATATTTATTAAACAAAATTCTTATTTCTCTGTTTTTAGTTTTGAATGCAGTTTATTATATATATTTTTAAATATAGCAATATGTAAAGAACAAGATAAAATCAAAAAATCAAAATCAAATACATTTAATTCAATTTAGGTACAAGGTGTACACTTATGAACTTATTTACCATATAAATGTCACTAAAACTATAAATGTATAAAAATGTCAAAATTTTACAATGTAAATGTCACTAAAACTAAATTTTTAAAATAATTAAACTATAAAGAATAACCCTACAGCCAGATAAGAAAAATATGAGAGAAAAATATTATCCAAAATTTTATTCTACAAAGGTTTTGAAATCATTATGAAACTCATTGACAGTAATATAAGAGGTATAGTCTCAGAGTAAACAGGGTATAGTTTAAAATGGCTTGAAGACCAACAGTGTCTGACGCTTTTGATCTGTCATGAGAATTTATCAAATCTGAATTAGACTTTAAACTTTTAGTTTGTAGTACATACACAATTGAGTAAGGAGCGATAGTTTTCAGATACCCATTAAATAGTCTGACACGAAAGAGGCGGGTAAATGGTCCGAGATCGAATTCTAGGGGGCCATTACCTAAAACATATTTCTTAATCCACTGTGTACAGTCACGGTAAGACGTGGTAGCTATTGTAGGAAAATGAGCTTTGCGGCGAAGCAGTAAGAATAGAGTGATTGAGTTGTTGTGGTTATTTTACACTGGACAATTTCAAAATTTCCTTTCCTTATTTTATTTTGATGGAGAAGCTCATGGCCTTTATCCCACCTCGTGACAAATGACGGTTCAGAGTTAGAAACAAGATTTACTCGCTATAATATGCAATCGTTTCTATTCTTATAAAACATCCACGTGTGACTGTCCCTTATTAAAACGTGAGAGAAATATTAAATATTTGGGGGTTATGCTGGACGATAAACTAAAATGGGATCTACATTTGTCATTGGTTGCCGGCAGAGTGAGGAAGCTGAACTATGCTTTTAAAAACTTACGGGTTATAGCAGATCATAAACTTATAATAAACACGTACAAGGCCCTAAGTGAATCAGTTATCAACTACTGCATCTGTGCTTGGGGAGGTGCTGCCAAAACGCATACACTACAGCTCGAGCGTGCTCAGAGAGCACTCCTCAAAATCATGCTATATCTACCGAGACGCTATCCGACCGAATTATTGTATGCAAATGCTAAAGTGCTCACAGTACGCGGGCTTTTTATCTACAATTGTACCAGAAGATATCATCGTACAACCGCTTCACTATTGCCGATAACTAAACGGAGACTTCGCTGTCCAATTCCGGTAACTAAAAGTATGTATGTCCAACGCTTCTTTAATTTCCTGGCACCAAAAATGTACACTTCCATAAACGACAAAATTTTTATTATAAATTGTACTAATCACCAGCTTAAGACAAAATTATCCAAATACATACAAAGTTTGGGATTTGAGGAAATTGAAAACTACCTTAAACCAAACCAATAAGCTAATGCAACACTCCACACCAATTCACCAATCATTCAAAACACACACACACACACAAACACACACACACAAACACAAACACACCTCTCGCACTAACACCACATACTCTTACACTACATACATATACACTTACATAATAAATACGTAACCAAAACAAAGTTTCATTTATGTTGTTTAAAATTGTAATAAATGCTCTTGCCGTAGTACCTAAGAATTATAGTATTGTGAACTTTATTGGGAAGGAACTGACTCCTGAAATACAGTTCATACTAGTTTAGGAGTTAGGGCTACAATTTACTTTTGTAACTTTCTTGGTACAATAAAGATTTTATTATTATTATTATTATTATTATAATACCATAAACTTTCGGAATACAATAATGCTTGTATTAACACTGCTATTATTATACAGATAGTGTAGGTAACCGTTCTCGTTCCCGATCACGAAATAGCACTACTTCTCATCTTTTGAGCGTCAGAATAGCTGAATGAGGGAGCTCTTGATCCCTAACTCGTGAAGTGGCGAGTAAACCACGAGGGTTGGTGTCAAGCCGGGACGGTCGACCGATCTATGCCAAAACCTATAGCAATGTGGGAGTGTATAGCACCAATCCCAAATAAATACAATAGACTAGACTTTAATAACATGGTGGTAGCTAGCCAGGTAGACTGGATTCAAGTTTTAATTCAATTCAATCATTTATTGCTTTCATGTTGTATACATAGGTGGCAACAATAATATGATGTCAAACATGAACCCTATAAGGGGACCGCAATATGTACATAAGTAAAATAGATTAGAAAGTTCAAATAATAATAATGAATAAAGAATAGTCAAGATAATCCACTACAATATGTCAATATAATCCAATACAATATGTCAATATCAAGGAGCTTATACTAAGAATGGAGTCATTAGTCAAATTGACAAAGTGAGGGCAAAAATTTTGACAATACTTGACATTTCAAATTTTACATTTCTCTTTCTAGAAATTGTCGTCATCTCTTTCTAAACACGACTACATAGAAACAAGATTTCCCCAGTATTTCGCCATCTTTCTAAAACAAATGTAGAAAAGTAGCTAAAAACTTAACATATTGTATTCAATTATCAGTATTTATTATCAATGAAAGAAATAAATATAATATATTTACTTTTAATGTTTAGGTTTGTATTTTATTTTGAAAATCATCATTGTGATTCTTTCTATAACTTATGGGAAATGAAAGGATTTATGTAATGGCAGCACTCTCTTCATGTGTCAATGTCCCGAAATCTCAACATGACATAAATTGTCGTAATTGACATATTCATAAACTACTCGCGATTTTGGTACGGCTTTTTACATTTTAATAACTATAAATAGTGCAAAATGGTGCATCGCTGTATAGTTCGTGGTTGCAGAAGTGAGTGGTATCCAGGATGCAGTGTGAAATTTCACTTGTAAGTGTTATAATTGCATATTATTGTTCACCTAAGTAAAATTGGTTTTTCACATGTAATTCCATATGATTATCGTTATTGGGCGAAACTCCATAGGGGAAAGTAATTTCTGATACTCGGCTTTAATACTATCTGAATTTAATTAATTTTCATACATAAATTACTTATTCAAATATGTGTAAACAAATTTACTAGGGTGACTAGGATTTCCAGAATTATTATAAAATAATAACCTTTTTTCCTTTCAGAAATGGCAATCAAAATTGATATATATATTTTTTTAAGTCTTTGAAATAGCTGTTATATAGATATATATAGATTATATATATAGTTTATAGATTATGTATATATATAATACATAAATCGTTCTACCCATTTTTGGTTGGGAACGTTTATTTACAAACAAAACATGTAATTTGTGCAATGTACATTATTTTAATTGAGAAACATATTCAAAATGATTGATTGGATTTTACCAGTGTAATAGTGTATTTTATCTTTCACATTTGCATCTACTAACATGTAACGCAGAGTGCAATATGCACAGTGACCTCAAACTTCACTCGAATTTGGGTTAGTAAAATTGACACAGCATTAATAAAATTGTGACTGTGCTATTCAAGCCTATCAAATGATAGTTTTTAATATGCTAATTACAAGTTAAAAGTGCCTGTATACATAAAATTTTCTTTTCTTTTTAGATTTCCGAAAGACCCTAGGCGACGGCAAATGAGGTTGTCTAATGTGCCTTTAAAAACAATATTTTATGAAAGTTCAAAAATATGTAGCCTGCACTTTCAAGGCACTGATTACATAGGCAACTGCTTACGTCAAACTGCATGCCCTTTTTTCAAAAACACGGACACTCCTGAAATGGTTAGTAAAATTTTTGCTTGATAATATATTTCACTAGCCTCAGCCCGCAACTTTATCCTCGTTTCCTTCAAAATTGCAACAGAGAGGAATTAAAATTCGTCTAAAGACAGTATTTAAATTCAGGTTTTGAAATACCTGAATGCCAACATTCGAACGTTAATACGGGCTATTCCAAATACATGGTGTGATACGTTGCGTGCCGACCAACTTTACATAGGAAATACTTATCGTTTTATGCATATTTTTTTAATACTGGTTAACACATGACAAAGTTATATACCTTGTCATACGTTAACCAGTATTAATCGAGTTACGAGTACAAATGATTCTTTTACATCTTTTACCGGTATTCATATTTTTAATTGTTGGTCTCATGATAGAATAAAGTCACATCTGCATAATTCTTTCTTTATAGCAGAGCGATTTTAAGTTATTCTTGTACAAAATTAGCTGTAACTTTTTTCTTAGTTGTTTTACAGAATCGATTATTTTGCCAATCATTATAAAGTATTATGAAACATCGATTGATATGGAAGTAATATATTTTAGGTCAATATTTTGTAATTTAGAAGTATCTATGTGAATATGTAACTATATTCTGCGGATATCACTGTATCATATAATAATACAGGATTTTGTTCTTTTAAGTATCAATATTATGTGTATATATAACTTTGTTTGACATAAATTCTTGAGTCACATATGTAATATATGAATGTTTAGATTGTTATTTATGTTTAGATTTAAAATAGAACAGTTCTTGTGATCAAGTTTTTATTAAGGAATAAACTTAGTGTGTTACACAATTTATAAAACTACCACTACTACTACTTTATTTATTTTTAATAACTACCCAAAATATACGCATGTAAAACTGTAACTGAAATTAAATTGATAATTATTTATTGACTTGTATTGATGTTTTGAAATCATTACAAAATTGTAAGCTGTGGAGTTCTTCGCCGGAGTCTTTCGCCATTTCTGCTCCATCTCAGCATAATAATTATTATTTCGTCCCGAAATGGTGGTAGGGCTTTTGACGATTTAAAAGTACTTATAGTAACAGACAGTTGTACGGAAGATTAAAACTAATTATTATGAATGTTAATTCTTTGTCATGGTAAACTCAAAAATATTTTAAACTTTGAGTACTAATTAATTTTATTAACTTAACGAAATCCAAGATTGTCCGTAATTATTTTTTCTGCTATAGGCACCCTACTAGAAAGAGACAGAGCCTCTCTAGAAATGTCAAGAAATGTCAAAGGTTGTCAAAATTTTTGCCCTCACTTTTTTCATTTGACTAATGACTCCATTCTATAGGTAATTTAAGCTCCTTGGTCAATATAGTTAGTTTTGATCAAATCAAATACTGCGAAATCAAAATAAGTCATTTGTCGGGTCAAATGTCAAATTATAATGTCAGTTAATATCTCTTGGTCACCAATCTAATCCTTTATCGTTAAAAAACTCGTCAATTTTGTAGTAACATTTATTTTGTAATTGCATTTTTAATTTATTCAAGAAAATTGTGTCTTGCTTTTCTGATTTTAATTTGTTTGGTAATTTGTTGGAAATTTTGACTGCCATTACATTTGGGCTTGAGCTATGCATTTTTAATTTAAATGTTGGTAGTATAAGGTTATGCTCAGTTCTGGTCGGAAAGCGTCGTATTTGGTCTGATTTTTTTGAAAAGAAGTTATATTGCTGTCTTACAAAACATATTTCCAGTATATAAATGGATGTTAGTGTCATGATTTTATGTCCCCTAAAGTATAGTTGGCATTTTTTCGGTCTGTTTTATAGTATATAAGATGCGTTTACACTTCTTCTGGTATATAAACAGGTCCTGCACATTTACACTATTGCCCCATAATATAATGCCCTACCGGAGCCATCGATCAAATCAAGGATTTTAATATCCTCGATGAAATGCCAGATTTTGTTTGTCATTCTGCACTGGGAAACGCAGCGTTCGTAAACCCTCCACAATGTGGAACAATGATCAGGTAAAGGTGGCGAGAAGCTGTTGTGTGCGGGCAGCGCAGAACCGATTGGGTTGGCGATCCTTGGGAAATGCTTATGTCCAACAGTGGGTTTATTTCGGCTAATATTAATTAAGTTATGATTGTTATTCTGAACATAATTTTAAATTTAGCAAGTAATATTTACGATGGTCAGAGATGGCGTAAAAGACATATAAAATAATATTGACCTATAAAAACCTTGGACATATTAATATTGTATGAAACTTTATTAGCAATAGAATGTATCTTTTATGATACGTCATAAGCAGCGTTAAGTCCGTACTTTTATTTATGGAATTAATAAAAATATAACGACGTCATAAATCATGTAGTCATTTAGCCAATGAGGTACAAGATGTATCTTTTTTATGACCAACAAGGGTGGCTAACAATAATATGGAGCCTCTTGGTGATCATAGTCAAACCACAAAGTGTTTCTTTTTATTTATAAGGGATAAAAACAGTAATGCGTTCATCACCATCTTGCATCATCATATCAGCTGAGCGACAGATGCGAGCCCCCCAGCGGCTTCCCGCAACTTTTACCAGATCATTGGTGCATCTTGTAGGGGGGCCTTCAAACCATACCACAAATGAATTAAGTGTACTAATAAGTAGGTATACTTAAATCATCCAGGTGTAGCTCAAATGAACTAAGTCTACGGCACCTACATCTTCCGGTACGCAGCCGCCATTCGAGGACCATTGCGCCCCAACGGCCGTCAGTCTTCCTCGCAATGTGCCTTGCCCAAAGCCACATCAGGTTCGCAATTCTTTGAACTACGCCGGTAACCTTAGATCCCCTGCGGATCTCATAATTTCTGATATAATTACCCAGACGCGTTATATATTAAATACTACTAACAATCATGTAAATTGTAATTTTATAAATGTGATATTATTATGCACAAATTAATTTACTATACATTAGTAGTACATTTATAACGAAAATAAATTAAAGGAACATTATATACACATTAATTCCAAATTATGTTTCGAACTGTAACCAGGAAGGCTTATGCACCACAATTCGGGATTGTGTTCGGTTCCTGAAAAGGTTTCTACAAAGTGTTCATTATCATGTTGTTTACTAGACGACTTTTTATATATCATTCAGTATGATAGGTACGACAGCAACGTTCTTATAAACACCTATATTTATATTTCAGCATTTGGTAACTAACCAGCATTACAAATACTTTATATGGGGTAATGCTATTCTACTCTGCCGACATCACCTTGCCGGATTTATTTATATGGACTATGCTAATTACTTTTGAATTGTAAAAAATCCACTACTTTGTACGAAGAAATATTACTAAGAATACTTTCATATAGTATATCAACCCTGACATGCAACTTACAAGGACCCAATCCTCTACGTCGTCGAGCTTTGAAAAGTGCAACTATTTGGAATTCTTCTTCGTTTAAAAGCAAGTCAAGAAATTTCCTCAATTTCATTTTATTTATGATACATCGAACGCCATAGTCGGGAACAGAGTCAAGTTTCTTAACCATTAAAAGAAGATATTTCACGACGTACTAAAACGTAAAGTTGTTAATAATATAATATAATATAATAATATAATTCTACGCTCACACCAATTATCTAGCCCAAATTAAGTATCTTTAAGAACTTGTGTTATGGATACTAGATAACGGACAAATATACTTAATAATCTAGATATTTTTATAAATAAACTTAAATAAATATATAAACAACCATGACTCATGAACAAATGCTCGTGTTCATCACATTAACATTTGCCACTACCAGGACTCGAACCCGGACCGCCCGATGTGTAGGCAGCGTTACTGACCACTCCACCACGGCGGCGTCAATAAAACAAAACTGTTCTGCGTCAAGTTGTCATTCACCAAATCAAAATTTATTCTCTGAACACAAAAACATAATCCCTCAACCCGCTCGAATAATATGAAACGATTGTTTGATCGCCATTAAAAGTTCTCGAAACATTCCGTTGTTTGGCGGACTCGGAATGTAAACACAGATTTGCTGAGTGCTGACATAATGCGTATTCGAATGTTGATATAATCGTAATGTTTATACAAATTGAAGTATTCCAATAAAGGGCCAAGATTATGCGGGGTTAGAAGTTGATTTAGGTATTTAAGAGACGATGTTGTCTATTTCGAATATTCTATGTAACAATAACAGTGTAACTGCATTACATAGTGAGTTTGATAGGTAGTGTTTAATGACGTACAGTCACACACATACATACAATCACACTGATAATCCCAAAAGGAGCTTAGCAGAGTGCTAGCAACATCTGCGACGTACAGAGCGTCTAAATAGTGGCAGGTAGGAGCCAGCATGTCAAAAAAGTAAAATACCTTCCGTGTAACAACAAACAAAAACCAACAATTGTATTGATTTTCATCTCAATCTCCCTTCGTGATTCTAAAGGTCCTAAGTCCTTGCTATCGATGATAATCCAAAAAAATAGATGACGCTTTATTTCTTAAATTCAGAATGATTTTTATATGTATAATATGCAATGATGCATACAGAGAGAATGTTAATGCAGGTATACTACACAGATAGCCATGGCTCGCCTTCTTCCCCCGCTTGCTAAAATACTAAAAATATGTTTCATCATAGTTTCCGTAACAGTCCCAACAATTTATGACCGAATTTTTCTCAAATACCTGTCTATTAACGTAACAAATTCGCGCCAGAGCAAACCTCGAAATACCTCAACCCGATAATGTAAGTCTGTTCTGACCTCATACGGAATATGAATACGGGCGAGGTAACGACGAAAAAAATACACCATGTGAATAATTCAACGATTTCTAAAAGTAAAAGTGCTCTTCGCAGGGGCGTCCGTCCATCCAGCTGTCACTTATATATGACAGCTCACCAGGCGCGGTTACCTGAAAAATTACGAGCGCCAAAATTATTACTCTATATCCTATAGTACGTTGAATATTTTGCGGCAAGGGAAAGATCGATCAAGCAATCTGCATATTTGATATATTTTATGCAAAAAGAGATGTTTTATGATTGGCGCCCAAACTGGGACTACTTGAATTATTTTTATTATCTCATCTTTAAAACACTGAAAATAATGAAGTAAAAATTATAACTATAAAACGTGATATCTCTAATATCCGATCACCTCTGCGAATTAGTTCTTCTTGCACTTATCCTGATTTCTATCCCCTGGGTGGTGATATCCCTATCTAGTATCATCTTATCAAATATTGTGTTCTGAAAGTGACATGATAAGCATTTCCTTGGTGATTGAAGGTTCCAAAATAAGCTCGCTTCAACCTTTGGATTGATCATTACTTGCTGATTAATTGCCATTAAAAGAGACAAATCGTTGCCTTTGTTTCCAAATTAAATATAAAGCAATATCCTGAAATTTCTTTCTTATTTACTGGGTTTCTCTTTTTTATTGTTTATACATATAAAACTAATAAAAGAACATAGTGATACCAATACCGAAAATTCGGAAGAAAAAATAAAGAAAGGAGGCCCAACGGTCAAATCTCGAAATTCCGATTACGACAGAAGTTCCCTAAAATAAAAGAAAAAAATGTAGAGGAACGAACGTGTAGGATTCCCCAAGTCCCTTATTGACGACAATAAATTGCAGACCGCGTCAAATACGGGCCTTATGAGGGACTAGTGTGTTTTATTAAAAGTCGACAAAATATCATATCTAATATTAGAAGTGCATCTGTTGTCGGCCCGACTAGAATATAAATATGGTATTGTGATAATATTCAGACGCTATCTAAAATATTGCATTTTTACGATATTCTTTTACCACTATGAGCCATAAATTTGATGTTTTATATTTGAAAAAGCGTAAAAAGTCCCTATTATTGATTTTTTGGAATAGAATCTTCCACGACTTACTTTAAATCATTCTTTAAGCAATTTTGATAAATTTCTACTTGTCGCAATACAGTTGTCCAACAAGCTTTTGTATATCTGTTATACCCATTAATTTTTAAATTACCCCAAAGCCTTGCTGACGAACCTCCGAGTATCTGAAAGTTAAATAATTCATAGAAGTCCACTCTATCTTATGGAAAGAACTCAGTTTTTTTATATAACTAGATGACAAACAAGCTGACGGCCCACTTGGTGGTAAGTGGATACCGTCGCCTATAAACACCTGCAATAACAAGGAAAAAATCACTTGGTATTGGTGTGTTGTGAGAGTCTGAGGCCTAAGATAAAATGCCTTCCATGCCCGGTAATTACACTGGTTACCTTTCCCTTCAATCCGAAACACAGCTAATTCTGTCACGGCTGAAATAGGAAAGGCGTTAGTTCCTACCCAGATGACCCTCCATACAGACCTACCACTTAGAAAGCCTTAAATTAACCTTCAAACGGGCACATAGTCATTTGTAAGCAGAAAGTAATTTGGAAACATGAAGTCCTCTTAAATCCTTCGAAATAACTTTATAAAGTATACGCCGCGACTAAAACAAGTGAGGGCTATGCGCTCTTGGGCAGCGTATAGGCATCACGCGGCTACTTAGGTATGTTCTCGGGTAACTCAAAGACGACTTGACCGATTTACAATACATACGGATACATTTACATACATTTTTTAATAAAATAATATTAAAAACTTCGCAGTCCTTTAACACAACATGTGGTCATGCAAAGTTTTTTTATACGTTATAGTGTTCGCTCTTCTAAGCTGTGTGGTACGAAAACAGATACAGTCTGCCTTATGGTATGCAGTCAGTTTGGCGCTGCAAACCCTTACTCCATCTCGTACCCCTTGGAGCTTTGGCAATCTTACTTACCAACAAAAACACAACACTAAAGAAGCGTACAGATATTTTACTGCGGTCTTCTGTAAGGTATACTACTGCCTCAACTGGGAGTTTAAATTCGTCGTACTTCTCTTATCGTTTCCACTCTTTCGTCGTTAGAGTATTTAAAGGTAAAAAGCGGTAATTAAAACGTCAAAACAAGCTGTAATGAACGAGAGGCTAATGAAACTCGCTAATAAACAGCTCAAACGTTCTGCAAAGATAGTTCGATTAATGTCCGAAGCAGCTGACAAATGAGATTTTATACAGCTATTCCGTGTTGAGGTTAGCTTTTCATTAATGCGAAGGATAAGCAGAGCTGGTGCAACCAATAGAATGTTTATGATTTATATATCAGTTAGTATAATAACAGTTTACTTAAGTTTTTACTACACAAGCACTAAATTATTTTTTAAATTTAGTATGAATTAACTGAAAGTAATAACTAGGAGGTGGAGACCTGTCTTGTATTACATATTGTTTCAATCCATTTAAATTAACAGTCTTCACATTAAGTAATTTGTATTATATTTAAGTTTTTGTGCTTGTCTTGATACCTTTTGTGAAGAAAATAAATACATTATTATTATTATTCTTTTCATCATGGACATGAACATGCCAAGAAATACGGTCATAAAACTATAAAAAAATAACCAAAGTCCGAGGCCAACTTATTTAGTATGTTCTTTGGGGCCGCGCCGGCCACGCAGTACGGTGTTTTACGTTCCGTGCGTGGCCGGCAGCGAATAACTGATGTCCAAATTCACCTTAGTAGTGCCGGCCATTTTGACCCCTCACGACTCTAACAGTTTTATCAAGTGCCGGTCATTTTGACCCTACATGGCAGCTAACGTGTTAAAGGCTGGCAACGCATTTGCGATTCCTCTGGCGTTGCAAATGTCAATGGGCGGCAGTGATTACTTACCATCAGGTGAAACGTCTGCTCGTTTGTCCCCTTTTCCATACAAAAATACATACATACAATCGCGCTCACAATCCCATAAGGGTGAATTTCAACAGGTCCAAAAAAATTCTCATTTCCGTGGACTTTTTTATCTTAAAGTTTTTTTAAAAACTAAATAGCGGGTTATAAAGTTTTTGATAATGTATGTATTTTTGCTTAATATCTAGCAGATAACATAAAAAACAAACGAGATATACAAGATTAAAAATTTCGTGCCACGGCGATGAAACATGCGTGCTCGGCAATGAAACAAGCCTCCACGGCAATGAAACAAGCGTCCACGGCAATGAAAGAACTGTGCCACGGGAATGAACGCATCACGGAAATAAAAATCTATATTCAACATAAAATCCCTACTAATATTATAAATGCGAAAGTAACTCTGTCTGTCTGTCTGTTAAGCTTTTGCATCTAAACCACTGAACCGATTTTGATGAAATTTGTTACACATATAGACGAGAGCTCGGAGAAGGACATGGGCTACTTTTTTTTTTTTGCAAAAAAAGGCTTGAAGGGGTTGAAACAGGGATGAAAGTTTGTAATGCAGTTCGTCATTTTTGAAAATAGAACCATAAAACTTTGAATTTAGGCACTTCTTATGAAAAAAAATAATTTATGATATTTTGACCTGTTTGGGGGTGAAATGGGGGATGAGATTTTGTATGGAATTCGTCATTGTTAAAGACGAAACCATGAAACTTTGCATGTAGGCACTTGATAAGAAATAAATAAATATTTGTTCTAGCGTTTTTGATATATTTACCCATGTGGGGATGAAATAGGGGATGAAAGTTCGTAAGAAAATCCAAACAAAGTCACACATTAACGTCTAACACACCACACACTAAACATTGTCAATATAGGTATCGGTTTCGTGGTTATTGTGGGTCCGGATTACGAATAAAACATCTATTTCGAGATCTAAGATGGCGGTTGCGACTTTTTAATATAAGATCGATATGGGTATCATTTTTATGGTTTTTGGGGTCTCGATTCCCAATACAACACCCATTTTGAGACCCAAGATGGCGGACGCGACTTTTTAACATAATGTCAATATTGGTATCGTTTTCGTGGTTTTTGTGGGTCCGGTTTACGAATAAAACATCTATTTCGAGATCCAAGATGGCGGACCCGACTTTTTGACAAAATGTCAATATGGGTATCATTTTCGTGGTTTTCGGGGGTTCCGATTCCGAATACGAAATCTATTTTGAGAACCAAGATGGCAGTTGCGACTTTTAAATATAAAATCGATATTGGTATTATTTTTATGGTTTTCATTTCGGGGGTCCCGATTCCCAATACAACATCCATTTTGAGATCCAAGATGACGGACGCGACTTTTTAACATAATGTCAATATTGGTATCGTTTTCGTGGTTTTTGTGGATCCGGATTACAAATACAACATCCATTTTGAGATCCAAGATGGCGGACGCGAATTTTTGACAAAATGTCAATATGCATCGTTTTTGGTTTTTGGGGGTACGGATTACGAATGAAACATATATTTTGAGAACCAAGATGGCGGTTGTGACTTTTTAATATAAAATCGATATTGGTATTATTTTTATGGTTTTTGGGGGCCCTGATTATCCCAATACAACATCCATTTTGAGATCTAAGATGCCGGACGCGTCTTTTTAACATTATGTCAATATTGGTATCGTTTTCGTGGTTTTTGTGGGTCCGGTTTACGAATAAAACATCTATTTCGAGATATAAGATGGCGGACGCAACTTTTTGACAAAATGTAAATATGGGTATCATTTTCGTGGTTTTCGGGGGACACGATTCCGAATACGAAAACTATTGCGAGTTCCAAGATGGCGGTTGCGACTTTTTAATATAAAATCGATATGGCATTTTCCTGGTTTTCGGGGGTCCCGATTCCCAATACAACATCCATTCTGAGAACCAGGATGGCGGACGCGACTTTTTAATTTAATATCAATATGGGTATCATTTTGGTGGTTTTTAGGGGTTCTGACTCCGAATACAATATTATTTTGAGATCCAAGATGGCGGACGTGACTTTTTACTTATTAGCAATATGGATATAATTTTTGAGGTTTTCGGCGGTCTTGATTCAATACAACTTTTATTTCGAGATCCAAGATGGCGGGTACGCCTTTTGGATATAAAATCAATATGGGTATCATTTTCTTAGTTTTTGGGGGTCCCGATTCCGAATACAACATCAATTTTTAGATCCAAGATGGCGGACTGTACTTTTTAACTTAATATCAATATGGGTATCATTTTCGTGGTTTACAGAGGTCGGATTATTCATTTTCAGATCCAAGATAGCGGACGCATTTTTTAAACTTGATATGAATATGAGTATCATATTTGTAGGGGTCCTGATTCCGAACACAACATCCATTTTGAGATCCAAGATGGTGGACGCGACTTATTAACTTAATCGCTTTTACGCCATACTCCCGAACCGATTCTGATGAAATTTGGTACAAAAATAGACTAAACCTCGAAATCGTATAAAAGCTACTTTTTTGTAAAAATGGGAATGAAGGGGTTGAAATAAGAGATGAAATTTTTTTATGAGATTCCTCATTACCAAAGAAAAGACCATGAAATTTTAAATAGCACGCAAAAAGTGTACAGATATTTGTTTTAGCGTTTTTGAAATATTGTCCCATGTGGGGATGAAATAGGGGATGGAAGGTCTCATGAAAGTTAGCAAAGGATGGAAAAACAAAAAAGTTAGTTTGTAAAAATGTATTAAAATAATCTATTTACAGTAATGCACAGCAGTTTATATGTGTATCTTTTGCAAAATAAGTACCCAAAAAAATAAAAATGCTATACTCAAAGTAACTATTCCACGCGGACGAAGTCGCGGGCAAAAACTAGTTTTATATATGTACTTTCCTGAGTATTATCACCATCATTTTTAAAATAACTCCTTCTATCTGTCTATGCTTTCACGCTTAAATCACCGAACCTATTTTGATAAAATTTGGAATATACATTGATTAGACTTTAAGAAATATAGGTTATCCCTTACACCGACCCACGAAAGCGCAGCTGCAGGAGAAAAGCCAGCATTCGGTATTTAGTTTCATTATCAAAAAAATCTTTAATGCCATTATAACTTTTTGTAATTAAAAACTGTTTTGGTGATTCTCAAAACTGATTAATTATTCAATATTTTTAATTTTTTTTTGGGATATGGTTATATATTTTTATCAACATTGTATGTGGGGCAGAGACGTATAATTTCAATTTAGAAAACGGTATTTTGAGTTTATTTTCATATATGTATATTGTTGCAGTCGATACTCGGCACTACCTGTATTACAGGTAAAGATGTATTTTTTGCCTTATCTTATCATGGCAATAAAAACATAAGTCACGGAAATGAAACACCTGGCCACGGAAATGAAACATCTGTCCACGGAAATGAAACGCCTGGCCACGGCAATGAAACTAAATTATGTTACAAGGCATGGCAATGAAATTTTTTTCATTTCCGTGTCTTTTTTTTCATTGCCATAGCAAATTTTGGCCACGGAAACCACAGCAATGAAAGCATGGCGATGAAAATCAAGGCAAAAATATAAAATAACAAAAAAACTATTAGTTATTCGAGGTAATAAACACTTCACAAATAAACATATGAGAAATGGCATTCTATTGAAAACTCAATCATGAGGACAAATTTATTCATTTAGAAGTTATACCTATCCACGGCGATGAAAGAAAAAATGACCATCACATAAAAAATGGAATACTTTTATTTATACCGCAAAAACGCATGCACTAGTGTACGTCCTTCCACGTCGAGTACTTAGGCGACACTAATATGCAACGCTTAGCACACAAAGAGGGGGCCGCAGGTTGTTAGATAAAACAATATTCTTATACATGTTTAGGACATGGCGATGAAAGTTTGATCTGGGACAAATGCATTTAGGATAACCATTCGTTGTATTGTTTAATAATTTGAATAAATGTATTCCGTAACAATACTTTAACTATTCACGCATCAAATAAAACTAATTTTCAATATAAATAATCAATAGATTTTTAGCAATGAGGTATAATATACATCAAGGTGACGTGTGGACAAACACGGCAATGAAAGATTTCGAGGTTTAATAATTTTTTTTGAAGTACTTATTATTCCTATTATTAAAATATTTAGTGCCCCACATAGATAACTATTTCATGTATCTAGAAAAAAAATAAGAACGTTATAGCTTTGTTTTTTAATACTGATATCATCGATGCCGCGCAATTTTTGGTCCCGGGAAATTCACCCATAAGGAGTTGAGCAGAGCTTTAGTTAACATTTGGTTACACATAAAGCCGGCAGTGTGATGCCGGTAGAGTAGAATAGCATCACCCCATATCCTCCAACGGGTGTCGTAGAAGGCGACTAATGGGTCAGCAAAGTGCTATGTACTACTAGAAATTTATTAAGTTGTATTCCTTATTCCCTAACTAGGTTAGGTAAGTTAAATAACAATTTGATGTTTTGTTTATTTCTTAATATACTTTTGCGTAGACAATCTCTTTGTTGCATTCGAAAATATAGCTTACTTACTTACACCTTATACCTACTCCGTCCACCTATCCATATTGGGCAAGCGTGGTGGACTACTGCCTAAACCTCCTTCGATGACAAGGAGAGGCCTTGTGTCCCAGCAGTGAGTCGAATTATAAAGGCTGTTATGATGATGATGACACATAAGGGCACATCTGGCATTATGGGCCGTTATGTGACAGGTTACCTGTTGCCTACATAAAATGGACATCAAACCCTAGAGACAACCTTCAGGGAACCAAATCAACAAAGGCCAACAACCAGGACAGATGTGACATTCTAAATTAGTTAGCAGTCCGGGTAAGTGAGATAGAAATACTGTTCAAAAATCTTTACATCAAAACGCAATAAAACTTTCCTGATGCAAATTCAACGGGCGACATCTAAAATGCTTAAAGAAATCACCGCTAAACGATGTATTTACTGCTTTGCAAATTTCAAATGGAATATAAAGAATTTAAAACCAATTAAAGTACGTTATTGACAGCCGGACAGACAAGTGTCTCCGTAACTTCCGCTCTGTACTTCGCAATGCCTTGAATAATTCATTTAAAAGAGGGTGCGTGAGCAAATTTCCCTGAACTTTGTATTACAGTTGGAAAAAAAAGTTTTTCTTTGTTGTTCCCTCCGTCTGCTGTGTTTTAATGTGTTTACATCTGAGTTTGAGATTCGTCTGAGATAAACTAACGGCTTAGGCCTAGGGCTTATATCGTGGAGTGCTCAGTGCTGACACTGAAGCATATAGAAATAATGTGTATTCAGGAAAAAAATTAATCACTACCCAAACAAAATGTTAAATATCTACTTGACCCAAATGTATGAAACAGCTGATATCTTTTTCGTGAATTTGGAGTTGCTCTCACAATGAAAATTGTCCAGTTTGATGGACTGAACGATTTCATAAAAATTTGTTTAGTGATTAAAAAATCTTCCTGTAGTCACGGCGTCACGGCTCAACCTTGTTTGTGAGTTTCTTTTTATAAGGGAGCAAATTGGTCTACAATTTTATTAAGGCTTCGCTAAACGAAACGCATATTTAGCGAAAAACAGCTTTAGGCCCGCTATAGCGGTGAATTATTCTACCATGTTCTACACTATGCCAGAATTAGGGAATGACTAAATTCATACAGCTCCTCGCGTTTCGCGGGACGATTTTGGTTAAACTTAGGTACTCACCACACTAATTCAGCTATGTTTAGCTTTTGTTCATAGAAAACAACGATTCCGTATCGCATCTGTTCATTTTTCTGCAGCTAAAGGGATGCGTATGCATTTCCATCTGAAATCGTTGTATCGACAAAGCTGAATATAGTTAAATGAGCGTGGTTGGTTAGTCCCTTATACAGTATCGCTTCTATTAGCCACGTACAGCATAGTAAGATTATGAAAGGCCGTCATAGTGTCCTATCTTCACTGCCTTCAAATGCCTCTACCTGCTCCGCACAGCACTGGATGACTGAGAAGGAATTGCATGCTCTGAAAGTATCGTTAATTTGCCTCGAACATACTTATTAGTATTTTGCACTCACCATGGACATTGTTATCGTTACTAATATTATTCTTTTCGTCTATTTTATTGCAATTATTCAATATTTATTTTACGTCATAACGCGTCGAAATTCTCTCGATCAAAGCTTTTTTTTACAAGATCTTTATTATATGTACCTACTATTGGTGGCTCAGACGTCCTTCCGGTCAAATCTATCACATTAACCGCAACTAGATCTATGCCGTTCCATGGACCCATGTTAATGTAGACACGCAAATTTTAATATGACGCCACAATGTAAAAACAATTGACAGTCAGATGAAACAAACTGCATTCTACAGCCAGAGTTCCATTTTCAAATGATGTAATTACTTTTTAAATATTGTTTATGGATGTGGCCATTTCCGGAAACTTTTAGTGTGACCTATGTATTAATTGAGAGCGCTCGTATTCAAATAATACAACATTTAATTCATAATCATTCAAAAGGGCGGTGTTAAAACAATATTAAGTTCGTCTTCGCTCCTTGAAGTCATCATTTGCTTATAAAATCGCGGTAACCTAAGTACAAAGAACAATTCCGTGCAAAAAAGTCATCGACATTTTATTTATAATCGCGCCAATCCGCGCGCAAATAAAGGTGACCACATCAGCTGGCCATACAGCCTGATTTCAAAAACAATTAATACCTACTGTGTATTATATGGACCGTTCGGGTTGGAGATCATTGGGGTAGGCTTATGTCCAACAGTGGACGTCTCTCGACTGATATGATGATGATGATAATGATGAGATCTATACAAGTCGTAACATGTCGTTGAGAACAGACCGCGCGCAGTGCTGAATGCGGTGGTACCACAGAGTAGTGGTACAGCGAGGAACGCTAGTACGCTTTTACTCGCGCTAACTACGCTTTTGTTTGGCTCACCCTCTCTAATGCAACGAGTACTGCTTCACCTGCGCCGTAACGCGTCACATACACACGTTATTATAGGCGGCACGTAGAATTGACCAACATTTTAGAGATAATGACGTTAGACCGCAGGAGTAAAAATCATATTAGGTTAATCTTCTGTGGTTAGACGTTAAGCGATAGCTCGGGTGTCGGTTTTTTAGACGCATCAAAGGGTTTTAAAGCATAGTTTAAGCGCATTTTTAATGGTAGGCTACTCAGAGAATAAAAGAGATAATATCCTAGTTTTCTGGACACGTGATTAAGGTTAAGTATACTAAATTGCTGGATTAACTTGTCTCAACGTTAGGTAACGAACCTAATTCTAGAATAATTTCATGGACTCGGGAGATTACTAAAGATTATTAATGTATCGCCTATAACCTTTCTGTCTGTTTCGTTGGTAGCGAAGGATTCTACTAGGTGGTAGGCCTGTATTTAGGGTCGTCTCGTCTTTCCTATTTCAGACGTGAAACAGTTTTCTGTATTTCGGATTGAAGAGAAAGGTCTTGGAAAGGTATTCAGTGTAATTACTGGGCATGGAAGGCATTTCATCTTAGGCCTCAAGATGAGAACGCACCTGCAATACCAAGTGATTTTTACCTTGTTATTGCAGGTGTTTATAGGCGACTTATTTGTCATCTAGTCTTATAAAAAACACACACTACGTTTTATTTTTTGTATTATCAATTCGTCGGAAGTAAAAACTTCTTTTATTTACAAGGAAGTGTCTCTAATCCTATAGCAGTAAGAGTTACGCTTCACAGCCGACCCCAAAGCCTTTCATCTTTCAACGCTAAATAATTCTCAGCCTTGTTTTTGAAACAACAGGCATCAAACAATGACTTTTAAGCACCTGAATCGGTCAACCCTATTTGCAACAGGGTAAGTGTCATTTTTGGTTTCCTCTATGGAATGTATTAAGCCCAGCTGGTGACCGATGGGGCATTCCTCGCCGGGAGGTGTTTGGGCATGCCCTGCACTTTCACTTTTAATAAGAACGGGACCCCTCCTTTAATAAAGCTCGAACCCCGGGGGTCCTTGGGGAAGCCCGTTTACAGAGCGATGTAATTCTTGAAAGTAAATCGCAACTGTGATTTCTCTAAATTTGATACGCGGCATAATTGAGTTTTGCTGTTTATTGAGGAAATTTGTTTCGTCAAGTTTACGAGTGGTCTTAAATTATTTATTTTTGGATACTTTTGGTGATTCTGTTTAATACGATTTTATTTCGTTATGATTTTGTATATATTTTCTGATTTATTATTTATTTTTTGACTGATAAGATGTTGGTAGTTCACTGAAGGTTTAATTACTTTTTGGATTTGATGCTAATTCTAAGTAGGCAACAGGCTGGCAAAATGAGGGGTTTGAGGTACTGCATGGTTTATACTGCTAGATGAGTCTTAACAAAATATTAAGTAAGGGTCCTCATAACTCTTTCGGGATTATAACCGCGATAGTTTTTGTATTTATATATTTTTTTATGTCCAATACGATTACAGATTATATTTCTTACATATTACTGTGTCTGTGTGTGTTTAAATAAAATCTGTGAAGGCTATCATCGTTACTATAAACGAAGCAAAGTAACAAAAATCACAGAAGATCCAATTTCGGTTAAATATTAAATTCCAAGCACGACATCCGTCAGAGTCTTTTATGCCGCAGACATTATTGGATTTCCAAAACAGATTTTTGTGTAAATAGGGATGATATCGATACGGTTGTTTTAAAATATCTGAGGTACTAAGAATTAAGACTATTAGGAAATTTCTGACTAGGATGTTTTAACAAACACGCTGTATACCTACGTAAAAAGCGTGTTTGGTACATGGTACAATAAGTGGAGCCCTACACAACTTATTAGTATAAATAGAATAGTGTTACCAAAAACTCAAATTTGTAAAATAAAATTTCGAAATTTTATAACACGATAAGTAGTCTAAAACAATGGTCCAATTTATTTAGGCTTTAGGGGCAAAAGTGGTAGAAAATCCCATTAGGATGAATCGCAGTAAAAAAATGTGTTAAGTTCAGTAATTCGTCCCAAATGGGACGAAAGGGTAGTAGGACGAAACACTGGATTAGTCAAATAATTTATTTACTCGAAACCATGTGCTAAAGGATCTTCATCTTATTAAAACTAAAACATGAAAAATAAATGGACTCATTATTTTTTTATGTTTAGAAATTGGAATAAAATACACTACTATAATGATTTTATCGGTACAGTTTCTTTGTATAATTATTTATACATACTTAAATTAAGATAAATCTATGAATTAACGCCACCGCGCACTTGTAATTTTTTAGTTGGTTGGTAGCACAGATATATCAATCTAAGGAGATCGGGCGAATCGCCGAGTTCATAGGAAGACCGAGTGTCGCAATCACCGGCCGTACTACATAACATGGTTCTAGTTGAGCATGCCGTAATATACACTATTCATTGCGCGCGTCATAAGGACTGCGAAGCAATGAAAGTTAAGCACAGCCGCAAAGGAGATCGCTCAAATTATGAGTTCATAGGAAGTCCGAGTGACGCGGACGGCGAAATGGCGGTAATGTATGCCCACTGGGCATTCACTTGTCACAAGTTAAACGCCGGTTTGGCCTATTTCCTTGTATTATTAAATCTGTGGTTGGTAGATAGTTTTATCGATCAGGGAATCAGTATGGAGCTATATGGCGGTGCGCGCATTAACGATTAAAAATCGCACGTTCATACTATCGCAAAGAACTGCCCGATTGCCGGCCGATCGCGTAATATGCTTGAAGTTCTATGCGAGCGCACGCACTGAACTAAACTATCGACCAACTACGATATTGGTTATACTATCAGCTGATTAAAAATCACAAGCATGCGCAGGCTCTTATTATAGGTACCTATTAGAAATCAGGTTTTCATTGTCTATTAAATACACATATTTTGTCGCATCGAAAGTCTTGGATAGGCTCACATTAATCCGAATCCAAATACATTCCGAGCATTTCCAAATCGAAGATCAAAGCCTCTGTCCCCGAAGCGAAGATATTTTTAATCTCAATTCGCGAGCGGCGAATTAAAAATTCCGACTACCACGGAAAATGTGGAGGTAAACATCTTCCTGCGATATCATTGAAAAGTTTATTTTACTTCTCTCGCTATTGGAACGCCTTCAATTCCAAGTTTTAATGAGTAAATAACGAGTGCTTGATTCAGACAGAAATTGCTCTCTTTGCGTGTTGTTATACCTACGTGAAATTCGCGAACTTTATAAGTTTATTAAATTCTTGAAGGCATTTCAAAGTCGCGTCGTGCTAGCCTCTTTTGATTGATCGTTATTTTCGTAAAAGTGACATTTTAATTTGACTTTGGACTTTCGACAAGAGAATGATAGATTAGTACAAATGAGCACACATTAAAGTTGAACCTAGTTTATCACATAGAGGAAATAATTTTTACTTCATAAGCTAATCTAGCGTGTGTTTTACTATTATTTGAAAGAATGCCTATATCGTAGCGAGATCTTGGAATTGATAATTTTATTGCTGACCATATACTTTAAGCGACAACGTTTTATGATATGTCAATAAACGTTGAGCCATATTACCAATGAAGGATGAAAAATGGGTTGGGATACGACAGAAGTGTGACCACAAACTTATGAGACGAGCGAGCAAAGCAAGCGCGCCGTGGTAACGGCCAGTCAGCCCATTCGTTAACTTTTAGCCTCTCCTAACACAGGTTTTTATCAAAATTAAAAGGAGAGACCCAACCCCTGTAATGTTGCCATTGTTATTTAAATAAAGGAATCTTTGATTTTGAATTTTGACTTTTATTGACAGATGAAAGTGATAATCACCGAGTGAATTACTGATCCAATACTACTTTACAATAACGCTATTATGACAATTGCCATGTAAAAACAGCAATATATATGTAATTCACTTGGTGATTGTCACTTTCATCTGTCAAAAAATGCGAATAGGCCCTCAGTACGTGCCACTAATTTTATTGAAAAACTATTTCTAATTGCTGATAAGGTAACTGCATATTTTACGTTAATATGATCACTAATTTTAATAGTAAAGTAGTCATGCGTTTCTATTCATAAAGTCAAACGCTGATTATTCATTGAAAAAAAAAATGTTAAAAGATATTTCAAATTCAAATACCATAAAAAATACACTGAAAAAATCGACCTGCCTCAGGCGGGATTCAAACCCAGCATCTTCCGCAATCCGGGCGGCTGCGTTAACCACTACGCCACCGAGGCACTGCTTTCGCTGTCGAAATTTTTCAGTACTTGGGGCTTATGTTTTTATGGTACACATTGTTTCATCCAATCTTTGAAATTTTCACTTCTAAGATCCGAACGAAATATTTTTGCAAATATTTGACGCCCAGTTAAGATGAAACTACCTTACATAATGTAATTTTTAATACCAGAAAAACGCAATAAAATATTTTCGCGTTTGTAAACGCAAAAATTATTTCAAAATCAAATGTTTTATTGCATACCATAATTTTCACATGGGTTCTTATGTACTTACTGTAACTAGTTAAGGCAAAATTATGGACCCTGATGGGCACAGCCTTAGACCAAATATTTGGTCTGTGGCACAGCAATGTAAATGATGAGCTGAGGAGGTGGTAGATTTTTTCATAATCAAAAACAAAATGCTAAATGTATTTGTACAGAGTGTGAATTAGGTTACAAGTCAGGTAGGCTATCTTTAATTAATTAATTTTAGTGTTAGTAATTTATTATAGAATGTATTTTTTGAGAAAAGTTACTACTCAGTCGATGTCTGCCCTTTTCTGTTCTCTTCGCAACACCTTAGTAGGTACCTGTGATTTTAGTGCATAGGTATTTAATTTAATTTGTAATGCATTTATAAATAAATAAAACGCGACATCTTGTCAAAATATCAACTAAATCATTAGTAACAGGGTCTAAATTAGAACAGCGAAATGTTTACATTTCAATACAGCCAAGAAACAAGGAGAATAGTTCTGTTTCTCTGGGGATAATTATCTGAAGTTCATCCTTCGTAACAATATATTTCGGCGGGTGTGTTCCCTATTAAGACTTTTCGTTTGTCTGTCGTTAATTAGAAAAAAGATTTGCTTGTTACGAATTCGCACTACCAAAAATATTATTTGTATTATCTCTGTATAGAAATGGATAATTATGTTTATAGGACTAGACTTAAAACAAGAAAAAGGGTGAGACACTGTAGCCCGACTACGGAAACAAAGAAAATAATGTAATAAGTTACAATAATCGGGGCTTACAAGTTAAAATCAACTGCACTCCATTTCAATAGAAATCGACAATCAAACATCATTTTGACATGACAGTTGTAATTCTATTTTTGGCTATTTCGCATTGCTTAGCAGCTATAACAAGATTTTGTGTACAAACTTCAAAGGAATTTAATTATAATCGTTTACAAGGAAAAACTCTCAAACTCCTACTCTTTCCGGACGGCCCTTTTCAGGGCCACGACCGCGCCCGATGACCTCGGGTGCGGTCTGATGGCTGCTCCCGGTGTCCTCGTCAGGAGGACGCGCCAGGTTGAGCAGCCGTCGGTGAGGAGGCGGTCTATAAGGCCGGCGTCGGCCAGCGGCCCACAGGGGCTGGCGTTAGTCGGTAGCCCCTGTGGGCTGCTGGCCACCAATTGGTGCACAAGGAGTGCCTAGACGGGCGGCGTTGGGACGGTCTCGGTGTAGTTGCGCTCACGTGCGCAGATCCCGAGCCGTCCCGCAATAGCGCACTGGAGGTCAGGCCGGGAGGATGTTTAGTGGGTATGGAGGGAACGCCTTTACCTCGAGTCCCACATATCCCTTGCGGTTGGCACCACCCCACAGGGACGATGCGTAAATGCATTTGACCTCACCGACAAAAAAAAAGGGTGGAACATACGTAAATACAATAGACTGCTGAAATCATTACCCTTCCTACATTACATCTTAAAAAATATGTAACAGAAATAATAATAATAATATATTTCCACGCTCACAAATATTATCTAGCCCAAATTAAGTATTATTAAGAACTTGTGCTATGGATACTAGATAACGGACAAATATACATAATAATCTAGATATTTCATAAATACACTTAAATAAATATATAAACAACCATGACTCGTGAACTATTCGTGTTCATCACACTAACATTTGCCACTACCAGGACTTGAACTCGGACCGCCCGATGTGTAGGCAGCGTTACTGACCACTCCACCACGACGGCGGCGAGAAATAACTCATACTTTTAAAGTAGCAATGTGCAAAGCAGTAGTTAGTTTTTTATTCAATTATTTTCACTTCTCCAGCACCAAAAGAACTCTTTAGTTTTGTAAAATCTCGAAACAAAAACGGGTTTTGCTGCGAGCTCCAAATAAGACCGTGACCTAAAACAATTTTTTCGCTGAAAAGTTTAATTTTTGAAACGAGAGCAATTTTTTTTGTCTCGTGCCTTAACATCACTTACTGCGCAAAGTAGTCAATTCTAGATTTACGTCTGCCACTCTCTAAAAAGTAGCAAAGTAATATAATTTTCAAATGATCCCTATCCCATATTTGCTAATGGTACTAAACCGTGAGAGTGGGATGAGGAAGCAAGTTCGGGGGTTAATTAATTACTGGAGGTAGACGTCCAAGATGGATGGAGGCGACAACTCGAAACAAAATATCACCAACACGCCTCATAATTTATCATTGCCACATCTTGTCGATATAGCGACAGAAAAAATCTTTGCAGGAAGAAAATGGCTCTTACGATAGTCTGTACTTATCGGGTGAGATAACTTTATCGTTACCATAAACCTGTTTCTGTTGAAAAATAAAACTATTTATACAAAACTTTACGTCTTTTTGTTAACTAAGTACTTTTACACGAACGCTGAAAAGTATTACGAGTAAAAGTATTTTCACGCTGAAATAACAAAACGTAAAATCCGAATAAGCGAGTGTAATCCGGAAAAGTGTGCTCGCGTAAATCTAAAAAAACATCAACTTTCTGCAGGTTACCCTGTGTTTTACACAGTTATTTAAAAATCACCATTTCAGGCTGGACCAGACTTCTTGTTTCTCCTGACACTCTTTTGGTTTTCTCCTATAACGTAGGTATACCGGTTTTAAAATATCTTCGATGTTCATTGTACTTCAAAATATTACAATATTATAATCTGGCACAGATAGGTATTTTTAGATAGTATGATTGCGACAGTTGCGATGTATTTCCCACGCAAACTGGCGCGTGGCCACTCGTTACTGATCGCCCTTGACGAAGCACCGACTTGCGTGTAGATGTAATGTTCATACATCACCACCGTGCAGTCAATGTGTGTAGCCTCTGTATATATGTGTTTAAATCTTACTGAAACATGTATTTTGACACCAGAAATTCCAGCATCCTGTACAAAATGACAGTGAGACTTCTCGCCATGAAATTCTAATGTAAATATGGCGGCTGCAGCTGCAGTGATTTTTAGAATGATTTTCGTGAAAATAGCAATCCCCCTTTTACTGTCTATGCCGTTACTGCGGCGGAAAGTGTTAATGAATTAAAGTGCACTTATCAAAACTTGCCACAATGAAGATGTTGTAAACAATTACTGCATTAAAAACGTCGACATAAGCTGTATTTGGATCGATAGTAGCAAATCTGGCCACAAAGGATCGGTCATAAATAATTACTGCATCTTTAAACTTTGACATAAGCTGGATGGGTAAAGTGATTCACATGAATATTGTATGCAATCGAATGCGGACCATTCGGAATAAATGAAGGGTTGTGGCGACAGTTCGGTCGCGTGAATTATTTACTAAGCCCAGTCTGGTACGTCTTAGCCAATTTATATAATTAGTAGGCATCGCGCCATGACGTAAAGTTGGCATTGATGTCTAAAGTTGGACGGACTAAACTTTGATAAGTTATAAGTGAAGGACTGACTCTAAAGTGCTTAATGGTGAAATTGCGAGAAAGGTTCAAGGACTGCAAACGTTTTCCAAGTATGCCACGGCCATATAGGTATAGTTGCCGTGTGTTTGTCAGTCACGCGAATCGAAAGAAAATACGTTTGCAAATTCCTTTGCAGAGCTGCTTTTGTGTAACATAATTGACGTGATTGCAAGATTTTCATTTGCTTGCAGCTTGGATACCGCGAAACGTTTTGCTAAATTATGCGCTGCAGAGACTCCCCCTAAGAGATGCTCGCCGACTGGTAATCCTCTCTAAGACTATAGGAGACCCACCAAGGTCCTCTCCTTTCCAAAAACCCGATGACATTGAGAAGGCCATCTGCCACCACCAGCCAGTACTTAGTCATATCAAAAAATGCACTATTCATAAATATCAAGGTATATCTGTATAAGTATTAGAGATGAAACGGATATCCGGTAACTATCCGGTATCCGGCCTAAATTTATATCCGGCCGGATATCGGATAACAACTCAATATCCGGCCAGATACCGGATATTAAAAAAACTACGAAAATTACCTATAATAAAATTACAATACATTAATCTTTGTGAGGTAATTATCAATGAAATGGCTTATAATTATGACGACTTTTACTTAAAGTCGAAGAAGTTACAAAAAAGCTTTTTAAAAAACCAAAATTTTCTTCTGAGATATTCCCCCAAATGATAAATACATAAAAAGTAAATATCTAAACTATTTTTTTTTTAGTAAAAACTTAGCGAAACCGCCCGAATTGATCCGATTGCGTTTGCGGCGCTAAACTCGTCACGACATGCAACGAGACAATGGGCCAAATATCCGGCCGCCGGATATCCGGCCATTCGGTTTCGCAACACTCCGGTTATCCGATATCCGGTATCCGGCCAAACAACTATCCGTTTCATCTCTAATAAGTATCCGATAACTTCCATCTCCTTAGTATGAAGCGTAACCTTAAGAGATTAACAGAGTTTAAAGGTCACACCAGTATCCATTCGAAAGCGAACCAGCATCTCCTCAACTCGAGTCTTTAGTATTTTTTGTATCATACTCCATACTGTAACTCACACTAACCAGTAACGTAACGACAACGCCTGGCTTCAGGACAAGCTCACGAACCTCTATTGGGCATTGGTCAGGAAGAGACGTTACTTTCATTAACTCGTGTGTCTCTAGCATGTAGGAAACTTTGTACTTGGGACATGAATAAATTGATATTAATATTTTTCAAACAGATTAACTAATTGTACAATGCAGTCATTTAGCCCAAAATACACTGGACGTCCACTAACTTAATATATCTAATTCCACAACAGTTTTACAGGGCCATCGATCAGATAGAAGGACGACCACCCTTCTGCGAAATACGATCTAGGCCTCGCAGTTTACGACCCCCAAGTTTTAAGGCGAATAAACTTCGTGAAATGTCCTGTGTCTGCTTGTCTCTTGCGGTGTTATACTCTAGTACTTTTGACCGATATCAAAGCAAGGAAAAGGTTAATGGCCTTCATTATTTTTTATTAAGAGGCAAAACGATGGTTTCCTTTTTTATATGAACGACTTTTGGGAATCCAGTATGATAAATTATTTATAAGAGAATTATTGAGAATATTTGAGAGAAATGCAAAATATCTGACTATAAATCTTCATTGTAGCTTACATAAAAATATAGACAATGACAAAAATACATTACTACGAAGAGGTAGCGTCATTTATTTGTCTGCGGACATTTGTAAAGGTTACATCCCAAGGGTAAGCGCCGCTGTGCCTTTCTTAAATACATAAAAAATTAACAGACTAATACCGTCTCTAAGGGACTTCGAATGTTACGCGGACTGCTGATAAATAAACACTGAAAGTGCAATATGGCAGATGGATAGAACGTTTCTTTTGCTCGGTATTCGACCAGAGCTCGTGACTTTCAAGTCATTTGCTAATGCAAAATTTCCTGAAAAAATATTTTATGCAATTGTTACTTTATGCAGCATTTGTGTCAACAGTGTTTTGCAAAAAATAAACATTAATAAGACGTTAATAATAAACGTTGTATTTTTTATATTAAGGTCTAGCAAATGACGCTATTCCACCTGCATCCTGGCTGAGTGGCCACTTCCACCTTGCTGACTTGCAAGGTGCCTTTTCGCGGCTCTTTTGAATGAACCAGGATTGTTACAGTCTATTTTTTTTAAGAAACGAGTACCGCAAAATTTTGACTGCGTAGTGAACATAAAGTCTGTTGCACACAAATTCCCCAAAAGACCGGCTTGTATAATAAATGTGCCATGAACAAATATTGTCAGAGTAGTTTATCATTCACGTGTCTACAGAAAGTTCATCAAAAGGAAGTGACGACGATACTTGATTTATAAGTTCTAGTGCATAAAATGTTAATACTATATCCAATATTGTTTTGAACAAATGCGTTGGCCCCGCCCCTAACATGACCCATCTCACTCTGTCAATATCGGAAATATGCGAGAGACATATTCAGTACTTGTTTATTAAAATAAAACAGACTAAAGAAGGGAAGACGTGAGCTGACAGTGAATTCCGTTTCTTAATTCTGTGACATAGAAATAAGTTGCATAATTACTTAGTTCTCGTTGGAATGTTTTCCACAGTTTGTGGGCATTTAGAATTGCGAGTGAACTATGTAAAAGCTGCACTATGTAAAATTTTTCTAGTATGTAAAAGCAGATAAACCATTCAACAATTCCAAAATTTTATCTGTCCATTAAACGTATAATCAATCATTTCCCTGCACTATTCACAATTTTATTTAGGGTCGGCGTAATACGTTTTCTCTGTCATACATCCCTGTCAGCCGTTCTCAGCATTAACTCCTTTATTTTCCGTATTATCTCTCACACAATCTTTCCATCTTTTCTTCGGTCTTCATGTCCGTCCCAAGCCACTATGTGGTAAAGAAGGTGATAAACATATGTTTATCACCTTCTTTACCACATTATTATCATCCCTTCTTAGTACATCCCCAGCTAGTCGTTTACCTCTCAATTTTTCTGCCACTGGTGCTACTCTCAGATTGCCACCAATATACTCATTTTTCACCTTGTCCTGTCCATTCTATTAAACGTATAATCATTGTGCCGGTATGCACATACTGTTATCTCCACGTACTATTAAGTTATAGATAATCAACGTTTGGAGATAACAGTAAATGAGTAGATAACACACGATGTATCTAGTCTAAAAGTCTATAGAAGTAGGAAATAATTATCGCAGTATCGCACTTCCGCATATAAACGAGAGTATAATTACGTCTCCCAGTCCCTCGGCATATTTGGTGATCCCGATACGGCATTACCATCATCAATCATCATCAACAGCTCAAATAATGTCCCCACCGAGGGGCTCGAGCCTAGCCCACATTAGGGGATTAGGCCTTAGTCAACCACGCTGGCCAAGTGCGGGTTGGTCGACTTCACACACAACCTAAGAATTTATTCGTAGATGTGTGCAGGATTCCTCGCGATGTTTTCCTTCACCGTAAAAGCGTCGATTAAACATAGCTATGAATTAAAAATTTTAAAACACATTGGTATGTGGCGGGGTTCGAACCGGTGCCTCCTGGGTGGGAGACAAAGCCCTTACTCACTACGCCACCTACGCTGAAAACGTATAATATTGTGCATATAATTATTTATAAACTTAATTTCTACAAGTTTTAAAGTGTGCTTTTCTGATAACAAGTTAAATAAAATATTTGCTGCTCCTTTACTTCTCGGAATCTTTCAACATTATCCATAATGACAGCATTTTCATTAGATTAGCCATTGATACATAATGCTTTACGGTCATTATTAGGTAACG
Source organism: Elophila nymphaeata (assembly GCA_955850985.1). Taxonomy (NCBI): domain Eukaryota; kingdom Metazoa; phylum Arthropoda; class Insecta; order Lepidoptera; family Crambidae; genus Elophila; species Elophila nymphaeata. The sequence goes on from OY039078.1 coordinate 8,784,305, forward strand.
AATCACATTATCATTAGCGACATCTTTATTTGACGTTGTATTTTGATTTATGTAAACAGCTGGTAAATTTTTGTCAAATTAAAACTAAAAACTAATGGTCACCCAAGCTCTCAGAAGAATGCAGCATTTCAGAAAAATATCATTGAGTTACCTAGAGCGATTGTAGGTATTCATTGTTTTGGAGTCATATGTTAATCAAAATCATGGGATTTCGATAAAACGGCAGCTTTTATTCTTACAAAATAGCGTTAAAGTAAGTGTATTGAAGTGTTAAAATTTTTGAAACGTTCAGATTCTTAATGTGTCAAAAGACATTAAAGGCGTCGACGCTGAGAAATACGTTGCTAACAAACGACTTTTTGATTAAAATCGAAATGGAATTTCCTTGTACCACTTACACATCGAATTTTGTAATTTATAACATTTTCCGTACAAACCTCGTCGCATAAAGGACATTCAGTAAAATGTTTTTTTTATAATACAGGCTGTTTAGTACATCGTATATAGCAAGCGCGCACCCACCCATTACAACATAGTCATAGAAATACAATGGCGTCATCAAAAACTCAAAATTGTAAAATAAATTTAAAATTTCCCCATACAAATAGTTTGTTGTCAGCAAAACAAAATGGATGGGAAAAAATTATTTTATTATTTTTGATAACTCCATACTATTTATATGAGTTTGTTAGCATGGGTGCCCGCTTGTTATACCATGAACTAGTGTAGTAATATTACTTTAAATTTATAGTATATATTTATTTTTATAATAACAAACACGTATTAAAGTATTTTCTTGTCTTTTTTCTCCTATAACAATTTTCTCGCTAGAGAGGTGAAAAGTTGTATGTTTCACATGAGATCATTATTGTCTCGTGCCTCGTCTAGTCGCAATTGTCCATTCAGAAACAAGCTAACGAACAAAGTCCAGTGTATGAATATGTATACGTAAAGTATATATTTGAGAAACGTTTTCAGTTACATGTTACATGGCGAAGCTTTTAACGGTGCGAAAAAATTCAATCAACGTATCCGTTTGTACTTGATGTATTTTGAATACATGTGAACTGAAGTGAAATAAATGATTTCTTTGTGGCAAGATTCAGCTTTAAAATTTTATTTACCACTTGGAAATCGATAGCGCCATGCGTGGGAGAGAGTTTTTACTGTATCCGTAGTAGGTTCGCCCAACGGAATTAGATGAAAATGTTGGTGTGTCGTGGTCCACCTGTGGTCCACCATGGCGTCAAAGAATTTTGCAAGTTTAATAGTCTTAATAGGATGTGTTGCGAAGGTTAATTTTAATAAGCCACTCCGTCACAATGGTTGAGGTTTAGGTGGAGTTCACTCGCACTGTCGAACTTCCTTATGATAAGGTATAGAATACGCGGGCAGTAGCTAGTTTGATTATGTTAAACTAGCTTCTGCCCGCGACTTCGCCTGCGCAATATCAGTATAAATTGTAGCCTATATGTTATTTTGATGTATGAGCTATATTATCGTAAAGTTTCATTGAAATCCGTGCAGTAGTTTTTGCGTGAAAGCGTAACAAACACACGTCCTGACATCCTTCCATACATCTATACATACTTACATACAAACTTTCGCGTTTATAATATAAGAAGAATGGTTGGCAGACATACGGCCTTCCAGGTGGTACGCAACCACCATAGCCTGTAGACACTTTGGAATAATTTTATTTTTGCGTTTACAAACGCGTAAATATTTTTAATACTAGACAACTTGCACTGAAAAAAAATCGACTTGCCTCAGGCGGGAATCGAACCCGCATCTTCCGCTATCCGGGCGGCTGCGTTGACCATTACGCCACCTAGACACTGCTTTCGCTGTCGAATTTTGTCAGTGCTTGGTGCTTATGTAGGTTTTTCTTACACTTGCAATACTGACGTGATTCTCGCGCGCTTCTAACCCTATTCCCCGTCCCAACCACGAGGAGTTCTGGCGATCTTACTCACCAACAGAAACACAGCTCCACAAAAATGTAGTGTTATTTGACTGTGGTCTTTTATAAGATGGAGGCACCCCAGTTCGGGTGCTCCAAATTCGAGCGGCTAGTACGTTGTTCCCCACCTTGATTAAATGTTATCATTACCTAATATCAAAAGGTATTATTTTAGTGCTAACCACAATTAAAGTACATTGCTCACCAAAATGGATACTGGCTCACCAAATACAACTTTTGGTGAGAATTTATACTTTTTTGGTGAAAATTTATCGTTTTTTTAGGTGAGGTTAGGTTTGTAGTGTTAATTTTAATACAAGCCATATCAAAAAGCGTACGCGCGCGTCAGAGCGATTGTCATATACCAATTCTAAATGCTGTCAGAGTGACAGTGTTAGCAGTATACAACGCTATATCAAGACGTTATGACGCGCTAAGTACGCGTTCTGTTGGGCTTACCAAGAAATTCCTTACAATTTATCATACAACACTTATTTCCAGAACTCAAGAAAGCAACACATAAAGTTAAACGTCTTTCACTCCATTCACAACATCGAGTCACGTCTAAATAGATGAAATGTCGAAGAAAGAAAATAGTTCATCAACAGCGTGACGTTAGTTATCAAATGGCTCTACCAAAGTAAAAAGCGTGGGCGCGTCAACTATTTGCTTTCTAGATATGTAGGCCGGAAATGAGTTGCCAATACCACCCTTCGATCTCTTTCGAGAATAAGGACATTGAAGCTTGACTGTCCTCGTCTATAATAAATATTGCGTGTTTCGACTATTTGTCCGAACAATGTTATTAGCTTGCCAGCTTTATAAGAAAAATAAACCAATTTCAGGTCATCTGTTTATTTAATAAAAATACTAGATTATCAGTACATAACATAATCTGTATTTATTTAGGTACGTTAAAGAAATGTACTTATTTACAATTTTGGCTGGTTTGCTTTGTACTCTCTCCAGAAATGATATTGTATTATCAATGTCTCGGGACATTCAATCGAATATCGGACAATACATTTTTATTGGGGCGGGAACTGACCCAGCGCTCATGCATACTTTAAATGTGACGGTCGGGTCACCCGCGACCTTTTTGGTAGATCCAAATATATTTTCACTCTATGTCTTCTTGAGGCGATTGAATATAGGATTTAATGAATATATCTATTTTCGAAATTCGAATTGAAATTTATTTATTATACGGTAGGCATAAGATTGCGTACAGTTTCTAATTTTGTTTTCATTTTTGTTGACAAAATTTGATAAGGACAGCATCTCCGCAGCACATACATACAACTTTTGCATTGACTAAACTGTTCAGTTTTTGATTGAGAAATGAAGAAACCCAAAATTCTGCAGTGGCGATAAAAAAATTGCATGAACATTGAATGGCCGATGGGACCAAAGAGTTCGAGAAGACCTCCATCTTGCACAACTTGTCAATAACTGAAGGCCCATAAGTCGCCTACATAATATGACAGATGGTCTAATCATGTTTACAGGAAATTGATGAATACGGACAGCATAGAACCGATTGTTTCTGGCTTAAACAGTGACAGTTGTTTTGAGCCAGCAATTAGCTGGCCTCTGGCCGCTTTGTTATTCGACTTCGAATGCTTATCCTCGCTTTTATGTAAATAGAATACTTCTAATTTTCAATTCACCGGCTAGACACCATGCTTTCAAATTTACTGGATTAGGAACTTGGCACTTCTCAGGGAAATTCGTTCCTACCGTTTATATTCACAACGAGCAAAATATTTTGAAGGATCAACAAAACTTGTGGCTCTGGTATATTGTACTTAAAAGGTATTGGTGCAGCGTGTGTATTTGAAATAGAAAACATTATAAAACATCCCGATGTAAGAGCCGGCATTTCTTGGAAAGCTAAGATCGAATCAAAGGAAATGTGAAATATGAGAAATCTTTGTTGAGCTTCAACCTTCTAGTCTAGACAGGCTTTAGCCTGTAATATGGCGTCTGCAGAGGTAATAGGTGCTAGACGTATCAATATTGCTGCCAGATATGAAGTTGTTAGGAAATTTTGTTTGGGGTGTTAGAGATTTTAGATAGCGCCCATATAAATCTTTTAGTGAGGCGTTATTTTTGGCTGGAAATGTTCAAGCAATGTAGTTTTGTTATATTTCTTATTCATCTACAATTGAGAGTCAAGGGTACTTGGACTACGCGTTGCACAATTTTACATTATCTTTTAAATTTGTATAACGAGATTAGTAAATGTGGTGCTGTGAGTCGCCTGCTGCAAACCTCTGGACGGCACGACGTACCAGCGTATCAATCCTTCGCGAACTCCCAATATCGACCAGATTATCAACAATCTGTCTACAGAAAGTTCTCGAATACTTCGCTCACATTGCCAGAAGGAACGCAGATAAACTCATTGTCACTGGCAAAATAGAAAAGACCGCGGGGTCGTAGCCCGATGCGTTGGACAGACCAGGTTCGCGACACTCGAAACTTTGCACCATGCTCTGCACACTGCTGAGGATAGCTTCTGACGTGTTTTGTTTACGACTGCTGTCTATCGACAACAGGCTGGATTACCAGAGAATATGTATGGAGGATAATCGAGTTGAATAATGTTCGATCACCCATCTGAGACCGACCGCGCACTTGTCTTAAATGATCGTTACGACGAACCTCCTCAATCGCCTCCTTGTACTCTGCAACAGTCAACATACAGATTTTTTGATATCGAATTTCATTTCACAGAAAACTACTGCAGTATTTTCCTTGATCAATCGAATAGCTCATGAATGAAAATCGTTGAAGTTAGTGATGGGTTCCCTAAGTTCCGTTACAATATTTTTAATTTTTGATGTCATTTACAGACAGCTGTAGTAATTGTTCTTTTACAAATGTTTTAAAAGTCTACCAAAGGGTAGAACCTCTTAACGAGTGCTCTTTACAAACTTGTAGGTATTAATAAGGTTTTTTGAGGCATGCAACCGTAAATTAAAAATATCTACACAATCTACATTTGTAAACAAACATATCTTAATATACTTCACATTTCGACACTGCTGGCAATCTGTCACTATTGGAGACACTGCATGCCCATACTGCCAAATGTGGCTTTATAGGTAACTAAATATTACTTAAAGGTCTGCTCATCCCCTTTTAGGATTACGAGCGTGATTATGACATAATCACTCTCGAAATATACATACACACATTGTGTGTATGTATATTTCGAGAGTCTTATAACAAAAACAAAGTGTTAGTTGTGACTAAATTTAATCAAAGGAAATTCGGAGGCGTACGTACTTCTCGGTGTCTAGACAATCTAGACAGGAACAGGGCCGTATCCCACTCAAGATAGGTGGTAGACATCTCAATATTGTCACTGATAAAGCTCCATAGACGTCTAGACCGCTCGCAGTCGACTCCTCCAACAATTCCATATATTCGTGCCGGCATTTCGTTCAATATTACACTTTTAAACCAGCTTATTCGACTTTATAAGAATATAATTTTAAAAGTTCTCTTTAATTTTAATTTCATAAACTGTACTCACCATAATAATATAAAGATAAATAAAAGGAAATTCAATTATTTACTCAGTAGTCTAGGAAAGAAAAATATTGTTGGAGTCACCGGGATTACTCATTATAAACATGTTCATTGGCACCACAGAAATAATAATATTGGCACGATCATCAATTACACTTCCTTCTTTATCTGGAATAGGACCTTATGAAAGTGAGGTTCTTTAAATGAAATTAACAGTGATGCCCGTTTCTTTTGCAAATAGGTATAGTATGCAGTATTGTAGTTTTCTGTTGTATTATTTCTTGAGATATTTGAAACTGGAACATAACTTTTATGTAAACATTTTCAAACATTTTAAAATGTATCATATAAAAATATTAATATAAATATCGCTTGGATTTTGATCTTTGGAAACTTGAAGGAAGAAAGAAAATCACACTAATGCCTTTGTAGCGAATCTCTTTGTGAACCATACTTTTAAGTTAAAAATATCAAAATTATTTGTGTTCTGTCAGTGTGTTTATAGATTGCAAGTTAATGTTTTCTACCATTATTCAAATATTAATTCCTTTTAAACAGTTTTACAGTCCAGCCGTAGTTTCTATATAGCAGGTACTAACTTCCCAATTGATTGCTCACTTCGATTTTACCAGTCAACTTTTAGAGAAAATACTCTATTATCAACATCATCATTTCAGCCGAGAGATGCCCACCTCTACTGGAGCTTACCAACGCTGATTCTCCTGGTACGCCGCACCACTCAAGGATCGCCTAACGACCATCAGTCCTCCTCGAAATGTACCTAGCCCTGCCTACTGCTACTTCAAGTTTGCAATTCTTAGTTCTCTAGAGACACTCCGAACATCACCATTGCCCCTTGAGTGACCTTGAGTCCCGTTGTAAGAGGCCACGATTCCGTAGGTACATCTGTTCTATAGGCCACGTTTCTGTTAAGTATCACACACGTGTTATTATAATGTTAAACCACATTCGGAGAATACTATTTTTTTTTAATAATATTATTTTGTGAAATATTCGTTAACATTTGACAGGAAAATTCGAAGTGAGCGTCGAAGTGACAGGATGGCACTTCTCATTTATTCGACTTTCGTCCGCTTCAGCTCTCTTGACTTAGCTTTGAATTATCAAACATCATCTCAATCGTTACCAATTATTTATCGGAGTGCAGTTCTGAGATTTCATCAGGGACCTGTCCATTGTTAGTTTTGAATGGGGCTCGTTAAGGCCTGAAATGGGCTTCGGTTTCTCGCCATATCCCTTTTGTTGGCAAACGAGTCCTTGATCGATTTCACAACAATAGGCCAATTTCAATGCTAGTTCAGTAGGCCTATTTTCGAGTTCCTCGCCTAAACATTTCGACGGAACCAGACGTTTTACGGGATCACAATGGAAAATTGACGCAAGTTTGCCTTTCGAACTGATCGCGGCTATTACAAAAGTTGGTTAAGTATACTCAATTGTAATTTTATTCAATTAATCCTATTGCTTGACGATCCTTTCAAAAACTCTTCTTTTATTATCAGCATTTATATAAAATTATTACTTTTTATATATTTTTTATACTAGTCCTTACTAATATTATAAATGCGAAAGTAACTCTGTCTGTCTGTCTTTCTGTCTGTCTGTCTGTCTGTCTGTCTGTCTGTCTGTCTGTCTGTTAAGCTTTCACGTCTAAACCACTGAACCGATTTTGATGAAAATTAGTACAAATATAGATTAGATCTCGGAAAAGGACATAGGCTACTTTTTATCGCGAAAAAAAGGTTGTATGGGTTGAAAAAGGGGATGAAAGTTTGTATGGAAGTTCGTCATTTTTGAAGATAGAACCATGAAACTTTGAATTTAGGCACTTAATAAGACAAAAAGAAATATTTGTTCTAAGATTTTTTAAATTTTGACCTGTATGGGGGTGAAATAGTGGATGAAAGTTTGTATGGGACTTCGTCATTGTTAAAGATAAAACCATGATACTTTGAAATTAGGGACTTAATAAGAAAGAAAGAAATATTAGTTCTAGGATTTTTGAAATTTAGACCCGTGTGGGGATGAAAACGGGGATGAAAATTTGTATGGAAGTTCGTCATGGTTAAAAACTATGAAACTTTGAATTTAGACACTTGATAAGAAATAAAGATCCAATCCAAGATGACGGTTGTGACTTTTTAATATAATATCGATATGGGTATCACTTTTGTGGTTTTCGGAGGTCCCGATTAGATCCAAGATGGCGGACGCGACTTTTTGACAAAATGTCAATATGGGTATCGTTTTCGTGGTTTTTGGGGGTCCGGATTACGAATAAAGCATCTATAACGAGATCCAATATGGCGGACGTGACTTTTTGAGATGATGTCAATACGGGTATCATTTTCGTGGTTTTCGGAGGTCCCGATTCCTAATACACCATGCATTTTGAGATCCAAGATGGCGGACGCGAATTTTTAACATAATGTCAATATGGGTATCGTTTTCGTGGTTTTTGGGGGTCCGGATTACGAATAAAACATCTATTTCGAGATCCAAGATGGCGGACGCGACTTTTTGACAAAATGTCAATATGGGTGTCATTTTCGTGGTTTTCGGGGGTCCCGATTCCGAATACGACATCTATTTCGAGATCCAAGATGGCGGTTGAGACTATTTAATGTAAAATCGATATGGGTATTATTTTCGAGATTTTTGGGGGTTCTGACTCCGAATAAAACATCGATTTTGAGATCCAAGATGGCGGACGCGAATTTTTAACATAATGTCAATATGGGTATCGTTTTCGTGGTTTTTGGGGGTCCGGATTACGAATAAAACATCTATTTCGAGATCCAAGATGGCGGACGCGACTTTTTGACAAAATGTCAATATGGGTGTCATTTTCGTGGTTTTCGGGGGTCCCGATTCCGAATACGACATCTATTTCGAGATCCAAGATGGCGGTTGCGACTATTTAATGTAAAATCGATATGGGTATCATTTTCGAAAGTTTTGGGGGTTCTGACTCCGAATAAAACATCGATTTTGAGATCCAAGATGGCGGACGTGCCTTTTTAACTTAATAGGAATATGGGTATCATTTTCGAGGTTTTTGGGGGTCCTGATTCCAAATACATCATTTACGTCGAGATCCAAGATGGCAGATGGGATTTTTTTATCATCTACGTCGAGGTCCAAGATGGCAGATGGGACTTGGGATTTGGGTATCAATTTCGTAGTTTTCGGGGGTCGCGATTCCAAATACGTCATCAATTTCTAGATCCAAGATGGTGGACGCTACTTAACTTATTATTAATATGGATATCATTTTCGTGGTTTACAGGGTTCCATTTTGATATCCAAGATGGCGGACGCGAATTTTAAACTTGATATGGGTATCAGTTTTGTAGTTTTCGGAGGTCTCAAAATGGATGCTGTATTCGGAGTCAGGATTCAGAATACAGCATCCATTTTGAGATCCAAGATGGTGGACGTGACTTTTTAGCTTAATCGCTTTCACGCTTAACACCTGAACCGAATTTATTGAAATTTGGTACAAAAATAGACGAAACCTCGAAATGGAATAAAAGCTACTTGCCTTTTTTGTGATAAAGGGAATGAAGGGGTTGAAATATGAGATGAAAATTTTTATGCGATTCCTCATTACCGAAGATAAGACCATGAAACGCAAATATTGTTCTAGCGTTTTTGAAATATTGACCCATGTGGGGATGAAAGGTTGCGAGTAAGTAGCAAAGGATGGAGAAACATAAAATGGTAGATTGTAAAAATGCCATTTACTGTAGTGCACTGCAGTTTGTATGTGTGTTTTTTGCATAATAAGTACCTACACAAAAAATGCTGCCTAAAGTAATTATTCCACGCGGACGAAGTCGCGGGCAAAAGCTAGTTTAATAATATGTAATGACATATAATTAAATCATTAAAATGTATTGGCTCATTAGTACGTCTTGACTAATGAGTCAAGACGTAGATTCTAAGCATTCCATGGCTTCACCGTACGACTGGCGGTTCCATAGTGTCACAAAGAGAGGAAACAGGAGTAGGACTTTTCACCCAAGGGTAGGCTTAAGGTGCTCTCTGATGCATCACCTTCACTTCTCTTTCAGCTTGGCTTGGTAAGATTCCGCGAGAGCCGCTGAAGTACAGCCTGGTTTCTACTAAGAAACAATTGACGCTCAACATGTTGTGCAACATGTCGCGCTTTAAATGTTGCACCGGTAGTGAATAAGAGGTGGTTATACAAATTACCAACATTAATATACTTTTTATTTATTGTAATTACTCCGTGAATATTTCTAATCCCATCAAAAACATTTTAATGTAAAATATTGCCACGACCAGAACATAATTATGGCCAAATCAATCAATCTAATCCGCTTGTCCGCGATGAACTCGGAAACTAACAATGCGATTGTAACTTATTTTTATTAAATGTGTGTTTTGTTCCAAATTGAGAGATTCCAAGTTTTAGATGTGTTTTATTGTTTTTTTTACTAATACTAGCATACATACCAAACTTTTGGTTTCTAGGACTTCAGGAAGTACCCTAAGAATTTTAATCAGTTTAAATCAGTCAGTCAATGACAAGATCGGTTTTTTAGAATATTTTTTTTTTACAATAACAAGCTTTGAATAACAAAACACTTCCACTCGTACAAAACAGAATCAATTGAAAAACTTGATTGCTCCGATGTCTACATAGTTAAGTAATTCATTGATTTATTACAAAACGAAGGCGTATAAGGCACATTACGCATCAAATAAAATTATAGCACCATGAAATATGCGGTCATCTATTAAGTAGAAATTGAACGACAATTATCCGAGTAAACCGCCACTCATGGCAGATGGGGTGCAATTAGAATGGTCTAGTTAGCATGACAAACGACCTGCTGGATCCCACGGTTTATTATTTATGTCGTACGCGTATTAATTGCCTTATTTATTGCTTGGTAGAAGCTGTAAGTTTATAAACCAGGTACGAAGTCATGTTGCTACATTCCAATTTGTTGTTTATTTATTAATATTAATGTTGACTTTGTTCGGACGGTAACTAGAACCATAGATACACTAGTACAAAATTTTCGTGTCAAGTAACACACAGGTACAATTTATTTAACAGTTATTGATGTTTAGATTTATTAAAAACACGTATAATTTATTAGGCGTGTTATTTGTTAACTGTGTCTACAGCGTAAGGTGTCATTCATAATTCATTTGGGATATATTAGGTAATATTAAAGTTGTTGTGAGTGTGGAAATATTTTAATTTAGTATGTTAATTGTGTTGTAGTGTGTTAAATAGTCACAACTAGCTTACAAACCATACTGATGAGCTAAAGTATAAAAAATAATGGATATCATATCTGGTAACGTAGATGAAAGTTAACCGCAACATCGATGCTCGATGACAAGCAATAATAAGGAGTGATGTTTGCAAACGAATTTGAAGATCTTATAATAATGTCATTTATTAAGCTTTGTCAGTCATTAATGAAAAACGTCACATAATTACGTTTAATCTTAGCAAGCGCTATTCAGAATCAGCCCCATTATCTACTTTTTGTCTAAGGGTCAAAAAAACAATTTCCTTTTAAAATGTTAACAAGAACATTTTTACGAGGCCAAAGCGAGTAGTAATCAAAATGACACGTCAGCAGTTTTGACCCTCGTAGAAAAATATTGGAATTCCTCAAGATTCTTTCGGCTCCGTAGGTATTTTAATTTGAACTCTGGCTTTGGCACTAACGATTCGCAAATTTGGCGCGCCGATAGAAGATATATGAGTCACTATCTTGGGGAAATGGAATTCGTTTCCTACAAATCTCCTTTGAGCTTTAAGAGCGGGCGTTTAGTAAAAAAATGCGATTTCATTAAGACGATAAGGCTGCTTTGATGTTAGAATACGCGATAATTTATGTTTATTAGACTAAATGGAATCACAGGAATTTATTCTTTTTAGTTTGCGTAGTTAAAGTGTATGTGAAAGATCCACTAATAACATTGACCATTGTTGCTAGTTTAAGAAAAAAATTACCTTTAAAAAAACTTATTCCAAGAAAAATCTATACTATAATATTAAATTGATTAAATATTAAGTATTTTTAAGCTATTCGTAAGTTTAAAATCCAATTTAGATTAGATGTTGTAATATATTTTTGTTTCCATACATACATAATTATAATCACGCACATAATTCTAAACGGGGTTGAGTAGTGCTTTAAGTAAAATTTGGTTACACATAAAGCTACATCTGGCAGTATGGGTCATGTAGTGCCTTAAAATTGTGATAAGTTGCCAGCAAGTTGCCTGCAAAAAAGGGGATCATATCCAATCTGGAACTAACTCGCATATCTCAGCAGTCTTGAAAACATTTATCAATGTACTAAGTACCTACTTACTTATAACTGTCAATTTTCTTCAAAATGAGTATGTTTTCTATTTAAAAAGAAAATCAATTCCCGATGATTGCTTGTTGAAATAAAATTAAGCGTCTTAAATGCCTTAATTACGGCTTTAAAAAGTACCTTAAATGCTGCCAAGCCTTTATTAGTCGAGTATTCTGAATATGCAGTCAAATATCCAATTAACCATAAATTGCGTTGATGGACTGCATTACTGCTCTTTTTGCTGCTCACTGTGCCACTTTTATACTAAGAAAAAGGGCAGAGGAAAGCAATTGAGAAGGCCCTGCCTTTTAAGGCTGCTCTTCTCGTAATTGGGTAAGGGTGTCGAAGTTAATTGAATAATTTCCACATTAAGTTACGCACCGTGTGTGTCGGTGTATTGAGGCAGAAAGTCAGTTTCAATCGAATTTGCATTTTATTGGGACCAGCTATGACACAAAATGTAAAACTCTCGAGCCTATAATGTAAGGAAATCTACTAATATCATTGATATGTATGTACTTAACAAAAGGATTTTTATGAATAAGGTGTCAATCGATTCAGTATTATGGCCCGGGTAACATTATGCTACATTTTAACCGATTTTAACAAGAGGAGGAGACGATTTTACCTTGTAAAACCCGATCTTTCCAATAGCGGGTCACGTCTGCTTGCTCTGTAAACCACTTTGATTAATATCTATAATCACGTGACCAGGCAATTAGATGAGACAACGTCAGGTGAATTTAACCCTAAGGAGCTCCACACATCTAACGCGGTGCGGCGTGAGGAAAGACCGCGGCTGGCGAATTTAGTATGCGTATATGTGTAGCACCACACACCGAACGCAGTGCGGTGCGGTTGCCAGGCGTGGCGTGGCTAAGCTTGGGGTGATAGGTTTTAGCGTTAGATTTTAACACCAAACCTCACTAGCAATTCAATATCATGTGCTGTAAACAATTTTTGAGGCCTGTTTGAATGAACACGTGTCTATAAGTCAAGTTAGCGTAGTGTTATTAATAATAATAATATAGTATACTTCCACACTCTCACCAATTATCTAGCCCAAAGCAACTATCATTTGATTAAGAACTTGTGTTATGGATACTAGATTACGGTTTTTTTAATATACATAAGTAATAATTACAGATATTTTTATTATTAAACTTAAATAAATATATAAACAACTATGACTCGCAATAAAATATTCGTGTTCGTCACACAAATATTTGCCGCTACCAGGATTCGAACTTGGACCGCTTGATGTTTAATCAACTATACTGACTACTCCACCACGACGGCGTCGAAAGTAGTTAGGAATTTCTTTATGCAAATTAGAAATCCCTCTGCGCCGTAACTACTCTTTGTTGTTCTCTCAAAAAGTGTAATCTGAGTAGCCCTCAGTGGTAAATACGATGGTACATTACGCTAATATTAATATTTGGGTACTGATCAAATATTTACTACACTGCTTCTTGACTTACACCGTCTAATGTATTTATATTCTAAAGTAGCTAATACACATCTGACGTTGCTCAACAAGGTATATAAATATTGCTTAGCAGTGTTAAAGTAGGTGCGCTATAATTTTACTTTACTAAGCTTTTGAGCAACTATCTCTAGTCATGTTTTGTCCAAAAATGACGAAAAAAAATATAGACAGGTTAACACGAACATTATTGTATATTTTTTTTATTTTTATAAAAATTTCAAGCAAATGACTCCATTCCATCTGATGGTAAGCAGAAGTGGAGTCCAAATGGGAAGATAGCTGATGCGAGAGATACACTGCCGCACTAGCCACCCTTGCCTTGCCGACCTGCAAGGTGCTTCTTCACGCCTCTTTTGAATGACCCAGGACTGTAGGAAGGAGGGACACGTGTGCTGGCAGTGTATTCCATTTCTGTTACTGTTACAAAGAAAAGAGTTGCCAAATTTCTTAGTTCGCGTTTTAATGTGGCGCAAGTAGTCCTATATCTATGTACTGTTATTTATTTAGATACTTCGCGAAAATAAAGTGACGAATAATAAGACAAACCTGTTATTAGAAAGAGATAAATATATCTCATGAGTTAGGTATTGATTGCTGCCTAACGCTCATTGGCGCGAGCGCGCATTAATACCGATAACCTTAGATTAGATACCTGCCGATAACAGAGGATGTTCGCGTGATTTTTGCCAACAACAGTCAAATTGAATAAATAATTTGTACACCAACTAAAAACACAAAGAAAGAAGGAAGGCATTTTTCGAGCGATAACTTAAAGCGTTGCAATGAAGTGAAGTCGACCAACCGAGACTAGAGTTCCCGACTGAATGCAAATCAGGCAATTGCCTGGCTTTTTCGTTGCCATTCTCGGGCGGATGCAACGTATCTATACTTTTTAAACATCTTAGATATCTAAGAATGTTTTGGCAAGTTTTAATTGTTTGATTAATTTATTACAAGCGGTTCACACTTAAAATTAATAGTTTTTTATGTTTTTTGGTTGGCAGACAAGTACCTATAGGGCCTGCCTGGGGTGGTATACCACCTGCATACAATTGCATACAGTTACCGTAGTCTACAGACACTCGCAACACTGACGTTAAAATTACGCTGCCGAGTGTTTGGCGGGAAACCATGGCGTCTGGATATCGATCTTTGTTTCAATAATTCAAAATTGCTTGAGTGGATTTTGTGCAGTGAAAGATGTTGTTTTGTTGCATAGTCAAAGTCAAAGTCAAAATTACTTTATTCATTTAGGTACAATTTGTACACTTATGAAATTCAATTTTGATGCCATCGGTTCGAGAGTCTACCTATAGGAGGCCTTGTTCTGAGAAGAACCGGCAAGAAACTCAACAAGTTTTATCCTCCCTTTACAGTTTTTATAGTATTGATTTGGAAAGAGTCATAATTCACATTGTCAAGTCTTTAATAATAAGCATCCGTGTTGACGATCAGTTATGAGAAATCATTGAAATAAAGGTTTTGTGGTGTGGTGTGGTGGTGTTTGTGGTGACGACATTGAGAATTTTATAGTGGGATTTCCACCTCATCAGTCACCATCATAATGTCTGTACCATTCATTTCTCGTCAAGTACTCCCTAGATGCATTAAAATGTGTGGCACCCACATTTATTGCATAAATCAAGAAAGAAGATATGAAACTGAAGACTTGGCTGTATGGACTTGATCCCTTTGCCGTCCCGTAACAGGGAAAATTTAAGAAAAAAAATGCACGCTGCCAACCCTAGTCACCTTTCTTACCCGTGGAGTTGGCAACCTTACTCACCAACAGATCACAATAGCACAAAAATGTAGTGTTATTTGACTGTGGTCTGCTGTAAGGTGGAGGTACTACCCCGTTCGCGTTCCAAAGTCAAGCGGTTAGTCCGCAATCGCCCATTCTCGACTATTATACCTGTTTGGTTCATTACCGAGTATAAACCTACGATGACGCGGGCGACCGTCACTTATTGCTGACACCGCAGCAAGCCGGCAACGGCGACTCGAATGCGACACCGTAGTGCATCGACAGTATACCTTTGACCGTATGCCGCGGCAGATGCACTCATACATAGACATTTAACATTAACATTAACATTTTGGACAATACACTTTTATATTACAAGTTCACAATTCTTTACATTCACCGAGTTCAGGCCCCAACAATACCTATCATTGTTATGAATAAATCTTAATATTTACAAAGAAAAATCCTGACTGAGTGACTGATCAACACCCAGCCCATACCCTTGGACCTAGATAGCTGAAATTTTGCATAGGGGTTCCTTATATGAAGTAGACCGGAATTTTCGAAATTCAACCCCTAAGGGGTAAAATAGAAGATTATAATGTGTATGGGGAAACAAGATTAGTGAGACTATTTTATTCCAAACTTCACATGACACGTTTTCACGTCATTATTAAAGCTAAAACGATGAACTTTGAATTTAGGTATTTGATAAGCAATAAATAAAATAAACATGGTGTATGATTAGTGAAAAATTAAGTACCCGAAAAATGAAAAGCTGCCCAAAATATCTATTTCACATGGACGAAGTTGCTGGCAAAAGCTAGTTCGTTGAAATCGGATATATAAGAATACAAATAACGTTACACAACTCACCGACAGGGTAAAATAAATTAGGTAGGTCCTTACAACTTTGTTCATTGGTGTCTAGTCCGATAATATATTGCGATACCTGAACTGCTCAGATATTTTTTACTGGCTGATAGAATGTGATCAAAATTTTTTCAACCTGAATTTCCTCCGTCCGTGGGTTGGCAAGGGCCTTTCTTTTAAGCTAAGAGATAGCAGTTGTTATAAAAAGTCACTTCAGAGAACAGAAATAACAAATTGCAAAACTCCGAAGAAGAAGACATACAAGCAAGAAAATCGGGAGTGGTCCCGACTCAAAAGTTGATATAAATCTTATATTATGATGTCATACATGCATGTTCAATTTTGGTCACCCATCCAAGTACCGACCACGCACTTGGTTGCTTAACTTTCATGATCGACGACTCAAAAGTTGATAGAAACCTTATATTTTGATGTCATACATGCATGTTAAATTTTGTTCCAATAAGTTAAAGCATACTCGAGTTATCTTGCTAACGCACAGACACACAGACACAAACACAGACATACTTAAAAAAAAATGTTTTTGGACTCAGAGTGGTCCAAAATCATGGGTCCAAAACGTGTAAATCCGTCAAAATCTCGAGGTCAAATTTTTTGACAATTACAATACTTTCTCTATACTGCGTATACGAGAAAGTAAAAATTAAGATCCAACAATTACATATAAACATTAAAAAGTGTAATGCTAAAACAACCCTTATTGCTTTAGAAAAAAAGACTGAAGCTCTAGTACCTAGTACAGCACTTTAAGGTAAATTTACTATTCAGTCACTATGGTTTCCCTCATAAATCACTTAGCTTGAGCACACGGTAAAACATTTGAAGACAGAGAGTTATACAAATCCAAACGTTTATCCTCGTATTTTACTGCATAGTATTTAATGAAAGGAAGCATGAAAAATGGGGAAGCATGTGCGTTCTCAATGAGCTCTTTCATTCGGAATTGAATTAATTTTCTTAATTCAAAGAGGATAAGGTAAAAAATTCTAAACAGCTAGATTCAATAAGTTTTTCCTGGAAAAGATTCAATTATTCTTTTTTATTTAGAATGAGAATATGTATTGTAACTTACAATACATATTCTCATTCTAGGGTTGCCAGGTCTATTCCAAAAAAATACCGAACAGTGAGCAAAAAAAAGCTCCTTACTTGCCGTATTGCTGATCCTTTGACTTGCGCCTATCCTAGGGTTTATGGTTTCGTTTATGGTATCGTTTATAAGGGTTTTGTCATACCGAACACCAAACACAGTGCCGAACACCTGGCAACCCTGATTGTAAGAGAGGACAGGGTTGAACGTGATATATTTAAGAACATTAATTGTTAATTTTCTACATTTCTTTAAAATTATTTTTAGGTTTTAGGAGCACCGCACATCGCACGCGGTGCGGCGTTGCGACCGCGGCGAATTTTGTATGCGTGTATATTATGAAGCACCGCACATCGGACGCGGCGCGTTGCGGTTGCCAGGCGCAGCACAGGGCAGTTACCACCCGCGCCGCGCCGTTGCATCGGTAGTACTAACGTCAACACAAAGTGTCAGCAAGTATTGCCGATAAACCGCGCTGCACCGCGTTACTGCAGAGTCGCTGCGTGCCTTGTGCGGTGCTCCAAGGATTCGTTAGCTTTCATTTATATGTTTGTATACATACTTGAAATTTTAGCTTAGAGAAACAGTCTGATATAGGTGGTACATTAATTAAGTACCTACATAATATTATCTGTACCTATGATTGGTGGGTTCAGGGTTATTTTTTATAACCAAGCGGGACCGACGACCATTTCATGATTTTTTCTAGCAAACGTCCATGTATTGTTTTAAGCTAACGTGGTCACTATCGTTTGAATGAAAGAAAACGGGATTTAAACCTTTGATTTTTGGTTAATCCGTTATTTCGGCGCAGTTACATGCACTATGATCACGGATGAACTGATCCGTGATCATGGCGCATGTAACTGCGCCGAAATATCGGATTAACCAAAAATTAAAGGTATGTGGTTTAAATCCCGTTTTCTTTCATTCAAACGTCCATGTGACTATATAATATCTTTCAGTTACTCAATTGTTTATTCAATCAATTACAGACATTTTCTCGGCCAATGTTAGACGATCAAATAAATTTCGACAAGAAGTGGTAAACCCTTTTTTCTTAGTCTCTTCCCCCATACTCTTAAAAGCAGTGGCGGATTTACAAATTTGCTGTCGATAGGCTAATAAATTTTTGCCGCCCCTACTTACTTCTGAAATTCGATTCCCTAGTTCCAGAGCATATGCCTAGTTCACAATGATATTTATTTCATTACATTTGCAACTTTATTGTGCTCTATTTTCCTCAATACATCAGCTCTTTTTCATTTATTAAAAAAATATTTTTTTTGGGGCTCGTTTTCTCTGTGTACGTACCTAAATATACGACGGCGCTATGACATTATTAGGTTCAATTGTAATTGAATTTGTTATTTTCATTGGAAATAGTCCACGTGGGATTGCGAGTGACGTCAGCGTCGCACGAGCTATCGTACCATGCGACGTAATAGTGGTGGGGCGTGCCTTTGTTGCAGCGGTGCGCGCTCGACAGAGCTCAGTCTAGTTCGAGGCGTCCCTGATTGCGGACGTTTGTATGGTTGTATTAGGAATGCTTGTGGAAGCTATGTTCGATGGTTGTGTGATAATAGTTAGAGAGAAGTGAAGGCGAGTGCCCTAGGTAAACCTACACACTGGGTCACAAGTCCCAGGCACTACTCTGGTTTTCCTCTTTGTAATAAATGGTCTCGGCATTGGTATGTGAGATCGTGATTCGAGCTTAAAAAAATTGGCCAAATTTGCCGCCCCCTAAAGTCTGCCGCCCTAGGCTCCAGTCTACTCAGCCTACTAGTAATTCCGCCACTGCTTAAAACACAAATGATCAGTCTGGTTACGGCGTTTCCAGAGCGCAGTGTCGTGCTAAAACAGAGTCCACTTCACAATTTACCTCATTATTACCTTCAACAATGACGCACGTTGCAAATAGCCGATCCCTTTGTTGTCTAATGGCATCGAATCTGCACTGAAGAAAAGGTAATTAAAACGCTTTCATACGGTCACAGTGAAAGCTATAGTAGAAACTATTTTATATTTCGTGATATTTATCTCACTTACAAATACTTTTAAAAATGATCCTATTGCAAAAATTTTAAACTAAAAGTTGACAAATAAAAAAATAAAATAGGTAAATCCCGTCATGAATTTAGCTAAGAACCATCTCGATCACGTCAGTTTTCTAACAAATAAACCGCATTAAAAGCCGGGCAGATATGATCATTTGCCAGATTCGATTTGTGACATGGGACGGCCCGTATCATAACGGCGTATCATCACCCGTCCACATATGCGATCACGATACGCGTCGGTGATACTGGATACGCTGATCGGATCGGGCAAATGATACATATCTGGACCCGGCTTAAATAGACCCATTCGTTTAGGAGTTATGATGTCACACCACAGACAGACCTGTCAAACTTATAAAACCCCTCTTTTGCGTCGAGGGTTAAAGTCCCCTTATGTAATCCCCATGGTACTTTGATATACTTTTTCATGTGTATCAGTAGGTTTATGCTTATTTTATGATATGCAACCCACATTGACATACTTTTAAATACAGGTATTCAAAATTAAAAAATAACCAATACAGTGCCACAAACAGTTGCCGGGTCTGATAAAGACCCGGCAGCAAAAATTAGGACCTCAAGAGAATTTACATAAGAATTTACTCATAGAGATTTTGACATTTCTTTGACACATTTGTTTACTACTAGCGACACCTAACATAAACTCTGGTAAAATATAAGCTTCTTGACCTCAGACCAATTCTTGACTCTGACAAAGAACATAAATGAAGATTATAACATCGGTCTAACGAACGAACTTAGACGAAGGATCCTACTCACCGCATTATAGTTATTTTTCTTAAAAACTAACATACTTATGGGAAAACGTGAAGACAATATAACTCATACAGATTTTACCCTGCCAGATAATTTGCAAAAAGCCACTGAAATAACAAATAGTTTGTTGCCAGAAAATTCAAAAAAGCATATAAAAATAGAAATTTGAGAAATAGCACTTGTTGTGGAAAACGTCATATTAGCCATTTTTTTATTTGAATGTAATTAAAACACTCTCGGATACTATTAAAGAACTTGCCAAGGCTCGCCAAACTCCCACCCGTGTTTTAATAACCCCTACTATGTGACAGTTACATAAACTGCTCTAATTTTCCACCATTAAAGAATACACTTTAAAAAATGTTTAGCTCGTATTCTAGAACATTTATGCCCAATTTGATGCACTGTATCTTCACTGCCTGTTAGTTAAGTATGCCACTGCGCTGAGAGCCATTGTCGTTCCCGAGAAATTATTTGAAATCGGATTCCTTCAGATAAATGAACATATTTCCGTTAAAACAAGACCAGGCTCACATTTAATTAGCTACCGAATTGAATTTCCCGCTTTGAAACGAGATCTATAAGAGTATTCGAAAACGTTTAAGTAAATAATCTGAATTTACGGCTTCAAAGACACGGGGGCGAAAGTTTTATCGTTTTAATTTTCAATTTCTCATTTTTTTACATCTCCGTTTTATGCTCGAAAGCGACGGAAATTAGATTAACGGTACAATTTTGCGTAAAAAGAGACAAAATGTTTGAGCCATTAGATAACGTTTTTGAAGCTATTTTTTAATAAGTTAATAATTCAGCTAATTGTCTGGCGTTATCGCGTTTTCCTTGATGAAAATTAATTATTTACTTACAAAGAACCATGTCTTACATTTATACTACACTAAACTGAGAGAGGAAGCTTTGCCTTCATCTCACTTGATACTTAGTTATAAAATATAGTCCTAGTATTTACAAATGCAAGTGTAATTTTATATTTAATAAAAAATTTAAAAGTTATTTGTAGCTAAGAAACAATATTAATTAAGAAATTAAATTCCTTAACTTTACCCGCCTAAAAGTACTGCAAATGTAAAGGTGTTGCGTAGATTCTTTGTCATGAAAATCACTACCATTTTGGGTAGGAAATGTACGGGTGATATTGTACATACCTTTATTTTGAAAAACGAAAAAAATATTTTAAGCTTTTCTCAATTTTAATTATTTGACATTGTTGGCAACATATAATATAAAAAAAATATTTTTTCTCAAATGCTGGCAACATTGTCTCCCTCTCCCCGTTCATTGTGAAGCTTGTACGTACCGAATTCTGTGTCGCGCATTAAGTTAATTAATAAAATAATAGTGCTAAAACGTGTATTTGCATCAATAAACGGTGCCTGTGATTCAATAAGTGTTTTACTGGAACAAATGGCCCCTACAAAACCTACAGTCCACTACGGTATCCCCACATTTTGGTCCTTCGAGCCGGATATGAACCAGCGACCTATGGATTACAAATAACTAGTAGAGATAATCACTCAACTACGGAAGCGATAAAGTCGACTTAATTTGCCGATTTCGCTATCAAAAATTGATCTCAAAAACAAAATGGACGTTGACGTACAAAGAACTTTAATCTTCCTCATTACTATGCAGATTGGTAGCATTAGTGGGGATTCAATTTCATAAAATTATAAGTTTATACGCGATGGTTAGGGATAATTGTATGCTTGTTGATTAAGGCGCGGCACGTGACGTTTCGTTTTAATCAAGCCGATGTGGCGTGAAAGATTGCTTGCAAAGTGTAAGTTATTATTAGAATGGTTTATTACGATATTGGACGTCGATAATTTTATTGCGAATATTTAATTTTTACGAACAATAGAAGTATAATTAATAATAATAAATAAAAATGCTTTATTTACCACACAAGTAACAGTACATGGCATGATATTATAGGACTTATATTAATGTGTGATCTGGAGCCTAAACTAGGGCGACCCTGTATTGTATATACGTTAGTTTACTGTACGATTATTATGGATTCTGTTTCTTTATAATTTAGATTTAGTAGCCAATTTTGTACAATTGATTTACATTCTTTTCGTGTTTTACTGTATACATATATTTAATTTATTATAAAGAAAGGGTGCACGGAAATACAAATGTCGCCTGAGGTGACAGTGTGGTGGTTTGGTATGTTGCAAACCTTATGTGATCGTCGTCTTAGGAGTATATGATTAAGATCATAGCTGAGCTCAGAATGCTTGCGGAGTATAGCATGAAGAACGTAAAGACGTCTAATAGACAGTACTTGACAATATTGATAAAGATTATCGGTAGGATATCTAAAGGGCTTCTCTAACATTACTTTTAGCACTGACCTTTGTGCGCGTTCCAATTATATAAATCTATTATTAATTTAGATAATAGTTGTACAGACTAATCCATCAACAACGAATCTACAACACGTAACAGAAATAATACAAACCCTGATAGTAGTTAGTTTGGAACCGGCTTCTGAATCGTTGCAATGAAAAAATATGATATCTACAAAAATAACTAAAATCATCATTTTCCTACCCTGCTCCCAATTTAATGGGGGTCGGTTCAGTATGCCTTGATATCGACAATACTGCTTAAGGATTAGGCAATAGATTTTTACAGCCGCGTGTCTGACACCAACCCTCCTTGGGAACGACTGCTATCTTTCTACAGTACCCGAGACTACCAGCTTAACGTGCCTTCTAAAGCACGGAAGAATATCGATTTAAAAAAAATTCGGTCACCCTTCCGAGTACCGACCGCGCACTTGGTTGCTTAACTTTGGTGATCGTTACGAAGAACGCACGTCCGCGGCGCCATCGACCTCTTCTAAAATAACCTTACCCTAAATAATTTAACAACTACAATTGAGTTTTATGTAATAGTCATAAAGTTTACACAATCAGTACGATATAAAGAAAAATCAACATAGACAGCAACCTATTTAAAAAAATACTGAAATCGATTAATTCGCATATTGGTAACAAATTTATATGCGAATGAATTAATCGATATGAATCGAATATTATCACACACCACTCACACATACAAACAGTCAGCACGCGTGTCATGCCCACGTGTCCCGAGTTCGGCACACACTCGGTAATATTCGGTACTGAGCGTGTACAGAAACAGTTCTGGATTTATAATCCAGTATTACCGTGGCCTAACTAACTACCTCGTGAAGCCGCGGCCACCTTACCTATTCACCGACAGAATCTATGAAAATGTTAGTCTAAAAGTTAGTTGTTAAATACACTGATCATAAATAAATAATCAGTAATTTGAATTATGTATTAAACTCACATAGGTCAACAACAATACTTTTCAGTGATCACCGTCCGCTTATTATGAGTACTTTGCATTGTGTGTCATAACAGAGACCGCACTTGTTCGACAACAGACTGAATCTTTATGTGTAATATTAAAAAATGTACGAAGAGGAGAGGAGGATAAAGGTCACAGCACACATATCAAATCGGAAAGGGATTGTAGCCGTATCGCCTTTCGCCTAGCCGTCAAACAGGCGTCAACCTTACACAACTAAGTAACGAAAGTGGATCAGCAACTCCGGCACGTCGCGACGTGCCGGGACGAGGCGAGACTTCATACAAAGATTTCATACAAAGAATACTAAACGGCTTGAGTTGAGATGATGCTAATCCGCTTCCAAGTTGATATGTGTGCTTTGACCTTAAGAGTATCTCCAGTCAAATCTTTTAAATCCGGGTCCAGATATGTATCATTTGCCAGATCCGATCAGTGTATCCGTATCGCATACGCGTATCATGATCGCATATGTGGACGGGTGATGATACGCGGATCACGATACGCGATCTTGATACGCCGTTATGATACGGCCCGTCCCATGTCATGTCGGTTTCATACGGTTGTCATACGGAGCAAATCGTGGCGTCCACAACTTGATACGGGGTTTGATACATACTCTGATCGGATCGGGCAAATGATCATATTATTATCTGGATCCGCCTTAAGAAGTCTCCCAGCGCCTTTTTTCCCTGAAGACAATTAGAATTAAGAATGTAGTTGAGCTTAAAACGGGCACAAAAGAATTTTTATTTCTCCTTTTTATTCATGCATTTCAAATACTGCTATAATGTAAATAGTTAAGCCACGGTAATATTATCTATCAGTATTCTATCTTCATACAAACGGTCGGAAAGCGCGTCATGCTACGCGCCTCGAGTTCGCGG
Source organism: Elophila nymphaeata (assembly GCA_955850985.1). Classification (NCBI taxonomy): domain Eukaryota; kingdom Metazoa; phylum Arthropoda; class Insecta; order Lepidoptera; family Crambidae; genus Elophila; species Elophila nymphaeata. Next base: position 8,808,498 of record OY039078.1, read on the forward strand.
GGCACCCGGTGGGCATCCAGTCGCGAATGCGCCGCAGCGACTACCGAACGGTGTGAATTGTTTTTTAAGCAGTTGCCGTGCATAAACGTGCGATTTGTATTGTGAATATTTGATTGAATTAGGTAGATACCTACATAATTCAAAATGGCAAAGAGCAATATTTTTTATGTACCTATCTACTAGTACGTAATTTGTTTTTAATATTTAGGTATTTCAATTTTTCCATCGGGCATAATCTGGAATAATATATATATAAGTGGATAGGGTGAAAAAAGACACAAACAAGTAACCTACCTACGCTCGCGTTAAAAACAAAACTACCTACATAATACGTAGGTAGGTAGTTTCCTAGACTAGGCTATCTACTTTCTTATGTACCAACATATAACTTAACTACATATATGATTAAATATGATGAAATATCATTATGAAATAATTTACGAGAGTAATAAATGGTAGGTATTGTAGTGATCGGATTTTTTTGGTGTATACTGGCAGGTTGTTAGGTAATTTGGAAAAGAGACGGATTGTTGACAGGAATTGATAGATGGAAAATTATAAAATAGGGATATTTGTGCGGAGTTTAAAAAAATAATATGTAATTTCTTGAAAATAAAAGTGTTTCAGTGACAATATAGTATGTACCTACGTCTCAGTCAAGGCTTAAATATTTTTGTCTCAAATCTATAATTTTTTTTATTAAATATTACCTAAAAAAACATGCATCTTTATCAACGGAATATCTAGTGCCATCTCTTCCTCGTTCCATTTATACGCTGACGATTTGCAAATCTATAGGCATTCGGGATTAACTGAGGTACCAGAATGTATTACTGCCTTGAACAGAGATTTATTAAGCATTAAATCATGGGCTAAATCTTTTGGCTTACTCGTCAACCCAGTAAAATCACAAGCCATGATTGTCGGTAGTAGTAGACTTCGAAATAAACTTGATGTCAATACCTTGCCTTCACTTATTTACGACGGAACTGTCATTACTTACTGTGACAAAATAAAAAACCTAGGCATCGTGATGGACTGTACAATGTCGTGGATACCTCAAATTAATGAGGTCAGTAGGCGTATGCATTTTTCTTATCACTCTCTCAAGCGACTTCAATACTTTCTCCCTTTCAAAACCAAAATAATGCTGGCGCAATCCCTCCTTCTTCCTTTTCTCGACTACGCTGATGTTTGTTATTTGGATGTGACTGAAGAATTACTTAATAAGCTCGAGCGTTTACAGAATCTAGCCATCCGATTTATTTATGGCCTGCGAAAGTACGACCATGTATCTGCATATCGCTCTGAACTAAAGTGGCTTTCGATTAGAGATCGGCGTAATGTGCACATCCTTTCCACCCTTTACAAAATCCTACATGACCCCAATGCCCCCTCCTACCTCCGTTCCCGATTCCAGTTGTTTGAACCTACCACTCGCTCAAGACGCCCATGTTTGACTAAAATGTTGGAGCTTCCTAAGGGCAACACCAACTTTTTCGTACACTCATTCTCCTTTCGCGCTGCACAACTGTGGAACAACATTCCTACCTTCATCCAAGATAGTCCGTCCATCGCCAGTTTTAAATATAGATTAAAGCAGCACTATTTGTCACAAGTTTCCAGATAGTCTTTGCAAGTTTATGTTTTTTCCAATGATAAATATGTATATAATATAAATTATATTTATTGTATTTATCATTATATATTGTATATATATATATAAATATTTATCTATTTATATAACTATTGCGTGTATGTATGTTATACATTATAGTATTTATATGTTATATACTAGGTAGATAGTTTTTTTTTTTTTACACTTTATTTGCATTTTTTAGTCACCTACACCACATTAAGTTTAAACTAGCATTCATAGGTTGACTGGAAGAGATCTCTTTTAGAGATAAGTCCGCCCTTGCAAACTATTTATTCTGTTTTTGTGCATTTAATGTATTTTTAATTGCAATAAAGAGTATATATATGTATTTTATTGAACACTTCCTATTTCATTCACAACATATTTTTTTTAATAAGTAAAATAAAATATTTACAATCATAGAACAAGAAATGTAGAAATTAAATATAAAGTAAATAGTAGGTATATAATGTGTGTATGTTAGTTTTAGTTAACGTTTCTTTTCTTTATGTAGGTATGTGTTGTTATAGTTTATTAATAATTAGGTAATATCGTGCTCTGTGAAGGCCAATAAATTTATTTAATTTTTCTCAAATTAAAATACTGTAGGCGGGCAGCCCTTCCGCGTGTTTACGCCCCGCTCGGCCGTAGCCAGTTATTTCAAGGACAGGGCCGAGTCAAAATACTGCATAGATAATATTACCGTGGTTAAGCGTCGAGCCTCCTTGACTTAAGACAGAGTTGCATTGTGTCCAAATTTCTGAGTAAAGTTATAATAATGCATCGATTGCAATACTAAGCATTGTCAGAGAAAATTTGCCGAAATAAGATTTCACACTTAAGATAGTGTTGTAGCTTGTTGGCACGAACCAGTGATTAAGCAGACTACGAATATATCTATATCAGAACTTATGAGTCATCATTTATTAATATTCTGTTTGCAATAAACAGCAGTCGCATAAATCAAATTAATTAAAGTACAATTATAAATAACTAGTGGTCGCCCGCGGCTCCGCTCGCGTTAATGTCGGTTATGTATAGCCTATAGCATTTGTCGATAAATGGACTATCCAACACAAATGTACATTTTTTATTTGCTTCAGTAGTTCCTGAGATTAGCGCGTTCAAACAAACAAATTCTTCAGCTTTATAATATTAGCATAGATAACAAAATATCTAAATTGTTAGGTTACACGGCTCAATCAAGAACAAAGTTTTAATATCTTACTAAAGGAATGCTTCAATTTCACGGCTAAAGAAAAAACAGTTTACTTTTCTGCTTTTTCTTAAACTGTAAATAATATGTTTTCATATTTTCGTAGCACGTTACAAACATTTCCACCATTATTGGTAGTAGGTAGGTAAATTGTTCTATTATGTTCCTGCAAATTTGAAGTTGAATAAATATTCCAAAAAATAAACGACGAAGCTGTAGGAATTTTTATTATTTACTATTGAGGTTTAATGTAACGATGGGCGTAACCTAATTAAAATGAAAGTTTAAATCAATACAAAAATATATTGTCTGATGACACTGGTTTTGCTCTAGAGGGAAAGAACAAATGTTGTTTGTATTTGATCCCAAATTTATGAAGATATAAAAATAATTAATTTATTTAATAATATTAATTCGTAAAATCTTACGAATACCGGCGGCAACAAAACTATGCCTAAAACTCTGCCCAGACTTTCGCACATGCAAACCGCTCGGTTCGAGTGCCTCTAGCGAGCGGTTTGCGTGCAAGAAACGCGCAGTTTGCGCGCAAAAAGCGGCAAAGATTAAACAGCCCGGGCGAAATTATTATGCAAAGCGTACAACATTGCCCAGGCTTATTTTTCCTAAACTATCAGCTCTAAACCTTTGGCATTAAGATATATTATAGTACAACGTGCAATGAACCGCACGGTTAATGCGCGTGCGAAGGTCTAGACAAATCTTAAGCCTATGGCAGTGTGGCAATATCAATATGTTGCACCCAATAAGTGGCAATATCAATTGTTAATTTATTTGGGGTAGGTGAATAAATTGTGACCAGAGCAGGAAGAAGTATGGCAATAAATAATATATCTAGCACACTACAAATAAACCCTCTTAAGACTGTAATTGCGAAATGTCCTCTCAGTTTGAGTTGCCCGAGGCGCAGAACAAAGCGGAGTTGTACTTCGGAAATTGATAAGACAACGGAGATCTCAACGAGCTGTATTCATGAGTTGTTCTTATAATAATGCAGTGTTCCGCATCGCACAGTCTGAGAAAGTTACAGTAGATTCAATCCATTATGAAAGAATAGAATATAATCCAATTTGAAATATAGATTTTTTTATCAATACTTACAATAGGCGTCATATGAAAGTTCAAGATCACGCAAAGGCATTGGCCTGAAATGATAAAACCTGCAGGAGAACTAAGGTCACCAACAAAGTCCAAAGAATGTGGCAGTGGAAAGGGCACATTGCGAGGAGGACTAACGGCCATTGGGGTGTAAGGCCGCGGACTCGATGTCAGTGACGGGCGGGGCGACGACGACGGTGGCGGCGCGAGAGCCGCGCGATCTAATGCACAGATTTAAATGTAACTGGTTTCGAAGGTAGCGGCGGGCGCGGGGAGCGACGCACGAGCGATGCGCTCCAATCAAGCGGCGCCCGGACGTCTGTATTAACATAGTGCTGTGCATTTTATTTATTGCTTTTTATCGACCGATGTTTCAAAATATCTGCCGACGACGTCAAGGAGATTTTTTTTCAATTAGTTTTGATAGTACTAGAAAAATGCACTGAATAAAATCGACTTGCCTCAGGCGGGATTTTCCCATTCCCGCCTGAGGCAAGTCGATTTTTTTCAGTGCATTTTTTCTAGTATTAAAAATATTTACGCGTTTGTAAACGCCAAAATAAAATTATTCCATAGTTTTGATAGGACAAAGACACTAATTTCTTATAATACATTTCATTTCATAATGTATTGAATACAACACTACGCCGCTCTAGCGCCGCACGATCTGCTCGCTGGCTTTGAGGCCGGATTGGCGTCCACCGCCCCGCTGTCGCGCCGCCCGCCGCCGCCGCCCCGCCGTCGCCGTCTTCCCGCTCGTCACTGGATTCGAGTCCGTGGCTTAAAAGTCCTCGAGTAGCGACTGCGTACCGGGAGGAGCAGCGTTGGCAGCCCCCTACAATTATTTATTTATTTTATTTATGACAAATGTATAGTTTATTAATATATTAAGGTTATTCGATTAGGTTGCCAGAGCCCCACATGGTAGGGAAAGGGTAGGGTTGGTAGTGCGAGATTGTCACGCCACTGTTGCGAGCGTCTATAGGCTACGGTAACTGCTTACCACCAGGCAGACCGTATGCTTGTCTGCCAACCAAATAACATAAAAAAGTAATGTAATTTTAATTTATCCGTATAGTAAGATATCGGACGAATAAAAAATATCTAAGGATTGAAAAATCGGCCTGATTTTTCAATCCTTAGATATTTTTTATTAGTAGACTAAATTTTACATATAAAAAGAACCATTTCGTAAAAAATAAATAACGCCCTAACTGTTTTGTGTTCTGTGTAGTATTTTGCATTTTGGCCGGTTCTGCTGGCACCAGTTAGCTCAGACTAAATTCTTTCCTTTTTTATTAATAAGTTGCGTCTGTTACAAATGTATAGTTTCCTGTGTGCAATACTGAATACGATAGTATTCGGTCTGGCGGAATGAATAATTTTATTGAGCATTCTTTGGTTCATGAGATAGAAAACCCTGCAGATACCAAGCATTCCTATTAGAGAATAATCTTCTTTTTCCTATGAAACCTTACAAGTTCCTATTTCAAATCCACCCCTGGACAAAATAGCGGTTACTGATTTTATCTACACGAATTTGTATCTACGTTAATAGATACATTTCTGCTTAGGAGGGGACACGAATAGAATGAAATGAAACGGGGCCTACCCTCTATAGTTAAGTAGTACGAAATCCTCTGATTAAAAATGTGTCGTACAATAGACTTTATCTCTTTGGAGTTGCATAAGCTATAGAGCTTAGATACGATGTAATAAAAAGATGTTAGGGGAGTACAGACGACGTTCGATTAGTTTCCGTATTATTGCAATACCAGCTACCCGCCTCGGCTACATGGGTCCAATGTAGTTACGTTAACGAATTATTAATCTGAACATTCCTCTTGAATCAATCTATCTATAGGTGAAGATCGTGTTAAAATCCGTTGCGTAGTTTATAAAATTCAAGCGTACAGACGGAGCGACTTTGTTTTATACTAGAGAGGAATTCATATCGATGTTTTATCGTGGCAATTTCTGGTGTAGATGCAGTAGATTTTATATAAAAAAAACTTTGTAAAATTCTAATATATAGTAACGTTGTCATATCGAGGATAATTCTAAAACAACAAAAAATTAGTTCTAAATCTTAATCAAAGTCCGTAAGTAATTGTATCACCATCAGCTTGTCCGACTACCGACCGCGCACTTGGTTGCTTAACTTTTGTGATCGACGACTCAAAAGTTGATAGAAACCTTATATTTTGATGTCATACACGCATGTTAAATTTGGTTGCAATAAGTTAAAGCATACTCGAGTTATCGTGCTAACGCACAGACACACACAGAGACATAATTCTAAAACTACTTAATTCTAACCTTTGTAAAATTCTAATATATAGTAACGTTGTCATATCGAGGATAATTCTAAAACAACAAAAAATTAATTCTAAATCTTAATCAAAGTCCGTAAGTAATTGTATCACCATCAGCTTGTTCGTCTGGTCTCTTCACAGCTTTTTTGTCAACGGGCGGTCCCAGCTTCAACTTCTTGATGAGCCTGGCGCTGCTGCTATCATTAAAAACATTACAAATACATACTTAATATGTATTGAAAAAAATTAAACTAAAAACATCAACATTAATAGCTGATGAAAATGAATAAATAATTCTTGCGTTTATCTCTTGATTTTTGACTACGTTATCGGTAAAGGAGACTTCCAGCGTTTAAATGGAGATCCAATCGTCTGCTGCGTATAACGCAGAATATAATTCTCTGACGAAGCTATAAACAATGTAACATTTCTTTTTTAAATTTTGTAAAACGTTTCTTTACGCACATTAGCATAATAAGCGACGTACATTAGTTTTTCTGCTGTGCCTTCATTGTTCCCTGCTAGTGCGAGTCCTGACAGCTTTGCGTTGTATGAAAGCAATGGCTTGCGTTACAAACTGTAATATAATAAACGGGCCCCTTGATACTAAAATGTTGTTAATATGTTACGTGGATATTGTGGGTCACTGTACGATTGTCACGCTTTTTTCCTTTTGTTTTATAAAATGACAACGATTTTACGTTATGATAGTATAATAATGAGAACACACAATTATATTCAGAAATAGTTTATTTTGAAGTTAGTTACTCTGATTTTCTAAATTTGGAATTTCTCATTTCCTATGAAGTAAAATGTCGGTTTTAAAAACGACGAACTTCATTTACGGAATGTGTACCTACCTAAATATAAAATTTACATTTTTCCGACGCCTGTAAAATGAATTAAGCATTAAAAATCTTTTCAAAAAATAATAGTTTAAAAAAACTTAAAAAGCACGCTTTTATACTAAATAGGACTAAAAAGTGAAAAATTACTTTTTAGTATAGAAACTAAATGATGAACGAAAAGTGTAATTATTATTTTGAGAAAAGCGTGGGGTACTCAATTTAATTGTACCGATCAAATATTTTCAAGAACCAATGTTATTGAGTACCTCCTGTTATGACTCAAGATTTGAACTAATGAACTTGCGCTATCGGAGCGTATACTCATCCAGAAGAACAGGATTGGGTTGAAATAGTTTATACGAAAAAACTAAAACCTGAAACGCAGTACCCTAAACGAAAGGACAAAAAAGAAGATTACTTTCTAACTTAAGCAGATTTTACAAATCCAGTTACAACGAGCCCTATCCGGATAGCTCACCCTATTGTTGAGGGCACAAATGTGACCGTATTATCAAACCGGATTGTTCCGAGCCTACTTCCGAAACGTTCGCAGGAAATTCAATTGTACCCTAATTTTCCAGGCCCGTGTATGTTGTTTAGGTACCGTTGAAATGTCTATGAGATTTTTTGACTGACTTCAAAAAAAGGAGGAGGATCTCAATTCCACTGTATGTTATTTAGGTGTGTTACCTCATAACTCTTTACTGGGTGTAGCGATTTTGAAGATTCTGTTAATGTTTGGAACACATGTCTTTGTGACCCCATGCACGCATAGACATTATTCGCATAGCGATAGGTCTTCTAGATAGGACGCAAAACTCTAGACCATTTTTAAAATAATTCATCATCATGAATATCATTTCAGCCAAGAGACGCCCACTGTTGGACATAGGCCTCCCCCAAGGATCTCTAAACCGGTCGGTCCTGCGCAGCCCGCATCCAGGGGCTTCCCACGACTTTTACTAGATCGTCAGTCCACCTTGTGGGGGGCCTACCAACGCTGCGTTTTCCGGTACGGACCTTTCCGCCCCAGCGGCCGTCAGTCCTCCTCGCAATGTACCCTGCCCGCTGCCACTCAAGGTTCGCAATTCTTTGCCAACCTTTAAAATAATTATTGGAATTGCATTTGCCAATGTTATTATTTGGTTATAATATCATTATTATGTGAAGCATTATATGTATTATAATATAGTAAGTATATTAAAATGAGTATAATTTCAAAAACATTGTAAAAATCCTCATTAAAATTTACCAATTTTTAAAGTTTTTTGGTACTTATTCCCTTTTATCGTAACTTTCTAAGGCTCGAGATACGTTATCTCAATTTCTTACTTATTTAGGTTCTGTGGCGGTTTATAATGGTATATTTTCTATTGGAATAACAATTTTTGCAAAGTATTGTTTGCCATTATGCTTGAATTTCATCTGAAAGATAGCTCCGGACTGCATTTTCGTCAAACTGCGCCACAAAATTCTCTTCGCTTTACAAAACGTGTATGCTTATGTGTTGGTAAGATGTATGTAACTTATGAAGCCTGCCTTTTGAACTTTCTTTGTTTTGCGACTTCTTATATTATGAAATCGCCTACAATATGTTTTCACTGTCGCATCAAAATACGTTTTACGACTTATATTAAAACCTGTAACTTCCCAACTTTCTCCACATTCACGTCGCGTGTTTTAATAGAATGTCGCCCCGAAAATAATAAACTATGACAAAATTTTGCTAAAGTGCGTAACTCTAGGACGTGTCTTACGAATTTTGGTGGCAGATGTGTTCGACGCAGTTTTTTCACTCTACGCGGGAACAGCATAAGTAAATATCCAGTTGCCTCATTCCACAGATGAACCAAATAACAAAATGAGATCACCTTCCAGGATTTGGTCTTTTGACATATTATGAATTCATCATTTTGAAAATTAAAAATAGCAAGATACTGTTTATAACTATGCAGTTTGTTTGGTGCATGACATAGCAAGTGTGCACCTACCCATGCGAACATAGTAAGGTAAAATCAAAATAATTAATAATATTCTTATTTCCATAGGTTTGGCTCAACTAATGGCATGATTTTTTTTTGCAATTATTAATTTTTATTTATATAATATTAATAATTTGCTATCATTTTTAATTCTGACAGTTTTAACATTGGTAGGTGCCCACTTGATATACTTTTTGTTAATGATAAGTTACAACATAAAAAATCGGGAGTGGTCTCCCTTGACCTTCTCGTACACCGGAGACGACTCAAAAGTCGATAGAAACCTTATATTTTTATGTCATACATGCATGTTAAATTTTGGTCACCCATCCGACTACCGACCGCGCATTTGGTTGCTTAACTTTCGTGATCGACGACTCAAAAGTTGATAGAAACCTTACATTTTGATGTCATACACGCATGTTAAATTTGATTGCAATAAGTTAAAGCATACTCGAGTTATCGCGCTAACGCACAGACACACACAGAGACATAATTCTAATAACGCTATATTACTTACGGAGGTCCAAAATGTGTAAATCCGTCAAAATCTCGAGGTCGAATTTTTTGACGATTACAAGACTTCCTCTATACTACGTACTTATACGAGAAATGAAAAATAAAATTTTAAATAAAAAGGTCAAGCAAATGACTCCACTCCGCCTGATGGTAAGCAGAAGTGGAGTCTAAATGCGAGATTGCATGAAAAAGCGCTACATAAGCCACGGTCCCCTTACATACCTTCAAGGTTCTTCACACCTCTTTTGTATGACCCAGGATTATAATGAACATGTGCCATTTCTTGGCACAGAAATAAGTTCCCAATTTTCTTTGTTCACGCCGGAATTTATTAAATACATGTTTGTATTTCAATATTTGTGCGTATTTTTGGGAAACAATTTTCTATTGTTTTGCTCTCGCATGTGTACAGTCTGTAACTGAATATGGCACAAAAAAAGTTAAAACATTTTTCACGACGGCCATCAACACGTCCCGCTCGGGATATTAGCTACAGTTGCAGATTGCCTTTTTCAAACACACAGTACGCTGAAAATATTTTTGAACTATCCAAAAAATTGAACACAGCGAAAATACTGAACAATAGAGTATGCATCGTACACTCGTCAAAAGATTTATTGTGAAATACTCCTCTTCAAAATGTCTATGTTAAGCAGTGACATGTGGTCATAATTAGGATAACCGGGGTAGACACCCCGGTTATATATGGATTTTTGTGAGTTTGTTTTAGGGTTGATTAAAACCATCTAAAATTATGCAAATAGGTGCAAAATGTTTTGACCAGCAAATATTTTATGCATAGGATTTTATACATAATTTGAAAGATGACGATACATCCTTAGGACCACCAAACATTATATGTATATTATAATCCGTTATGTCGCATTTTTTTTAAAGTGAATTTATATTATTAGTATGTGTTGGCCTGATCCTTATATTTAAGAACTAATTTCCGCCTGCGACCTCGTCCGCGTGGGCATTTTACCCACTTAGAGGTGGAATTTCCAAAAATCCTTTCTTAGTGGATGCCTACACTGTATAAGATATCTATCATAGATATCTATCAAGTGGGTAAAATGCCCACGCGGACGAGGTATGTGCAAAATTTCAAGTATCTAGGTTCAGCGGTTTGGGCTGTGCGTTGATCTCAGTCAAGACTTTGAATTCTATATATATGGATAAAGGTGCAAAAATATTGTTTCCTTTTGCACAATCTAGTAGTTTTCAATAGACATCCATCAAACTGAATCTAAAGTTGCAGTTCAGCAAACGTATTCGTTACATCCAGCGTTGATGTAACAAATTCCGTTGACTTTGTAAACGTGGAGTTGGCTGAATCCAACATGCAGTGGCATTATTTTAAATTCTCGGAAACGGTTCTGAAATAAGCTATTTCTAAAGTGAATTTGCATCTAGATAATTATAAGAGAGTGAGGTTTATCTTTCAACGTAAAGTCCATTAAAAAATTCCCGGGTACTGTTCCTAGAAACTAATTACTTTTATTTAGTTAATTAGTTAAATAAAGGTACTCCTTTATTTTATCTCATGTGTTTCTAATGTGGCTCCCCAAAAATTAAAGTCCTGTATGATGTTAATAGAGCTCATGACAATATATTCTTTCGGATTACATAGATTTCACAGAACGATTTTTAACGTGACGCGGTGGTTCTTGGTTTGGCTTGGCTTGGGACATATTGTCGGCCCATCTACCGAAGTGTCACAAGACGAAAGTCGTGTGTGTTGCCGTGACCTACGGAACCGAAGCTTGGCCGCTTACAATGGGCCTCATAAGAAGGCTCAAGGTCACTCAAAGGGGACACTCAATGGAGACGGCTATGCTCGGAGTTTCTCTGCGTGATCATATCAGAAATGATGAGATCCGCAGGAGAACCAACGTCAACTATTTAAAGTTGTTTCAAATATTTTACACTTTTTAGGTAGTTGCTGAAAAATTTGCCCCTTTTATAAAATCCAAACTGCAGCCCGCGGCGTTTCCTTCGCTTAGAGTTGGGGATCATCGTGTTTACAATATTAAACAACATTTGACCCATGCCCATCGGCTATAGCCATAAAAATCTGTTGTCTCGGTTCCGTACTTCTAATATTAAATTAGCACATAAGGTTAGTTGACTCGAGATAATCGTATTAAGAAAATTAGCACTGTACACACGGAATATATAAAATGACGCCAAAATGTAAAGACAAGTGGAAAATAAATTAAACATATACTCCACTTGTGCTTGCCAGATGGGATGGAGTCATTTCGTTGACCTTTTTATATTAAAAAAATCTGTTGAAATCTGTTGGGATGATTCCTGGCATACAATGAAAAATAATCGTATTAAGAAAATTAGCACTGTACACACGGAATATATAAAATGACGCCAAAATGTAAAGACAAGTGGAAAATAAATTAAACATATACTCCACTTGTGCTTGCCAGATGGGATGGAGTCATTTCGTTGACCTTTTTATATTAAAAAAATCTGTTGAAATCTGTTGGGATGATTCCTGGCATACAATGAAAAAAAAAAAGAGCAAAAGCTATCTATCGCTGACACTGGAGCTTGTTCAATCGCTGCAGCATATAATGACAATTGCAATCGCTATTTGTGTATATCCCTGAAATGCCGTGACAATGGGCCACTGTCCCTACATTCATTACACATTCAAACAACAGCAGACACAGAGCTTACACAATATCCACGTGTTTGTAAAATTTGCGATTTACATCAACATGCTGACGGATATGTCAACAGTACGTGATGGTGATTCCAATCACTCGCCTATAAACTATTTTCAGGGTACCGTGTGGGATTACAAAACGCTTTCATTCATAGAACGTGCCTATAGGTACGAGGTACAGAAAAAACTTATCGGTGTTGCGTAAAGTTCTGCGTAAGTACGTAAGAGACCGAAATCGGAAGCATTGGAATTTCTTTAAATTTTGAAGTAAATATCCAAAAAATACGTTGCCGTAGGATTCTAGTGCCTAAAGTTTTGGCTTCTCCGGATGCTGAGATCTTTGAATGTAGCATATGTGATGTCACTTACAAAAACTGGGTACAAAACTCAAAAAGTTCTAATGAACCAACTTACATTAACCGTCAACCAGGACAGATGATACAATTTAAAATATCTTAGAACTCCGGGTATCCCACCTACCATCAACAAATTCAAGCTATTTTGTACAGTAAAATTCCTAAACTTTTCCAAAAAAGGAATATTATTATCTTTTGATAACGCTTTCAAAACATAATAATCCTACTTTAGAAAACTTTACAATAGCTGATGACTCGTATACTGACTGCACTTGGAGATTAAAATGTGTCAATTAGGACAAGGTGTTATGATATAATATCGGAACACCTTGTCCTAATTGTCAGAGTCGTTACTTAGCGCAATACCTTGACACTCACTTATTCTGTTCTTATCCTACTAATTTCTAATTTTTATACTTTACATTTCCACATTTTTACACTTTGAACTTTATCCTACAATAAGGTTGATATTCATTGAAAACTTTTTTATCTCGCTCATACAGAATAAAGTTTTATTTCCTAAACCGTATAGGCGAACCTTTATAGACCTAGAAACACGCTTGTTATTACGCCTCCATTCCTTGGTACGGCAATACCGCAATCCACCAGTGTACACAGGCTTGGTGGTCGAAAAAATCTTTTATATTTCAAATACCGTTGTTTGCGCTGATTTTTAGGGGTCCATACTAAAATCGGACTATTATAAAACCTTTACAGTTTTGTCAAAGTCCTTGCGAATTTCAACTGCTTAGCTATCTGGGTCGAACATAAGAGGTCCCTAAATCGATCCCTAACTATGGTCGAGAACATTACAAGCGTGCCAAGGTAGAGATTTCTTGTAAAACTTCCAACAAAGTATATTTACATACATGCATATAAAGTCACGTCTTTCTCTTCCCCAATAGGGGTAGGCATAGATCACCTTCTTTCCACTTGCTGCGATCCTCAATTTCTTTTCCTTCATCTACTTTACTAGGTGGTAGACCTGTATCGTCTGGGTAGGTACCACCGCCTTGTTTTTTCAGCTGTGAAACAGTTTGCTGTGCTTCAGATTCAAGGGAAAGGTAGCCAGTGGTCATTACCGGGCATGGAAGGCATTTCATCTTAGGCCTCAGGATTTTTACTTTCTCGTATTCGTAGTATAGAGGAAGTCTTGTCATCGCAAAAAAAATCGACTTGAAGATTTTGACTTATTTACACGTTTTGGACCTCCCTGAGTCCAAAAATATTTTGCCTGTGTGTCTGTGCTTGTATGTATGGTTTTTTCGATATAACCAAACCGACCACCAATTTGTGGTCCCTTGGAGATCGATTTCTCATCATCTTTAACACACACAGTCTACCTACATACTTTTCCTTCCTCACTTCCTCTGCCTCAAACCCATCCACATACTATCCTTCTTACAAACCTGAGTCATTCAATATAAGCATGACGAAGCACCTTCTGCATACCATTAGGAAGATTTTCTATATTAAAAAGAAGAAATAAAACTAATTATGTTTTAAATATGATACAGAACCATCCTCTAGACGATATAGCCAGCTTAGCCAATTTTTATGTTAGGTCGGCCCGATAAAATTCGTTTTTAATCCGCACAGTGCACTCTGCGCAATTGCTAAGCCTTATCAAACCCGAACGCGTGCGTCCACATGTTAATCAATGGGTTTTGTGAAGAGTGAAGACCTTTATAGAGTAGATGTAAAATAAATATAAAATACCGATGAAGCTGTATGAACGATAAAGCTTCAGTGTGCGTAATTTAGCACCTAACGCGTGTGTTTTGGTAAGAGAAAATTCAAATTTCCTCTGTTAATTGCTCCTGTATTTCTCGTGTGTCGTATGAGATCGAGCAGATACGGCTATCAAAAGTTTAATAAAATATAAATTACAAAATGCAAATCAATGATAGTATTATTTTTGATGAGTTTCATAGAGAGCTGGACAGTGAGAGAAGTCAGGGTAGTGGAGTTGAGTGCTCGTGCGTGAGTCCCTTTATTTTTCTTTTTTTTATATAAAAAGGGCAAGCAAATGACTCCATTCCACCTGATGAAAAGCAGAAGTGGAGTCCAAATACGAAGATAGTTTTAACCCTACGCCTGGGTCACAAGTATCAGGCATTGTTCCTGGCTCTTCTTTCTCTTACGCGATGGACCCGGGATGCACTGTCCCGCATCCCGGGTCCATCCCGGGTCTATAGCTACTCTATTATTTAGTTATAGCTCACTATTGTCGTGTGATGCCGGCAGAGTAGAATAGCATCATCCCTTATCTCCAATGGGTGTCGTAAAAGGCGACTAATGGATCAGCAAAGGGGTATTGACCACCTGATACTCCGTTCACCAATCCGCATTGGGCAAGCGTGGTGGACTACTGCCTAAACCTCCTTCGATAACAAGGAGAGGCCTTGTGTCCCAGCAGTGGGTCGAATTATAAAGGGTGTAATGATGAATGATATAGCTACTCATGTGCCCGTACGGTGAATCCATGAGTTTTCATTTTGTCTCATTGTAGTTTTAGAATGTTCAGTGCTATTTAAAATGCGATTTTTTAAATAAATTGTAATTATTTCGAGACAACAAAGAATCGATCGGTGTGGCCATATTTTTGAGGGTTATGTTAAGCAGCGGGTGTATTTTGGCAGATATGAGGATTCCTAATACGAAGAACCGAAATCGTAGCTAACGTGTGAATTAAAATATAATTACTTTGCTTTTTAATGCTTACACGATTGCACAAGTTAATGAGTAAACCTAATTAAAGTCTTTTTATATCAGTCAGTTAACATCTTGGGAACGAATTCTACACAATTAAAATACTCATATCACATAAAGCTTACTTATTTCTTCTCGTCTTCTAGATTAAAAATGTTTTTCGTTCAAGCTTTTCAGAAAAGGAAATACTTAGATATTGATTTATAGCCACATGTTATTGTGGAGCTAACGATGACTGGTCAGTGCGTATTGAAACGCTGTGATTTATCACGAAAAACATGATGGCACGATTTAATCCCTCGAGCTTCAACAGACAAGCGTTAATCGATATTGGGAATGTTTTTCAACCCCACTTCCAATCTGATGACATAGTGACAAAAAACTTAATGATGTCCACGATGGATTTTTTGAGGCTCGCGCTAAAAAACTGTACTAAATCCTGGAGGTCGCTCTTTATAGAGGATTTTGAATTTTACTTCAACAGTAATAACGGCACAATTCGCGCGTATTCAACAAAGAAGCTGGTTAACGTTTATACGATTCGAAAATTGAAAGCAAACACGTAACATAATGGACTCGGGGCAGTGAAAATAAAGCCCAAAAGTATCTTAAAATATTGCCTAAATCGGGCAAAGAGATTAGAAAGCGGCATTAATATTCTTTGTACGTTCGCCACACAAAACCACGTGGATGAAAGAACAAGAGCAGCGGGTATTGTGCACCCGGATCTCACGTGTAAGTCAACAGAATGAAATCACAGGAGCCGCACTGGAATTGGATTAACCGTTCCATTGTACCGGGAACGATAAATTTTCTATTCTGGACGACTAAGCCCCGGTATCGCAATGTTTTACACCGGAGCTGAGCACTTTGCAGGGTTAACCTATGCCAGTGTATTGTTTAGAAGTGTTCTCTTGTTTCGAAATCGCTTGTCGAAAATGTTTGGTATGTTAACAGTCGAGTACACTTGATTTTTCCAACACTTATTGACCCGTTGTGTTCGAGAAGTAATGCTAATGCAAAACGAATAATATTAAAAATAGTTTGATTTTAGACCAGGGCTTGAAATGTCCTGATTTTTTACCTCAAAAAAGGAGGAGGTTCTCAATTCGACTATATATTTTATGTGTGTTGCCTCATGACTCTTTACAAGGTGTACCGATTCTTCCGAAGATTCTTTTAATGTTTGGAAGATGATGCTTGTCATGGGGCTCTATTTAAATTTGATCGACATATGACGAGTACTTTTTGAGTTATCCCTAATAATGCCTATTTAATTGACGTCGATGATATCATAATCTTATCACTTGTCTGTCTAAAAGATCTCGAAATAATTTCCTGAAAATTTCTATACTTATACACTAAAAAGCAAAAAAAAAAAAATACCTAAAAAACCTACTTCAAAACTAAAAACAGAGAAATAAAAATTTTGCTTGAAAAATCTAAATGCTTTTTTGAGTTCGGTGCCAACTTCCATATTGGGAATATACGTTGTTATTTGTATTTGGGACCGATCTCAACGATAGAGGTTTTTTTTAGTTTTGAAGGCGGATTTTTTATTGTTTTTTTATACCTACTTATATTATACTATTTCATTCACAACGAATTTAATTTTTATACTTACATAAAAAACAAAATATTTACAATCACAAAAGTAGAAAGAAACTCAATTATCTATGTAGTGGAATAATATTGTAAGCAGGCAGCCCTATCGCGTGTTTACGCCCCGCTCGGTGGTAGGTAGTTATTTCAAGGACAGGGCCGAGTCACAATACTGCATGTACCGTGCTTTAGTAGTACGACGCGATGCTGTGCGGGTGGCAAAGCAACCACCCGCGCCTCGCCGCGCCGCGTCACGCCTGGCAACCGCACCACGCCGTGTTAGGTGTGTGGTGCTCCATTAAGCTCGGCTTTGGTGTTACAAGCTTGTAGGAATGCTATGTTACATTTAATTGAATCAGCTGCAATGTTTACCGACCCCCGAGTTTCTCGGATGTCTTGCGGTTCTCCCAAGAGATACTCGTAGCAAGCGTAGCATACAACAGCCACTATCTCGCAATTGTCGCAAAACATTTAAATCATGCTTTTTTCATGTTTTAGTAATAATATTCATCATCATCATCAACAGCTCATATAATGTCCCCACCGAGAGGCTCGAGCCTACCCCACATTAGGGGCGATTAGGCCTTAGACAACTACGCTGGCCAAGTGCGGGTTTGTCGACTTCATACACAACCTAAGAATTTCTTCTTAGGTGTGTGCAGGTTTCCTCGCGATGTTTTCCTTCACCGTAAAAGCGTCGATTTAACGTACATATGAATTCAAAATTTGAAAACACATTGGTACGTGGCGGGGATCGAACCAGTGCCTCCCGGGAGGGAGACGAAGCTCTTACGCCCTACGCCACCGACGCTTCCTGTAATTATATTATATCAACACAAATATGTATCTGCCTACACTTGTAATTATGTGGTAACAAAGTGATTATTAATAATCATATAAGCCACAACCAACGTTATACTGAGCTAATGAATTAAAAACACCGCATCTGTATAAAATGTTCCGAAGTCAATGTTTTGTATCACAGCCAAATCAACTTGAGCTGCACAAACGGAACCATTAGTTTGCCAGTGAACCAGTTTGGAGATGTCAAATAGTCCACTTTACATTGGTAACAAAATATCCTGCGTGTAGTGAATAAACCATGAGTTGTTTTCAATTTAGCGTAAAAGCGTTCTGTCATAAAGCTGGTCCGGTCCCATAATTAACATTTTATGAGTGTGTGACGAATGGACGTGGTCATTCAAGTGCATTGACATTTATTGCTGTTGTGTCATTCCATTACGATGTTAAAATTTCCGTGGAAAAATAGAGGAAACTCACCATTGCATTTCAACTGTATTCGCAATAAACTCGGACGAAAATAATTGTGCACGAATTTTACGAGAATTTATGTGAGGTGGAGCCAGTAATAAGAATTTCTATAATTGTGCGAAATAAACCTCCAGTTCTCATAACTGTGTAGCTATAAATGACTAATGGTCCCTAGTAAAAAATGCTGAACGTCATTATTTCGTAGACTACACGTTGCAAAGACAGGGTTAAACTGCCTATCACAGAGAATGACATGACACACTTTCTGAATAGGTTAGAAAAATACATGACGAATAATTTCGCTACGAATAAGTAGGTATACGTTAGCCGCTCAGGAAAGTTTCGTGCAAAAATAAATACCTAACAACCGGGGCAGCAATAATTCACTTAAAGTAAGAAGAACTGGAATTTTATATGAATGTAGTAAGCAGCCTGGATTAACATACGGTACACATTTCGGCCCAGAATTATACACCAAGCGAGGCCACCACCGGAAATTAGTATGATATAAATTTTATACACGACCCCTTTTGTCACATAACAAAAGACAAAGAACATTATGTTCGGATGAACATTTGCAAATTTATTGGACTTTACCTGAACATCTACTACCTTCGAAACTGTACTAACGGAAGCTGACATTCTGATCTTCTTTCAAACATTCGGTTGTTTCGAAGTTTGGCCTTAAAATTTGCTATTACTTAGACTTTATTGTGGGTTTTATGTTTTAAGTTACTTTAAGGTCTCAAGTTAACGGTATTCCGATGAAGACAACTATCAAACTATCGATTTTAGTTTGTTACAAAGGATACTTTAATCGGCTAAATTTTCGTGTGCTCAACTGCCTCTGAGCTTTAATTGCTTGTCTATCGGAATTCGATCCTGAGTTTTGAGATCACCAGGGAGTACTAATTGGTGCTTGACTTGCTCAGTGACAGGACTTGTATGAACACCTGACAAGCCACCACCATCATACCAGAGTTCTTCTTCTCTTAAATAGGGGCTTTGCGGTAATTACCCATTTTGCTAATGTCAACTGAAAGTCGTATTACTATAACAATAAGCTGTACGGTAGTGGTTGTAATAAAACGAGTCAAAAATGGAGTCTCAAGGTACATGTTTTTACAACAAGAACTTGGGTTAAAATTCCTTATGAAAGTTTGTCCATATGACAATAATGTTGACAGAATTACTGTGTTACCAAAGTAAGGACATTTTGGTTTTTATCAGGTAATAAGAAGGCCAAAATATTCTTTGCCAAAAGGCAAAGAAAATAAAAAATCTCTCTTTAATAATACATTGTACAGATAACCTTGCCAGGAATTAACCATACTTCGTGCAGATTATGGATACAAAATGGTAGTACGTAGGATTACAACTAAAAAAATATAAATTATTTTATTTGATTACAGCAGATCATACTAGCTACCAAGCTATTGTCATATAGGGGAACTTTAAAGAGCTTATTAAACTTAAACAATTTCAACAAACTTGATACAAACATAATACCATGAAGTCAACTCGTGTCGTTTCTAGGAAGGGCCATGTCAATAATCTTAAGCCTGTTGTTACTAAGTCACAGTTTATACACGTGCGAATATTCTTTAATAAACATTTTTATGTTAATTCTTAAAAATCAATAGCCTATTTTTTGATATCTGATGACATTTAAAACCAAAGTTATGATGATATGTCGTTATGAAGTTTAGTATACCTAATATGCATTTCAATCTGAATGATGCTACTAAATGATTTAAAGAGCGAAAATGCTTTGATAATGTTACGTAGGTACCTATATTAGGAACATAGGAACGACTAGTCTATTTAAGACTGCATTCTAGGTAAAGTATAATAAGTATCCACACTTGCAAGGTCCTAACTCTTATTGTATAGGAAATAAAATATACTGAAATGTGAAAAGTGGATACGTATTACTAGAAAAATGCACTGAAAAAAATCGACTTGCCTCAGGCGGGACTCGAACCCGCATCTTCCGCAATCCGGGCGGCTGCGTTGACCAATTACGCCACTGAGACACTGCTTTTCGCTGTCGAAATTTGTCAGTGCTTGGTGCTTATGTTTTTATGGTAAACATTGTTTCAAATCTTTGAAATTTGCACTTCTAAGACCCGAACGAAATATTTTTGCAAATATTTGACGCCCAGTTAAGATACATATTATTTTTGCTCGTGATTGTACCTTTCCTATCTCAGCCGTGAAACAGTTTGCTGTACTTCAGATTGAAGGAACAGGTAGCTAGTGTTATTACCGGGCATGGAAGGCATTTCATCTTAGCCCTCAGGATGACAACGCACCAGCAATACCAACTGACTTTTTCCTCGATATAGTATTTTTATCTATTTTATGTGCAATAAAGAGTATTTATAAATGGTTATACATACTCTTTATTGGACATAAAATAGATAAAAATGGTTGTCTTTAAAACATGGTGGAAACTGATCGTACGTAGTCACGATCCTCAGCAATGAGGGAACGAGGAAGCAGAAGAAAACAAGTTTGCACGGGCGAACTAATCCAGTTACCACCTGGTAGACCGTCAGCTTGTCTGTCGTCTAGTAGTATGAAAAAACTCTAGTCTCACACACTCATCGTTCCAACGATTCTAGTAGACATAAATACGTTAAATAGTTAATTCATATTATAATATATTGTTATTATAGTACAATATTATACGTATTATTTTCATACTTAAAATCACTAAGCCAAAAAGTCATTTTTTCATATTCTCAAAACGTTGGGTATTCCTTTTCATAACGACTGATCAAAGTTTAGTATAGAATGGACCTTTTTGGATCGACGCCGACGATGGGAAAGTTTGGTCTTGGCAAGTTTGCCGATTTCCTGTATCCGCTGCTAAATGGCAGTTGCGGTGTCACCTTGGCGAGTTTGCAAGTCCCAAAACTGAAAGTATGACGGCGTAAGTTTTTGGTGTTGGTGAACCGTAGTGCCGGCTAAGCCGAGCCATTGAACCCTGAAGTTGACAGTTTTGTAAGCACAGCTTTAAGTTTGATAGTTTCATTCTTAAAATTAGCATTCTGCTTGGAACTTTCGTAACTCTTTAGTATTCCGTGGGTTGTTCTTGATATATCTATGTTAGCTACCATGCTTATCGGCCGGGTTAAAATTTGCTGCCATGCCGTTGTCAGCGTGTTAATGTCCAACTTCCACAAAAGTGCTAACAAACTTTTACCTAGTATGTAAGTTTATTGTGCTGTTTGTGCGGCAAATGATCGCACGCTGATTTGATGCCTTCTAATCGCACGAGAGTAATGAGTTCAGCATAAAATATTTATTTAGAGTGTCCTGATTGAGCTCGCAAGACATTGCCCGAGTACTGAAACATTACTCTTATCGCGCGACGAAAACGCATCATGCCAATTAGGACGACGCCTGATATCGGTCCAGAGGGCCTAGCCAAGTGACCAATCGATTGCGTCGAGCGTTTATGGAAAAATGGAAAATAACATAATGTATGTAACTGACGTATTACTGAGAAAACTCCATGGCAACCGTAATGTCAAATGTATGAGTAGTAGTCAAAAATTGTCATTCATTCGATAGAAATAGAAATGTTGTATCTGGTTGTATCAGGGTTGTATCCTTTGCCACTTGTTTAGGCCCTCTGTTGTTGGCATTTGTTTGTTTGCAATAGAGGTTCTTATCGGTTCTCCTTTGGTATGATTCCGCTTTTATATAGGCGGCAGGCAAGCAACCTGTCACTTTTTAAAAGCACTGGCAGCCATGCCATACTGCCAGATATTATCTGAGGCTTTGCTCAATCTTTTTGGGATCGGGTAACGTGATTGTATATTTGTACTGTGTGTAGTTACTACCTAATAATGATTTATTGTAGGTAAGGTAATTTAAATTGGTATTTTAGACTATTTAAATGACTTAAAAAATAATTTCTATAAGCTTTCAAAATTCCTATCTGTGAAAAGACAGGTATTCCATTGAAACAATAATGTTTTAATGGAATATCTGTCTTTTGGGAAGAATTATTAAAAAAAAAACGTCTGTGATTCTAGCAAAGAACGCCAATAACAATTATCAGTTTGGTTTTAACAGTTATTTTCTTGTCAAATTTAGATTTGAATGCAGATTACATTAATTTTATATTAAATTAATATAATGTCACTAGAATATTATTAAGAAATAATACAATTTTACTGTGCTGGTATAAAAACATCAAGATTATTCCTGCTACTTCAATTTAATGCAAGGGTTATGCACACTTAAAGAACTAATATAGTCTGTATCTAAATCTCGCTGTTTTTCAGCGATCGTGTAGATTTTGACTTGCGTCCTATCGAATTTAAGCTCTTAAAAGCTAAGCTTTATAATAAAACTACTTCATTTGTAAGATTACGTTAAGTAGCTACGTAAGCATTTTGTAAAGTTAAATCCTATCCTCCCAAACACGGTGTATTAGCAATTCAGTCGCAAAACTTTTATGTTACAATGGACTTAGATTTTATCTTTATCATACGTCAACAAATAAAGTTCTCAGAATCTGCTCAATCGCAACTAAGCAACGCATAAACAGAATAATATATCACAGAAAGGAAGTCCGTTCGGCGACTCAAGGAAAATGCATTCTTCGTGGTAGTGAATGGTTGAAAATATAAACACAGATTTAGGGATGTTCTAGCAAAGAGACTTAAAAGGATGCCGCGGAATCTGGACATGAATTAAGGAAAATGCGCTTAACCAAAACGTAACAAAGTTGTATTTTGCAGTTTTCTGGATGTGCTGTAGAAAATTAAGGGTGTTTTTAAAAGGTTTATAATTATAAATTCTTGCAGCATAGCTTTCCAAAATATTATGCTAATCTAAACGCCCTGAGCGATGGGCGTGTAAAACCGCGGTTTTAAGGCTCATAAGTAAAGCTCGCTGGTGTATCATTCCAATACCGCGATATACCTACCGTCGAGCCTGGCCCGTTTTTCTTCATGTCTGTTTCAATTTCTTGCTTTAAATAATCATTCAGACACGACTCTGTT
This sequence comes from Elophila nymphaeata, assembly GCA_955850985.1. Classification (NCBI taxonomy): domain Eukaryota; kingdom Metazoa; phylum Arthropoda; class Insecta; order Lepidoptera; family Crambidae; genus Elophila; species Elophila nymphaeata. The sequence continues at coordinate 8,831,785 of OY039078.1, forward strand.
GCTCGCACAGCAGCAACGAGCCGCGAGTGAAACCGTCGTTCTTCAATACCGCAGTGTAGGCTCATAAGTCGATCACCAACTTAAAAGTACTCCAGGTTTCCTTTTAACTTCTGATTTGGACCGTCCTGCCTTTTTATCCTGTTTATTTTTATTTTTGTTTATTTTTTATTATTTTAAGGTATTGTGATTATACTGTTGACCTATTCACCAAGCCGAAAGTTCAATCGTTTTTAAAATCAAAACTTGAGCATGCAACACACCAATGCCGTGTAATTCTTTAAGGATCCTTTCACCTCACTTCTCATTTCGAATTTAGCTATTAAACGCAAACAAATATTTTACAATTAAAAAAATATTTTTATTCAAGATGATTTCTAAATTGCACTACCATGGCTTACTTTGTTTTCAGTTTACACAACAAAACAAAGGATTTTCCATAAATTTTGACAGCAAAATTAGAAATGATATGCGTGTGAGGTGAGAAGTGAGATCTTTATAGAATCGTACGGCAGATCGAATTCAATCAAGTATATGGTCAAATATAATATTTATTATCTTTTGTAGGTGAGTTGCAACGAGCGTTATTTCAACGGTTGATGAAGGTATCGCCAACAACGTTGTCTGCCTATCTCCAATTTTCTTAAAAAGCAATTTTTGTTTTTAGAGTAAATGTATAATGCGTAAGGTACTAATATTATAATTATGGTATGTAGGTATATTGGATAATATAATAGAATGTCTCTATGATAGTCAAGGTAGTATCTACTACTACAGATCGAAAGAGGTTGATAGCGCTACTCTCGTGCGTTCTTAGTAACGATCACGAAAGTTAAGCTACCAAATATGCGGTCGGTACTGGGATGGGTGACCGAAAATGTTTCAAATCGATAACCTACCTGACACCAACCCTCCTTGAGAACGAATGCTATCTTTCGACAGCAGTCGGGACCAGCTTAACGTATCTTCCGAAGCATAGAGAAAACTGGAGTTGAAAAATTTTCGGTCACCCATCCGAGTAACGACACTTGGTAGCTTAGCTTTCGTGTATGTTACGCATGACCGTGGTGCCATCGTCCGTCCACCTCGTCATCGAAGTAATGGTCAGATATTTTTAACTCGAGACGCACAAAGAAGGGTGTTATAAGTTTGATGTGTCTGTAGGTCTGTGTGTCTGTATGTCTTGTGTCTGTCTGTTGCATCGTAGCTCCTTAACGAATGGTCCGATTTTAATGCGGTTGTTTTTGTTCGAAATGTGACTTAATCAGGATGGTTTTTAGCTACAATTAATCTGTTCAGGCGTTTCAAGGTCATCAGCTTTCTCTTGATCTCTTGATTTCTGATGATTCTGCGTTAGGGGACCGCTAAGTGAATAAAATGAAACCAAAATTTTAAAAAATAATGGGGAATATTGATAATGCGTCGCTGCGACGGGGATCGCTCGTCCATACTTTATATGGACGAGCGATCCCCGTCGCGGCGACGTTCATCTTAAAAATATTAATTGATTCTTATAATGAAGTTAAAAGGTAATGTGAAACATTTAATTTTTTCTTTTAATTTTTTTTTGTGTCGGGGTTTATTAAAACATTTTTTTTATATAATTGTTTACTGTGATTTTAACTTCGTTGCAAATTATAAAAGAGTTAACCGAGCCCAAAGAACCATAATTGGGACTGGAGAGTCGATTACAGAGCGGTAAGATAGAGATTACAAAATTGAAATCTTAATTGTGGCATCCCGCGGCTGGAAGGATTTGAGTGCCATTTGGGGAAACTTTAGACAACTCTAAATGACCTTTAAATTATAATGAGGGTTCCAAAAAGACGTAGAAAGTTATAAACGTGGTACTATTAGCTTGAATTGGTTGCCGTGAACTCTTTGCAATAGATAGAAGGATTTACTTACTTGGAGATAGTATTAATAAGTACTAGAGAGCTAAGTATTAATATTCGCTGAAGAAAGTAAACATAGAAACTAGAAAAAATACACTGAAAAAAATAATCGACCTGCCCCAGGCAGGAATCGAACCCAGCATTCTCCGCAAGGGGGAAGCTCCGTAAACCAATACGCTACCGGGGCACTGCTTTCGCTGTCGAAATTCGTCAGTGCTTGTTACTTATGTTTTTATGGTATACATTGTTTCATCAAATCTTAAAAATTTACACTTCTGAGATCCGAACGAAATATTTTTGCAATTATTTAACGTCCAGTTAAGATGAAACTACTTTATAATATAGAATAATTTTTGCGTTTACAAACGCGTAAATATTTTTCAAACTATAAATAATATACTGAAAAAAATCTACCTGCCCCAGGCGGGAATCGAACCCAGCATTCTCCGCAATCCAGGCGGCTATACATAATTAGGTATATTTATATAATGAACATTGTCGATCAGTTAGTACATTCATCGTATTTTTAATTACTGTTATATACTACTACTTTGAACTAGGAATAGGGTTCTTGGGTTTACTGGATAGCTTTGTTCTCCACATCAGGCCTTTTTCACAGGCTGAGTTCCAGGTGAGGCTTGAATTCTTTTTCGGTCTTACCAGTACTTCTATCAGGTTAAATGAAAGCCAAGAGAGCTTCCCTGTGAAGAATTAAAGAAAAGTAGGTAATATATTTCCACGAAAAAAGAAATAAAATGACAAAAGGTTTTTCGTTTCCATTCTATTAGAGAATAATTACACTTCTTTATTGAGCATGAATAATTGAAATATCTTTCAGTTTATTGAGAAAGAAATCGTTGTAGTTATTCCCTTTCTTAAGTAAATACACCCAATTACTTACTACTGGAGCGTAAAATATTGAAATGAACGAATTTTCAATAAAATTTAATTTCTTAGCTGTTGCGAAACAAACTTCGTTATAATATTGTAATGAGAATTATTGAAACTCAAAAGCTATTGATTAAGGAAAGAGTGCTTTTAGACTCATGGGGAAAATAGGAATTGTATTATAAGTTTAAAACAGTGCTCAAAGGAAAGGATAAACGGAATGCTCGTCTTTTAAGAAATTTCTAAATATATTCAGAAAGTACGGAACTAAGCGGTTTGGTTAGCAGTTGTGGAGCCATTTTTTTTATCGGAGTGGTCAAATGCATTAACCGATCATCCCTGCAGTACAATACAACTGCAGAGATATGTGGGATTCGATGTACAGGGGTTCCCACCTACTAAACGTCCTCTCCTGGCATCCTGCAGGTACACTATGACAGCACCCTGGGTCAGCGACCGGGCCTTTTCCAGTGTCCCCCATAGTGGTGTCAAGGAAAGCTTGATGAAATTCAGCGCAGTCTAAGCCAGATGTCTACGCCATCTGTCCCCCTACCTAAAGCCGGAGCTCGATTGGTTCGGGCTGTGGGCCCCAGGCGCTGGCTTCGACAGGGCGGCGCTACCTCCCATGACACCAAGCGGTTGTGAAACCTTTTTTTATGGCGGGGAGGTCAAATGCATTTACGCATCGTCCCTGCGGGTTGGTGCTAACCACAGGGGATATGTGGGGCTCGAGGTAAAGGCAGCCCACTAAACATCCTCCCTGGCCTGACCTTCAGTGCGCTATTACGGGACGGCTCGGGATCTGCGCACGTGAGCGTAACTACATCGAGACCGTCTGAACACTGCCCGTCTAAGCACTCCTTGCACCAATTGGCGGCCAGCAGCCTTTCCTCCACCAACGGCTGCTCGACCTGGCGCGTCCTCTTGACTACGCCACCGGGAGCAACTATAAGACCGCACCCGGGGGACTTCGGGCGCGGTCGTGGACCTGAAAAGGGCCGTCCGGAACTAGCCGTGGTGGGATAACAAGAACAACTCGACGATGGCATGTGACTTCGAATGCCAAGGGGACACACTTGACATCAAAAGCCATACATCCGCTGAGAAAGTTTCCCCACCACGTTACCAGGGTCCGCCACGAGAAGGCTACCGAACGTGGACCCCAATCGGTTGTGGAACCTACGCAATGTTCACCATTTTAACAAGCAGTCATACATTAAACATTTGTAACAAGTATATAAACAACGATAGTGTGAATACATAACGCGTTCCATTATCCACATATTACTACATAGATAAAATTAGTTTTTATGGCAGTTGGCTTTTGTTTGTCGCTTCACTGAAAGTGTGTTACTATTTGGGTTTGATGCCCCTAAAAAGGGAACATATAATTATCAGAGGTTTTAAGAGCCTTTATCTTTTGTAAAATGTACATAACATCAATGTAAAAGATACCAAAGATAACATTAATCACAAAAAGGAAACTAATGAAACCTCTAATATGTGTTCTCTTTTCATTTGGAGCGAGCTTTCATAGCATAAGATGGAATGTAGAGAATAGTCGGCGTTCACGATATAACATTGCGTCAACTTTTTTTAATAAAAGCTAAACTCGGCTCAGAGCCAAGAGACGTTGTGACAGGCCTCAACTTTCTATTATTTGGTTTCAAACAAAAAAGGTCAGCCTAAAATCAAAAATTTAACGTAGTATACATGATGCTTAAAATTCATTGTTATTGAATTGTGTCTCAAAAGACTTTTATTAATATAAGAACTTCTTTAAACTGTAGTACTATGTCAGAAAATCTTTCTAAATATTCTGCATCAAGAGATAAAATAATAGGATCTTCTTCTTTGAAACCATAATTCTTTTTTAAATACCATATTGGTGCCAAGCATAAATATACGGTGGACCGTAGGCTGCTGTGACCGCTTACCATAAGGTGGACAGTGGGTAAGCGGTCACCGCTGCCTATGGACACTTGCAACATCAAGGGATATTTTTGAGGAAACCCATATCATAGCGGTTCCACATCATAAGCGTACTTGGAAAAATGTTCTTGTTAAACTGAAAGCATACGGCTAACTCCTTTTTCTTATGTGCTGAAAGAACTAGGAGTTGGTTAGTATACCAACTCCTAGTTCTTTCAGCACATAAGAAAAAGGAGTTAGCCGTATGCTTTCAGTTAGCTACCAAAAAATCGCACTTTATTATTTGATGAGTTTGGATCGGTATTTTACACACCTTTAGTGCCGTTTGACTGCCGGGACCACGGTGGCCCTAGCTTCATAATGGTCCATCGTTCTTGCCTGTGCTGATGGCATGCGCTGACGGACTTTCGGATTTAGGGTTACGTAGGTCTGGGGTTCACGGACTCTTGCTCTTGCTCTATTAGCTCGTAAGCAAATTGTAAAAAGCAATAAAGCAAATGTTGTCGTTGCGGAATGAAAGTACGAGCTATAGTAACAGTTAGAACTGGCAATTATGAGAAAAACGAAGGCTCTATAAATATAATGGAGGAGCCCGAAAAAAAAATAGCTACATTGAGAACTGTTGCATAATTAACGAAGCGCAGCGCATTGCATTTTTCAATATGTAAAAATTAACAATATTGCTTGTGTTGAAATAATATTGTAAATAAATTACTGATGGTATGAGGTAGCAAACAAGCATATGATCTGTCTGATGGTAAGCCGTCACAGTAGCCTTTTTTTTGTTGTTGTCGGGGATGTCAAATGCATTTACGCATCGTCCCTGCGGGGTGGTGCCAACCGCAGGGGATATGTGGGACTCGAGGTAAAGGCGTTCCCTTCCATACCCACTAAACATCCTCCCCGGCCTGACCTCCAGTGCGCTATTGCGGGACGGCTCGGGATCTGCGCACGTGAGCGTAACTACACCGTCCCAACGCTGCCCCTCTAGGCACTCCTTGTGCACCAATTGATGGCCAGCAGCCCACAGGGGCTACCGACTAACGCCAGCCCCTGTGGGCCGTTGGCCGACGCCGGCCTTATAGCCGCCTCCTCACCGACGGCTGCTCGACCTGGCACGTCCTCCTGACGAGTACACCGGGAGCAGCCATCGGACCTCACCCGGGGGACGAGCTTATAGTTGACTGAAAAACTAACGTATCAATTCTGCGTTGCCAACCCTAAAACCATCTCCTACCGCGCGGAGCTCTATCAATATTAATCACCAACAGAAACACTTTGGTCTTCTGTAAGGTATTTAGGTCACGTCAAAAAAAATGAACTTCGAATAAAAATAGGTTTTGAAACACACACGTTATACCTGGCTGAACACACACGGGGAAGTCCAATTATGAAGCTGACGAAAGTTATATAACATTGTTCCTGACTTCGAATTTCCCATTCTATTCCTGACCCACCGTCAAAATGTTGGCTGCCGAAGTTGCATTTCATTTAAATCTGGAACAACTTTGGACCGTGTTGGTAATTTTTATACGGCAGTTGATGAAAAATCAATTCTGAGGATGGGCTGAAATCTGAATATCATCATCATCAACAGCTCATATAATGTCCCCACCAGGGGCTCAAGCCTACCCCACATTAGGGGCTATTAGGCCTTGGGGTCCAGGTCCGGAAGCCTCCTCGTGGCGGACCCTGGTAACGTGGTGGGGAAACTTTCTCGGCGGGTGTGTGGCTTTTGATGTCAAGTGTGTCGCATTGGCATTTGAAGTCACATGCCATCGTCAAGTTATTTTTGTTTTCCCACCATGGCTAGTTCCGGACGGCCCTTTTCAGGGCTACGGCCGCTCCCGAAGTCCTCGGGTGCGGTCCGATGGCTGCTCCTGGTGTCGTCGTCAGGAGGACGCGCCAGGTCGAGCAGCCGTCGGTGAGGAGGCGGCTTATAAGGCCGGCGCGGCGTCGGCCAGCGGCCCACAGGGGGTGGTGTTAGTCGGTAGCCCCTGTGGGCTGCTAGCCACCAATTGGTGCACAAGGAGTGCCTAGGCGGGCAGCGTTGGGACGGACTCGGTGTAGTTGCGCTCACGTGCGCAGATCAAGAAGAAATTCAATTCACTGCGAGGACAGGTACTTACAGTCTTGGGTCATTCAAAAGAGGCGTGAAGAAGCACTTTACAGGCAAGGGTGGCTAGCGGGGCGGTTTATCTCTCGCACTAGTTATCTTCGCATTTGGACTCCACTTCTACTTACCATAAGGTGGAATGGAGTAATTTGCATGACCTTTATCTCTCTCTCTCGCTCTCTCTCACCTGATGGTAAGTGATGATAAGGATATGAATAACGATTTTTTAAACACCAATTCACTATCCCAATTCACTATTTCCTCTTAACTGGGAGATAGCAGAATTCAGCCGGCAGAATAAGAACTTTTCTTATGCATACTAGATATCGGAGAAATATACAAAATAACTTAGATATAATAAACTTAATAAATTATTTATTGTACACAAAAAAATTTACAACTTAAAATAAAACTTAAATAAATATATGAACAATCATGAATCGTAAGCAAAATATATTCGTGGCCATGACATAAACATTTGTCCCTACCAGGATTCTTTTTTAGAAGTTAACGTTACGGAAAGCGACGATGAGGATGACGATGACGATGAGACCACTAAGGTGGTACACGCTCGCCTAGAAGATGCTTGTTTACTCTGGCCTTAAAGATGTCCAGATTATACTGATCCGGGAAAACAGACCTCGGCAAGGAGTTCCACTCCTTAGCTGTTCGCATAATGAAAATGGAAGCAAATCGCTTTGTGCGAATTGGAGGAATGTCGACAATATAGGGGTGAAAGCAGTGTGTCCCGTGGTGGAAAGTCCGGTGGTGGAAAGAGCAGGTGGGATCAAATTATGTAAAACTTCCTACGAGTGCGTCATTACTGATGAGTCTCTTCGCACGGTGCTCCACCGAGTCCAATGCATCTAACTGATATCGAGCAGATCCGTCCCAAATCCGTCTATCACGGATCTCAATGTAGGTAGCGTTACTGACCACTCCACCACGATATCTGTATTCATCACACATAAAACATTAAACTTTCTGTTTATTTTTTAAGATTACTTAATGGCAAACAAGCTTGCGGCCTACCTGGTGTTAAGTGGTTACCGTCGCTTATAGACACTTGCAATATTAAAGGTAAATCACTGCAAGTGCGTTGCCATCCCTGGGGACTAAGATTATATGCCTTCCATTCCCAGTAATTACACTGGATTGTACTAATAAATTAGTATGTGGATATTGTAAGGTTCATCAAAACAAAACAAAAATAGATCACAGATTGGCCTCATCAGTCCTTGACTGCGTAGTGCCCCAATCCAAATTTATTGTATGTAATAGCTGTAGAAAGGGCGAGGCATTAAGGTTGTCGCCACAGATTTAATAATACAAGGAGATAGTCCAAGCCGGCGTTTAACTTGTGACAGGTGTATGCCCAGTGGGCATACATTACCGCCACTTCGCCGTCCGCGTCACTCGGAGTCCTATGAACTCATATAAGATAAAGTCAAGTGAATACGTAACTCAGCGATTTGACCGATCTCCTTTGCGGCTGTACTTAACTTTCATCGCTTCGCAGTCCTTATGACTCGCGCAATGAATAGTGTATATTACGGCATGCTCAACTAGAACCATGTTATGTAGTACGGTGATCGCGACACTTGGTCTTCCTATGAATTCGGCAATTCGCCCGATCTATTTTGATATATCTGTGTTTATGGAATAATTCTAGTTTTAATATCTGTGGTTGTCACCCATTGTATGATACTGGTATCATAAACGTTTCGTCTGGACGGAACGTTTATAAACCATCTCATAGGTAAAGACCTAATACCAACATATAATGTTTACTTTACCCACTTTCCAATACATTGGACGTATCCCTCTTCCAAATAATAGATATCCCATATGAAACACAAGTTACACAAGCCATTACTAACCACGGGTCTTTCACTAGCTCCCATAAACGTAAAGGTTCCCAAGGAATCGGAAAAGCGTCCCTTTCAAAATATCAGAAATTGTTTCCAATATAACAGTTCGACCCGTGACCAAACAGACGGTTGCAATCAAAAGTTGCCTTTCATTTAACTCATCGACTCGACCAAACAATGCGGGTATCAGACTAGCGCCAGCAAAATTGGTTTGTACCTTTGTCTTATTGCTTTGAGCGCAAAGGGACCGAGTTGCGTGCGTGAGTAAACAAATGTGTGTAAGCCAATGTGAATTTTTGATTGTACAAATGTTTTGAAACAGTTCCGTCGTTGTTTGGGCTGGCATGTTTTACTTTGTATTAATAAAGAAGTTCTTAAGCTCTTATTTAATTTAAATAAATCTAGCCGTGTGATGCCGGCAGAGTAGAATAGCATCACCCCATATCATCCAATGGGTGTCGTTAAAGGCGACTAATGGATCAGCAAAGGGGTATTGATCACCTTGCTTGCGGTCTGTGAGAATTGTTAACCAAATAAAACCGATTGTGGTCTGTGAGAATTGTTAACCAAATAAAACCGTTTGTTAACAAATCCGTAGTAGATTGTATTAATATTAGTCTGTATAATCGGATGGAGATCGCTTATTATTGGTAGCTTAAGATTTTTTTTCATAACCAAGCAGAGGGGAACTATTATCACTCATCACTCTCAGAGACAACAATCCGCCGCGCCGTTTTGTAATACCTACTGCTTGTTATACGATGCGCCTGCGACAAATACACAACACTATACAAAAACGTAGAGTTATTTGACTGCGTCTTCTGTAAGGTGGAAAAACAGGCCCGGTTCAGGCGTTCCATATTGGTCTACCACTCTGATTAGGAAACATATATGTACTTAATCTCAATTAACGATTCAATCCAAACATTTTCTAACATGGTTTCGAGCTACTCAAATATGACAGATGGTCGGTAATTACAATTAGAAACTGTACCTTGCACACAACGCTTCTCTAACTGCAAGGTTTCAGTCACTTCTGTTATTTCTGCTTACAAAAGCAAACGGTTAACAGGGGGAGAATATGTCAAGCGAATCGAGCGAGGATAATGACAACATCATTTTATTTTATTATCATTATTATAGACACCGAAGGAATATTCGCAGGTTTTGGATTCACGCTTATGTTCAAAATAAAGTGAGCTGCAGATTGTAAGTTACAGCGTAAGAGTTACGGGAAACAAATAAAAAAAATTAGAAATATCGAAAGATAGCTACTTATTTAAATTTGTTTGTAAAATAGTTTTAATAATCGGTTCAGGTAACTTACTAGTTACGTCACGACGTGACCCGTTAAAGACTGGAATATTGCGTTATGGCCATTTTATGTTTTACAATTTTGTAAATCTAAATATTTTTTTGAGATCGGTGCCAAACTCAATATTTGGAATAAACGTTGTCACTTGTATTTGGGACCAACCTAAAAAAACATTTTGATTTTTTTTCTCCGTTTTTAGTTTTAAGCAAACAAGTAGGTAATAAAATGAGAATAATATCATCAACGTAGTCATAAATACGCATTATTAGGGATAACTCAAATAATGCCCGTCAGATCAAATTTGAATGAGTCCACATGACCAAGCACCAGCTTTCGAATGGAAAAAGAAACATCAAAATTTGTACACCCAGTAAAAAGTTATAAGGTGGGACATATAAAAAAAAACATACAGTCGAATTGAGAACCTCCTCCTTTTTTGAAGCCGGTTAAAAACACAACACCAATGTAGTGTTATTAAAATTTGGTTGAGGCTTTCTAAGGTCGAGTTACATTCTCAAGGCATGATTCCTATCTCAACTGCACGCAGCAGCGCTGCCGTAGGTATATTGCTGTATATTTTTTACGAGCGGTATTTACCAGGACTGTTGAGTAACTTAGGCTATTGTTTATTGGTTTACTGAAGGTTTAGTTGCTTTTGGGCGGGCAATCTGTCACTATTTTCAGGTACTGTATGGCCCATATTGCGAGATGTGGCTTTTTGTGTCAATGTGGCCAAATGTTACCGAAAGCTCTGCTTAACTCCTTTTGGGATTATGAGCGTGATTATTATGTACCTATGTAATATAACCAATGAAACCGAACCAACCCTAAACTGCCAATATGATCCATTTACAGAGCAGCGCCTGTCAAAGCAAGCAACTAACAGGTGAATTGAATCAGGGGTCTCTTTAGACCCGAAGGGTTTTGAGCCCGGCTCTTACAACTTTGTACCCGGAATAATGGATATGGAACCACAGGACGTGAACTTTGACAATATTATTCGTAGCTTGCCAAGTGACGTTTTAGTAAATCGTAAATATATTTTAGAGCAAGCTTAAGCTGTGGTGACAGTATTAATGGGTTTGATCCTCTTTCCGACGACGACGGTTTAAATTATAATTTGTTCACGTGTAGAAAATATTTTTTTAATTATATTTAATCGATACGTTATTAAATTAACTTTTATCTCTCCATCCATACAGAGTGGAAAAAAGACCGTGGTTGGAGCAAAAATACCCTTAATATTGATTATGGCAAATTTCACTGAAAGGAAACATTCTTTTTTACTTTAAAAGTTATTAAAACTGCATTAAAAGATTTTTCTAAAATTACGCGCCGGGATCAAACCGGTGAAATGTGAAAAAATACCCTTTATTTAATGATACCAATCGAAAGAGTCAGCAACTTAGTATCTTAAATTAAAGAAGGCCAAGAAAAATTGTTTTTTTTTTTATTGTAAAGCTTACTCACTATCCAAAAAAAATGTTCACTTAACTTATGAATTTGCTTAAAATGAGACCCACAGACGTATTCTTCGACTGAATTCGCTACGTGTCGCCTTTTATATCAAGTTATGGCGAATTTTTAAATTATTACTTCAACTTTTCTGCCAGTTATGAAAATAATGTAATTGTATTTTGTAGATACTACGGGTCAGAAGAGGAATTGAAAACCGAAGTTCAAAATATTATTTTATTATTATGACTTTTATATTCATCAATTACCATTTATTAATAAGTCATCAAATGTAATAATAGAATACAAACTAAGGACAGGCAGTAAGAAAAAGATTCTTACTTGGCATTTAAGTAAACCCTTCCAATGTTCGAGATATTTTTAATATCTTCATGCGAAGATATCTATGCTTATAAGAAAAGGTAGATATATATTTCATGGTAATAATTTTCAAATAAGGGGAAAATGAACCTTTCCTCTATAATACGACTATAATATTGGTACACAAATAAAGGCCGGTTGCTTCGGTCAGAGGGTAAATAATAAATATCAGCGCAAGGGTTGAACGCACTGTGATGGATGCTTTTTGTCGGTCAATGTATACTCTACCGCAAGTAACAAAAGGAAATAATAAAAGCATTTTCTTTTATAGGAAACTAACTTCCGCTCGCAACTTCGTCCGCGTGGACATTTTACCTCCTTAGGGGTGGAATTTCCAAAAATCCTTTCTTAGCGGATGCCTCCGTCATAGCATCTACCTGCATGCCAAATTTCAGCCCGATCCGTCGAGTGGTTTGGGCTGTGCGTTGATAGATCACTATGTCAGTCAGTCACCTTTGAGTTAGATATATTAAGATTTCGAGTTTTATGCCTTTCTGAGTTTTTTTTTAAAGAGGAGCTCTGGGCCTTCATCTCGCCTAATGGTAAGTAGGTAAAGACAAAGGTAAAATCAAACTACACCTGGAACCAGTGGACGACTGACTATATTTACTTTAATTAAGTTTTTGTGTGGAATGTAGGAGTATTTGTATGTATAGCCAATCAGGTTTAGAGTTTTCTAGAGTGGACAGTTAACTCTTCTTGTTCAACTGCCCCAGTAGTCCAGACAGGCCCCTAGAAGCACGGCCTTTATTTATTTATTTAGGTACACCAACAGCTCACATATTAAATTAATACAAAATAGAAATATTTCAAAGGGTTACATTCTGTTATATGGGCCTTTGCCTTTAGATGGTCCTTTGAGCTTACTCACTACGCTGGCGAGTCTGCTGATTTTTTTTCTTATGTAACATTATTTTCTACAACAATTGTTTCACCCGTAAACTCAAATATACGTCTTTCAAAGGCAAAATTTCTTTATTCATTTAGATACAATTTGTGCACTTATGAAAGTCAAATTTGATGCCATCGGTTCAAGAGTCTACCAGGAGGCCTTGTTCTGAGAAGAACCGGCAAGAAACTCATTAAATTTTATTCTCACTTTACAGTTTTTATAATTTTGATTTGGAAAGAGTCGTCTTTCTCTATCTTTACTATCTTCTTGTGCTTTTTTCTCATCCTTATTCGATGTGATCCCTTTATTTAATTCTACTGTTGATTTTGATTCTTGGTTGCTTTTATTTTCAACTTTACTTGCAGGTTTCGGTTTAGTGTCTGTTCCCTCTAGAAACTTTGCCCATAAAATTAAATTGAACGCTGCGCTAAAGTCACGGATGCACGACGCTAGCGCCGCGTACTGCGGCGTCATTTACAATACAGTGACGTCTGCGATACCCTAGTATAGCGTTTACTGCAGGAGAAGCGCCTAGTTAACGTTCATCGAACGTCGACGCTGGACAAACTAGTTGTAGTAGTGTAGTTTAGTGTGAAGAGGCACATTCTTGGTTATGCGACATAGAAACGTGTCGTACTGTTTACGGTCTTATCGTTTCGCTGGCCTTCCTTTACACATTACGAACACAATAATTGGACACATTAATATCCAAGTTCTCAGAATTAATTACATAATACGTAGTCTCGCATTGTTTTGTGAGTAATTATAAAGCATACGTATGTAAAGACGAGGAGTTAGATAGTTTCGATAGAATTATTCACAATAGAATTTCCCTATACATTGCCTTTTAAGTTTAAGGCTTAATTACTCGCTTGGGACCCATTCGAACCCATCTGCGACCCTCTAATAGTTAACACAATGAGAGAAAGGTGTGCAGCTATATGTTTATTCATGACTGGTAACGATCACAAAGAAAGTTATCAAAAAATGCCAATTTTATTCGTTTTTCTAGCTTATAAGAAAGATTGGCTTCATGTATAAGAATCTTTTGTTTCGCAACTTCCAAGTAAGTTGCCATTAGTGTTTATTGGAACGATAGTTCATACCAATCTGTCAATTTAAATACAAGATATCTCCTAAATCAACCTGTAGGAGTTTCTCCCGAGTTCTTGTCGTAAAAACACGTGTTGAGAGACTCCATTTTTAACATCAACCAACCGAACAATTATTTTTGTTACTTTAGTTACATTTTCACTTGACATTGGCAAAATGCGTACGCTTAATGCGACGCGAGGCCATTAATTACGAATAGAATAGAAAACAACCTGTAAAAACGGCAATAAATAAGAATATTGCCTAAATACAAACAACCTAATAATAAATCTAATAGGAAAATTAATCGATTTAAAGCTTATGGAATAAAAATGCACTGAATTAATCAACGCAGCCGCCCGGATTGCGGAAGATGCGGGTTCGAGTTCCGGCTGAGGCAAGTCGATTTTTTTCAGTGCATTTATCTAGTAATTTTAAAGATTTTTAAAAACTTACAAAAAAATATTTGACTATCAACCTGCATTGGGCAAACATGGTGGACTACTGCCTAAGCCTCCTTCAATGACAAGGAGAGGCCTTGTGTCCCAGCAGTGGATCGAATCAAAACGACGAAAAAATATTGATTAGAAACATATTCGCTTTTTCGTATTGGTCATTGATCTGAATAGCAACTTTAATTATAGTGGTTAGTATTTGATGTAAATATCGTATCAAATATTGCTGAGAGGAGTTTGCAAGTAAATATTGTTGTTACGACAGTGCTTCGAATTCTCTTTTGTTTAATTTTCTGATTTAGCTTCGTCGGTAAGAAGATTTGTTCAGTGAGTTCGTATTGTTCTCTATATGTCCGAGTAAGCTGTTTCTAGGTTATGGAAGCGAGAATAATTGAGTCCTTAAATTTCAAATGTAGGCAACTCCATCATAACTGAAAACGCAGAAATCATTACATAATTGAAAGGTTGTTAATGAAATTTGAAATGATCTTAAAAGTTGCAAATGCTCTAGTTTTTCTTAAATAGGTAATGATATTATTTTTGGACGTGGCTGTGTTTTGGAATTGGCTAGATTTGTCAATACTGACGATGGAGTTGGATTGATTTGATATGTCATCGTCAGTCATGACGTGAGTTTTGTTTTATAACAGTGTATGGACATGGCTAACTTTGAATTAAATGAAAAATTAGCAGTCGAATTTGTAGCGCATGTAGAATTAGGACCCATTTGAATTGATTGACATTTTAAAAGATTTAATCTTTTTTTATTGGTCATTAGAACTTAAAAACGATATTGGAGTGTAAACAGCAATGTTTAAAATTTACCGACTCAATTTAAGTGAGCGTTTTAAAAAGAGCGTCATATTTCTTAATCTTCTTCGATGTATTTCCAATTTATTGGGATTTTATAAGAGTCTCTATCTTTAAAATTAGAATATACACTGAAAAATATCGACTGCCCAGGGCGGAAATCGAATCCAGCATCTTTCGAGATCCGGGCGGCTGCGTCAACTGCGGAAGATGCTGGGTTCGTTTCACGCCCTGAACAGTCGATTTTTTTCTGTATATTTTTTAATTTTAATAATAATTGCGCGTTAGTTAACGCAAATATAAGTTCATAGTCTTTATCTTTATAGGCATCTATAATTTAATACTAACTTACTACATTAATAGTTAATATTATTTCACCCGGAGTGATGACTTGTTTTAGAGTGTTACATCTGTCCTAGATGCGTTTTTTGTTTGTGGGTTTACTAGGTATTTTTCAGTTTTATGTAAGCGATAATCTGGTAACTTTTTGCCAAAAATTCGGCTCAACCCCTTATTAATGTTAATCTGAGTTTGTTTCTTGTTACGCTTTCACGATTAAGTAAACTACTCAACCGACCATCGTGAAAGGAAACACGTTGTCAGAGGTACGGAAAAGGACATTGTTCGCCTTTATTTGTTTATTCTCTAAGAAAACCAACAGCGTTTTACGGAGATTACATTATAATGTGCACAATTGCAAAAGAAAGGCCAATTACAGGTTTTCCTCAATTAACAATTAAACTTATACCGTGGTGATGATCAGTTCATTTGAAAAACATGACTGTTTCCGAGAGATGGTAGCAAGTCGGAGTTAAATGTTCAAAATGAGTTTTATTGAATTTGTGTATGCTCGCGCAAATAAAAAGAGAACATAACATTACTTACTCTACAGATACTTAAACGATAAAATAAAAGCAATCTTTCGGTCAAAAATTTTATTGGAAACCTTTTGAACAAATTCTTCAAACATTTTTCAAAGTTATGGCAGTAATAAGTCGTCGATACCGAACTATATTAATTTTTCTTCGCGGTGCGTCGTACTCGTACATCAGAGCTTGACAGGGGCACTTCCGGTAATGGAAAAAGCTACTCTATGTGCATAGCACAGTTAAGAGGACCTCGGTCTGCGAGTAAGTAGGCTATGACCTATGACGTTCTGTTTTTGTTTGAGATCTTGAACTGCTCAGTTTTGCACTTTACATTTGAATCGAGAAAATTTTAAACAAAATGCTTCAATAACTACAACAGTTAATACATGGAATAACAAATACAAACATTTAGAAAACAAGTAGTAGCCACTTTTAATTAGCTTAAGGGAACAATTCAGTTAGCGAAAATTCGAGTGATTTCAAAATAGTTTTTTGAATGTTAGAAATACTAAAAATTTACTATAACAATTCGAATGGGTGTATCACGGAATTTCGATTTATAAAAAGTCAGTGTGTGCTAAGGCGATGTTACTATACTGCGAGGCATGCTACAACAAAAAATCTTTACTTTGATGCATGATACCGCGATGTTAAAATACTGCGATGCAATTTACCTCGAAATATCTTCATCGCGAAATCGGAAATCGTTTTTGATATCAAGACATACTGCACCGTGCCCAAAATAAATTTGGAACAGGATAGGAGAAGGCTTAAGAGCGCTTAAAGCCGCGTAAGAAAAAATCGAACATTTCAAAGGTACAGTATTTATTAAGTTAATTTAATAACGTCCTATATGCAAAACGTTATTTTTATTTAACAGTAAATACTTTGATTTTTTTTTTTCATTTTTTAATTTAGCATTTTAAGATATGATGGAGATTAATAGCAAATTGAATAGACAACGAAAAATATGTCAAAATTAGACTGTCATGGATATGTGCTGAGACGGGTTTTGAACCAACGACCTTTCGCAACCCACTTACACAATTCCTACTCGCTATCAAACTGTTTCTCACAAGCAGATAAAAAGTACAGATAATTACTTTAAATGAGCTTAAGACCACCTGAAAGTGCGAGGAACTGATGCCGAACCACGTCACCAGAAAAAGTAAGCACGTTCCAACTGGACAGCGTGCTAAGACACAAGATAGGCACTAAAATTTTGTAGTACTGTCTTTTATTCGTATTTGTCTGTATAAATAATTTTACTTACAATACCATTATCATTTTCTTGGCAGCGTCTCATATTTCATTGCGTCACCGACACGTCACGATATTAAAAGTTTCCACTTCTTAGAAGCTGTCAGCGTGTGTGCAGAGACAAGATTCATTAATATTTTTCTTAGAAATCTGGAGTCTCAATACCTCATACTAAAGGTAAGTATCACCACAATGAGCCATTTTCTAACGTGGGCGTTAATTGAACGAACATTAAAAATATTTAAATCGAAATAAAAGTTTATATATAAACTGTCATTGATTTTGTTTTTGGAAATGAAATTGGAAATATTAAAATAAGTATCATTATAATATTTTCAAAATTAAATACAAATAAGTATTTGTAATTGACACTTCTTTTTATTTTATCATTTCCATCATTTCACTGCAGGTATAATCTAAGTTTCACTGCATCCACGCAAGACACTCAAATGCACAAAATAGTAATTGTAATCTGGTTTAAATTTTTATTTATAAGTACACTAAAATCAAATAACTTTGGAGTGTCCGATGGGCCGGAACTCTGTAACTCAGGGTATCCTAGTACAGGTTCCGCTCTCTCACGATGGCTACATTATATAACTAAATGTCTAGGAGAACCTTAATCACTGTATCATCCACTATTGTAGCTTTTGTGATTGAAATAAATGATTATTATTATTATTATTATTCGGTCAAAGAGTTCTTCTACTTTTTTTAAAACGAGTAGATAGCTGAGAGTAGACAAGATTTGCAGAATCAGTCTCAATGGTGACAGACGGATAAATCTAAGGGATTGAAACGTCGTGAATGCATGGTTCATAGTAAAGGTCAGTAAGTGTGAATGTCAGACCTCTTACGCGCGCTGGCTTTATTTTCGCAAAAATAAAAAGGTAATTCTTTTTAAAAATTAAATTAAAATGTACTTACCTAGTTCTTTCACCAACAGTCTTTCCATCTGTACTGGCCCTTAGAATGGGTTTATGTTGACGGATGAATACTTGCCGATGAAAATGACGTGATCATTTCAATGTTGACATGTCATCTGAGACGAGCATACTTATTTTTAAATTATAATTTTTTGGAATATTAGAACTATCTAGTTCTGAAATTTATAGCAATCAGTGTATTTCAACAACAATGTCTAACTAAAGTGACGCTTGAAGCACTAAATTTCTCTGTCATTATTTCAGAACTTCGCTTTTTGGAAAGTTTGTAACTGAGAGCATGAGCGCAGTCCCACCACTGTTGTCTCCTGCTAAGTAAATGTACTTTGCACTTGCGTCGATGTAAATCATGAGTTTCTATTTAAAGTGCTACCTTAGAATGTTGCAAATGGATTTTCTTTTCAATTTAAAGTTTCAATACCGACATTTATTGCCATAAAAAATATTTACAATAATATTAATCGAGACGGTAAGGATTGGCGAACTTGCCCATTCTGAGTTTTTTCTTAACAAGAGGTACTTTATCTCATATGAATATTTAAATAATGAAATTATCTAGAAGGTGAATAAAATATGATGAAAATAGCTCCAAAAGTTTCCGAGTGATGTCTCTTTTTTATTTTGGTAAGACCTATTTACAGGATTTTATTAAATACAAGAAAATGCACAAATTTTAAATTTTCTCATATTGAAATGTTGTGTAAGTAGTCTAGTTTGACACGTATATTTTTTCAAAATTTACGCTCTTATTTCGCTTTCTTTTATCTCACTGTTAACACGTGGTAATCATTCGAAAATCGTTGTATGTTACCACTTAACCCCCTTAAGTACTTTTAACAGCTGTTAACTAATAAACTCCTAACAAACAAAGACTCTTTCACTGCCGTTAATGGGATTGAAGCATTATTTTTCCAGCAGAGCCCAAAGCACTCTATTGTTAGCCGTCAAAATACATTTGTCTAGAAGACAACAGGCTCGTTTATTTTGTAATTCCCTACAGATCCCTCCCGAACGCCCCCACTTTTAATCCTTTAAGGGTCATCTCATTATCATTAAGCGCTATCTGCGTTATCGAAGAAAGGTTTTACTGACCCAAATGCGAAATATGTACCGTACATAATGAATATTTAAACCTAGTCCCGACACCTCTGTAAACAAGCGCAATTTATTACAAAAAGGATTTACTTTAAATATTGCGGTAAGCATGTTGACAATATATTATTATTTTGCATATTTAAAGCAAACAAAGGCGGTGGAAGTTGATTGTTTTGTTGCATAAATATAATCTATGTATAGTCAGCGTCATTTAATAAAGAAAGGAATAATATTATAATTCCAATTCATGCATAACCAGCACAAATTAAGTTAAACTTGTGTTTTTTTTATATGAGATATTTCCATAACTTCCTGTTTATCACATAAACAGTCCCTTCAAGGATTCGAATCTGGGCCTGGGAATAGCATCGAATGCACGTAGCTGCTAAATTCTGGTTCTGGCTGCTTTGCTAAAAGAAATCTGACTTGTAACTCTTTTATATATAAAATTGGTCTAGCGAATGACTTTACTCCACCTGACGGTAAGCAAAAGTGGACTCCAAATAAAAATATAGCAAGTATGAGAGATAAAAAATTATTTGCGCCGCACTAATCAAACTCGTCTTTATCATCATCATCAAATCAGCCAAGACGCCCACTGTTGGACATAGGCCTGTTCCAAGGATCTCCAACCTGATTGACCCTGCGCTGCCCGCATCCAACGGCTTCCCGTGACCTTTGCCAGATTGTCTGTCCACCTTGTGGGTATGTGGCTACCAACACTCGTTTTGCTGAACTGTTAATTGCTTCTTCACGCCGCTTTTGAAGAGCCCGAATAATTCTGGCAAGAATTCAGTTTTTCAATTGTGTGACATAGAATATAAATAGAAATTAGTTACTTCAGTAAAATATCTACACTGAACTTAGACAAAGCCTTTGTCTAAGACACTGAAACTTATTTTGCTTTAATCTTCAAATTATTATCAATATAGGTATTGTAATAACAGATAAGTAACTATCATAGTTATTATTTACGAATACATTTTTTTAATAACTTTGCCAAAACTAATGTCTTCCATGTCACTGCAAACCTATTTTGAAATGATTTGATGACAACGTTATAGCTTCAAATAATACTTTTCGCTTCAGATTATTCAGGCCATTGTACTGACTGTACGTAATGCAGGATAATATCAGCAAACCTGTAATGTGGGTAGAAGAGAAATTATCACTGGGGAAAGGATAGATTATTTTCTTTATCCCAGTCCGCTCATGGAGATATATTTGTTTGCTTTTTATCAAAAACATAAGCGGTGGTAAATTTTATATTAATCCTCTGCTAAAGTCTTACGCAAAATAATTTATACGTAATACTAAAATATGTAATAATGGGTATCACAAATAATTTATTTATGTAATAGTTTATTGTACACGAGAATTTATATATCAATAGAGTGAATAGGACATATTAATGTTCTCTTAGATTTGCGCGAGCACTACATATTGTAAATAAAACAACGCTTACGGATTTAACTTGCGTGTAGTTTTTACATGTTGTTATTATTGAAAATTAATAATTAAAGTGATGGTAGATTTGACTATTTCCTAAAATATGACAACCTACATCTTTAGTCATCCTGTGACCACGAACGCTGCAAAGTGTTAGGACATATTACTTTAATTATGTAATCGTTTCTGATTGTTTTCTTTGATAAGATTTCGCAAAGACTATTTGTATACAAAATTCAAATTTCGATTCTTACCATTCCATGGATTTACCGTGCGGGTGCAGGGTCTTCTCTGACTTCTCTCTCTGTTTATCCATATTTGGTAAGATACACTGAGAGTCGCTTTAGATACGCGTTCTTGTACAGAACTTAGGGAAATTCTTGACAAACCGTTTATTTTATAGTATTTCTTGTGTACTATGCTTGATTTCAGCTTAGACTTATTTGTACTTGCAAACATTTGTAATTATGTACAATTTTAATTCATTCAACTTGGTTTCTAATTTTATTTGGCATGATATGAAATCCTGTCATGATAAGTACCCATCTCAGGCACTAATCAGAGTCGCTTTGTGTGACTTGCACTAATTATTTTTTAAAACTACGTTTGTGGCAATTAAGCATACAATACACTTAACCTTCAAAAAGTTTCGGTTAGTTTAAATAAGTATCGAAATAGTTACTAAACATACTGAAAGTATCTTTTAAATTATAATTAAAAAAAGAACTTTTGAAGCGAGTAACACTGAAAATTCTACTTGGTTCTTCCAGTTTTTAACAAAAAAATGACCCATTTAAACTAAGCCCCTCGATTTTGGGCACTCTTCCAAATTAACCTGCAGTAACCGACCATTTATTTAAGTACCATGACAGCCATATGTTCACATCGTTTTTAAGCACAATTTGCTTAAGCTTTATGATTAAAACAGAGGTCTCTCTAAGACTGTCTCTAAGAACTACCTAAGATGGTCTCCCTGATGAGAGACATAAGAAGTAAAAGATGATAAGTAGAGCAGGAGGATAATTACTATCCAAAATAAACAACAGAATAACAATCGCTCTCATTAAAATATAGATTCAACAATCCTGTAGTCTACGGCAACAGTTTATAGAACAAAGTACCAACACAATACTAAGGAAAAAATAAATATATGAAGGAAACCAAACAAAATAAATTGATTTTTTTTTTAATTATTTGGAATATACCAAAATGAAACAATGGCCCAGTTAATGGAATTAAGTTGTATCTCCACTACAATGAGTTCAGTGAGCATCGTATACCTTTGTAAATCGACATCTCGAGTAATTCCAAACTTCAAAGAAGTCTGACACCGAAAATCTCATTCCATTAGCGGTGAAGTTTGGGAGATCTTCAAAATACCAGGAGAATACGAATTGCTTGATATAAATTTATGAAGATTCGTTTATATTAAAACATATATTCAAAACGTTATAGATATGTCTCTATTATGAAGTATTCATAAAATCTGATGCTTATTTCGGGGGATATGGAGAGAGTGTATGATTTTTACTATGTAGGTAATATATTTTTTTCTAGCAAGACCATCGAACAATACTTTCTTTTTTATAGAAGATGTCAATACTCTACCCTTTCTTCATTTGCTATTTAACCCTTACCTTTGCGTATTTTGGTTTGTCTCATGCCGAGTAAGATCTCCATTTTTTTATACCAGATATTAGCCTATGAACACTTGCAATACCAGGGGTATCACACGTGAGTTGCCGACATAGCAGATTTTTTTGTTTTTAATTAGTAGGTGATATTTTGCAATTTTTAGATGAAAATCAAAACAGATTATCACTAAATATTGTTCACTATGACGTATACAACCGTACAAAAATTTGTACTGACTTTACTACTGAATAATACATTTTTTAAATTAAACTTTTTACTTCCTACTTTAAAAGATGCGAGGACATATGCTGGTGAATAGAAAGAAATTAAATATAAACTATTTAATTTTATGCCGGTCGCATCGTCAGTAAAGGGTTAAAAAAGTGATAGCGTAATTTATTTGACCTACATAATTTACTCAAGCGATACGGTATCGAAAAAAGATCGATAAACTGTAATTAGTGAAGAGGTGGAACAGTAATTTATAATTAGTAATTTATTATTCAGTTTTATTTTGAATATTAAACCGTTTTTTAACGTACTTTTTTTAAACAGTATTCTTATTCTTATTCTTAAATAAGGGGCTGAGGCCGTATCTCAGAGCACTTCGACCCTATGGGATCTTTTGTGCTTCCCCTTTCCTTATCGCCCATTCCCGCCAACATCGAAAACATTTTGTATGAGTTTTACGATGTTGGCGGGAATAAGGTCTATAAAGTCCTCTGGTTTAGGGTAAGCTAAACCTAGGACCCTTAGTCGCCTGTTGGCTAGTGCATCGCAGTCACATAGTATGTGCTCCATGCTTTCTTCCTCCTTACCACACATTCTACAGATGGGGTCATCAGCTTTGCCTATTGTGCACAGGTGTCTTCTAGTGGCAAAGTGGCCAGTGAGAGTGCCTATGAGGCATCGGATTTGGGTTCTGCTGATTTTTTAAACAGTAAAAAGGATTACCAACCAGATGATAGTCCTTCTGTGAGTATACAGTTGCCGTAGCTTATATACGCTTGATACCCCCATTGTGCTATAGGTTAGGCCTTTGGGTAAACCATCCTCTACCTAAGAAACCAATGGAATCCTTAGAACAGAAACACTACATTACAAAGAGGTTTGTTATAAATACAGAAACGAATCTGTCGATGAATGAAAGAAATATGCAGCCCACCTAATTACGGTTGCCATGGATACCAAAAATGTACAGTCATAAAAAAACAAAAAACACGACGAATTTGCTTTTGTCTTCTTTGTCTAAGGTCTTATCGTTTCTTATTGCGTCATACTGACGTAATGTATAACAGACGTTAGTCACACGCTGACGTATACCATACTGTTGTATAAGGACTCTTTGCAGAAGTATGTGTATAAATCATTTCATAGATTCACCGTATCATGTTATTATTGTCATTGTCATGTCAGATTGTGAAAGCAAACAAACACAAATTTTACTAATAAATGTTTAAATGCAACATTAAATTGGCGACGAGGATGTCAGCCGAAAAATTAGAAAAATTTATTATCGAAACATTTAACCCTAACACAGAAGAATGGGACTATTATATACAAAGATTTCGTATTGAACTTTCCCTACACGGACTATTAACAGAAGTAAGTGAACAAAAACGCAGGAATCTACTACTATCAAGAGTTGGACCTGTCGCATTTAAGGTACTTGTCGATTATTACCGCCCCACGGATGTTACTACAAGATCCTTCAATGAACTGATCACAGTACTAAACGAGTATTTTGGAAAGAAAACATATGTTCTATCTGAACGAGTTACTTTTGGAACCCGATATAGACAAGAAAATGAATCGGATTCACATTTTGTCCTGCAATTACGCTCTCTAGCTGGCTACTGTGAATTCGGGACTAATCTAGACGAGCGGCTGCGTGATCAGCTAGTAATAGGCATCAATAACCCAAAACATTTATTTGTTAAGTAAAATTTGTGTTTGTTTGCTTTCACAATCTGACATGACAATGACAATAATAACATGACACGGTGAATCTATGAAATGATTTATAAACATACTTCTGCAAAGAGTCCTTATACAACACATACCACGCATGTTTTTTAGCAACTTGTATATCAGAAATTTTAATTTATCTAAGTCTCAAGACGCAGATAGGCATGTGGTGCCGCAGAGTAGAATAGCATCACCCAATATCCTCCAATGGGCGTCGTAGAAGGCGACTAATTTGTCAGCAAAGGGCATTTCACCTTATACTCCGTCTACCAATCCGCATTGGGCAAGCGTGGTAGACTTAGTAGTCTACCACGCTTGCCGTTTAGGTACTCCTAAACCTCCTTCGATGAGATGCCTTATGTCCCAGCAATGGGTTGAATTATAAAGGTTTTTATAATGAAGTCTGTTATTTGTCAAGAGCCGTAATTAACGGACACTTTTAAAATCTTTCAACTCTTATAAATCAACATTAATAAACAAAAATGAGAATTTTCATTCTTCGGTCACAATTATAATTTTCAATACTCATTTCCATCTTTTTCCAAATGCTTCCATTGATATCTTTTGTCTGTAGAAGCGAAGCCGCAATGACGTAGAAACAATTTATTAACGCTGTGATTAACGTTATCTTCATTTCTGTTCGTAATTAGACGAACAAAACCAACATTGCATCTCACGCCAAATTAAATCCTATTTACCTACTTTAAGGTTGAAAATAAAAAGCGAGATTTCTTCTTACCTATCGAAGGGTGAACTTATTTTCGCCAAGATGGCTGGGGGTAAAAGCTGGTACGAATGATAATGGCTTGATTAAGAAAGGTCACGGCTGTTGTTTTTGCGATTCCTAAAAAATAATAAAGTAGGAGTTTTAAGGCAATAGCTGGAATTCTGCGAACGAAAATATTCACTCTTTGTTTGTCAAGACTTACATTTTATATGTGAAAATATAGACGAATTTTCAGTGATATCAATCTTACGTGCCGTAATGTTATATTTGAATAAGTTTTCTTATGTATATTAAAAACGTAAGATCTATATGATAATAATAATTGATTACTGACGATGAAGAGGTCGATAGCCGTGCATACATCGTCCCAGGTCAGGTCCCAGGTTTGGATCCTGAAATAGGAAAAAAACTAGAAAAAGTATGTTGTACGTTCAATATAGGCATTTGATTAATTATACTATAGCTAACAAAATACTTTGAAGCAACATTCAGAAAAAATCTTAACTAATCACACATCCTGAAAGTAGTTTGATTTGAATCGGTTACTGAATAGATTACAATGAGGAAGAAGAGAATAGAGGATAGAGACGAGATAGGACGTCTTGTAATCGTCTAAAAATTCAACCTCGAGATTTTGACGGATTTACACGTTTTGGACCTCCCTGAGTCCAAAATATTTTTTTTTGGAATTATGTCTGTGTGTTTGTCTGTGTGTCTGTGCGTTAGCATGATAACTCGAGTATGCTTTAAGTAACTCATTGCAACCAAATTTAACATGCATATATAACATCAAAATATAAAGTTTCTATCAACCGTTTCCGGTATACGAGAAAGTCAAGGGGAGACCAGTTTTTGTTCGATAAAAAATTAAGAAAATTAATTGAAATATACCCCTTCATAATGCTACAACTAAAATTGTATTTTATCTTATAGTAATAAAGTTTACTTTACCAAGACGGTGTGATACAAACGAAAATCTATAAGAATATCACACAATGATCTATTCTTTTGTACAACTAGTAACAGACTACCTACTTTTAGGGTGTGCGCTGTTTCCTATACTTATATGATGAGGTTATTTCAGTTACATGTAGGAATATAAAGTACGGTAGTTAATTTTCTAAACGAAAATAATTATTTTTAATTAGGTCAAAGTTGCTTAGTTGTAGAGATCAAAACCAGATCTTACAACATAGGTAGGAACTACTCCATCGAGCTCGTTATATTCATATTAATGATTATCTTGCCTAATGAAGAGATACTTAAAACCCAAGTGCTTCACATCACAAAATTGCTTTAACAATTAATCTAACTTTGAACACATGGGACGCATCTTGATAGATTCTGCTTGATCGATTATACCCTTGGGGTTTTAAAGTTTTGCTACAGAGCACAAGATAAACGTTTCAAATAAATTTCTTGACGAAATCTGTTGCAAAAGACTATTTATAGAGCGCCGTCGTGGTGGAGTGGTCACAAGTATATGACGCCGTCGTGCTGGAGTGGTCAGTAACGCTGCCTACACCTCAGGCGGTCGGGTTCGAATCCTGCTGGAGTTAAATGTTTGTGTGATGAACACGAATATTTTGTTCTCGAGTCATTGTCGTTATGTATATTAAATTTACTATACTTACCGACTAGGAGTACACGGTGTTGGATATAGGTAAGCCCAATCAACGTGGCTTATGTAACCCGGAAAATTCCCCCGTTTATGACATTTGGCATGTGATAAGATGGGACAGATTAAACTATACTATACGAGTTATATACGAGATATACAACTATTTATATACGAGAAGTTAGGTACTTTTACCTAAACATAAGAATCGCTTCGTGAATATTTCCACAGACTTAAATACTTTGTGTATACTTACGTATGTACAAGTTAAAATAAGTTAAGTATGTGAAGAAATTCAATATTTATTTCGATTTCGGCGAAAGCCTAATTTGATTCTCATTTTGCAATAACTTCTACCGAAAAATTGCTCTGTTAATTTCTATTTTTTATTTTAATATAATAACGTCGCATTGAACGCCAGTAGGAGGCAATTTTAATTGGGGCCATGGAAAATGGTAAATATTTCTCGTCGATAATAATAAACTGAACACTGGCTAATTAATTAATTTGGCTGAATTATCACGAGGCCCTCGACCTAATTATGTGGGACTATTGGAAAATTAACACGAGCATAATATAACTTAATGTATAGAGTAAACATTTTTTTTGTAATTAATTGGCTAATTAGAAATTGATGCTCTTTAATGTTATTTTGTAGGAATAATTTGGAAAATTATTAGCTGGGACAAAAATAAACCATTAAATTAAATAATGCTGTAATTCGTATAAAATTCCTTAGGCAAATGACTACATCTCACTTGGTAAAGTATATTAAGTGTAGTAGTATTTTATGTCATAATACGAGTGAATCAAAGGTTTCTGTGGGCGTCTATGAGACGTATATTTTTTTTATGGATGTATATTTACACAAGCAGTCACATGATTCATCAGTGTTCGTGAAATAAATAAAAAATCTTAATATATTTATCTCTCTCCCATATATGGGGCTGCTGGAAGAGATTTCTTATAGAAATAAGCAGTACCTTTGTACAATTCTCTGTGTTATATAATGTCTTCTTTTGTAACTGTCTTTGTGTGTACATTAAATGTTAAATAAAAATAAATAAATAAATAAGTAGTTATAAATTACGTGTGGCGTTGTTTGTCCGCGAAGGACTCCTAAACTACTTAACCGATATTAATCGAATTTGTACAGCGTGTGCAGTTTGATCCAACTTGAAAGATAGGACAGTTTTATCTTGATAAGTAGTCGTCATTTTTTTAAAACTGCTATTTTCAATGTTATAGGACAGAAGTATGAAATTACCACAGCAACGCGTGGCTGGGACAGCTAGTGTTTATATATAAAATCAAAGTCCTGACTGAGATATCAAGGTACAGCCCAAACCGTTGAACCTAGAGACTTGAAATTTTGCACATAGAAACCTTATACAGTGTAGGTCTCCACTTAGAAAGGATTTTTGGAAAATCCCTTCCTAAGGGGGTGAAATAGGGGATTTAAAGGGAATTTAAATTTATATCACGAAAAGGAGGGAAATTGTTACTATGTGGCGGTCATCAGTACTATAAACTAATAAACTAAAAGAATATAAAAACGGGAGCGTCATATGGAGATGCTCTTTATATTTCAAGGAACCAAAATGCTCTGGAAGATTAACGCTACAAGTGAGTGCGCCTATGTTCATGTGTATTTTTTACTTTCTCGCATACGCAGTATAGTGGAAGTCTTGTAATCGTCAAAAATTCGCTACACGTTTTGTACCTCCCCGAGTCCAAAACTATTTTTTTAGGAATTATGTCTGTGTGTGTGTCCGTGCGTTAGCACGATAACTCGAGTAAGCTTTAACACAGTAAAATATTTTGCCTATTATTTTTGCTTGTTCAAGTTGATAAACAAAATGACTCTTGTTATTTTTCTCAAGTTATGTAAGATGACAAAAAACTTCAAAAAAGATTTAACATAGGAGTTACATTCTTTTTACTATACTTAGTAAATACTAAGAAGAATGTAATATAGATCTACATTGAAACTTTTTTAACGCCCACAAGACCAAACGCTTGTGCATTTTGTTAAAAATACAAATTCCCTATATTTTGTTTGTTTTGTAATTAAAATTAAACGGTAGTAACACGAGCAATATTTTATTGCTGTTCTAACAACTTTCAACTACAGTAGTAAGACAGGTAAACACTTTACCGGTATTACTACTGGTAGTAAGAATGGTAGTAACACGGGCAATAAACGGAATATTTGTATGAAAGTCCGTCAGTTTTGAAGTTAGGATCTTCAAATTTAGGCTGACAATTGAAAAATAATATTAACATGTGTCAGCGTTTTTGACAATTCCACCCCCGAAGACCCATTCGGCCGAAAATGGGAATGAAATGTTGTATCTGGAAAGTCCTTTATTAAAATTATTATTTAGGCTTATGGTTGGAAATTAAAAAAATAAGCAAACACATATATCGTATTTTTTCGAAAATCAACCCCCTTAGAGGTTAAATGGGATAAATAAACAGTAGCTGTCATATGATAAACTAGTTTCTAGTGTCTGCGTGGACATTCGAGAAAATCCTTAGGGGACCAATAACCAGAATAAAAAGTATTCTATGTTTTAATTTCATCAAAATCCGATCAGCCGTTTCTACGCGAACTTGGTGGGTTCTTTGCCTGTAGAGGTGAGCATCTCACGCGAGATACCTAGTCTACTTGTCTAAGATCCCATTTAGAAACGATCTTTACTCATGTGCAAACCCTATTTCGGAAAAATTAAAAAGTAAGCTACGCAGAATGTTCATGTGTAAATTTTTACCTAATATCCGCTAAACAACAATGAATCATAATAACAAACGTACAGAATTTTCGTAAAAAAATATTTTTACAGTTTATCTCACACACTATATTCGCATTTGGACTCCACTTTTGCTTACCATTAGGTGGAATAGAGTCATTTCCTAGACCTTTTTATTTAAAAACACACAAAAAACAATGTTACTTAAGGCGCTGCTCAGCCCCTCGTGGGATTACGAGCGTGATCGTATATGTATGTATAAATAATTTTTTTTTTCTTATTTTTATTGAGGCTTTGACCGCCATTATGCAGTCATGTCAGCCTCATAGTATATGACATACTGGAGCTATTGTGATGTTTGATCTCGCCATGGCTTCATTAATCTAAAGGAAGCACGGGCAAAGTCATACATCTTAACAGCTCCCGTAGAAAGAGGATCTGTCAATTCCCCCCATATAGATTTGAATAAAACATTCTTTTTTTAACACATTATATAGAGAACATTCCAGCAAGAAATGAATGTAATCGTCTACCACTCCTGAATAATATTTAAGAAAGTTATGTTACAATTTAAGTTCATTTATTTCGTTTTGTATGTTCAACCTATGGAGATTACCACTTTAGTTCAATCGGCATTGTCCAACAGATGTGAGTTCGGCCTTATTCATGAAATGGGAGTCATCATAAAATTTCATACTTATAATTTATTATAATAATTTATAATAAAGATACCCTTCGTACGCGCGTATCTTCAATTAATTATTAAACTTCAAAACTCACACCAAGTTTTACAGAACCTGGTAATTAATAAGGTGGAAGCCCGTGTCGAATTACTTGCAAACAAAACATGTACCGTCTATATCATTTTAATGTCTTCCCTGGAATTATATTTGATTTATCCCAGAATTTTAATTACAAAAAATCTTTTTATCCATACCCTGCCCTGGGCACTCCCAACGTTTATGTTACCAGAATTTTAATTACTCTATCGCTTCGGCGCAGGCACGGATTAGGACATGGCAGGACGTTTCAATATTTATTCCTTTAAGGTCAATTTGTTTTATTTCTACTAATTAATATAACTGCATAATTTGCGTAATGCTACTGCTCCACTTTGCCGTAACACGTTACATTACACATTATTATAAGCGTCAAGTAGACGTGGCCAATATTTTAACGTCATAAATTAGGAACAGCACTACTAACGGCATTAGACGCTAGCCCGTAGTTAGGATGTTGGTTTTTGTTGACACTCCAAAGGGTTTTAGCGCGTAGCTTAGCTCGTGACAGCGCTGTGCCGTAAGTGTAGCCAAAGCACTTTTATACCCGTGTAGGAAGTCCAAAGGGAAGTACTTCCGCCGGGCAAGGTGTTGTATGCCCGGGGACCGCGGTCCCACTATCTGTAGTTGGAACTTCTATATATAGCGAGCACCTTGGGAAACTTCGTTTGTGCGATTCAGGTTTCCATACTATTTGCGCGCTTTGTATGAGCACTGTTGAATAGCGCCATCTCTGTGTTCTATGAGGAAGCGGCATTGGCCGCCACACCCGTATTCACAAACATTACTATGAGATCTCTCGACTCTTGTTAGATCATCAATCACAGAGCTCTATTCAATGCCATCAACTCTTGGATAAGAAACGAACCAATCACAAAATGCCATTGCGTTGAATAGAGCTATGTGATTGGTTCGTTTCTTATCCAAGAATCGAGAGATCTCATAGTAACGTTTGTGTATACGGGTGTTATTGCGTTACGTAACGCGTAGATAGAAATTTATATTAACTCTAGCGTTAACGCAGGTGCAGCAGTAGCATAAGATTAAGCATTTTTTAGCGTCTGACACGCACGCCTCTTTTTAGTAAGCAATATTTTAAAATTAGCAAATTAATTTTGTACGTAATAAACTAGACGCCATTGGCAACACTCGTTGTCAGTCCCCACATTGCAATTTGTTTATGGGAAATAATAAGCCGAGCAACTAAAAAAATCCAGAATGAGTGACTAAAAATACTAAATGGGCACTAATCGCTTAAGTTTAGGTTAAGTTAATCTACTGACAAGTTAAATACGATTCTTTGTGTATTTATGCTACTTGAGTTTGGTATCTAACAAATTCTAATTATTGTGTCCCAATCCTCAAGTTTAATTTTCCCGTCTTAGTAAAATAAAAATGAAGTATATGACATTTATCTAAAACGGAAAATCAGTACGGGTGACGTATTCAACACTATCTAAAAATAACATAAAAATATATATCTAATTTAATTATTTACTTTTATGTGGGTCTTTATTAGTTTATTTTATTTGGGTTGATTTCTGTCGCCCATCTAATTATGAACCACACACTTCGTAGTTCGTCTTCTTTTATTAGTCTTCATTAAACATTTAAAAGTAGGTACAAAATCCACTTAATTCATTAACAATCCCTTAGTCCGTCCCCTTGCACCATATCGCCACGTCACGCCGGGAAATGGCGTTTTCATTAGCCGTGTAAACAATTTTAATCGCTCGTCACAACATGGACGCACCCTTACTAACTTACACGAAACGTGTTTTTGCATTTTCTCAGCTTTAGTCCTAAAAACAAAAGATTGTGAAATTTTGGGGATAAAAGTGTCTATTTGTGTATCACTTTCAAATTTGATACTTAGTCTTACGAACCTAAAATAAAGAACGATTTTAATGTATTGTGTAATAATACAAGAAAGTTCGCTTCGGTTATTTTCTTTGTTCCTACGTTTAATGACATATTCTCACTGATTGAAATAAAAGAACTATATTTATCAAAGTTTATACAGCTGTAGGCTCAGATAATTATAATTAATCTGAGGCTGTTGAGCACAAGAAGAGTACATCGGCTTTTTCGCTTTAATTTAGAGAAATACATTCCTTCGCCTCACAGAAAACGGTAATCAGATAAAAAACAAAACACACTACCTATTTATATTGTGTGTTTTTTATTGGTTAGAGAGATTTCCACAGCTTATGATTACAGGAGGATGTCATCTATCCAACCCTGACCTTACCCAGAGATGGTAAATAGTCGTATGTTTAAGTTAATACATTTTGTTCTTATGACATACGTCTTTTCATTATCAGCATCGGCAACTGTTGAGGATGGGTGGTCTTCAATATTAGCACTTAATGATTTAATGTTCTCTTACATTTGCGCGAGCACTACACATTATAAATAAAACAACTTTTACGGATTTAACTCGCGTGTTATTAGATTTTACATGTTGTTATTTGCAATGTGGGACCCGGGAGGACACAATAAAAACGACAAGTGTTCGTTATAATGTCTGGTTTATTACTAAAGACTTAACGCTAATTACAAATATACCTTAGTCTAACTTAATGCTAAGTCAGGAGAGGCGCGTCATACACTACACCTCCCCGGTTTTTTTGAAAAAAAAAATAACTTTAATTTTTTTTTTAACCCTAAATAATAGAACTATTCTACTAAAAAAATGGAAACAATAAAGGCACACACTCTTATTAATTTTTATTTATTTATAAATGAACATAAATTTATAACAACATTAAAATCTAAATTGAATAACAGAAAGTACATTGAAAAATTTTAATGACAATATTTTGATTTACTTAATTATTTTATTACAATACTTATCATTTGAATAAAAAAATATCATCTCTAATAATCTATCATTTGCCTTTATTGTTCATAGATATACTTAAGACTAAAACATGGAAATGAAAATTAATTAAACAACTAGGGTACGTACTGTTGGCAATACACTATTTCGTAATATTAAAAAAATATATACATTTTATGATGAACGCCACTTTACATAAAAAAACACTGTTCCGTCTACGCAGCGCTGCCACGAGGCAGCACTGGCAGGGTCGCCATGCAATGTGGGACCCGGGAGAACACAATAAAAACGACAAGTGTTCGTTATAATGTCTGGTTTATTACTAAAGACTTAACGCTAATTACAAATATACCTTAGTCTAACTTAATGCTAAGTCAGGAGAGGCGCGTCATACACTACATATTATTGCCCGACGTTTCGTAACACACGCGAGTTAAATCCGTAAAAGTTGTTTTATTTATAACGTAATGATTTGTCCGCATGGATTGAAGTACATTTTTATGTTAGGTAATATGACTTTCCATATATTTAACTGCACATTTTTGTTACGAGCTAAGAGAGTAAGATATCCTTTAAAAACTGGATTGACCCCTCAATCCATAAGGACGATTATCCTGCGAGCATTTTAAACGAGTCTGGCATCATTATCCTGCAATTCATGCATAATGTAATCGAACATCATAAAATACAAACTTCGTAAATCGACCCACATGCGCATAGTAATGAAGATACAGGGGGCGGCGCATGTTAGTATTGCAAATGATATCATATAAATCATTTTGGAAATAGCAATTGCTAACATATCCCTAATGAAAGCCTACGGCATGTTTCGACAGTCAGCACTTGAGTGGGCGGGAAATAACTGGGATGTAACTGAAATTATAATATTAATTTCAATCTTATTCCATTTATCTTTATCCGACAAATTACTATTTGCCATTCCATGTTCTTGTATGATGCACGAATAAATTTTATAAACGTATCGTATGAATATCACGATTTAGTATTCGTGTAG
The DNA here is from genome assembly GCA_955850985.1 of Elophila nymphaeata. NCBI lineage: Eukaryota > Metazoa > Arthropoda > Insecta > Lepidoptera > Crambidae > Elophila > Elophila nymphaeata. The sequence goes on from OY039078.1 coordinate 8,865,838, forward strand.
CGAAATAAAGATGTGCTTGGTAATTTATTTGCAGAATATTATGCTGATGTTAGAGTTTAATTTATACAACACAGTATCATTTCAGTATCATTCATTATTTAGTATATAAAAGTATAAAGAAGTAGATAATACGCTTTACTTTCGATTTCGGAAATAAAGTGGCAATCAACGTGATTTGTGTCACCTAAGTTCATGATCTCTTACTCAATAGTTAAGTTAGAGTTAGACTAATAGAAATAATAATTTACTACAGACACACCATTCTGCATTAGGTCAGCTACTACTTAATGATGGCCATAGTTTTTGATATTACATTATTTTGGAAAAGTTATTTTTTATAAGTAATTACTTTATGCTTTTGACATACATAATAATTAGCATAAGATTTGAGATGAGTAGTCGCTGTGTACGCTTCAAGGCCGGAGTATTATTCGTAGTCTGTTGATCTTGATACTCTGTGCATAAAAGACTGACTCGAGGGGAGTGCTGTGCTCTTTTGTACTATATTAGCAATATTGGGCACGTTGCCGACAATTGTGTACCTGCCAAGAGAATTTATAATAAGTTCCATTATTTTATCGTCAATATTAATAACTTTCAGTCCAGACTGAATTTTACTGCTACCTTGTGGACCTGAGAATGTATTGAAGTGGTCACGATGTTTTATTTTTTCGGAACCATTGCCTTTCTATTTTTTTCCTTTGTCGCGTATCAAGAAATGGAATTCACTGTCAGCACAGGTGTTCCCTCTTTCTTACAATCCTGGATCGTCCAAAAGAGGCATGAGGAAGTACCTTGCAGGTCAGCAAAGCGAGAATGGCTAGTGCAGCGTAAATAATATACCTTGCTAAATCTCTCTAATGCAAAGGGACTGCACTTCACTGACCACCAGGTGAGAGATGCAGTCAATTGCCGGACCTTATTATTATATAAAAAAAATTAAGGAGATAAAAAGTCACTAAAGTGTAAGATATCGACAATTCCTACCACATCTTAAGGTCAATAGTCGCCCACTGTTGGAAATAGGCAATACCCAAAGGATCTCCAACCCAACGGTCATACGCTGCCCGCATCGAACAGCTTACCGCGACCTTTACCAGATCGTCGCTTCACCTTGTGGGTTACGCAGTAACACTGCGTCTCTCGATACGCGGCAATCTACGACATAATCTGAAATATAATATAATTTTATTAACAAAATAATAAGAAAATTATTAGCAACTGGACAGTAGAAGACGCGCTAAGCATATGGTCAAGTAAAAAGTAAATCTATAAATTAGCCCTTATAATGTGCTACGGGGCACGTTGTCCTACATGCATGTTGTTTACAATCATGCAACAAACAAATAACAAAATACTCCATTTATGAAAACGAAACTCCTTTTTCCTGTAACCACTCCGTTAACAATATTCTAAGAGCCAAATCCTATTACGAAGTTGTTTGTGAATACAGCGGCTGGTTCGTTCGGTAAACAAAATCTCGTGCCCAACACCGAGCACAAAGACGGTACAATTAAGACGTCACTCATAATCTGATGTTCCTCAATTTAATCGGGTAGTCTTGGCCCCGGTAAATGGGGACAGAAGTGTGTGAATTAATTAATTCCTGCGAACGGGTGGACCGCACTAATGGACTTTTGTTGTGCCCCAGACAGATTGTTGCCCGATCTTCGGTCCCTGGCTGCCTGCCATTATAGGTAATTTAATTGTATCGCAAATAAGATACATTTTCTTTAGGTCTAAGTGTTACTGCCTCGAGGGATTTTGAATTTTCACTAAGAGCTAATGTTTCAGTATTAGCGATTGGCAATAAAATTTAGTCCCATCAATAAAACCTAAAGTAAGTTCACCTTTTGTTATTTTTTCAGCCATCCCTAGGGGTGTATCGTCGTCCTAAACACAAATCTAATGTGATCTTGATGTGGACAGCAACTGTAATTTTAATCGACTTCAAAAACGGAGGAGATTCTCAATTCGTAAAATTTACATGAATCGGATCAGTCGTTTTTTTTTCAGATTCGTGAAAATACGCAGTCGCAATATGGATTTTTCCAATTTTATGCGTTGATGTCTTCGAACTTACAATTTCGATGTTTCTTTATTCTCTTAAATCTCAAGATAGTTTCCTGAAAATTTGACAGTGCTAAGAACTGTAGTATTATATTATTCTAAAAAATAGGCAAAATCCTGTCCCAACTTTAAGCATCGATAACTTTGAGTTTTAAACAAATTTTGATAACTACCTACTTACACCAAATAAAAAGCAAAAAATTAAAATATTACTAAATAAAAAAAACCGCCTTCAAAACTAATAAACGGTGATAATAACAGTTTTATATTTTAAAATATAAAAGTAAACATGTCCACTTTGTTTTTGAGGTCGAAGCCAATCTCAATATTTGGAACATTGTCACTTGTCTCTATTAACGACATTTCAAAAAACAGTTGGCATATTTACTTATGTGTAGACCATACTATTATTTCTCCGTTTTTAGTTTTGAAGGCAGTTTTTTTTATTTAATAATCATTTTATATTAACTTTAGTTAGATTAAGGTACAAACACATATTATAGCCTTGGTTTTAGGCCTTCGCGACCAGTGTTGATCATACTGGAGGCACTCAAACTAATGTGATATATGATCTTTTTATCGACGCTATGGAACGTGGTTATGGAGATAGAAACATAGACCAAACACTAAATTAAACACAGGTCATGTCGCTTTTGGAAAGATCGATGCAGTGATTGACAGGACAGTTTTATATTTTTATTTATGTTTTACAATTACATTTTTTTATTTCCTTTCTCTTTTAATGTTTTCGAATTAAAGTAAACAATAATAGTATTTCTAAAATAATTACAACGAAGACTATGTTCCATTTTTAATCACCAAAACAAAATATATAACTAGCCCCCTTCACCTAATGTGTTGGTACCACTACATAGACGTCTTGAAATATTCACAATAAAACATAGCTTTGAAATTCAAGTAATTACGCAGTTCAAACAAGTTTGAACAACACAATATTATTTAATTGGCTGTTACCAAATTTTAAGTTTAACTCGGAATTAAATCCCGCAACAATCCTCAACGATGCTACCTAAAATAATTATCGTTTCATATAACAATTAAAAGTTTTGCCGCAAATTGAAGTCTGGAAATTAAATACACACTCAGCGAACTAATTAATACGTCCTTTACTAAGGGCGTGGACTCATGAGCATGGCGCGGCGCCGTACCGTAGAACGCCACGAACGTCTACTACGGCGCACGGTGCCGTGTACGCCGTGACGTGACGGTAACTATGATTGGTTCAAAAGAGTACTCAAGCTTGTAGTTTTAGCTTAGATATGGACAGAGAAAGACGAATGCTGCATGATAAAGCTAAGACGTCGATTGAAGAAAAAACCGAACCACAACTGTAATTTTAAGTACTTATTTGAACCAATGGTAGCTGCCGACGAGGCGCAACGTACACTTTTTTTTTGACAAATTTTACAGGATGATGCCGATCACTTTCTCTGCATCACCCGGGTTTTTGGTGATGGCGAGGACCTAGGTCCTCTAGCTTGTAAGTCGAATCACCTTAGAGAGGATTCCTGACCAGTGAGCATCTACCACGGCAGAGTCTCTGCATTGATTAGGGTTTCGAAGGCGTTCGAGTTGGATGGGCACCTGAGGGTGCCTCTAGAGACTGGACCCTCGGCTCAGGCGCGCCGTGTCTTACAGGGAGAGGGATAGTGGGTGAGAAGCGCCTCGGTACATGTCTGTACCGGGTATAGCGCGACGGGTGCGATGTGGTGAGTATCGAGTGCTTGAGTGTACTGTGTCACTAAGTACGGAGAGCACTGTACGTACACGGCACCGCACCGTAGTATGACCTTATGCCGTTCCACGGTCGCGGCGCTGTGCCTTTATGATAGCTTCGAGTTCTAATATCAAAGTTTTTAGTTATATTGATACGATTCATATTAAATAATTCATTGAGGTAATATTTTATTATCAACTCGAAATTTGAAGATAATACCCACTGGAGCATTGAATATTCCAATATCGATATCTTTAGAAGTAAGATATTAGAAGTGACATTACAAATTTTATAAGCTGTTTAACTGCCCTAGCCAAAATATGGATTAATTAAATTTATTTTACTCTGCGAGCTAACAGGTTGTATATATACTTACACATTTAGTTTTCAATCATTATATGGGTAGTTACTACAATAATATTTAATAAATCGATAAATTTTCAGTGCATTTTTCTAGTATTAATATTTACGCCTTTGTAAACGCTAAAAAAATAAAATTATTCCATAAATCGATAAAGTTAATCATTAGATAATTGAAATTTTATTTTTATTTGTTTGCTCTTATATTTTTAGAACCAATGATATTATATTTAAAAAGAGTTAGATAGGTTACTTCCTTGCAAAAAGTGGCACCCTAAAAGTAAGCTAATTAGCACACCCGAGCATAGCACAACATATATCTCTCTCGTTTACTCTATCGCTAGATATCATGTTGTCTTACTCACAACTTACAATGCGGCCATGTTAACTCGCCACATACGACACCATGAAATTTTAAACTTTAGGTGCCTATAACTATAAGTAGGTACCTATACACAATGACATTTTGGACCATTTTTGACTTTGAATTAGTACGGAGGCAACCTATCTACCTCTTTTTAAATATAATATCATTGTTTAGAACGCATAAATCTGCAAAAAAGGTCACAAACAAAGTATTTATTTTTCAATTGGTTGAGTACTAAACAATTGATAACACCTGTCTTATAAATAAAACAACTTTTACGGATTTAACTCGCGTGTAATTAGATTTTACATGATGTTATTATTGCCCGACGTTTCGTAACACTTTTCAGCGTTCGTGGTCACGGGTCATCCCGTGACCACGAACGCTCTAATTACATTAGAAAAATCTAATTACACGCGAGTTAAATCCGTAAAAGTTGTTTTATTTATAATGTGTAGTGCTCGCGCAAATCTAAGAGAACATAACACCTGTCTTATTTAGAATTAGTTTTAAAACTCTTAAATTAACTGTAAGCGGTTTCGATTTAGAGTGAACGTGGATTTAATTTAAGCACGAATAACCGGATGTAAACAGTGCAAGTGTTTGAACAGAAACATACAGACAATTAATGGTACAGATTACCATACACACATTTTCAATATTTCTAAATAGACGTTGACCGTTCTATGATTAAAGTTGAAAGTTAATCAAATAATTTTGCCGAAAGACTGCCGTTCTGCTATATGTCACGCCCGCTTAAGAACAAAAAGTAGACAAAAATATAAATTATATACGTAGCATTTGTTAAAGGAACAGCGTATCGCATTAGCGTGCAAGTGACATATCGATGTTGAAAGCGTCTTCACTACTAGCTACCATTGCTCGCTTATAATAGTAAACAGAAAATTACGAGAAGGACGATGAGCTCCTATAAAAAACAAAAACATAAAAATATCTTGCCCTATTTATATAAACACTACAACTCTTTATTGAACATGCTACTGACAAAGAATGATGAAACAAAGTGCTCATTTTATGCAATTGCTCATTTTTCAATTGTTAAATGAGCCTTATTTATATGAAAAACTTAATTCATCTCTGATCGCACCGTATGTAACGCAATTGTGAAAAAGCTTTAAAGCAGGAAAAAAGGCACAGCACTGGTTTTTTATCTGAAACGTTTTATTTAACTGTTGTGGTAAAAATGCTCTCCCGTGATTCCCCTTTTTGTAACACTTGCTAATGCTTTAGCGTATTGCTTTGTTCGAGACAATGGCGCTTTCAGGGTACAGCACGTCCGCTTTAGGATAAAAGCATTCAACAATACAAACCTACGAGAATTAGGTCTTGTACAAAACTTTTTTTCACCAGGAAAAGGTGTAGAGAATGCTTCTTTTTATAAGTATCTATTGTTTTGATATTTTTATGCTTTGTGGTGGTAACAGTACGAACAGTATATAATTAATGCACACTGGTTCGTGAGAAACTCAGATATAAATGAATACTTGTAGTCTAAGATCCGAACCTATATCGACCTTCACCGAGCTGATAATAGAATGAAACATATTTTATTATTAATTTAGTATATTAGAAAATATATTAAAAATGGGTTGTCTAAAAAAATCCTGGACAGACTATTTTTAATTATTTTTTGAAAAATTATTTTTAATAAAATATTGCAACATCAAGATAATAAGAAAATTTTGTCGCGCGCTTATGATGATATAAATTTTTTTCTATTATCCAATCGAGTGAAAGTAACTGATATCGACATACCTGTTCATACCTGACAACCCAGTAGTTCGCGCAGGTAAATAATAGATAACATTCTACCTGCACATTCTATACGGTTTCTACTATCAGTCAGGACAAAATTTTCTTATTATCTTGATGTTGCAATATTTTATTCATTTTTTTTTTAAAATCATTTTTCAAAAAATAAAAAAAAATAGTCTGTCCAGGATTTTTTTAGACAACCCATTTTTAATATATTTTCTAATATACTAAATTAATAATAAAATATGTTTCATTCTATTATCAGCTCGGTGAAGGTCGATATAGGTTCGGATCTTCTACTATTGGTAATTGCGACCGACCGTAAACCACTGCAGCAACAAGAAAAGACTACCTAGACATACACCGCAACATTTTGGCAAAAGACTTGCTCAACGAGAGAGAGAGAGAGAGAAAGAGAGCGTAAAGCGCCTAAAAAGGCGGTGGTATGTGCTGGCACTTGACCAAAGAAAATAGCTTAAAGTCCAATTGACGTTATTAACGGGGGCGGAACTTTTTGCATAATGTCGATTGTCCTAAAGTCGCCTTTCATACATCAATTGGCATAATCATCAAATAGCATAACACTAATGTCAGACAATTTTTCCTTCGCATATCTTGTAAGTGGCATAACTGTCTAAAGGCATATTATTATTAAGCATAATAAATTAAATCCATAATTTCATTTGGTATAATATGAGGTAGTCCTTAAATTCTTAAGCATAATTAAATTTGTCCTAACTATAGAAAAACCTAATTTTATTTGGCATATTATAGGTAGTCCTAAAATATTAGAGCATAATTTAATGTGTCATAATTACTGAAATCCGGAATTTTGTATGGCATAAATTATTTTGTCCAAAATCTTAATCTAACTTTACCCTACACTACAGTGTAATTTAAGTCAAAACCATGTAATTGCTCGTAATCATTTTTGTTTCCCTGTAAAGAAAACCTATTAATGGGTTAGGTTTAGGTTAGGTTAGATTTTTGACTACACGCAGTCCGCGGTGCAACCGAAGCTAACGGAGATTGTTTGTTGTATTCTTGCACGCTACATGTATGCTGTATGCATGCTTGCATTGCATGCTGTATGCATGATTGCATTGCTTGCTGTATGCATGCATGAATTGTATACTGCATGTCTGCTTGCATTGCATGCTCTATGCATGCTTGCCGGGGGGTGCAAGGGGGCTGGCCCCCCTGCTCGGGGGTCAGGGATCCTGAGGCCTCCCGCTATAAAGAAAAACCATTACTACGAAAATGAACCTAGGTTAGGTAAAGCCTAGAACACATATTTCTTTCTTTCTTATGAAGTCCTTAATTCCAAGGTTTCATGGTGTTATCTTTAACAATGACGAACTCCCATACAAACTTTCATCCACTATTTCACCCCCATACAGGTCAAAATTTCAAAAATCTTCGAACAAATATTTCTTTCATTCTTATTAAGTGCCTAAATTCAAAGTTTCATGGTTTCATAGTTTCTATCTTCAAAAATGACGAACTTTCATCATCGCGAAAAAAAGGTTGAATGGGTAAATAGGGGATTTCAACCCATTCAACCTTTTTTTCGCGATAAAAAGTAGCCTATGTCCTTCCTCGAGATCTAATCTATATTTGTACCAAATTTCATCAAAATCGGTTCAGTGGTTTAGACGTGAAAGCCTAACAGACAGACAGACAGACAGAGCATTTATAATATTAGTAGGGATTGTTGTAAAAGCCTCATGTTTTCATTAATAATTAAATAAATAGTGAAAAGCCAAATAAGCACCGCATGGCCCAATCTGCCAATTTTGACTTTATGAGTAACTAAATTTTACTTAAATCTATTCTTAATCCCTTTGGACTTTTGAACGGGATTATATGTATGTATGAAAAGCCAGCGCAGTTATCCTTAACTTCGCATATACTTCAAAAATTCTATACTCTATCATATTGAATTTGCCTATAATTTTTACGTGGCATGATTTGAAATAACGGGACGTAAAACTTGATTACGATAGGATTTTTTATTGTTCTTCGTTTTTTGTTTAACTTTGAATTCTTTACAAACATTTCAAAATTATTTAATTTATCTATTCGTGCTTACAAAAAACTTCAAGAGGCGACCGAGTGTGCCGGGAAAAATAAAAGTAACTTTAATTCCACTCCAAGTTAGAAACCGGAATTTACTTTTTTTTTTATAAAGTTCCATAAAACAAGTTTGACCTACTTAATTAGAATTTGTTATGAAGACATAAAACAGGCTTAGTACAATTATCTATTAAGAATTCACTAATAAAATAAGTTCTAAATTCACCCTCATAGTTATTATTGTAATAACACGTGTTGTGAAATTGTTGAATCCATTTTTAATTCTATCTACTAATTCAATTATAAAGGTCATTGGGCATTTTTGACCCTGTAGCTCGAAGCTCGTGTCTATTATTGAAATGTAGTTGGTTTTGAAGATTTAGGGTTATCATTTCACGGAATGCATTCATTTTAATTCAAATGTATGGGGAAAAAATGTTACGTGGTCAAACGCAAAACGTATATTTTTCCCATTTATTTATTTTCAATGAGTTTTAAACAGTGTATACTGACTGTGATATACTATCTTGCTCGTAAGACGCAATCCACATTGTAATACAGAGCTTAGATGCCCTCTCTTTTACACAATAAGCCCAAAACTGGTTTCAATGTACTTAGACGATGTCATGATTGATATCGTCAAACTGAATAAAAATCGGGGAAAAGGGGAACAAGATAGAGAAGCTGTTGAGGAAGAATTTATGCATTTTTGTAAACATTTTATACATTTAGAAGGAATCGATATACGAAAATTTGTTTTTATATATTAATTCTTGTTTTGCAAAGAAAAGGTTTCCCATACTTTTAATGAATACGACTCATATCATTGGGTAGTATTTATGGTCTGTGCCGTACTCTGAGTACTTACCTTAATGGACGCTGGTGGGTCACAGGTCTGAACAAAATTTAATGTCCATTTACCTTTTTAAATATATTTTTCACTAATAGTTAAATGTGTAATCTCTCGAAGTCATTAATTAACAGTAAGAATGTTCAAAAAAGTCAAAAGTTGTTATAGACTCAAGTATTTAAAATAGGCGATACGGTACCCAATGGTTCTATTGGAACCTCTTGGAACCTTTCTGTCTTATACCGATCAATAGGCAAATCACAGAAAGAAATATTTCCCCTATGTTGAAGATAATGATATTGGAGGCAAAATATTTCATCTTCTCTTTAATGTTTTGTCCCTCCGTCGTTATGAGTCCAAACTCTAGCCCTTATTCAGTACAAAACAACAAATACAAATCGCAATCACAAGATTCCCGGATTCCACTCTAATGGGACACTCGTATAGGTTATTCCATTGTGCAGCGAACGAGGGGCACCAGAAAGGACTGCCCTTTTTCAGCTCGCCTTTTCTTGAATACACCCTACATTTTACGACAATCCAATCTTGAGCCGAAAGAAAAACAAATAATCATTAACAGCACACTGTTGACTTTAATAATAAAGCTACGTTTCGACGGATGCTTTTCATACAAAAACGATACTGTTCAATTAAATTTATTAATGGATAATTTCCCTAGAGCGAGTTCAGTTATGGGAATACCGACAGCTGTCGATTGTTCTATTCTAAGAAATGGAATTCAATAAACAAAATGGAAGGTAAGATCAGTAAAGAGTCCGTTTGGAGTTTAAGTAATAGCTTTTGAACTAATAATTTTACGAGTAGTTCTATTGTTTCCTTTAATTTAATGTTGTCTGATAAGAATAATGTGAGTGAGATTCTTTATTATGATGCTCTTGATATCACTAACTAACAAAAACAAAATCATTACCTTCTAGTATCAGAACTTAACTTAACAGTAGTAACATACGAGTACATAATATAATACATTATTGTTTTATTTAAGTAAATATAATACCTACTTGAAGAAAAAACTTTGTACCCGTTTTTAAGCATATTGCATGCACGGGGAAGATTTGGCAACACTATTTATCATACAACCTGGTTTCGAACCAAGATAATCGAACAATTTTATTCGATTTCATAATATGAGCTCCCACCTCCGATGACAGATATCAAATTGAACTTATTCCACAGTTCCACGATGGGGTGTGAAAATGATTATCCAATTAAAGTCAGCCGAAGTTAGTGAGCAAACACACGTGAAAATGGCATGGGCTTTCCGCCAGTAACGAACTTGCGTTATCTGTAATGAGCTCCCCGATGCTGATTACCCCCAGTCCCTCAAATGAACTGAAACGAGTTGCTATCGCGGCCCCTCTCGGCCGAGTGTCATTAGTTAATGTTGCGGCCACTTCCAAGATTTCCAGCGGAGATTTAATCTGGCCGCAGTCGAGATCAGTGGAATCGACCCCGCCTCGATCTTATCTCGCATCGTTACCGTTTCGAAGCGCCCTTCGACATTGCGATAACTTTGTTACTTTCAAGTTTTATTAGGTATCCGTAATTGTTGACCGAACTTCTATTGCGTGGTGACTACATTTGATTTTCTTGTTCATCGTGTAACGGACAAGCCTCTATTATTAGTTGTAGATATAAGCAAATTAATCAATTAGACAATACTGAATGCATATAAAAATCATAATATTAAGTAAATTAACAAGTATAAGGAAAATAATATTTTAAATTCATTTCGATAGTGTAGTAGGCTACAGAATAATATCTGGAAGATTCCACAAAAAAAAACGGACAATAGAATAGATCGCAGTTTATTGCTCTGTTCCCATGGAATTCAGTCTCAGGCCAGATTAAATAGAAATGAACCTTAAATTGTTGAACGTAAGGAACGAATGTGCAATAGTTAATATTTTTTTGGAAAAAACCCGCGTGGTAATTTTTTTGTGTGTTTGTTTGAGGTAAGTAGGAATGTCATTAGCAAATTTCTCTCGTGTTAACAAGCATTAAGGTTTATAATTGTAGATCATGATGTATGCATACGCTCATAAATGAGGCAAGGGGTGAGGGGGGTTAGGACGATGTGAAAGCGAGAGCCGCGTGCGCTGGGGCAGTCTTGGAAGAAATTTTGAGTGTAGTGGTCGGTGTCAAGGTAGCGGCCAGCATCGGTAAGTCATTTTTTACTTTTCACTTTTCTGTTTGTTTCTTGCATAAATTATTAAATGTGTTTTATTTTGCGGAGAATTAAATATCTTGGTTTCTTTAGTATATTTAATGTTGAGTAAAATTTCTTGCAATTAATGATTAACTTAAATTTAATTTATTTAAATAGTTCATTAGAAAATTTAGAGAATTACTTTAATTTGATACAAACACGGTTTTTTAAAATTATAGTTTTCATTGAATTAAAATATACTTTTATAAATTCTTTTCAGTTAAATAATATATCTCGTTTAAATAATTTATTACAAATTTTAGAGGATTATTTTAAAGGTTTTATTTGCACATCAGTAACTTTTTTAAAAATAGTTTTCTTCAAATTTAAATATTCTTTTATTAATTCTTTTCAATTAAATATTTTTAATTTTTTTATTTTTTTTTCTTTGTTTGTTTTTTTTTCATATTTGCTTGTTAGTGACTGATCTATTTTCAATTTGGTTACGAAATTCAACTAAATTTGAAATGGATCAATTATTGACATTTTATTTCAATTTTTCTTTCTTTTCTTGTATTTGTTGTTTATTGTGTTTTATGTTCTGTGTTATTCCAAATATAATACTCATTTATCATTGGGCTTAGATTTAAGGGTGGCGGTATATTTGTTCAGTCCACGAAATTACTTTGCTTATTCTTTTATTTCAAAGCCACCACGGTTCAAATCTCGTGGAAATTAATACTATTTTGTCTTGTTAGGGATTTATTAGCAAGTCATTTGACATAAATTAGTTTATTGTAATTTATTTCACTTAAATTGTGTAAGAGTAGTGGATTGAAATTCGTATATTTTATAGATATTAAGGCTAGGTATAAATTAATGATTTATTACTCTAAAAGAGGATAACGTAAATCATTACACCAAGGAAAGAACCCATTAGTTATAGTTAAATAGATATTAAGTTATATTATATATATATTGGGGTATATAACACATACATGACACTGTAAATTTTGTAGCATTTGGATTTATTCAATAGTTCCGAGATGAAATTGTAGAGTAATCTCAAGATTTTAGTTTTAAGTGTTAGGAGAATCTATCCAAATAGCTGAGGTTTTAACCTCTTAGTCATCTTTGCAAAACACATAGGCAACACATTAGTATTAAGATAAAAATGAGTATTATATTGGAAATAAGTTAGTTAAAATTGGGAACACTCAAAAATTAGGTGCTGTACTTTGAAGCGTAGTTTAATTTAAAAAAATATATATTAAATAGTAATAATAATAAAACTGTAAAAAAAAAACATTGCAAGTTACAAAAATGTAACTATGGGCTAACAGAGACAGGATTATAAATTTATAAAATAATACTATCTCTGCAAGAAAGATGGCACTTCTTAAATGTTAAGGCTGTTTTTTGTGTTGGAAGCCTATTTTAGTATTTATTTCATTTTATTAAACTTTTCTTTGAAAAGTACAGTTCGCGATTTGCCATTTTGGTTTATTTCGATTTTAAAATTTTGCTCGAAACTATTAAAACACATTTAATGAAGGCTACTTTAGTTTAGCGAAAGGCAAAACTCAAGGGGAATTGAGGGATAGTCTATTTTAAAATATATATGTATATACCGTCAAGTAGCGGCTAAGTAGTCCTTTATTTATTTGTGTGAATAAAAATGGTATGGACAAAAAAAGATAAATCAATTGTGGTTGGGATAGCGTGCCGGGGATAGTTTGGTGTAGATTTAAGTACTAAAAAAAAACTAATTTCATTTTCTTTCAGCTCTACGTGTAATTTTAAATATTAACTTAGGTTAAGGAAAATTTAGTAATTAGAAGCACCATTCATTAGTGATCCGGTAATCCTTAATACCACTTCATACCATTTCGCGATTAGACTTAGTTATAAGTAAATTATTCGTATACGTTAGGAATGGTGGTGGGAAATAATTATGCTTCTTACAGATTCAAGGAAATGTTCCCGATGATCCAGATAGATCTGGGGTCTCCATGCTTGTGGGTTATTAGGTAGTTAAATTGGGGGGTGTATTTATCTAGCTATTTTCTTTCAGACATAGCTGGAGACCCAAGATCGAGAAGACTACGTAGGTTTGTGCCTTTTATTTAGACTAGCTTGGTCTGAAACATTGCAGTTCTTTTATTTCATAATTGTATTGACAATTTTAATTGTCATTTGAAAATATACATTAATAAAAATATATATTCGGAACCAAGCAAGTCAGGTCATTTCAAAATTGAGTGATTTTGAGTTTTGTTTTATGACATAGTAAATATATAATTACTCAATTTAAAATGACTATTTGTTTTTATTTTTCTTTTTGCTTTGATTGCTTTTCTTTGCTTTGTTTGTTTCGCCGTGTCTTTTTCTTTTAAGTATTATGTGTTTCTTTTTTTGTCTTTTTATTCCGGATTATTCGATAAATTTCGTAATATGTGATGTTTTGTAGTTTTATGGGCGTATGTGTACCGTCGTGATAAACCAACAAAAAGTTATTCGGTTCAGTTGGTTCACGTTTTGAGTTTATTTCATACCGAACTTTAATATCAATATTATATTTGGTTTAGGGTGTAGGAAGATAGTATTCGTTACGCGTAAAAGGACAATATGGTTAGGATAAATCTAAACGACATTAAATATAATAAGATATTAATTGTGAATACATTAACCCTGTAATTAAACAAAGTAGAACTTATTAACTTGAATTTTCACCAAAACTTATACTATTTTAATATTGAAATAATCTAAACTATAATTTGAAATCTATACTTAAACCTTTATATCTCAATTTACCTACTGTGAATCCCAGATTATTCTAAAAACTATACTTAAATCTTTATAACCCAATTTACCTACTAAGAATTTCAGATCATTCCAGAATTTGTTTTACGACTGTGCTTCATGATATTTAGTTATAAATTCTTTAATATTCTTATGAAGAACAACTTTCATATAAACTCATATTTCAAGAAATTATAACTATCGAAATTAAATCATGTAATTTTATATTTTCTTTAATAACATTGTAAGTATGGGGACAGTTTGGAGACATTTCGTTATGGATATACACCTGGTTTTAGTTTGGGCATAGGTTAAATAAGTCAGTTTAAATGAACGACTTTGCGTACCAAAATAAAACCAATACTCTACACGCAGCTGAGACTATGACTAAATACACTCCACATGCTCCAGAATTAAGCGAGTGATTATTTTGTGCGAGTTCTCTGAACGATACATTACGGTGATCGCGACACGATCAGAATGGATCTAATTCAAACAAAAAAACGGAACTATTTAGATTAAGGAAGGGATGTATTGCAACACAAACAATACATTGCGAATAGCGCTGACTGAATTCACAACTCAGTTCCTTTTCAGAATTTAAATATTCTTGGTTGGAATAATTTTCATTCAAACTTAGGATGTCAGAAGTTTGGTGAACTCAATCTTAATCAATTGCAACCTTACATTTTGGTTTAAAATCACACCACATTCACAATCTATGGCAAAGTGTTGGCAAGCGTTTCTATATTTATAATTTAGGTTTTCTTAATGAGGAACTTCCTGTGGTTTTGGAAGGGGGGAGTGGATTGACATTGGCCTTGTCACTCACCGATTGAAGCGAGGGTGGAGCTTCAACTTCCTTGTTTATTTTTTTATGCAATTACTAAAGAACGTTATTAAATTTCGACGTTATAAGTTCTCTTATGCTGTCCATATTTCATTCTCTATTTTCTAAAAGAATTTTGGTTACTACTTCACAACATGGGTACTAGACGATATTGGCCTTAGGAAATTCTTAATTTCTGAAACAAATTACTTATATTCTGTCTTGTATAATTTATATGAGTATTAATATTATTCATATATTCATTTTATTTACATGAAGGGGGGTTCAGTTACAATTTGGTGCCGTAGTGACCAGGATAAATATTATAAAAAAAAAATTAAGACAGAATATAATATTTACACAGTAGGCTTGAATGGCCTACAATTTGTTGTCCGTGAAATGGAGAGAATTTAGGAGAGTGAAATTAATTGGGCGGCTAAGAGAATCGGGGGTGAGGTTTATGATTAAATTAGTAGCAAATAATGAGTGATAGGAAATTCTGAAATATGTTCTATTAACTTACTAAATACATATTTTTATAATTAAATAAAGTTGAATTGTCATTGTCAATAAAACGACTTTTACAGATTTAACTCGCGTGTTTGACATATTGCTATTTTTGCTCAACGTTTCAATCGAAATGATCGAATCATCATATTCAGTATTATATTTGTCATGTCTCCTTGGGGGTGGGCAGCTGTTTAGGAAAAAAAACAAATAACGTTAATTCATATAAAATGTAGTAATTAGGTTTGCTGTGAGTTTAAGAGTACTTTGTATTCTATATAGTTTATTCAAATTTGCCCATGGCATGTATAAGTGAACGATGATATATTTTCTCTCTTAACATATATATTCTTGAATCAGTAAGACCATTATTTTCTTTTACTGCCATATTTTACTTGTAACGATGTATATAAGGAAAAATTTTATTTGGCTGAAATCATTCGCTTTCACCAAACCAAAATTTTGGGGGTGATTGTAACGGACAAGCCTCTATTATTAGTTGTAGATATAAGCAAATTAATCAATTAGACAATACTGAATGCATATAAAAATCATAATATTAAGTAAATTAACAAGTATAAGGAAAATAATATTTTAAATTCATTTCGATAGTGTAGTAGGCTACAGAATAATATCTGGAAGATTCCACAAAAAAAAACGGACAATAGAATAGATCGCAGTTTATTGCTCTGTTCCCATGGAATTCAGTCTCAGGCCAGATTAAATAGAAATGAACCTTAAATTGTTGAACGTAAGGAACGAATGTGCAATAGTTAATATTTTTTTGGAAAAAACCCGCGTGGTAATTTTTTTGTGTGTTTGTTTGAGGTAAGTAGGAATGTCATTAGCAAATTTCTCTCGTGTTAACAAGCATTAAGGTTTATAATTGTAGATCATGATGTATGCATACGCTCATAAATGAGGCAAGGGGTGAGGGGGGTTAGGACGATGTGAAAGCGAGAGCCGCGTGCGCTGGGGCAGTCTTGGAAGAAATTTTGAGTGTAGTGGTCGGTGTCAAGGTAGCGGCCAGCATCGGTAAGTCATTTTTTACTTTTCACTTTTCTGTTTGTTTCTTGCATAAATTATTAAATGTGTTTTATTTTGCGGAGAATTAAATATCTTGGTTTCTTTAGTATATTTAATGTTGAGTAAAATTTCTTGCAATTAATGATTAACTTAAATTTAATTTATTTAAATAGTTCATTAGAAAATTTAGAGAATTACTTTAATTTGATACAAACACGGTTTTTTAAAATTATAGTTTTCATTGAATTAAAATATACTTTTATAAATTCTTTTCAGTTAAATAATATATCTCGTTTAAATAATTTATTACAAATTTTAGAGGATTATTTTAAAGGTTTTATTTGCACATCAGTAACTTTTTTAAAAATAGTTTTCTTCAAATTTAAATATTCTTTTATTAATTCTTTTCAATTAAATATTTTTAATTTTTTTATTTTTTTTTCTTTGTTTGTTTTTTTTTCATATTTGCTTGTTAGTGACTGATCTATTTTCAATTTGGTTACGAAATTCAACTAAATTTGAAATGGATCAATTATTGACATTTTATTTCAATTTTTCTTTCTTTTCTTGTATTTGTTGTTTATTGTGTTTTATGTTCTGTGTTATTCCAAATATAATACTCATTTATCATTGGGCTTAGATTTAAGGGTGGCGGTATATTTGTTCAGTCCACGAAATTACTTTGCTTATTCTTTTATTTCAAAGCCACCACGGTTCAAATCTCGTGGAAATTAATACTATTTTGTCTTGTTAGGGATTTATTAGCAAGTCATTTGACATAAATTAGTTTATTGTAATTTATTTCACTTAAATTGTGTAAGAGTAGTGGATTGAAATTCGTATATTTTATAGATATTAAGGCTAGGTATAAATTAATGATTTATTACTCTAAAAGAGGATAACGTAAATCATTACACCAAGGAAAGAACCCATTAGTTATAGTTAAATAGATATTAAGTTATATTATATATATATTGGGGTATATAACACATACATGACACTGTAAATTTTGTAGCATTTGGATTTATTCAATAGTTCCGAGATGAAATTGTAGAGTAATCTCAAGATTTTAGTTTTAAGTGTTAGGAGAATCTATCCAAATAGCTGAGGTTTTAACCTCTTAGTCATCTTTGCAAAACACATAGGCAACACATTAGTATTAAGATAAAAATGAGTATTATATTGGAAATAAGTTAGTTAAAATTGGGAACACTCAAAAATTAGGTGCTGTACTTTGAAGCGTAGTTTAATTTAAAAAAATATATATTAAATAGTAATAATAATAAAACTGTAAAAAAAAAACATTGCAAGTTACAAAAATGTAACTATGGGCTAACAGAGACAGGATTATAAATTTATAAAATAATACTATCTCTGCAAGAAAGATGGCACTTCTTAAATGTTAAGGCTGTTTTTTGTGTTGGAAGCCTATTTTAGTATTTATTTCATTTTATTAAACTTTTCTTTGAAAAGTACAGTTCGCGATTTGCCATTTTGGTTTATTTCGATTTTAAAATTTTGCTCGAAACTATTAAAACACATTTAATGAAGGCTACTTTAGTTTAGCGAAAGGCAAAACTCAAGGGGAATTGAGGGATAGTCTATTTTAAAATATATATGTATATACCGTCAAGTAGCGGCTAAGTAGTCCTTTATTTATTTGTGTGAATAAAAATGGTATGGACAAAAAAAGATAAATCAATTGTGGTTGGGATAGCGTGCCGAGGATAGTTTGGTGTAGATTTAAGTACTAAAAAAAAACTAATTTCATTTTCTTTCAGCTCTACGTGTAATTTTAAATATTAACTTAGGTTAAGGAAAATTTAGTAATTAGAAGCACCATTCATTAGTGATCCGGTAATCCTTAATACCACTTCATACCATTTCGCGATTAGACTTAGTTATAAGTAAATTATTCGTATACGTTAGGAATGGTGGTGGGAAATAATTATGCTTCTTACAGATTCAAGGAAATGTTCCCGATGATCCAGATAGATCTGGGGTCTCCATGCTTGTGGGTTATTAGGTAGT
Source organism: Elophila nymphaeata (assembly GCA_955850985.1). Classification (NCBI taxonomy): domain Eukaryota; kingdom Metazoa; phylum Arthropoda; class Insecta; order Lepidoptera; family Crambidae; genus Elophila; species Elophila nymphaeata. The sequence goes on from OY039078.1 coordinate 8,884,440, forward strand.
TAAATTGGGGGGTGTATTTATCTAGCTATTTTCTTTCAGACATAGCTGGAGACCCAAGATCGAGAAGACTACGTAGGTTTGTGCCTTTTATTTAGACTAGCTTGGTCTGAAACATTGCAGTTCTTTTATTTCATAATTGTATTGACAATTTTAATTGTCATTTGAAAATATACATTAATAAAAATATATATTCGGAACCAAGCAAGTCAGGTCATTTCAAAATTGAGTGATTTTGAGTTTTGTTTTATGACATAGTAAATATATAATTACTCAATTTAAAATGACTATTTGTTTTTATTTTTCTTTTTGCTTTGATTGCTTTTCTTTGCTTTGTTTGTTTCGCCGTGTCTTTTTCTTTTAAGTATTATGTGTTTCTTTTTTTGTCTTTTTATTCCGGATTATTCGATAAATTTCGTAATATGTGATGTTTTGTAGTTTTATGGGCGTATGTGTACCGTCGTGATAAACCAACAAAAAGTTATTCGGTTCAGTTGGTTCACGTTTTGAGTTTATTTCATACCGAACTTTAATATCAATATTATATTTGGTTTAGGGTGTAGGAAGATAGTATTCGTTACGCGTAAAAGGACAATATGGTTAGGATAAATCTAAACGACATTAAATATAATAAGATATTAATTGTGAATACATTAACCCTGTAATTAAACAAAGTAGAACTTATTAACTTGAATTTTCACCAAAACTTATACTATTTTAATATTGAAATAATCTAAACTATAATTTGAAATCTATACTTAAACCTTTATATCTCAATTTACCTACTGTGAATCCCAGATTATTCTAAAAACTATACTTAAATCTTTATAACCCAATTTACCTACTAAGAATTTCAGATCATTCCAGAATTTGTTTTACGACTGTGCTTCATGATATTTAGTTATAAATTCTTTAATATTCTTATGAAGAACAACTTTCATATAAACTCATATTTCAAGAAATTATAACTATCGAAATTAAATCATGTAATTTTATATTTTCTTTAATAACATTGTAAGTATGGGGACAGTTTGGAGACATTTCGTTATGGATATACACCTGGTTTTAGTTTGGGCATAGGTTAAATAAGTCAGTTTAAATGAACGACTTTGCGTACCAAAATAAAACCAATACTCTACACGCAGCTGAGACTATGACTAAATACACTCCACATGCTCCAGAATTAAGCGAGTGATTATTTTGTGCGAGTTCTCTGAACGATACATTACGGTGATCGCGACACGATCAGAATGGATCTAATTCAAACAAAAAAACGGAACTATTTAGATTAAGGAAGGGATGTATTGCAACACAAACAATACATTGCGAATAGCGCTGACTGAATTCACAACTCAGTTCCTTTTCAGAATTTAAATATTCTTGGTTGGAATAATTTTCATTCAAACTTAGGATGTCAGAAGTTTGGTGAACTCAATCTTAATCAATTGCAACCTTACATTTTGGTTTAAAATCACACCACATTCACAATCTATGGCAAAGTGTTGGCAAGCGTTTCTATATTTATAATTTAGGTTTTCTTAATGAGGAACTTCCTGTGGTTTTGGAAGGGGGGAGTGGATTGACATTGGCCTTGTCACTCACCGATTGAAGCGAGGGTGGAGCTTCAACTTCCTTGTTTATTTTTTTATGCAATTACTAAAGAACGTTATTAAATTTCGACGTTATAAGTTCTCTTATGCTGTCCATATTTCATTCTCTATTTTCTAAAAGAATTTTGGTTACTACTTCACAACATGGGTACTAGACGATATTGGCCTTAGGAAATTCTTAATTTCTGAAACAAATTACTTATATTCTGTCTTGTATAATTTATATGAGTATTAATATTATTCATATATTCATTTTATTTACATGAAGGGGGGTTCAGTTACAATCGGCGGCCTGTATATGTCCCACTGATCTACATACTTCTCATACAGCAAGACCACTTAAAGAGTTTTAGCTTAATATCACGTAGCTGTAATACGGATTGATGAGTACAAGAAGTTGCAATAACAACGGCACCAAAAAATCAACGTAGATTTGGAAGCGGCCAATATTTTTTCCAAACAACGCCGTAAGAGAATACAACATGTATTATTGAAAATCAGGTTATGTGTCAGTCTATACAACTGTGTTGAGTGCTAATTAGGTACCTAAAATTATATTCAGGAATTCTTTCCAGGAAGGATCATTCCAGAAATGTATGACTTTTCGATTTTTACGTATCATCATTATTCAAAGTCGGTGGTTAATGATCGCTTTGTGTTTAAATTTGCACTGCATTTATCAAAATATAAAATTGATGATACCTAACATGTCCTTTTCCATCCATATCCAATTTATTTTATCGATACAGCTCCACCGCGACCGGTTGAACAATTATCGTGTTTAGCGATATCATGATTTTTTTATATAAAAAGGTCAAGCAAATGACTCCAATCCACCTGATGGTAAGCAGAAGTGGAGTCCAAATGCGAAGATAACTAGTGCGAGAGATAAACCGTTGCGCTAGCCACCCTTGCCTTGCCGACCTGAAAGGTGCTTCTTCACGCCTCTTTTGGATGACCCAGGATTGTAGAAAAGAGAGAACACGTGTGCGGGCAGTGAATTCCATTTCTTGATTGTGCGACAAAGAAACGAGTTGCCAAATTTCTTAGTTCGCGTTGGAATGGTAGTCACAGTTTGTCGGTGACACCGTAGACCAGCACGCGTAGTCCTTAAGAGGAAGGAAGATGGTGGGATTAAGGAAAAAAGCTCCTTAGAGCACTCGCCGTGGTACAGACGGTAGAACGCGCTCAATGGCGCAACTGAGGCGCAAAGAGGCTCAAGATAGTTGGACACCTCTTTCGATTTAATTTAATACCAACTCTGCGTAACCTCGGACATAACAGAACTATTAAAATTTCAATACTATTATTATTGCATTTCATTGTCGTGTGATAGTGTCGTAAATAATCTATCTCAATACTACTCATTTGTGTCGTAAAAAGTGACTGAATGGCGGGTTTAAATTATTTTTAAATTACTGAAAATGCAAGAAGGACTGACGACCATTGGGGCGGAAGGGTCCTTGAGTGGCGACTAGGTACCGAAAAACGCAGCTTATAGGCCCCACATAAGGTGGACCGACGATTTGATATAGGTCACGGGAAGCCGCTGGATGCGGGCAACTCAGGACCTATAGGTTTGGAGATCCTTGGGGGAGGCCCATGTCCAAGTGACTACGTTCATTCCAATATTGATATTGAGTTGAATATTGATATTCCAATATTGATATTGAGTTTGGCACCGACCTCAAAAAAAACATTCAGATTTTTTAAACATATTTTTTTTATTTCTCCGTTTAGACAAACTTAATAAAAAATGGAATAATTTCAATGACGTCAATTAAATACGCATTATTAGGATAACTCGAAAAGGACTCGTTAGATCTTGCTAGTTAGGTCTCGATAGAGAATCACATGACAAACACCAGCTATCGAAAATAAAATCGGTACACCGAGTAAAAAGTAATGAAGTATCATGCATAAAAAAACATACTGTCGAATTGAGAACCTGTTGCTTTTCTCTATTTCAGAGAATTTTAAAATCACTGTAGATCTTTGAATCGCATGTACCTATAATATCTAGGACTATTTACTTCCTCCTCAAAACATTTCGTATAACCAAATTCTGTAACCTCTATTTTTAAACAAGTCATTGTCTTGTAGGTATATTGTCAATAACCGTGAGGACACATGCATAAAGGCACCGTTAAATAGAACAAGACGATAAAGAAATTATTAACTTTTAATTTTATCGTGGCTTTAATGGTAAAAATAGTGGTATCAGGGGTTTTCACGTCACGTGAAAAAGCACCTTGCAAGTCGTCAAGGCGAGAGCGTTTTAGTACGGCGTGTATAAATTATCTCTTGCGCTGACAATCTTCTCATTTGAAATCTACTCCTGTTTTTTTTTCAGTAGGATGGACTGTTAAAATATTGATTTTATGCTATTTTATAGTTTATAGCAAAGTTTAATACGATTAAAATTATCGATTTTATGTAAATGATGTACCCTCTTAAATTGCAGTTTGCAATTACCCCTTAGGGGGGGTATCACGGGAACTATAGCCTATGTTTAATACCCTTATTGTTATGTGTAAAATCATATTTAACACAACCCTTGTGATAAAAAAATCTCATCAAACCATTGAAATATATAATGCTCTATAATGTTTAATACTGCACTTTAAAACATTAGTTGATATATATTATTTTTATATTTCCAAACAGCTTTACAATCCCACGCACCAAACTTATTTTCCCTTTAAACATTCAAACAAAAGTGTAAATAAATTAATTGTCTAATTTTCAATAACCGGACATCGAAAAACGATTTCTAAAAGTAATTTCATTTTATAAATTTTTAAAAAGCTAGCAAAGTTATAATTTCTAAATTCCTCGAATTGAAATTTGCCACGAAAATTTTATTGGGAAATCTGAATAGACGGGCAAAAACTTTAGTCATTACCATTATCATAATTCTTTGTGTTGCCAACTAAAAGGATTTCAATCTATAAGTAGCGTTTTATTTTGTTTTAGTTTATGTTTGGAAATGTTGTTGACATACATGGCACTGCACATGGCACTGCGCATACGTAGACAGTTTTTGTTAGCAACATGGCATAATTACATCCAGACGGTACATTCTAGGCGGGCCCAGACGGGTGTAACGTGTAAAATATAAAAATAATTTGAAATAATAAACCGACTTCAAAACTGAAAAAGAAGAAATAAAAGTCTTTTTTTATATTTTATACGATCTGAAAGTCAAAATGCCAATGATGTCTATGAAGTCAGTGCACGCATGGTATTCCAAATTTTATTTTTTTAAGCCGGTATAGAACCTTTGGAAATCAAAGGGAAGAAATGCATAGAGCTAGGTAGAGATCGAGCAAAATCGGGGGTCAAAAGTGTTCGTGCAATCTCTTGGAAGAAGCCACCTGACGAAACTGACCACAGCAAGCGGAGAAGTTATTGCTTCGAAGCCGGCAGTCCTTTCCGAAATAGAAGACTTCTATGGCCGACTATACGCTTCACATGCGTCTCGACCTGATCCCGAAAATGAGGATCCTAGAGCCACGTTAACACGCCACCATACCGATGACCTGCCAGAAATCAACACTGACGAAATCGAGATGGCTCTTAGACAGCTTAAAAATGGAAAAGCCCCTGGAGAGGATGGCATTACAACAGAGCTACTCAAAGCTGGTGGCAAACCCGTATTGAGGGAGCTCCAAAAGCTTTTTAATGCTGTTCTATTTGAAGGGAGAACTCCAGAGGCGTGGAGCAGAAGTGTGGTCATCCTGTTCTTCAAAAAGGGAGATAAGACCATGCTGAAGAACTATCGACCCATCTCCCTTCTAAGCCACGTCTATAAGCTGTTTTCAAGAGTCATCACGAACCGTCTTGCGCGAAGACTCGACGAATTCCAACCACTGGAACAGGCTGGATTTCGGAGCGGATACGGTACCATAGACCACATCCACACAGTGCGGCAGATAATACAGAAGACTGAGGAGTATAAGCAGCCCCTGTGTCTTGCATTCGTGGACTATGAGAAAGCCTTTGATTCGATTGAAATCTGGTCCGTTCTGGCGTCCCTGCAGCGATGCCAAGTAGATTGGCGATACGTCCAAGTGATGAGATGTCTCTACGAAGCCGCCACCATGTCCGTCCAAGTACAGAATCAACTAACAAAACCCATACCATTGCATCGAGGAGTAAGACAAGGGGACGTAATTTCCCCGAAATTGTTTACAAATGCAATGGAGGATATGTTCAAGACGCTACACTGGAAAGGACGGGGCATCAATATTAATGGCGCATATATCTCTCACTTACGATTTGCAGACGACATCGTTATCATGGCAGAAACGCTGCAGGACCTACAACAAATGCTGAATGACCTGGCTGGTTCATCTGCACACATCGGCCTACGGATGAACTTGGATAAAACCAAGGTCATGTTCAACGAGCATGTACTACCGGAACCGATTGTGGTGCACGGCGCCGCCCTCGAAGTTGTTCAAAAATATGTATACCTCGGGCAGTCATTGCAGTTAGGTAAAAACAACTTCGAGGATGAGGTGAACAGAAGAATCCAGTTGGGTTGGGCAGCATTTGGAAAACTACGTCGAGTCTTCTCATCGTCGATCCCACAATGCCTAAAGACAAAAGTCTTCAATCAGTGCGTCCTACCCGTTATGACTTACGGAGCTGAAACGTGGACACTGACGGTACGGTTGGTCCACAAGTTTAAAGTCGCCCAGCGGGCTATGGAAAGGGCTATGCTCGGAGTTTCTCTTAGGGATAAAATCAGAAATGAGGTAATCCGGCAGAGAACCAAAGTTATCGACATAGCCCACCGAATTAGCACGCTGAAGTGGCAATGGGCCGGCCATATTAGCCGCAGAACCGACAACCGTTGGGGTAAACGAGTTCTTGAGTGGAGACCGCGTCTCGGCAAACGTAATGTGGGACGCCCTCAGGCCAGGTGGAGTGACGATTTGCGCAGGGTGGCTGGCAGGAGCTGGATGCGAGAAGCCGAAAATAGATCGAAGTGGCGAACATTTGGAGAGGCCTATGTCCAGCAGTGGACTGCGATAGGCTGATGATGATGATGAGGTAGAGATTACGTCGGAAAATAAAAATATTTTTGAGCACATTATTTTCATTTTGTTTTCTTTGTTAGGCGGAGAACTTTTCAATCCACCCTCGTACAACTGAATGAAAATTTATTAATGGACTAATAGTTTTCAGTTAAAGACACAAGCAATGTCTTTAACTGACAACTGACAACTATTAGTCCCGTTACCTACTTTTTGATCACTAGTACCTACGTGTCAAGTAGAAACTGTACATAATTGTTTTTAAGTTGTTGATTTCATATTGATTCTATGTAAATAAAATATTCACTGGTATCTTAAATTCCATATCAGACACAAAAGAATCTACGTTTGCGCAGTGTTTATAGGTACAGTCAACAGCACGTCAGGCTATACAAAACTGTCAAATTTCTCCAAACGATTTCAACCCAAGGCTATTCAATATAAAGTGCATAATCGATTGGGAAAATTTTACAGTTTGTGGTAACCCAACGTGCTGTTGTCTGTACCATACTACATTGAATTCGAATCAAAGAAATAGGTTTACTACCTGTTTGAGAAATAAGCTACGAAAGAACCATATATAGTTGAATATTCAGGCACCAATCTTTGAAAATAACAGCCGTATTTGCTTAATTGATAACTCCAGATATCCAACATTTCTTATTAAATTAAATCTTGTTACCAGTATGCCTTTGAGTATCAAAAGATGGAATTGATAAATTCGCTCATTTATTCCCTCCAAGACGCTCCAATGAACGTAATCTTCAGTTACAATAGGGTTAAGATTTTCTGATGCCTCAGGGCAAATCCTCTTGTGACGAGCATAGTTATATGTACGAAGATCGGCTCGGTTCAACAGAATGAATTTTGATTTTGCTTTTTCTATCGGAAATGGGATTATTGTTCGACCCTGTAGCTTAACGCGATCCCACCTGCTCCGGCGAATTTGAATGGACAGCTTATATCTGTAAATGTTACTTGAATTTAGCAATTGCTTTAAATTTCATTGGCATCCAAACATCACAGTAAAATGATCTAGACCATAGGCGTTAATTTCCGATTATCATTGGTAAAGGACTGATATGAAAATGTTCAAAATAATTGTAATGACATGAAATAGAATATCTTTTGAATTGAAATTACTAAAGGTCAGAGAACATTAGAAAATCCAATTTGAAATATGGAGAATTTAAGCACCATAATAGCAAGCAGATTCATCACGGAACTTACCTAGTCTATTTATAATTAAAGAAAACGACAGTGGAGAATCCAAGGCGAGCCCACAAAGGGACTCTACCAGGCGCCAGGCCATAAAAGTATGCCAAAACCAATAGGTTTTACATTGCAATAGTAATGTAACATTTACACCTCCAAATACCCCCTCCCATATCTCCTGTCGGAATTGCATACGCCTTGAAAAAAAATGGGAGGGTCAAAATACTATAAAATCATAAAGAAACACAAAAGTGATTTAACCTCGCGACTTCTGCAAAATAGACAAAAAATGCAAAGATTGAGTTAGATAATCACTTTTAAACTTTCGCGTTTCATGATTAAGACGAGTAAAAACGGGAATTAGTCCGCCTGTGATCACGGTGTTCACTGTGTTTTAGATTGAAGGGAAAGGTAGGCAGTGTAATTAATGGGCATGGAAGTCATATTATCATAGTCCCCTGGATGGCAACGCACTTGCAGTGTTAAGTGATTTAGCCTCAATATTACAAGTGTCTATAGGCGACGGTAACTAATTAACACGAGGTGGCCCACAAGCTTTTTTGCCATCTCGTAATATAAAAAAAGAAGAAGCGTCGGTGGCGTAGTGCGTAAGACCGTCGTCTCCCACCCGGGAGGCACTGGTTCCATCCCCGCCACGTACCGATGTGTTTTTAAATGTTGAATTCATATGTACGTTTAATCGACGCTTTTACGGTGAAGGAAAACATCGTGAGAAAACCTGCACACACCTATGAAGAAATTCTTAGGTTGTGTGTGAAGTCGACCAACCCGTACTTGGCCAGCCTGGTTGACTAAGGCCTAATCGCCCCTAATGTGGGGTAGGCTCGAGCCCCTCCGTGGCGACATTATATGAGCTGTTGTTGATGATGATGAATATAAAAAACCGTGGGTATAACCCGGCTGAAACGTCAGGCATTTAAATGGTAATTTAATCGCGGTAATTTCCGTTTTTACTCGTCATTTTAGAGCCAAAATACTTGTAATTTAGCTCTTCAGTAAAATACAAATCTTTTCGCCGTGGTGTACTGTATATAACTGTAAATGACATGACTGTTCCTAACATTGTAAAAATTAAAACAGTTATTTCTTATTTTCGTAATTTAAAATTCGCATTAGGAATGTAACTTCAATTGTACGTAATTTCTACAACGACGAAATTAAGATATTGGAATTGCGTATTATGAAACCACCAATTCCTACCTGAATAAGCCACCCCTGGCTAATAATGTGAATAAAATATTAAATTATGAACAATGGTATTCCAGAAATCTTCGACGAGCAGGGGCGCTCAAAGACTTTTTAATTACGATAATTGTTTCTGAACCGGAAGCGTAAACAATGATGTTCAGACATTCTTCGTGAAATAACAGCAGTGGTTTTAATGTGTCATTGTTTGAATAAATTAAATTACTTATACTGGTCAGTGGAGCGAGTTTTATGCATAGTATTTGAAATAAACATAAATTATATCGTTGTTTCTCATTTCGTAAGTCGCTATCGTAAAAATGAAGCAAACTTAGGTGTGATTTTTCTGACTGCTATATTCTTATTCTTCGTCTATAATAAAATATCTAGAGGCATCATTACTAAAGTTTATCAAAGAAGGTGATTTAACTGAAATAAATTCTAACAGAATTAATCAATAATATGTTTATTGAAATAACGAGTCATTTTTCAAAGAATCTTTTGCACCCAATAACTTTAAAACATGTTTTATTGTAAACAAAAGTCATAAATGTTATACTGCCGTTGACGACGGTTTCTTATTATTATACATGTATGAAATTCCTATGATTGCTTTTAACACTATCGCTTTATTATTTTCTACTCCACGTCACAGATCCAACATGATGTGTGTTTGTACAACAAAGTGCCGAGTGTTTTTTAAAATTTTGTGTCAAAACAAAAGCTTATATTATAACAACAACCCTCGCCTCGCCTCGACTGTGAGCGAAAACGCGCATCGCGAATAATTTGTAAACATAATCATTGCTTGATACCTACATAAAAAGCTGAACGCCAATACAAGATCCGGGCACAAAATAAATATGCACCTACTAACAATTTAATTTCATTGTAATGTATAAATAGGTAGGAGTAATATACCTATCAGACTTAGCGCTGTGGTATTTCAGTGCTTAGAAGTTCTTATCAAAGTAGGCGAGAAAAAGCACTATAGTCCGCGCAATATAATAAGCCCGTTTTGACAGATAGATACATCAGTAGAATGTAACTGGGACGCAATCAAAACAGACGCAAGCAAAAAATAAAAATATATTAATGCATTTTTCAGTAATACAAATACAATTATATTTTAGCGAAATAATTAAAATGTCATAATAAAAATAAAAACTATTCTTTCTCGCATAATATTTAAAGTTAAATGTAATTTTCTAATGTTCTGAAACTTCACAAAAACAGTTACATTCTTAATCTTTTTTTTCTTTAGTGATAGTGCAGTGACTTAAATTGATCGTTAATTTCACGAATATATTCGGTGCAGTATACGAATATATTGTATCGAAATTGAAAAACAAGATTTCTAGGTTTCTACATTAAATTAGAGTTAAATTATAAATTAAAAATTTTCAAAAATAGCGAATTGCATGTTTTTAATGCAAGTATCTTTAATGAAAACAGGGAATTGATCAAATCCCAAGTGATTTGATCGAACTACTAAGGATGTTAAAATAACAACATGATTTTATCATTTTACTAAATGAATGTAAATCGGTGGGATTTTTATTTATTATTAAAACCAGGATATAATTACGATTACAAAGCTCATATAATTGTGACTCGATTTGTCATGTTAATCGTGTAAGTGAATAATCGATTATTTTGGTCACATCACCACTTACGATATTTTGACATATGTCAAATCGGGCCTATTATATTGCGCGGACTATAGTCTTGTCGGCAAAACGAGTAAAACGTACGTGTGCGATATAGAAAGCAGTGGTATAATATACCCTAATGGATGATAAGGAACGTAAAATAAAAATCATATATTATAAAAGTAATATATTTCACCAATTCGTAGCAAAGGAAAAATGGACAAGAAGAAGCCATTAATAGACAATATAGAGAACAGTTATTAAAGTATAACACTAAATAGTGTAATCTGACCCGGTGCGCTACAATAAACAATTTTATTAACTTCTACCACAGATTTATTAATACAAGGAGATAGGCCAAGCCGGCGTTTAACTTGTGACAAGTGTATGCTCTGTGGGCATACATTTCCGCCACTTCGCCTTCCGATAAAGTCAAGTGAATACGTAACTCAGCGATTTGACCGATCTCCTTTGCGGCTGTGCTTAACTTTCATCGCTTCGCAGTCCTTATGACGCGTGCAATGATTAGTGTATATCACGGCATGCTCAACTAGAACCATGTTATTTAGTACGGCCGCTGATCGCGACACTCGGTCTTCCTATGAACTCGGCGATTCCACCGATCTCCTTAGATTGATATATCTGTGTCTTCTACAAATTGCTATTTTTCTATTTAGTCAAACGAATAAATCGTTACTTTGAACTAGTTGGAATAGGTCCAGTGGGATCAATCGATTAATTTGATTTTTATTATTTTACTTTGGTCAATTGGTCCCGTATTTATTATTAGAGAGGTAATGTTGAAGAACTTCGTAGTTTAAATAGGTACACCACTCGTATACAAACATTTTTGGATGTTTGGCTCTGATACAATGAAAATATATTTTAAACTAGCGGACCCAACAGACTTCGTCCTGTCATAAAGAAATTATTCGAACTTTTCTCGCCGTAAAAACCATCCTTTTTTTTAAATGTTCGTTGAACTTTATTCAACGAACATTTAAAAAAAAGAATTGGCCAAATTGGTCTAGGCGTTGTTGAGTTATGCGCTTACCAACACATTTTGCGATTCATTTTTATATTATAGATTACCAATCTGAAGTACCAGAATATCAAAAATATTTAGGAGATGTTTGCTTTTTTGTTTCGCAAAGGTGAGCTGCGGGTAGACGCAATAGACTATTGAAAAAAAAAACTCGCGTAGCTATCTTTGCTTTTAGACTCCACTCCTGCTTACCATAGGATGGTAAGCAGAAGGAGACCTTTGGGGAGCTATGTTCCGAGACCTCCCCGCACTACACCCTGGGCAACGTCTGGTGCCTAGGCCTTGTTCATGGCCAGCGGACCTTTGGGTCATGGGTTGGAAAGTTGTTAGGCTAGTGGGTCGAGTTGAGGGAACTGGGTGGTCGGTTGCTCCTGGCACGCCTCTGCTTTTAGAGGACCCATTGAGTTTTTCTTTCTCAATGAGGACCGGTTTTACGATGTGGTTTAGCTGCGTCCTAAGGTGGCTAGCTGACACATGGCTTAAACTGCGCTGAGTGCCATACAACCCATCATTGGCACCACTGAGGGAGACTCGGGAAAAGGCCAACGGAGCATTGTGCTAGGTGGGGGCCGGTCTCCAAGATCGGCGAACGCTGTAGAGTATTTATGATGGCGAAAGCGAAGCGAAAGCTTTGCGATCCCGGGTCGCTGTCATAGTGGGCCTTGGCAGGATGCCCGGAGAAGATATTACATTAGATCACCACTCCATAAAATTAATTAGAAATATGGGACTACTGTTCGCAGATATATTAAACTTGACCGAAAAGTTGGCTTACTTCTTAAAATAGATTAAATATGGCGTAAGTGGCAATTTCGAAATCTCAAGTACTGGAAAGGACACGTCAATCAAATTATACTTTCGCCGCGAAGCGGCTCATAAAATTAATAAATCACCCAACTTTCCCGTTATGAAATTAATTTTCTGTCGCAAAAATTACATGTTACAAGTACAATAAAGATTGGGATCAGCGTTAGTGGCTATTAAATTACACATAAATACACAATATAGGGCCAGAAATAAAGGACGGCCTTATAAATGTAAATTTTATTGATCCTTCCAGTTCAACATGTGGAAAGAATGATTATGAAACAAATATTAAAGAAATAAGTTAGAAAGGATAATTTGCGATGCTGTATAGGTTTATTCCATTTAAATGTGAGAAAATGTGATTTATACCACTTACCCCGATTTCGTTATTATTCCGATATTTATATTATTCTTTATTTTTATCAATCTTTATATTGAGGTTAATTCCACTTTTTGCATCTGACACCCGTATTCATAAACATTACTATGAGATCTCTCGACTCTTGGATAAGAAACGAACCAATCACAGAGCTCTATTCAATGCCATCGCGTTGAATAAAGCTCTGTGATTGGTTCGTTTCTTATCTAACAGTAGAGAGATCTCATAGTAACGTTTGTGAATACGGGTGTGAGTGACTTCATCTATGCACAGGGGCGAAAAAAAATTATCATTTGTATGTACAGTGTCAGAAGAGAAACCCGAGCGTCTGTGCAATAATAGTTACTACCTTTTTATATGAATGATTATTATGACAAGGTACTTCGGGACCTCCTGACACAGGCAAATTTTATGCCTAGTAGGATATCCCAACCACTGTCACATTGTTAGACTTGGATAATGAAATATAATATTTTTGATTTGATTTGATTTTGAGGTCCTAAAATCATCTAACTCACCTACGTACATAACTAGATTATCTGTCAAATAAAAGCCAAATTTTCAAAAATGTAAACTATTTGTAAGTTTTTTATTTGGTATGATTTTGAACGTATGCAGATTGCGGTTTCGAGTCCAGTCCCAGCACTTGGTTCCGACAGGATTTTTTTAAGTTTTTTTGTTTCCCGTTTAAATTGTACAAAACTATATGAAATCAAAAACTGTAAACAAATAGTTTTTCATGACAAGCTAACATAATGATATAAGTACTTAGTAAAGTCCATTTAAATAAAGAGCATTTCATTTTCATTTCTTTCATTTCATTTCATAAAATATTGTAAAACCTTATCTTTTTAAACTCAAATGACTTAGGAAAGCTGTTTGTTTTGTTCTTATCAGAACTCTAATGGAGTTGTCTTGTTACAGGCAGTTCGGCTATTTATTGACCAAACTGGAGAATGACATAAATAAAATACCTTACATCTACCTACTTACGTAATGTCATCAAGTAAAGTTAATAGTTTACTACAATTAGTTCAATAATTTACCTATTATCCACTTTACTCGATGACATTACGTATAAATTATAACATTTTTTTTCTATTATCTTAAGTCACTCATGACCTAATTTGTGAAATAAATATAAGTGCTAAGCTTAAGAGTTAAATTTAAGACACCCTTAAAAGATTCGATGAACACGAACAATTATTCACAAGTCCATTGATGTTTATGCATAATTATGTTTATCTACACTCATGTCATAATATTCGAATTACGATATCAGAGGTGAACATAAAATGACATACTTTTTAATACAGATAATCAAAATTAAAATTAAAAAAAACAACCTGTAACATAATGACCATTATAACACCGGTTCGACTAATTATGATACAGTTATTTTTCTTAAATACTCGGGAAGGCAAAGGGATCTAACCCATACATTTGTCTTTTCTATTGTTTTATTTGAATTTATGTATGAGTGTAGATAAAGTAGTGTATGCAACTGCATATAACACGGGTATTAAAACACTCGTTACTATTATGAAACTCGCTGCGCTCGTTTCATAAACTCACACTCGTGTTTTAATACCCTTCATTATATGACAGTTGCATAAACTACTATTATGCTGCCGTGACGACAAACTGTTACACGGTTTGGCAGAATATTGAATTGTATATCAGTGTATTGTTTTTTGGTAATAAATTTACTAAAAAATATAATATCATCATCATAAACAGTTCATAATAATGTCCCCATCGAGGGGCTCGAGCCTACCCCACATTAGGGGCGTTTAGGCCTTAGTCAACCACGCTGGCCAAGTGAAGGTTGGTCGACTACACATACAATCTAAGAATTTATTCATAGGTTTGTGAAGGTTTCCTCACGATGTTTTCCTTCACCATAAAAGCGATTAAACTTACATATGAATTCAAAAATTTTAGGTACATTAGTACGTCACGGGGTTCGAACCGGTGCCATCCGGGTGGGAGACAACGCCCTTACACACTACGCCACCGACGCTGTAAAACATAAAACACTTTTTTTTATTTACGTATAAATTATCTAAATTATTTCTTTTCTACCGCACAGATATGCTTGAACCCTGCCGTGAAACGTATATATATACTTACGTGACAAGAATATGCCTGCTAAAAATAATTTTGACAAAGCCAAACGTTATTTTCATTTGACTGTACGTATATTACGCCTTAGTCACGAACATACTGGTAACTCTTGGCTACATATGCCCCCATTATTTACTTCCCGGTAAAATATTTATCAAAACTGGCAACTTTAACGGCCACATCTGTATCTAAGATCAAGAAACATCTCCAAGTTCAGTAGCTAAGTGTGTCGAGAGGCGCCCACTAAATCTACCGTAACGACTATTTCAACTTGGAAATAGGTAACAAAGGAAAGCGAAACTCAACCGCATCCCTTCCACCTCGGATCTTAAACATTTATCTAGCAAGGCCGGAAGGCAAACATCCTGTACGAACGCCCCCGTGGCGAGTGATTCGTGAATCAGCCCCTCTGACGTTTTCGGGGTTCCGCCAAGGTTCCGCTTTGCGTGTACCGTAAGTATATTTCGTGCGGTTGGGAAAGTCTTGTTTGTTTAACTTATACGATGATAATGAGAGCTACGGCGTTTTATACAAATGCGTGCATAAACTGATGTTTTGGAACTTCATTAAAAGATTAACATAGCGGTTTACCATAGTATTTGAACGACATTAATACAAATTATTCATAGTCGTGAATTGAAGGGAGAAATAATGTAGATTGCAATAACAAAAGACTTATTCTTTTTATTTATAATATATTTATTTACCAACGTTTGCATGCATCAAATCTTGTTAATTAACTTAAAGTAATATTTTAACAACTAAATGTAACAAACTTTTACTGGTAAATATATCTTATCGTTTTGAAACGATTGCCATTTGTCTAAGCCCTCCGAATGTGCATGTATAATGTGCAGATAACAGAGTCTTGTCATGGCTGACTCGCGTTAGTGTTTAATCATTCCTTCTCCAGAAGTGTTATTTAGTAATAGCTATTTTTTATTATTACAATCATAAAATTAACTTCTATCAATGATTTCAAATTTTGTCCTCAAAAACTAAACCTATAAATTAAGGAGTATTGGTTCAGTATTCTGTACGGAATCCCTGATTTATGTGTCAACTTTCCACTTGACCGCTTTTTATGTTTCCGCCGGCAGTTGTATTTCGCTCAAATGTAAGGGTTCTCTCATATTTTTATTACGCACGACATAAAATCAAGATCGAAACTTGGAACGAATGTTTTAAGGTCCCATGGCGATGCTTTGCGCAGATAGGGGATGATTTCTAAGGGGTGTAAATGTGCGAACACCATATTTTAAGCAGGCGTGAAATATAAGCTGAGATTAACCTTTTAGCAGGGTTATTTATTTTCCATAGCAGACGATTAGTGAAACTATTTTAGAATTCAAAAGTGCTGCTAAGTTTTCTAGGAAAATTGAACTGTGAATAGTAACCTCTCTTTTTAATGTCAAAATTTAAGTATTATCTGTTACTCTATTATACCCTCTTTGGTGGCGTTTGTTTTGGATATCGAATATCTCATCTTGATTCTTTGCTATTTAAAATAGCAGGTAATATGCACCTAACTCAACGTAAAAATATCTCACCGATTGTTGAAGATGCGATTTCTTGACATTGTTATGTATACGCCAGTTTGCGATGTAATAAAAAACTATTACTACAGTATAGATTCACATCCCTGAATATCTTAGTTAAGTCGTGATATCACGGGATTTATTCCCGAATCAGTACTTCATCCGATATAAATTTCTGTAGGTAGTTTGCTTCGTTTCAAAAATTTATAATATCTACTTTGGTACGTTTGATCAAAACATGCTAAATAAATTAACAACAACAATACCTAATATCATCGTGAAGATTTGCCAAAATCAAAGATCCAATTGATTTTCGTTATTTAGAAAACCCACAGCGTATTAAAATACAAAATCAATAACGTTAGGCAAATAGAATTTCCTCGCAGATGGTAGGGAAAATAAAATTACCCGCATCCAAGAATCATGAGCCAGGAGAATATTTTCCAGCTTTTTCGTTTGTAATTTAATGAAATAAATACTTGGAAATGTACCTACCAATTTCCATCATTCTAAACACTTTTTAGAAAGAGCCTCTCAATTTAAATTAGATTTATATTTTTTAAACAAGTTTTTAACGTATCGTAAAAACTAAACATAGGTACCTACCTAATTTTCAAATTGCTTTGCAATATTAAATACTTCCCAAGCTGCCATTAAATATAAGCACTATTCAGAGTACTAACACTGCTTGAGACATTTCTGAGAAAATGTATCAATGTCGACACTCATTCGTTTATTTCACTGTGTACGAGCATTTGTAAGGTAAATGGAGAGGTTGCTGTGCCAGGGTGTAAGTCTGGAGAGCAAGGATTTGTTATTAGGTCGTAAGGGACTAACTCTGGTAGGGAGTATACTAATTGGTAAGTATATTTAACTTCTAACTAACAAAGTGACTTTTTGGTACGTAACTAACATCATGGGGTAAAAATGTACCCCAATTTTATAGTTGTATCTCTTACGTCGAGAAGCGTCGGTGGCGTAGTGCGTAAGAGCGTCGTCTCCCACCCGGGAGGCACTGGTTCGATCCCCGCCACGTACCAATGTGTTTTCAAATTTTGAATTCAAATGTACGTTTAATCGACACTTTTAAGGTGAAGGAAAACATCGTGAGGAAACCTGCACACACATATGAAGAAATTCTTAGGTTGTGTGTGAAGTCGACCAACCCGCACTTGGCCAGCGTGGTTGACTAAGGCGTAATCGCCCCTAATGTGGGGTAGGCTCGAGCCCCTCGGTGGGGACATTATATGAGCTGTTGATGATGACGAATAAAATAATCAGTCACTCAATTTATTGGTTCCAGATGAAGCTCATCAGTTAATACCGTGTGAGACAAAGTAAACCTTCGTATTCGCATTTTTTATTTTTACCTGACTACAGCGAAGCCAAAAGGAAGAGTAATGATTTTAGCAGTATTACAGATTGACACTCAGAAATCAATCATGACTTGAGAATTGATTGTCACTTTGTATCAAACACAAATAGTTATATTATATACGTACGACGCTCAGTACAGCATTGATTCTTGAGACTTATTCTTTAATACGTGTATGTTTGTATTGACGTATGTTCCACCCTAGCGCCTAAACTATTCATCTGATTTTGATGAACGAGGTGTCAATTTCTTATTATAATTCGAGCAACATAAGCTACATTTTAACCGACTTTAAGAAATGGCGGAGTTTGAGAATTTCCACTTGTAACTGATTTTAAATAAATTCCTTTGAAGTTTGTACACAAAATCTTGTCGTGGTTGCTAAGAAATGGCTACTAAAAATGGAACTACGACTGACATGTCAAAATTATGTTTGACTGTCGATTTCTATTGAAATTTAAACCCCGATTTTAACCAATTTCATTCCATTATGTTTTCCGTAGTCGGGTTATAGTGTTTGACACTTTTTGCTTGTTCTCTATTAACTTTAGTAGTTCAAAAAAATACATTTTATAAGCCGTAGGTAAAGTGAACCTTGTTTGCAATGCAAAATTATGAACATTGTCTGCAACAGTATCGCTTCAGAATCTGCAACCCCAGTTATAAATTTCGCTTCAACATGTTTATGGTAGACAAAAATGTTACATTTATTACCGTCGTGATTACACAATGTCTTGGCGCGCCTACTTGGGCAATAAACATTATTTTTGTTGCGAAGAGCAATGCTTTGACTGCTTACGCCTGTTGTTTGTTTTGTAAAACTTTGTTTATATTCTTATAACTATGGCTGCTGTTAGTGTAGTTTTTAAAATAGTTTGAATGATCGTGAGTCTTTTTTCTAACTTGATGAAGAAACCATTAGAGTTAGTATAGTTGAAATCACGCCTTTGTCCTATAGGGGGTTAGACAGAGATCAACTTGCAACTTGCTAAGATCCTTGGATATTTTTTTCTGGCTTCATCTGCTATCATTACTTAATCAACTTTAAACCTGGCCTTTCTTTAGGATGTTTTCAATTTGATCGACAATTGTTCGTCTAGCTAGGTCTTCCCCGTACAACACCTCCAATCTACTTTCACTCTACCTTTATTTATTTTATGACACTTTATTGTACAGCAACAAATTCGTCGGTGGCGTAGTGCGTAAGAGCGTCGTCTCCCACCCGGGAGGCACTGGTTCGATCCACGCCACGTACCAATGTGTTTTCAAATTTATAATTCATATGTACGTCTAATCGACGCTTTTACGGTGAAGGAAAACATCATGAGGAAACCTGCACACACCTATGAACAAATTCTTAGGTTGTGTGTGAAGTCGTCAATCTACTTTCACTCTACCTTTATTTATTTTATGACACTTTATTGTACAGCAACAAATTCGTCGGTGGCGTAGTGCGTAAGAGCGTCGTCTCCCACCCGGGAGGCACTGGTTCGATCCACGCCACGTACCAATGTGTTTTCAAATTTATAATTCATATGTACGTCTAATCGACGCTTTTACGGTGAAGGAAAACATCACGAGGAAACCTGCACACACCTATGAACAAATTCTTAGGTTGTGTGTGAAGTCGACCAACCCGTACTTGGCCAGCGTGGTTGACTAAGGCCTAGTCGCTCCTAATGTGGGGTAGGCTCAAGCCCCTCGGTGGGGGCATTATATGAGCTGTTGATGAACAAATTCAATATATACATTATACAAAAAGAAAAATTACAATGTCATTATGATACAATGGACGGCCTTATCGCAAAGTGCAATCTTTTCCAGGCAACCTTAGGATGGACAGGATTTGCAAGAACAGTAACTCAGTGGAAAGTTGGCACCTAATAGTAGATAAAATATTAAATCCCATTTTAAGGTCTGTTACCCCTTTCTACTGTCCTTGTGACTATGTCATCTTTAACAACACTCCTCTTCCTTAACTTAAATTAAGGTCTTTTAAAAACTCACCTGTCTCTGAACTTCAATTTAAATGATAAGGATAATGATGGGAGTCAGCGTCATCGATAACGCACTACTTTTCAAATATGTTAAATAGAAATAATTGAACATTGTCATATAAATCTTGAACTATTAATTCCAGTTGTCGAATTCACTGAAAAGTAAAAAAAATACAATGTATATTATTATACGTATATAAGATAACAAAAATAAAATGCCGTTTTTTATAAAAAAAAAAATGTGCTGCTCTCGTATACGTATTCCATATCTTAACCATCTAGGTTTTGCGGGATCACGCTTAACAAGCAAATTTTTTGAAGATAAGCCGCTACAATACATTCCTTGCTCACGTACAATAGTAACATGCGTAATATTTTTCCTTCATACCCAAAACTCTACCAGAACGATTGCTTAAACACCTGTCACAGTTAACAGTGTTTACGGTATGGCATCCTCATTTTGTTTATCATGTGAAAAAGGCAGCGCAGTCTCTCGTGCTATAAGCTTTAAGGTTGACTTCCATGGATCGCGGTCGATCGCAATCGCGCTAGATCGTTGCCGCACAAGAGACCCGTGGTTGATGCGACAATAGTTAGAGAATGAAAATGTATAGCATTGGCGGCCACTGTCACGTCGCGACCCTCGGAAGCAGCGCCATACATTTTCATAGTGCGATTATTATCGCATCAGCCGCGTACGTTGCCACACGTGATCGGTCACGCGCGTCTCCAATCGGCCGCGATGCACGGAAGTTAACCTTAAGACAAAGAGAGAGTGGGCAAGCATTTTTGACAACAATTTTTCGATCTTAATTATTACGTGGAAGGTCTTGGCCTTCATTTCACCTGATCGCTGGAATCTTATGATTAACTGCCTGAACATAATAACGCTGTTAACACTTTTGTTATGTATAGTACAGATTTGTCCTCCTCTAATCGAACCCAGGACCTCCGAATATATCTTCGGTGGGCAAACCACTAGACAATGGAGGCAGTTTAAAGTATGAAAATGAACCATATTTACTATTATTACCAAAAAAAAAAATACTAAATTTTAGTTGTAAAATAGTTTTAGAAAACTCTACCTTAAATATAAAAAATAAACAAAAATAAATAATTTAAATTAAATAAGAATAAAAATAGCATTTCAATTATTTTTTGATCGAATCAAAAAAACATTGTAATCGATTCGGAAGCCGATTCCAAGTAAATTTCTTTCAGGATGTGCGTAAATTCTGTGACACATTGTATGTAGTATGTATAAAAAGAAAAGATTTGCATTTTTGTAATGAATAGACTCAATGTGAATGTGATTTCGTAATAATGAATCTTTTCGCGTCGAAATTGATATAATTAAATAAAAATTCTAATGAGTTAGTACGAAAATTAAACAATAAACCACCGGTTTCCAAGACTTACTGCGAATACTATACACTATGGCTCATGCTCAAGATAAGCAACAATAACAAACATCACGCTCAGAATTTTAAACGGAACCCAATTTACTTAATATTAGGTAAGTGATAAGATGGGGGCTGTTCTCATCGCGCCGGAAGGCGGCACGTGACCGGAAATGAATTTCCCGGACGTGTCAATCCATATAGTAGAAACTCTATACCAATGGGTGATATTGTTACAAAAATAACAGATATAATAAAAATGTTTATATTTCACGATGAACGAAAAAGTCGAGTTGACACGCCAAATGCTCATTGCGAATTATTATTGGCGAGAGAGAAATGCTGAAACTTAATTTAATACACTTTGTATTTTGTTACCGAAAAAGTCAGCAACAGGCCTCCTGTTCAATGAGTTGGATCTTTCGGAATAAAAAATTAAAATTACAGTTGGTATTGGTGAAATTGAGATTGGTGGCAATGACCGGTCACAACAGGAGCGTGTAAAAGAAAGTGTATGGGAATAAATAGGTTGAAACAGTCATTATTGGGTAGGGTGAAACTTGGATGTTGAGTAGAGCCCAATTGGACCGATTTATGCAACAATGATCCAACCTACATTAACTGCATTTTGAGATATTCAATGTCAAGTTTTTTTTATAAATACCTAAAGATACTATCATTAATAATAATTATGCTTATATATCTTTTACTTTAAATTTTAAAGTAAAGGATATATAATTGGATCATTTTTGCATAAATTGGTCCAATTATCATCGTTGTGCCTGTGCTCAGTTTAAATACCGTCAATCAATCATTGAACCAACAATCTTTTGATAACAAATTCTAGCAAATGAATGAAAAGAATCTATACTTGCCGTACAAGCCACTCTTACTTTGCCAAAATGCAAGGTGCTTCTTTATGACTCTTTCGAAAGACCAAGTGTTGTAAGAAGGAAGGAACATAATGTGTTGGAAAATTTATATAATGGAAAAGAGTTGTCAAATTTCTTTTATCGCGTTGGAATGACAGCCACACATTATCTGAGTTAATGTAAGACAGCTCGCGTGGCTCTAAGATGGGAGAAAGAACTACATCACAGAGGTAATTAAAATGTGTATTATTTAACTAAGTTAAGTTATATCAAGTTACAAGAACGTGCTCATTGAAATAGTACATTCTCTCAGCCACAGACTGACTTCAAGCGCTCTTCAACGAGTATTTATCATCACCTTATCGCAAGACACAATTTATAACGACAATGTGAAACTTCAACATTTCAAATTTCCTAGCGAACGCTGCCTTAAATTGTAATTTTGTGTTATGTACTCGTTTTTGTTTTAGAAAATTATCTTCCTTTGTCCTCTATTATTCGTATTTTGAAGAATGATCGATCTACGGTGTAACCATAAAAATGCACGAATGTTTGAGTAATGCGCATGTTTATGTATTATTATTTATTTAATTTAATTTATTGGAGTCTCAAAATTGCTGTCTTTTTATGTGATTGACAGGCCTATCTAGGCAGCCTGCCTGTATGTGAATTGGCCTCGTCTATCTATCTCATTCTCATATACGTGTGTACACGCTTTCTCTTTCACGAGGAACACCTAAGGTCATCGTCATAGTTCAAAGAATCGGAACGGACGCCACTGGGTCATTTAGGCTTGTGTCCAACAGTGGGTGTCTCTCGGCTGACATGATGATAGTTATACTTACTGACTTGTCGCACAATCAAAAAATGGAATTTATTACTAGCACACGTGTTTCCTTCTGACAATCTTGGGTCATTCAAAAGAGGCGCGAAGAAACACCTTGCAGGTCAGCAAGGCAAGCATTTGAGCTCTACTTTTGTTCACCAGGCGTAATAGTCATTTGCTTGATATTTAAAAAAAAAATGCATATTAAGAAAATTAAAGAAAATTTTATAATATACTACCACATAATTACTGAGCACTAAGGACTTAGTACAACGTTGACATTGAGATAGGTTCAGTCAAACGAAAGGCAAGGAATTAATTTGATAATTACTTTGAAGAAAATCATAATTATCGAAATAAGTGTGTAAAATGGCTGTCAGGCTTATAAATTTTCAATTAGAACCTTTTACATTAGTACACGGTAAAGCCAATAAATTTAATTGAAAGGCTTTGCTTCAGTAATTTGTGATATGAATGTCTTAATTAGTAGAATCAATGAGAAATAATTTTACACATGCCATGAATATTACTTTCGTTTAAGTACTATACTTACTTACTTATATTATACTGTGCACTAGCTGTCTTTTCTGCTTATCATCGGGTGGAATTAAGTCGTTTGCTAGAACTTCTTTTCTCAATTGAATCGAATTCGAACGATAAAGAAAGGTCGAGCAAATCAACAGATCGATCGATACGATCCTGTGAGCTCTGGATCTAATCCTAATGATAACCTTTATTATATTTTACCTTTAAAATTTAACTAAATGTTGCATTTTCCTTTAAAATATTATCCACCTTCAAGTAAAGCTCTTTCAGAAGGTGTGGCTGGTTCTTCGCTTTTCTCGCAGGTGGCGCGCTTGACACTTTGATTTATTCAGAATATTCATGTACAATTTCTATTGTAAGTAGGGAACATTTATCAACTAAGCTTCCACTATAATAAAAATACTGACGTCTGAATGTGTCAACATTTTGCATACGCAACGATCTCTTTCACGATGACAACTTTTATTTCTATTTTATAATTAACACATATTAAAGTATAAGAATTTCACTACTACTAGTGACTAGGATACTGGGTTCGCCACATCTTCAGCGAAAAGGGAAGATCTTCCGCCGAGCTAGGTGTCCGCTCGGGGACCGCGGCCCTACTGTACATCGTTGGAAGTTGTATCCTCGGAAACTTTGTAAGCGCGATTTGGGCTAGGATTACGTATTGTGGCGTTTCTGTATCGTATCTTCGCTCCGTGTTTACATTTGTACTTTTCGCTGATCAACTATTTCTCGTTCGATACTGTCTATGTAGCACTGTGACGTAGCCGCTACAGGTACAAAGGGAAATAATTTTATCAAAATGGACTTTACTGCTCTCAACTGTCGAAACAATACGCTTGTACATTGTGGTTATTTTTCCATTACAATATTACTTCACAAAAGAATTTTGTAACGAATCACCGACTTTATTTATTTTTATCAACCAGTTCACTGTTCTTTGTTTGCATTCATTCGTTTTGTTTCAGAACGCAAGCCGATGTCTATTAGAAACCATCTTCTTCTTTGTAACTGCAACTCTCCGACTGAAGCGCTGATTTAGCATCGTATGGTGTGGGCTAGATTACTCCAGCCATCCCAGCTCCACCAGGATATCGCCCAGCACCTTGATTTTGCCAAGCAACTACTTTTTTTTGTTGTTCTTGGGAGGTCAAATGCATTTACGCATCGTCCCTGCGGGGTGGTACCAACCGCAGGGGATGTGTGGGACTCGAGGTAAAGGCGTTCCCTCCATACCCACTAAACATCCTCCCCGGCCTGACCTCCAGTGCGCTATTACGGGATGGCTCGGGATCTGCCCACATGAGCGCAACTACACCATGACCGTCCCAACACTGCTTGTCTAGGCACTACTTGTGCACCAATTGGTGGCCAGCAGCCCACAGGGCTACTGATTAACGCCAGCCCCTATGGGCCGCTGGCCGACGCCGGCTTTATAGGCCGCCTCCTCACCGACAGCTGCTCGATCTGGCGCGTCCTCCTAACGAGGACACCGGGAGCAGCCACGCCAAGCGACTCCTGGCAGCTCCCCGGCCCGAGGAAACGGTATCTACTCTGCCACTCCTCTGCTCCCGCATAACGTGAGCGGCTATTTCTTCCTCCTCCATGCAAACATAAATATACTTCCGAGACCAAAGAGAGTTTAAAAATTAGTTAGGTCCTCGACACACTTCGATGTAGCCGAATTATGTAGGAACATGTTCGCTTTTATTTAGTAACTATCTTTACGGCACTCGGTCAGTTGATGATAAGTAGCAAGTAGCCAGCCACCTTCAATCTCAGACTAAATAAAAAAGTGAAAACGGAGCTTTACGAAGAACGCGACTGAGACCGGTAAAGTAAAACTACGCCTCACCCGTCGCCCGTGTACGTACATAGTTACGTGCACACACATGTAACGGAACTACTCCTTGCCTTACACATATAAAACCGGCCTCAGTGCGTTCTCCTCAGCGCAGCGTCTTTTTTAGGGTTCCGTACCTCAAAAGGAAAAAACGGAACCCTTATAGGATCACTTTGTTGTCCGTCTGTCTGTCTGTCTGTCAAGACCCTTTATCTCAAGAACGCGTGGACGTATCAAGCTGAAATTCACATGAAATACTCAAGTCTACTGTCCCTTTAAGCTGTGAAAATATCAAACTTCTAAGCCAAGCCAATCAAAAGATACAGCCGATTATGTCGATATTTTCAACAAATTTCCGACACTCGCAAAGGAATCAAAACCTACAGGATACTTCCCGTAAACTCAGAATCTTGAAATTTGGCATGAAGCATTGTCATATAATGCAAATATAGGAAAAATTGCGAAAAATACATTTTTTTAGTTATATAATATAATAAAAATATTTTAATAAAATGAAACTTACTACCTTATTTCTCACGAACGAATAAAGGTATCAAATTGAAATTTATACCAAATACCTAAGTCTATTGTCTCTTTAAGCAGTGAAAAAATCAAACTTTTAAGTTAACGCGATCAAAAGATACAGCAGTTGAAAGATAGAATGCATAAATACAGTAATATACGGCAGCAACTTCAATAGGTATAATTCATGTTCTCGTCTGATTGTTGTGGGAGACTTCAATATCGATTTTAGAATGAATCCCCAGAATTTATTTTCCACATATTTTTCATCCATAAACATGTTTCCGTTAATAAACACTAGCACTACACGAAGTAATACAATTATAGATGTTAAAACTCTATGGGGTTTCAATAGTAACACCCTGGCCGTATTTTGATAGACGTTTTATATATTTTGAATTGTTTTTCTTATGAAGAAATGTCTGTCAATTCCTTTCATCTACTGTGACATGAATACACTGCGTACTAAGTAAAACTCTCTTTTATTAGTGGTTATGGGCCTTAAAGTTCATCGCAAAGTGTATTTATTTATTTAGTTACGAGACAAAAGTGTTATGGAGAAAAATACAAAAATTTCCCCATCGGCAAATAAACCGACACAAAAGTCTTCGACGGAAATGTCATCGGTAAGCGGCGTAACAAAATTGAATGGACGCAATTACAGCACGTGGGCATTTGCGATGGAGTGCTGGCTAATCGACCGTACACTGGAAGGCCGCTAAGCGTGTACTTCGGTACCTCAAAGGTACTAAAGATATGAAGCTTCAATTCTCGTCGACAGGCCAGTTCTATCCAACTGGGTATGCTGATGCCGATTACGGCAATAATTTAATCGATCGCCGATCCTATACAGGATTTGCTTTAAAGATGAGCGGAGCACATGTGTCTTGGGAAGCTCGCAAGCAACGCACAGTAGCTTTATCGACCACCGAGGCTGAGTACATGGCACTGGCCGAAGCTTGCAAGGAGGGCATTTATCTCAAAACACTCATCGAACAAGTCTTCGGTATCACTGATACTCTCATCATTCATTCAGATAATCAAAGTTCCATCAAACTAAGTCAAAACAACACATATCATGCGCGCACCAAACATATAGACATCAGACACCACTTCATACGAGAATCACTATCACACCACAACTTACACATCAAATACATTCATACAAATGACATGATTGCAGACATTCTCACTAAACCGTTGCCGAAACTGAAACACTACAAGTGTTCTAACAGTTTAGGGTTAGGTTAGAATTAAGTCATTTTGTATTTGTCTTTATAATTATTGTGTCATAAGTTGTAAAAGTAATAGTTAGTGATAGGTAGGTGTGTATAATTTTGATGTTTATTATAGTTCCTTGTGTGTGTTAATGTTAGTGTTGTACAGTGATCTTTGATATATCTATTTTTTATACTTGTATATAATTTTATATACAGGCTGTTCCCATTGCGGGGGGGGGGGGGGGGTTAAAACTCTATGGGGTTTCAATAGTAACACCCTGGCCGTATTTTGATAGACGTTTTATATATTTTGAA
Source organism: Elophila nymphaeata (assembly GCA_955850985.1). Classification (NCBI taxonomy): domain Eukaryota; kingdom Metazoa; phylum Arthropoda; class Insecta; order Lepidoptera; family Crambidae; genus Elophila; species Elophila nymphaeata. The sequence goes on from OY039078.1 coordinate 8,911,983, forward strand.
TTGTTTTTCTTATGAAGAAATGTCTGTCAATTCCCTTCATCTACTGTGACATGAATACACTGCGTATTGAGTAAAACTCTCTTTTATTAGTTATAGATAACGTTTTTTCGAACTTTAATGTTCAATGTGATACAATTCACACCTTTTTCAGTCACCATTTACAGATTTGGTTCAAATTTAAGACATAATTAGTTATTTTCAATCAGATTTCTGAATGATGACTATAAAATGTTGTAAATAAATAACTTTAATAAAGGAACTTTTACAATGTACTGGCCTACTATTTTAGTTATATTATAAAATAAAAAATATTAACTTTATTGACCCTCACGAAATTACCATAACTATGATTGTTCTAAACTGAACGGTTTGCGCGAGAGTCACTTCCAAAGTATTAAAATGTGTACCCTCTCTGTAAGTTCCAAAATAAGATATTATTAAAACTAAAAAAAATATATGATGTGCATTACGCATTATTGGTTTGAACGATATCTAGTAAGTAATTTGATTTAATACGTCATAAATTGTAAACCGCTACGTTTGTACGGCGGAACCCTCGGTATGCGAGTCCGACTCGCACTTGGCCGGTTTTTTTTTACTTGGTCTGAGCGTGGTCGGAGCCTTCAACCTTATCTTACCATCAGGTGAAATAAAGCTTCCCGGCGAAGACAATAAAAAAAAAACTGTGTCAATTCTCCACATTTTATTTGGATCGCCTAATTTTATTGGTGTTAATTAGTAGGCAATTTGTTTTCATCATGTCCACGCCATTGCGCATAGCAAGTTGTAAAACTTCATTATATTAATAAATCTTATGGCCGTTTTAAGCTCGAGAATATTTGACAACTCCTGTAAATTACGGTTGCAGGTCACCGCAGGGTATTTGCTGCATGCTATATCTCCGAATAATATATTGGAATTATTAAAATAGGTGGGAATGTTTTTGACATGAACAATAATTGATATAATGAAAGACCATAAACTACTACGGTATAACTCAAGTATATTTTACTGTTTTTTGAAACCCAACGCAACGTATCGACACGATATTGTTATATGGTATCGACATACTTTTAGCAAATAAGTTTAATTTAAATAAAAGCTATTTTAGCACGATATGTATTTAACGCGGTGACAAATTATTCTAATGTCGTGGTTTCTTTTTGCCAATGGAAAGGGCTATATATAAAATATTGAAAATAATTATTTTTAAGCCTATTATATTTCATACTAAAATATTTTTTTAATGTTTTATCATTTTCAAAAACGCGTTTTAATAACTTATTCACCTTATGAATCGGTGCACTTTAATTAAGCGAGTTTTCAAATTGAAAATAGTAGATTGTTTATATTTTAAAGGCGAGAGCGTTTTTTGCTTTTTGAATCCGGAGCGGACCTAAGGATTCTAGAGGTGGACACTCTACTGTTTATCACTCTCTATGAGAAAATAAGTAAATGAATATGTAAGAAAAGTTCGTTTATTTATTTACATACAAGAACAATAAACGTGACATAAAAACTTAGAAATAAATAGAGGCTAATGTTTATATGGATCACTTTGGCGATTGGAACTTTTACTAACAATATCCACATATCTAATTCAAAACACTTTTTCTCCCTGGATTAAACCGCTATTTTCGTCCCGGTTCACGTAGAACAAACTAGCTCTTTTATAATAGACTAGCTGTGCCCGCGCGGCTTCGTCCGCGTGGATTTCCCGTTTTTGCAACAGTTTTCATTGATGCTCAACTGCTATTAGTGGTAGAGTAATGTTATGGAGGTATATAGGCCTATATCACATTAGATTGTTCTCAGGTAATGTTATGAATAGATGATTATTGCTATAATTTATTAATTATATTTTCTTGGTTAACAAAACCGCTTGTCACTATCAATCAATCTCAGTAGTAGTATTATTCGTCCTTTCTTAGGACAGGCGAAGGTCTAAGCCATACTGCCAATTCTTGCGTTTGTTTATCTTCTTGATTTTTTTTATATAATTGGAAAATAAGCCGTCTTGAGTTTATGTGCGTAATTTTTCAGGCCCAAAGGCCAAATCTTAAGTTCTTTTTTCATAAGAGTTAACTGTATGTTGTCATCTCCGGTAAAGTATATTCCAGTGTTAGTTTCATAATCCGAGTTTGTCAAATCAAATTTCTCCAAGGGTGGAGCATATGAAGTCGTAAATGGGTATAAAATTTTCTGGAGAAGCTAAGATTTCCTGTAATGAAGGCGGGATATTTTTTTGTGTATTCATGAGCCGGTCTATTAGTAACAGTCGCTGTATGTTGAATGCCGGGCAAGTAAAGAAGATATGTTCAAGAGTCTGATCTTCCTGTGAGTTGCATTCAGTGCATACTGGTGAGGATATTAGGCGCATACGATGCAGGTGAGCTTTAAATCTGCAATGTCCGAATCTCAATCTATTTATCTGTGTGTAGAACTTCCTTTGTAGATAATTTTCAGATGCAGCGAACCAGGGTTTTCGGCCAACTTCCTTATTAATACCAGCATACCAGGATCCTTTTGATTGAGTTATAATTGATCTCTCCTCCATCCACTGCGCAGTTATTTTCTCCTTATAACAGGGTATCAAATCTTGCCATGGAATTGAAATATTTTTAATGTTGCCACCCAGAGTATTCGTTAATCTGGCAAGATAGTCAGCATTTTCGTTACCTGTCACACCGACATGTGCTGGAGTCCAAACAAACTTTACTTCCTTCAAAAGCAAAAGCGATATATTTTGCAATGTTTCCTTTATCTCAAAAAGTAAGTAGTGTGCATTATGAAAGCCTGGTTTTCCCAGTGCTTTAAGCACAGACATATTGTCAGAAACTATGAGAAACTTGCTTTTGTCAGAGCACATGATATCTGATTGTATATAATTTAGAGCCAACATAATTGCAGTGGCTTCAGCTGAGTATACACTGAAGGTAGCTGGTAATCGGTAACCTTTGCCATACTTGAGGTTCGTGTGGTAATACGCCGCTGAGACTCCAGTATCACTTTTCGATCCGTCAGTGTAAATTATTTGATAATCTGGCCAATTTGATAGCTTACAATATACCGCCTCTTTGGTTCTAAGATCATGATCGATATCTATTTCTATTTCAGGAAATTTACTTTCATAAGAACCACAGTAACAAGCCAAGTGTTCATCAATATTTATGTTATGTTCTAAGATATATGCTGATGTTTCTTGCAAATCATGGAGAATATAAGGACATTTACAAGTTGAAGAAGAGGTATGCAATATATGAACATTATTACTTTGTAGTTCATTTAAAAGAGTGCAATTTTTTAAAGTATGCAATTTAAGAATGAATTTGAATTTTAAATACTTAAATCTTAATAACAAAGATGGAATATTGCATTCTACTTGCATGGAAACTATAGGGGTAGTGTTCATTGCCCCTGTGATAAGTCGGAGATTTTTATTTTGGATCTTTTCCAGTTTATTTACAAGTACTGTATCAGAAGCATAACAGAGGAAACTATATTCAAAATGAGAGCGAACAATGGCTTTGTACAAAATCAGTAAAATTTTTGGATCAGCTCCCCAATATGTCCGAGCAAGTGATTTTAATATATTAAATGCTCGCATTGCTTTATCTGCTAAGCCACAAACATGCCTAGCCCATGAAAGATTCCGAGTGAAAATAACTCCTAGAAATTTTGCCTCATTTCTGATAGGAAGCAAGCTACCATCATACAGAATATTAGTAAGTAATATTTTCCTTTTACTGAAAACTACAACATTAGTTTTATTTAAGTTAACTTCTAATTTTAAATGATCAAAATATGTTTTCAATTTTACCATGGCATTGTTTAATTTTTGTTCAACCTGTACCATATTTGTGCCAGAGCAATAAACTGTGAGGTCATCGGCATATTGTAAATTTTTGACATCATTTCCTATTATACTATTTAATTTATGTATGTATAGAATGAATAACAGTGGGCTTAATATTCCACCTTGACAAACGCCTTTATGAGATGGTTGTGGTCCAAATAAATTGTTTTGAAATTTGATGTAGACATCTCTGTTATTTAAAAAGTTAAAAATCCATTTATTTAATTTTTCAGGGAACCCTAGAGAAAACAACTCATCAACAAGAACATTATGATCAACATTATTGAAGGCACCTGTTATATCAAAGAAAATACATACTAAGAAATTACCATTAAGCAAAGCATTATAAATATCTAAGTACAAATGATTCAAACTTTCAACTGCTGAACGACCTCTCCTAAAACCAAATTGGTTATAAGGCAATAAACTATAATGTTCTATATAGTACTCTAGTCTTTGTTTCACCAACTGTTCAAATACCTTAGCTGCACAAGATGTTAATGCTATTGGTCGATATGAATCATGATGGTTTTTATCCTTACCAGGTTTAAGAATGGGAACAAGGCAATCAACTTTCCAAGATTTTGGAATTATTTGTTTACTCCATAGTGAATTAAAGATATTCAATATTATTCTATGACTTAATGAGCTAATATTCTTAAACATTTTGTAAGATATATTATCTAAACCAAAAGCAGTGTCTTTTCGAGAATAAATGGCTGCTAATAATTCATTTAAAGTAAAGGGCTTCATGAAAAACTGTTCCGCTTGAAGACTACTGTTAGGATTGTCACTTAATGGTTGAGACTGTACATTAGAGGTGTACTTATCTAAAAATGACTGTATCCAATTGTTAGAATTAATAGTATTGGGAGCACTGTGATAGGTTTTATTAAATTTTCTGATATTAGTCCATATAATAGATAAAGGGGTCTGACGATTGAACGTGTTACATAAATTTACCCAGGCATTCTGCCTTTCCCTATTAATAGTTAGTTTTTTCTGTGCTTGTTTTTGTTTAAATGATATGTAATTATGCTCAGTAGGATTCTGTTTAAATTTTATATAAGCAGTTTTACAACTGTTTACTGCTTGATTGCATATATCATTCCACCATGGGAGTTTTAACTTTTTTCTGACTTTACGATTAGTGTTTGATTGCTGTTGAAATGGTAGTTCTCTGGAAGAGTTTGCTTCAGATACACATTCTAATAAACATTTAAATACCAAATCATAAGACATTTCTGGATTAAATATATCAAAATCAAAATTGCTTAACTTTATATCTGTTAACTCCCTATATTTTTCCCAATCAACAGTCTTATAGTTAGGTTTAGAATAATTTACACTTATATTACTACTAGTATTAATATTTACAGAACTACATAATAAACTTGTAAAAACAGGAAAATGATAGCTGCATAAGGAGTCATCATGTACTTCCCAGTTACACCTTAAAGCCAGACTCGGAGAGACTATTGTAAGATCTAAGGCATTAGAACGCCAGTTATGTGAACCCACGGTTGTTACAGAGCCATCATTTAAAAGACATAGATTATTATCATTTATGACATCCAACAATGTTGATCCACGAGTGTCAGTGGAAGCGCAACCCCACATAGTGTGGTGTGCATTAAAATCACCAGCTAGTATTAATGGTTTGGGTAATGATTTTATTAAATTATCTAAATATGTATATTCAAAATTACATGGAGTAGCAGAAGTGGGACTGTAAAAGCTGACTATGCATATTGTTTCATTGTTGATTTGTAAAGTAATAGCAATATTTTGTAAAGAGTTATCATAATATGTTTGTATCTTTTGATACTGTAGGTAATGTCTAATTATAATAGCAACTCCATTATGTTTGGAACCTATGTCTAATCTCTCAATATTATAACCTCTTATGTTTAAAGTTTTAGTGCATTGAAGCCAAGTTTCAGAAATAAGGGCAATATGTATATTATTTTCATAAAGATATTGTGTGAAGACATGCTTATGACTTAGCAAACTTTGAGCATTCCACTGTACTATGTTAACCTGGTCCATTATTTTTACTAATTGAGTCTTGTTTGCTGGAATTAAATGTTTCTAGCAAAACAGATTTAATTGTCTCCGATGTTATTGGAGTTGGATTGTCGGATGATATTTTTTGTGTGTTTAATTTAAGTATAGCAGATATAATGAGATTAATCATGGTGTCAGATTGTAATAAGTAATGTATTATTTTTTCAGGTTTTTTTGATATTTCAGGGAAATTTTTATTATTAAAAACATCAGCATATGATCTTTTTTTGTATTTTGCATTATTTTTTTCTATTTCCTCTTTTCTTTTAGGGCATTCTGATGAAATAGAAATGTGATTTCCATTGCAATGTACACAGACAGCATCTTTGGCTTGTTTACTACATTCTTTGTAATGGTGGTTATCACTACATATAGAGCATTTCTGGGCATTTTTACAAAATTTGGCAATATGCCCATAGCGAAGGCAACGTAGGCATTGTGTAACGGGTGGAACATACGAGCTTACCTCGAAGAACCAGCTGTTAATATCGACACTGTCAGGAAGAGTTGGACAGGAAAATGTAATGGCAACTGTCTGGGTGGGAAGTAACACAGGGTTGTCGTCTTCATCGCGCCCACGACGCATTAAGCGCCGCACGGACACGACATCCTTGGAGCTGCAAATTCCTTTGTAAATGTTATAGTTAGACATATATGTGGGGACGCCACGAATGACGCCGGTTATCTCCGTGAGTGTAGCTGGTATAGTACATTTGACTTGTAATTCACTCTGAGACTTAACATTATTCAAGGCCATATTAGCCAACCCTGGCCGCTCAAAAATAGCTGCAACCTTAAATCTATTTATCCTCTTAAATCTCTTAATGCCCTTATTATGTCGTTTCAAGACAGCGCCTAATGACATCAAATCTCTATCTCCTATAGGTTTCCCCTCAATCAAACTTTCATAAATAACTAAATACTCAAAATTACCGCCATCCTCAGGGTATTGTCTTGTGTAATTATCAATTTTAAATGGTTTATACTTATCGGCTTCATTTTCATCGGAGTCCGATTCTGTAGGAAAAGGGTCTCCATCTATTTTGGGTTTCTTTCTCTTCCCCATTGTGCCCCTTTTATTACTTTACATTGGAAATTACTTTATCGACTACAGAAATACACTTTTAGTTCGTTTTACTTAGAAATTATTAGTAAAGCTAGAAAATATTCAAAACTTGCGCGCTCTCGCTTTGAAGGTTTTCCCGCCAAAAAAAACTCAATCTCAATTTATTATTTTTTTGACAGGTGTCATAATTCAAATTTCAAAACACCATAAACTATATGGCTACTTACGGAGGTCGGCTACATCACACGTGTGTGTTTTCCTCGCTTTCTCGCGGTCACAGATATGTGACTGATGCAAAAAATAGATAAAAACAATCCTTGATGCGGATTTTATATCATGTTAAAATTTCAACTCAATCGGTGCAGTACTTTTTGAGTTTTTGAAGCATACACAAACCAACATAACATTTTTATATATATAGATGTGATTAAAATAATCACACTTCCAATAAAATGAAGTATAAAAGAAAAAGAGATACAGTTTTAATTTGCAATACGACCAATGGAACCGCAGCATTCGACAGGCCGGTAAACAAAGATGGCGGGTATGCTCGCTATAATCACAAGTAACGGCGCGAAGCGATAGCACCTGCTGTGGTTTGCCGATAAACTACCCACCTCTATTTGCACGGCGTGTTCTCGTATTTAAAGTAGGCAGTACGAAAATCTTTGGTATACTTAATCAGTTCTGTGTTGGTCATATTTGGATTGGGGATTTGGAAAACGTTTAATGCATTACGATCTCTACATTCGTATTATCGCAACTTTTAACAGTTGTTTTAAGTTTTAAGTCACTGCTCCACTGTGGCCCTCTATTTACTAGCTGACCCGGCCACACGTTGCTATGGTATCTTTTAACATTTAATTTGCAATAAGAAAATCTTATGTCTAAAGCAAAAAGACTAAACAACACACAAAATTTCGAATATCGTGACATGACAGTTTTATATTATATAAAAATCAGCAAAAAGTAAGATCAAAGAGTCTGAAAATAACTTCAAAAGTAAAAAAAAATATTTTTTTTAAACAGCTTAAATCTAAAAAACTCTTAACTTTTGGAAATTTGGAAAGTGGGTAAATAGTAATGTCTTAAAATAATAATTCCCCGTAACCCTGCCCTGTTTCTGTTCCTGAAAATATTTTATAGGCTTTAAGGCGTGTGACTATTATTATTATCTACTAGCTTCTACCCACGACTTCGTCTGCGCAGGATTGGTATAAATTATAACCTTTATGTTATTCTGATGTATGAGCTATATTATTGTAAAGTTTCATTAATTTCGATTCAGTAGTTTTTGCGTGAAAGAGTAACAAACATACATCGAGACATCCATAGAAACTAGAATTTATAATATTAGTGGGAATAATACATACATACACATAATCACGCTCTTAATCCCAAATTGTGAGCATAGCTTTATGTAACATTTGGTTCCACATAAAGCAACATCTGACAGTATGGTCCATGTGCTGTGAACTAACAAACAAAAGTTGACAACCGTGACAGAATATTCTGTTAGGAACACTGTAAATCATCTCAGTAGTCCGGGTATTAACATTATATCTATTAATTAATAATCCACTATAATGCTTTAATGCTAATGATTTTCGTCTGATAAGTTTAAACCGAATTCATTTTGAATTTTTAAAATTCAAAATGAATTCGGTTTAAACTTACGTTGCGTTGTTGAGTCAACGCGAATCAATCATACGTCTTTATTTCTAAGTATCCTAAAGGGCAATCCTTCAAAAAGTATAATTGGGCAGGGGACACAAAATTTTCAGCTATAAGCTTATACCAGTTGAATACTCAAACCAAAACGCATGCCGTCCATTCATTTGCAATAGAGGACGACTGTGACAACGCACGTGAAAATTTAGCGGCGACTTAACTAAGAAGGGTTTTTGTACCTTGCCCAATTTTAACAATAATAATTGTCCATGACCGTACACCTAGCAATTAAAATATTATGTTCAATTTATTTTGGCATAACTGCGTTTTGGGATTTAAGTAGTTAGGGATATCTTAGTATCATTCTTCGTCATGTGTGTCACGAACTCCTCCTAAACGGTTGCACCGATTTTGATGTCATTTTAAGTGGATTCGAGAATGTTTTAGATTCACAATTTTATTATATCTATGAACGTTATATATCAGGACAACGTCTGTCGAGTGCGCTAGACTTAGAGTAAAAATGGTAAGTACCTAATGAACTAACAAAAAATTTCAGTTATTGAGCAGAGAATATCATAAAAAAGGTTAATACTTAAATTGAGCAGGAAAATCAAATCGCAATTACTTATTTAGAAAGCCCATTGCAATGAATTCAAAATAATTAGTTATTTATATTATAATAGATTTGTTTGACCAAACTATAACATAAATTTAGCTCTTTACAGCATAACCGCAACATTAGGTAGCATGCTAATTGCAGCAGGCCTAATGTTCCGCGGTGTTATTTGCATTTTGAGATAGTGTCTGCGGTCTTTGTGGTGTTGATGGCTCGTCTGATTCATTAGTGTATATCTAAATTAAAGCACCTTATTAATTCATTCATAATCGGCTGCTATAGCTCCAATTGGATGTTGCGGATTCTCTGCCATCCTCTATTTATAATGATTGCGTTTTGACATGATGAATTTGTTTTGATCTATCGTTTTTATTGTGTCGGATAAATTACATCTTCCACACCCGATGATCATCGTTTTTTTTATCTATCCTGAACTCTTGACTGCAATTTACGGTCGACCAACAGATCAAGCGTCACACGGAGTTGGATTAGACACACTCTCACAAATAAATCCTGACGAAATATCGAGACAAGGATTAGACTGGAATCGCCAAGGAAGGGTTAAGCTTGGCCGTCCAAAACAGATATAACGACGGAGGTCATTGTAGAAGCGAATGCAAGTGAAATGTGTTCAGCTGAAGATAGAAGTGGATAACAATGCACCGTGTATGCCTTTCTTCCCGTCTAGAAAACTAAATTCATTCAGCCTCGATACTGCAGTGTTATAACAATGATTATCATCCTTATTTCACGCTTTGTGTCAAACTTTGTTTTTTGGTGAAATTAACCTCATAAAAAAGTAAATGTTTCAATCCAACCAATGATACGTGGAAAAGAGTCCAAATGCAAAAATAACTTGTGGAGAGGAAAGCGTATCTGTAAAAAAATGTGCTCTTTTTGGCTGATGGTAGGGTTTATTTTAAGTTCCCTGTATAGCTTACACTACATTATAAAAGTCGCCATAACAACACTTTTCCCAACATTTTTATGTTCTGACAATCAGTTATGAAATAGAAAACCACTCATTGATGAGTATCGGGCGAAGCTCATTTGCATTTTCAGTCTTGTCATCACTTCTATAAGGTGTTGACGGCCAAGAGCTCCCCCTTCATTGATAATCATACTCAACTCAATAATCAAAATAAACTATATTTTTATTTGACCACAGAAAGAAAAACAGGGAGTGGTCTCCCCTTGACTTTCTCGTACACCGGAAACGACTCAAAGGTCGATAGAAACCTTATATTTTGATGTCATACTTGCATGTTAAATTTTGGTCACCCATCCTAGAGTACTTCGAATTTTTTACTTAATTTTATTGGTTGCTTAACTTTCGTGATCGACGACCCAAAAGTTGATAGAAACCTTAGACATAATTCCAAAAAAAAAATTTTTGGACGCAGGGAGGTCCAAAATGTGTAAATCCGTCAAAATCTCAAAGTCGAATTTTTTGACGATTACAAGACTTACTCTATACTACGTATACAAGAAAGTAAAAATATTGCCCATTATTCATAAATGCTACTGCTTACCAGCCCGAATAAATACATTGCTGCAGAAACTGCGTTGGATTTTGTTAACCAATTCAATTACTGGAATCCTGTCCGAATTCACACCTCGACCGCAGTATCGCTATTTTCGATAAACCGGTTGAGTAACTATGTTGCTGAAAACGTTTATAACAAAAATCCAATTTGGGAAGAGCCGTTTTTGTTTCCTTGTAGTTATCAAAAAGAAATCATATTTCGCTTTTGTCGTAATATTCTAATATGTTAAAATGGATTCATAAACCATACAAGCGTCTTCAACTTCATTTACACATTGTTTAGTGTAGATTTAACTTTATTTGTTATATTAAAACTAGAAAATAAGAAACATTTACTTAGTGATAATTCTTTTTTTTTTATTATCTTAGTTTAATTACGTATTTTTATGCAAAAATATCTATAATTTTATATTAGCATAATATATAGAATATCAGAATCAAGTGAACGTTTTTTTCTGTGTGTAAGTGTTTTATATGCTCTAACACTTGTTAACAGTAGTAATTTTCGAAGAATACATGATGCCGACAACATATCATCCCGATACTACCAGCATTAATAACCTTAACTAGGAGTTCTTGTTGCAAGAACACGTGTTGAGAGACTCAATTTTAAACTTAATCTACCGTACAATTGTCGGTTACTTTAATTACATTTTCACTTGATATTGAACCAATGCGTAATCTTTAAGTGTCGCGATCGCCATTAATTTAAAAGAAGAAGAAGAACCTTAACCAGCATAATTATTTTTATTTCTTCCAAAGCGGTGCGGAATTTTAAAAAAACTGTTTTTATTTGACTATCAACAGGTATAAACGTATGATAAACGTAATAATGATATTCATTTTAATTCCAATCTAAGCCCACGGACATTCCCGGTCATTATAAAGATAGAGACATTTTTTTTTAAATTTCGAATTCGATTTCGATTCGAAATTGGATTTAAAATTTTATTGACAAAATTATCCCATATCAAGTGATTAACGCTCGGACTACATTAATTATAATAATCGTGATCCGAAAATTTTAACTTAGAGAATCGTGCTTCAATATCTTAGAGATAAGTTACCTTACTGAAAACCTCTATCACACGGCATTTATATTCCTAGCGCGCCTTCAAATTAGTGTGACGCTTAGAAGCATAGTAATTATCGCGAATAGTTACAAAGATACGGAATTTGCGAATCCTTTGAGACTTCGTTACACAAGTCTCTATAATGGAAGCTGATTTTATATTTTACATTTAAGGGCGTAACACACGGCACACATATAGTATTTTATATTTATATATCTGACGGCGTAGACAAGTTGCAAACGCTTATAAAAGGTTTTTATCGAATGAATCACAATTTTTGAATACTACTCATACATTTGAGACAACGGTCGCAAATGAGCTCTCTTAGTAATATGTCAGTTTCATACAGTATACAACGTTTCGTTAAACGTTCGACGCTATCGAATGGGACTTGGCTAGGTCCTCTGGATATAATATAATCTAGTGTCATAAAATATCACACATACACAGTTTAGTGACGATATTCTATCCTAGCCACCTCTCGAAGGCTTGTATAAGGTTCACAGATACCTAGTTCCCGTCCGAATTCCGACGATAATCATTATCGTCGAATAAGCAGATAGAATACTCGTCGAATCAGAATTATCCGAATTATATATTTCTTAATTCTACCGTGAAGCAATTCGCTGTGTTTCGGATTGAAGGGAAAGGTAGCCAGTGTAATTACTGGGCATGGAAGGTATATCATCTCAGTCTCCGAGATGGCAACGCACTTGCAGTGTTGAGTGATTTACCCCTAATATTGCAAGTGTCTATAGGCGACGGTAACCACTTAACACCAGGCGGGCCGCAAGCTTGTTTGCCATCTCATAGAATAAAACAAAATATATATCCTGATTTACTGTTTGATATGCAAGATGATATTACTATTTTTGCATCGCTCGTGCCTTAATGTCAAATTCCCCTACCACTCGATATCTTCATATACTGTAAATAATTATGAAAATGTTTAGTAGATATCTTAACCTTATGTGATAGTTCATACAAACTGTACCTATAGTAAGCGATAGTATCTTCGCAGTGTGTTACGGCCTTTACACGCTTCATTTTGCAAATAAAACGCTTTGTCACGTAAAACTAAAATGGAGGTACTCGGATAATTTCGGAAACGCTCATTGGCGGTAAGTCTGTTTTATCGTTTGGTCGTGGTCTGTATCTTTAGCGAAGCCAGTTTTCTGCGGATGCAAAACTTCCTTAAGTAGTCACCGTCAGTTTTTCTTTTACTTTCTCAATTCAGCGGAAGTTTTATCTTGGGATTTCGTATTATCATAACAACTCACGGGGACAATCCAGTTTTATTTTGCTAAATAAACTTTATAGGTGTTTGTTAAGAATGCACTTTCAGTGACCTAGATAGAGCGGAGTCTACAAAAATCTTTTAAATTACAAAACTCTTTTATTTGAAACTCGAGTAAAATTGTTTAAATTGTTTGATAATATTTTAGTCACATTCAAACTATTTGAGATTTTAAGTTAAAAATTATTTTGGCAAACAAGCATACAGTCATCGTACCCTAGATGTTTTGATATCGAAACTTCGCGCTTTCTGGAAACATATGCAGCTGATTCAAAACATTCAATAAGCTTAACAACCACCAAGGCCCGCGTTCATAATGTCTGGTGATGCTGTAAAAGGTATTTGTGACCAATTTTATATACTTTGTCATAAAAAAGAAGGTTTGGTCAACTTTCTTGTAGACACAAATTCCAATCCTCTATCGAAAATATTTAACGTTCATATAACAGCAATATACTTACCTTTTTTTTTAACTTGTAATGTTTGTTTAATTAGTGTGTGAAGCACTGAATAATAAACCTTTTTTCTTTCTTTCTTTTTTATTGTTTATTGTACTGAAATCGAACTATTATTGCGAGGGATTTATTTCACTGGCCACATTTGATTCATTCAAACACTTATTTGTCCGCTTATTACTCGAAGTCAGCTACCCTGTTCAGACCCTGGAAAATGTTTGAAATAAATATAGTTTTCTCGAATAAGCTAGGAAATAAGATGATTAGATAGTCTACTGCAAAATATCTGTATTGGTTCAACGTGAGCGAGAGACTTTTCTGTGAAAATCTAAGCTAAGATACTCAAAAGAGATTGAACCTGTTTAAATAGGCTTGTAATACACCGTCTTGGTGGAATTTTTGTGTGACGAACACGATTATTTGTTGACGACGACGATTTATACAAATCTAAAAATTATTATGTTTAATGTCCATGAACTAGTATCCATATCGCAAGTTCTGTATTTTTTTACAACTACCCCGAACCGGGCCTAAGTAGAAATTGTAATTCAATTTACTATGAAGCATAATCAAAGGCTAGACATGCTTGTTTCGTACCTTCTTTGTGTTAGTAAAATCTACCCTAATCCAACAAACAAGGAACTTTGTAGGTATAGTATTTCATTTTAAGTACCCTTGAGGGTATGGGTGTGTTTATTTATTTTTGCTTACGTACGTTTGTTGGGTGTGGCTAAATGTTCATTAAGGAGGGTTTCAGGTACTAATTAGCGCGGCAGATGATCGTTTTGGTATGATAAACTGTGGTGTAAATTACTAAAATAATTTTAAACACCCTTGATTGTACGCTTCGTTCTTCTTACCTATGCAATTTTCAATTCCGTGATGTGTCACTATTGACCACATGTTTGATCACAGTCAGTAGCGAGAGATAATAGGGGTTAAAGTATGAAATTGCCGATTTTTTCCTCATTATTCATTAGTGTATAATTCCTTTAATACAATAGCTATGTCTATTATTCCTTTTCATTTTAAACTTCATTACAAGGACTTATATTTATGTATAAAATATTATTCTTATTTTAATTTTTTTCATTAGAAATACATCTTCAAAAACAGCTCGTCCTAAGAGGTGTCAGTCTTCGTTATAACAAAATGATTGTTTTTTTTTCAAGTATCAATTATCATTTTTTTTCTCTAATTATCCTATAGCTTAATGATGTCTAAATATATCCACAAAATTACACAAAATTTAGATTTGTGGTTCCTAAAATCGCAAATATATTTGTATGAAAAATGAATTTTCGTTAAATTCTCCATACAAAACGACAATTTCATACTTAAACCCCTAATATTAAGTATGTACGTCTGCACCAATCGATGAGAAGAAAACATTGCGATTTTCCATCATGACTCTTTTTTTCCTCCTAGCCCCCACAGTTTCTTTCGAAAGAGACAATAAAGAAGACCTTCTGGACCCCCAAGAATTTGTGTGATATTATCCATACTAGATACCTGAAAAATGGCCCTTAGGTTATGTCGGACTCTTACCGGTTAAAACCCCTTGCTTAGTGCCAGAGTGGCTATAAGATTATCATCGGAAGCAGCCGCCTCCTTTGGGAGAGGAGGAGGTGCACGCGCTGCCTAAGACATATCGATTAGGGCATATGCGGGGGGTCAGCGGACAGCAAAGTGGACCAAACGCATAATATGCATTATAGGGTGGGCGCGCCTTAGCCCACTACGAACGCCCTAGAGACTCTTGTGCCACGAGCGCACATGACATCATTGTAATCGATAGGTATTAGAATATAAAACATTATTGTATTTCAGTCGTCGAGTGAATCGCAATAAATATGGTCGCTTGAAGAAATAAGTTGTTTAAATAATCCCGCACTGATAGCTGTTAGGTCGCCACATAATTGGTGACCCCGACCTCAAGCACCAACGGACTCAACAAAGGACCAAAAATGGCTACATCGCAAAATCAAGCAAAAACATCGAACGGAGGACAAAGCGATTCTATGGATCTGGCTACAGTGACTGTGTCATCGAGGATTCCAGAGTTTTGGTGTGATCAGCCAAGATTGTGGTTTGTCCAATGTGAAGCTATACTAGGACCTCAAAAAGTTAGTGACGAGACCAAATTCAACTTGGTAGTAGCCAAATTAGGCAAGGATTGCATACAACAAGTTTCGGACATACTACTGAAACCCCCAGAGTCGAAGAAATATGACACTCTTAAAGCGCGTTTGCTTACTGTGTATGAGGAATCGGAAAATCGACAATTCCAAAAGCTACTTAGCGAAATGGAGCTTGGGGACCAGAAACCTTCCCAGCTCCTGCGGCGCATGCGAGACCTCGCACGGGGAAAGATAACCGACGAGACTCTATCTATAATGTGGCAAGGACACCTTCCAGCGTCAGTGCGCGCCGTGTTAGCAGTTTGTGACGGTCAAGATTTTGAGAAACTCGCAGCTATTGCCGACAAAGTGCGGGAAACGGTATAGACTCCCTCTGGGAGAAGCTTGCCGACTAGAAATCATCTCTTGGGTGGTTTAAATTACAGCCTAGAGAACTCATCTAGGTCTTTGTCTTCTCAACGACACGGTGACACTGAGAATGTCATATGCGGCCACCAGCTAGTCAAAATTGCAGGGTGTTCTATGCCGTATCTTCGTTGCCAGTGGCTAACTTAATTCCTATTTAGTATTTCTTACAATTTAGTGAAAGTTAACTTTACACTAGATGCACGCGCACTATTTTGTATAATTTTTTTCTATTATAATCATCGAATATTGACTTGACCTAACACAATGTTAATAAATTATGTAATGTAGTAATAATAAGTAATAAAAATAATATATGTCTACGCTCACTCCAATTATCTAGCGCAAAGTTAGTATTATTAAGCACCTGTATTATGGATACTAGATAACACACATTTTAAATATACATAATAATTTTAGATATTTTCATAAATAAACTTAAATAAATATATAAACGACCGTGACTCGCAGAAAAATATTCGTGTTCGTCACATAAATATTTGCCGCTACCAGGATTCGATTTCAGCTAAAGGCACTACGACGGCGGCGAAATTATTACCTTGGCTCATCACCATTTTCCTACCCTGCTCCTATTTTATTTGGGGTCGGAACATTATGCCTTGATATCGACAATACTGCTTAAGGAAAGAAAGAAAGAAAGAAGGAAGCACGGAGGAGAATCGATTTGAAAAAAAAACGGTCACCCATCCGAGTACCGACTGCGCACTTGGTTGCTTAACTTTCGTGATCGTAACTAATAACGCAGGAACGCAGCGCCATCGACCTTTTCCGATCTGTAGTTGTAGATTACTATCTTGACTATCATAGATAATATTAATATCTTCCCGGACATTCTATTATATTGTCCAATACACATACCATAATTATATTATCGTAATTGGATCCACAATCTACACAATAATCTGTAGGTATTAATTTACAATCTCTATCGGGATAAATTCAAGTCCTTTTTGACTAAGACAATTACTGAAACATACTAATATTATAAATGTGAAATGCCTCAACCGCTGAATATAAATCAGTTCGGTTGAAATTCGGCATAGAGCTAGTTTCAGGCCCTGGGAAGGTCATAGAATAGTTTTTAATCTGGCAATCATACTTAATGGGGCTGAAAGGAGAGACGGAAGTTTGCATCGAGAATCAACGAAGACAGGTGCAATGCGAGTCGAGCGTGTGCGGTCACTAATAAAATACAAAATGTAGTGTTAACAGTTGCGATTGAAGAATTTTTATCATAACATACAACTATGTCGTTGCCAACAAAGAATAAAGAACTCCATTGTTTCCTTTCTATCGCAAACTCAATAAACCACAGTCCGATATTTTCAGTACTGTACAACCTACATTTCGCAATGTGCGGTGTAAGTTGCACAGTTCACTTTCACCTACAATCAGCGAGTAACTGCCGCTAACCGAATTCCACTAACGAACTAGACTTAACTGGATAGTAACGACGCGCGCCCCAACTCCTAATTAGGCCAAACGATTGTGAACTTGGGCTTTCACTGCGAAGGTGTTGTTTCGATATAATTTTATTCGGCTTTAATATTAAAGATAATCATTAACCCAGACTGTTGAGATTTTGAGTGTAACATCAGTCGGTTGTTCGCTTACGGATTTCTACTTTGAAGTTTTGTTGCCCTTTTACATAGGCAACAGGCTGGCAATCTGACACTATTTGGAAGAACTGCATGGCCCATACTGCCAGATGTGGCTTTATGTATAACGAAATGCCTCAACCCCTCTTGGGACTACGAGCGTGATCGAATGTATTACCTATATTTATTATTTTATTATTTGTACCTGCAAGAAAATGGTTTCGGTTTTTAACAGTGAAGCATGCTGGTGTGTACGTATATCCTACATATATTATAAACGTGAAAATTTGTAGAGATGTATGGATGTTTGTTACTCTTTCACGTAAAAACTACTCAACGGATGTTAATGAAACTTTACAGCAATTTAGCTCATGGATCAGAATAACATATTATGTAATAATTTAATCGACATTATTTATTTATTTATTTTATTTTATTTAACGCGAGCAAAGTCACGGGAGACCACTAGTATTTTATATATTGACAGCATATTCAAAAATATAGCATCACTAACGGCGATATTCTTTACTGTAGAGACGCTTTATGCCACTTCAGCGTGCTAATGCTTTAGACGTTAACAATAACTTTCGTCCTGTGAGGAATAATATGCTGTAAACATAAAGAAATATATTAAAAAAAAATAGTGTAGCAATGGTGCATTATCAATCCAGTCCAATAATTTCAAAATTTTTCGCTGAACTGGCATAATGTCTTTGCTTAGTGTATTGTCTCTGCTATTGGCATCAAGTGGTCATAAGGCGATCGATTGGTAAGAAACACAATACAAAAGACGGTCAAAATTAATCTATTTTCTCCCCCCTATCTATATTTTTGTGTTCTTCAGTTCATCCTGGTTTAAAATAACAAACTCCGCCATTACCATAGATACTTTATTTAAATCGAAACTGATAACTGTCAAAGACAAAGAATGGAAATCGATAAGCATCAATTACCCTAAAATAAGATAAAAGGATTACCTTAAAGGCAAAGAAACGGAAATATTGTCTCGAGAAGGAATTGAAATTTCACAAGTGTCTGTTATTATTTTATCGCAAGAGCCAATTACGGAGTTTTTTTTCTCTCGACAACGAGCTATCGAGGAGGTCTCGAATTGATTTGATGAATAATTTTCCAATTCAGTTGACAAGAATATCGTGGAAAGGAAAACTTAGAACGAGATCTGGAGCTCGCCATATTTCCGAGTGTGGCTGCTCTCAAGAGTTTATAAATTGCAGACGGTAAACGCTTCGGTGGCCAGTGAATTTCTTTTGTTTACTTCAGCTGAATATAGATTACTGTGGCGTGTCTAATAAACTTTCTGCAGGTTTCGTGAGTCGCTCAAGGTCACGCTAAGCCCGTGACACTGAGTTGGTAAACGTGACGGCAGAAAATCTAATTTTGACATATACGAGTAAAAACGGGAATTAACGCGATAAAATTACCTTTTAAATGCCTGACGTTTCAGCCGGGTTGCACCGACCGTGGTCATAGGCGGACTGGAGAACTGCGATTCACTCCGTATGTGAGGTAGATTCACACTCGTCTACCCACAGGATGTTTCTTCTGCTACCGTCACACACCACACTTACTGTGTCCCTATTCTGTAAACTGACCGACGCGTCCGTATTCTGGCGAGTTCTCGTCTGCATAATGTTTATCACTGGATTCCACGTCGCTGATAATTTGAAACCGTCTTCCCGATTGAAATTATCGTGTTTCTTGATTTCAATCGCTTCACGCACGACTCTTGAATAAAAGTGGCGATCTGTGGAGAGGACTTGCGTATTGTGGAATTCAATCCAGTGATTAGTGCCTGCTTCGAGAAGATGTTCTGCAATGGCCGATTTGGTTATTTGTCGGTTTTTCACAGCGGCGATGTGTTCTTTGACCCTTTCAGCAATAGTCCGCTTCGTCTGGCCTATATACGAACTACCGCAGCTGCAGCCGACTTTGTAAACGCCCGGAGTTTGTAGGGGCAAGACATCTTTTGGTGTGCGTAATGCATTGTTTACCTTTGATCCAGGAATATAGACAGTGGGTATGGAGTACTTTCTCAATAGGGAGCCGACCTTGTCCGTTACCCCTTTCACATAAGGCAAAAATGCTGGATGTCTGTTTACGTCCGGATTCCTAGACCTCCTCGTCGTTGGTTTAAGTTGTTGTGATGACACCTTATAACCGTTATTTCTGAGTACCTCCTGAACATGATCTAGCTCTTGCTTCAAATGCTCAGGGTCACAGAGGTCATATGCTCTGTTTCTGAGTGACGTCATAACGGATTGTAGGTGTTTAGGGTGGTGGTGTGAAGTTGCGTGCAGGTATCTATCCGTGTGTGTTGGTTTTCTATAAACACAGTGCGATAGTGAGCCATCGGATCTCAACGCAACGCATTTAAAAGGTAATTTTATCGCGTTAATTCCCGTTTTTACTCGTATTAATAATGCAACGCGAAAGTTTAAAAGTGCTAATTTTGACAGTTGCTACAGTCTTACTCTGTTGCAAATTGTATGAACTAAGTATTACGATACGCCATAGTTAACAATAATTTATCTTCCTTAGATATATGTATAACTATTGTGGCGTCAGAGAGAAAAAGATTTATAGTAACTAGAGTTAGTTAAATAAGATATCCAGACGGGCTAGAACCCAGGCCTTTATCGACTAAACCAAGCTAAGCTGGTTAAATTACTAAGGTAGTAATTAATAATAATGTATTAAGATACTATCTGGGGGTTAAAATTAATTATAACAAGCATAATCAATCAGCTGATATTATAATACACCAACTGCTCCCTTATTTGTAAAACAAATTGAGAGACTCCTATCTCATTGAAATGTTTGCTTCCCGGCAATCTTTACCGGCGGCCTGCTCATTCATCTCCCAGAGAAATTAGTGAAAAAATTTCGTCCCCATCGGCCGGCACCTATTCACTCGCATTTTTTTCACGACAAAGGCATTAAGGCATCTCGCGGGAAATTAATGGCGCCCCCATTAAGGTTAAGTGCTATTTTAGCTTATGTGACTTGACAAAAAGTTGAAAACTTCGCTTCGTTCGAACGCTTTATTGTTTTGACGGACCGCGGACGCGCCCTTTATCCAATAATGATTCAAGTTTTTTAATGTATACAATTTTAAGAGCACAACTTTTCGGTGTCACTAAAGATCTTAAATTAATAGCGGAGACGACTCAGAATTTGTACGTGAATAAAAAATTCCCGAGAATTATAAAGCTAGACAGTTTTAGCTTCGTAATGTCATGACTTTGTCCAGCCATTTTTGTTTATATTTTCATAATTATCGTCTTTCGTAATAACACGTTCGAACTGTCGAAATTTAAAGTATATAATTTGGAAGCCAGTTATATTAAATGATTAGTTAATTTCTAAATAAAGGCATTTCATGACAAATTTATCTAGGTATTTAATCACATTATTATTTGCCTCAGTCAAATCAATTCATAAAAATCATGTTGTAAAAGCGCTGTTATTAAATTTGACTATATGACAACCTGAGTCCACAATGAACCTATCCTAAAAGTCTTACATATTATTAACATTATAAAACCTAAATAATATAAACCATAATGTTAATGCCATTTTTGTGTTCTATTTTGTGTTTGTTTAAATTTTACATAGTGTGTTTAAGCCTAAATTTATTTACATTTATGATTTATGGTGTGAGTAGTGTTATTTAGTGTGTTTTTGTAGTGTTGTTATATGGTGTTGTGTGTATGTTACATCGTAACATTTAAATCATTATTTACGTTGGTGTATGGTATGACGCGCTTCTAAGTTCCTTTAAACATTACTTGGTGCTGTTGCTTGGGTTTCTGCTGTGTCTTTTCGAGAACTTCTGCATGTGATTATTGTGATATCCAGGGATGCTACACTTTTTGGACTCTTAGCACAGTTACAAGCTAAAATAAATGTATTTGCTTCTGATATTTGTACTATGCGGGATGAACTCAAGCCAGGCTTTGACTCCCCATGGGTTTGATACGTAAGATAAGAGTAGAAGATAGGCAAATGCTATGCCATGTCATGGATAATGTAAGACTTTTGGGATAGGTTCATTGCGGACTCAGGTTGTCATACAGTCAAATTTAATAACAGCGCTTTTACAAAATGATTTTTATGAATTGATGTAACTGAGACAAATAATAATGTGGTTAAATACCTAGATAAATTTGTCATGAAATGCCTTTATTTAGAAATTAACTAATCATTTAATATAACTGGCTTCCAAATTATATACTTTAAATTTCGACAGCTCGGACGTGTTATTACGAAAGACGAAAACTATGAAAATATAAACCACATTTTGTAAAACTTGTGGCCTGCATGCTGTCGTACGATGTAGTAAATAGCCCTGAGACAGCAGGTGCAGGCAAACAACACTACATACACATTAGATAAATAAAATTGCGACGTTACTACGAGGTAAAAAAAATGAATATGGCATATAGATTTTAATGTGACCGTTTTTACTCTGCTCAACTAGGAGAAAGTTAGTTCGAGCTTATCACCAAAATAACTATTTACAAATAATGAACTCCACCTGCAACTCCTAATTCCTAATTTTTTGTGTCGTAGCAAACAAGCTTACGGCCTGCCTGGTAATAAGCAGTTTCTAACCGCTTGCAGCACTAATGTGACAATTGCGCGCTGCGAACCTTAGTCCCCTTCCCCCGTGAAGCTCTACCAACCTTACTCACCGACAGAAACACAGCCCCACAAAAATGTAGTGTTGTTTGACTGTAGTCTTCGGTGGAGGATTGGGCCCGCCCCTCTCTAATTTGGGTGCTCTAAATGAGAGCGGCTAATCCGCTGTGCCTACCTTGACACATGACCTTGAAGTAGTAAAAAACAGGACCCGTTCTGCTGAAGCAATCCATTGAGCTACTCCCGTAACAAGAGACAAAGAATTCGAAAATTAATATGAATATCCAGTTTATTTGATTACACGAGCAATTTTGAATGTATTTTATTTAAATATTTTGCTGGTTTCCATCCGTTCTAGTAAAAAAACAGCCCTCCAAATGGTTACGGATATACCACGCCATTACAGTAGTAGCAACGACCAGCAACTTTTAATTACCCAACTTAGATGTCGCCTTGGAGACACCGAAATATCCCCGTTAAAAATAATCCTGGGTTCGCCCGCTTTTTATTAAGATAATAAAACTCCTTAGGAACTACCACTCGTCGGCTGAACTTTGAGTCTTGGAGCATAGTAAATAATGTAAAAGAAGTGGAATTAACAATTTTATGAGCTTGTTTCTTAGCGCGTTTATTTGACAGATAGTTCACACAAAATTGACAATTTAACTGACATCTTAGACCATGTGAAAACGGCCCTCGACCTCGGGGCAGGAGTATAGATTACCTATGGGCAGGAAGGACCATGAGTTGGTTGTGGGTTAACTTCTTCTATAACCACCAAGGAGAGAATGAAAAAATGTCTATTGTTAAAAAAAGATCACCACACGGTCAGGACTGCCGAATTGTTTTAGAGTATCATCTGTCCTGGATGTCGGCTTTTGTTGATTGGTTCACTGAAGGTGAGGTGAGGTGATAGGTTGGAAACCTATCACTATTTTAAGGCACTACATGACCTATAATGCCAGATGTGGCTTTATGTGTAACCTTAAAGCTCTGCTCGACTCGTTTGGGCTTATAATCGTGATAAATGGAATTTTTGGGGAAAGTCTACTACTCTGCTGTTTTCGATGCTTCTCTTCTCAATATTTTGGTGCGGTGAATTTGTAAATTACCAGGCAAAGAAATGATACGCAACTTTATCTTCATTAATTTACTGGGTTTGTTTTCACTATGATTGCGGAAAGCAGTTTTATGGACGCCGCTAGACATAATTTCAATTAGTTTTTTTCTTTAATAGTGCCAAAGAAAAGTTCAGTCCAGTTCGTTCAGCCCAGTCGTATGGGTAGCCAAATTTGCCAAATTTTTTTTCAGTTTAGTTAACTGCGAAATACAAGTTTTTTGAAATACTGTATTCAGCTTTATATGAAAAAAAACCGGCCAAGTGCGAGTCGGACTCGCACACCGAGGGTTCCTCGGTATAAACTGCTGTATCTTTTGATCGCGTTAACTTAGAAGTTTGATTTTTTCACTGCTTAAAGGGACAATAGACCTAGGTATTTGGTATAAATTTCAATTTGATACCTTTATTCGTTCGTGAGAAATAAGGTAGTAAGTTTCATTTTATTAAAATATTTTTATTATATTATGTAACTAAAAAAATGTGATTTTCGCAATTTTTCCTATATTTGCATTATATGATAATGCTTCATGCCAAATTTCAAGATTCTGAGTTTACGGGAAGTATCCTGTAGGTTTTGATTCCTTGGCGAGTGTCGGAAATTTGTTGAAAATATCGACATAATCGGCTGTATCTTTTGATTGGCTTGGCTTAGAAGTTTGATATTTTCACAGCTTAAAGGGACAATAGACCTGAGTATTTCATGTGAATTTCAGCTTGATACGTCCACGCGTTCTTGAGATAAAGGGTCTTGACAGACAGACAGACAGACGGACAACAAAGTGATCCTATAAGGGTTCCGTTTTTTCCTTTTGAGGTACGGAACCCTAAAAAGAAACATTTGCCAGATAATTGTCTAGTGACATAGTTTAGAAGTTGGTTTTAGTTGGACTAACTTATAAGTAACTTCGGACATAAAGATGTATTTCACTGGTTCTAGAATGGAAGATTAAATATTTTATTGAAAATCTTTCTTTTTCAACTATAATTACACGGAAAACACTATGTTATGGCTCGCAGACGATGGGTCGCGGCGGACAACTTCTTATTACATTTCGACGATTACCCTTCACTACTTAGTTACTTGTCATTAATTCACTAACTGTTACATAACACGTAACAAAAAGTCTTAGCGTTAAATCTATCTAACCTTATCATATCGAAATCTTTTCTGAAAGTAATCGAAAAGTAAACGGTCGTGTTCGTTCGCTCCAACAGCCACATTTACATGTGCTTACAGTAAATATTTCGATTCCAGAACTTTACAGCATTCAAATTCACCTATGCCCCAATTTGGCAACGCTAAACGCGCATTTACCATCTCACAAGCTGGAGTTGTTACGTTAACACGAAATATTTTCTTTAGGAAAGGGGTTAGCACTTACCATAATGGCTTTGGGGAGGTTTCTTTCTTTGAATTTTTTAAACGAACTACCCTCAATATGGCGAGAAGCAGGCCTCCTTTTGTTTCGTTACCAATATTTTAATGTACCATTTACCTGTCAGGAGCATTTTTTTATCATCTCTTATTGTGGTTTGGCGTTGATCTATTAAAGTAGCGGCGAAATATCTCTTTGTATAATAAATATGATACCTTCTTATCTTAATATTACGGAGGTTATGAATAATTCATAAAACTTTTAGGACTTTCATTATTTTTACTTCGTTCGTGGAATTGATATTCCTTATTTTCGTGGTATTAGCTTGTTGAGAGAATAAGCAACAAATTTATATTTTCCTATCTCACACCGCTACTCGAAATGGTTTGGCAAGGATTGGGAAATCTAAAACTTTGTTTTATTATAATTGAAGTACGTGTGAATTGGAGATCAGTAAATGTAAATAATAGGCAAGTAAGATTCTTCATATTGCGGTTGGTCTATCGTCAATTTTATAATCCTAAATGAAATTGAGAATATATAAGGAGCAGAATGATGACGAAGTAGCTATGAAAACTAATCGAAGAAAGGTGATGAGATTTGTCTTTGGACATTTGCTGTTGACCTAAGATGTTAACCGGACATGTGTGTGAATTCTAATTTGACGTATGTTTCTTCGTTAATTACGTCCAAATTCATGACATAAAAACAAATTAATTAAAAACGAATATTGGTATGTTTGCCTTCCATGGTACATTCTGTAGGTACCTAAAGTCAAAGTTCATGACATAAAATTAAGTAGATCCAAACCGAATATTCGTATTTTTGCATTTAATAGTACATTATGTACCTTAACAATTTTTAGAATCTCAAAATCCATTTTGGGCCCAGCTATCGCCGTTTAATAATGTTGTACTTATACGTAATTTAAAACTAAGGATCAGGTTAAGATCCGATTAAGCATCCCATTTCTGAGCACATTCTAGCTTCCCGTTAAATAAATAAGAGAGAATTGCACTTGGCTTGTTTAAAATTAAATAAAATCAAGAAAACAATGCTCTGTCCAACGAACGATGAACTGGGAAAATAAAAAGAGTCCATTGAAAATTCTTCATGAACCACTGAACAGAAACAGTGATTGCTTCGTAAATTAACTACATTTTTATTCGGCCGAATGCGGCGCACTTAATTATCTGGTGACTGTCCGATTCGTAGTTTGTAGTGTCAATGTAGTTTTAATATTTCCAATTAATACGTTTGCTGGTTAAAATACCACACTATCCAGGTTCCGAGTGTAAAACCTAAGATTAAACCACGGTAATGTTATATGGTAAAACTAAGATTTTTTTAAAACATAAATCCTGTTGACTTTGGCTTGTGTGTAAGAGAACGCACATAGCCTTTACCATAAGCTTATCTATACCTAATACCAGTAGAATCAGTAGAAATTGCAATGGGTACGGATAATCTGCAGACTTATTTCAACATAATTTTAATACTTTTAAATCATTAGTATTATCAGCGATAGCTGAAAATAATTAAATATAATATACTTTAAAAGGTTTATTTGATTATTTTCAGACATACGACGCTGTACAAATACAAAAACCTCTTGCATGTTATCTAAGGTATTATGTTAGTTTCTATTCAATAGTTTCCACCCCCCGCCCCCACACTTAATGTCGTGAATCTTTAATCATAAGCATGTTGTGACTGCCTTTAAAGGTAATACTTTTATTTATTTCTTTCATGGTGCTTTTTTTATAATTTTTGAAGTTTATATTGTATGTACCATTGGCTATCCTAATTTAATTTAATAAAATAAATACTAGCTTCTACCGGGACTTCGTCTGTGCAGGAGAAGAATAAATTACAGCCTATAAGTTATTTCGATGTATGAGCCATAATTATTGTAAAGTTTCATTAAAATCCATACAGTAGTTTTTGCGTGCAAGAGTAACAAACACACATCCATTAAGACATCCTTATAAACTTTCGCGTTTATAATATTAGTAGGATAGTATTATAATATTAGTAGGATTATAAAGAGGAAAGATTTGATTATTTGTTTGCATTGAATAGGCTCCGAAACTATTGGACGGTTTTGATGAAATTTGGCATGTATACATTTTATAAGTTATTCCTTGCGAAGGACTAGCGTACTTTTTGGCGCGATAACCACATCCACGCGAGCGCAGAAGCTAGTAAACTATATTTCTGTTTTTTCTTTCCTTGAATTATTTACCGCGCTGTGACAGTAACAGCAAGGAGCTTAGTTCCACTGACGAACCTTATATGCGCGTTAGCAAACACGCATATGTAATGATCCTTCGAGCCGGATAAAACATTATGCTGTATTGTTATGTTAATATCGTGAAATAAATTTTAATTTGAAATATTACGTTGAAGTTTAAATTTCCGCGTGATTAGTTTCACGTATTGATATACGTGACCCCATTAATAATTTATGATGATTAACAAAATTAATGTAATCCATATGCTTTAATGTTAGCACGGCTTTAATGTACAAAGTTTAATTTAAATATGATATTTGGTTTAGTTTGCCATGTGATGCCTGCAAAGTAGAATAGTATCACTCCATAACCTTCAATGGGTGTCACAGAATGCGACTAATAGATTAGCAAAGTGGGTATTGATCACCTTATACTCCGACCACTAATATGGAATACTACTCTCTCTCTATCTCTCTTTCTCTCTCTTTCTCTTTTTCTCTTTTTCTCTCTCTCTCCAACTTCGAATAGTATGGACAAATTTGTTAAGGGATTCATTACTTGGTTTAGTTGGAAGAACGATAAGTCTGTAATGAAAAATATTTTATTTAGTTTCCATGTCAAGACAAGATTTTCTTCATTTTCAATTTTCATTCAGGTTTATGGTGCGTTCCCGGTCACAGATAGGGCTTAACTCATCCCTTGGGTGTCGTAAAAGTCGGCTGTGGGATAGTAAGAACCACATACAGTTTACATCGGCATTAAAATCAGTGCAGACCATTACACCAAGGAATCACTCGCACAGTGGAATCAAACATTGGTTGAATAACGGAAATTCGGCACTGATTAAATAAGTCCTACCACAAATTTGTATCATTCAAGCACCAGGATATGAGGATCTTAAAATTGATATCACAAATTAAAAATATTGGAATTTCTATTTCTTTATTTAAATTTTCTCAGTTCCTATAAATAAGTTCGTACCGGCTATCCGAAATGGATGACCCTACATTATTTACGGGCCATTTCTAAAATAGTTGTCATTCCGGACCTTTAACGGCATGGGTGCCCGATCGGAAGGGCCCCTCCGACGTATGAATAATGTTGTTTGTGGACCATCCATCCCCAGTGACCGTTTGCTTTCTATTTTGACTAACAACTAGTTTGGGGTGACTAGGGTGCCTCACACTTCACGTACTAATAAGTACAGATTTGTACAATGTAGGACAGTTGTCGGAAAAGACGTGACTTATGGCGAAAGATTAGCGTCACATATTAATTTCATGTTATTGCTAATAAAACTATTATATCTATTGAGATAAATTTTCAATAATTGAGCGACTAGATTCCTCAGGAATATAATAACTCAGGAAAATAGTTACCATTTTTGGAGTTTACTCCTTAAGAATCGATTTGCATATATAAGGGGCCCGGTATGAGAAAAATGTGAGGAGTAAAATCTATCGATGAATGACCTCGAATGACCTCGTTACGTTTTTGGTGCGCATCCTATGTCGCGCAACTTTCTAATTGTCAAAATACGGATGACAGCAAGTGCGCCATCTCACCTGTCTCGGAGTAAACTCCAGTCGTGCGTCGGAGCTGACACACAAATTTTTTTTTTTGAGTGGGGCAAAAAGGTAAACATTTCAGCCAAGCAGTGGAAGAAATGTTTGATAAGTCAGTAACAGGGTAACAGCTTGAAAGCGAAAATTTTTAAACAACACATCTAGATATAAATCTTCAGTCATCATCAAGTACTGAGACGGGAATTGAACTTGTGACCTTTTGCAATCCTCTTCCAACTGTCGCAACTTCTCTTTGAACTGAGCTACAGGGATTGAAAAATACGACGGATGCGCTCTAGTCAATCGTTTCTTATTCCATCACAACATTTTCAATATTCGATGAGATATTTTACATTATTCCGTCCACCGATTAAGTTAGATATTACTTTTTTAACACTCTCTTATTTAGCATGACTTGAAATACCTGAAAAATGTACAGACGCAGCTGGCTACTCAAAACTGTAAATTTTCTTCGATACAATTTCAACTTTATGCCACGATCATAGAGCTCAAAGTGTAGAAAAGTAATTTGACAGTTTGTGACAGCCTGTTTTGTCATCATCTGCCTACTACTTATAATTTTTAATTTCGCGCTTTCTCCGAGTTCAGATTAGTTTCCTTAATAATTCCAAAGTGAAGGTTTTCCGATAAGCACAACTATGCTGTCCGCAATTTTATATCATCCAAATTTATTATACGTTGAAACACTAGTCATTTGATATTATGTTTACTTACCTTAAAACGATCTTCATAATCAAACAAGGCCAATGATAAACACCTCATTTTGCTAAAACAACACACCTCATCCGGACTACTTAAATTAACCAGAACAATATTTCAGAAGACTACCCGATGTTATTGTTCAAGTAGAGAGAGGCACGGCATAGGGGTGCGAGCCTTTCATCAATCATAATTTATTACCCCATTGTTATCGGGCTCTGAATAATCGGTCATATCCGAAACACCTTCCTGAAGACGCTTCCACACCAAACAAAGCAGCGGATGCCCGTTTAGGCCAAAAGCGCCGTATGATTATGTGAATTATAAAACAATGCAAGCGGAAAGGAACTTTAATATTAGGTGCCAATGTTTGACAATCCTGACAAAAATAGAACGAGTATTTAATATAAAGTATGTATAATAGTAAAGTATGTATTCCAACCATATTTCGCAGTACTTTCTAGTATTAAACTGTAGCCAAGCCTATGCTAGTCCACACTACAACGGACAGCGTCGATTCAATTCTTTTTAAAGCGCATCATTTTTACTTTTATTAACATTTAAGTCCGAACGACACACTCAACTAGAGGTGCTTTTAACTTAATTAACTTAGTTATTGACGACCGTCTTCTTACTGGACTATGCAAATGGGTGAGAGCTGTGCCAAAGTAGTTAATACATTAGGACATAATTATATTAAGAACTAAGGACCAGTGGCAGATTCACCAGTAGGCTGGAGCCTAGGGCGGCAAATTTTAGGGGGTGGCAAATTTGGCCCAAATTTTTTTATTACACAGAGAAAACAAGCCCCGAAAATTTTGAATTTTCAATAAAGGGACAAACTGATATAATGAGAAAGATAGGGCAAAATAAAGTTGCAAATGTAATTAATATGATTAAGAACTAGGCATATGCTCGATGGAACTAGGGTATCGAATTTCAGAAGTAAGTAAAATAAAATTTATTTGCCTACTGGCGGCAATAATTTACTAGCCTACTGGCGGCAAACTTGTAAATCCGTCACTGCTAAGGACCTGTTTCAGTCGAAAGGAAACGAAGAGCTAAGGTACCAAATGCCCGCTTAGTAGTCAGGTGACCGCAAATTTTTCAACGACTTTCGGCCGTGCTTCGGAAGGCACGTATAAGCTAGTGGTCGCGGGTGCTGTCAAAAGTTTGAAGTCGATCCCAAGGAGTTAGTGTCGGGCAGGCGGCCGGCCGTAATAATCTAATGCTAAAACCTATAGCAGGTTTGTCTATATCAATACACACTGTACCGACCCCAAATAAATTGGGAGCAGAGTAGGAGATAGAAGAAGACTAATCTTTCACTAGTCCGAAATAAGTTTACATAGCGTTTATTTGTCAGATTGTAAATACTAAACTGTAAATATAACTGCCAAGTATCTCCTGATCAGAACCTGTGAAACGGCCCTAAAATTTAGGTAGGTAGATACTGTAAATATATAGTGATATATCTAAGTATACTAATGTTGTAAAGCAGAGTTTGTTTGGTACTGATTCAAATTGGAAAAATATTTTTGTGTTAGTCTATTTATCGAGAAATACTAAAACCCTTTTTTGCTTTAATCTAAGTAAAAGCTATATTTGTTTAAAAAACTACTCGAAACGCGGACGAAGTCGCGGGAGGAGGAGTTAATTATAGAGTTAAATTACAAAATACCGTAAAATATCCTGTAATTTTATGTGGCATTAAATTACAAAATAGGATTTTTTTTTCTATTGGAATTAAAATTTTACATAGTCGGTAACATGTGTTTTGTAAAACATAATAATCTCCATTTTCACAGAGATACGAAAAACATATAGCGCCGACGTGTTCTGCGCAAGACCTCATAAGGCTTTATCCACACTGGTATGGCAGAGACACCGATAGGATACATGTGGCCGCGAGGCTATTTGAGGCACCACAGGCCGTAGTGCCGAGTCATCGCGGTGTAAATAGAGTTATAAATTGATAGCTTAGTCCGTCACTGCGTCAGTTAGTGATCAATAAAAAAACATAAACGAAAGAATCGTGATCATATTAGAAATGATGAGATCCGTAGGAGAACTAAACTCACCAACATAGCCCGTCGTACAATTGCGAACCTTAACTGGCAGTGGGCAGGCCCAGGCACATCGGTAGAAGACCTGACAGCCATTGAGGCGGATAGGTCTTCGAGTGGCAACCACGAAACGGGAGACGCCAGCGTTGGTAGGTCACAAATAAGGTGGACCGAGCACCTGGTAAAGGTCGCGGGAAGCCGCTGGATGCGGGCAGCGCAGGACCAATCGGGTTGAAGATCCTTGGGGGAGACCTATGTTCAACAATGGGCGTCTCTCGGCTGAAATGATGATGATAATGACAGAAAAGAAGTTTCAAAGTATGCAGCAACTTTATTTTCTATTAACAAAGTCTAGTCTTACGTCAACCATGTACAGTATGACGTTGCCTTATAAGTAAGTTCCTTTCCCCTCGCATAGAAGAAGGAAATTGGATTTTTCTTTATCCTCGCGGGTAACTTGATATGGTGTGAATTATGGAAATTGGCGAGAAAATTGTTGATTTATTGCCTCTGATCTATGTGATTGCACCGTTGTTTTGGGGATGTGAGCTATTGCGCTATCAGGACGATGAAAGAGATTGTCACTTTATTTGAAAGTTTCTTTGTAGGACAAGAAAAACGAGATATCATTATTGACAAAATCTTTTAAATGTGTAAAATTTTTATCTTTGCCTTTTTACAAAGTATGTTGTATTATAGCTTGTCGTTTGCATCTTTCACTCGGGATTTTCAACTGTCGGAACACAATAATGCTGTAGTTTTGATAAGGCGACAGACCTTACTTCATATTCTATTTTATACTAACGAGAGGCTGACTTTTTCTTCAAATGAAAAAGCGAAAGTAAGATTAACCTAGAACTAACTATAGAAAAATAAAACATGACGAGATGGAGGGGATAAAGCTGGTGTTTTATAATTAAATCCTGCCGTAAGTGACGTCATGCTGGTTTCTCGCCAGTCTGCTACAATGACTGCTGACTTAATTTTGTTTGCTTAAACAAACAAAAAATATTTATTTTTTAACACAAAATCCACATAAAACTTAATATTTAATGTTACGTCAATAGTAAGATTGGATATTAAGTTTTGTAAGCTAAAATTAAGAGCTACGTATTTTGACGAGTAGATAAGAACTTGTTATATAAAATATGTGTTTATATAATAAATATTATATGTAGGTATATATGATATACTTTCTGGGTTGGCTGGAAAAGATCTCTTGTAGAGATAAGTTTACGATTGTTAATTATTATCTGTATTGTGCAATAAAGAGTTTAATAAATAAAATATATAAATAAAAAGAATATTAACAATTAAGAACGTCTCACATATATTGTTTGTTAATTACTTTCAAAGTTTGTTGCAAATTTTCATTCTAAAGGAGTTCAATTATTTGATATTATATAAATAAAGTTTTATTAAAACTTTCATGAAAAACTGTGGCTACCATTTTCCTCCTAAATAGTTCGTTAAAAAGTTTAAACTTATCTAGGTCACCATAGCAACGAGTTCCCGTTTCATATGCTCAAACTACTTCAATTTTCTTAGTTAATATCAGTGAAATTACTCTCAGCGTTCCCATTTCATCTTAGAATCTTCACGAGGTCAGATTTAGGCGAATAAAGTTGGAGCATATTATATTTTACCTTTAAATAATATTTCCACATGTAGAATGGCGACGAATTTACTGAAACGTTATAAAAGATTTAAGCTTGCGATTGTTTTTTGTTAATATTTGTGGATACAGGATTATTGGTTAAGTTTTTTTCTTTTTGTCTGACAAAGCTTTTTATATCTACATGATATTCGATAAATATTCAGGAAAATGGAAATACTAGAAAAAATACACTGTAAACAATCGACCTCTGTTACCAAGGTCCGCCACGTGGAGGTTTCCGGACGTGGATCCCAATATCTAATTAACCTACATATCTGCGTGATAAGGTAGGTTCAGGTAGACCTCGATCGCCCCAGTTCGACATATTATTATGAACATGACGAAAGCGTCGATCACTGTATTGTACAGGACCCATAAGGCGTACCGATAAGCTTGTTACATGTATAGTAGCTCTCCCACCCACACATGTAAAGACACTCGTGTAAGCACGTGTAACTGTAACTCAATATCTGCAAAAATCAATCTCCATACTATTACAATATTTTATGCAGACCAAATTTATTACGTATATTCTGAACGCGAGCCTTATATCATTTTTATTCGAAACTCGAGGTGGTCCTAAAATATTTATTGTTCAATGGTTACAAAATTTGGCATCGATGCCTTTTGACCTACGCACGTAAATTGGGGTAGTCGCATTAGTATTGCAAGTCGGACGCAAATTTATTGGAGTGTATATAAGATGGTCAATTTCAAGGTCTGGTACCGCCACGTTTTGGTAGTAAATCCCTAATAAATATATGAAGGGATCCAAAGATGTATTACGCGTATCCACAGAAGTAATGTTTCGATGTAGTCGTAAATACGTAAATACTTAGCTCTTTAATAGAAAGGAGGCGTGATATTGAAACAAATCAACAGGATTAACGTCTTAATTAGCCTACATGTTTTTTTTGTGCAAAGGGAAGGTGAATAAAAATACTGTCCATTCGTGTGCCGTCAACCCTAGGCATATCCACACCACATAGCTTGTAAAATAATAATATGACCAAGCTCACTCCAATTCATCATCATAACGCCTTTATAATTCGACCCACTGCTGGGATACAAGCCCCCCCTTGCCATCGAAGGAGGTTAAAGCAGTAGTCCATCACGCTTGCCCAATACGGATAGGTGGGCGGAGTATACGTGATCAATACCCCTTTGCTGATCCATTAGTCGCCTTCTACAACACTGGAGGATATGGGGTGGTACTATTCTACTCTGTCGGCATCACGTGGCTATGGCATAAAACTACGGTTCTACAATGCCCGCCGATTGCATAATATCTTTCGAGAAAATTCTAAAATTAGCCGAGCGCGCAGGCAGTGGACTCGGTTTCCTATATGGACGGAGATCGATCCTCGGCCGCTGTTAGACTACCAACATGAACCCACTCCTAGCGCGCGCGCATTAGCTTAGTTGGACCCCTCTAACTCTTAAGGTCGAATCACTCGAATTACGTCAAAATTGTCACATTTTGTAGATTTTTCAGACCTAATTTTGAAGCGATGTCTACAGATTTAGCAGAGAAAGTATATATTATAAAAAGATTAATTCTTGATTGAAACCACTATAGAGAGATATTTTAATTTACACTTATGCTTAAAGAATTTTATTTCTCATAAAAACACTTAGTTCATTTATAATGGCGCCGTCGTGGTGGAGTGGTCAGTAACGCTGCCTACACATCGGACGGCCCAGGTTCGAATCCTAGTAGTGGCAAATATTTGTGTGATGAACGCGACCACTTGTACACGAGTCATGGTTGAATTAACTTAAGTTTATTTATGAAATATCTAGTTTATTGCGTATATTTGTCCGTTATCTAGTATCCATAACACAGTTCTTAAAGATACTTAATTTGGGCTAGATAATTGGTGTGAGCGTGGAAATATATTATTATTAATATTTTATATTATTGAGACATACAATTTCACAAAAATAAAGTTTTTCGGTTTCTGGAGCGCCGGCTTCTTTATCAAGTTTTCAGGGAATATTATGATTACACACAGTCTGTCTAAGCTCCCTTTTAAATTCATTTTTATTATCACTAATTCTTAATTCACTAGGCAACTCATTGTACAGCTTTACTCCCTCAAATAGTATCGTTTTTTTTCATAATTAGTTCACATGCACCGAAGTTGCAATTTGTTTGTATCTCACTTATAGTTTTGTAAAGCAAGGAGAAGCTTATGGCGCCGTTTAAGGAAAATGCAGTTTGGAACTATCTTTCACACGAAGCACAAGCATTATAATAGCAAACAAAACATTGCAAAAATTAATTTGGGTATTTTAAACCACTATAGAGCATAAATAAGTAAAAATTTGAGAAAACATATTAAAAAGGGGCACCAAAAAAATTTATAAATTGGTAAATTTTAATGACGATTTTTATAATGTATTTGAAATTAAACTCATTCAGTATACTCATTATATAAAAATACATGTAATGCTAGAGATAATAATGATATGATAACATTGTGAAATGCACTCTGATATTTTAAATAATTATTTCAAAAAAGGTCCAAATCCGAGCTCGCAGACATTTTTGATCGTACACCTCGAGTCTTCCCAGCTAGTGGACCTACCGCTCTTGGAGCAATGTCTTTGTGTGTATGGGGTTACATAGACATGTGTATTTAACAGCAATACAGCGAAAAAAATATTATTCGTACCTACTTTGATGAGTGCACGCTCTTAACATTGATTAAGATTAATGTGTTAGCAGAACATTGACATCATTCTTTATTAAAATGAAATGAAAAAGCTTTTTATTTAAATGGACTTGTGATGGATTGTATTAAGTAATTTTAAACCGTCTAAACCCTACCACCATTTCGGGACGAAATAATTATTTTACTTATATAATTATTATTATGCTGAGATGGAGAAGAAATGGCGAAAGAAACTCCACAGCTTACAATTTCGTAATGATTATAACAATATAATTAAAATTACAGTTATACATGCGTAAATTTTGGGCAGTTATTTCTCCCACGCAAGAGAAAAAAAAACAATGTTTTATTGACAAACTGTACGTTATCTAAAAATTTGGATATCAAGCCTCGTATATAGACAAGAAAAAGCAATAAATTTCGTCAACCATTTCTTAACTTTGTACATTCAACCAATATTGTATTCATAGCATTATAAAATGTTAATAAAACAACTGGAAACAATTACAAAGTTTTTCTCTTTCATATTTTTTGTTTATCCAAGCACAGTTTTACTCAGAAGTTGGTGGCGCATGAGAGTCGCCATCCTAAAAAGTCAAAGAACAATCATTTGAAATTCTAAAAGTGGCCAATATTCTATTTTCGGACTTAGAAAAATAACTTTCGTATGCCGCATTATTATCGCATTATCCCACTGTTATCTGTTATTGTCACTTTAGTTTCCAAAGATACTATGCGGAAGGTCGGCGAGATTGCACCTGCAATGCTAATTCAATTACTAGCAACACATTTTCCGAAACTACGTCACGTTGTGGTGTACAACCGAAGTTCGGTCGGAACTAAGTTTGGCGGTAAAGTCCTTACTAATATTATAAATGCGAAAGTAACTCTGTCTGTCTGTCTGTCTGTCTGTCTGTCTGTCTGTCTGTTAAGCTTTCACGTCTAAACTACTGAACCGATTTTGATGAAAATTTGTACAAATATAGATTAGATCTCTGGGAAGGACATAGGCTACTTTTTATCGCGAAAAAAAGGTTGAATGGGTTGAAATAGTGGATGAAAGTTTGTATGGAAGTTCGTCATTTTTGAAGATAGAACCATGAAACTTTGAATTTAGGCACTTCATAAGACAGAAAG
This sequence comes from Elophila nymphaeata, assembly GCA_955850985.1. Lineage (NCBI taxonomy): Eukaryota > Metazoa > Arthropoda > Insecta > Lepidoptera > Crambidae > Elophila > Elophila nymphaeata. Next base: position 8,949,013 of record OY039078.1, read on the forward strand.
AAATATTTGTTCTAAGATTTTTGAAATTTTGACCTGTATGGGGGTGAAATAGTGGATGAAAGTTTGTATGGGAGTTCGTCATTGTTAAAGATAAAACCGTGATACTTTGAAATTAGGGACTTAATAAGAAGAAAGAAAAAATATTTGTTCTAGGATTTTTGAAATTTAGCCCCGTGTGGGGATGAAAATTTGTATGGAAGTTCGTCATTGTTAAAGATAAAACCATGAAACTTTGAATTTAGACACCTGATAAGAAATAAAGATCCAATCCAAGATGGCGGTTGTGACTTTTTAATATAATATCGATACGGGTATCATTTTCGTGGTTCTCGGAGGTCCCGATTCCTAAAACACTATCCATTTTGAGATCCAAGATGGCGGACGCGACTTTTTAACATAATGTCAATATGAGTATCGTTTTCGTGGTTTTTAGGGGTCCGGATTACGAATAAAACATCTATTTCGAGATCCAAGATGGCGGACGCGACTTTTTAATATAAAATCGATATGGGTGTCATTTTTGTGGTTTTTTGAGGTCCCGATTCCTAATACAATATTCATTTTGAGATCCAAGATGGCGGACGCGAATTTTTAACATGTCAATATGGGTATCGTTTTCGTGCTTTTTGGGGGTCCGGATTACGAATAAAACATCTATTTTGAGATCCAAGATGGCGGACGCGACTTTTCCACAAAATGTTAATATGGGTGTCATTTTCGTGGTTTTAGGGGGATCGATTCCGAATACGACATCTATTTCGAGATCCAAGATGGCGGTTGCGACTTTTTAATGTAAAATCGATATGGGTATCATTTTCGAGATTATTGGGTATTCTGACTCCGAATAAAACATCGATTTTGAGATCCAAGATGGCGGACGTGACTTTTTAACTTAATAGGAATATGGGTATCATTTTCGAGGTTTTCGGGGGTCCTGATTCCAAATACATCATCTACGTCGAGATCCAAGATGGCAGATGGGACTTTTTAACATAAAAGCGATTTGGGTATCAATTTCGTAGTTTTCGGGGGTCGCGATTCGAAATACGTCATCAATTTCTAGATCCAAGATGGCGGACGCTACTTAACTTATTATTAATATGGATATCATTTTCGTGGTTTACAGGGTTCCATTTTGAGATCCAAGATGGCGGAAATGAATTTTAAACTTGATATGGGTATCAGTTTTGTAGTTTCCGGAGGTCTCAAAATGGATGCTGTATTCGGAGTCAGGATTCAGAATGCAGCATCCATTTTGAAATCCAAGATGGTGGATGCGACTTTTTAGCTTAATCGCTTTCACGCCTAACACCTGAACCGAATTTAATGAAATTTGGAAAAATTTAGAAAAAAAAAACCTTTTTATGAAAAAGGGAATGAAGGGGTTGAAATATGAGATGACAATTTTTATGCGATTTCTCATTACCGAAGATAAAACCATGAAACGCAAATATTTATTCTAGCGTTTTTGAAATATTGACCCATGTGGGGATGAAAAGTTGCGTGTAAGAAGCAAAGGATGGAAAAACATAATGGTAGATTGTAAAACACACATACAAAATGCCATTGTGTTTTTTGCATAATAAGTACCTACACAAAAAAAATGCTGCCTAAAGTAACTATTCCACGCGTACGAAGTCGCGGGCAAAAGCTAGTATTCTATATAGCAACAATTCGAATATAGCAAGAAGTCTAAATAGCAATTCTATATAGCAAGAAGTCGAACCAAACTTTATACGCGTTTTATACGCGACGGAAGTTTGGTTCGACTGCTGGGGGTGCTCTCGACGACATGACAGCGCTCGTGATACTGAATTCATACAACGATGCGCAACCGAATTTCTGTCGCGTAATTTCTGCGCTTACGGTTTGTCACATCAGCCGAATACATCAGCCAAAGAAATTGTTCACAATTTCTTCGGCTGATGTATAAAAGAAAAAAATATATTATTAATAAGTCAGTACCGAGTCAACACTGACATTCCTTGAATTTCTGTGTCAGTTACTTATCCTGTATAAATCAGGCTTTGAGTTAACTATCCCTCTGGCCTGCTATGACCATCTTGTCCCCGATTCTCTTAATTAAATAAATGCTACTAAATTGGTTCTTAACGAGATATGGAATCAAATAATATCCCGATTCCTCGATATCGCAGCACTCGACTCAATCACGAGGCTGTAAGAGACTCTTAAGAAGATTGCTCAGCCTCTCAGCAAGCCTTGTTAGCCGTGAAGCGTGCAGCTTATGTTTGTTATCAAACTAAAATTAAAAGGAAAAGGATTTTCTTGTCAATTTCCAGAGTGTCTTAAACACGGAAAGCGGAAATTCCCTATTATCATTTTTAAGTGCAATAGAAAGAGGATTTTGTGAGTTATGAATTTTGTACGAGGACCATGTACTTACATTGTGTTAATTATGTCATTGAAAAATGCGAATATTCACTGCAGGAGTTTTTTGGTGAATAAATATTGTAGGATCCTCGCCTTGGTGCGTAATAAAATTTGACGCATCTAAGCATAACACCTCGAGTGACATTGCTTCTCTTCCCTCGCCATGCGCGTAAGTGTACAAACATTTTCGCATGTTAATATCCTGTCCCTGGACGTTCTGGAAGACTGATAGTCTAAAGACATTTTATACCGTGGACTAATTATTATTGTGAAATCCTGAAATACGAAGTAAAAGGAACCTATCGCCGATAAAGCAGAGCGCACCTACAATAACGTACCGACCAAGCCTTCGCGACGCCGCTGGTTAAGAGTGGTGGCCTTTTATTACTCTGCTTGGTTAGGATTCAAATATTTTATATCCTTATAGTCAACAATCTATTTTTTTTTAATCTAACAAAATACATGATTATAATAATTTTTAATTATTCTTAAATTTCAGGTTATTAAACAAAAGATGGACAAAAAAGAAAAGCGCAATACAATCTTTAATTAAAATTACAAAGTTCGGAACTATGGAAACAATAATTTGAGGAAAATATTATATGTGTTCTAAGTCTTATAATTTAGCCAATTATACGATCGGGCGACGACTCAAAACTATATTATTGACCCATATTTCAAAGGGGCACATATTGCTAAATGTTTGCCTCACGTAATTGTTCAGAACAGTCCATCTTAAATGTTAACCCCTTATATATCAGGCCCGAAGCACTTATATATCAGCACGTTTACATAAGCGCACAAAAAAACGATTATTCTACAATAAAGCCAACATCTGTAAAAACTGACGAATTTTATACATACTTTGCTGTGCTTTTGCAGGGTTCATGTTTGTTGGGTTGTTTTAAATGTAACATCTGAATATCTACATGAAAGCAATACATTCATCATCATTTTCCTTCCCTGCTCCCAATTTATTTAGGGTCGGTACAGTATGCCTTGATATCGGCAATACTGCTAAGGATTTAGCCATTACATTTTTATGGCCAATCGCCTGCCTGACACTAATCCTCCTTGTGAACGACTGCCATCTTTCTACAGCACCCGGGACCACCAGCTGAACGTGGCTTCCGAAGCACGGGGAAAATCGATTTAAAAAAAATTCGGTCACCCATCCGAGTACCGACCGCGCACTTGGTTGCTTAACTTTCGTGATCGTTACTAAGAACGCACGAACGCGGCTCCATTGACGGATTTATCAGCATAGGGTTCTATTTGGTTAGCAATTCTCACACACTACAATCCGCCGCGCGGTTTTGTAATTCGACCCGCCTGCGACATATTAATTATTATTATGTATTTCTAGTACGCTTTAATCAATTATCTTACAAATATAATAAAAATTTCTCCAATACACGTAATTAATGCTATTATAGACTGCAGGGTTAAATTCTTTTATTGCATATCCAGCGTGTCTATCTTTATTAGCAGAGTCGATGTCAAACCATTTGACATTTCGGTTCTCATTTATTTTTGTTTCCCAAAATTAGCTTATTTAAGTTAGGTGTTAGATTTTTGTTTGGCAGCTTTAGGATGATTTCGGGATATTTTAATAATAGGATAAACGATATTTCACATATAAGGCTCGAGACATTAATTAGGAAATAGCTACCTATTTAATATTGTGAATTACTTTGGTCCATCAATACTTAATGGCAACGTGCAAACTAAGGGAGATCCCATCACTTTATTGCAATTAACTTCAACGATTTTCATTCCCCATAAAACTATTCACAGATCTTAGTAGTTAATAATCTTATTTTAAATTCTCCCTATAACCAGACGGGAAAGGGATTTAGCCCATACAGCCATGTCTTAAGTTGTCTATCTTTTCTTCATGTTCGCATTAAAATATAGATGTCACAAATTTCAATGGAGCTAGAGATCTAATCCATATAGTCTTCAGTATTTTCTACTTTAATGAAGCTTGCAATAAAATATGTGACACCCACATCAAGAAAGAACAAATGCTAAAAACATGGCTGTATCGGCTAGATCTCTTTGCCTTCCCTTTAATAAGGAGAATTTAAAAATAACAACGCAACGTAGATAGTGTAGGGAAGTAGTCATTAGTATTTCTTTTAATATATTACTTTTTTCCAGACTTCACAGTGTTATAATTTTTTCTTCTAAAACGCTAAAAAAATATTTTAAACATATTGTCATTTCAGTAACAATGAAATTGGTAGACGCTAGAAGATTCTGTCGACAAAAATTTTGCCATTGTTCTTTATATGTAACAACTCGTATTTTACGCTTAAGCACGCCGCTATTGATTCAATTATCCCGTTAGCAAGTAGATACTCGTACCCCGTACTATTGTATTATCGGAGTGATGGCCTGTGACGCCAACGCCGGCCGCTGTTTTGTCCGGGTAACATAATTTATTCATTGTGGACGTCAACTCCTTTCTGATAGATATAGCAAGTTAGCAGTAAATCTGGAGCCGTTACTAAGATATTCACAAATAAACTGGTTTAACCTCAGACCCCAGGAATATACTCGTATTTGGATTATATTTAGAGTAGAATAGTATATAGGTTTATTGTACATCAACCATTTTACATAGATATTCGAAAACAACTAACAAAGACAAACACAAAAATAACAAACAAAACAAAAAAGTAAAAAGAGCAACCTTATAAATAAAATCGATCTCTTTTAGGTAACCTTATAACGGGCAGGATTTAAAAAGTATTATAATTCTTGGGAAGATGGCGATGTATCATTTTGTTGAAGTACTAAGAGATTTTTCATATCATAGTGAGTCATAAAAATCCTTATTGATAACAACCTACCGTGAAAAAGCGTCGTCGTATGTATATTTTTGGTGGGATCATATTATTTATTATAAAAAAGAATATGTTTCTTCAATAATATAATAATATTTCGAATAGATTATATCGAATATAAACAACTAGCTGTGCCCACTACTTCGTTCACGTGGATTTCCCGTTTTAGCAACTTTTTCATTGATGCTCAGCTCCCATTGGTTGTAGCATGATGTAATATAGCTTTCATCTAGCTTTCATTGATAAATAGACTATCCAACACATAAAGAATTTTTCAATTTGAATCTAGAGTTCCTGAGATTAGCGCGTTCAATCAAACAAACAAACTCTTCAACTTTATAATATTACTAGCTGTCCCGGCCACGCGTTGCTATTGTAATTTCATACTACTGACCTCTAACATTGTATCTGCAGTAAAAAAAAATGACTACATACTACAAAAAGACTACAAGATAAAAACTATCCTATATCTCAAGTTGGATCAAACTGCACACGGTGTACAAATTTGATTAAAATCGGTTAAGTAGTTTAGGAGTCCATCGCGGACAAACAACGTGACACGTAATTTATGTATATTAAGATTAGTAAGGATTATGACAGCTCCAATAAAAAAAATAAAAAAAAACAAAAGATGAACTATTCTTGCCTGCATCCCTTCTATTTATTTCTAATATTACGCTTTAATTAATGACACGCGTAATATATTATAACAGCCTTTATAATTCGACCCACTGCTGGAACACAAGGCCTCTCCTTGTCATCGAAGGAGGTTCAGGCAGTAGTCCACCACGCTTGCCCAATGCGGATTGGTGGACGGAGTATAAGGTGATCAATACCCCTTTGCTGACCCATTAGTCGCCTTCTACGACACCCATTGGAGGATATGGGGTGATGCTATTCTACTGCCGGCATCACACGGCTAAATAAATCGCTTAATAAATGTGATGGGTGTATTATTCTTATAAATAAAGCAATCACATTTTTTTTATTTTTAGGGCTGGAGAGATACTTCAGAGTGGAATATCTGTCCTGTTTATTGGTAATTGTTCGTTGGATCACTGAAGGATTGCTTTTTTTATTACTTTTGGGTTAGGTGTATCATTTGTGTAGGCGACGGGCTGGCACCTGTCACTATTGGAGGCACTGTATGACCCATACTGTCAAAGCTCTGCTCACCCCTTTTGGGTATACGAGCGTAACTATAAGTCTGTATGTATATTTTTATTACAATATAGAAAAATATAATGTAACGGACCAAAATCATAGATCATTATCGTAACCTTTTTATTCGAGTTTTTATTAATATTTACTTTTTTCTTTAGGTTCAGAATCAAGATTAAATCTTAATTTTCTGTCTTATACTAAATACAACAAACATTTGAAACGAACGAAACTCGAACCGATGGCATAAAAATTGACTTTCATAAGTGTACAAATTGTACCGAAATTAATAAAGTAATTTTGACCGGATATTACTATCATCTCAGATACCATATCAAGCGCCTGTCACCAACTTGATTCACGCAAACATTTGGACAGACGTGGTCGGAAGGAAGACTTATGACAACCCTTGTCAAACACTAGGGCTGTCCCGGCCGATACACGGAAAACATTTTACGTAGCATTTTATTGGTTTCAATTTCACCGTTGCGTTGTCACGGATAATGCCGAGTTTTTGGCTCTCACACTCGGCGGGAATGTAGCTCAAAGTAGTTCAGTAAGTCTAGGGTAATTTATTTTAGCCATAATGATTATAAGGTGTTTAGATTTTTATTGGCGACTATTAATAGTTTGTGCAATACCAAATAGCTGTTTTTTACTACAATTTATGAGGTTTTATTTTTTATTGCTTACATTATTGTGGGGTCGAGGTTAACAAATAAAAGAGATTTTCCCGTGAACTCGTGTTTTATTAAAATTTTACCGATAACTTTTTCAGAGCACATCCGTCCTAACCAGAAACCGCCATTCGTTCTCCCTCTCGCTCGCACACACACCGTCCGCTCACTCTCTCCCGTTCAGAAACCGTACATACATCATCACTCTTTTATAACACGTTCAGAAATCTATCCTACACTCGGCCATCCTGTATTGAGGTCTGCCCTCAGACATCCATTCATCGTCTTACATTAACAAATCGTCATCAGATACACATCTCTATTCATTCACCATACATCTAACACACCCTCATTACAACTTAGTTCTTAAATGTAAACAAAAGCAATATACAACTAACACTTTACAAAAGTTTGTATTGTTGAACAACTTGCACAATCTATATCTGAAAAACACAGCACTTAGTAATAACATCATAATGCATAGTAACCTACATTAACAATTTTACAACTCTGTAACAATTTGAGTGTATAAGTTCTAGAAACAACATAAATGTCTTAGGTAAAATAACTATTTCCTACACATCATTATAACAAACATCTTTTGAGCAATGAAAAATGAAATAAACATACTATTACACATCCTTTCATTCATCTCTCTCATACCATAAAATAAATAAATAAAAATACACACCTCATTAATCTGGCCAACTCTTCATGTGGTCTGCGGAGGTAGAAGTTCTTATTGGACCTTCAGTGGCTGGGTCTGCTTTCTCCACATCATATCTGTCATGTCGGTTGACCTTTGTGACTCGATATGGTCCCAAATACTTTGACTTCAGTTTAAGACCAGGTCCAAACTGAGTGCGCTTAATGGCAACCATTTCACCCTCATTGTACTTTATACTTTCTTTTCTTCTTTTATCATAATTTCTTTTGTTTTCTTCTTGAACTTCTAATATTTTCTGCTTAGCTAATTTTCTTAAGTTTTCTCTATCTTCAAAGTAACATTCTCTCTCTTCTTCCTTGAGCAACTCATATATTTCAATATCATCTTTTCTTCTCATTTTCTTCCCTATCAGAAGTTCGAATGGAGTAGTATTCACACTTCTTTGAAAAGTGCTGTTCAAGGCCATTTGTACTCTTCCCACATGCCTGTACCATAATGCTGGTTTCTCCAGACACAACTTCGTCAATACAGATATTATAGTCCTGTGTATCCTCTCAACTTGTCCGTTTCCTCTAGGCACTCCTGTTGTGATTGTAATATGCTCTATTCCCTCTGTCTCACAATAATTCTTGAATTCAGTGCTTGTAAATGCTGTTCCTCTATCTGAAATAACTCTTTCTGGATTTCCAAAAACCTGCTGAAGCATCTCCAACTTTATCAAAACTTCTTTTGTCGTAGTACTCTTTGTGGGGAACAACCAAGTGAATTTTGTGAAAGCATCTACCACTGTTAATATATGATTATACCGCTTACGCGTCTCTGTCAGGGGTCCTATGTGATCAATGTGTAATGTGTGTAGAGGCGTATCTCCCTTATCAATTGATTGTAGAAATCCTTCCTGTTTTCCTTCTTTTCTGCTAGCCAGTAAGCATGGTATGCATGTTTTGATATAATCCTCAACTTTCTTTCCTACTCCTTGTATGTAGTAATCCTTGCTGATCAACTCTAATGTCTTCTTTCTGGCGAAATGACCATTATCGTGAGGTCTTTTTATAATCTCAAATTCCATCTTAGCCGGTACAACTAACTGTTGCTCTGGTCCTTTGTATAACAAATTCTGATGTAAATAATAATCATTATAAATTTCTCCTCTTCTTAATATTTCCATTATCACCTGTAGACTATCATCAGTTTCTTGTGCTTGTTGTATGCCATCATGTAATCGAGATGTAACTACTGCAACTTGTGGGTTTCTGCTTAGTGCGTCTGTGTGTTTCATTTTCACCCCGCTGCGATGCTCTATTGTGAACTCATAGTCCTGCAGTAACAGAATCCATCTTGCAACCCTTGTTGACATAGCCAAATCCTTTTTGTTAAGGGTCATCTCAAAAGCTTTACAATCTGTAACTATTTTGAATGGTTTTCCAAATAAATAATGTCTAAACTTCTTTACACCTTCAACTATTGCTAGTGCTTCAAGCTCATAACTAGTATATTTGCTTTCAGTATCTGAAGTACGTCTACTCATATAGTGAACTGGGTGGAGTACGCCGTCATTGCTTCTTTGCATTAGTATTGCTGAATAAGCTATCATAGAGGCGTCAGTATGAAGCTCTGTTTCTGCTCTTTGATTGAATATCATAAGTACTGGTTCTGAAGCCAACTTCATTTTTAGTTCATCAAATACTCTCCGGTGCTCTTCATTAAATTGGAACTTGTTTTCTTTTCTCAGCATGTCCGTTAGAGGTTGTGCTATTTGTGCATATCTTGGTATAAATTTTCTGAAGTAGGAACAAAGTCCTAGGAAACTGTGTAGCTGTTTCGTACTTGAAGGTTCTGGGAATCTCATAACCGCATATGTCTTCTCCGGTGATGGCATAACTGTACCATTCTCAATAACATGTCCCAAATATTCAACCCTTCTCATCAACAACTGTGACTTGTTCCAGTTAATTACTAAGCCATACTCTGATGCAATCTTTAGAACCTTCCGCAGGCGTTCAACAGCCTGTGCCTCGTCTTGAGCTGGAATGAGAATATCGTCAATAAGAACAATAATAACACCCTGTGCAATTAAGTCTCGGAAGATTATTGTTATAAACCTCGTGAAAACCTTCGGGCATGTGGCTAAACCAAACGGAGCACGTAAAAATTCATACTGCCCGGTAATCGTAACAAATGCAGTGTACTTTACAGAATCTTCATGGACCAATAAATGAAAATAACCATTTTTTAAATCAAGTGCACTAAATACCTTTGCTGTGGCCAACTTATCGATGTGGTCGTCAATAATGGGTAGAGGATATTCATCTTTTACCATCTTCCTGTTAACATTTCTATAATCTACACAAATTCTTATACTTCCGTCTTTCTTTTTAACTAATACCAAAGGACTAGCGTATTCAGAGAAACTCACCTGAATAACTCCATCTTTCAACCACTCATTTATTTGTCTATCCACTTCCTCTTGTTCCTTGGGTGAAATTCTTCGTGGTCGCTGCGCAACTGGTATATCATCCTTCATAATTATCCGCAACTTTATAGGAGCCTCCTTGGTTCGACATGGTTGGTAGTTCTCCACTAACTGTATAACCTCTTCCTTTATGGTTGTGTTGCTCACATGACCTAAACAATCAGAAGAACTCATAACACAATTCACTTCATACAACCATTCATCCGTCGGATTCACCCATACAGAACCACCTTTCATAACAGTAACCACTTTACATAAAAATTCATTGCCCAAAATTATTTGATGTGGCATACAATACTTTGGCACAATATGAAAAACAATATTATCGTAAACAACACTATCAATACACATCTGAGTAGTATAAATTCCTAATGATCTAACCTTAGCTAATCCTAAACCAGACATCGTTATGTTTTTGTTTGCATCGTAATTCACTAATCCTAACTCACTAAAACACTCACTAGACATTAAGTTTATATCACTTCCCGAATCTATTAACGCCGTTACATTCTTTCCGTTAATTAACACCATTTTTATCGGCCTATTCACTGTTTCGATCGTATTACAAGAAAGTCCATGTTGTTTGTTTACATCATCCTCGATGTCAAAGTGACAGTTGTCTATTTCCTTAGACAACGTGCTGCCCTCTTCCGTTGAATTGGTGAAAACTTGTTTTTGGCTATCATGGCTGCCATCATCGCGCTGGTTATCGCTTCCGCTCGGCACGGCTTGCGCTCGAGACCTCCAGTTCTCATTGTCGGACGCCATCTTGACATTTGAGTTTTTCAAATTACGCGCTCTGCACTCAGCTGACACATGACCAAACTCATTGCAATTGAAGCATTTTCGTCCTTGCATTCTATGTGGACATAGTGTAGACACGTGATTTTTCTCTCCACAGCTGTAGCACCTTGTTGCTGTCGGTATTCTAGGTATGATTGCTCTGCTGAAATGACCGCCGCCGCCGCCGCCGCTTGCTCTCGAATGCATATGCCTTTCACCGACTGATTTCTTACTTTTGTTTTTGATCATTTCGTATATTTTCAATTTTTCCTTCAAATCTGCGTACGATGTAACTCCGTATAACATCATTTTGTTAATTTCTGCATCCTCTATGCCCTCCACAATGTATTTTATTGCCACATAATCCGGTAATTTGCCACGTTTTCCCAATGCTTTCATCGTTAGCATGTAGTCTAAGCAGGACTCATTGTAACGCTTATGTCTGGCACTCATCATCTCATGAATGGTTTTAGCATCCATGGAATCTGGAAATTCCTTGCTAATAGCAGACTGTAGCTCATCCCACGTTTTGTAATTTTTCTCGGACCGCAACCATAGCGCCGCTGTACCCGTAAGGGAACGCCTTGCCACCAGGAGCCGTTGAGTTGGCGTCCAGTGGAAAACTTCTCCGTTATCCTCAATATCCTGAATCCACGCCGATACTGTATAAGCGCCGTCATTACTGCTAAACTTAGGGATCAAATCTTCGGCTAGGTGCAGCATGCCGCCACCACGTGTGGATCCCGCATCGTCGTCGTCGTTAAAGAAATCCTGCTGCCTGCTGCCCCGCCTATCTTTATCCTTCGGCATCGTCGTTTTGTACGTCGTAGAATATAGCTCGTAACCGAATAACTTCCGTGTGAGCACGCTGTTCGCCACGTGCACGCGTTATCACTTTTTAAGAAAAATGTGAAAATCTCCAAATTTGCCTCGATCCCGGACGAGCCCCCAAAAATTGTGGGGTCGAGGTTAACAAATAAAAGAGATTTTCCCGTGAACTCGTGTTATATTAAAATTTTACCGATAACTTTTTCAGAGCACATCCGTCCTAACCAGAAACCGCCATTCGTTCTCCCTCTCGCTCGCACACACACCGTCCGCTCACTCTCTCCCGTTCAGAAACCGTACATACATCATCACTCTTTTATAACACGTTCAGAAATCTATCCTACATTATATTTGTTATTTATTTTATCAGACTTAATTCGACATACATTAAAAGTTATATTATTTACTAGTCAACCCGGTCACGCGTTGCTGTGGCAATTTCTTACTACTGTCCTATAACATTGAATTGAAAAAAATAAGGACTGCTTATCAAGACAAAAACTATGCGATCTCTCAAGTTGAACAAAACACACCTTTAAAAAAAATGGGAATATTAGTTTCGGAGTTCATCCCGGAATAACATTGTGACACGGGAATTATATTCATAATAATGTAGATACTAGCTGTCCCGGCCACGCGCTGCTGTGGTAATTTCATACTACTGACCTATGACATTATATCTGCAGTAAAAAAAAATATCATTACTATAGATAGATAAATCCTATCTCGCAAGTTGGATCAAACTGCACACGGTGTACAAATTTGATTAAAATCGGTTAAATAGTTTAGGAGTTCATCGCGGACAAACAACGTGACACGGAATTTATTTATATTAAGATGTCGAATTTAGACAAAGTTTTTTACTATATTATGTTTAAAACATTCGAAAATATCATAAAGATTGGATAAGGAATAGGATAGCAAAACGTTTTCGCTGTTTGTATGCAGACGATGCTCGCCGTACTATAGGCCTTAAATAAAATAAGGTACTGTATAATCTTCGTATTGACTGTGGTCATAGTGCAATGTCGATCCAGATAGCTTGATGAGTCATCACTTCGTAATGTGATAGTATTGAGACGAAATTGTTTTCCATTTAGCTTTTGTTATGGATTTTGATGACTTCTTTTCTGGACGACAGTTTTTCACTAAGTTGAAGCGGTTTTCTAATATTGTTGCGAAATAAGCTAGGGTTTACGGAGGAGCTCTGAACTGTAGACTTAGTGACAAAAAGAATCCTAGTATTATAGTGTACCCTTTATTGCACTTGAAAAAACATTGATAATAGTATTTCAAATACTTTTTATAGTAAGGATGTTTCCTATTTTAACACAATAACAATTGCTATTTGGTTTGATATTAGAGATAGCCTCAAAATCTTTTTTCGTTGACGTAATAATTTGTACGCTCACACAAATAATTACTTATGTCGATGAAAAAAGGTTTTGAGATGAAAAGGAAAACATTATTTTAAATTAAACTCGATTGTGTTCAGTCCAAAAGCTAACTTTAAAAATAAAATACATTATAGGAAAATAATATTTAATAGTAGTAAAAAATTATAATAAATCTTTATTTCAAACTTGTCAGCAGATATGAAAAATTCACCTGCCCATTCAAATATTGTTGTAAACATTGCCGACCTGCAAGGTTTGCGCCATATTTAATGATCCAGGAATATAAGAAGGAAGGAACTTACTAGTAAAGAATTCCATTTTTTATATTACTACTACTATACTCTTTATTGTAATGCATAATAACTTACAATATAGTTCACAGTATGCAAGGGCAGACTTATTTTATTTTATTTATTTATTAAACAATGTTTCAACAGCAATACAACACAAAAGAACAATAGTTGATGCTACTTAAACATAAGCCAATTTTAGAAACACATTTTGATGATAAATAATATTAACTTAAACACGGGTAGGTAAGTAAATATAAAATTTTGCAACTAGATACTAATTTTTAAACATTAAACCAAATTACTGAACATGTTACATGAAAACTTTTTTGAGTATATGTATATGTGTGTGTGTGTGTGTGTGTGTGTGTGCATGTACGTACATGGTGTAGTGTGTGTTTGTTTGTTTATAACATGAAAAATGTATATATTCTATCGAGTTAATATCGCAATTCTCTGTCACACTAAGATTAAGACAAGTACCTTCAGAACGGGTTGGTTGCTCATGGATACATGGATACTCAACTCTTTAACTTTTTCCAATTTTTTTAATATAATTATTCGCAAAATATAATCATATCTAATTATGTAGATAGATCTTAATTCTAAGCCCATTTCCAGTTTCTATGTTTTTTTTTCCTAATGCTTAAAACCTTGATTGCTGCGACGAAGTCCCGGAGGTATTTATTTCCTTCCTTGTTTTCAAAGAATTCCAAATTGCTTACAATCTCATGATTATCGCTACGGAAAGATAATCCTAGTTCACAGAATATCGTTTCATTGGCACGAAATGGCCCGTAATCCTGCAGGGGCCTGAGGAAGTTCTCGTCCCATAGACGAACTCTGACAAGATTTCGCTCCAAGCCGGACAGATCATCTAACAAATATAACTTGGGGAGCGACAGCAAAAAAAAAACTATAAGTATGATTATTTCTTATTTAGAAGTACCAAATAGATATTTTATGTTGTACAAATTTAATTGAAACGGTAGAGCTGCCGCTTAATTGTATGCTTAACTTAGTTGCTTAACGACGAGCATCAATACCATAACTACCGAACGGACATATATTGTATAGGATATGTCTTAAAATCTTATGCTTAATAAGCAAAAGTGTAATAATTTATTGAAGACGCAAACTACCAAAAATACGAAAAGTTATAAGGAATAATAAAAAACCATTTAATTTTCTAGAATTATACAAACATACAGTCACGTTTACAATCCTAAAAGTAGTTGAACAGAATTTTAGGTAACATTTGGTTACACATAAAGCCACATCTGTGGCATTATGGGCTATACAGTGCTTCGGAATAGTGATAGGTTACCAGCCTGGTGCCTACATAAAAAGACGCCAAACCCAAAAAATAACAAATCTTCAGGTGAGCCAACTAAAAAATCAAGATCGAGGACAGATGTTACATTCAAAATCATCTCACCAGACGGAGTTACTATGGCAATGTAAAGTTAGTCTTCATGTTTAAGTATACCTATGTCTATGAAATATGAGCTGCGCTGTCATCTTATCAATCCCCGTTCTTTATAGTTAATATGTTTCTAAGTACTGCTTTATAATACCAGAAATTAATGCGAAGGATGTTTAACAGTTACAGAATATTTATATTTAATGATAAATTCAATTTTAATATTGTGGGCGCCCTAATTCTCCGATTCTCATTTAACGTTAAGGAAATAAGTACGCTTTTCGTTTATTCTGTAAATAAAAGATTTGTTTCATCTTTGATAAATAAAATTATTTTGTTTTATTTTCCTTATGACTATAAATATTACACTTAAAGCTTATAAACTTTTTCCCCATTTGGAATAAGTTGGTTCAGCCGGCAGGATTGTGTCGGAATTTAATGAACCTAAACCGTGTAAAAATGTACATTTGGACTCCAATAGTTTGAAACTAATGTGTTTTTTACTTTCGTGATCCTTAAACGTAACCTAACTTAAGTCAAACAACAAACAACCTTTAAAAAAACAATAGGTATTTAATTTTGTCGATACAATAAATTTCATTGCTAACCATACCTTTTTAGAAACATGTCACCGGTAAAGTTTACTCCTTGCTAACTTCGAACTGAAGTGTTGAAAACTGAAATCAATTTCAATTGGCCGGCTCCGGCCGTCTATCGATCAGGATTCGATGTCCAGCAAACCCATTATTAAAGATAGTCTGATTGAAATGTTCAGATAAATTCCAATAGGATATTTTTATAGCTTTCCGGGTACTCTGTAATAAATACTATTTCATTTGTCATCGTTTGTAGCGACTTTCATCGTTTTTAACGGTTTTCAATGAAAAATGTTATAACTACTAGGAAATGTAACAGAAGCAGAGCACAAAGAATCAGCATGATAATATAGACTTCCCAATATTGTATAGAGAAGTAGGTAGTGTTTCTTCTTTAATCGACCGGTCTCCGCAAATAGACGACTGCTGCGCCTGTTTTGCGTCGAAGGGTGTGGGGCTGGTTCACTCCAGCCATCCTAATTCCTCCAGGAAGTCACGCAGCGCCTTAGCGTCACCAAATGCCTCCCAGAGGCTACTCGGAGACCCCAGGTAATTTGCTCGGTAGCAGACCACTTCACTGCATTCCAACAGAACGTGGGCGGCTGTTTCGTCTGTCACCATGCAGGGTCTGCATAGTGGACTATCCGTGATACCTAGGTTAAAATTATGTCTGTTAAAGTTGCTATGTCCCGTCAAGGGCCCTGTAATTCTTCTAAGGGCTTCGGATAGACGGGTAGTGATTCTTCAGTATTTTTGAAATAGTGATTGATCTATCTCGGATGGCTGTTGGAAGGCTATTCCACAGCTGTGCACCACGAGGAGACGTAAAGAAGATTATTACTCAAATTGATTACTGTGGACGTCCTGGAGAACATTTAACAAACTTAAAGGTACGAAGGATTCTTAGTCCCTGACTAGGGGGAGTACACGCTCTTGTGGGTGGTTTAGTGACACCGCGCAAGTGACTCTTAGCTGCAATGTTCTGCATGCATGTTGTTCAGAATCTCCCTTCCTCGGTTTTAACAACACCTCCAGGATGCGAAGAGTTAGGTGTAGTTCTCGATCACGAATATAACTGTACTAGTGACCCGCCCCATCTTCGCACGGAATGTCTCGACTTTTCACTGTATAATATGCATGTACAATACATATTAGGGGTTTAAGTATGAAATTGCCGTTTAGTATAGAGAATTTAACGAAAATTTATTTTTCCATACAAATATATTTGCGATTTTTTAAGGAACCACAAATCTAAATTTTGTTTATTTTTTTGGATATATTTAGACAACATTAAGCTATAGGATATATAGAGAAAAACTTTGAGAATTGATATCTGTAAAAAATATTCATATTTTTATAATGGAGACGGGCACGTCATAGGACGGGCTGTTTTTGAAGATGTTTTTCTAGTGAAAAAAAAAATAAGAATAAAAATTTATATATAAATATAAGTCATTGTAATGAAGTTTAAAGTAAAAAAGGATAATGGACATAGCTATTGTATTAAAGGAATTATACACTAATGAATAATCAGGAAAAAAATCGGCAATTTCATACTTTAACCCCTATTATTAACCTTTCTCTTGAAGCACTCTATCTATTGCTGAAAACTGCATTGATATCTGTTGCTTTGACTGTTGAGTTTAAAAGTTCTAAGCTCACATACAGTTAGAGGGACCTTATTTTGTACTATGTATAGATTCGTAACCGAGAACGATATTGAAGGACGAATTTAATATTAGGATTTTTTGAAAAATATTGAATTGTACATTTTGAAGAACAATTTTGTCGTGCAACAACCATTTATAAAAAAGCAGAGAACACAAAAACAAAAGTTTTTTACAAACGGCGAATTTATTTCTAACTTCTGGATAACCTAGGTAGGGCAGTATTCTAAAATTTAGATCGGAAGTTGAGACGTAGCAATACAAATCTATTATTTTTAAATACATTCAGTCAAAAAAGTATCGGGAATGGATGATTTGTTTATGGTACCAATTTTTTTTTTGTTCTTTTTGTTGTTGTTGTTTGATTGGTACATCTGTTTTCCATTTTGGCGCGGAGTTTGAGTTGCATCTGTTATTTATATTAAATACAGTGCTGTTTTTAGTTATATCATCTAGTGTATATTGCGAATTTCATATTGGACAAAAACAAAGAGTTTGTCTTAAATTTTGCATCGCCAATGGAATTTTATGTTCGGTGAATCGACTTTATGAAAAACGATGTTTTCCGGGATGAACTCCGAAACCAATAATCCGATTTTAACTTTTTTAAAATCTGTGTTTTGTTCGTACTTGAGAGAAAGTTTAGTTAGGAAAATTTTCATTTTGATCATTTTTTTACTGCAAATTCAATGTTATCAGAAAGTAGTATGAAATTATGACAGCTACGCGTGGCCGGGAAAGCTAGTTATATTATGTAATAGAACCATCATAAACATAGGTACACAGTTTAATTACAATAAAATAATATATGCCTATACCTACACTACTAGTGTATATACTTATACTTAAACTTAAATATGAATATTATACAACTTTAAGGAAATACTACCAAATATTGAACCAATAATCACAAAGACAGGTAGTGTTCTTCTATTTGTTTTTTAAGACTGTACAGTACAGGCTTTGCGCTTTTAAGGTTAGTTTATTTACTAAAATAATATTTTTTATAATCTGAGTGCTACAAAACTGTCATTCTTAGGGTCCTTCTACCTCTTTTTATCTTAATTGTTTAATATGAATACAAACACACAGTAAAAAGCTTCAACGTCTCTAACACAATGAATCGTTTCTGAAACAAGTGCCGCTAGGCAATATTAATCGTCACTATAAATTATTCCCTGTTTCACAAAGGAAATGTAAACTTCACTGCACAAGGCATTCTGGCCAATGAGAATGGAGAAAATTGGTTCGTTATACAAAATTGCAATGTAAAATTACTTTGCGGCCATGCTCTTACATGAAGTACTTATAAGAATATTTATTTGTATTTAATTAATAACCGTTGCTATACTATTTAATACAATTTGTTGTTACTTGGAGAGACAAAAGTAAACAGACACTATTGAATACAAGATATCATGAATCGATGCCACTCACATAACTAAAGGGTGAATTTCCCGGGACCAAAAATTGCGGGGTCGATGAAATCAGTATTAAAAAACAAAGCTATAACGTTCTTATTTTTTTTCTAGATACATGAAATAGTTATCTATGTGGGGCACTAAATATTATAATAATAGGAATAATAGGTACTTCAAAAAAAATTATTAAACCTCGAAATCTTTCATTGCCGTGTTTGTCCACACGTCACCTTGATGTATATTATACCTCATTGCTAAAAATCTATTGATTATTTATATTGAAACTTAGTTTCATTTGATGCGTGAATAGTTAAAGTATTGTTACGGAATACATTTATTCAAATTATTAAACAATACAACGAATGGTTATCCTAAATGCATTTGTCCCAGAACAAACTTTCATCGCCATGTCCTAAACATGTATCAGAAAATTGTTTTATCTGACAACCTGCGTCCCCCTCTTTGTGTGCTAAGCGTTGCATATTAGTGTCGCCTAAGTACTCGACGCGGAAGGACGTAAACTAGTGCATGCGTTTTTGCGGTATAAATAAAAGTATTCCATTTTTTATGTGATGGTCATTTTTTCTTTCATCGCCGTGGATAGGTATAACTTCTATATGAATAAGTTTGTCCTCATGATTGAGTTTTCAATAGAATGCTATTTCTCATATGTTTATTTGTGAAGTGTTTATTACCTGGAATAACTAGTAGTTTTTTTGTTATTTTATATTTTTGCCTTGATTTTCATCGCCATGCTTTCATTGCTGTGGTTTCCGTGGCCAAAATTTGCTATGGCAATGAAAAAAAAGACACGGAAATGAAAAAAATTTCATTGCCATGCCTTGTAACATAATTTAGTTTCATTGCCGTGGCCAGGTGTTTCATTTCCGTGGCCAGGTGTTTCATTTCCGTGACTTATGTTTTTATTGCCATGATAAGATAAGGCAAAAAATACATCTTTACCTGTAATACAAATAATACAATTAAAATATTGAAAAATTTATCAGGTTTGAGAATCACCAAAACAGTTTTTAATTACAAAAAGTTATAAAGGCATTAAAGAATTTTTTTAAACTAAAACTAAATACCGAATGCTGGCTTTTCTCCTGCAGCTACGCTTTCGTGGGTCGGTGTAAGGGATAACCTATATTTCTTAAATTCTAATCAATGTATATTCCAAATTTTATCAAAATAGGTTCGGTGATTTAAGCGTGAAAGCATAACAGACAGATAGAAGGAGTTACTTTAAAAATGATGGTGATAATACTCAGGTAAGTACATATATAAAACTAGCTTTTGCCCGCGACTTCGTCCACGTGGAATAGTTACTTTAGGTATAGCATTTTTATTTTTTTGGGTACTTATTTCATAATAATAAAGATTTTGATATTTTCAACCACAAATTTGGAAGATTTAAAAAATCTATAAAGCAACTGCATTGTCCCTTATAAAATAAAATATACTAATAAGATACTAACTTTATTTGTAAGTAAGTCTTTACTAACAGATTACCTAATATATTGATGTGTTAACATAAAGTAGGATAGCAATCTAGAACAAAACCTCAGTGCTCAGTCTAAGTGTTACCCGTTTGTATTGTTATCTGTTTTGTTGACCGAATAAATAAATAAATAAAAGATACACATACAAACTGCGGTGCATTACTGTATATAGATTATTTTAATACATTTTTACAAACTAACTTTTTTGTTTTTCCATTCTTTGCTAACTTTCATGAGACCTTCCCCACATGAGACCTTCCCTATTCCATCCCCACATGGGTCAATATTTCAAAAACGCCAAATCAAATAACTGTATACTTTTTGCGTGCTATTTAAAATTTCATGGTCTTATCTTTGGTAATGAGGAATCTCATAATTTTTTTTTATCTCTTATTTCAACCCCTTCATTCCCATTTTTACAAAAAAGTAGCTTTTATTCGATTTCGAGGTTTAGTCTATTTTTGTACCAAATTTCATCAGAATCGGTTGGGGAGTATGGCGTCAAAAGCGATTAAGTTAATAAGTCGCGTCCACCATCATGAATCTCAAAATGGATGTTGTGTTCGGAATCAGGTATGTGTATCTTTTGAAAAACGAAACCCCTACAAATATGATACCCATATTCATATCAAGTTTAAAAAATGCGTCCGCTATTTTGGATCTGAGAATGAATAATCCGACCTCTGTAAACCACGAAAATGATACTGTTGAATAAAGGAAAAAACTTGTAAGCTTGTTGAGTTTATATATTTGACTGATAGATAAAAATAACGTCATAACCATAGTTTGAATATACATGGAATACAAAATACTTATAATAATATAGCCAGTATTTCCAACATTCCCCCTTAATCAAAATATGGTGAACTATAAAAAATAAATAACAAACTACAAAAGCCCTATGCCTTTAACACACTTTTTGTGATTATGGCATCCTAGTGCCTTTGTTAAGATATCTGCCCACATTTCAGTAGTAGGAGTATAACTTACAATAATTACACCATTTCCTATTAGCTCTCGAATAAAATGATACCTAGTATCTATATGTTTAGTTCGATTGTGGTATACTGGGTTAGACGCGATTTTTTGTGCACTCTGACTGTCATTAAAAATTTCTACACTTTTTAAAATACCTGTCAGATCCTTCAGCAGTCTCCTTAAAAATACAGCGTCCTTCGCAGCGCTAGACAAAGACATGTACTCTGCTTCACTAGACGAAAGTGCAACCGTCGCCTGCTTTTTACACTCCCATGACACTGGACCTCCAGCCAGCGAGAAATAAAACCCGGTGTACGAGCGACGATCGACTGCACAATTTGCCCAATCAGCATCTGCGTAACCTTTTAACTGTCCACCGCCCTTTCTGTAAGTTATACAAAAATCTATAGTTCCCTTCAAGTACTGGAGCACTCTCTTAGCGGCCAACCAATGCGACTTATCAAATTTGGTATTAAATTGACTCAAATAGCTAGTGGCGTAAGCTATGTCCGGCCTCGTATTTACTGCCAAGTACATAAGGCAACCAATTAAACTCTGGTAAGGATATGAGAACTGCTCACCAGTTTCACTCGGCAAAAGTTTATTATTCACCAACGGTGTTGATACAGATTTACAATCTTCCATATTAAATCTTTTCAATACGTCTTGAATATAAGAGTGTTGCGATAACTTGATTTCATCTTTCTTACACTTAATATTCAAACCTAAAAAATAATTTAATTCTCCAAGATTTTTTAAAGAGAAATATTTGTTTAAGTCAAAAATGACATTGTCAAGTGACTCGTTTTCTTTATAAAGAATCAAAACGTCATCGACATAGACTCCGAGTATAATTGTCTCATTATCAAACTTTTTGGTGTAAATGCATGCTTCCGAAGGAATTTGAACAAAACCTATTGAAGATAAAGTATCGTTAAGTTTTATGTTCCAAGACCTTGCGGCCTGCTTTAGACCATAAAGCGACCTTTTTAATAGGCATACTTTATCCTCCTGCCCTGTTTCGACAAAACCCTGAGGTTGGTGCATATAGACCTCCTCCTCTAAGTCCCCATTAAGGAACGCAGTGTCCACATCTAGATGATGTATCTTCATGTTTGTTTCAGCTGCTAATGCGAACAACACTCGTAAAGATGAATTGCGTACCACAGGAGAAAAAGTTTCATGATAATCGATACCTTGGACCTGGTTGAAACCTTTGGCAACAAGTCTAGCCTTGTATTTGATGACTTCACCATGAGCATTCTTTTTCATCTTATAAACCCATTTACAGGGAATGACCTTCTTATCTGGTCTGTCTACTAAGATCCATGTGTTTTTGTTAAGCAATGATTGGTATTCTTCATTCATTGCATGATACCAATGATCGTTGTCTTCTGAATTCACGGCTTGTAAATATGTTGTAGGCTCATCCGAATGTGTAACAGAAGAAATCTGAGCATATACATGGCACGCTTCAGTTTCCTTATTTTTTCTTGGCCTTAAATTATACCTGGATTCAGTCATTATGAACATTCTGATCAATTTGTTCTGATATTGGTATATCATCAGACTGAATTGGCACTACCTCAGCACCAATAGAGCTAGATCTAGTTGTCGATTCACTATAATCATCCATTGAATGAACTTTGGATGTAGAGGCTAAAGGTAACGAAATTTCTTCAGGAACAACTCCTGAACGTGATTCTTCAACCTTGCTCTTCACATCATGAAAAGTGTCTTCGAAAAATACAACATCTCTGCCCTTTACCAGTCTTCTTGGATACTTAGCATCACGAAACATATAACTTTTTGGATCTTCTGAATATCCAACAAAGATATATTGACTGACCTTTACATCTAATTTCCTCCTATGTGGTTCCGGGACGTGTAGCAAAGCACGACAACCAAAAACTCGTAGGTGGGATAAATCAGGACCAGTTCTGTACCATTTCTCAAATGGAGTTTTTCCTTTAAGAGCACGATGAGGACATCTATTCTTCAGATAAACAGCAGTTCCTGCTGCATCCTCCCAATACGCCCTTGAAAGTGAGCTACAAAATAATATAGATTTAGCTTTCTCAAAAATCGAACGATTAGTCCTTTCCGCAATACCACTCTGTTGTGGACTATAAGGAACTGTCGTTTGGTGCTTGATACCAACACTTTGTAAATAGTTAGAAAATTCTTTGTTTATATATTCCGTTCCATTGTCCGTTCTTAATGCTTTGATTTTCTCACCAGTTTCCCTTTCTACTAGAGATTGAAAAATTAGAAATTTATTCTTTACATCGGCTTTTGAAGATATAAAGAAAACAAAAATCATACGAGAAAAATCATCTATAAAAAATAAAGCATACAAATTACCCTGAAAAGATGTTTCGGACATAGGACCACAAAGATCTGAATGAACCAACTCCAAGACTCTCGTTGTTTTTGTAGACGGTGTTTTCTTAAATGGCATTCTACTATGCTTGGCTTCAATGCATGGAATACACGGTTCCTTGTCAACATCATTGAAATCAATACCGACTGCGTGCCCCTTTTTGAGTTGATCCATCCCGATTCGGCATAAGTGTCCTAGACGTCTATGCCAAAGTTGGAATCTGGAAACATCAGAGTGCACATCAAAAGCTGATAATTGACGCGGTAAATTGACAAAACAATCTAAAGTGTACAGTCCACCACATATCGAAGCATGTAAAAGTATATCACCACTACAAGAGAAAACATTAGAATTATAAAAATTACAACCAGTAGTATCAAAAACAACAGTAAAGCCTTTATCAACTGCTTTCTTTACAGAAATTAAATTACAGTTCAGTTTAGGTACACAAACAACATCTGAAAACTTCTTGATGTCTTGAATATTATTACAAGTTGCTAAGGAAATGTCACCAATACACTGACTAATCAATTTTTCACCGTTAGCAATAGTAACTTCACCTTTCGATGACTCTTTGACATTCTCCAACCAATCAAGTCTTGAAGTCATGTGCGCTGAAGCTCCAGAATCGACATACCATTTCCCATTTTCTATTTCAGTATTAACTGATAAAGCATTTAAACAGCTCTGATGGTTCTCTGGCCTCTTTCCTTTCTTATCCTTCTTATGGGGACAATCTGGACGTTTATGTCCTGGTTCTTTGCAATCATGACATATTATGGTCTTTTTGGGTTTTGAAGTTTTATGTTTTTCGTTGTGACTGTACTTAGTCCGTAAAGCAGAATCTGGTTTGTTTTTGTTCAATTCATTTAATAGCTTCGTTTTTACTAATGCAGATGTAATCTCAATATTAGAATTTTCTAAGGCCATAACAAGCGGATCATATTGGGGAGTCAAACCACCGAGAAGTATTGCAGCTATTGAAGCATCTTCTATTACTTTACCAATATCGGCCAAATCTAATACAGTACAAACTACAGCATTTATATACGATTCTATATCATCAAAATCGATAAGGGATATTCTATATAATTGACGTTCGAGACTAATGCGACGTCCAAGACCTTTATCTTCATAGGCTGCTGATAAAGCATCCCAAGCCTCTTTTACAGTATTACATGGTCTAACATGATTAATTGCTAAATTATCTACAGTAAGGCAAATTTTGGATAAAGCCTTCTGATCAGCCAGACGTCTCTTTTCTGCTGATATAGAAGCATCCGTCGGGTAGCCAACAACTGTTTCCCATAATTCTTCATGGAGAAGACACATACGCATCTTAAACTTCCAAACTCCATAACCTTCCCTATTTACTAAAGGTTTTATAGATGCGAGAGAATTAGTTGACATACTTACTGCCTGTCAGATTCAAAATATCCAATATATCAACAATACAAGAAAATTCACTTTCACAATATTCTTCAACTCACGATAAATAATATATTTAATTCCTATTAATTGAATTACTATAATTTAGAGCCTTCGTGCTGAAAACGTGTTGAATAAAGGAAAAAACTTGTAAGCTTGTTGAGTTTATATATTTGACTGATAGATAAAAATAACGTCACAACCATAGTTTAAATATACATGGAATACAAAATACTTATAATAATATAGCCAGTATTTCCAACAGATACCCATATTGATATTAAGTTAAAAAGTACAGTCCGCCATCTTGGATCTAAAAATTGATGTTGTATTCGGAATCGCGACCCCCAAAAACTAAGAAAATGTTACCCATATTGATTTTATATCCAAAAGGCGTATCCGCCATCTTGGATCTCAAAATAAAAGTTGTATTCGGAATCAAGACCACCGAAAATCTCAAAAATTATACCCATATTGCTATGTTGTATTGGGAATCGGGACCCCGAAAACCAGGAAAATGCTACCCATATCGATTTTATATTAAAAAGTCACAACCGCCATCTTGGATCTCGCAATAGTTTTCGTATTCGGAATCGGATCCCCCGAAAACCACGAAAATAATACCCATATTGACATTTTGTCAAAAAGTCGCGTCCGCCATCTTAGATCTCGAAATAAATGTTTTATTCGAAATCCGGACCCACAATAACTACGAAAACGATATCAATATTGACATTACGTTTAAAAGTCGCGTCCGTAATCTTCGATCTCAAATGGGTGTTGTATTGGGAATCGAGACCCCCCAAAACCATAAAAATGATACCCATATTGATCTTATATTAAAAATTCGCAACAGCCATCTTAGATCTCGAAATAGATGCTTTATTCGTAATCCGGGCGTCTATTACCAAACGTAAAAAACGATACCCGCAATTGCGGCCGGCTTTCGGACGATTAACGTTTTAGCAACCTATTCCCAAAACAAGCTTCCCAACTTCGTTGACCATAAACAACATCAGACAGCATCGGACCGATTAAAGTGAATGGAAGAGTGAACGGAATTAGCTTGGCCTAAAGACTTTTGAGCCATGTTTTCATTTAACAATAGCCATGACGAAAGATTTTGAAATTCTCTTTCGTAGTGTACGTATACATTTACTATATACGAAAAAATATTTATTTCGGTACTAAACTAATGTTTAACTTAGTTTGAAAGACATTTTCCAATATTTTTTCAATAATGCGCGAAAACAGCTCACAGTGTAATGGCGTCGGGTTTGACGGGCGTGACGTACGCCTAGGTAAAGGTCAAGTTGTGTCTACAAAGATAATGCGCAGTAATGCGCCCTCCAGACTCACGCCGAGAACCCCCGAGACATCTGAGAAGCGTGAATGTGATTAGTTTCTCGCGTTCTCGTTCTCGGGCTCGCATGTTCTCGGCTCGGTGTCGGTTTTTTGGCCCGCTTCAAAGGTTTCTCGGGCGAGAAAAGAGAACCGTATCACATTCTCGTTCACTGTACCATACCAAAGCCGCTGCACTGTCAAAGTCATCCATTTCGCATCGGTCGAGAATGCAAGTGAGAAGTTCGCGTGAGTATATATATCGTGTGTTTTTCTAGGTCACTTTTTAAATTTATTAAATTCTGGTGTGCAGTGCCTCAGTGTAAAAACACATCAATAACAACACCCAAAAAGGTGTTTGTAGGTATATGTAGGTACCATAACAAATAAGAAAATAATAAGGGTCATAATGCGTAATAGTATTTCAATATTTGCGTATTAGTATTTCATTTCGTGACCAAACACGAAAAAAGGGGTAAGTCAAGAAATTTATAGGTAAAACTGGAATCCACACTCAAATAAAAAAGTGAAGTTCAAAAATTGGTCCTTGAAACCGCTTACTTTCCTTTCTAACCTACCTCAGCACACATATTAGACGGTCACGTGACTGTCTAATACGTTATACGTAGAGTAGTTATAAAGAAGTTAGAAAGGGACAAATAGGAATTAAGTGGTTTTAAGGACATATTTTTCAATCTCCCAGTTTTTACCTATAAAATTATTGGAGTAAGTGTGCCAAACCTCCATACAAGCCTGCTATCCCCTTAAAATTGTAAAATTAAAAAAAAATTATGTCCCGTCTCAGCAATTTATCATGACAGGGTTTTATTTTGTTTTCTATCCAGCGGGCAGCGCAGGAGATCCTTGGGGAGACCAATGTCCAACAGAGGACGTCTCACGGCTGATACCTACGATGATGATGAAGTTTTTTGATATCACCCATAAGCATTTATTTATATCTATAATACAATACATATAAATATAGGCAAATGATTATGGTGATGTCAAAAAACTTCAGCAAGCCTTTTGCTTTGGACCGTCTCATTATAAGGCGCTGCATACACCGTTTTGTGTAACTGTGTGCGTAGAGACCCTGTAAACTTGGTCTGAGCTGTAAACGATAACTAAGAAACGTCAAGACTGTTTGGCGGGAAACCAGTGCGTCTGGATGCCAATCTTTGTTTCGATATTTCACAATTATGTCGGAGTGGAATTTGTGCAGAGAAAGTGATGTCGTTTCATTGCCTATGCATCCGTGTTTACAATCAGTTGTGAGGAATCATTGAAGTAAAGGTTTTGTGGTGTATATTGAGAATTACATAGTGGGATTTCCACCTCATCCGTTACCATCACGAGGTCTCCCTAGATGCATTAAAATGTGTGAAACCCACATTTTATTGCGAAAATCAAGAAAGAAGATATAAAACTGAAAACTTGGCTGTATGAGCTAGATCCCTTTGCCGTCCCGTAATAGGGAAAATTAAAAAATAACTAAACATAGTCTTTCTAATCTGTGCATGAGTGTTTAGCGGGAAACCATGGCGTCTGGGGTCTATTTCATAAACGCGACAATCCGACAATTTTGTCAGTTTTTGACAAATAAGTCGGATTCTGCGCCAATGAGCCACACCGACACATCAAAACTTTACTATAAATATTACTGCATTTAATGCGCGTACTCGTGGCAATAATAATAGTTTTTGTTTCATCGAAATCGGGCCAGGATTTCCAAAATTAAGGGTTGTAAAGTTTCACCGGTTTATTAAAATTGCCTTCCTTCGCGCGCTCGTAAGATGACGTCACGGTGCGACAGTCATGTCCGATTGTGGGTGATGCAGAGTGTTTACACGAGGTTTACACTCTTTTAATTTGATTTGTAAAGTGGTTTGCACTTATTATTTTAAGTGTTTGTGTTAGCAGTTACTTTAAATATTATTGTTATTAAATTTTTATATACAGAGGCTTTAGACAACATGCATTTCGACAATCGCTCTCGCTATCGCTAAGTAAAAAATGTATGGGATTGACATAAGCAATCGAAAAGTGATCGATTGCTTATGTCAATCCCATACATTTTTTTAATTAGCGATAGCGAGAGCGATTGTCGAAATGCATGTTGTCTAAAGCCTCTGGGTGGAAAAAAAAACCTTGGTTGGAGGAAAAGTACCCTTAATATTTATGATGGCAGATTTT
The DNA here is from genome assembly GCA_955850985.1 of Elophila nymphaeata. Taxonomy (NCBI): domain Eukaryota; kingdom Metazoa; phylum Arthropoda; class Insecta; order Lepidoptera; family Crambidae; genus Elophila; species Elophila nymphaeata. The sequence continues at coordinate 8,977,464 of OY039078.1, forward strand.
ACTGAAAGGAAACATTCCTTTATCCCTGACGCGGCGGCTGCCCTAATAAGGATCCGATTGTCATGCGCTAATCGGGCGGCTAGCCATAATATGGCATGCTGTCATACATATTGAAAACCATTTTTTCGATAATTTGTTAAGTCTTAACTCTACGATTGATGTTTGTACCGTGTGATTTTACAATTAGGATGGGACTTTAAGTTACCTTTGCCTCAATAAAATATAACTCCATTTAAGAAAAATTAAAAATGTGACGTGTCATCTCGTGTCATAATATGACACACTGCCCGACTTCGAGTTTGCAACTCGATTTTAATGCCGTTTATGTCAAATCAAACGCTATTTAATCAAATTTAGTTTGTCAATGTGCTATATTTATCAGATTCTAGGTATGTTTCGTTAATTTGTTAAATTTAAAGTGTAGTTTGTGATGTATTGGCTGTTATTTAATAAATTTAGGACATATTAAAGTCGGAAATACCCTTATGCCTGGTTTCAAATGTTTGTAAATTAATCATTATACAATGTTCTTTATTCAAAGTAGTCTTAGATTTTAGTTAGTTTATCAAGGAATCTAAAGATATACCACAAGCGTAGTATTTATAAACAAAGGAAGTTACACAAAGCAAAAAAGCCAACATGCTACCCCTCGGCGGGTGATGACGTCATCGCCTGCCGATTGTTCTTGACAGCTCTTTTGATAGCCGCCGAGTGAGTGGCCGTTATTTTCAAAAATAATTAAAACTGCATTTAAAGATTTTTGAAAAATCACCTGCTGGAGCCGGGAATCTCACCGGTGAAATGTGAGAAAAAAAACAAAACATCCTGTATTTTATGATACCAACCGAAAGAGTCATTCATAAGGATCAATTTCTTTAAAACAACATAGTATCTTAAAGTAAAGAAAGACCAAGAAAAATTATATTTTTTTACATGACGCCGTGACGTCATGCGCTGGAGCGGACGCTTAGTCGGAGTTTCCCGCGGAAGCCGTACGTTAACGTTTAATATCTCAGTCAGTTTTGAAGATAGGAAAAAAATAAAAACAGATTCTATTTTCTCAAGTTATCTACTTTTTAGATATGCTGATCACAAAAAACGTTGGTGTGACTCATTGTCGTTTAATAAAAACTGACAAATATGTCCAAATGTGACATGTAAAAGTTGACATATTTGTAAGACTAAATCCTGTTTAATAAAGACGACAATTGGCAGATTTCACCAGTCGCATTTTGACATAATTGTCAGTTTTATTAAACGAACAAATGTCATATTCTTTGACATAATTGTCGCGGCAATTGACAAGATTGTCACTTTTGACATATTTGTCATATCATGATTTCGAATTATGCGTATGATGAATATCAGGGTAATTTTATAAATATAATAATCTTGCTTTTGTGTGTGCTGTCCAATTTTGTTTATTAAGTATTTAACGGGAGTTTTAAATACTCGAAACCGTTCTAGAAATATGCTATCATTACATCTAAAGAAAAGTTAATTCTTAGTTTAAATGTATGTCGTTTGCATCAAATATGTAACATCACTACTACTACTATCCGTCGATGATGTTAAAACCATTTTTTCAAATTATTAGGTCACTGTCGAATTTCCTTGACATTGGGTATGGGTGCCTGTCGCAAATTTCTGACAATTCGACAAATATGTCCATCTGTCATGACAATTTAGTGTTTAATAAAACAAATTTTACAAGTTTTTCCTGACAAATTGTCACCTGTCGCCTGTCAAGCGAAATTGTTTATTAAACAGAAATTTACAAATATGTCACGACAAGTCGACATATTTGTAGATTTTCCACTGTGACACATTTGTCAGTAATAATCTTTATTAAACAACAAATTGTCAAATTGTCACCTGTCGCCTGTCATTGTCGCGTTTATTAAACAGGCCCGACGTCGGAGTTTCTCCCGAGTTCGTGTTGCAAAAACACGTGTTGAGAGACTCCAGTTTTAACCAAAATCTACCGTGCAATTTTTTAAAACTATACATACTTAAGTTTTCACTTGACATTGGCAAAATGCATAATCTTTTAGATTTGCGAATGCCATTAATTAAGAATAGAATAGAATAGGCCCGACGTCGATCAGTGCTGCCAATGCTACGGCAATTATCGTGATTTACGGCTTTCAGCGCAAAAAAACTCAAGATCCACGGCCTACGGCTGCAACCCTGTGGCCGTAGCAAATTCTATGGCTTTTCACAAATTCTGAGGTAATTAATTTATTCTTTTTTATCAAATTTACTTTTAGAATGTTTGACTGATACTTTTAAGTACATGGTTTGAGTATGTATCCGATTCCGAACCTTTCGCCAGAGGAAGCTATAAAAATAGCGCAAGGGATCAACTACACCCTCACTTCTTCCAATAGTATTAAAAATTATTGTTTTTATTGAAGCCGTCGTGGTGGAGTGGTCAGTACCTATAGCTGGCTACACATCAAGCGGTCCGGGTTCGAATCCTGGTAGCGGCAAATGTTTGTGTGACGAACACGAATGTTTGTTTGCGAGTCATGGTTGTTTATATATTTATTTAAGTTTATTTATAAAAATATCTAAAATTAAAGTATATTAAAAAAAATGTCCGTTATCTAGTATCCGTAACACAAGTTCTTAATGATACTTACCTCGGGCTAGATAATTGGTGTGAGCGTGAAAATATATTATTATTATTTATTCCAAAAAATAAGCAAAATTTGCAAACATTTAATTAATGCTAAAAACATTACAACAGTTCTATTTGGCTAAGAAATTTATAGGTAAAAGGAGCCACACTATCGATAAAGAAGTGAAGATAACTTTTTTGACTCCAAGTAACCTTTGAATGTTTCCGTTTCCTACCTGCACTTTCTAACTCTCCACACAAGTAATACCAATGCTTACGTACGACTATGTATGACGTATTAGACTGCCACGTGACCGTCTAACTAATACGTGTACTGGTAGTGGTTAGAAAGAGACAAAAAGTTTCAAGGACACATTTTTTGTCTTCACTTTTTATTGGTAGTGTGGCTTCCAGTTTTCCCTATAAAGTTATTGCATTTGGCTTATTTTAAAAATTGTTTGCTTTTAGCAGTAAAACGGCCCACCATTGATCCATTTTCATATAAACACGGCTTTTTTACTGTACATACATACACAGCCGCCTAAAAATTTGCATTGGCAACACTGATGTCGATCTTTATTTCGATAATTCTAAATTGCTTCGGAGTGGATTTTGTGCAGTGAAAGTGGTGTCGTTTCGTTGCTTATGCATCCAGTGTTGACGAACAGTTATGAGGAGTCATTGAAAAAAAGGTTTTGTGTATATGACGTTGAGAATTGTATTGTCGTTGTAAATCCCAATATACAATTCTCATCAGTCATCATTATTAGGTCTGTACCATGCATTTCTCGCCAAGCACTCCCTAGATGCATTAATATGTGTGGCACCCACATATTATTGCAAGAAATCAAGAAAGAAAATATGAAACTGAAGACTTGGTTGTATGGGCTAGATCTCTTTGCCGTACATGGAAATTTAAGAAAAAAAAAAATTAATTTGTGCTTTAACTGCAATTTAAAGTCAAATAGTAAAAACAAGGAGATATACAAATATAATAAACTTAAAAACAGGTAACTAATCTGCGGAAGTTACGAAACTAATCTTAAATTAACTGGGAGATGGGTTAACTTTATATTTCATCAATAAATATAGGTTATGTTTGTCAACAAATTACAATAAACCAATATCATTGTAATAAACTTTATTTTTTTTACAGATTACAAGTATCCGTTTAAAGACGATGGCGCTGATAACTTCGTGTAATATGTTGGGCATCTAACATCTGTTAATCAAGTGTAAAAGAACTAAACTAAATAGTGTGGTGCATCAACTTATTATATGATTAATTATATCTGAATTGTCCGTTGGGATTATCGTCATCGTCATATAGAATAAAGCAAAAAAAGGGTTTATAAGTTCATATATCATCACTGACAGCTCATAACAATGCAATTAAACTACATTCTGTCCAAAATAAACCATTGAAGATAGAGGTAGGTATACACAGAAGATTTATTAAAGTTCAATAAAGTTTAAACATCTACATGTCTTGCAAAAATAATATATAAGGCTGTTTACTATCAAAGCAAAATTTGCTTTAAATTATATCAGTTGGTGGATTATGAGATTCGTTTTCATAAAAAATTGTAATGAAAGTTTGCAATAGTAAAGAAACATAAAATCAATCGAGTGCAATTAAACTGTCTAGTGTATTGTCAATAAATGGAAATCTCACTTCTCACCACTCAAATGCCGAGGTATTTATTATTTTCAGTCGTTAAAATTGAGTTATAATGTCAAGCAAATTATACATCAAATTTCTATGTAAAGTTCACATTAAGTTTTTCTCAAACTTGAATAAGAATGTGGAATTCATTTATCATATAAGCGATGAATAAAATTGTAATGTTATCCAGTTACAGATAGAAATAGTTTACAATTAAAACTTATTTTATTTATTGCTATAATCTAATATGTCATTAATTTATCTATAAATGGGTGTTTTTTGTACATTGTACATTTTAGTAAGTTTAATATATAAATGTGAATAAAATTACTTTAATGGCCATCTTTTCTTATTATTTACCTACTACAGCACTCAATATATGCTATCAAGTTTGATTACAATATACATATATTGTGTGAATAATAATAATATGTATTTTGACACACACACACACACCAATTATCTACACGAAATGATGTATCATTAAGAACTTTATTGTAAATGTATGAACAATCGTAATTCAAAAGCAAATCATTGTTTTGATCATGCAAACAATTGCCTCTGCCGGAAATCAAAGCTGTACCTCTTGACATGTATCCAACATTCATTACCACTCAACGACAATGGAGTCAAAACAGTTTATAGGTATAATTAGATATGCATACATACGATCACGCTCAATAATCCCAAGAGTGGTTGAGCAGAGCCTTAGGCAACATTTCGTAACACAAAGCCACATCTGGCAGTATAACCATGCAGTGCCTCCACATAGTGATAGATTGCCAGCCTGTCGCCTGCATAAAAGGGTCCACCAAACCAAACACCCAAAAATTAAGAACCCTTTAGTAAACAAACATGAGACGTCCGTGTGGTATAGAAATAATTGTTTGTATAGCCTATAAGTTTATATTTGTTCAGATGCCGTATTGGTGGAGTGGTCAATATACATACCTACACATCAGGCGGTCCGGGTTTTTAGTCCTGGTAACTGCAAATATTTGTGTGACAAACACAAATATTTGTTGGCAAGTCATAATTGTATATAGGTATATAGATACATTTATTTAAGTTTATTTATATAAATATCTAAAAATTATTATGTATATTAAAATGGTCTTGGTACTTAATTTGAGCTACTATATACTTAATTGGTGTGAGCATGGAAGTATATATAAAATGTAATTTATTTTATTATTTGCCATAAATGCCTACATACTTTTAGTTTCTGGAGCTATGTAAAGTTGAGAAATCTTTAGATACTGACAATTTATGATTAAGTAAATGGAAGTATTAACAGATACTATAGGTAGCAGTGGCAGACCTACACAGGGGCAAACTGGTGCAGTGAAACGGGGCTCCCAAGCTCAGAGGGGCCCCACAGACCCTAACCAGCAAACCTTGTACAAAAAAATTAAATTTTGAAACGGCTCCCAAGCCATAATTAGATGTTTTGAATGCTCACTCTCCAGCAAGAGTACCACAATTAATTATTACTACATACTAAAATTAGCTTCTGGTATCAAGTTAAGTAATTGTCTACTAGTGGGGACCTCTAATTGGCTTCAGTTGTTACTAATATGTCTTTTTAGTTTATAAGCTGTTGGTCTTCCTAAGATAAAATGTTTGAGCAATAAGAAATTTCCTTGCCTGCTGATTACTATAACTCACTAGCCTTTGATTGCATCATAATATTATTATTTGCATCATTATATTATTATTGTATATGAAATCTAATGTAAATTGTCTGAATAAAGGCTATTCTATTCTATTCATAAACCAAGAGTTTATTGTTGATTGATATCGGTAGGTTTGTATCGATTAGCCGAATAAAAGTTTTAAGCTTTAGATTTGCTTCTGTTCGCTTTGTTTTAATGTGGTGTGACCAGGTAAATCTTCAAGTTTGCAAAGTAAATTATGCAAGCAATGTATTATCACAGTTTGTTTTCTATACTACCTATAAAAAGGCAGGATTTGTGTTTGTAAATAATAAACTCAAAAGCTACTAGACATATTGCAAAAATTCTTTCACCATTAGAATACTATTAAGGTAATACATATTACTTATAATATGTTATTTATATAGGTAAGTAGATAGGTCTATTACCATAAGCATTTATTTATATCTATAATACAATACATAGGCACATGCTTATATGGTGATGTCTTAAACTTCAGCAGGCCTTTATTATATGACCAGATATACTAGATGCATATTACTTACCTGCCAAGTTAGCATGCATACCTACAGATAGTAAAGGTAAGTAATATGTACCTAAATTATAGTAGGGCATATAGATAATATCTACTTACCTATATGCCCTACTATAATTTAGGTCTATCTAAGTTCTCACTTAAATGCCCTTTTTTTGTCTCCAACATTTTTTTTCTTTTTGCGCATTTCGTTGAAGATCCTTGTATATTTAGTATCTATTACTCAGGTACAGGAAAAAATAAGATGTAGTTACAAAAGCCCATGCCGTTATTCACAAGTAAAATAATGACTAGGTTTCACTAACTCCATATCTAATCACCCTATCACATATCTATTTGACTTTATATCCCTAAAACGAAAGCAAACGAAAGCCAACGAAGTTGAAAAAGGTACCGTGGATTTGACAGGAGTTGTATCGTATTTACGATAGTAAATAACGATATCGTTGCTGTCAAACGGCGTTTCGTAATAGCAATTAACATCCGTCACCGAAATCGGTTATATTTCATTCCGAAACCGGAATTTCATAATAGGAATTAAAACAAACGATAGCGTACGCAATTGCGTGTCTCGAATTTTACTTTGCAAAATAGACCTTATAGCACACTTCCATTCACTCTTCCATTCACGATATCGGTCTGAAATTGTTTATGGTCACCGACAGCGGTTTGACTGTCCAACTTCAGACGACTCGCGTTCCGACTTCGGAATAAGCAGTTGCGTATGAAGTCATGTTTCGTAATCGACGCCCCGGACCTACAATAACCACGAAACCGATACCTATATTGACAATGTTTAGTGTGTGGTGTGTTAGACGTAAATGTGTGACTTTGTTTGGATTTCTATTTCATCCCCACATTGGTAAATATATCAAAAACGCTAGAACAAATATTTATTTATTTCTCATTTAAGAAAACACCGTCTACAAAAACAACGAGAGTCTTGGAGTTGGTTCATTCAGATCTTTGTGGTCCTATGTCCGAAACATCTTTTCAGGGTAATTTGTATGCTTTATTTTTTATAGATGATTTTTCTCGTATGATTTTTGTTTTCTTTATATCTTCAAAAGCCGATGTAAAGAATAAATTTCTAATTTTTCAATCTCTAGTAGTGCCTACATGCAATTCGTCGGTTTCGTCTTTAACAATGACGAATTCCAAACAAACTCTCATCCCCCATTTAACCCCTAAACAGGTCAAAATTTCATAAATTTTTGATCAAATATTAATTTTTTTCATAAGAAGTGCCTAAATTCAAAGTTTTATGGTTCTATCTTCAAAAATGACGAACTGCCATACAAACTTTCATCCCTGTTTCAACCCCTTCAAGCCTTTTATTGCAAAAAAAAAAGTAGCCCATGTCCTTCCCCGAGCTCTCGTCCTATATGTGTAACAAATTTCATCAAAATCGGTTCAGTGGTTTAGATGCAAAAGCTTAACAGACAGACAGACAGAGTTACTTTCGCATTTATAATATTAGTAGGGATTTTATGTTGAATATAGATTTTTATTTCCGTGGATGCGTTCATTCCCGTGGCACAGTTCTTTCATTGCCGTGGACGCTTGTTTCATTGCCGTGGACGCTTGTTTCATTGCCGAGCACGCATGTTTCATCGCCGTGGCACGAAATTTTTAATCTTGTATATCTCGTTTGTTTTTTATGTTATCTGCTAGATATTAAGGAAGAATACATACATTATCAAAAACTTTAAAACCCGCTATTTAATTTTTAAAAAAACTTTAAGTTAAAAAAGTCCACGGAAATGAGAATTTTTTTGGACCTGTTGAAATTCACCCTAAAATTAAGTTACTCAAATACATCAAGCTAAACAAGTAGGTTTAATTTGGAGTATTGTAGTTAATTAAGTAAATTTCAACATAACATATAAAAATATTTTAAAACTAGTGGTATTGGGTTATTATAACTTAAAATAAACATTAAATTGAAAGGAATATCTGTAAGTACCTATCTAACAATAACATAAAATGGTGGTGGGTATTAGAATTTAGATTGCTTAGTTCAATAATATGATTAAATGAATTATATAGAAAAGCTTTTCACAAGAAAAATAATCCAAATGCATGGGAGTAATAACTACCCAAAATTTACGCATGTTAAAATGTAACTTATATTATATTGATAATTATTTATTGACTTGTATTAATGTTTTGAAATCATTACGAAATTGTAAGCTGTTGAGTTTCTTTCGCCGTTTCTTCTCCATCTCAGCATAATAATAATTATTCTTCCCGAAATGGTGGTAGAGCTTTTGACGATTTAAAAGTACTTAGCAAAGTCCATTTAAATAAAGGGCTTTTTCATTTTATTTCATTTCATTTCAAATTTTTCTAATCCAGTAATAATATTCGTCACATTTTTGGAGTTTTAGGCGATTGACCAAAGACATTTTCTGGCCATTCGCCTAAAAAGGTATAATAATAATGCATGCATAGTTGTAGACTCCTAAATTTAGCTTCCAAACTGCAGTTTAAAATAATTGAAAAAAGTTAAGTCTACCACAAAAAAGATTCAGATTAATGCAAACTTTGCGAGTTCCGACACGAAATTAGCGAGTGTGAAATTATCTGGGTTTCCAGAAATGGCGGTGAGAACGGAACACTATAATTATGCCGTAGTTTCGGAAATGAGCAACGGAAATAAGAGAATACGTATATAGCGCACTGATATCTTTGGCCTAACAAACTTGTTTACGACTAAAAATATTCGTGTCGAGAATACTTAGTGAGATTGCTTACCAAATCTAAACAGCTAGAACATAAGTATTATGATATCTGTGTGTATTATCAGAATGGCGGCTGTATACTTAGTTGCGTATCGGCAGGAAAAAATAAATGGGTCAAATCTACCTAAATCTATGAATAAACGTAGGTACGCCTTGTATATTTAGAGACTGATGGCATTCTACCATCGCATTTAAATAATATGAACTTAGATTAACATCTTTTAATTTTTTTAATTATTAAAGGTACTTGAAAACTCAACAGACGTTGTTCTGTTAAAACCATTTTCTATTGGATCTAATTGTGAATCTAGGCTTAAGTAAGTAATTATTCCTTCGTATAAGTTTGTCATTAACAATATTATTTTCACACAAAATAAGGAAATACTAAACATGACCAGCTAAACAAAATGGCTCTTCAACGAAATTGGACCGCACATAAACGTATTTACACCCGGAGTTTTTATGCAAAATTTCTCGTTTGCCATTCATGGGTGCTTTTGTAAAGTTCACGCGTAACTTCGCGTGCGAAACTTCGCTCGGGGATAGCGAGGGCTAAACTCGCGCCACGCTCGTTGCCAAAACTACCCTATTGTCTTCCGGGCCTTCATCTACATTTGCAAAACATCGGGCATTAAGCGCGATGCAGCTAATTTCACCTCACAATTGTTGTTCCCGAGTGTAACTTTTGCAAGACTTGGTAGCAAGTGGATACGTTTGCTGACTTTTACGTTCGTGCTAATTTTGTTTGGACCGTCTGAAGGTTTAACTTGAGAGGTTATAAGTACACGAAGTTTTAAGAATACGGAATATTGTGAACCTAAGTATAGCTTAAATCAGTCATGTCAAAAATACGGCCCATATATTTACAGGACGCCAGTTAATTGATCAAGTTATACATATAGATTATCAAGAAAATATTCTTGACGGCAGCGGCGCGGGCGACGTGATTCGAACCGCTAGCGCTGTTAGGTCTCCGGGGCTTCAAGCTCAGTTCTAATTTTTAATTTATAATTACGAAGTACCTTTGAAGCTAAACTAAATAAAGATTTCAACAATCCAGTATTTTTCTTTTATTTTGAGTCTCGACCGCTTACTCACCCTAAATCCTATAAATGACCCCTTAGAAAGATCAATTCGATAGCCCTGGCTTAAACCCATAATTAGGCAATTTGGAAGATCGAACCTAAAGAGTCCCTTAGGTCAAGTGACAGTGAGAGTTCCTCACAGGATATACCTATCGACTAAAACCCTCTACGGATAGTTTACACTACAGGCTAGAGGATACGACAAGGTCTTAGCCTTCTTAAATAATCTCCAGTGGCGCTCTTAAGGTCTCAACAGAAATGGTCTTACGATAAAAATCGGCTAACTACGCACAGCGTTGTGGTGTAGTACAAATAGTCTGCCTGACTACGCAAATGACAACGCAACTAACAACGCGTCTTGTCGGTTCGGTGTGTGTGAAAAAAGTTGAATAGGTATTAAGTGGTAAGATGTCTAACGTCCGCTCACAGTGGTGGTCGACAATACGTTTGCTGTGAACATCATCTAAATTCCAGCGGGTAATCTGCACTTTGTATACGATCGAAAAATAATTAGGATTATGTAGATACTCTCACTCGCCCCAAATACTCGACGGATTAGTAGAGTAACCTAATATCGTATAATCGGCAATTGTCCGATATGTAATTGAACTCACGCTGTGACAGTGTGTAAGGGGTATGTCACGCTTCACCGGAGCTGAGCCGCTCGACCGGCTTACGGCTTACTCAAAACTTTTTTAAAGTGAAACTTCACGAGAACCTTGTGAAACTAACAAAAAATATCAAGTGAGGTCATGTGATATGTTTTACCATGTCTATGTTTATAGCGAGCTTAATAAGGCTTACCAAATTACTTTTCGCTGATAAGTCAATTGTCTATTAATTGATCATACCTTCTTCGAAAACTAAGTGTGCTGGAATGTAATAATATGTATTATTACAAAGTGTTGTTGTTCACGGTTGATATTGGGAGGAATGATCGAGATTTGAAAAATTACGCACTGATATCTTTAACCGGTGTCAAAAAATATGTTCTCCGATTACTCGAAATGGTGCCATGAAATGTTTACATGAATCAATTCAGTAGTTTGCTTAGAATCGTGAAAATACGCAGTCGCAATATGAAATTTTCCAACTTTATACGTCGATATCTTAGAAAGTTGCTGACTAATTTCGATGATTTTTTCTTAAAGCTCAAAGATCGTGACTATTTCGTGATAGTTTTTTGAAAAATTTACAGTGTTAAAAACTGTAGAGATATACGATACCACTAAAAAGCAAAAAATAAAAATATTTTTAAAATAAAACAAAAACCGCCTTCATAACTAAAAATGGAGAAATAGAAATTGTATGATAAAGAAAAAAAACTGAATGCCAACTATGTTTTTTGAAGTCGGTACCAACCTCAATATTTGGAATAAACGTTATCTCTTTGTCTTTGGCACAGACCTCAAAAAACGTAGTTGACATTTAAATTTTCTTTAACATACTATTAACAATTCTCGATTATAACTTTTGAAGCGCGGCTTTTAACATTTAATAAATCAATACAAGTTAGAAATATACCTAACATAACATGGATTAATTAGAATCGCAAAATAGTAAAGTTTTCGATGGACCACTGGGTAGATTAGTTCTATTTTGTTGGTTGTGGACTTGTGTCCCAAATCGTACTATTACCTCAAGCCACTGTTAGTACTTAATTAATCCTCTTTTGATAGTGTAAGTAAATAGGAATGAAAGAACGAAAACGAATAAAAGTATACACGCGTGAAAAGTTTTACGTAATGACTTTTATCAGATGGCACCTAATGTGGGGTAGGCTCGAGCCCCTCGGTGGGGACATTAATGAGCTATTGATGATGATGATGGTATGATGGCCCATACTGCTAGGTGTGGCTTTATCTGAAACCGTAACCTTCGGTCCCTAAGCTCTGCCCCCTTTGAGGATTATGTATGTATTATATTATATTTATACAAATAATATAGAAATTATATATAAATATAATCCCAATAATAAAGCTCAGTAGCTTTACTAAAATTGGCATGATGGAATAAGCTTGCACTGATTAAATGGAGATTTATGATTGATAGTTCTGCTTTAGTTAACTTTATTCTCGTATTGGTAAGCCATAAGCAATTAGGCAAGAAATTACGGGGAGGCGCAACAAAACATACTCCGCCGCAATATTTGATACATCAATCAGATGCGGACCTCCCTTATTGTGTTAGCTAAAAATATTGAGCACTCAACAAACCCACAACGCAAAAAGATCAATCTATGTCCGATTGGTACATTTTTTCAATAGACGAAAAAAAATTACAATTTAGAAGCACGTTCGTGCGGCGTTGTTAGCGGTAGCTAAGCTTGAAGCGTTTTAACGAAAAAATTGAATAGGTTTTTTCGCTTTTTTTACTTTCTCGTATACGTAGTATAGAGGAAGTCTTGTAATCGTAAAAAAATCTCTGAGTCCAAAAATATATTTTTTGGAATTATGCCTGTGTGTGTGTCTGTGCGTTAGCACGATAACTCGACGCACGATAACCAAATTTAACATACGTGTGTGACATTAAATATAAGGTTTCTATTAAATTTTGAGCCGTCGATCACGAAAGTTAAGCAACCAAGTGCGCGGTCGGTACTCGGATGGGTGACCAAAATTTAACATGCATGTATGACATCAAGATATAAGGTTTCTATCAACCTTTCAGGCGTATCCGGTATACGAGAAAGTCAAGGGGAGACCATTCAAGATTTTTTCGAATAGAATGCTTCTTAAATCTCAGAACCAATTTATGGAGTTCTCCGAGACTCCATAAATTGGTTCTGAGATTTAAACACATTTTTGCCTAATGTTTATGTTGAAAGCGCGGTCGTCAGCGCATCGGGTTGCCGCCTACCTTCATAGCACACTTTCAATATACTGTAAAATGTAAGCCACGAGTGTACACTGTCTCATTACTACTAACCTATCAAAATACGCTCGTTGGATGATGTTGTGAACTGATGATCTGATGTCCGTGCGCACGTACCTATATATTTTGTTGTATTTTTTAACGAGAACTACTGCCGATAAACTGCATGCGCCGTTTGGCAGACTTTAATTATAATGAACTATCTTTCTTTTCTGGAATAAATAAAATAAAAAAAAAAATTGTAGATAATATTTTGCACATCTCGTCCTAAAATGAAAGTTACGTTTAGATTTTAAGAGAGTTTGGTTTATTTTTAATCAAGACAAGAATTTTGAAAGCCCTCGTCTTACTAGCTCCGTTAACATACATTAACAGTAGCAGTTCAGTTAACACTCCGTTTTACACACGGGGCCAGTCGTGCCCCAGCTAGATATTTTTGCTTATATTTTGTTTAATATGAAACCTGCCAACTACCTGCTTCCAATAGCTGTTGCTAATTACGTGGCGGCAACACCGTCAGAAGAATGTACGCCTAAGAAGGGATTTAGTGCCAGTGGGGCACATAATTATGTGCCCCGTGGAATCGCGCAACTTTCTGACTGAGGTTTGTAATTTATTGCTTATTTACTTATCAATTTTGTTATATTTTGTAAAGGTTAATGATGATATAAGTATTTAAATAATATTTTAGGTAATAAATAATGATATAAGTATGTAAATAATATTTAGGCTGTTAATGTAATAATTAAAATTGTATTTTGTTTGTTGGTCGTATAAAAAATGTAAAATTACAGTAATAAAGTAAAGTTTTTATTAAAAAACAAATAAGAAACAAGATCGTTGTTACTTAGGAACTAATTTTATATTTCGTAAAAGGGAACAGAAAATTTATACTAACAGTTTTGTATATTATTTATCTAGATCTAAAAATTAATCCCTGATTCCCTTGGTCACGCCATAACTTCAGACCAACTTTACCTATTTCATTTATCTTTTTTTGTGTTTTCTAATCACAGATATACCAATCTAAGGAGATCGATGAAATCGCTAAGTTCATAGGAAGACCAATGTCGCGATCAGCGGCCGTACTACATATCATGGTTCTAGTTGAGCATGCCGTAATATACACTACTTATTCATTGCGCGCGTATTAAGGACTGGAAAGCAATGAAAATTAAGCACAGCCGCAATGTAATACAATTTGTAAGATAGTAACGCATAATTTTAAGCGATTATGTTTTTATGAATAAAATTAGGATTATTTGTTTGAATATTGTTTTTTAAATATAAATCTAACTTTTTCGGTTGTTACGTGTGAAAAGTCATTCCATTATTTGATAAATAACTGATTCACTGCAATGGTATCATGTTACAGTTGAACAGGACGGCATTTTGAAAGAAAAACGGAAATTTCACGTTTCGATCGTGATTGTATGTAGGTATCATTCATTATTCACATTCTTTATGATCTGTTTCATTCTATTGCGAGACAGATTTTAAACGTCACGCAGTATGCATATACGACTTTAGGTAACTGTGTCTAAATAAAGCATATCCAGGATCATTTACCACTATTTATCGGAATCGGGGGTAGTTACATTTTATAGCGGTACAGTCATTCGTCTGCGCATTAGAGCACCACAATCACACAACGCGAGCAATATTCACGCCACCTTATTAAGAAAAATAATTTCTGCCTTCTGGAACCTATTATAATCGTACGGAGTGTTTTTCGTAGGTTCCGGCGCTAGCGCCCGCTCCGGAAATTGACGTCAACGCCCGCCCCCGGAACAACATCCGGGGCATAATCGCCCCGACACT
Organism: Elophila nymphaeata; assembly: GCA_955850985.1. NCBI lineage: Eukaryota > Metazoa > Arthropoda > Insecta > Lepidoptera > Crambidae > Elophila > Elophila nymphaeata. Next base: position 8,992,488 of record OY039078.1, read on the forward strand.
GGACGCATTAATTTTTGTAATAACGCGCTTGGTTTTGTGTAACTAGACTCAAACTTAATCCTCTTTGTTTGGAACACTTAGAAATTATTTTAGCATACTTTATAATAATTGGGCAAACATTTAAATCGTTAGATCAGCTTGGAATGAAAAGATCATAAGGGTTAGGAATTATTCCGTTTTAGTCCAAATTTTATTATTTTAATTATGTAGGTTTAATATTTTATATAAATTGGTTTTCATGTAGTAATCTTTATGTATATGGTACCTATTTTAGGAATCATCGTAGGGAATGCGATTGAGTAATTTTCGAAATAACCTAAAAACTTATTATGCAAAATAATTACATTTATATTTTATTTTATTTTATATTTTATTTTTACTTTATAATATAATTGGGAATCTTACAGCTAGTAACAGAAATTACAAACGTATAAACTAAAAAAAGGCCAATTACAAGTTTCCACATATAACAAACAGTTACTGTATCTGCATTAAATATTGTCGAGGAGTTGTTAGGATTTTTTCCGAATCACTATCTCAACCTGCGAGTGCCGAGTTCTAATATATTTTCTGTTTCGTAGTTAATAGTTAAGGCTATATTTCACTCACACAGAATTTCGGAAAATCTCAAATACATCCACGCATTTCGCCACAGGAGTTCGCTAGTGGGGCTATCATTGATTTTACTGTCCATCATGCTGAACCTAGGCTCACCAATGAACTCACACTATGACGATGACGCATTGGGAGAAGCTCGGGACACAACTCGAGACTTCAAACAGCCGGCGCCACTCTGCTCAATTCCAGACCTTACATCGTCATCCGAAGACACGGAACACGCAGTACATACTTATTGTGCTATTCCAGATACACGGCACGGCGGGTACACTAAGCCGTGATTCAAGCCCCTAGAGGCACCATCAGGTCTCCCGCTCCCTATTGACAGAGATAGAACTCTAGACAACCTGTCGATTAGAGACACCTCCACGAGAAGTTCCCTCTACAGAACAAAGGATTCACTAAGGTCTTCGTCGTCTGAAAAAATATCTAGTGACCTTCTAAACGCCATCTGTGGCCAATAAGAAATTGTTGTTTTTGAGGTGTCCAACTACCTTACATAAGTCGTTCTGTCTGTCCTACTGCAGGCTTTTTTGTGATGGAAAAACCTTACAGACAAGACCGCACCGTGGGCTAGACAGTGCGGCATGTGTGGGGCTCACCCAGGAAAACTAGGGAATACCCACTAAAAACCATCGGCATCCTCACAGCCCATTGTGGGGACGTTTCGGGAACGGCGCAAAGTGTATTCCTCGTCTCCGGACTGCCCAACACAACAGCCGACCGCGTTGCGCTGCAGGGGACAGTCCTATTGTTGCCTAGCGTAAGTTTTAAAAGTAGAGTACATACAAGAATTTATATTCTGTAGGTACTCAGTTTATTTTGTGACGGAACTCTATATCATGTGAACCAATGAAAAATTATTGTCGTCGTAATCCGGTCGGTTACAATGAAGAGAGAAACAAATGAAAAGAATGTCACGCACATAAAACAACCAGTAAATTGTCATTTCTGTGCCTGTGTGCTGTCCTATAATCCACATTATTCATTTTCATTCAGTACGAACGACAATATATTCGAATTGAATGCACCGAATTTAAAATTTCTCTTTGAAAAAACCTTTATTGCGGTCAGTGCAGTCGCTTATAGAGGTCCATTGAATCGTAAGTGTATGTAATGAAGTGCATTGTGAACACTGGCAAATATGAAAATATCTATGAATTTCAGTTATGTTGCATTGTTTAAAATCGCTCATAAATAGTTCTGAATATCTTTTGTCAGGTGTTTGCGATTCAGGATTTTCGCGTTATTAAAGCCCTTTACACACTGCGACTTTTAGCATCGATGCAGTCACGCGTTTTTGAAACGCGCGACAGCATCGCGACACCTTCCAGATGCTGTCGCGCGTTAGTATCGATACAGTTGCGCGTTAGCATCTATACCCACGCGCGACAGACGCGCGTTAGCATCGATGCAGAATTGCAGACGCGGGGTAGTGGGGGCATAACCTTGCCACTTGCCGTCATCACTCACGTCACGCCGCACGCGCCGTGGTGACTTCCGTCCGGTCGCGTATTTTTTTCTTACTTTTTCATAATGAAGCCGTTTGACACAGAACTTTTTATCTCTGCAATTGAAAATAGGCCATTAATTTGGAATTCACATCTACCCAACTATTCCAATAAAAACAGTTACAATCGGACTCATCGCGTTGTGGTAGTCAACGAATGACTGATCAAAATAAGTTTCGCGTCGTGGCTCACGTTGGCATGATACAGTCGCGATGCTAACGCGATACAGCATCCATGCTGCATCGATACTGCATCGCTATAGTTCAATGGCCAGCTTCTGTATCGATGCTGCATCGCGCCAGCATCGCGACTGCATCGCTACTAAAAATCATAGTGTGTAAAGGGTCTTAGTGCCAAGATTTTTGCGTTAGGTAAGTGATTGAAATACTTCACTCATTGAAGTCATATAAAGCCAAAATCAAAACTTCTTTATTTAAAAGCACTTTGCTAAGTACTTAAAGATAGTCAAAAACCCTAACACCGTTTTGGGTTTGGATTTCACATAAATAATTATGATGGTTAGACAGAGAAGGAACGGCGAAAGAAACTCCACAGCTTACAATTTCATAACGATTTACCGGCATACCAAAGGCCGGCAGCGTTCTACCAACGGTTTTCGCTAGGTCAGCGCTTGTAGTCAACGTAAGGTTTTTGTACTTTTGTAGAGACTGCGCCGAAAGGTACCGAATGCCGCTGGAAAGTGCCAACCGGCTCCGATCGGCGCTGGTTTTCCAGGTTACATACTATAGAAAAGACAAGCAGTCCCTGCCTATATCAGCTTGTGTAGATGTAGCGGTTTTAAGTGCCGATAAGCACTGGTAGATCGACGCTGCCAACGCACAAAAAAAAATTAGCTTTCTATATCTATACGCCCTTAGGCAGATTAAGGTGCGCTGTAAAACTGATGCCATCAGGTAGCAGTGTACTCTTCTTCGATCACCTCCTCCTCTCCTGAGGGAGAGGCTGCTTCCGATAGCCTTTTAGCCACTTTGGCACTGGGCAATGGGGTGTTTAGTCGGTAAGAGTCCGACATAACCGGGTATCCATGTAGGAATCACCCCCTCGTTCCTCCGAGGTAAGGAAAGTTCTTTTAGCGTCTTTCGCTCCTCCCCGTGGAGGAAGGAAAGGGAAAGCAGCGAGTGAAAAAAAAGTTTCCTCGACCTTTAGAACCATCCCATTAAGCACGATTACCGTAGTATGCTGTATTCAACGGTATAGCACGCCATGAGACGGTGGTATGTTTGTGAAACCGTACGCAAGCACTAGGTGATAAAACGCCTATAATTGAGCAAGTGATAAATAGGTCCTTAAGCTGCTATAATATAAGAACAACAACGACAGTGAACTATAAAAACGAACCAGAGGTTAATTTTACTATGTTTCCAAATAGGTATACCAAGTTCTTTTTTAAATAAATTCTTAGGATGATGGTTGTACTAAAAATACTCTAATTACGTATATAACGTAGTCTCATGTCTACTTTAATTAATTGTGTACTCTACTTTATTATTGTATCTCATGTTTTAGTTTATGCAATAAAACCATTTTACAACAACTATTACAATTTTTAAACATTTTGTCGTGAATAATTTCAAATATCAATTTATAGAGATATCTTTGTTATAAAAAAGTAAAACGAGTATAAACTAAAATTACATGGAGGCAGAATTTTCATCCAAACTCATTTATCTTAGCACTTAACACAATGAAAACGAAACCGCGTGGGATGTAAATACGTACTTACCTAGTAAACAAGAAGGTATTTTGTACTGGAAAAGTAATCTATTATAGTGGTAATTGATATAGTAATTAGTTACAGGATTAATTAAGTCTACCTAACTTACTTTGAAATTATTTTGTAAAGTGATTTATTTGATTAAATATCATTAATTACAGGTCTATGCCTTTGTTATATGTTACACTGTTACAGCTTCAAAAGTTACAGAAACCTTAAAAAACATTCCCTTTAAATAATTAATACGAATACTACCTACTCAATTTGTGTATGCTCCACAACTTTGCGATTGCTAATTATTGAATTAAAAAATAATTGAATCTTTTGTTTTTTGTAAATTAGTAAGTACTAATTTTTCACTAACAACAGGATGATGCATTATAGTCGAATGACGAATTGAGAACTTGTTTTCATCGTTTTTATTTTGACAAATATAATTAACGAATAGCTAACATGCTTTGATATTCTCAAATACAAAAATAGGGCCAGTGTTCTATAAATTTTGAATGGGCGTGTCTGAAATTATGTATACCTAGGTATATTATTCAACGTAATAAGTAACCTATTCACGGAGCAATACAGTTCCTTCTTGCACCAAGAAAGGTTTCAAAAAAGACATCGCACGTCCTACCACATCCAGACCTTCATCGGAGACAAGTTTTTATTATTCTAATTGCAAATCATACAAACTAAATAAAAACTTCAATCGTTTTGAATCACATTTCTAATAACTTTTCCGATCCGGCTCGAAGGACCAACTCATGGAGGTTGATTAATGAATGACCACAGAACAAATGAACTGAGTATACGATGAAACTTTGAATGCCTAAAAATAACATTCATTGCGTAATGAACTGTAATGTAATGGTAATTGGGGAGCCGCGAGTTGAATGCGAATTAACTCGAATGAATTAATGAGACAAGGTAAACACTGTAACGTACACAAGCTTTTATAAAACCATTTAAAATTTTATCCCCAATGTTTATTGTACTATTATGAAAAATATTATCACTCTTTAATCCGACAAGCGTTATAATAAAATGGCTCTTTTGAAATATACAAAATATAGCTAGATAGGTAATAAAATTAAAATGTCAAAAAAAAAATGTATCCGTAGTGTTCCGTTTGAGGTACTGTTAATCTTAAGTAGTAACTTGTATCTGTTTCTTCTTCTTTTTAATTAATGGCGTTCGCGAAAAGATTACGCATTTCTCCAATGTCAAGTAGTAACGGACAATTGAACGGTAGATGGTGTTAAAAATGGAGTCTCTCAACACGTTTACAACAAGAACTTGGGAGAAACTCTTGTATCTGTTTAATGCATGCTGTGCAGGTACTAAGATGCTGTGCTTACATCTAGCAGTGTCAATCACTGTCATCAATCACATTATAAACTGTCATAACCAGCTAGTAGTTCTCTTAATGTTCTTTTATAACTTTGAAATTACTGTTAGGATTAGTAGTTAGAGTAGGTTACCACTTACACTTATCATCTCGGAAAGGGAATGCCTCTTTTGAGTTCCGTACCCAAAGGGTAAAACAGGACCCTATAAGTAAGACTTCGCTGTCCGTCCGTCCGTCAGTCACCAGGCTGTATCTCATGAACCGTAATAGTAAGATAGTTGAAATTTTCATTGATCATGTATTTCAATTGCCGCTATGATAACAAATACTTATGCGATAGCACACTAAACAAATCATTGTTAACGGTCTAATGTCAAATTTTGCCTACTTAGCGCAAGCTCCATTGGAATTCACAAGAACTATAATATATTTCCCAAACCCTTGTTTATTTTCTCGTAGAAAACAAAGCCCTGCCCTCTTTATCGAAGAGGTTCGAATGCAGTGCTCCCCTCAGCAGAATATTAGCTGTATTCCGACGATCGCTTATGTGCTGAAGCGGAACAAATCGATGAGGGATGTCGCGTGTATACTGATAAGTCACGTACGAGCCTACCCTACTACTGGCGTTATCAAACAGTGAACTACGCAAAATTGTACCTATATTATCTGTTTCTCAGAGTTTTAATTAGCTAGTTAAAAAGACAGAATATTGCTGAGATTATTTAGAGTGTAACATCTTTCTGGTTGTTGGCTGTTGTTTGATGAATCACTGACTATGTGGTAGACCCATATGTAGGTAGGGTCATCTGGGTGGGTACCACCGCCTTTCTTATTTCTGCCGTGAAGCAGTTCGCTGGGTTTCGGATTGAAGGGAAGGTAGCCAGTGTAATTACTGGGCATGGAAGGCATATCATCTCAACCACAGGATAGCAACACACTTGCTGTGTTCAAAGTTATTTACCCTTAATATTGCAAGTGTCTATAAGCGACGGTAAACACCAGGTGGGCCGCAAGATTGTTTGCCATCTCGTAATATAAGAAAAGCTGAAAATTGGTTATTTTTTGGATTTCATGCCTTTTAATCGATTTCAAAAAAGGATTACCGGAAGGCTCTCCAAATGGTCCCATAAATATAACATGACTCAGTTTAGTAGTTTTACATTGGATTGCGCGACTGTGTACTAGTCGGAGACTAAGAGTCATGTATATATTATATGTTTTTTTGTCTCTTACAAAACAAAAAACCTTAATTTTCCCCACTCATTACAAAATGATAAAATGAATATCAAGTACCTATTTACTTAGTCGTTAAATTAGATAATAACCTGTTCTAAACCAACTTACGCTATAATAATACGCACTGACTTGAATGCTAATCAAATTAATAGTTGCTTAGTCAAATTACGGTAGCAATGGCTGTCAGTCATCTCATATTACGTAAGTCGAAATCAGATATGAAAATTTAAGTATAGAACCTGAGGGCTTACATGAAGCGAGCTTTTGTAACGGGTATTTGTAAAACTGACAATGACTTTTTCGGCGTAATTCTTGATCGAGTCCGGACGGACAGAAAAGTCAGTCACAAATCTACATTTTGACTGTATCAGATCAAATAAATTAGAAAAAAAATCTCATACCACCTCCAGGTACTTTAAAAAAGATACCTACAATCTTAACATAGGTATGAATTTCTGGAAAAGTTTCAAGCATAGTGGATTCAAACCTGCTCCTTTTGCCAACTCAGTTCCAAATTCTCTTTGGGGTCCGCCTAATGTGTGGACATAATTAGGAATTCCGTAGACGAACTGGAATACCTGAAGTAGTCAGCTCCGTTACAAGGAAGAAGTGGCAATGGGCTGGACTAGTGTGTCGCAGGACAGATGGAAGATGGGGGAAAAGGGTGCTGAAGTGGCGACCACCGACGGGGAGTAGGAGTGTCGGAAGTCAACCGACAAGATGGAGTGACGACATTAAGAAGGTGGTTGGAAAACACTGGATGAGAAGGGCACAAGACCGAACGGATTGGCGTGCGAATGAGGAGATCTATGCCCAGCAGTGGGTGAAAATGGGTTAAGAAGAAGAAAAAGAATATTAGGAAACGACGTCCTCCCTTCCCGTTGTTGAATTCCCTCTACCGTTAGGCTACCTTCACAGCCGCTACCACACGACCGCAGCAGATTGACCAGCGGATTTCCTAAATTGGGGGAACTCCTTACAGAAGACTGATGTCAAATAACACTTCATTTTTGTAACGTTGTGTTTCTTTCAGAGCTCCACTAGGTACGATATGGGGTTAGGGTTGACATCGTGGGACTGACACATCAGTGTTAAGGGCACACATCAACTCTGAAATAGGTCAGCATGACCTCAACTCGAGTCGCTTAGTATTCTTTCTAGGAAACTCCATACTGTAACACACACTAATCAGCAGCGTATCGACATCGCTCCGCCTCGGGATACGCTAACGCACGCTGCGCTTACGGTGAGCCAGTCATGCGAGCGAGTAAGCGCGTTTTCAGATTTGTTAATATGTGTATTAACTACAAGCTGCAGTAGCTGCTTACCCTCAGGTGGGCTGTATGCTTGTTTGCTGACCAATTAACATAAAAAAGTTCATTCACCTGACAGCAGAGCGTATTCAAATAGCACCTAAACTTTGTACCCTTTTGTTGTAAGTACTTTATAATTTTTCTTGCAACTCGGAGGCCTTTAAGAGACGTGAAGAAGTATCTTGCAGGTAAGTAAGGAGAGGGTTGGTAATATTGCGCTTAATTCTCCTGCACCAACTATTAACCAATTTGTAGGCGTTTATTAGTGTTGTATTTCTATCAGTGAATGCGGTACGAGCTCCACGTGATATGTGATAAAGTCAGGGTCAGTATAGACTGTAACCATGTACCATCACATGGTCGTGGACCGTATGCTCAATATGAAAACTCAAATCTTCAATTCTTCAAGTCAGTGTTCCGAATTTTGTAGCTTGTAAAGTTCAGACACTAGAATATACTGAATGAGACTTTCTTATCGCTATTGTGCTTATTCAAGATTCGATGGCATAGATTAGGGCTGAGTATAATTGACCGATCTACATAATTTATTAATCTCCAGACATCTTACCAGGGTATGCGTCCAGTGATTTATTGTCCAAAGTTTCCCGAAGAGATATCATCCGCTTATGATACTTGTGTTCGGCAAATTGATTGTTATAATTATTGACAGCAACGTCTATATTAGATGAGGATTTATGATCGTCTTTTGTTTCGTATTTAGTGATACAATTAAGTACCTACGTAAGAATGAAATCGTTCGGTGCTTAGAAACCGACTTATTTATTAAAACAGTAGCATATGTCCTTGTTACTGTTTTGCAAAATTTTGGGAAAGTGAAAAACGATATAGTTACTCACGCTCATTGCCGTCACTGACGCATACGGAGATAATGTCTATGGGTACACAGACGGTCAATAGTTCACCTGCGATTTCTTCAGACTCGAACGTCGGTCGTAGAGACTCAAATCGGTGAAGAGACTCTCCCGCAGGACTTGCTCTACAACTAGGAAGGGATATCCAGACAACTTCCCCAGAGAGAAATCTAGGGAGGTCCCCGCCTTCTCTAAAACCCGGTAACGCTAAGAAGGCCATCAGAAGTCATGTCAATAAAAAATACCCCGTATCACAAGATAAAAACATTGTTTTTAACTCTTACTTCATTTATTATTTGTAACCGACAATGACAATCCCAGACGACCTGTGATATATTCGAACCCCGTTACACAATTCCCCAAATACTCTTGTAAAAGCTGCTACCTCCGTTTTCGCTTAGTTTTATTTTCATCCCCAAATATGCAGGGGGACCCATATTTTAAGGTGGAAGGTCCCCGTGCAGCTCAGATAAGAGCCCCATCAATCACACTTTGCGTTATAAACAGAACACTAACAGAACAGGGCTGTAATACTTAAACCACTCGAGGGAATATCTAGCGGTACCCAGGCGGAACCTACTGACGTTGAATCTTTGGGCTTTTAAATAATTTTAGTAGTTTTTCAGTTTGAGAGGTTATGTTTAGACTGTTACTGACACAAATCAGGACAATTTTATTTATAAAATTATTTCGGAGAAGTATTATATTACACCTCCAAATTACATAATTATTATTATTAACTCTTTATTGCACTTCATAAAGGTATACATAAAGGTATAAAATTATAACCAATAAAGTTTATTTTTAACCGACTTCAGAAAGGAGGAGGTTCTCAATTCGCGCCAAAAATTAAGAATCGAATTTGATGACTCTTTTCAATACTTTTGAATCAAATCAGATTTTGTCTCAATGTATATAATGCAATTGAATACATTGTTAAAACAATGCACACCTACACAATGTGCAATATTAATCATTAACAGTTACTAGAAAAAATACACTGAAAAAAACATTAACAGTTAGTTATACATATACCAGGATTCATTTTATAATTTATTACGAGTTTGGTGTTTTTTAATTTATAATGTTCAACTTCATTCTGACTTCAGTCGTAAACTGTCGAGTACTTCACTCATAACAACTAAGAATTCCCCTCTCACCCTACGAAACTCTATGAACAATATTTCAGGACTGGTCTAAGATTGATATCATCACGCACCTCTGTTTGTGTTACGTGATTTGAATCCTATATTCAATCTAGCGGGAAAATTATTAAAAATCAAATTTACCTTTTTCAATAAAGTAATATTGATACCTTTCGTCGAAGATATTTTAATGTAGGTGAAATATTTTCAGCGGATTGGGCATTTAATTTTAAGAATAGTTTCTATTAAAGTTATTCTGTTCCCAATTAGATATCAGTCAGCGGAATATTTTTATTCTCTTCGGTACGTCTCGACCAGTCGTCCTCTCAACATTAACACTCCTTCCTGGCATATAATTTTTCACGCAGTCTATTTTTTCTTCCGTCTTCATCTGCCTCCATACACTTTAACCTTTATACACTTCGCTTTACTTTCTCATATGCTCATCATTTCTATCATGTCCGTACCACTACATAATCTGTGACCTCTCATTCTTTTAGTCACTGGCATAGAATAACCTTCACGTTATTATTTTCCATATTAAAATTGTAATAAGCTTTTCTCACAGATTTATACCTATTCCTCTTTTTTTAGTGAGGATATTTGGATGACATAAATTTAAAAAAAGATTTTAAAGGTCGTAGCACACTTATCATCTCGGAAAGGGGACGTGACCGTCGTTCCCTTCTACCTACGTTGCGTATCATTGATAGTAAAAAGAGGCGATGCGATTACGTTACCTTACGCTGATAACTGGGGGTGTTTGGTAGGAAACCATGGCGTCTGGATGTCGATCTTTGTTTCGATAATTCAAAATTGTTTCGGAGTTGATTTTGTGTAGTAAAAGTGGTCGTTTCGTTGCATAAGCATTCGTGTTGACGATCAGTTATGAGGAATCATTGAATTAAAGGTTTTATGGTCTGTTGCCGTGCTTTTCACTCGGCTACGGTTAGGTGGCAGCTCACCGACCGCTACTAGTGGACGACCGTTTCAATAATAATTTCAATCCTACAAATTTAAGACAACACGCCTGCAACACGACTGAAAGTTTCCTAGTGCGGCAACAGTAGTGTGCTTCATGCAGCCCACGGGAGGTAAGGCGGAGTGATGTAAGCGCATGTACGGAAAGACGTAAGCGCGGAGACGACGAGCTATAAACGTGGGAACTGCAAGTTGTCACGGACCGCACCCGAAGTTTCATACAATGAAAAACGGCTCGTGTTGAAGCGATGGTGATCCGTTTTCGAGTTGATATGACTTGTAGACCGCAAATGACGGGACGGGCCGTTATACACTATGTGTTGTAGTGTAATATAAACGTGCAATATGTTCGAAGTTTCCTTTTTAGTATAACATAACAACATAACTGTAGAAGTTACTATCACAAAAAAAATATAGTAAAATAACAAATTGTAATTAATTTAAATATTGTGGTTACCTAAATCGATTCCTACTGTTCACTATGATACGACTACAGTGAGAGCTGTTTAGAATGTGTCATAATTATATTACTAATTAAGACTCGCTTTGTTGATCCACATTTAGTTCAGCGAACAATGTTATCATACCGAAAATCAAACCAATTATCCGGTTCCAATTAGGCTAATATCCAAGTATTATCAATGTCATATTATTCTAAAATGATTAAATTATATTCCATTCGTAGCAACAACCTTTGATCTTTGATACAGATAAACTTCAATATGGTGAGTCTCCTCTCCAAGATTGTAATCTAATATTTATACGCATTAGACCCTATTTTCAGCGCTACTCAGCCGTAATAAGTACCAATTGTATCAGTTTGATCAAAGGTATACCAATGTAGATCTCAATGGCTTTTTTTAATTACCTCCTATGATGGAAGCCGATGAATTCTTTGCCTCTCTGCGCTTTTAAGGAGGCGCAAACCTTGCTAGCCGCTACTCGACGTTCCTATCCTATCCTATTATCGGATGAAATAGGATAATATGTTTGACTGAAGTCCTAACTTTTTCCAAATCGGAAGACCGACCGTCCTTTCCTAAAACCGAATCCTAAATCAGACGATGTGTAGAATTTTCGTACACAACTTCACACTTCCTAGCACACAAGCGTCGAGAACAGACGTGTTCGTTCTCTCACGCTTAGAAATGTCGTAGGGAGACGAAGATTTTACGTCAGAGCGAGAGTGCTTTGTGTTTTTTTGGAATGTTATATACAGTGTATAGATGGGTATGGAGCACTGCATCCTTAGATCATAAAAACAGAGACATATAATAACTCATTATAAAAACTTGCCACCACAAACACGATACAAGTCTGCACTACGTCACTGCTGCTCTAAATCTGATTTTACGAAACACTTGTCGGCAAGCGTGGACAGAACGCCTCCGATTTAGGATGTCCGACAAATTGGAAAGGATAGGAAGATGTAGCGGCTGCTTATAGACTAGGGGACCACTTCTCTAGCCTATATTTCAACATACCACCAAATAGAGGATTACTAGCCGGCGAGCATCTCCCGAGGGGTAGTCTTTATGTCGTGGGCTGATCGTATAGTTGGCCAGATCGTTATATGTCGGCATATCGTGAAACGCTACTGGACCATAAAAATCTCGACCATTGGTGGAAGAACACAGTCCACGTAGTTTGGTCATAAATCTACACCGATTAGTGGCTCTAGGGAGTTCGTATCGGAATGGAGTCAATGACTTTTCCATATTAATCATACAAACGGTGGCATATTAGAATATATAAAACTGACAAATTCCTTCACAAATTTTCTTCCTTGTGCAATAGAATTGTATACGTTTAAAGTCTATCAAGGAAAACAGCCTGTTTTCTCTTTTAATTTATTTAAATCCGTATGATATTATAAAATTTCTTACTTCATAGAATGAGACTCACGAATCATGTCACAGAAAAAACAAAACACAGTCTCTCCCCCATCACTGATTTACATAATCACGGATTCGCAAATGGCTTAAGCTGTACATCTTAAATTGCCTTCTTGATACTCGAATTAAGTTAACGTGGCAATACTGACATAGCAATGTATATAGGACACAATAATCCAGCATGACATCGAGTTGGTTCGAGGCGGCGAGTGACGATCTGAGTCTCTCCATCAGATGGAATTCCCGAAGATTAACGTTACTTGTCCACAGTGAAATAGCAACAAGAAATCAATCTTGTGTTAAAATTTTAATAGCTCATCTACGGAATTTCGAGTGATTGAACCGACTAAATATTAACTGTATCGTTTGGTACAATAAAAATACAGGATATGTTATTGATTCCAAGTTGAGCCTAGTTCAGTCAATTTATCAAAAACTTAAGTGATAAGCCGCTGCTCCACTGTGGCGCATGGAGAGGCTACGCACGAATGTCAAGCTTCGCTTTGTATGAAAGCGATAGTGATAAGATTCACTGCCACCCACGGCTATGTGGAGTGCACAGCGCGGTATACGCTCCTCGTGCGCCACGTGTATGCGTGTGCTGCGTGGGTCAATGTATGCAAGTTTTCGTTATTCATCATCCGGGTTGCTTCGAATTTTATTAGTAGTGCGAACGTTGATCCGCATGAGCTGACAAGCGGACACATTGCGCTAACGCGGGCCTGGATATCGTGTGCCGCAGTGGACCAGCGGCTTAATATGGATATCCTCGACCATACGGAGTAGCTTATAAAGGCAGTTGGTGTTACTCGTAAGCCAAAAAATATCTTGGTCGACACCTGTGTTGGGTATTATTTACGGCCGCTACCACAAGACCGTTTTATATAATTGATGTTTACCCATCATTAATTTATCCTAATTTAAATAAAAAAAATCGTCGTGAAAGCAATTACAAAACAGAACTATACTGTCTATTACTGCACTGTGGCGTATATGGAAACGTCGGTGCTCTGCTTCCCTTCATTCCAGCCACGGAGCCTCCAACATTCGGAGCACAATTCCGTCTGTTATTACTGGAAATGCCAATTGGTTGAATAAACCAAGCATAACATTCAAATGTACAGTCAGCTTCATAATGATATGAGGTGCCAAGGTGGTCAAAAACATGTTAGGAGCAAAGTTTCAATAATATCTTTCCATTCAAAGTTATCAAAATATTGTACACAAACAACCAGTCATAAATATCTTCATACCATAAATCTTCAATTACATATACACGATTAAAATGATCTTTTATATGTACGCATCGTAACTGTTCATTGGTATCTAAGCGTTCAGAGTACTCATTAATATCTTCACTTTTGCTTCACTTATATAAATTATTCCATTTTCAATAGATTGAAAGTTAGACATTAAGGGCCTTCACAGATTTTTATTTAAATTGGTGTTTTTGCGATTTGTTATGTTTTAATTTAGTTACAATTTTCAGACGGAAAATTTGCCATGGAAACTCGCCCACGGTAGCAACGAATTTTTATGACAACTTCTGTCAGCGATTTTGTGAGCAATTTTGTTAGCAAGTTAATTTCCGCTCGTTCCTTTTTACAGCGACAATCGCTTCGCTCGGGATACAGACCGACTTTAATGATGAACAACTTTTTGTAGCAACTAAGCGTTTCAGTATTGAACTGATTATTTAATATTCTATAACAAAATAGCTCAGCGATTGTCGCTAGTGGACGAACTCCCTAAACGATTTTGAATTGATGTTATCAGAGATTGATAACCCAAGGTAACAAAATATAACGCTACAGAAATAAAAAAGATCATCAATATTATTTTAAATAGTTTAAACTAGAGGAGATAAATAATATTTTAATTGAGACTCTCAGCAGTGTCATAGCGGATGATTACGTTATTGTGAACAATACCTATATCCTAAAAGAAGAGGAAAAACGTATGTAGTATTTAATTGCATTAGTGATTTAACATACAGAATAATAAAATAAACTAAGCCTATAGTAAAAGTTCTCAAACAATTGTAAATTCAACCTTTCATTTGGAAAAGAAGATACTCAAAAGTTATAATCGGTTAAAGGTGGTCCCTTAGTCGTGACTCTTGATCGTGATCTTATAATCTAGGTAAAATTTACAACTTCTAATGATGACTACTCTTACTAAAACATTAGTAAAAAGAATTATATTAAATATCACATTTTCCTGTTCACTGAATAAAAAGAAGTAGCATGCAGAAGGTGGTCTCTAGATCGAACGCTATAAGTTCATATTAAGTGGGAACCACAATAATATTTGAAATACCAAGATTATAAGATATGGATACCTGTCAGTAACGATTGAGGGACCACCTTCAACCGATTATAAATTTAAGTGTCTTCTTTTATAAATAAAAGGTTGAATTTACAATTGTTTGAGAACTTTTACTATAGGCTGACGCATTCAAAAGCTTAAAATTCCAATGTGAACCCTCAACGGGAACGCAAACGTCCAACCCGCACTTGGCCAGCGTGGTTGACTAAGGTCTAATCGCCTAATGTAGGGTAAGCTCGAGACCCTCGGTGGAGACGTTATATGAGCTGTTGATGACGATTTATTCATGACCCATGATATACTAAATTCGATTAAATATGCAGCCTTTTATCCAAAAACATGTCTAAGTTGCAATAGAAAATTGCATTTAAATCTGTAATTATTTACTTTTCACTGACTGATATTTTAATCAGCATTTAATTTCAGTATTTTAGCAATTAGTTTATATTAATAAATAAAAATGTGTGCGTGTACTAGTGTACACACGTAAGAAGTGAAACTTCTTTATGGCCTTACATAGACATGAATACAAAAAAGATGGCGCGTAACCGAAAAATGTGACGGTAAATTTTTTTCCAACGCCGATAAAGAAGTTTCACTTCAATAATGATTTGTAGAATTTGGTAAAATTAATACCTTAGATTTAGAGCCCCTGCATTTGTCATATGACATATGCATATGACAGCTCTGCTAGTTTACAGGTAGGGAGTATATGGACCGTAATACCCCAGATTAGCGTTTACTTTTCTTTACTACCAAGATATTTTTGATAACTTTGCGTGCTTAGATACCATTGAATAGTTATTCGCGAATATATTATTGCGCATCTTAACACATTACATAATATTGGAATTGTGTTGTTTAGATAATATTGACTACTCTGGATGGTTACAACAATAAGATACTCTAGCAGCGCATATAATATTGAATTTTTGTCTGTTAGATTATTTTGATCAGTCTTGACACTCAGATATTTATGAAGCTGACTGTACAATGCATTTTATAAATATTATTATGCTCTTTATAAGTTTAGTTTGGAATATTATTACGAACTATATAGGTTCCTAATTCAGTAGTAAAATGGTTTGCTGTGTTTCGGATTAAAGGGAAAGGTAGCCAGTGTAATTACCCCGCATGGAATGCATTTCATCTTAGGCCTCAGGATGACAACGCACCTGCAATATCAAGTGATTTTTGCAGGTGTTTATTAAGCGACGGTATCCACTTACCACCAGTGGGCAGTCAGCTTGGTTGTCATCTAGTAGTATAAAAAAAACGGAAAAAATATAATTATAGTTTGAGACAGTATAAATATAATTATATTGAGAGCCTAGAACATTTTATTTAACCCGACTTTACTGAGACAAAAGGTAGGATTATGATTTTAGCCAAAAGCGTCGGTGGCGTAGTGCGTAAGAGCGTCGTTTTCCGCCCGGGAGGCACTGATTCGAATTCTTAGGTTGTGTGTGAAGTCGACCAACCCGCACTATGTAGACCAACGCGCCCCTAATGTGGGGTAGGCTCAAGCCCCTCGGTGGGGACATTATATGAGCTGTTGATGATTATGATTTTAGCTGTCTATTATGTATTTACGCAAGTTCCTTCGTAGCGCCTAAACTATTCATCCGATTTTTATGAATAAGGTGTCAATCGATTCGTTATTCTGGTCCGGGTAAAAGGCTACATTTTAACTGACTTTAACAATAGAAGGAGTTTTAACTTGTAAAGCCCGATTTTACCCAATTTCATTCCTCTCCGAAATATTCCGTAGTCGAGTTACAGTGGTTTTACACTTTTTGCTTGTTTAGTACCTTTACTTAACTGTACCTTACTGTTTTTTTATTTATTTTTATACCACGAGATTGCAAACAAGCTTGCGGCCCGTCATAGAAACTTGCAATATTAAGGGTAAATCACTTAAAACTGCAAAAAAGCGTCGGTGGCGTAGTGCGTAAGAACGTCGTCTCTCACCCGGGAGACACTGGTTCGATCCCCGCCACGTACCAATGTGTTTTCAAATTTTGAATTCATATGTACGTTTCATCGACGCTTTTACGGTGAAGGAAAATATCGTGAGAAAACCTGCACACACCTATGAAGAAATTCTTAGGTTGTGTGTGAAGTCGACCAACCCGCACTTGGCCAGCGTGGTTGACTAAGGCCTAATCGCCCCTAATGTGGGGTAGGCTCGAGCCCCTCGGTGGGAACATTATATGAGCTGATAATGATGAATGATGACTTAAAACTGCAAGTGCGTTGCCATCCTGAGGACTAAGATGATATGTCTTCTATGCCCAGTAATTACACTGGCTACCCTTTTCATTTAATCTGAAACACAGCGAACTGCTTCACTGCAGAAATAAGAAAATCGGTGGTACTTACCTGCCCAGAAGACCCTACATATGACTCTACCACCTAGTGTTAAGTGTAACCCGTAATATTGCTAGTGTCTAGGTGACGGTAACCACAACACCAGGTGGGCCGCAAGTTTGTTCGCCATCTCGTAATATATAAAAAGGAGGTTGACACAAAAACAACACATTTTTATATAAAGCTTCTTTATTTAACGTCATGTTTTGCAAAATAGACAAATATACATCATTTTAAATCGTCATTTCACTTAAAAATTCCGCATCAACATTTAACAATAGTATATTACATATTACACTCGAGCTTTAACTAACTTAATATAAATAGTTACAATTTACAAAACTTACATTACTTATTACACAAATACAGATTGTCTCGTCTGTTCAAATGCGACAGGAAGTCTTAGCGTTACATCAGATTTTTATTAAACTTGATTAATATGAAGCTTTGTTTTATAAAATACATAATGTCGAATGCGAAATACTTTTTAGGTACCTACTTATAGTAGATTGCAGTAATTTCATTATTTCACATACATTACAAAATACGTAATAAGGTTTTTTATTTCTATGATAAGTTAGTGTTAATTTTACATAGTCCGTAATATGCAACTAAACTGTGTAAATTTTAAATTGCCATAGAAAAAGAAATCTTGTTACAGATTTTGTAATCTCAGGTAAATAATGACCCGTAGGCCAAATTATAGGATTTTAAGGTGCTTAATAAATTAAAAGTCATACCTAATATGATTTTCAGGCGGGTTATCTTCGTTACATGAATTGGTAGACGCATTTACAGACGTAAAACTAACAATTACATGTCAATATTTGGAGGATATATTTTTGATTGAACTAAATTGATAAAAAATAAGAAATAGGTATCAATTAATTATCAATATTTTTACTGAAAATGCAAGATGAAAGAGGTAGCTTTCTATTGTTTTCAATGCTTTTGTTAATCCAAAGACAAATAATTTGTCTTTGGATAATATGCCTAATTATTAGCAATGAGGTTCACAAGCATAAAGATTTTTAAAAAATCCGTTTACTTGAAAACAACTGATTGTATCTTTGCGCTGATATTTTTTTAATAGCATTTGCTCTGTGTTTTAACGTTAGAAAACGTAAAACGTGTAAAGTCAATAATAATTTAAAACAATTAGAAAAAAACATCGTTGGCCCTGTGATGCCGGCAGCGTAGAATAGCTTCACCCCTATCCTCCAGTGGGTGTCGTAGAAGGCGACTAATGGCTCAGAAAACGGGTATTGATCACCTTATACTCCTTCCAACAATCCGCATTGGGCAAGCGTGGTGGACTACTGCCTAAACCTCCTTCGATGACAAGGAGAGACTTTGTGTCCCAACAGTGGGTCAAATTGTAAAGGATATTATGATGAGAAAAAAATTGGTTGTCTGTAAAGTCGGTTTACTGACGATAGTTGAACGTGACAATGTCTTAAGAAAATACTGATGGAATGGTAGCATTTTTCAAAAGAAAAATTTAATTTCATTTGTTTTGCCGGCCTTACATGGAACGCCTCAGAGCGAGGTAACGCCGCATGCGTCATGTTTTTTCGTGCGTGCAGCCGGCTCTATCGAATTATAAGACGTTGTCACGTCAAAAACCAAAAACGTCTCCTGTTCTTCAAGTATAAAGTTTTGTTTGGTGTGTGTGTATCTACTATTAAAATATCCAAAAGGTTCAAATCAGATTAAAATATTTACAGGTGTTTTGATTCTTAGATGCTATTGGCTGGATTGTAATTCTTTTCACTCACTGACAGAATATGATCAGATTAATACATCGTATACAGAAATTACGTATAGTTATAAAACGTTAAACCGTTGAATGAACTTAAATATTTCTACGTCTGTTTTATACATATTTAATTTTTCTTAGTAACTCGATCCAAACGTTGCCACACACCGCTTAAATACATTAATAAATAATCAATACGTTCTTAAATAAGTTAAATTACAAATTTCACACTTATGATAACCACAATAATAATTTACGAAATTATAAAAGATTTTAATTCAAAATTAGGAGTAAATAAACTATATAACTCTAATTATTGTCGTGGAGTCATAAATTTTGATCTCAACATAATATGAATATTTTTTTTTTCAACAAATAAGAACTACTAGGATTAAGCGACTATTTACGTATAATTTACTTGTTCATTTAAGTCTAATATCTACACCTGTTTCGATCATTAAAAATAAAGGTTTATTCATAATCATAAATAGGCCTTTGTAATAATTCGCCCAAAAATGATGTTATGGGTAATATTAGCAAATTACACGTCAAAATTTCGTAGTTTTTGTCCAAGTTCTTCAAAATGTTTTTTTTTCATTCACACTAAAATAACATTGACTGTGGACAACCTGATTTTTGTCCAAATTCTTCAGAAAGGTTTACTTTAAATTCACACTACAAGAGCAGTAATTGTGGACAGATACTGTTGTTGCGAAAATATTTATAATGATATTAATTTACCGAGCCAAGAGGGATATTGCATGTCATATTAGTCGAGATACTTTTTATTAGCTGTCAAAACATAATTCTTCTTTTTTTATTGTGTGCGTGTGTGTGTGTGTCAATTGGCTGAATATTAAAATCCATTAATATGAATTTGATATTCTTAATTGATTCTAAGCTTCGAGTGACTATATTATGACTATATTTTAGAGCACGTTTATTATTATTATTTTATTAGGTTCTTGACATAAGAGAAATAATTTTATATGTAACTTCAAGCATTATCCAAATGCTAGACTAGGAACTAAAAATTTGCCTGTGCGTTGTGAAAAAACAAATTGTTATAAAATGTTAAATTATATTGAGATGTAGCTTCACATACATATAAAACATATTTCATATTTTTTAGTGTTGCCAAATAGGGATTTTAGGTTTAAAACACCAATAACAGAAAATATAGAATCAGAGACACGTCATGTAGTCTTGAAACTTCGATACTATATTGCTTATGCAATTTAATTTTTAAAAATTAAACACATTTATTTAGGTGATCATTATTGCATTAAATATAACAAAATTTTAAAAATAACTGCCCTGTACAAGCACTGAACAATATTATAACATTAATCTCATCTAAATAATATCTATGTAGTATAGTTTTGGTTTAAATTTATTAAAATTAAACTTATTTACTTATACAAAATAAACTTAAGATTTATTATAACATTATAAACTAGTGTTTAAATAAGTTAACATAACATTCGTTTTTATGACTAGTTTCTCATAAATAGTGGAAATGCACCAAATGTATTTTTTATTCTCTAAATTAAATCTTTATTATGGCACTGTACAAGTAATTGGCTGAAAAGATTATTGTGGTCAGACCAAAAAGATTATTTTAAATTACACGAAAGAATTCCTAACTAATATTGGACTGCATGCTAAAGGTGACCGTGCAGTTAAGGTCATAGCACACTTATAAGCTCGGAAAAGTATCGCCTGTTTTTACTATGAAAAAGAGGCGATGTGCTACGGTCCGTAGCCGTTTCGTAGCCACTGCTCCGTAGCTTTCATAGTAAAACCCGCCTTCAAAGCTTAAAACGGAGAATTAAAAATTCTTTAAGGTCGGTTCCAAATACAAGTGACAACGTTTATTCCAAATATCGAGGTTGGCACCGACCTCAAAAAAAATTTTGATTTTTATAAACAGATTTTTTATTTCTCCGTTTTTAATTCTAAAGGCGGTTTTTTTTAAATAATTAATTTTTTACATTTTACTCTTTTAAGTTTATAAATTTTCAGGAAACTATCTCGAGATTTTTAGATACACAAGTGACAAAATTACTATATCATCGATGTCAATTAAATAGGTATTATTAGGTGTAGCGACTACGTCACAGCGCTACATAGACAGTTAATATCGAGTCGCTTCTACGGTGAAGGAAAACATCGTGAGGAAACCTGCACACACCTATGAAGAAATTCTTAGGTTGTGTGTGAAGTCGACCAACCCGCACTTAGCCAGCCTGGTTGACTAAGGCCTAATCGCCCCTAATGTGGGGTAGGCTCGAGCCCCTCGGTGGGGACATTATATGAGCTGTTGATGATGATGATGATGGTGAACCGAGAAATGGTTGATCAACGAAAAGTACAAATGTAAACACGGAGCCAAGATACGACACAGAAACGTCACAATACGTAATGCAAGCCTAAATCGCGCTTACGAAGTTTCCGAGGTACATCAGTATTTATACAACTTCCAACGATGTACAGTTTTTTTGTAATAACACGTGTAACAATCTTAAGTATAGCATTTTGACTTGACATTGGCTGAATGCGTAATCCAGCAAAGTCATTAATTAAGAATAATACAACAACAAGGTATTTATTAAAACTTCGTGGATAACAATAATGATTGGGTTTTGGTATCTATTCAATAACGGATAAGGGCCCTGTATTTTAATAAGAGCTTATTAAACATACATAAATAAAGAAAAAATTAAAAAATTTTTAGAGAATGATATCTAATTGGTCAGACCACAATTATCGAAATCGTGTAAACAAACACATCTATAGGTGGTGCACATTGAGTTGATACTTTTCACTAGTAACTTCAAGCATTCAATAATGGACGTTCCTTGTAAATAAAATGACCATTTTTTCTTGTAATAAATGTAACACGAGTAAAAAAATCAGCTGTTTTGCATCAATAACGTTTTCCATTATACTTGGAGCAGGGAAAAATACAAGTATCACTAAATAAAAACAATTATCTTGGTCATGCGTATCATCAATTTTATAAAAATATCTTACCCTCTTATACTTATTATTAACAACCATAGCAATAACAAGCTTTAAGGCTGAGACTACACAATTATAATTAACTTCAATCTTTACAAGTGTAACAACTAAAAACAATATTACGATGTAGCATCAGCCTTATGGACTAAATTGGTAACTTTATATAAATAAGACATAGATAACAAAACATTTGCGCTGACAGAGTTTATTGATAGTATGATTACAAGTAGTGATGCAAAACTGTCGATAGTTCCTATCGATAGCACAGCCGTCATGAAGCTAAATAGTATTGATTGCGTCAATAGCGTAGCAGCTGTCAAAGTTCAATACCATCGATACAATTGCAAAATGTCAATAATATTACCACATGAATATTGACGGCCTATCGATAATGACCTAACGAGAGGCATTACTAATTATAACGAAATAATAAGATTTCCATGCAAATTAACATTACGTTATAAGGCGCTATCACAGGAGTAAAATCATGAAAGAAGTTAATATACCTTCCATTTGATTTTGATACTTTGGTCGTGTGTTCACTAGACAACGTATAATCTGGTATATCACTGGTGATATCGAGGTACGTATGTGGAAATGATTACACTCCTCCGAACGTTCACGGAAGATTTCTTTTGTGCCACATTTCGGATACGAAGATGTAAAAATGTACTTTAAATATGTGGATTAAATATTAATTATGAATGGCAATAGGCGACAGGCTGACAACCTGCTGCGACTTGATGGGTAACCACATGTTATCATTACCATAAGCTCGTCTCATCTCTTTTACCTATCTGGAACTTGATAATATTATGTATGAATATCCATTCATCCCAATCATCTAAAAAGCTATATCTAATGAATACACGACCAATTTTACATAACAAATGCAGTTTACGAAATTGCTCAATTCAGAATTCTGGTTTTAATTAAAACCTATTTTATTAATGTAGTGGTCAGATGTAATAAATCACAGAATTCTAAAATTTTATTGTTTTAGGTCCTGGATGTTTAAATTGTCTTTGTAGAGGTCCACGATGGGTCCAGCATAGCAAAACATGTTGTGAAATATAGTTATTTGGCATGTTATATCAATGTGCACAAAATGTGTTATAAAACATAGTATTATTAATATGTACAGTCTTGTTGTTATGTTGCAGTTTTATACAACAACATAGAACAATAAACATAGTTATACAACTTGTTTTTATTACAATATTATTTGGGCTTGTTATATAGCAAAAGTTATGCAACATGTTACTTAATCTAGACTCACCTTTATAGAACATAATTTATGTAACATGTTACTTAATCTGGACTTTCCTATATGAAGCACATATGGATGGAAGTCACAGTAAAATAGTTTCAGCATTTCAAGGTTGATTAAATTCCGTAACTGAGGAGTGATGTAAACCACATTTGTTATCAGCACTTGACCCTTGCCAATAATACTGGTCTGGTCCTATCAGTCTCGTCCTTCGTCCTGTCATTACGTCATCTTTTTCATTGTCACTTTTTATTACAAATAAGAACTTAAATAGCGGGACTTCATACTTGAATACTAATTGTAAATTAAATCTAATTAATGATAGATTTAAATAAATTCCTACAGATCTGTAAATATAGAAACAGAGTTAGCGCTCTTATACACGAGCGGCACGATGCCAGCGGTGGAGGCAACTGCAGCCGTCGACGAGTCAGCGGCAGCAATAGACGTATAGCGACGCTTAACACTCCACACAGAGTCGAAGCGACGCGGCACGTCATGTTTTTTTTCTTTTTAGTATATTCGTCTGTATTTTCAATCAATAATGTACTTATTTCTGTTATGGAACCACTTGACTCCAATCGAGCGTTGACGCGCATTTCCATATTTGCATAACTCGAATTTGTACATAATGGTAATAGCGATGAACATACTTTAAAGTGTAAAAACATGACGAGTGCAGTCGCCTTCTCTCTTCGGCAATGTGAGTTGCCTTACAGTTGTAGTGCAGCGTGATTAATGCCACTGACTCGTCGACGGCATGGTAGTTGCCTCTGCGTTGGCAACGTGCTACTCTAGTATAAGAACGCAGACATAATTTATTAAACTTAGTGTTGCAAATCACATAATGAGAGAGAGAGCGGATATTTTAAAGATCAGTTTAAAACACATTACTCAAGTCAGATATAAGTCCCGTTATTTTAAAATTCACTATCATTATTGTATTGTCCATTACACATTCGAAACTAGAGCTTCAGAGCCGTTCGTTGTTTTTGTGCAACTGCTGCAAAATCTCGTAGATTGCTAAAAATAGAAAGAGGGGTTTTTAATTAGAATATAGTTAAAAATGTTCTGACAGCGAAACTACGTACGGGACCCGCACAATGTATAGGTATTTTCATATGCAACTTAGAGGATAGTATGGCAAGCACGTCTCCATACAAACAGAGAAAACGTTATAGTACCTTTTTCTTATCCGATCTATAAGATAATTAAAACAAATAACTAAAGGTTTTCTTTTTTTCAAAATTCAAAATAAATTCACAGTTATATTTTATGTATGTCAAATTTAGAAAAAAGGAAAAAGACCTGCCTACATATTTGTAATATGTAGGCAGGTATAGTTTAATACTATAAACTAGCTTCCGCCCGCGACTTTGTCCGCGTGGAAATTTTACCCCCTTTGGGGTGGAATTTCCAAAAATCCTTTCTTAGCGGATGCCAACGTCATAACATCTACCTGCATGCCAAATTTCAGCCCGATCCGTCCAGTGGTTTGGGCTGTGCGTTGATAGATCACTATGTCAGTCAGTCAGTCACCTTTGGATTATATATATTTAGATATTTTATTCTCAAATATTTTAAAAATCGAATAAGAAATAGGGGTAGTTATACCACATGGTTGTACCATAAAACCAAGGCATAAAACGTTTGCTTCGTTTCTATGGAGACGTACTTCATAATAGATAACAACAATAATGTCTTATTGGTAATATGAATGAGTGTGACTTTTTTGTGGCCTTATTGATTATATTTTATGAATCACTTTTTAGAGATGAACAAATAAAATATCATAGAAGACAATGCAAATATATTTTTTAATCATGTGCCTAAGTTATGTACCTACTTTATTTGTTGCTAATTTACTCACCAAAATTTCCGCTCGTACATGCTTCTGATGAATGACAAATAAATAGAAGACGGACACCCCTTGTAGCACAATAAAGAGGTCTACCAAAGACCACACCGAGAGGGCCGTGAAGTCGTCTCCTACCGCCCACATCACTATTTCAAACACCCACGTGACGGCAACGAGTGAAAATTGTATACACCAACCCCTGAATCTGTAAAAAAAAAAATTTTAGAAATATCCCTTAAAGAATAATAAAACTTGGTCATAAAAAAATACCTACTGATGATACATTATTATACCTAATAAACGAATATAAAATCAATTAGTTTGTGATTAACCAAAAAAAAAACACTAACCCCATGCTAATTTAGCGTTTATATTTATGTACTGAATAACTATATACCCTAGGTTATATTTATATACTGTACCCTTAGTGTAAGTTTTTTAGTATAAAAAACGCAACTACTTTAGTTGCGTTAAGAGCTCAATTTGTATAGGAAACGCGAACAGCGCCCCTAGCGGAGAGAAGCGCAAATCATGTTTCCCATACAAATTGAGCTCTTAACGCAACTAGAATCGGTGCGTTTTGGATACTAAAAAACTTAGACTAAGGGTACTGATATACTATGCATGTTATCAAAAATTCTAAATTAATAACTTAGGTTTGAAATTCTTCATGCATTCAGCTTTACCAACCAAAGTATGATTTGAAATTAATTTTGCATGATTTGAATTTTTGATAACACCGTCATATTTATATGCATTTTTTATTTGACTGCAGCTCGCCTGTTACACCATGTACCAAACATTTTGTATACATACATATTTTATATCCTGTATACTTACTGTTTCCTGTATTTCCTGAATATTCTTCTATTCTGGTTCGTATTGTCAGAAAACATGATAGTCACTTCGTTACCATTGCTCCTAGGCATACTCCCAGGTGATTTTAAATCTGGACATATAAAAAAAGTTATTGTTAGCTTGTTAAAGACATCTCAATTAAAAGTCATGTAAAAAGTATACTCAGAATTGAGGTCGATGAAAACTAACATTAACAAATCAAAAAAAGGAACGTTATTAACATGAGGTAGCTAGCAAGGCAGGCTTATATCAAGACCTCCCAACTAAACTGAATACAATTTCTATTATGTTACGATCTAGCCCGGCCACAGCATCAAATAAGGTGGTGGCTATCAGTACGGGAGTGTACGTACATTCTAATACTCTAGTCTAGAGGAAAAAGAGTATCGCAGCATTCGCTAAAAATCGGGAGTGGTCTCCCCTTGACTTTCTCGTATACCAAAAACGACTCAAAAGTTGATAGAAACCTCATATTTTGATGTAATACATGCATGTTAAATTTTGGTCACCCATCCGAGTACCGACCGCGCACTTGGTTGCTTAACTTTGGTGATCGACGACTCAAAAGTTGATAGAAACCTTATATTTTGATCTCATACATGCATGTTAAATTTGGTTGCAATAAGTTAAAGCATACCTACTCAAGTTATCGTGCTAACGCACAGACATACAGACACAAAGACACACAGACATACACACACACACAGACATAATTCCAAACACGGTATTTTTGGACTCAGGGAGGTCCAAAACGTGTAAATCCGTCAAAATCTCGAGGTCGAATTTTTTGACGATTACAAGACTTCCTCTGTACTACGTATACGAGAAAGTAAAAAAAACACAGCAGTACATTGTTTGTTGGTTGGTTACGCGTATGCGCCCCAGCCCGGCCACGCTTCTATCTAATCTAAAAAGTAACAATTGTCTCGCTCCTATGTGGTCTTAAGATTTTTTACGTCAAGCGTCGATGACCTATCGTGAACACCTAGTACAAAATAAAATGTATGATTAACAAGACATGTTGTCACTACTTACGTTTTGAAATTAGATAAATTAATATTATATCAAAGATGATGGTTGCTGCTACTGGTCCATAAAAGTAAGGCAGGGCTGCGTTGTCCGCTGTAAGCACACAAATATCATAAACGATTGGAAGAGAATTTCATTAAATGGCTTTGCGAAATTTGATTCATAAAACAACTACTTCTTCTTTTTTATTTAAATTGATCATCTTCGAGAAATTTAGAATTGACATAATTGTGAATTGAGCTTACAGGACTCCACACAACTAATCCACCGACATAAAACCGGCGGGCGACTTTTATATCGACGGCTTCATATCTCGTTAATGTTGGAAAATGGGTTATTCCCGCTCCTCCGATCAGAACTCCGATTGGTAGGAGTGGGTTTTTTTTCCCATGCCTCCGATTGGACGGTTTTCGTTTTTATCACTTAGTTTATTAAGCCAAAAAGTACAGTCAAGACCATAACATACCGTATTTTAGAGCGATTGTCCGTCGATGATATTAATGATGTCGATTGTATAGTTAATGAAAGACAAAAATAAAACTTACTTAATTCTTTACTCTTTCTAAATGTCATAACCTACATAGATCACACTAAGTATAAGTAAACTAAAGATAATTTATTGTTATTTGGGAAGTATTATAAACAGATAATAAATAAACAATAAACGCATAATATTTATTATAAACAGATTTATAACTATTAGGTATGTTTGTAAATTATACGCATAGTTCGAATAGTAGTATCACTTGTTTTTTTGTTTTATTATAATTCAGTTGATAATGGAAGTTTATTTTTTAGTTTAATTTGTAAAAAAATAATTGAATATAGTGTTCATACTGAACAGATTAATACATCAACATATAATAATTTTATATAATTTATTTCACACTGGACTGTACAATGATTTTATGATGCTCAATCAGAGGTATGGGAAAATATATTCACGCTCTTCCGGATTCCAATAGGAGGTCAAGGCATAGCCCGAAAATTTTGTTGGTGGCTCAAAATTAGCAACAATTTTGGCAGTAAGTGATTGCCGTGTGTAGGCAGACGTTCAATAAAGTTGTGTCTCGAATAATTCGTGTATTATCTTCATCCCATTACATATTTCAAAAGTCAATAACTACCCACATTAACTAAAAATACTAGTACGTCAGTCGAGTGACTGCGAGCAACTGGGTGCGTTGGTTGGCTAGACGAAGATATGCCAACGACATGTTGCCAGGCAATACAGTCGCGGACACGATTCTTGTCTTTGCTCGCGGATATGACGGCGACTGTCAGCAGCTTAGTTGTGTAGAATTCTTTAATATTATCACGGTTTTAACACAATATAGAGAACAATACAGTGCTTTGACTCCATAATTCCATTTATAGTGACGAATCGGCGCGCACGCACACATACAAACGTCGTTTACACGGCCGTTTTTGCCGTTTTGCCGTTCAGAGCATGCTTCGCGGCCGTGTAAACGACGTTTGTATGTGTTTGTGCGCCGATTAGTCACTATATATGGAGTCAAAGTAGTGTATCGTTCTCTATATTGTGGTTTTAATGACATATTGAACAAACTTACGTTTGTACCAGCAACTTTTATCCACTAAGATAGGCTTCAAATAACTACTAGGTACCGCAGGAGTGAGGTGCATTCCAACGGTAATTATTAATATTATTAATGGAATCAGCACTGCGAAAGCACTGTACCACATGAATCGTCGTCTGCTACTTCTATTGCTGATCGGTCTGCTCATATCTTGCCTGTCAACCAGAAAAATATTTTTATTAATAAACTTAATTTTTGCGTAACTTTAAATATTTCTTTATTAGAAAACTTAACGACGCTGCTTCATATCGCTCGTCAGGAAAAAAATATTTAAAGATTTAAATTAACATAAATATAATATTTATTTTCAAGGTGCGTAACATGGTTTGCATAAATATCATGAAGCTTTACTGACCTTATGTTTAAAAACATATCCCAATAAATCACGCTTAACCACAAGAAACTTGAGAGGAATGTGAATTGAATGCAATATGCTGAAAAGGAAAATTTAAAGTCAATATTGTAAAAATAATAAAGTAATTTATGATAAATAATTGTTAGTCACGATATAAGAATTGTATGCTATGTAACAATAACGAGAAATTATTAAATCCTACTAATATTATAAACGCGAAAGTTTGTATGGTTTCATTAATTAAATCTAAAATCAACGCTATGGTTCCTAAGAATAGATTTCGCTATCTCTCATAGTTTCTGACTTCTCCTACTGACCTATTTGGATCACTCTGTAAAGCTCATAGATCAGATTAAAATATAGGCAATAATTTGGACTAATCGACGACATACGTAGTCACGCGCAGAAGCTAGTATGAAAGTAATTTCTCTTTGTTATTGTTGTCAGTAATACAATTATTGTGTCATTTTTTTCAAAATCGTTACCTCTTTGCCGCTTGTCATCCAGCGGCAAACTTAATTACCATAAGAATTATAAAGTTAAACGAATTTTGTATTTTATTTGTATTTTGAAAACAAAGTGGACAGGCAATTTTCTTAAATTTTCTTTTTTTCTTACTTACCCATCACAGTGCATGCAGTAACTGGGAAAATATGACTGGCCAATTGAGCAGTAGCCAATAGGAAGAACGCAACTGCTAGACAAATTGAATAGCATGCCAACGCTTTGCCATATTCATTTCTCAGACTTTTGGTGAACAAATAAGCAGCAGCCGTCGCTAACAAGAACGGGACTGAAAGTAAAAGTACTGAAACAGAATAAAGTATATTAACAACTAGCAATAGATAAACTTTATGTCTACAAAATAAATAAAAAACCGCCTTCAAAACTAAAAGCGGAGAAATGAAAATTTTGTTTATAAAAATCTAAATTTTTTTTGAGGTCGGTCCCAAATACAAGTGACAACGTTCATTCCAAATATTGAGGCACTACCCTCAAAAAAACATTTAAATGTACACACATTACGACATTATCAGAATGGACTATACATGACTCCATTTTATTTCGAATTAACTAACACATTAATAAAAGGGATGGTGACAGAAAAATTCTGTAGGTAGTCCGTCAGACAGAACACGAAAAAAAATATTGAATACGGTTTTTTTTCTTTTATCATGTAAACTAAATAATTACAACGATGCAGTGTGTTGAAATGTCGTGTGACGTCACGATTTTTAGCCCCCACTCCTGAACTTAGATGTTCTTTATCTTTTTAAATACTGATTTACTGATTCTGATTTACTGATAATAGATTTAGAATGATCATATTTTACCCAGTCATCATCCCTGTGTGTTCGTTAACACGAAATAAAATATAGAATGTATGAACGCAGCATGACATTTCGAAAGCTTCACAACTTTTTCTAAAGACGGGTGCTTATTAAATAGTACTATATGTAGTAAAGTTCACATGACTCGCGCGCCTATTCAATGTTATTAAACAGTATTACCTACATAAATTGATAAATTCTAATTACCATAACATAGTGTATTAACATCTTTTAATAATTAATGTGTATTTATGGTCCAATCTACGAGGACATTTTTTGTATAGAGACTTCTGAAAAATTCCTCGGTCGTTGAAATTTGACATGTGATGAAGTTAGGTAAGATAGATAAGATAGATGGAGATGTGCAATAATCCTA
Source organism: Elophila nymphaeata (assembly GCA_955850985.1). Lineage (NCBI taxonomy): Eukaryota > Metazoa > Arthropoda > Insecta > Lepidoptera > Crambidae > Elophila > Elophila nymphaeata. The sequence goes on from OY039078.1 coordinate 9,023,298, forward strand.
CATTTTTTTACGAGAAGTTTGGTATTTTTTCCTTAACATGGAAATCGATCATAAATGTCTACCTTAAATTTTTCAATAAGACCAAATAATAATATCGTGCTGGTCCAACGTTCTGCTTTTGGAGACAGATATTTATTTTTTGTTTTTATTAAATATTTACTAATTACGCTTGTATTCTTTTTATTATTAAAAAACAAAAGAGTTAAATAAAATTAAATACATAGAACATCTCAAAAAAACTATTCTATACATTTTACTTTCTTTTTACTTTTTTGTGGTTTACATATTTTTTATTTTCAATCTTTTAAAGAAAAAAAGGTAAATAAGCAATTATTTCCTAAAAATACATTATCCGTGTACAAAAGCAGAACGTTGGACCAGCACGGTTTAGGTCTTATTGACAAATTGAAGGTAGACATTTATGAGTGATTTTCATGTAAGAATAGGATGAAAATACCTAACTTCTAGTAAAAAAATCTATAATCTGTATTAGTTTACGTTATCACTCGGTTCAGCACTCGGAGGAATTTTTCAGGTCTTATAAGTCCCGTTGACTAGACTATTACTGAAAGAAAAAAGATGTTTTTTATACGAATCTTCCGTTTGTAAGAGTAGAATTTCACTGTGGTGTATTATTTACTAAAATATATTTACTTACCAAAAGCGTAAACTTTCAATGACGTTGAAGTCTTAGCTTTTTCTATGGGCGGTGGAAAACAAACTAAAGGTATTGTGACACCTGCTGGGTTTGACTCTTCATAAAACGTCTCCATGCAAAAATCCTTCTTTCCCAGTAAAGGTGTCTTATGATATGGCACAAATAAGGAACCATTTACTAAAAGATAGAATTCGTCATCAGTATTTATGTCCGGTTCTAATTTATATCTGCGAAAAAAATATATAAAGATAAAATCATTGAATTCCTACAAAATAAAAATTAGATATGACATGCGGAAGATTCTTTTAAAAATAATAAATAAGCATTTTGTCAATAAAAACTTGTGCCGAGTGGGCTTACAAACGCCCCAAATAAAATTAAAGGCATAATCTGACAAAGTTAAATTACATGGCACAATAACCTCTGATAAGAGCAAGGGTTGCCGACGATTGTCTCGTAGACGTTACTATCATAACTCCACATATGAGTTTCGTTAGCTGTGAAGAACGTTGGTTGAAAGGTCAAGCTGGAGCGGCTGCATTCAGTTTTTACTTGTCCTTCTATCATAGACACGCTGAGGTTCTGACCACTTGCACAGCATTTTGGCACCACAGGAAGCTGCTTTACTTCTTCCGTCTGTAACAATGAAAATGTAAAATGAATGCTACTGTAGCAATGAAATTTAAATTATTGGAAGGTATGTGTATTATTTTGTTAATTTTTCTATAACTATTTTACAAATGATCCCAAAGCCAATGGCAACACCCATAAATAATTTGAAAGTAAAAAAGAATGTGAATTATCTTGTAAACAAAATACCAACGTATTCATTTGCAAATTAATTGTACACAGTAGCTTTGATCATATTAATTGTACGCGTCCATTAAACCGAGCTTAAAATCAATGCCAGTTATATAATTTGCCGTAAAGCATTGAGTAAAATATCAACCTTACTCAATTTTCTTTTGTGAATTTTATGTTTAAGATGTTAATAATGTCACGTAGACAAATCACGTATTTCAATAAGAAAACCTTGTCGCCCGTGAGATCGCGTGATATATAATATCAAATTGGGTCGTAGCAACCAAAAGACAACGGAAGGAGAAAAGTAAATTAAACCCCTCATACAATTTACATATGACGTCGCCCAATCTTATAATTGGTCAGATCACGAAATGTCTGGGCATATCATGAACGCCGCAATTATGTCGTAGGCAATACGTTGAACTGGGCCAATTGAGATCTGACTGAACCTACCGCTCACACAGATATTCGTATGTATGTGTGCAAGACGTTAGACAAAATATTTATTTCAGTAATACAAGTACTTTGGTGCTGCCTTCATAGCAAACATTTTACTTGTGTTAGGCAGATCCACTCTTCCATAGCATGATTACAATAGACTTATCGAGACCACCTCATTAGTCTCTACAAAGACAACTAGAGATGCAATTATAGCTACTTTTATTCTTATAAATACAAAAAATAATAAAATATTTTAGCAAAAAAAATAGGAAAACCGACTTTAATGCGTACAAATTTAAACTAAAAAGTAAGAAATAAATAATATTTTTATGAAGTAGTTGAAAAGAGCGTCATAGAAAACCAAGGAAAGTATTGATACACATTTATAATTCTTTATTTATAATTCATACTCCGATATATTTGGAGCCGGTGCCAGCTAGCCAAGGAGGGTAGTGTTTGCAATTTTCGAACTTCACGGAGCGGCGGATTATTTCTCGTCTTTATTATGCATTCATTATTATGTATAGTTATTGGATTAATCAAGTTCGTATTTATTCTTATAAATACAGAAAATAAAAAGATCAAAAGAGTAATCTAAATATATATAACTCAAAGGTGACTGACTGACTGACATAATGATCTATCAACGCAAGCCCAAACCACTGGACGGATCGGGCTGAAATTTGGCATGCAGGTAGATGTTACGTAAGCATCCGCTAAGAAAGGATTTTTGGAAATTCCACCCCTAAGAGGGTAAAATGTCCACGCGGACAAAGTAGCGGGCGGAAGCTAGTAAACTATAAAACGTAAAAAAAATATTATACAAAACTTTATTCGGAACCTTGTGTGTGTGTGTGTGCTGTATGTATGTGTGTGTGTGTGTCTCTGTATGTTGTATGTGTGTGTGTGTGAGTGTATGTGTGTGTGTGTGTGTGTGTGTGTGTTTGTGTGTGTGTGGTGATAGCTAATTTTTCACAATGGATACATTTATGAAAGTTTGCTATTTCTTTTATTTTTCATTTATATACAAACCGGACAAATTGGAGGACCTTGTAGGAAATCGGACCTGGCAGCAAGCCGGGAAAACGCTCGGCAGAAGAAGACACAAACTAAATGCTTGAATCTAAATTAACTAATATTACTTTTATCCGAGCAGGCAACTTCGCAATTATTGAACTCATTATTTTTTATTACAAATAAAATGTTTATTGATCTTGTAGACTATAGAGATTCATAAGCTTAACGTGCCTTCAAAAATACGGAGGAATATCGATACGAAATTTTTCCAACCACGAATAAATTTGCTTAATTTTTACGATAGTTGCATATAAAAAGCAAGAACGTAATCAAGCTCCTCAATTTCCAGAAGTACCTTACTTTTCAAACTTTACTGTGCCATGATATTCTCTAATCAAAATTCAAGACAACCATTTGAACTTTAGCATATTCATAAAAGAAATTTGACCGAAGCTCTGACGCAATGTCTGAGATTGGTCACGTAATTGTCTGCATTACTCTAGGTACTATAACATCATTATATTACAAAATTCTAGGTAATTTTTTAGCACGTGAACATCTCTTATAACACAGGTGTATATGTTCGTTCGAAATTAGAACGCTATCCTGGCGAATATTCCACAGAGAAATAACAGTACACACCCTTTTGTAGTATTAATTTGAATTATTGGAATCATTTGAATTATGGAAATTTGATTTTAATTTATTCTCTAACAGAATAATATAATCCAATTGAGAATTATTTTATACATGTTTTTAATTTCAATAATATCTATAATTTTATATAATTATTTAATGTTATTCTGACCCATCAATATCGCACGAATAATTTATTGGTTATCTAATATTTGTACGCCAATTGACGCAGACCTTTGCGACAATGTACTCAAAATTCTTACAAATAAATCATTTCGTTTCATTATTTTACAAACAAAATCTTAACTCATTACTCTTATATGACAACGTCGAATGATCAACCAAATCACCGTTCGTCGATGTACGTTTCGCCGAAAAATCCATAGTCGGTTCTTTTAATATTAGTTTGTATAATAAAGATCAGTTGTTATTAGTAGGCTCAAGTTATCTTTTTTATGAATAAGCGGCAGTGGCGTAGCGTAGGGGGGGCAGGGGGGGCGGCCCGCCCCGGGCGGCACATTTCAGGGGGCGGCAAAATTTCACAATAGGTAATTAAAAAAAATTGAAACCATTTTATATTTTTATTGCAACTACAAATTCGGACCAATTGAAAAGGGTATGGAAATTTTCATTAGTTATTCTGTGACGAATTCCCTTTCTTTGAATGATATTTTGTAGCAACTGCTGGCAACACCGTCTATTCTGACTTGTGGCGATTCCCCGTAGTTTATTTTGTGTTCACGAGGAATATTTTGTGCTTTAATTGTTTATGACTAATAATCAACGATAATGATTTTGACTATTCAAAGAAAGTTTTATGCATAGATCACAATGATTAGGCAAACCCGTTATTCGAAAGAGATAAATTTATATACCCCATGATTTACGTATTGATTGTTGCTTAGCGCTCATTGGCGAGAGCGCGCACCGATACCGATAACAGAGGATATACATACGCGCACTTTTAGTCAATGACAGTTAAATTGAATAACAAAATGAAATTGAAATTGTTTTTAAGACAAGAAAAAATACACTGAAAAAATCGACCTGTCCCAGGCGGGAATCGAACCCAGCATCCTCCGCAATCCGGGCGGCTGCGTTAACCACTAGGTACGCTACCAGGGCACTGCTTTCGCCGTCGAAATTTGTCAGTGCTTGGTGCTTATGTTTTTATGGTAAACATTTTTTCATCAAATCATTGAAATTTGCACTTCTAAGATCCGAACGAAATATTTTTGCAAATATTAGGGGTTTAAGTATGAAATTGCCGTTTTGTATAGAGAATTTAATGAAAATAAATTTTTCGATACAAACATCTTTGCCATTTTTTAAGGAACCACAAATCTAAATGTTGTGTTCGTATAAAAAAAATATTCATATTTTTATAGCGGAGAGGTGCCCCCTCTTAGGACGAGCTGTTTTTGAAGATGTATTTCTAGTGAAAAAAAAACCCGGCCAAGTGCGAGTCGGACTCGCACACCGAGGGTTCCTCGGTATAAACTGCTGTATCTTTTGATCGCGTTAACTTAGAAGTTTGATTTTTTCACTGCTTAAAGGGACAATAGACCTAGGTATTTGGTATAAATTTCAATTTGATACCTTAATTCGTTCGTGAGAAATAAGGTAGTAAGTTTCATTTTATTAAAATATTTTTATTATATTATATAACTAAAAAAATGTGATTTTCGCAATTTTTCATATATTTGCATTATATGACAATGCTTCATGCCAAATTTCAAGATTCTGAGTTTACGGGAAGTATCCTGTAGGTTTTGATTCCTTTGCGAGTGTTGGAAATTTGTTGAAAATATCGACATAATCGGCTGTATCTTTTGATTGGCTTGGCTTAGAAGTTTGATATTTTCACAGCTTAAAGGGACAATAGACCTGAGTATTTCATGTGAATTTCAGCTTGATACGTCCACGCGTTCTTGAGATAAAGGGTCTTGACAGACAGACAGACAGACGGACAACAAAGTGATCCTATAAGGGTTCCGTTTTTTCCTTTTGAGGTACGGAACCCTAAAAATAAAAATAAGAATAAAATTTTATACATAAATATAAGTCCTTGTAATGAAGTTTGAAATAGAAAAAGAATAATGGACATAGCTATTGTATTAAAGGATTTATACACTAATGAATAATGAGGACAAAAATCGGCAATTTCATACTTTAACCCCTATTATTTGACGTCCAGTTAAGATGAAACTACCTTATAGTGTGCAATATTTTTTTGCGTTTACAAACGCTTTAATATTTTTGAGACTGGAAAAATACACTGAAAATAATCGACCTGCCCTTTTTTCGGACAGGCGGAGCGGTTTCCCCAAACCCAAAAAAAAATGTTCCATATGAAATTACACCTTTTCATGTCTCTAACAGTGATAATGTACCTAATTTGTACAATTTTCAACAACACAGGAAGGCATTTTTTCGAGAGATTAGGGTCATTGCGCCTGTTTGCCGACCGCTTCCCCTTTTCGTCCATTTAACCGCCCTCCTTGATATAACGCCAAAGAATAGCAAAACGGTTATACATAGGTCCTTAAAATATTTATGTATTACGACCTGAATAACTTCACAGTAAGTACATGCCTACACAGTTCACTGGACCGCGGCCATTAACTAGGATTGAGCTATGCAGTTTATGGTACCCGACGAAAGAGTGAAAATGTGTCAAATATTGCAGAAAAAATAGTGACGTGCCGGAACTTACGCAGTCAATAAAAAATAGTTCTATTGTGTTTCTTGGTTTGTTTACTTTTTATACATTTAGCTTGCTATAAATATAGTGTGGACGAATAGTTTATTATTCTAATTTACAATAATTAATATATAAAACGAAGTGGACGAGAAAGGGTACGCCCTTTTTATTAGAAAGTCCTAATCTCGACCGGGGGGTCTATAACAGGCCCGCCCATGTCAATTAGGTTCTGTCTGATATACGAAAATGCATGTAAGGAAACTAAATTTTATTTAGCAATATGAACTTTACGTGTACAAATATTTGCGATTGCCAATTTTCGTCCGCTTATTAGCTTTAATAAAGTATAAACCTAATACGTTGAAATGGCCTATGGTCGGAAATCAGGCATAAAGTACAATACGTCCCAGTTTTCGACATACTCTGTTACAACAAACTAAAAGTGATTATTTTATGATACCTGCAACCAAATGTTACAATATTATTAAACGAAATAATATTAAAACAATTGAATGAAAAAATATTTACGACGGCCAATTTCAGTCCGCTTATTAGATTTAATAAAGTATACATGTAAGACATTTAAATAGCATGCGGTCGAAAATTCGACATAAGGTAAAAAATCCCAGTTTTCGACATACTTTGTTATTTTAGAATAAATTAAAGTGATTATTTTATAAAGTGTAATAAAATTTTACAATATTATTTTTTCAAATAATATTCAAACAGTTGAATGAATGGGCCTTACAATGTCTTACAATGAGTCTGATAAGAAGGCTCAAGGTCACCCAAAGGGCAATGGAGACAGCTATGCTCGGAGTTTCTCTGCGTGATCATGTCAGAAATGATGAGATCCGCAGGAGAACCAAGGTCACCGACATAGCCCAAAGAATTGCGAACCTTAAGTGGCAGTGGGCAGGGCACATTGCGAGGAGGACTGACGACCATTGGGGTGGAAGGAAAAGTCCTCGACTGGCAACCACGTACTGGGAAACGCAGCTTTGGTAGGCCCCCACAAGGTGGACTGATGATCTAGTAAAGGTCGCGGGAAGCCGCTGGATGCGGTCAGCGCAGGAGCGACCGGTTAGGAGATCCTTGGGGGAGGCCTATGCCCTAAAGTCTCTCGGCTGATATGATGATGATGAATGAAAAAATATGCAAGTTTAACATCATATATTAGAGGTTAAAAAGGCAAAACGGACTAACGGGTTGTATTCGGCCAATTTTCTTTAAATTTGTAATATTATGAATTATGATGGATAATAGTAATGAACTCATTATTTGAATAGTGATTGGTGTTATTTTTTATGGTAAATGGTTTGCAGACAAGCATACGTCCTGCCTGGTGGTAATCAGCAACTGTAGTCTTAGATGCTTGCAACAGTGATCTAACACTCGCGCGCTGGCAACCCTTATCCCTTCCCCGTGGAGCTCTAGCGACCTTACTTACCAACAGAAATACAACACCACAAAATTTTATTTTGAGTGTGGTCTTTTGTAATGGGGAGGTAGGTACTACCTAGAATTTGCAGCCTGAACTTGGGTTGCAAATTCTAGCGGCTAGACTGTTGTGCCCTACCTCTACTCTATATACGGCAATATTTCGTTCGGATCTTAGAAGGTCAATCTTTTTCAGTGTATTTTTTCTAGTTTTAAAAAATATTTACGCGTTTGTAAACGCAAAAATTATTACATATTATTATTAATTTATTTTAAAAATATGTTTTATAGAAATTTCGTGATTGTGATGTAGAAAATTATGATATTTATGTTGAATACTATGTCAGACTATAGAGTATATCTTGTTATATTATTCGTTGTCTTTTTATAAGTTTTATAAATATTAATTGATTTGTCTGTATCAATAAACGATTATGAGATTCATATCATGTGAGTGTGTGAGTCAAGATATAAAAACAAAATTTAAATAAAGAGAAATGCCTAATTAATACGAAAACTAATTCTGATCGCTTGTATTTTTTTTAATTAAATAACTATTAACAACTTTTTGTAACGAAGACTGATTTTTAGACTACAGTTATTATCTTGATTAACAATTTCATTGTAAAACATACTTTTATTCATGAAATCCATACTCAATTGATGCGGTCGAAAATAGGACAACTGGTGGACGAAAACTGAACTTTGCGGTCGGAAACTGGTAATATTGGCATTTTATTACTTATTTTAAAATATTAAAAACAACATGACTGTCACCACTAACACGTTCGCAATAATTATAAATAGACTAATATAGGAATTCATTTCAGTAGTTATTTTATAAAATTATAATAAAGAAATATTTTAATTTTATTTTCAAAGTTGATAACTCCACTAAGTGGACGATAACAGGCGTAATGACCCTACCTACTTAAAGCGTTGCAATGAAGTGCAGTCGACCAGCCGAAATGCGAGAGCGTTCCCGATTCTTTTTTCATTAGTTCCAAACTGAATGTAAATCCGGCAATTGCCCGACTTTTTCGTTGCCATTTTCGAGCGAGTGCAACGCATCTATACTTTTTGAACTTCGTGTGTAATGCATAGTATACATTAAATTGGAATACCTAAATAAGAGGGCGGCAAAATTATCTTCCGCCCCGGGCGGCCGATACCCACGCTACGCCACTGATAAGCGGGGAGTAGTCTAATTAACAGGTATTTGTAATAGAGACTATAGACTTTTCGGCGATATCATTAAGATAAGTAAACGTATACTATGAGTAGTGAGTAGTGTATGCGAATCTGTTTAAATCTATAATTTAATTTGACTCTGGAAAAAATATTCTCTATTGCATTCCTAATATATGTAGATGCGGCATAAAATATTGAAGTCTACACAAATATTTTCTAGAGCTTTTCTGAGGTCTATTACCACGTCACAGATTGTAGTCTCGCATCTCGAGTGCCTTGTTAGCTGTGCGCCTGGTTGAGATATTGAAGAACTATAACAAAATCGGTAGAGTTTTATCGAATAACGAATGTGGATGAACACTTCTCTAATTAACAAGACCACCCTGCTTTCACACCACACTTCACATTAAGTTTCCTTTTTAAAATAGAAGCGTGCATCTTGGGTATATTACCTCCACCTCCTCTATAAAAGAAAAATAACATTCTTCATTAACATCAACAGCTCTTATAATGTCCCCACCGAGGGGCTCGAGCCTACCCCACATTAGGGGCGATTAGGCCTTAGTCAACCACGCTGGCCAAGTACGGGTTGGTCGACTTCATATACAACCTAAGAATTTCTTCATAGGTGTATGCAGGTTTCCTCACGATGTTTTCCTTCACCCTTTCTTCCAAAAGAAAGGGTAAGGTTTAACATAGTCAAGGCAGTAGACCAAGAAATGGTAGTAGCTAACCGAGCCTTCAACCATTCCAACCAGCCTGGGTCATTCAAAAGAGGCGTGAAGAAGCACCTCGGAGGTTAGTAAGGGTGGCTAGCGCGGCGGTACATCTCTGGCACTAGCTATCTTCGCATTTGGACTCCACTTCTGCTTAGCATCAGGTACAATGGAATCATTTGCTCGACCTATTTATAAAAAAAATCATTGGGTCACTTTAACGTTTAATATAATATGACGTGAAGAAATAAAATTCTGTACCCTTAGTATTAGTTTTGATAGTTTTTGAGCTCGATCAAACGTATCGTCTCTTGTCATACATTGCCCACTGTTTCTGATAGATAACGCTAGAGGCGCTAGTGGGAAATGTATGAAAAGAGACGATACGTTTGATGGAGCTCGAAAACTAACAAACTCTTACTAGGGGTACTGGTAGTATTTGTCTAATTTCACTTCGGAGAATTATCGAGTGACTTGTTATTAGACTACCAATAACCCGCGCTCTACATAGTCAAGCATTTTTCGTTGAACGAGCGCATCCGTGGGAGCATTTTCTGTCAATGATATTATATGCTGACATCACACATACATAACTACACTTCAAAGGTATCTCAACCACATTCTCAAGAAACTGCCGCTACAGACAACTGCAGTTAAAGAACACCCAACTACCCTAGTTAGGTATTGAAACTTAATTATCATTATTTAATATTTTTCACTTATCTTAAAATGAATTAAATAAACATGCACTACTGCAATACAAATAAAGTTAAACATCAACGTTTAAGAAACATTTATGTTAAGTAACTCCTAACAAAGTTCAACGTTTAAGTAGCGCCCCTGAGACATATTCATTTAATTTAAGCTAACATCAGTCCCAAGCCATAAAGCTTGGACTACACAGTATTTAAACTTATTCCTTAGGATTTTTAAATTACTATTATAGTACATTATGATACAAGTGAGCTAGGCTACTCATTAAACACGAGGCTGTGGGTTGAAGCACGAGCCGAAGGCGAGCGTAACGTAGCCAAGTATATAATTGATGTAATGGACGCCAATATGAAACTGAAAACAGTGCATAAAAGGCTTCTTAATGAACAAGTGTGTTCAAAATATGCATTTTATTACAATACACTAATACCGACGATTTAATTTTCAAATGAAAAAAAAATTAAAAATAGGGAATCAAGCGAATAAATTGGAATTCCGAAAGTCAAGAAATATTCATCATTATCATTTTTATTTCGACATTTTTGGCCGCGTGATGCCGGCAGAGTAGAGTAGCATCACCCTTTATCCTATAAGGCGACTAATGGGTATTGATTACCTTATACTCCGTGGTGGACTACTGCCTTTACCTCCTTCGTTGAAAAGAAGAGGTCTTGTGTCTCAGCAGTGAGTCGAATTACAAAGGCTGTGATGAAGATCATCATTAGCCGTATGAAAACCAATATTTACAATGACTGTTCCTATGATACTAAGCAGTTTCCAACGTTTATTAGGAATCAGTTTCATTTGTAAAGAACTTAGCCATGGCATACTAACATTGCCCACGTCAGGGTCCGGAACCACTCGAAATCTATTCGTCGTCTCGCAATCAGTTTTTTTACTGAACAATGTATCCGGCAATAATTTCGCGCTAGACAGAATATTTTAATAAATACAGTGCTTACAATCCTGGACCATTCAAAAGAGGCGTTAACAACATCCTTGCAGGTCGTCAAGGCTATGAGCGTGGCTAGAGCGGAGCTTTATTGCTCGCACTAGCTAGTATAAAAAAAAAGTACTCGCACAAATCTAAAAGACTGTTATATTGCAAATTTAAATATTCAAAACATCGGACGTTTATTTATGTCTCTGAAGTTTTTTTATGTCTAAATGTCACGTAATTTTATATGATTATCTCGATCATGCTTTTGAGCGTGTTTTTGGACAAATTGTCAACAGTGTACCCGCAGCTTTAAACTGCGCCTCTTGTTAGATACGTGCTTAGGGTAATAAAAGGTCGATCACGCATACTGACTCACTTTCAAATGCTAAGTACAAAGTCATTGACGTGAGTGATGTGGACATTTCCATTTTAACAACGCAGAGTGGAGGAGGTCTAGTAAATGATATATCTAATATTCTCAAATTATTTGTTATTCTTCTTAAGTCTTTAACTTCACCATTTACATTGTATAAGTAGGTACCTAGTTATCATAATTTAAGGTACAGTAACAATTTTGTGAGTTTTATCTGAATTCGATTTTAACGCAACAGAAACAAGCGATTTTGCCCCGTTATCATTAATGCAATAATCATGTAACCAGCCTTCATTATCACATTCATTGTACTACAGCCCACAGCACAGAAGAGAACCAGAGTATTTTCTTTTATAAATTTCTGTTGTTATACTTAATCAATAATATATTGCAGTTTTATTATTGAAATTGATATTCCCTCATATTGAAATTCCCGTCACATTAGCACTTGTCCCTAAGAAAAAAGGAACGTTAGTATGAAAATTAAGTTTTCTTTTAAAACTGTCAAGCAAAGCGGCTATTTCATTGGGACCTAAATTGTAATAAGCTTTATCTACATTATAACACTACAAACAAAACCTTCATTTAATCAAGCAACGTCATTACTATCTGAAAGCAATTCATTATCTTTTATTTCTTTGACTATAGGTAATGCTTGTCCTTGTGATAAAAGTTCATTTGGCTTAATTACGGTATGTAGGACGGACTATTGATGGAAAGCAATCACCGAATCCTTGCCCACCCTAATATGAGATTTTTCTCTTAGATCCACATCGATTCCAAAAACTCTCTTTGTAACCCGCTCAACATCTCTTCTCATTATATGCCCATACCATGCCAATCTGTTACCTCTCAATCTCTCTACTACTTGTGCTACTTTCCGACCTTCTTTAATGTACTATAAAGGTCTTCCTAATCTTTACAGCTTAAATTTTTTTTCGTTTGAAGCGGGCCCTTTTTAGACCCTGCCTTCTATTACTGTTAATCAATAGAAGACCCTATTTTGTTCTGTAAGACATCTGGTTGCAATTTATTTAAAAAAAGGTCATTGTTATAAATTGCAACGAGATGTCTTTACGGCAATGTTTGCTAAGGCAATTGTATTGCATCATGGAATAATTTTATTTTTGTGTTTACAAACGCGTAAATATAATACTAGAAAAATGCACTGAAAAAAAAATCGACTTGCCTCAGGCGGGACTCGAACCCGCACCTTCCACAATCCGGGTGGACGCGTTGACCAATTTCGCCACCGAGGCACTGCTTTTCGCTGTCGAAATTTGTCAGTGCTTGGTGCTTATGTTTTTATGGTAAACATCGTTTCATCAAATCTTTGAAATTTGCACTTCCAAGACCCGAACGAAATATTTTTGCAAATATTTGACGCCCAGCTAAGATGAAACTACCTTACATTATGGAATAATTTTATTTTTGCGTTTACAAACGCGTAAATATAATACTAGAAAAATGCACTGAAAAAAAAAATATTTATTAGTATTGCATCACTCTGAAATCTTCACTCAGAATTCTATTGGTCAACAGGTTAAGGGTAGTCGTCGAAAGTGTGATACAACGACCCTTAAGGTGGAAGATTATGGAAACCCTGATAGTACAGGCCTCATTTTGTCCATTATTTTTACACCACACGTCTTATTCCATCGGAACTGCTGCTTCTGACTGTGTACTGCCTCTCCATAATTTATGTCATTACGTAATAGCAGACTCATTATGGTTGTTTGCTACACTTATAAGCATTTTTATCGTCACCACAGGCACCAAATTTCACAAGTACTTACCAATACTTTGTTCAAATAGAAACTGTTTGATACAAGCTCGGTTGTTTGCTCACAAAATTACAACGTTCCCTATGAATGAACTACAAACATACGTAATCTGACATTGTACATTATATCTTTGATGTTTGGGAACGTATATTAATATTGGTACAAGTTTTTTAGAAGAATTACTTAGAATTACTCGTCATGTCCCATGATTTTTAGTGCCGTGAGAAATTCCATGAATATACACCTATGTATGAGTATCATTTATACATCCATTACATTTATTATTTTTAATTAAAATATTACCAAAGTATTATTTATAAATATATACGTAGGTACACATGAAAAATATACGTCATTACGATACCTTAACCAAAATAATACTCCTTAAATATAGTGATTATAAACAGTATTATGTTAAATATAACTTATGTTACTCTGTCACATCAACATTTTGTAAGTCACAACTTCGGAGCTTTTGTCCCGATTACTATCACTAGATGACAGCTGTAAGCTACTGAGTAACACGACAGTGAACATTAAATTCATTTACATTAACATCACATCACACGTCTGTTATTGAATGACCTAAGTTTAGTAGCCATAAATTTCGTTCGGTGACATATGACGCAGTGACAGGCGTCAATATATACGTGATTATTAATGCATCATCGGGATGCCTGCTCTCACTTTTATTTGGAGACGTTATGAATATTTTCTAGTTCTCAACTACTCAAATACCGTCATCATTAAATTTTTTCTTTGCCATTACATCTTTAGATATTCTAACTTTACACCTTGCCCTTTGCATAGTTTACTACACAACGACGTTAACGATATTCTATAAAAAAAAATATACCACGGACCTGTTTCACAGTTTCCAAGTAAGTTCCCATTAACGTTTATCTGACAGATAGTCCATACAAAACAGTCTATTTAACTGCCAGATATCTCGTAATCAGAACCGGTGAAATCAGCCCTTAGAAAATTTATTAGCAATTATATAATATTACCATCTTTGCCGCTTTTTATTTAAGTGGTCACTTAAGAGGATAGTACGGCGAGCACACAGAGAACAGAATGCGAGCACCGTCTGCATACAAACGGAGAGCACATTTTACTACCTATAATTATGTATTAAGCATTCAAGTTTTTCAAATGTATGGTCGTCTGGGTAGGTAGCCTTTTTTGTTTCTGCCGAGAAGCAGTTCGCTGTGTTTCGCATTAAAGGGAAAGGTAGCTAGTGTCATTATTGGGCATGGAAGGCATATCATCTTAGCAGGTCCCCAGGATGGCAACGGACTGCCGTACAAAGTGATTTACCCTAAATATTGCAAGTATCTATAGGCGACGGTAACCACTTAACACCAGATGGGCTGCAAGTCTGGGTTCAATGTCATAATATACAGCATGTAAATTAAATAACCAACACCCTGAATACATTTTTTGAAAAAAAAAAAAAACAAAAAGTACCCAGAAAATATTGTACAACATTTTCTGGTACTTTTGTTTTTTTTTTTTTTTTTAAAAATATATTGAAATCAACTCAGAAGCCGATCCCAAACCACCTGTATTCAGGGTGTTGGTTATCTAATTTACATGTTGTATAAGTAAAAAAAAATAAAACGTACAGACATTCGTTTTTTTTTTTTATTTTTGTTAAAAACATTGTAATATTTCAAAGATTCGATAAAAAATAGAAATAAACGTTTTCTTCATTTGTATGGAGACCAGCCGTACTGTTCTACTTACAAAAAAGTGGATTAGAGAAATTAAAAGTGGATTAGAGAAATGGCATCTTCTGATTAGTTTTTAAAAATACTGATTCGAATATACAAAATGTCCTCTATAGAAAAAAAGAAGCGATGTTTGCTCTATAACTAGGTAGGTCAAATAAAAAAGTTTCTTAATATAACGAAGCTGGCTCCGTCTTGTCTGAAACTATAGTATCTAGAACATATGCCCCCAAAAAATATGTACAAAACACTAGGCAAATCCGTAATATCCGGTAGATATGTTTTGCGAATACTGGGTCTCTAATTCACATCTTCTGCTTATCGAATGGCTAACTTAATACAGTTGGGGTATATTTTTGACATCTAACGTTTATTTTTTTGTATTTTTTTTATGGGGACCAGAAGACCGAAGAAGAAGATGAGGCATTTAAGCACAAGCTTAGGTAAATGTGCCAGCTAGTACAATGTGAATCGCGTTTATGGTAATGATTCATAAGAAGAAGACAATTATATTCCAGTAATATTGCTACTGTCTTAGATCAGGAGCGACTTTAACTTTGGTGCAGGGTGTGCATTACACCACGGTTCCGGTTTTGGGTTTTGACCGTACGCTTAGCTAATACTTGAGGGCGCTAGGGTAATGATCACGGGCGCTACATGGGTCAGAGATACCTCTGTCTTAGACATTGGCTAGAGAAGTGAAGAGTCCCATTCGTCACCGGGTCTACACCGGTAATTGTCTTCATCATCATCATCAATCAACAGCTCATATAATGTCCCCACCGAGGGCTCGAGCATACCCCACATTAGGGGCGGGCGATTAGGCCTTAGTCAACCACGCTGGCCAAGTGCGAGTTGGTCGACTTCACATACAACCTAAGAATTTCTTCATAGGTGTGTGCAGGTTCCTTCACGATGTTTTCCTTCACCGTAAAAGCGTCGATTAAACATACATATGAATTTAAAATTTGAAAACACATTGGTACGTGGCGGAGTTCGAACCGGTGCCTCCCGGGTGAGAGACAACGCTCTTACGCACTACGCCACCGACGCTATCTACGCCACCGACGGTAATGAGTGCTTACAGTAAATAAGAATTAGTAGTATAAAAAATGCACCGAAAAAAAATCTACTTGCCTCAGGCGGGAAACGAACCCGCATCTTCCGCAATCCGGGCGGCTGCGTTGACCATTACACCCCCGAGATACTGCTTTCGCTGTCGAAATTTGTCAGTGCTTGGTGCTTATGTTTTTACGGTAAACATTGTTTCATCGAATCTTTGATGGAACAACAACAACTTCCCGCCTGAGGCAGGTCGATTTTTTTCAGTGCATTTTTTCTAGTATTAAAAATATTTACGCGCTTGTAAACGCAAAAATAAAAAAAAATCCATGAGAATTAGTAGCTCAATACATCCTTATTTTAAAATCTTGTAACGTCAGAAAGACTGCTCAAAGAACTTACATATTAAATTGGCCATCTTGGATAACAAAGCTATATTATTTTAAGCATTCCAAATGATAAAAACATGAATTACTTAAAACGTACAACATTTCCTAATTCAATACGCTTTTATAAATTCGCAACATAATTCTGTTCTTAAAATTTTTCTTTGTTAATTATTCAAGGAATTATTTCGTTAGCTAAGAACAAAAGATTTCCTCTGCTTTCGTAGCTAAACATTACAACGGACTAAATTGCAAAATAACAGAGTGAAACAAAGTAAATAAAGGCGGCAAAAAAATGGGCATTCTCATTCACAAAACATGAAAAAGAAAACCCAGGGGCCTCTACTAAACTCCGCAACTTCCGTTGGTATTTGTAATGTTAAAACAATTTGTTTTATAAGCTTTCTGAGGATTCCGGTGTGGATGTGACGTCACAAACATCGTGACAGAACGCTCTATTAGGGATGTTGGATCCGATCCGATACTTGTGTGGATCGATACAAAAGAATACGATCCACCCGATTTTTGTATCGATACAATGGCTTTCGATCCGTTGGTGGATCGATACATGCACACTAAAGATCGGATCGAATCATTGTATCAAATTCTATAAAAGGTAAACAAACATTTAGCATAATATTTATGATTACATTAGTATAAATATTTCTCTGGTGAGTCTGGCGATAGATTTTGCAAAGTCTATTCTTAATTACGCGTCGCGTCGCATTAAGCATACGCATTTTGTCAATGTCAAGTGAAAATGTAACTAAAGCAACAAAAATTGTACGCTTGATTGAGGTTAAAAATGGAGTCTCTCATCACGTGTTTTTAAAACAAGAACTCGGGAGAAACTCCATTTTGCAAAGTCAGTTGTTGAAACTCCATTTTGCAAATCGTACTCGAGAGTAATTCTTCAGAAATTGTAAGTAGGTACCATTTATTGACAAAGGGCAAGAAATATACTTTCATAAATACATATTCATCTTTTAGTGACTTGAAACTAAGACTATATTACAAATTTAATTATAGTTTCGTATTTTGATGTTTTATTTAAAAAAATACTTGATACGATACGATACTGGATCGATCCAAAGTATCGCATCCAGTCTGTTGGATCGATACTTGGATCGATACAGTGCATTACGATCCATTACGATCCAGAATATCGATACAAAGCACCTGGATCGAACATCCCTACGCTCTATGTGATAGTTCGTAATAAAACACAAAACAAATACCCAACTCTGAGGGAGACGTGAGCGTTATGTGTACAGCAGTCATAAAGAAAGACAGGAAACTGTGCTGAGATATTATGTTCTTCGGAAACTGTCATATATGTCAACACAATAGGAATCTGACGAATTATTACAAGTCCATTTGACATGTTATAAACACTTTATTTTATACTAACGACCAGCTCTAACTTCGCACGTACTTGTGCAACTTTTATTTATCTATAGGTTTATTAAATGGTCGAATAAAGATAAACGAGAGTACAGTCTAAATGCTTAAATAACTGGTGCAAGACATATTTCTTTACTGACTATCAGACTATTGACCTCAGGTAGCCTTTACATCGTCACTAGGATTTTTACAAAGGCGAGGAGCTTATGGATCTTCTAGCCTGAAAGGCGAACCTCCCTCGAGGATTTCTAGTCGGCGAACATCTCCATACTACCAACATATCCATAATCTCTACGGATTTGTCTCTGGGTCATTTAAGCCGGAAGAGGGCGGTACGCCTGAGAGTACGACTCCACATAAGGAGCACCGCACAGCGCACGCGGGGCGGCGCGACGCGGCGTAGCACCACACATCAGACGCGGCGCGGTGCAGTTGCCAGACGCAGCATTTTGAAGGTAATCTATACCTTAATATAAGTATAGTTTCAATAATAATATCTCATAAAATTTTGTAATATACCTAAGCCGCTACAAACATAGTGTAGATTTTAATGTTTTCTTAATTTAATTTTCAATCATTCATAATCATATTTAATCTTCCCGAACTCATGATAACGAAAAGGACCCAAAATAAATCTCAATTTGGGGAGACACATTTTTTATCAAAATAACCTAAGCTCGGAACGTCTTATTATTTTTAACCAGTGCTCAGTAAAGATGAACATTTAAGGCAATAGATCTACTTAGGTTACAGCGACGCAGTTAGCCCAGAATTAACGCATTAAATAATAATGCCTATTAGGGATATACCAGCTAAATCCCTCTATACATTATTAAAAGATCTCGACTTGTCTAGAACTTTCGTAAGTACTGTGGTGCTCGAACGCATATCATAGCGCGGCGTCAACTTAGCGCTTTTGACAAAGCCTTTAATCAACTCTCGCGCAATCTTAAAATATGGCTGGGTAAAGAGGAGTAGGGGTCTATCTTTGTCTATCTATACTAATATTATAAAGAAGAAAGATTGGATTGTTTCTTTGTGTACATTGAATAAGCTCCGATACTACAGGACCGATTTTGATGAAATTTGGTATGGAGATATCTTGAGACCCTGGGAAGGATATAGGATACTTTTTGGCACGATAACCGACAATAACGTGAGCGAAGCTGCGTGCAACCGCTAGTACATTATGAAAAAGGGCCCCTTAAACCTACACTTGGGTTTCCACTCCATGCAATACGATGGGCAACCGCACAGTAAATGCTAAGTTTTCGTATATTTATGGAGAATAAAGTTAATATCGTACAATCGAAAATGTCTCATACAATACAACGGTAAATAATATCAACAACATCTCAGGAACAAAAAAGTCGGTGAAAATGCTGATAATATTTTCATATGGCATTATGTT
This sequence comes from Elophila nymphaeata, assembly GCA_955850985.1. NCBI lineage: Eukaryota > Metazoa > Arthropoda > Insecta > Lepidoptera > Crambidae > Elophila > Elophila nymphaeata. Next base: position 9,042,712 of record OY039078.1, read on the forward strand.
CGGTAAGTGCTAACTCGGGCTCCGGGTGTCACAGTCAGGTGAAACGTAATCCAAAAGCTAAACAAATGGTATGATACGGCAATAACGCAATAACATTCAAGATGCCACAGAATAAAATATTACTGAAAGGGTTACTTATGTGTTTAAGTTTTGTAACCTCGTAGAGATCTTTTTGAAATATTCTTGGTTAAATTTAAAAATGCATATTATGAATGTTGTGTCAGCAAGTTCTGAATCAATATTACTTGAAAATAAGCATCAGAATTGCTGTTATTTTTAAAATAGCAAGTTCTCGAATAAATTTTAAATGAAATGAAATTTATTTGAGTTCAATTTCCACATCGTACATAATTAGGTTACGGTTACTGTTATAGGGTATTTGGTATTATCATACATAGTATTATAATTATTATTTTAACAGCATTACTGGACTCCACACTAGAATTCCCTGTGTCGTGAAGACCGGACTTCCCATTTAAATTACGCATGTATTTTTGTCCATAAGTGTGTGTGTGTATGTGTAAAAAATATATATCAATATACATCCACACACATACAATATAATATACTATAATAATATATATAAATAAATATAATATAGACAAATATTAACATAATAATTGATATATTAATATAAAATATTGATCATACATTATGCACATTAATCTGTATGAACCATTGATGTGTGTTTATGCGTACATAAGTATATTTATTTTTATATTCAGAGAATATATATTTCATATAGGTATGTGAGATTATTCATAATATTTTATATTTTTTAAGTATTTATTTACAGGAGTAAATTAAAGTATGAAACGCTTTTATGTATAAGTAGGTACCTACTTAATTTTAACTTATTCCATTATAATATAATACAAATAAAAAACTTTTTATTATTATATTTATAGCTATGCCAATTAAATACTTTGGCTATTGAGTTTATTTATAAAAAAGGAATAAAAAGTAATGTGTTTTTTTATACGCTCCAAAGTTTACATTTGATTTGAAAATTGCAGCATAATATGAATATGATTTTCCTGGTTGTTATTTCAGAAAAGCTTCAATTATTTTAAATAGCATCGTCATGTCTAACATATTACCATTTTAATGGCGTGGACGGTTACCAGCCGTGAATTTTAAATTAAACGAAAAAAATATCACATAATAAACAATTTCTGCATAATAAATATATTTTTGAATGTACAGACAACAGCACGTTGAGTAAAACTGTAAAACCTTGTTTAACTGTAAAATTTTCCCAATCGATTATGCACTTTATATTGAATAGCCTTAGGTTAAAAATCGTTTGGAGAAATTTGACAGTTTTGTATAGCCCGACGTGCTGTTGACTGTACTTTAGGCCCGTATTACAGAATGACACTCGGAAGTCAAACATGTCTTGAGAATCGTCTGTCACTTTCTATCACGCACAAAGTGATAGAGACGAAGGACGCTCAAGTCGGCGTTCATTCTTGAAACTTATTCTATAATACGAACATAAAAATTTTCAACACGTCAGTACTTACAATACAGCCATCCGTTTATGAAATGAACTGTCAGTGACCATCCTAAAGACGGGATAAATAAATTCAAGAAACTTGATAAGCAGCATTAGGTGTTTCTCACAAGAAACATTCATTTAATAGGTATAATATTATGTTTTTATCTATAATAATTCAAGGTTTCCAAATATGCTTTGATTGTGACGCCCTTAAGGACTTGACCTTGTTTTGACCTACAAAAGTATTTACTTTTCTGAGCACAGCTTCTCAAATCGGGGCTCTATTTTGGAAATCGCCACTCTCATCTCTTTGTCTACATTTATTTTCGCTCGCCTCGCTCGCATCACACAGACAGCCAATCTATGCGGATCGCCTAACGCCGCCTCTGGGTTATTGACGCATTGACGCACAGTTTGGGAAACCCATAGTTTAAGGATCAAAAATTCTAACTAAGATATTATCATTCAAAAGAAGCGTGAAGAAGCACCCTGCAGGATGGTAAAGCGAGGATGTCTATTGCGGGCAAAGATTAGGTTTAGTACTCCGTGATTGCGGGCTGTATCTCTCGCACTAACTATCTTTGAATTTGTACCTACTCCACTTATTCTTACCATCAGGTGAAAGAGAGCGATGCCCTTGCAGCCCCGAGTCACTGGAAAGGCGGATAAGGCTGTTCGCAACGCTTCAGGTACCGTAGTTACGGCGGCAGGCGATGGGATAGGGCCCCAACGCTTGCCAATATACCCTGGTGAGTAAGTGGGCATCCAAGATCCCTAAAATGCCCTCTTTATCCCAAGAGTGGGAGGAGAGGCCTGTTGATCCAACCGCAGACGGTCCGTGCGGATGAATAAACGTTCCCGCGCAACCGCCGATATGCGGAGAGAAGGGATCCGACAGTTTTTAGTGGGTATGCCAACCTTTAGGGTTGGTGACTGCAACATAACCCTGGTGGGACCCTATTACCACTGAGGGTACCTATAAAACGTTTTCTTTCGATAAAAAAAGGTGGAATGGAGTAATTTTCTAGACCCTGTTATATAAAAAAATTAGATACTCGCACCTTCGCTTCGTTTTCGATTTTTCAAAAGTTTTCTGGAAGTGTTCTTAGCTAGAAGACCTTTTTTTTTTTTTAACGTTGGGAAATGCTTTACGCATACGTGACGCCTGAGGTAGCGTCAACGTTATGTGGGACTCTCCCTACAAAGGCAGGGCCTACCCACTAAAACCCAACGATGTCCCTCACATGCACCTTGGCGTGAAAACATCAGCGACCGCAACCTCCTCCCCATCATCGGGCGAGGAGAACGCGTCGGCCGCGGATGTATCGCTGCCAGGCGGAGCCATGGGAACCCTTGCGGAAACTTCCACGACCCCGTCGGTGCTTGCTCGCCTAGGGCGAGCCCCTCTCACCTCCCCAAAAAGTGTGGGAGGCCGACGATGCCCCGTGACATCCTGGACATCGACGACTGGAAATGACTGGTGTAATGCGAGGTATGGGCTTCCCTGGCCCAGGCCCCGCTGGTCACTGACGGGAGGAAGGAGGCGAGCAAAACGCCGCCTTCTCCGTCCAGCCCTTTTGCGACGGCATGGATCGGCCTGTGGGTCATTCTCCCTGGCTCGCTCCGCCGTTTCCTTTTGCGTCATGACCTCGACGCAGAAGGTGCTTACCGCGTCCCAAGACCTCTTATTTTCCAGCATAGTGGAGATCACCGTCTGGAGTGAGAGGTCATCTCCGATTGCGACGACTAGCTGGCTGCGCTGTGCAGAGAACGCGGGGCATACCTCAAGGGTATGCTGGGCAGTGTCTTGCTCAGCACCACAATGGTGACATATGGGGGCCACTTCTCTCCCAATGCGGTGCAAATAGCGGCCAAATGAGCCATGGCCACTTAGAATTTGTACCATGTGGTAGGAGAGGTACCCATGCCGCCGTTTCGCCCATGTAGTTAAGGAGGGGCTCATTGCTTCAACCGTCCTGTGAAGGGTGTCGGAAGTCGACCCACGGAGTAAGCCGTCTAGCTCCCGAGACCACGAACGAAACATTTCGTCTGTCGCCTCCTCCAAGGCGGCGACCCTCTCGGCAACCACCATTCGGCGGTCGCTGGCTCTTGCCTCTATGCGGATCCTGTAAGCCGCCGAGAGTACGTGGGCAGCCAGTTCCCACGGTGGTTAGCTAGAAGACCTACCCTTGTGCAATCTTATTTCTTATTCATCTAATTGTAATATAATTATCATCATCATCATTTCAGCCGAGAGACTCCCATTGTGGGACATGGGCATAATATTATAAAGAATTATTGTAATAGGCAATGCAAAATACGTATATAGTCTAATGTGTTTAAACAGCAGACAGTCTGTTTTGAGGTATTCTTTGACACGCGAAATTGACGACACAACGGGAGTGGCGGGGAAGTAATTGAAAATAAATATTTCTCATCACAACGATATCCGATAAGGTAGAAGTACGTAATGTCGACAGTGTCCCAGTACTCGTCAGTTTTCCAAAAAATGCAAATATCACTGATATCCTACCACACAAAGCTCTATTTTTGTTGGCAACACATTCTTAGAAATATTTAGCATAATTATAATGCGAACATTCTTTTTAAAAACACATGGCGACTACAACACACGCGTTCGAAGGTAAGCATTGCCGATTTTTTAATTTTTTTGCTAATTTAGGTACTAGAACTGACGTCTACCAGCTTATGTTTCTTCCTCTGTCGTGCAGTGTTTTTTATTTACAGGGAGAGTGCAAATACTTTTTGTAATAGATAAGTAAATTGTCTAGCAATATAACCTCTAAAATTAATCATTTTTAATATTTAGATTATGTTTTTTGTAAGTGACATATTTTGGGTCACAAAAACCGCCACATGAGCCAATAGCCGTCAGTTTACCCATTGATCTGACGGTAATTAGGACACGCTTCAAGTATGAACCTAATTCCGTCGTCACAGGAATTTAGCTCTTATCACCATGGAATAAAAACTAAAGTTAATTGTAATTCTGCCGGTTACCAGGACACGTTTTAAAATTTGATCCTGTTTCCGTCATTAAAGTAATTTAGATTTAATGTGCCGGCAATACGATCTAAAGTTGATTGCAATCTGTCGGTAACAGGAACATATCTGGAAGTTTGAACATAAATCCGTCATTATATCGAATTTAAATCTTTATAACCATGCAATACGGACTAAATTAAATTAAATAATAGCATTAGTCGTACAAAGTGGTTCGGGCTTTGGTTTTATGTGCATTAACTTATAATTTCGAGATTAAAAATTTCTTTTCTTTTTTTTTGAAGTCGGAAGATGCCAGTTCTTTAATTTTGAGTAGTTGTAAGTCGTATTGTTGTGCTCCAAGGAATTCCAGTTGGTGCGCTTGCTAAATCTGATATGAGTCATATAGCAACTTTCCGGAGTAAGACAAAACATTATTTTTCTACCGCTTTGCGCATGTTTTTTTTTTGTATTAATTTTTAGGCATACTTAGGTAAATCAGATTGCAACATATTTATAATGTGTAGTAACACATTCATTAATGACTCACTAATTAATTAAAACAGAGCGCATGCGGGAACGGCACTTGTAATTAGAACTAACCTCAAACACTCAATCATGGAACCGTACTCTACATCTCACCTACAGGCCACTTCAATAAAACTGGAAGACCGTGCTGGTAGCATTACGCTCTCCTCAATATACTGCCCGCCAAGACATAGAATAACAACCCAAATGTTTGGTGACTTCTTTCAAACCTTGGGCCCAAGATTCGTAGCTGGTGGTGATCGGAATGGCAAACATACCTTTTGGGGCTCTCGCTGTACCAGGTCGAGAACTGAAACGTTGCATTAACATAAATCATCTTAAGCCGATCTCGACCGGTGAACCTACATACTGGCCAAGTGATCAACGGAGAGTACCCGATCTTCTCGACTTCTTTATCGGGAAATATTTAAATACAGCTGTTGAGTCTAGTCTAGATGGATCTTCAGACCACACGCCAGTCATTCTGGACTTGGGCACTTGCCTATTTACACGAGAAACTTCGGAGACATTAACAAATCGTAAAACAGATTGGGAAGGTTTTAAAAGCTACATTGACGAAAACATTACTCTGTCAATCCCTCTTAAGGACCAAAATGAGGTGGATGAGGCCTGCAGATATATCACCAACCTAATTCAAGTTACGGCCTGGATTAACACACCGACTCAAAATGTAAAAAGTATGATCTCTAACAATTCACTTGCCATTAAACAAATTATCCTGCAAAAGCATAGGTTAAGAAGGGTCTGGTCCTCGTCCGGAAGCCTCCTCGTGGCGGACCCTGGTAGCGTGGTGGGGAACTTTCTCGGGGGTGTGTGGATTTTGATGTCAAGTCCCCTTGGCATTCGAAGTCACATGCCATCGTTGAGTTGTTTTTGTTTCCCCACCACAGCTAGTTCCGGACGGCCATTTCAGGGCCACGACCTATCATTTCAAGTGAAACAGGGAGAGGCACGACCAAATTTATACAGCATACAGGCAGGAGTTCCGCAGGGTTCAGTTCTTGGTCCAGTACTGTATAACATCTTCACTTCAGACCTTCCTGCCGTAAGACTAGGCGATGATATACTGCCACACAGAGACTGCGTGTACCTGGGATTTCATCTTGATAGGAGACTGACCTGGAAGCAACTTATCAAACAGAAGAGAGACCAAATGAATCACAAGTTCCGAAACTTACACTGGCTCATGGGGAGAAACTCGGTACTATCAGTTGATGACAAGCTTCTTATTTACAACGTCGTATTGAAACCAATTTGGACCTACGGCATCCAAATGTGGAGCCTTGCTAGTAAGACCAATATACTCTGCATTCAGCGTGCGCAGAATGGTATTCTTAGTGGTACCGTTGTGAACCTAATTTAATAATGTTTGTTTGTTAGAGTATAATAATGTTTGGTATCATCATCATTTCAGCCGAGAGACGCCCACTGTTGGACATAGGCCTCCCCCATGGACCTCCAAACCGGTCGGTCCTGCGCTGTCCGCATCCAGCGGCTTCCCGCGACCTTTACCAGATCGTCAGTCCACCTTGTGGGAGGCCTACCAACGCTGCGTTTCCCGGTACGTGGTCGCCACTCACGTCAGTCCTCCTCGCAATGTGCCCTGCCCACTGCCACTTAAGGTTCGCAATTCTTTGGGCTATATCGGTGACCTTGGTTCTCCTGCGGATCTCATCATTTCTGATGTTATCGCGGAGAGAAACTCCGAGCATAGCCCTCTCCATTGCCCTTTGGGTGACTTTGAGCCTTCTTATGAGACCCATTGTAAGCGGCCACTTTTCGGTTCCATAGGTCATCACTGGCAACACACACGAATCAAAGACTTTCGTCTGAAGACACTGCGGTAGATAGGCCGAGAATATGCCGCGTAGCTTCCCGAACGCTGCCCAGCCGAGTTGGATTCGTCGATTGACCTCTTTCTGGAAGTTGGACTTACCCAGTTGGACTGTTTGTCTCAGGTAAACATAATGGTCGACAACTTCCAGTGTAGAGCTTCCAACCTTTACAGGAGTGGGTGCGACATGGATATTAGACATGATTTTCGTCTTATCCATGTTCATTTTAAGACCCACTTGTTGGGAGACACTACAGAGATCGTCGAGCATTGTGCCCAGCTCTTCCAAGGTTTCAGCCATAACTACGATATCATCGGCAAAGCGAAGGTGAGTCATGTACTCGCCATTTATGTTGATGCCAAGTCCTCTCCAGTCCAGAAACTTAAACGCGTCCTCCAATGCAGCTGTGAACAGTTTCGGCGATATAACATCACCCTGTCTCACGCCTCGCTGGAGCTGTATGGGTTTTGAGTTCTGGTCCTGAAGGCGGACTGACATAGTGGCGTTTTCGTACAGTGACCGCAACACTTGGATGTGTCGATAGTCTATGTGGCACCTCTGGAGTGACTGGAGCACGGCCCAGGTCTCGATAGAATCGAAGGCTTTCTCATAGTCCACAAACGCTAAGCATAATGGCAGATTATACTCTTCGGTCTTCTGTATAACCTGCCGCAGCGTATGTATGTGATCTATGGTACTGAAGGCTTTTCGGAATCCGGCTTGTTCGGGAGGCTGGAAGTCGTCAAACCTGCGTGCGAGACGATTCGTTACAACCCTCGAAAACAGCTTATAAACATGACTCAGGAGCGTGATGGGTCTATAATTCTTCAATTGGGCCTTATGTTTGGTAGATGTATGTTAAATATGAAGAGTATAACTAGAGTTCCGTATTACCTAAGTTCCTGAATTGAGAGACTTGGTTAAGTAGGTACTCAGTAGATTACAGAAAATCTTTTTTTTTTCTTAATGTAAATTTTTAACAGTAGATATATTTTTTATTGTTTATTAGATGTCCATATAAAGAGGTACATATAAAGTCTGAATTAATTAAAGCTAGTTGTTTAATGATCCACTGACCAAACTGCAGCTAGCACATTTTTTAAAATAATATGTTGTAATCGGTTCAAAGCTGAGAAGTAATTTCTACAGTTTATGAAACTTATCTATAAGGGCGTAGAGTTCAATTTGGTATCAAAAAATTGACGACTTCTGGGTCATTTTGACGATTAATGGGACAAACCTGTCGAGTACTGGTACAAATCGTCTTTTTTTCATATTGATGGAGTTTTATTATATTTCTTAATTATTTTGACTTAAAATTAATATTTAAATAAAAACTAAGATACATTTTGCACCTAGTCATGCAATACACCTTTCATTATCTGATATACCTTAAGCACAGCATCACTGCAAAGTCAGCCAAGTTCAGAAACTGACGGATACTGGGACGTTTACCTTACAGTTTAAAAGCTACCGTAGTACGCCACTTTCGTATTAAAACATCCGACGAAGTCTTTTAAACTGCGTAGTAGTAAAAATCAATATAGGTAAAGTATATTTATTATTTTGTTGGTAGATACTCTAGATTTAAGAGGGTATATAAGTATTTGGCGAACGAGGTACCCAAATCTCCGGTGACGCTTCCGAAAAGTTCCTACATAAAAAGTCATTCAAAAATAACTTATAACAACTCTTTTTTTGCGTCACGGGTTATATTAAAAACAACAGTTATCAATCATAATTGATAAACAAGAAACGTGTGAATGAAATACCAGTGGGCAAATAATAATTAGGTCGCAGAAGCGATGAAAAAGGCCGTATAAATAATTAATTGTTAGCATACATTTTGCTTAAGGACCTTTAATAACGTCGTGTTTATTGTCTTATCGTATACACTCTCAAACTATCACATAAAAAACATTATCAAAGTTACTACAGACTTCAATTCCTCGTATCAAATACAAATAACAGACAATATTATCAGCAACTGTGTCTGATATATCACAGCCATTCGTGTAGCAGACAGAACTGTACTTAGCAATATTTATTTCTACTGGGACCTGTTTTCGGGGAAAATTCTTGAGTCGCTATCCGTTTTTTCGCCTTTCTTTTGTCCCTGATTTTTACGCATTTTGTTTTTATGACACGAAGAAAGACCTCATTAAAAGCCACAAGTCTCCCGAGAGGTTCTACCCTAATACAGAGTTTACTACTTTTATTTCTAAAAACCTAAGTTACTGTAAGTGATTTTGATGGCAATTTGTACCTTGAATCTAGGCACATAGAGGTACCTTTTTTATCTAAAAGGAAGATTATCTGATTTTTTTTTCATTAATTTAAATTAACTTCTGCTAGTGGGAAAAGTCATAAAAATAATCTTTTATTTTAAATGAGCGACGGCGTACGGCAAGCCTCGGAGCAAGTCCCTGCATATTTGACTATCGGGCATAATTTCGGCAACGCGGCAATATATTAGGTAAACTAGCTACATTGTCGCTTTGACGAAATTAGGAGTATGAAACTACATATTAATATTATCGTATATCGCTCTGTTGCGTGGCATCGTGACAGACCACAAACGTAGATAAACCAGGTACTGCTACGGCAACCTACAAAATCTTAAGACGTATTTAGGTAGAACATTTCTTAGATAGTCGAATAAGCGTACAGACAGAAACTGGCGAAGCAATAGAACAATGCAATTTCCATGAAGGACACTAAGGCCGCGCGAGAATAAATAACTAATAAGGCTGATAAGGCCGTCCCAGTGGATCCCACTTAAAGTGATTGCCCCGAGGCCTACGCACATCCATTCCACAGAGATGGGATTCAGTTGATGCTAGTTGAATTCACGCGTTCAATGTGGCAATAGGATGAAATAAGATTTAAGAGCGTGCACTCGACTTACGTCAAAATTGGCACATTATGTTGATTTTTCAGACCTAATTTTAAAGCGAACTGAACAGACTTTGCAAAGAAATTACATATTATTGGTACTTCGATGAATGAACGCTCTTAAGTAGGCAAAAGCCTATACTGCTAGAAATTCGAGCAAATTAACAAAACCTGGTTGTTAGTGCTAACACTAAATAAGAATAATTTGTAACAAGATAAATAAGTTTTATTGATTATAATAATTCGCTTCCATTCAGCAATTTGAAATTTTGTTTTTTTGGTGAAATTCTAGTTATGGAAAAGATTATCTAATATTTGTTACTATAGGCAACTCAAAATAATTTTAATAAAGTTTCTGGGAGGATGATATTACTAATAACAATATTTTATATAAGTTTTATACTAAACGAAATATAAAATTATTACTAATGAATTACCTGCTTAAACAACTATTATAAGTAGGTACCTACAGCATGCTTACAATTATTGATATATTTTTATAAATAAGTTTTTTGCTAAAGAATTATACTAGTTTGACCGACTTTGTAGTTTGTTAAATTATAATTTTATTAGCTATTACGCTATTAGGATAATTCTAGATTGTACTTTTGTAATATTAGTAAAATATCTTTTAACGAATATTTGATATCAAAAACATCACTTAGCGTCGAAAATTAAATATCAATACTGATTAGAGCGGAATATTTCGATTTTCGCACGAATTGTTTATCTTAAAACCGAATTAATGGGCAACACAAAGTAAAGGTATTGCAGAAATAAAGTTTTTGGGCGTGCTTTAATTTCTATATAATGAAATTAATGAAAATGAAATGAATGCAACTAAACGAATTACTTGATAGACCCCGATAATATTTCTGTGAAATTGTTAATGTTACCAAATACTTCTATGCTCACGTCGGTTGCATAGAAACTGTAAACAAAATCTGTTTATTGATCTGTTACATTGTTACAATTCAAGCTCAAACCAACGGGATGTCCAGAATATGAGCCTCTGCATCACGCGGTACTCACGTTTGTGATACTTTATAATTTTATGAGATACCGGAGAGATATTTTTTTACTAACTACCATTAACTCTTTAATGCACTTAATAACATAAAAAGAACAAATAAACATTGATCAAGTTTGATAGGGTGAACTTATATCTATAAGAGATCTCTCCCAGCCAATCCAAAAATGTGAGTGAGATACTAAGTTGTTAGTTGAGCAGAGATACAAAAGCGAATCGTCTCCATCTTCTCATGGAGTCTGTGTCGTCAAGCCTTTAAGATGAACTTTCCTCATAAGATTTCCGGGCGATAGGTTTCTTCTGAGATCTAATTATCGTCTAGTACCTGAGGATGCCGATGTCTTCCTATCGACATATTGCAGGTTTTGACAATACATTTTACGGTCGACCACCTTCAAACACCAATCATCTTTTGTAATAGCCGCGTATCAGAAATTTACAACAGTTTTCAAGGCTTACCTTCTGTACTTTATTTATTTTGTGGGTCTAAGCAGACGTTGCCTAATACAATTAGATCTTAGGAAATTCAAATAGATTTAACTATGCCGTGAATTCGAGTGTCACTTGTTGAATATAATGAAATATTCTGTGTCTGACAAGCTAATTACTGTAGATTTCATTAATTATTTGGTGATAGGCGGCATTGTGAATATCTTAGTCATTTTGATCATCTGTAGTTTCGTAAAGAGGCGTTATATTAGAAACGTAAGTACGCCAGTTACCTACCAAAAAGCTCCGCTTAAACCCTTTTTCTGGTAGTGGTCTGGTCTGGTATCATCATCATCATCAACAGCTCATATAATGTCCCCACCGAGGGGCTCGAGCCTACCCCACATTAGGCCTTAGTCAACCACGCTGGCCAAGTGCGGGTTGGTCGACTTCACACACAACCTAAGAATTTCTTCTTAGGTGTGTGCAGGTTTCCTCACGATGTTTTCCTTCACCGTAAAAGCGTTTATTAAACGTACATATGAATTCAAAATTTGAAAACACATTGGAACGTGGCGGGGATCGAACCAGTGCCTCCCGGGTGGGAGACGACGCTCTTACGCTCTTACGCACTACGCCACCGACGCTTTTTTGTGGTAAATATATTGCCACCATATTTTGAACTTTATACCTATGTGATAAAGTTAAAAAACAATGAAAAATATTTTTTGCTTTACCGGTCAAGGAGTTAATACTTTTGGGATTATGAGCGTGACATGTACGAGTGTGTTAAGAGTGTGCATTCATCGAAGTACCACTAAAAAATATTCGCTGTATTGTTGTTAAATACACATGTGTTTGTGACCCCATGCACACATAGACATTGCTCGCAGGGCGATATGTCCACTAGCTGAGAGGACCCGGGGTGTATGATCAAAAAATGGCCGCGAGCTCGGATTTTGACTATTTCAAATAATTATTATAAATATCTGATTGCATTTGACAATGTTATAATATCGTTATTATGTGTACCATTATATGTGTTATAATTTAATAAGTACATTAAATAATTATAATTTCAAAACATTGTAAAATACCTCATCAAAATTTACTAATTTATAATTTTTTTGGCATCCCTTTTTAATATGTTATTTCAATTTTTTACTTTTTTGGGCTCTAGAGCGGTTTATAATAGTATATTTTCAATTGAAAAATAATTTTTTGCAAAGTATGGTTTGCCATTAGAATGCTTATATTGCATCTGAAAGATAGCTCCAAACTGCATAAGATTCTCCTCGCTTTACAAAATTATAAGTGTAAATTAAAGATATCCCTCTATAGCGGTTTTAATCAAGAATTAATCTTCCTGTAATATCTAATTTATTTGCAAAATCTGTTCACATCGCTTCAAAATTAGGTCTGATAAATCCACAAAATGTGTAAATTTTAACGTTAATCGAGTGCACGTCCTTAAGATAAATGTGGTAAGTGATAAATAACATTTCAACAGCCTTATTCATAAACACTCAATAAACCTATTTTAGTTATTACCTTGTTAAAAAGTGTTTTGTCTCATTCATCTCGTGCCAGAGTGACAGAGAGACAAACATATATAAATCTCTAATAAATTCCCTTGTTAAGGGGGTAAATCTATAGTAGCCGTTATACAACATCACAAACACGTCAAAAACAACTTCTCAACGAGACAATTTTGAGGAGCTTTCGTGGATAAAACGGCAGGTTGTATAATGTGGTTACTACCGAGTATCGTTATCAGCTGTCAGTCGAGCTACCGGCGCGACGTCTACGTATATAGCTCGTTAGTGAGATAAGACGCATCTTATTAAACGGAGGCCTTCAATACATTAAGCTCACAGATAGATTGAATTTATTCACTTGTTCAACCGACTTCAAAAAAGGAGGAGGTTCTCTATTCGACTGTATGTATTTTTTTTTTAACATGCTATTTAATAAACACGTTTTTCTCTTTCGAGAGGTAAAGCTTAATTTATTATTTCTATAGTTGACATAACCACAAGCCACAGGTGGCATGCCACTACTTGCGGCTCCAGACCCTCTCATCTTCGGAGACTGTAGTAGACAAAGCGCTACAAATTGTGGAGTCACCAACCTCTAGTGGTGGGCATCGACCACCTTCGTTCGCGCGGTACGAAAAGATGTGACCGCAACCATTTAAATCCTTCCTGGCTTTTGCATTGGCTTAAAGGATCCACAGATTGCTATGAAGTGTGAGGATTATACCTTATCTATTTCGTAATTTTGTCCGGACATGAACATTGAAAGATTTAACAGCGACGGCAGTTATCCAATCAGAGAAGAGCTAGCCTAATCTTGAAACCTTATAGGGTAAGTATACAATAAATATTGACCGCTGCTAAGGTGTGCTGTGATGCCTGTGACCAACTAAGTTATTTGTTTTAAACAAATTGCAGACGCACAAAAGGTTTGTTTATTTTTCATTAGAATCTTAGAGCAGTTTTAGTTTGTCCCATTTCTTTCCAAACCGACAACATGCACAATATATTATTTTATTTCGCGCACATACACACCAAATTGCATATTCATTCCACTTAATTCATTCTAGCAAACATTTTCTTGGTACGATCACACAGCGATTAAAGAATAGCACAGCATCCCAATTAAATTGTTCAAACTGACTCGAAATGCCGCGCTTAGACACGCCATAGCACTGTAAATACTATACAAATAATAGATCTTGTAAACTTGATAAAAAACGTGTCTCTGCACGTTCTATGTTACCGAACTTGTTTTCAGACAATTTACAACACTCAGATGGCAGCAATCGATATTCTTAATAACTTCGTAAATATAACGTTGAGAAAACACATCTATGCTTAACGAGTCCAAGTTATAAGCGTCCCACGCTATAGGGCCGCTAAATAAATAAGCTGACATTACATTACTAACGTTACTACTTTTCAAGTTTGACAGCTTCTTACCGATTATCATGGAGACGGGCGTCTACTCGAGTGTCGTCTGATTGCATTTTACAGCTACTACACTTGTTAGTGGTATTAGTTTATGATAATTAAACTTTGTAACAAGAATTCATCGTAAACCGCAACGCCGCGCCGCGCGGACCCGAATACTTTCCCTCTCGCACAATCACCCGTCCCTCTCATGATTTTACACACGGCACTCGCCGCGCCGCCGCCGTCCCTATATAAGCAGCTGCGCGCCGAGTAAAGATCAGTTAGCTAGCGACCGTGCTGGAGCGATAGTCACTTACAGTCCTCCAGTATCAGTCAGTTGGGTGAAGGAGTGCGATAGCCCCTGCAGTCCACTCTTGATCCTTAGCTAGGTCTCTCATAGATAGCTTATAGGCTAGGAGTGCGATAGCCCCTGCAGTCCACTCCGACGCTTGTTAGGCAGTCATAGTACAGATGCACCTACTTATGTGTATGCACCTTTATGCAAAACTTATGTAACATTGTATGATCTATCAGTTAATAAAGGAACAGTACGGACATATTGGCGTTTCACTGCACACTCCCTTCATTGTGGCGCCCAACGAAACTATTTATTAAGATGAGCAACACCGAAGAAGAATATTATGATCCGAGGGTAGCAGAAGAAAAGTCAACCATGTCAATACCGCCGATACAACTGTCAGAGACACAATTCAGTCAGTTACTGAGTTAAATGCAATCAAAAGTTAAATACTTAGGAGACATTATAGTTCCTGAAGGAATAAATGATCCTAAAAAAAAATATCAGCAATATTAAATAGACCTGGACGGAAAACCCTAAAGCAATTAATATCATTCCTCCTAACCGTATCTTGGTACCGTCAGTTCATACAAAACTTTGGAGAATTAGCGAGACCGCTGACTAATCTCACAGCCACTAGGAAATGGAAACATGAGCAGCGAAAATCGATTGAACCTTTAAAAACTGCATGAACTACGTCACCAGTATCAAGAGAAGCTGATTACGAAGCACCATTTACTAAATATACAGATGAAAGCAATTATGCAATAGGAGTAGCTTTGGTGCAGGGGGAGGTTCTAGAAATCATTCCACAGTTAAAAAAATTAGCAAAAGACTTAGCTGAAGCTAAAGCTAATATAGAAATAATGCAAGATAATAATAGAACAAGAGCAAACCTCAAGCGACGCCCTGATCCTGGTTATGCTATTGGAGATTTAGTCTTAGTAGAAACTCATCCCATAAGTAACAAAGACAAACACTTCTCGACTAAATTTGCTCCTCGACATGATGGACCATATATCATTATCAAAAAACATGGTTCTTCAATATACGAAGTTGCTAATGTCCAAGAGCCTGAGAAACCAATTGGAAAATATCACACATCTACAATAGTTAAGTTTGAGAAACGAAACGAAGAATCACCAGCTCCTATCATACCTATTCGAGGCCGAGGAAGACCAAGGATTCAACGTCCTGAGTGCTGATACTCTTACGGGACGTTAACGAGTTTCAGAGGGGGAGATTGTAACAAGAATTCATCGTAAACCGCAACGCCGCGCCGCGCGGACCCGAATACTTTCCCTCTCGCACAATCACCCGTCCCTCTCATGATTTTGCACACGGCACTCGCCGCGCCGCCGCCGTCCCTATATAAGCAGCTGCGCGCCGAGTAAACATCAGTTAGCTAGCGACCGTGCTGGAGCGATAGTCACTTACAGTCCTCCAGTATCAGTCAGTTGGGTGAAGGAGTGCGATAGCCCCTGCAGTCCACTCTTGATCCTTAGCTAGGTCTCTCATAGATAGCTTATAGGCTAGGAGTGCGATAGCCCCTGCAGTCCGCTCCGACGCTTGTTAGGCAGTCATAGTACAGATGCACCTACTTATGTGTATGCACCTTTATGCAAAACTTATGTAACATTGTATGATCTATCAGTTAATAAAGGAACAGTACGGACATATTGGCGTTTCACTGCACACTCCCTACAACTTTATTTAGAATAAGAATTATGTTTAAAACTAATTGCCTTGTATGCCCATGACCCGAGCGCTGAGTGATGCTGAGTATAAACCAAACATAGCCAGTTGAGTTCGTCAATTTGTATTTCAAATGTGTATTTGCTTGTGGAAATATAGATAAGAAAACATTACCCTAATGATTAATACAGACAGGGATTCGCGTTTATTCGTTCTTGAATTGACTATTATGTTTACAAATATACATCCAGTGTAACTCAGTCGAAATATATGAAAACTTTATAATCATCACTACTTGTAATGTAATGAAAGTGAAATTTTAATGGGTAAAATTTTGACAGTTTTTACTATTTTAATTGTATACCGCGTTGGTTGTAAAACATTATACCTACACTAATCATAAATTACGTAAAGTATATTGACACCTGTATTTATTACGGTTTTATATAATTAACACCAAATAGGTAACCATATGTTACATGCTCCCCAAATTACATTTAAGTTATTAACTGTAGAATAATTAATTTAATATAAACGTTTTTGATTTGAGAACTTGTTCTTATGTGTAAGAGATAAAACGACAACATGTACGGTTACGATTTTACGACAAAACAAATATATGTAAGAAAAATATAGCAAAGTTTAACATTTTATCTGATATTGAGTAAAATACTGAAGTAGCCTGAATCGATCGTACGTTAGCCTCCATAAAATAATATCAAAGTGATACCCAACAACAAATGTTTGCCAAGCTCTCGTTTATACTAGCATCTATTTCAGATCTCGACATCATAACGATCAGTTACATTCTAACGTAGCCGGAGGCTGGTAGCTCACAATTGAATACGTCCTGATTGCAAGATTACCTTTTACTCTGAGACTGAAAGCCAGCTTTATTACTGTTTCTTGCTTTTGGTTAAAGCTTCCTTTTTGTATACAGAATTAATTATCAATTACATCTGTTTCGTTTTGATGCGTAGATTTATTATCATTTTAATTTTATCTTTATGTTTGGATAAGGTGATTGATACTATAAACACTTAATGCTCACTTTTCAACAGTTTTTTTCGTGTAACAGTATTAATTTACTTAAAAGAGGTAGCGTGTACGATACGTAACAATGTATGTTGACTAGTGTTGACTAGTAAGATTAAGTAATAAGTTCACGAAGAGAGCTCATCCCCGCCTAGTTAAAAATAAATAACTCATTTAATAAACTTGAATTCTAGTTTAGAAATTTCTTCATTTTTTTCGAAGTTATTCACGTGGCTCGGTTACTAATTTTTGATAGTATTTTCTATAGGTTTTTTTTAACTCGTTTCTAAGAAATTGTTATAAAACACCAATAAATTATTATAAACAATTATCTGTGTGTGGCGAGTCACTAAGATAAACTCACATTTTTCTTATACTATATTAGCAGTGGCACAATCAAGGCAGTAATTTTGCAAATAGAATTTCTTAAATTTTGATTTGTATTTAGTAATAACAGTATTCGTGTACATGTCCTCTAGGTTATTAGGTAAATCATTGAGATAAGAAGGTTTTAAGGAATTTCATTTTCTACAACCATGTACGTTATTGAATTTCGGTAAAACAAACTTTTTATGATATACTTTTCTTAAGTTATCTGTCTTAAATATACATTCAAACATTCAGTTATTTAGGTACACCAGTCAAAAACAATAGCAACAACGCATAGCACTAAACAATGCTGCTTCTAGCTAGTCTAAGATAATAGAAGATAAATATTGACAGAATCGCCGACGACCAGACCGCGACACTTGGTCGTTCGATCGTTTCATTTCATTCTACATCTGATGTTTGCCAAGTCAACACATTTTCTTCTCTTTATTCCTCTCAGCACAAAATTGCTTTCGCCTCTAATTGAGCAATCTGTACAGCCGCCTTTAACAAGGAAAGAAAATATTATCGAACACCATTCTACTACAAAGTAAATTGAAGATTAGTAATTAAAACACGTAAAGATAATAGAATTAGCAATTAACGCTACTGCTGGGCAGAATTGAAAAATATCTTAAATCTCCTTAAAGAAATTAGTTTTTAATTTATTGAAAGAAAAATACGTTGTTACAATGTTAAATACGATTTTAAACTTTAAGTCCATCGATTAGCTATCTTATCTTGCTGCTCCGACAAAGCCTCAATTACAAATAAATTAGCGATGCATAAAAACGCCCCTCCCCGATAATCCCAAATAACAAAATTAATTACTCTGACCGGAGGTCGAGGAAAAAATTCGCGAGAGATTTGAGATTAAAATGCTTAATCGGATAAATGCCTATAAAGTCCATAATTTCTTTTGCGGCTCGGGGACTCATCAATCATTAAACGTTTTGGATGCCCACTTTGCGTCTTAAAATATCGTTGTATTTCTAAGATTAAAAGTGACAATCAAGATTAAGTAAAATTTCTTCTTATAATGTACATATTATAAAACTTACCCATGTGACGAATAACTGCTAAAAGTTAATTTTTTTTGGGAAATATTTTTAGAAATACCAGGGAAACACAAACATTACGGTAATGAAAAGTATCGTATGAATCAATTCAGGTATATGTCTGTATCAGAGCAGGTCGATGGCGCGCCGCGGTCGTGCGTTCATCGTAACATCATCAAAGTTAAGCTGCACGGTCAGTATTCGGATGGGTGATCGAAAATTTTCAACTCGATCTTCCTCCGTACTTTGCATGGCACGTTAAGCTGGCTGTCGAAAGATAGCAGTTGTCCCCAGGGCAGGCCGCGGGCGGGTTCCTAGTCCGGAAGCCTCCTCGTGGCGCACCCTGGTATCGTGGTGGGCTCTTTTTTCATACATTGCCCACTAGCGCCTCGTAAACTATCAGAAACAGTGGGTAATGTATAAAAAGAAACGATACGTTAATTGAGCTCGAAAACTATCAAAACCCATACTAAGGGAAAGGGCAAAAGGGAGTTGATCACCTTATACTTTGTGCACCAATCCGCATTGGACAAGCGTGGTGGACTTCTGCTTGTGGTTAATTTGTAAAATTATTTGCAGTCGGGTTGGTATATTTCAATTTCATTGTTATCGATTCAGGATCCAATTTCAAGCAAACTACTACTAGATATTGTTATTTGTATTTATCAGCCTGTTTATTTTTTTTCTTCAACTTATTTATTGTAAATTAAGTGATATCGTTATATTAATTATATTATTATTATGCACTTAAAGTACATCGACAACTTGCCTAATTAGTTATAGTGTTTCCTGTCCATTCTAAGGTTGTCTGGAAGAGATCGCTCTTATTAGCGATAAGACCGGCCTTTGTACATTTTATGTTATATTGTTTTGGTGGTTATAAAATTTTCTGATGTACGAGTACAATAAATAATATTCTATTCTACTTTCATCGTCTGCGTTTTTTCTCTTACACGTAGTAAACTCATAGCAGATAATAATTATTGCTTTCATACGTTACTATCTACTGGTAACGTTCATAGTTATTCTCCTCACATACGAACACGCCCACTTTGTAATAAGGAAGTGGCTTATACTGAGATAAACTAAATTCCATCGCTTAATAATATTTGCGGAACTGTGTGCAATCGAAATGGGATTTCATTAAAGATAACACGGCTATGCCCTAGTAAATAAAGTAAGTACCGCATAGCTATCAAGATTAAGATGATAAAATGAAAACATTTTGCCGACTTTTTATTGAAAATTTTGATGGACTATTGTCACAGTATACCTGTGGCGAGTTATTAGCCTACTCTGCGTCGACGCTAGGGCTATCGTAAATGTGCCGGGCGGGAACGAGCGGCGAGCGAATGTGCAATGACATAAAAACGCGCGATCACACCGAGACGGCGAGACCACCTTATGCCCCCATATTTTTATGTCAATGTGTGCATCACAGTGCGTGCGGACACGGCGCCGAGTACGGATGCACACATTCTAATGGATAGTGGCTAGTTTGTATGAAGACGTATTATTGTTCTTGGTATACTGTGCTATTGTGTTGTTTCCTGCAGATGACTTACAATAAATACAGATAAAAAAATGTCAAGCATTTCACCATCGTAAAACAAAAATAAAATATACATACTTAATCGAAAAACTAACATTACCCAACCAATAGAATTAATTAACAGGGAACAAAAAATATTGTGTAACAATTTTTCCTCATGTTTATTGTCCGTACATTTATTCCGCTGTGCTCGGTTGTGTTAGGACCGTATAATTACATTACAATAAACTCTTCTTATATTCAATTATGACACAATGCCCAATCGTCACGACTGATATTAACTTGTAG
Source organism: Elophila nymphaeata (assembly GCA_955850985.1). Classification (NCBI taxonomy): domain Eukaryota; kingdom Metazoa; phylum Arthropoda; class Insecta; order Lepidoptera; family Crambidae; genus Elophila; species Elophila nymphaeata. The sequence continues at coordinate 9,063,203 of OY039078.1, forward strand.
TACATGTAATATGATGTAATGTACTTACAACACAATAGCTACATTAGCGGTCAATAGCACCAATCGTTCTGATAGAATTCTTTTTTTATAGTCCAGTCAGTGAAACAAAATGCATAGGAAATTGCAAATACAATTTTGAATTATTGATGCCACCTTAGTATTTATACGAGTACCTACCTATATAAGCAGTGTAATGTATTACCTGCAAATATTTTGCGATAAACAGAATAAAGGAAATTTGAAAATTATAGGTAAGCAATCCTCGACATAACTTTATAGCTAAAATCCATCTCGATCAAATCAGATTTCAAAACCTCATCAAAATGGGTCATTAGTTTAGGAGTTACAATGCCACAGACAGACTCACAAATACACAGACAGAAACGTCAACTTATAGCGCCCCTGTTATTATCGAGGTTTAAAAAGTAGGTTAGTAAGATGGAGCATCTAACGCCAGTATTCACAAAGAATACTTGTCTTAGTAAAAAACAATGCTATGCAAAATAAGGCATTTACCAGTGCGTGCCTTATGGCAAGGATTTTGAGGTCTCATAGTGCGCGTGGACGCACAGGGTCGTAAAATCCTATTCATAGACATTACTTAAGGCACAATTATCGGCACTATGCGCACTTTAAAATGAACGCACAGCTTAGGTAGCTAGCTAGCTATATTACACAACGCACAGGTCGAGATGTCAAAAGCAACGTCCAGATTAATGTTTGAAGGAGGTTTGAAGTAATAAAACGTCAGTACTAGGCAACAGAATCGAACAAAATTACAGAGCTCTATTCAATGCATTGTGTTTACTTATCCAAGCTCAGTATCCAAGAGTCGAGAAGTGTTTGTTAATACAGATGTAAGTTTCCATAAAAAAACAACGTAAAATAATATTAACCTTTAGTTGCAAATAGATTTTCTACAACGCATTTGATAGCTTTGAAGTAATTAGCTTTTGTATCCTTATGCTTCCACTAAGTGGAAACCAGAGAACATGCAACATAAACAATGTTCCTATAATAACATCATACTATTGTTTGCATGCAAATTGCTAGCATTATATGAAACCACAAAATAGCTATATTTCAGCTATGTAACGTTTTAGATTTTATCACATTCGAGGAAACGACAAGCCAATTTCAACTTTAGCACTGCGGAGTTAGAAAGAATCTCGTAAAATATAGATGTAGCGTATACTCGACTAAGTATATAGTCCAGGTATGCTCGATGACCTCCTGATTACGAACACAGGATCCAGCATTACCTATGCAAAGTCTAGCCATGCCCTAAAGCCTGATATTATGGAGATAACAAGCAACTTTGAACAGGTTTATTCCACTCAGCTAATGCGAGTTCGTTCCACCAAGTTTTACCGTGTGATTATAAAAATTAAAACGTCTTAAACCCTTCTAATAAATGGTATTTTCTTTCTCGTCATTTCGTAATATTAAATTGTTTTGTACACAAATATATCAATCTAAGGAGATCGGTCGAATCGCCGAGTTCGTGGAAGACCGAGTTTCGCGATCAGCGGCCGTACTATATAACATGGTTCTAGTTGAGCATCCCGTAATATACACTATTGATTGCGCGCATCTTAAGGACTGCGAAGCGATGAAAGTTAAGCACAGCCGCAAAGAAGATCGGTCAAATCGCTGAGTTACGTATTCACTTGACTTTATCGGAAGGCGAAGTGGCGGAAATGTATGCCCACAGGGCATACACTTGTCACAAGTTAAACGCCGGCTTGGTCTATCTCCTTGTATTATTAAATCTGTGGTTTTGTATATCTGACGACAAGTTGTTATCTGACGACTGATAAGTTTTGTAGTGGCATTGACCGAATTATGCCACAAAACTTATCAGTGATCGTAGCTTTCGTGAAGAATATTGGCAAATATTTTGCATTTTAATAACGTGCTCAATATTCTAAAAACATAACAATAGCAATGTAAAGATATACCTACAATCAGTAACCGACGATTCACTATTTAACAATTTTACGCCTTGCTTAATTTACTCTTTACTAATAAGTTTTATTATTATATTTTTAGCGGCCGGCCGCCTGCCTGAAACAGACCCTCCTAGGAAACAATTCCTATCTTTTGACAGCAGCTGGGAACATCAGCTTAACGTGCCTTCCGAAGCACGACAAAAAAGTCATTCACCCATCCGAGTACCGACCACGCACTTGGAAGCTTGGCTTTCATGATAATTGCAAAGAATGTACAATCTCGGTGCCATCGTCCTCCTCTGGAATACGTACTGTACCATCACAGTGTAAATACATCTCTTTAAACTGTGATACTATCATGTAAGTTGTACCTACCAAATTCTGTTTTTTGCTTTAGACGAAAAATATTCACAAAAAATTCAGATACTGAAAAGTGTTATCGAGCGCATAAAATTATTTTAAATCATAGGATAACCTGAAATTTAACTTTTTCAAGTGTAAATCAAAAGAAAAGAAAAGCGACGGTGGCGTAGTGCGTAAGGACGTTGTCTCCCACCCTCGAGGCACTGTTTCGAACCCCACCGCGTACCAATGTGTTTTCAAATTTTTAATTCAAAATTATGAATGTTTATTCGACGCTTTTTACGGTGAAGGAAAACATCGTGAGGAAATCTGCACACCTTTGAAGAAATGTGGGGTAGGCTTGACGTGGGAAAACCTGCACACACCCATGAAGAAATGTGGGGTAGGCATTGAGGCTCGAGCCCCTCGGTGGGAACATTATATGAGCTGTTGATGATGAAGTTTAAGCCAATAATATTTCACATCTACATTTTTCATAAAAATACTGTTACGTTTGTTTGGAAACAATAACCCTGGATCATAAAGAACAAGCCTTCGAACTAAACATTGAGTGCATTAGACAGGCCTTATGTTACACAGTTATCTTGGATGAAAGGAAAATGCGGGGCTAATCTTCTCAAGCGCTTTGTATTATTTTATACTCGTATTTAATAAGCCTTTGCTTTGTTTGTTGTATGCGTAGGTATGCACCCTGTGTGCAATATAAACCTTACGCCTATTTTGTATAATACTCGTATACAAAAAAAAATTGCTATTGCAAATTTAGCCGAATGTAATATTTGTGTTTTTCATTTTGATATTTTAGCCCCCAAGTTTCATAGCATATTTTTACTTCGATTTTTATAGTCAAGCCAGTGACGGACGGCCGCTGAAACTTAGAAAACATTGAGCTAAAATACCAACACATTCCGCTCAAAATATGCGAGTTTAATCCATAATATGAGTTCATTCGTCCAACTGTCGTGTGCTTTCTTTCTTGGTACAACCATAGTATATGGTCCATGCACTAATGGTTGTAACCATTAGTGCATGGACCATATACTATGGTTGTACCCAAGAAACTCTGTATTTAAATAAAAGCTGACTAATTATTATAGTTTTAATTAAGCAAATCAGTCATAGTCCTTGTATTATTTAAAAGGACATTGCCGTTTTTGATTCTTTAGGATTTATTAATAATAATTACGAAGATTCATTATTTATAATTAAAATTATTCATTCATCACACAAATTATTAATCTTTCGCATGAACTGTATTTGTTAATTACTAATCCTTATTACCACAAATGACAAACTCATTATGTAAATTAGAAATGATAATAAATTATGAAAATTGCAAAATTCGCGGTTTTGCAACTTTCATAATTTATTAACATTGGCTGTTGCACTGGATAATTATCATTCATTTATTTGCAATGAATATTATTGTCCATTAACATAAAATAAAATTATTTTTTGCTGTGGACTATAATTAGGGCGTACCTACCCATGTGATGCCGGCAGAGTAGAAAAGCATCAATCACCCCATATCCTCCAATGGGTGTCGTAGAAGGCAACTAATGGATCAGCAAAGAGGTATTGACCACCTTATACTCCGTCCACCAATCCGCATTGGGCAAGCGTGATGGACTACTGCCTTCGCGTCCTTGGATGACGTCAAGGAGAGGCCTTGTGTCCCAGCAGTGGGTCCAATTGGACAGCGTTATGTAAGAACGAATTAAGCGACAAAATTGAAAAAAATGAGTTTTGAATGCAGATCGATTCTAGGCATGTTAAACTATGTATTCAGCTATTTTGGTATTCAAAAATGACTTCTAGTGCCTTATAATAAGGGGTGTATCAAGCGACGTGTTAAAATTTGTATGAACTTGTGCACACATTAGTTACGTAATAAAGAATTATGCACCTAGGTTACTTTTGCAAAATACACAAACAGGGGTTACAAAATGCATAAACGAATTATATCCACAAAAGTTGTAGATAATCCGTTTCATTTATTTACTAAAAACCAATTAAAAACGCAATATCGAACTAACCGCCTAAAACGGCAGATAATTCGTTAATGCATATTACTCTTTAAGCGATCATTTGCTTGATAAAGAATTAAGCGCCAATTTTTGGATTTTGATTCGTTATTACAATTTACATTGCACAGGTTGTAGGGAGCGGGCGGCGGGGGTAGTAGCACGTCTTACGCAATACCGGCCGGATGGGTGTTTTGCTATCACTTTTTGTTCTTTATTAAGTAAATTAAAAAGTAGTCTTTAAGATGGATGCATTTAAGAAGATACAAGATTGAAACAAAACCCAAACGATGAAATATTACAGGTTTCGTATCGGAGATATAGCAACTTAAACATTGATTTTCTGAGGAAGGTTAGATTGACATATGAAAGAGAGGAACTACAAAGAAGTAGTAAGACTCGAAACAACTCTGGAAAACAGTAAAGAAAGTTAAAGAAAATTCTCTTTGAAACCATACTATTTGTTAGAAGGAATTTGGACTTATTTAATAATTGTAACAGTCGAAGGCTTTATTATAAAATTATGTACCCTCCAATCAGGACTGCTCTGTACAATAATAGTGTGTTTGGTATGGCTCCACGTTTATATAACCATCTACCTAAGGATTTTATTGAAATTGAGCGCTTTTCTATTTTTAAACAAAGATTACATAAATTATTGTTGGAAAGGGCCTATTATTCTGCCAAGGAATTCTTAAATAATAAAATTGAATGTTAGTATTGTTATAATTTTTATTTTACTTTTTTTACGACTAAATTTATTGTAATTTTTTTGACATATTATATTGACATACTGTATTATTTTAATTAATATTAATGAGTAATTGTAATGTTTTCTTTATAATTTGCATGCCGAAAGGTGAAATGTCGGTTGTTCATTTCATGTATACCTACCATCTGTACCTACCCACATTTGCAAATAAATGATTTGATTTGATTTGATTTGATTTGAAAATTTGTAACATGAAGGTCAAACCCAACCCACCCACTGAGTTAATATCAACATCAAACAGTCCTATAGTTTCACTAAATAATTGTCACGCGTTTTTCTCAGCAGTGGGTAAAAATCTAGCCAGCAACATTCTAGCTCAATTTAAAAATCAGAGGACGACTTAGCTTCCAGAGTTGTTTTCAAGAGTCCTCCTTCTAGCTCCTTCTTTATGGAGCCAACTGACCGGGTTGAGGTCTACGACGGACAGGTCAGGGACGAAGGCGAACTTACGCGACTTCGCGCGACGATGGCACAAGATTAGGAGTGGGCTAGAGAGAGAGAGGTGAAGAGCAAAGACGCCGCAGAAGAGGCAGAAGACTGTGCAGTGGGAGCTAGCGGACATAGGGACAAGGAAGACAGATAAAGCACAACTTGTAGGAGAGATTAAGGTGCGCTGTGAAACCACCTCCGGCAACTAGCAGCGCACTCTCCCGTAATTCAGACTGTATAACCGTAAGGTTGCGTCAGACCATGGGAAGGTGGTGGGTATGACCGGGTTGAGGTTCTCAGCATAATAAGCCAACTTAAAAGCGATAGTGCACCTGGCTCTGATGGTGTCGGTACGGCTTTTGTAAAATTTGCAAGACTCGTGCTTTGTGAGCCTTTGGTGCACCTATACAACTTGAGCCTTCAGTACCGGCTACTTTCCCAGAACTTGGAAAATTGCACTTGTAACCCCAGATTATAAGGATGGACCTAGGTCCTCTAGAGAAGAGATGGGAAACTACAGACCGATTTCACTCCTCAGTGCTTTTTCCAAATTCCTGGAAAAAATTGTGAACAATCGCCTTTTAGTTTCTTGAGTTGAATGGTATACTGTCTCCCAGACCATTTGGTTTCAGACGTCATAAGCCCACGGAGGATGCTGTGGCACTTCTGACGAAGCTGGTGGCTGAGTACCTGGACAGGGGCCAGAAATGCGTTGGGGTGTTCCTGGACCTCACTAAGGCCTTCGACACAGTATCTAAGATATTATGCCGCAAGTTAGAGAGCCTGGGTGTGAGAGGTGTGGCGCTTGACTGGTTCACGAGTTATCTTTCTGATAGATATCAGCTTCTTAAAGTAGAGTCAAAGAGAAGTGACCAGCTCCCTGTCAATTTTGGTGTCCCTCAAGGGAGAATCCTCAGCCCAACTATCTTCATAATTTACATGCACGACATACATGATCTGTCGTTGGCGAATGCTGATGTTATATGTTATACTGATGATACTGCTATCTTCTTTAAATGTAACAATTGGATAAATGCTTTTCATATCGCTGAGGCTGGATTGTCAACCGTTAACAAAAAGACGTAACGTTAGCTCAAAAGGATTATATTGACATCAAATTCCTCAAAAACGCATTTTGTATGTTTCCACAAAACGTCTATTTCTGGACCAATTAGGGATGGTATTAAGATTCACTCATGTCATTATATGAGTGAATCTTAATACCGTCCCTTTTCCCCTTTGCACTGCGGCTGCTACTCCGTTTACCGTACTGAAGTTATCAAATATCTGGGTATTATGATAGACGAACATCTTTCTTTCAAAGGCCATATACAGTGTCTCTCAGATATTCACAATTTGCCACTAGATTTGGCGACTCGGTTGGAGCTCGTGTTTACACTGCAACGGTTAAAGTCTGTGACTTTAGGAACTGCTCGATCTCAGAAGCAAAGAATATTATAAAAAGGTGGCTGCTTGTTAACTCGTATATTGAAACTGAAGCTCTTCTTAGTCGATGTTTTTAAGTTTCTAATCTTATGGCAGCATTTGGATAGCTAAGGCATGTCTTTACGTCTTCCCTGCCACAATGCCTGAAGACTAAGGTGTTTGATCAGTGTGTCCTACCAGTAATGACCTATGCAGCGGAAACATGATCACTTACCAGAGGATTAGTCCACAAATTTAAAGTCGCTCACCGCGCTATGGAGAGGGCTACGCTTGGTATCTCGTTAAAAGATCGTACGTAACGAGCACATTCGTCACAGAAAGAAAGTTATCGACATAGCCCAAAGAATAAGTACGCTGAAGTGGCAATGGGCTGGTCATGTCTGCCGGAGAACCGACACCCATTGGAGCAGACGAATCTTGGACTGGAGACCACCTATTAGGCAAGCGTAGTGTAGGGCGCCCTGCAACCCGTTGGTCTGATGACTTTAGGAGGAGTGCTGGCAGCGGCTGGATGTGGGAAGCCCAGGATAGAAAACGATGGCGTGACATGACGGAGGCCTACGTTCAGCAGTGGACGGACACTGGCTGTTGATATTGACATTGACAATCGTATGGTTTAATTTTTCGTAATTTTAGCTTAAATTTGGCATTTCCTTCTTAACAGTAATTTGTCATTTTATATTTAAATTCAAATTCTTTTCCTTTTTTTAGATTTGATTAGTTTTGTTTCGTTTTGTTGTTTGATTAGTTTTTATTATGATGTTCTCTAGTAGGTATAGAGGAACTCGGGTCGCAGGGCCAAGTAAATTGTAAATTGATTTCCCAAGATATAGGCACAGCCTAGTTTGGAGACCTCTGCAAATTGTTTTTTTACACAATCTGTATTATAAAATTGTAAAATTTGAGATTTTTGCATTAAAATATTTGGATTTAATCTTATACTGCACTTTATTTCACCCGAAACAAATCTTATTAAAGAATCAAACGACAACAATGTCGTATAGTACGTTATTGACAAATTTAAATAATATGAATATAGCTAAAATACATTAACGATTTAAGCGGAAAAAAGGTTATATCTTGTAAAGTATAACCTGCTCCGTAATTTTTTGTAAATGAATCTACACTACATACACATCCTACTTTAAAGTGAAAATATCATACACGTAACTTAAATAATAATTACACAGCGACAATTTTAACTTTAAAATCTTTGAAACTCATTTACTCAAATTCGCCCAGATGTCGCTTAATCTGTTCTTACATAACGCTGTCCAATTATAAAGGTTGTTATGATGATGATAATTAAGGCGACTATAAGTGTTGGCGAATTTGCTCATAGTCAGCGAAGCATCCGGTGCCTGCATAGCACATTAAAACGAGAAAACTATTGACCTTTTTTTTAACATAAAACGGGATTTATACCACGCATCTCTGTTATGTGAATTATACGATATTTCCGCACAGTTGCATGCGCCATGGTCACCATTTGTGAACCGCGTGGTATAAATCCCCTCTTTTCACATTTAATTGATAGTGACCACATAAGTTTAAAACAATACAAGATGCTACATCTAGATACTAACATTTGTAGATATTATCTATAAGATAGATAAAATTTTATGTAAATAGCTTCAGTAGTTTCAGAGTTAAGTATTTTTTTTAAATTAGGTAAGACCTTATTTTCAAGATTTTTTACTATTTTAATTTTACACTAAAATGCACAAATTTTTAAATTTTTAAATACCGATTTGTTGTGTCAGTAGTCTAGTTTCCATGTGTATTTTTTTTAATTTACGTTTTCATTTTATTGTGCAATGAAATCGATAAAAATTGAATGTTACCACTTAGGTAACTATCGTTCCATTAATTATTTACTAATCCCCATTAAATCCTGAGTACAATAAATGGCAAAGTCACGTCACCGAATGGGCCTATTTTGATCATTTATTAACATTGAAAGTATCTAAGTTACCATCATAAAAGCAATTATTATAAAAGTACTATCATTTAAAATGACCGTACTCAATTTATGCTATGTAAATTACAGGGACACAAATACCACTTACTAGGGTACTTTTAAACAAGAAAAACTAGTTCTAATTTTCATAATATTGTTCACAAGCATCAGTTCTACGCCTCGTCTCCATTACAGGAACATACAAATCATTATCTATTCAGCGTAAACAAGTAACACGCAGCAAGCAATTACTGACTCTAATAATAGAAGGAGTAAGACTGTAGGTGGTATGATAGAAGCAGATTAAAGTTTAACGCTGTACATTTTGGTGCTAGCAAGAACAAACAAACAAATAGCTCCATTAGTAGTAATTGTGTTAGCGTTGCTGCTCAGTGTTCGGGGCCACGTGTTACTTAGGCTTAATATATCATCGAACCTGTGAAAAGGGTGCAGGTGGTAACTTAGTGCAAAAGGAAAACAGCAAGCCACGTGCATTGTTGTCAGTTTTAGTCGTTATTGAAAATAGTCCTTATTGCAAAAGATTTTTTTTTAATTATTATAACACTTAAAATACAATATAAAATTAAAACATAAATCAATAAAGTTTCCACAGTTATATCTGACAGACATATCATATTAAATAAAATTGAAATTAAAAAGAAATTACGCTAAAATTAAATTAAAATGAGAATAAGAATATCTATGTTTTAGATTTTTTCAAAGATAAATGAGAAGCCGATTGATGCATATTTGTAGAAATCAGACAAATACATATTGGGAGTTTTCTCCCGAGTTCTTGTTGCAAGAACACGTGTTGAGAGACTCCATTTTAAACTCAATCTACTGTACAATTGTCTGTTAGATTAATTACATTTTCACTTGATATTGGCGCATTGCGTGATCTTTCTATATCGCGATCGCCATTAATTTAACATAGAGAAGAAATACATATTAACTAATGAATAAACTAAACAATTTCCTCTTTCCATTTGTATGTTTCATTCTAATGATAATTTCTAATTGACTATGGAAAACATTTAGTCAAATTATTCTCGATTACGTTTACGCTCGTTGGTTCTTCGCTAAAGTTAAGCTACTAAGCACAAATAATAAGAAAGTACCAATAACGTGAGAAAATAAAAGAAAATATTATGAACCGAATGTAGTAGGTGAAATGTCTACTTTTCACCCGATTAATGCGAAGCTAAAAGGAAGGATTATGATTTAAACAGTATAATTGTATGTATCTATGTTTGTATTTACGTTCCACTCTAGCGCCTAAACTATTCATCCGATTTTGATGGATAAGGTGACATTCGAGAAAAATACACTGAAAATATCGACCTGCCTCAGGCGGCACTCGCACCCAGCATCTTAGCGTAGTGGTTAACGGAGCCGCCCGGATTGCGGAAGATGCTGGGATCGATTCCCGCCTGAGCCAGGTCAATTTTTTTTATGTATTTTTTCTAGTATTAAAAATTATTATTTAAAATTAAGCGTTTGTAAACGCAAAATTATTCTATATTAAGGTGACATTCGATTCGTTATTATGGTCTGGGTAACATAGGCTACATTTTAACCGATTTCAACGATAGGAGAAGTCGGTTTTACCATGTAAATCACAAAATTATCCGACTTCGGTCTTTTCTTTTTATCCGTAGTCGGGTTACAATTTTGAAACTTATCGCATGTTAAAGTCAAGTTGTATCTTTTACAGTGGATGGTACCAGACCGAGAGGCAGATCACCCATGCGATGGGCCGACCAGATAAAATCGGCCGTGGGCGGGGCGGCGCATGAATGCACAAGAAGCGCTACAAATAGGATACATTGCTCTGTCAAGACTGGAACGAAGAAAAAGAAGATCTTCGATACTATGTTAACAAAATTGAAACTATTTATCAAAAACAATAACAACATTTAACATGTTTTACTCTTTACAGCTGTTTTTTATTCGCAGCGCAAGCATGCTGAATCCTTTTGTATGTACCTGAAACAAAAAAGATATATGTCATTACAAACTGCTCTTACGGTCATTTAAAAAGTAGAGTGAAATTGGATTGACGACGTAAAGAAGAACGGGACAGGACCTATGATTTTTAAATATACATACAAGGTCACATCTGGCAGTATGGGTCGTATTGTACTCCAAAATAGTGACAGGTCGTCAGCCTGTCGCCTACACAAAAGGGGCTTCTCAAAAATTACCAACCCTCCAAAACCGACTAAAGCCAACGACCAGAACAGATGTTACAGTCAAAATCATCTCAGCTGCAGTTTTCTAAATATGATTGATTGAAATTTATACCAAGTTAATTAGAAAACGAAATACAAGGAATAAAATACCTGTCATGATAAGTGATGTACGCCTAACAATATTGCAGATTAACATCTTATTAACTACAAATTAGAATTAGTTAGATAATAAATAATTACAAGATGAAACAAAATCAATGTTTTTTTTTTAATTTTAAATAAATAAATGTTAAATAGGCTGGGCGTTTGACTACAATCACGTCTGATGGAAAGCGATGATGAGGCCTAAGGTGGTTCACGCTCGCCTAGAAGATGCTTGTTCACTCTGGCCTTAAAGATGTCCAGATTATACTGATCCTGGAAAACAGACCTCGGCAAAGAGTTCCACTCCTTAGCCGTTTGCATAATGAAAGCGGAAGCAAATCGCTTCGTGCGAATTGGAGGAATGTCGACAACATATAGGTGAAAGCCCTCGCCGCGCCTGGTCGTCCGCTAGTGAAAAGGGCAGGAGGATCAAATTATGTAAAACTTACGCCTTCGATGGTCAAGGCTCTGGTGATATGCCTCAACGAGTGCGTCATCACAGATGAGTCTCTTCACACGGTGCTCCACCGAGTACAATGTTGTCTACTGATATCGAGAAAATCCGTCCCAAAGGTGACAACAGTACTCCAAGCAGGAGCGAACTTGCGCTCAATACAGGCTTAGGATAGGAGCTGCTCAGATATGAAATATCATCTGACCGTAAAAAGTATACCAACTTATTTACATTTTCACCACCCGGACATTAAAATACAACGATGAAGAGATATTATCTAGTTTTTTTGGTTCATTATCATACAAAATAATTACAACGAGAATTACACAGTGTAATTCAAATTCAGTGACATTGAACACGCCACATAAAAGTACAGCTACATTATCATGATGTCGTTTCATTGCCAGTATGTCAGTATCAATTTGTCATAATTGCCCCCGGTGCTCGCATTCATTGACCAATAAGATGTTCTAAGAAACGCTGTAACGTATTCAAAATAACACTACCATGCAACAATTGCTCTTGTGTCTTAATGATCAATCATTCAATCATTTTTTATTTCATGCGTGGTCACGCAATGTGATTTTCTAAATAAATCATTGTGTTCAATTGTATACGGCTGCATAGCTAAGCCGTATTTTGCCCAATGGAGTTTGAATTTTTTGGCTTTAGAACAAAGTTGAATATTGAAGAACTTCGTCACTAAGTTATCCTGGGCTGGTCTTATATGGTCTGTATTTAGGAGCAAAATGAGTTGTTATGGAAGATTGAAATCAGGGAATTGTAAATTAAAATATAATAAATATTTATATTGAATATAGAATTACCTATAGCAAGAAATATTGAAACCAGAAACTTTTGGGTGGAAAACGATGCAATCCCTTGCAATCTGTGGTAATTTTTTACATCTTAAACATCCTGCGTTTGTAATAAGCGGTTCAGAATATTCTGTACATGAAATCGTTCCTGCCATAACTTAACGTGTGCCGTCATACAGTTACATTGTTAAATTACATTCGTAATGCTGTTAGCTATCCTAAGAAAGAAAATAGGTAAATAAATCTTTAAGATTTTCTTTCCAATATGCCACTTAATTAGTCGGTCTACTTCAAGCCACTACAGATTACACGCCTTCTCTTTGTCTCCGTCAATCCTCCGGAAAATTTAATTAATTATTCCTCAACAGATATATTTACAAGTAGTAACCGTTCAAGAGTCAATTTAGGGATCCGCTGTCGTATGTTAGTCACAACGAACCACTGCCGAGAACAAGGCTGCTATTTACCATCAATCCTCAAGTTATTTTATCCTCCTTCAAAGAGTTCCGTTAAAGTTAACTGTGACAAGGCTCTATAACGTCTCTAACATTGGACTGGCCGTATGGCCTTGTCGTATGGCCAAGCATTACATTTTTCTGCGATTATGTGTAAACCTCGTTACTATCAAAACACTATTATGTTTGACCTTAGTTGTTGGTCTCAGGTGAAACATTGATTTTACTATTATTTATAAATAAAATTAAAAAGGTGGAAGCTTCTATTACAGACAATATAATACTATACTAGTTCTTCTATCCACAAAATTCAGAAACAATTATATTTATTTTACTTTGGAAATATCTTAAGCGATTGCTCGCAAAACCAGTGCGTAAGAAGTATTACATTACTGTAGCTTAAATATAGAATATTAATATATAAACATAACTATAGTACACGTAACAACTAGAAGATAGGTACTGATAATCAAAACAAACATATTTTACAACGTACGACTCTATCGCTGTGAAGCGTCTTTTAGATAATCTTAATAATCCTATAATCGTGATACTTATTTTTCTTTCAATATTAAACTAATAGAAGCTATATTATCTTATCAAAAAGTGATTATATCAATTGTTGTTACCATAGCAAGACGCACAAACCAAAGGCCTGCCAAGTGACGTAAGAATCACGATTGGTCAAATCATAGCGGTCGTTAAAAAAATGTAGAATCATAAATTAAAGACCTGAGACTCACTTCATCTTCTTAAATCAGTAACAACTGACGTAATTTTTCGAATTGGAAAATAATGTGTCATGTGTTTATTTTAACACCATTCCTCATATTTCTCTGAAAACAAAAATGAAAATTCTTCATAAAGACAATTTGACACTTCAAAAATTGCATCTGTCCGGCAAAATAAAACATAATGCTTTGCACACATTCGGAGAAACCAGCAGTGATTCATAGTGATAAATGTATGGACACTTAAAGCATCCGCTTTGAAATGAATTCCCGAAACAAACACGGATACTTACTATTCGCCATCACGGAAAATAACTGTACGTATACCGGACATAAATTTTAATAGTAATTTTAATAGAATATATTGTACATACATGCAGTAGAGATTTCTCAGTATGCGCCCAATCAAAATAGCAAAGACAATATTAAATCGTCTCTAGAGATTTAATAGAAATGCAAGTTAAAAAAGTAACAAATATGAAAAATGGAATGTTCGGTTAAAATGCCATTTATTTTATACAAATCTAATTACAGCTGTTATTGGAAAGTCCACCAGCGACAGGAAAAAATACATAAGATTTTCTACTAAGTATAATTTTGTCATGAATATTTTCTAATTTCTTACACAAAATTCCGCTACGAACGCTTGGCAGTTAAAAAATAGCTTCACTTTGTCATTACCACGAAAGCACTCAAAGAAACAGGATCTTATCAATTCTTCAAAAGGTTTTTTTTTCATTAAAAATCTGATACACCGAATGTCAATAACCGGAACAAACTGGTGAGGTCGCAAAAAGTTATGAGTCAGCACTGGCGATGACCTCGTGTTGTGATTGGAGCAATTTGATCAATGAAGTGTTGTTGCGAGACATTAGTCTTGTTCTAGCCAGAAGTTTGAATCATAACATTGTTTTACATGCTTCATTTCGGTCGTGTATTCTATGCAATGATTGCTACCGCCAAGCAAATAAGTGTGTGGTCTATATTTTGATGAGTGCCAATGAAATGCCGATGGGAAAATAAATCAAGACACAAGCATGAAATGTCGACTTTCACTAAAAAACACGGGACGAATTTATTATAGTTTTATGTTTAATCAGCACACTCATCTCAGAGCTCATTTCAACCTAAACCAAACAAAACTATGAATTTCCACTAAAAGACAGGTCAAATCGAAATGAGCATGAGAATGAGAAGTGAGATCTTTACGGAACAGCATGGCTGTATTCACTTTTCTGTGTGCCGTAATCCGTTTTCAGTGCTGAAAGGAAGCTGCATATGGGTGCCTCTAAGGGCTTGCACCTTGACTCAGATGTATCATATCATCATCATCATAACATCACACATAGCCTATTCTTGTCATCGAAGATTTAGGTAGTAGTCCGTCACGCTTGCCCAATGCAGATTGGTGGACATGTACCATATCGTAGTGACATAAATGTTATTTGAATGCAGTATATTGTAAGGGCGACAATACAACAGTGTTGCGGCGCCGCAACGTCGAAATCCAGAGCATGCCAAGCCATGGCATTCGAAGTCACATGCCATCATCGAGTTGTTTTTGTTCTCCCACCACTGCTAGTTCGGGACTGCCCTTTTCAGGGCCACGACCGCGCCCGAAGTCCCCCGGGTGCGGTCCGATGGCTGCTCCCGGTGTCCTCGTCAGGAGGACGCGCCAGGTTGAGTTAGTCTGTAGCCCCTGTGGGATGCTGCCCACCAATTGGTGCACAAGGAGTGCCTAGACGGGCTGCGTTAGGACGGTCTCGGTATAGTTGCGCTCACGTGCGCAGATCCCGAGCCGTCCTGCAATAGCGCACTGGAGGTCAGGCCGGGGAGGTTGTTTAGTGGGTAGAAGGGAACGCCTTTACCTCGAGTCCCACATATCCCCTGCGGTTGGTACCACCCCGCAGGGGCGATGCGTAAATACATTTGACCTCCCCGTCACCAAAAAAAAGGCATGCCAAGCCAATCTCACCTTCATTATCGTGAGCTCCAGTAGGTACGCTTCCTATTTTGGCATAGCGTTGCTGCACCGCTCTAGTATATTTTACTAGAGCGAAAACTAGTGGAGGTGTAATTCTTCTTATATTTTCGGGCGGACTCTTCCATTTAGAGCGGCTACATCTCTTATAGCACAAAGTTTTTTTTTTGTCCATCAAGCGCTAATTTTCCGTCCTTAGAGTAAAAAAAAGACTTCCTCAATTAGCCTGAGCAAGTACCGAAATCAACCTGACGAATAGTTCTAAATAATGGCTATTCCTTATTCGGTACCTCATCGCGTTAGAATGAGGTCATCGCATTTTATTTACACTCAACATACTTATTTATCGTGCGTTAGTACAATTTCGTGTGACAGTTAAATAGTTTCACACGTATGGGTAAATAAGATAAGTTATGCAAACAGTACACAGCAAAGCTATTATCAAACTATTGTTATTCATATTTGATTTATTAGTAATGTTAATGAATCTGCTTGCATGGACATAATTTTCAAACATCCATTTGTCTCTATTTTATCAGTAAAATAATCTAGTTAAAGGTAACATAATTATGTTCATAACTTAGAGAAAGAAAATGTAAATTTCCAATGCATTACGTGATGATACTCGATACTCCTAATTTTTCTTTATTTTAGGTGTTAATAGGCCCTTTTGGGTAGGCGACAGACTGGCAATCTGTCACTATTTTAGGGGTTCTGTATGGCCCATACTGTCAGATGTGGCATTATGTGTAACCGAATGTTACCTGAAGCTCTGTTCGAACCCTTTAAGGATTTTGATCGTGCGATTATATGCATGTATGTCATCATCACAGCCTTTATAACTGGACACACTGCTGGGACACAAGGCTTTTCCTTTTTAACGAAGGAGGTATAGGCAGTAGTCCACTACGCTTGCACAATGCGGATTGGTGGACGGAGTATAAGCACCCATTGGTGACCCACTCGTGATACCCATTAGAGGATTTGGGGTGATGCTATTCTATTCTGCCGGCATCACGCAGCATGCATGTATGTATGTAGGTGTTATTCCTATGGGATAATGTTGAAATGTTTTATAAATTAGACATATTTTGATGTCATTGTTAAACTGGATGCGATTCCTTTTGCGAAAAATCAGGGATTGCACCTTACAATATACTATAGCATTCAAATTACACTACACCCTCGTAGTGTAATGTTAAATATCCAGAATTCAACGAGATAGAGTTAAGGATGAAAATGGGGAGATACATTTAATACCTTGGTGTTACCAGAATCTAGGTGAGGTTACGGTGACTGGTTACCATAAATATATTGTTGACAAATGCGTGTGAAAATTTTACTGCTAAAAATGTACTCTAACTGTTTATACATATTGCTGTCACTTCAGTGGCTTATCGTCTCGACTCTCGACCGATAATGTATCATGATCAAAGAGTATACCATGATCCAACATTAATTATAACAAATTTGAACAATAATTCAACATAACGTTATTAAACAATACTACTGTTAGTACTTACTATAACCGAAAGAAGTAAAATTTTAAAATTAATTAAACAAAAAACATAGCTTTTGACGTTTTCCTAAAATAATTAACACTTAGCTAAGGAACTTTGATATTGTATATTCCATGTTTTCCCATACTCTCAATATGGGCATAACGAAAGAGGACTATAAATATATGTAAATAAGTACAAGTATCGAATGCCGTAATTAATATCAATACCCCACGTGACATTGGAGTCACAAAACGTGTCAGACCAGCCTGTCCAATTGATAACCCGTCCAAGGCCATGACGAAACAAGCAGGTGCATCTTATCGAGTTCCCTTACGTCTGATATATTGTTTTTTCTACACCTTATAAGGTACACGCAAATTCCCCAAGAAGTTGTTAATTACGTTGTATACTCATTTCATTAACTATTACTTTTAGCAGGTGGCTTGACGAAAGATGTTTTCGACACTTAAGTCTTCATGAATAAACGTGGTGATAATTGTCACAGAAATGGCTTTTAGCAGAAAAGCAAGTTTTAGCATAGTTACGAGAAATTCTTAGTGCAATGTTTTCTAGAGATATTTTCAACATAAAATTTAGAAATTATCCACTCTATTTCCTTCAAATTATGCACATCGTTTCTAAAATATAAATGCAGAACTAAGACATCCTTGTCCGGTGTTTTGTTCGCTCGGTAAAAATGCTTGGAATAGAATATCTATTAAAAGAATCTCGCGAAACAATTGCAACCAATTTTCTATGTTCCGATTATTCGTGCAATGAGTCACATGGATACCAATAATACCAACTACCATTTCTTTCTATTAGCACGACCGTTTCTAAAGAAGGGATCGTTATATCTTACTCACTTTGAATACACATACGTAACGATAAAGGTTGATAAGATTCATTCCCCTTTACAATTCCTGGGAAAGGTTTAGTCGTGGTTCTGTAAAGAACGGAATAATCGCTATCATAATTTAAGTTAATGAAAATATTCTGAATTTAATAGTAATGGCTTGCATTGAATCCGCTACAAGCACCTTTTATAAGTATATTGCAATTAAAATACTGTTAGGTATTATTATAGCCAGTCATTGTGTTGTACTGCTATGTGTTTGAAATTAATATATATTATCAATCACTTTTGGATCAATTTGGAAAATTAATACTACATTTTCACTGTTTAATAGTGTAAACGCTATATTTTATTTACAAACGAAAAAATCTAAAAGTCGTTAGTGAAACTCTAATAGGTACATACAATCACAATAATAATCATTCTACGGTAAAAATTAATAAGACGTATTAGACAAGGGGCAATCGTTTCATAACGATAACATATCGAAATTTGTCATCATAGGCCATATTGATTGGTTATTTACAGCATCTTAACACTTCAACTGTCCCTGCATTACCTGCCGATGTGAGCTCATGCTACTGCGGGGGTAGCGACGTAGAGGACGTACACCACGCTCTGTGGGAATGCGAACTTTACGGGGAAGCGCGTAGGATTCTTCTGGACAAGGTGAAGACGCTTGAGGTGGGCCCGGTCTATTACCCGGACCTCGTGGGGACGGAGGCGAACTTCAGACAGCTACGGGACTTCGCGCGGCGATGGCACAAGATTAGGAGTGGGCTAGAAAGAGAGAGGTGAAGAGCGAAGACGCCGCAGAAGAGGCAGAAGACTGGGCAGTGGGAGCAAGCGGTACCACTTCGGGTGGGCTCGGACGACCTGGAAGGCACCGAAGGCGTACGAGTGATGTCCGCCCCAGAAAGGGGAGAAGGACCATAGGGACAAGGAAGACAGACAAAGAATAACTTGTAGGAGAGATTAAGGTGCGCTGTGAAACCAGAGCCTCCGGCAACTAGCAGCGCACTCTCCCGTGATTCGGCCTGTATAACCGTAAGGTTGCGTCAGGCCATGGGAAGGTGGTGGGTTTGTCCCTGTCCCTGCATTACATATAATACAATTATATACCCAATCCAACGTTCATGCATCACATGTGACGCAAGTGGGTATACGAAATTAAAATCTTTTATTTTCATGAACGTTAAAAAATATCACAAGGACGTCTAAGCTATATCTAGATATTGAAATAAATAAATATCAAATAATCCGACAAGTTTTTTTAAAAATAAAAATTAGCACTAATGGACGTCATTAGGAGTCAATTCTATTTGGCCTGGACCGTCAACGTGTTAACTTTCACTACCAACTTACTTAGAGCTACGATTGGTCACGTGATTTCATAACGGCTGAAGTCAATCCCATACATTTTGTTCTTAACTAACTTCGTTATCATTTTTAGGGTTCCGTACCTCAAAAGGAAAAAACGGAACCCTTATAGGATCACTTTGTTGTCCGTCTGTCTGTCTGTC
Source organism: Elophila nymphaeata (assembly GCA_955850985.1). Lineage (NCBI taxonomy): Eukaryota > Metazoa > Arthropoda > Insecta > Lepidoptera > Crambidae > Elophila > Elophila nymphaeata. The sequence goes on from OY039078.1 coordinate 9,082,808, forward strand.
TGTCTGTCAAGACCCTTTATCTCAAGAACGCGTGGACGTATCAAGCTAAAATTCACATGAAATACTCAGGTCTATTGTCCCTTTAAGCTGTGAAAATATCAAACTTCTAAGCCAAGCCAATCAAAAGATACAGTCGATTATGTCGATATTTTCAACAAATTTCCGACACTCGCAAAGGAATCAAAACCTACAGGATACTTCCCGTAAACTCAGAATCTTGAAATTTGGCATTAGGCATTGTCATATAATGCAAATGTAGGAAAAATTGCGAAAATTACATTTTTTTAGTTATATAGTATAATAAAAATATTTTAATAAAATGAAACTTACGACCTTATTTCTCACGAACTAATAAAGGTATCAAATTGAAATTTATACCAAAAACCTAGGTCTATTGTCCCTTTAAGCAGTGAAAAAATCAAACTTCTAAGTTAACGCGATCAAAGGATACAGCAGTTTATACCGAGGAACCCTCGGTGTGCGAGTCCGACTCGCACTTGGCCGGTTTTTTAATTTGTAAGTTCGTTTGCCAACAACCAGCTAGTCAGTTAGAACTATCGCAGGTTCGTTTGAATGCGTAAATTGTGTAAAATCGTACCTACTCACCCACACAAATACAATGCAAATTGTTATTCGTTAAAACATATAAATTATCGAACAATCACTTACAAATCATCGTACGCTCTCATTTAACATAAACGGTGACAATTATCTCCAACTTCGAACTCGTGCTAGTGTTATGCCGACGCCAGTGTAATGTACTAAACGAACTTACTTTCACAAATTAATTTCAATATGAGATTAATGATTAAAATAAGCAGTTGACTACCTATAGTCTGCCGATACTCGCGATCTTACGAACGCGAATGAGCCATAAGAGCCAGAATGATTCATATAAAAATATTTAAAAAATGAAGAGCTAAGTTCTTATTTCTGAATTGCTGTTGTTTCTTAGTCATGAATGAATATAACACGAACAATAAGTTTCATCACATGAGTTCTCAAAGACTTTCAGAAATTTAAAGAAAATATTAGCAGGAAAAATATATTTTCTTTAAAAACCGGCGCATAAGGTAAGGATCATAGCTTAGTGTTTTAATTGCCCCGATTATCCTTTCTGATTGTAAATTTACTGAAGGTTATGTTACTTTTTGGGTTAAATGGCCCTTTTTATGTAGGTGACAGGCTGATAACCTATCAATGTTTTCGAGGCACTGCGTGACCTATGGGTCATGCAGTGCCTCAAAAACAGTAGTTTGCTACCAGATATAACTTTATATATCTATAACCAAAAGTTATCTAAAGCTCTGTTCAACCTTTTCTGGGATTATAAGCGTGATATTATGCATATGTATGCATGTTTTAATTGTTACATTAAGGTGCCAAACATAGTATGTATATAGCTTAAGATGCGTTTACCCCAACTAAGGGAACAAGTCGTACTTCTTGGTCGTCCTTTCCTTACTTAAATGGAAACACGATACCACAAAAAGCAGAGCTATGTAACACTTGAATAAAGTAGAAGTATTTCACCTTCATTAATTTTTGAGTCTTTTGTAGTAAGTTACATCATCAGACCTTGATGTTTAAAATGGTTTTGGAAGCAGCAGCAAACAAGATCAGGACCTAGTTATTTACTGGCGAGAGCTCAGTAAAATAAGAACAATATTTTGGTTGATTAGTTATAAAACATTGGCCAGGGTAAGTCCCGTTCACGAATAGGACTACCGCTTCCTATCCCGTGGGACTGCGTGTATATTGATTACTGCAAGTTGTCACTGATGACATTTCCCGTGTCACCTGGTTTTTAAGAACGTTAAGACCTGGGGGGGTCTTAAAGCCTGTGGGTCGGTCGTTCCGAGCATTAGGGGGAGACCGAGCATCTACATCTTGGGGAGCCTCTTGATCGCCTAGCGTCTCTTTGGCATCCAAATCTGAAGGGAGCGACGCGCCCAAGTTTCCTCTAAGGGCTCGGTCTTTGGCTTCGGATCGTAGTGGAAGTGGGGAAAAGCGCCACGGTACGTGTCTGTACCGAGTATAGCGTGAAGTGTGTAGACCAGGTATTTGCACTCTTGTTCGACGGGTGCGGTGATTGACAAAAGTGTGACTAGTATCTGGTTGTGTAGTGCTGCTCTGCAAACTACGCGGTGGTAACGGAGCATTAGCGCTCGTGATCGGATCGTACTCCGTGTAGAGCAACGCACTAAGGATTCACTCGCGCGTTGGCAAGTAACATCAGCATACTCAGAGAACCTGTACTGAACTGATGTCAGGGCGGCCGACAAAAAACCTATAGTGGGTAACATATATAATAAATTGAGACCACGACCCATAGACAAAGTAACAAATAGAAACGATAACGACCTTCGATATGTACAAAATGTATGGGATTGACATAAGGCGTCGTTAAAACATGTGACCAATCGTAGCTCAGAATAAGTTGGTAATGAAAACTAAGACGCTGTAGATAACCAATCAATATGGCCGATGATGACGAATTTCGATATCTTATAGAAGAGGTATAAAACCATTGGAAGATATTTATAAAATTTGTTGCGAACAATTAAATGACTGCTTCCAAAACCGATAGAAATCAATATACAAATTCTTAACCGGCATAATGTTGAAGAATATTTAACGGATTACAAATTAGCAATACAAACCCCTGTCGGATCCATTATAACCACACTAATACCTGTAGTTATACAACTTAGCATGCTAAACGCGCCCAATGACGCAATGAACTAAATTAAACGATCGCATTTGTGAGCTATCATGCCTCTGTCTAGAATACGTGTTGACATGTACCTACAGCGCCGAGCAAACCGCATAATTCCCCCAATTCCGTCCAATTAGCTAAAGCCCCGTACATTAGCAGCATCTAATTAGGCAGCCTTAATGATAGTACATGGAAATCGCATATAAAGTTTGATACAACAGCTAATGATGCACTTGCACACATACGCATATAAATTTACTGTACGTACATTAAATATGTTTAGGTTTTTTTAGGTTTTAAGTGGGAGTCACCAGCTCTAACGGCTGGTATACCCACTTAAAACTATCGGATCCCTTCTTTATCGGATACATTCATCCGAACTTACCATCTGCGGTTGCAACTGCTTCATAGCTCTCTACCTCCTCTAAAAAGAGGACATTCCAGGGATCTTCTCTATCCTACCTGCTAATAAGCGGAAGTGGAGTCCAAATGCGTAAATAGTTATAGCAAAATATACGAGCCGTGTTAATCATTTTCGCTTTGCCAAGCTCCGCAACTTTAAAAGTATAATTCGTTATATAAGGTTAAACTAAGTACTCTAAGTACTATCCGTGGGAATTCTTTCAAATTCGGGCCATTCGACGCGGACAGATGTGCGCGATTCGTAGATTTTCATATTAAGAATTCTAAAATTCGTTTATTTTGACTCGTTAGACGCGTTCGGCTCGGATAAGGGTGCGTTCACCTTGACCCGGTGACGTTGTAAAGGTCTCTGCGGCCAAAAGAAATAGTCAAAAATGATGTAAAAATAAATACACAATCAAAATAAGTAATGCAAGCTGTAATAGAAAGACGTTGAATAATTCCCCTATTGCGCGTGGAAAAATTTAATCTGTATTAACGAATAACGTAAAAATCGTCTTAGGTATTAACTACTTACGTGGTATTAGTGCATTATTGCTGTCATATAAACTGTCTGGTATGTTGATGACTGTATACGTTGTAAACGTTATAAAGGGCATTGATAAAGTAAACTTGGCGTTGGACAATACACTATGACATCATTGGAGAGAAGATAACGGTAATCACTATAATTACAGGTAACGCCTTCAGTCATTGGTCATACATAACTAATTAGGTACCTAATAATACCTATTGGTAGAATTCTTTGCATTTCGTTCATTGTTAACCTATCCCATCACAATATCGTTTATGATATAAATTTTAATGTTGAGTTCTGATTGTTGCCGTAAACGTCTTCATTTGACGTAAAACTACCAGTTGAACGGTACGAAGACAAACAACAAGGCATGTATTTTATTGCGCGCTATCTGGCAACGTCGCATAATGTTGTTCAACGTTGCCAAGTGAATACTCCAGTAATTACTTATAAGTACCCCAAATAAAGATATTTATTTATTTATTTATTTATTTAATATAGGTACACAGACAGATTACAATCAAAGCAAGATTAAAAACTAATGATAAAATCACTTTGTACTAGATTGTAATCCTAACTTAGTGTACACAACATGCTCAATAAGACTTGAGGCTTAGAAAAAAAAACTGGATCAAAGAACTAAAAATTAGATATTACAATTAAAATAAAAGAAAATCAAATCAGTTACACAATACAAATAATTTTTTTTTTGTTTAAAAAAAAACCTGAGAATAATAAAAAAAAAAATCAGTTTACCAAAATTTGTCAAATTGGGGAGCAGGGTAAGTTTCTTCTTTCAGGCAGTCTGATATTGCCCTTTTATAATTTGGAAAATTGCACTTGAATATGTCAATATCTATGCCACTGCTTATCAACTCATTATACGAGCGACACAAAGATAGTAAAAATGTATCCACAGATCAAAATCGTGTTAACACTATTTTTCCATTATGTGACTTTGACATCATAGTCATGGTTACTACCATGACTTTGATAAGCCAAAGTCACTTAATGGAAAGTCATTTATGGGTTACTACAATGACTTTGATAAGTCAAAGTCACTTAATGGAAAAATAGTTTTAACAAGCTACTGCTAACAACATTAAATATAATATTAAGTAAAGACCTAAAATTATTCTAATGTATTTTAAATCTATTGAATTTCAATAGCACTTGAGTCGTTAAAATTGTTCTATATTATTAGAACTCAACTATCGTACTCTATTTACTTTGGGGCCCGTTTAAAAAATATTGTTTTTAAAGATTGTTTTATTCAATAAACTACTTCAATTACCTGTATTAATAAAGGGAATTACCAAGTGTTCATAATGATTGTTTCAAAACATGAATAATTGCATGTAGAACTATTTACAAAATGTTTATACTTATAATCGTCTTAAAGAATGAAATAATAATTACCCTCCTTCCAAACCACCACTTAAGGTAATTTTTGACGAACAAAATGAAGAGCGACGAACCATTCAGGGCGCACGCCTCACAATGTCTGTAATAATTATTTACTTATTTTACTAGTAGAAGATCCGAACCTATATCGACCTTCACCGAGCTGATAATAGAATGAAACATATTTTATTATTAATTTAGTATATTAGAAAATATATTAAAAATGGTTTGTCTAAAAAAATCCTGGACAGACTATTTATAATTATTTATTGAAAAATGATTTTTAAAAAAAAATGAATAAAATATTGCAACATCAAGATAATAAGAAAATTTTGTCCTGACTGATAGTAGAAACCGTCTAGAATGTGCAGGCATTGGGTTGTCTATTATTTACCTGCGCGAACTACTGGGTTGTCAGGTATGAACAGGTATATCGATATCAGTTACTTTCACTCGATTGGATAATAGAAAAAAAATTATATCATCATAAGCGCGCGACAAAATTTTCTTATTATCTTGATGTGGCAATATTTTATTAAAAATCATTTTTCAAAAAATAATTAAAAATAGTCTGTCCAGGATTTTTTTAGCTCGGTGAAGGTCGATTTAGGTTCGGATCTTAGACTACTACTCTTCTAAATTCTACAACCAGTTCTGATATTTTGGAACAATTATATCACAGAACTATATTTTTAAGCTTTGTGGATGCAGTTGATCCGCAGATCATGTTATATGATATAAGTATTTGACGCTGGTTCGAATCCTGATATTACGAATACGAATATTTGTTTGCGAGTCATGGTTGTTTATATATTTATTTGAGTTTATTTATAAAAAAAATATCTAAAATTATAATGTATATTAAAAATGACCGTTATCTAATCCATAGCACAAGTTCTTAATGATACTTACTTTGGACTAGATAATTAGTGTGAGCGCAGAAATAATAATAAAGAAGATTATTATTAATTCTGTGTATGTGAGCGTGGAAATATATTATTATTATTCCCGAAAAACATTAATGAACTAACACTGAGATTGTTATGTTTACGTTATAAGCAAAACATTTTAATTACTAGCAACATAAATTACGCGTTGGAAAAAAATAAATAAACACATTACTCATAATAAGTAATGTCCCTAACCATTACACAAATGTCCGAAGAGAAAACAAATTACTATTTTATCAGTTCATATTTGTCTAATGGATTTGTAGGTAATTTCATACACTTTGTATATCACCTATTAGGAGTTTTAATAGTAGGTATGCTTTTACAATTAGGAACTTGCGCTGTGGGGATAATTACCGATATTTCCAGCTTTTTGAAGTAGTACGACCTCTAGAAACCTGCAAGAAAGAATGTTACAAGGAGTTTAGCAGGTTCATGTCACTTTCATGTCACCCTTTCAAATTCTTATTTCAATATTTTGGGTTTGTTCTCTTATCGGTCATATGGAGGTTTTCTAGCGCTTCACCGGCCGCTTTTGGTGGCAGTTCTAACCTAATTTAACCGAACATTGACCGAAATGGACAACCTTAGTTCTACCATCATGATTTATGAGTAGAATAAGAAACTACTAATTAATTAATGTTCTCTTAGATTTGCGCGAGCACTACACATTGTAAATAAAACAACTTTTACGGATTGAATTCGCGTGTAATTAGATTTTACATGTTGTTATTATTGCCCGACGTTTCGTAACACTTTGCAGCGTTCGTAGTAGTCATCCCGTGACCACGTTTTATTTACAATACTCATTATTTGTGTATTGCACAAACCACATTTAGATACCACAAAAATTGTAAGCAATGGTGTGAATGTATACCGCATGTGTAACATCTCCTTAGCCGCTGATCTCGGCGGTTGCATAGATAGTTCAAATATTGCTGCCTTCCACTACAAGACAATGTTGCGGTTATAAACCAGCATATTTTATTTGGTATTATAAATGTTTTACGCGACCAAAAGCTAAACACTGTTCCACTAAGTTTATAGTAAAACTGATTTAAGTACATAATGTTAAGATCATATACTTTGTCTAGACCTTGCTCGGTAATAAATTTCGTACTTCATGATGAAATATATAACAAACTAGCAATATAGATTAAGAGGGGGTATAAAGCAAAATTACCAATCTTTGATTTGATTTTTAGACCCCAAAATAGGCCACAAGCCACCCCATTTTTTTTAAATAGATATTACATTATATTTGAGAGATTTTGGTCTGGGCGAAAACATATAATGAAATATTTTTAAGCATGGAAAAATATCACGAACTTACCTTTAATTTCCAGCTTAAATCAGTTTATTTTCAATGCTATGCATATTATTGCGTCCATATTTTAATACATAATATCAAACTATATTACAAAGCATCCCTACTAGGGATTTTACAAAATAATGAATACTTTCCGACTTATTATTATAAAACCAATTTGTCGCTTACTACTTTCTTATTCCGCGCAAAACGCATTAGTCTATCGCGCCTCACCCGTTGTAACAGACATGTTTTGTTTCATCAATCAGTCATGACTGCTCCGTTGAGACGAGTGGGCTGCGTTTCTGTGCTCCGCCACCGGCCCGAGAAAATACTTCGACGCAATTATGGCAAATAAAAAAAAATGCGAAAACACTCTAAGAAAGAGCTTAGAAATTTAAAAATTCAACTCATGAATAATTGTCGGAGGTATGTACATTGCTTTTATTATATTATATAAGTAGTTTAACCAAAAAATATCGCAATTTGACGTTTTAGCTCACGGCACAATGTAACAATGTCGGCGCGGGTAGCAGTAAACGCAAAACAAATAGATGCTTTTGACTACTCATGAATTGGTGCAAAGTTTCAATTGTGTGGTGTGTGTAAAGTATTTTTTAACCAACTACCAAAAAGGAGGAGATATTCGTGTGTATGTATTTTTTTATGTATGTACACGTACAGTCAGTTTCAGAAGTAGATGATCACTTTAGTACCATGTCATAGCAACGCCAGCGTTTGTGCAGTAATAGTTGCTACAATTATGTATGAAATATTATTATGACAAGGTACTACAGTGTTCATCTACTTTTGATGGTGACCCGTACACCCATATCTCTGACATTTGTGGACCGATTTTCAAAATTCTTTTTTTATTCGATAGTGTATACTCCTGAGGTCCCATTGTCACCAAGTCAGGATCTGATGATGGAAAGCCAGGGAAATCGAGGTCAACCCTCAAATTTTATACGCATATATAACGTTTTTCATATTTTTTCTAAACCTTCTATTATTTGCACCGGGTAGTCATCATTTCATGTTGCTTCCTTGATTGGTATTTTGAACGCTGATAGTGGACATTTTATCTCTACAATTATATCGTTACCAACCAAGCCATCAGGAGTAGCTGCTAAAAATAGTATTTCACCGTCTATGAACAGCCCACATGGATTTATTTGCACTCCTTCTTGTACTGCAAGCTGTTTAAGAGCGATAGCTTCATTATCTATACCATGTTTTAATGAAACAACGTTCGATATATCGCTCTTGTATAGTAATTGACAATACTCGCACTGGTGGTAGGACGTCGTTTAATGATTTTCCAAAAGTTAGAGGCTGTCAATAAATTTCTGCGAAGTTCTAACCATTCACTACTATCCCTTTGTAAGATAGTGGCTCTTTCGATCTGTGATCGTTCGGTATCAGTCTTCTTTAAGTTATTTAAAAAACTACGTTTTGCCATTTCGTACACATCTGCTGCCATATCAGGTTTTTGGCAGGCGTGAGTCTCATAATTCTAGTCGTTGACTGAAAGCAATGCCGGTTTATTGTAAAAACGTAGTTTCCTAAGATTTTAAATTTTTTGGCGCAACTTATTTTTGCAAATTCTCTTCAAAATTTTTGACTTTGATTTCGGGCTCTTGCCTAGTAGCGATTTTTGTATATTATACAACGGTCTCTTAGTATTGTATGCTACTACAGCAGTCGCACACCTGGACTGATATGTTCGCCGTTGTATTAAATTTGTTCTTTTGCCGCCCACGAACTTCGCAATTATGCTATTGAATTGTTCTACAGCATTACTGTCATAATCATTGATGAGACTTCATGAATGTGTAGCGACTACGCCCACAATATATTGTATTTTAGCCCAGAATGAGGAACTTTTTACTTTGACCACCAGATCTTCACTGCAAAATTTCCATGCATGATACAAAAACAAAAAAAATGTACCTGTCATAAAATTTAAATATTTTTTTATGTAACCAAAGATCTTATATGTTAAAATACATTGATTTTGATAAAAATCCACAGAAAAATGTAATAAAGAATAATGGCCAATTTAACGAACATTGTCTTAGCTTCGGACAATCCAAAGTGGTATCTTGTCAACTCTTGTCATAAATAACAAGAATGTGATATAGCATGCCACTTGGTTTGAGCATGCCACATAAGATTGACATTAACATAATCAAAACTGAAAGTAACATTATATTTTATAAATAAATGATTTAATTACCAATAATTATTTTTTTGAAGCATGTGCATACCTGGTAATTATTCTGAGCGATTAGCATGATTTTATAAAAAAAAATATAATTGATGTAAATAAAACTTTATTTATATACTTTGTTATAACCTTGCAGGGTTCATGTGTTGAGCTATATTTTACTTGTAAGTACCTACCTCATATCTTTGTAAACACACACAATGAATAAATTATTTGAATTTGAATTTATTATATTTTATTTACCATCAGCGAAAAGTATTAAAAATCCACATATCAAAGTATAGGTAATGGATAGATAGTCCGACTCGTGCTTAGCCAATTTTATCTAGTTTTTTGCGTGTACTATGTGCGATCACAAAAAAGAAAAATCATGAAGCGAGTGCCACCTTGCGGCTGCGAACTGCGATGTGCAAGAGGGGAAGGGTGAAACGCGCGGGTGAATTCTGATATTTTTCTTGGTTTATGCCCGCTCTTAAGTACTGGCTACTGCGATGCTGTGTCATTGGATTTTATGAACTAAATACATCGGCTACTACAAAATAATTTTTCAATTTTATTTTCAACTTTATTTCTATAGCGTTTGAGCTCTCAAACCATTTAGTTCAGCTAACTATGATATGAACGCAACCAAACACGGGTGTTTGTCGCGTGTACATGGAGTTGAGTCGGATTTGTATTTTAATAATTCAAAGATTGCGTCTGAGTGGGTTTTGTACAGAGAAAGGTGGTATTGTTGTGAGGCACTCTACAGATGAGTATACGACATTTGAGAATTTTTAGTGGTTTTTAGTCTCGTCGAGCCTTCATCACCCGGAGAGATGAACAGAGTATAATATATGTTTATTGGCCTTTGCTTTTCTGATTCTCTGTAGGTAATAATCACTTTGTGGGTTTGATGTCTCTTTTATCTAGTTGTAGGCGACAGGCCGGCAAACTGTCAGTAATTAGATACGTTGCATCATACAAACTGCCAGTCGTGACTTTGTGTGTAAGCAAAATATGTTAGAGATCGTCAATCTAAAACTGAACTTTAAACTTGACGCTGACGGTCCTTTTATGAATGATCGAAGCGTACTGCCCCGTTTGTGTATAGCCAGCGACTGAATCAATTGAATGACCAATGACTACAGCTAATTTGAGTGTGTTGCATCTGCAGACTGATGGAATTATGAGCGTGTTTATTTGTAATGTAAGACTATTTATAAAGCCTTAAACACTAAAGAATACCTTTCCAAGGTGTAGTGTTCTGCCCACTGGAATTAAATCCAAAGGTATCCAATGTTAGGATTTATGGGAGTTAATGGAAACACACAGTCTTGAAGTAAAGTACTTTATATTTATCTTAATATTTAGGAAGGTGTGTTTCTAACGCGTTACGTTGCTAGAGAGGCACAGACTTAAGTGACACGGATGCTGGGACTGCACGAACACAGGGGTCATACTCGGCCATAAAAACAATGAATTATTGTTAAATACTACTTGTGCTTAATATTTTTGTAAATTCCAACATCCAAAAGTATGTAAAGGGAATACAAACTTGATCTGGTTTTGTTTTTTTCATTTTATTGTAATTAAAAACTTTCAGCATACAGATATGTCCATTCCATCATAACCTAATCCTTTACATTTTAACCTCGTTTTGGTTGGTGGCAAGACTTGTTTTAAGTCCATCTGACTAACTTCCAGCATACTTCCCGCCGTCCAAATAACAAATATAAAATCCTTCTACTTATTACCTTATGATGAAGCCGAAAATAACTATTTCCGACAATACATTGTCAACTTACCGTCCAAACACACACATTAGTTGACGTCAAAGATTACAATCAATACAATATAACACTTCCTCAAACCCCTGGTTCTCTATAAATCTAGTTCAGCACATTATTTGTCAAACAACTAAACGATAAATCAATAGATTGCACTGCCGCGTACTAAGATATGCAGCATCAAAGCACAATATAAGGGGAAAGATCTAGGATTATAGTATTTCCCTGGAGGCGCGCGGAGACTGTGATCGTTGAGATAGCTCCGCTGGTCGCAGATAAATGTACCAGAGAACATCATAAGGAATAGAAATATATCATCTATATATAGTTAATAGAGTTCAATATTAAGATGACGATAATTGCCGAACTGCTTAGATAATTTTACGATGATCTACTGAAGCTTAACAGGAGCAACCTGAGCGTGTTGATTAGGGTTCTGACTGGCCACTGCAGACTGAACAGACATCCTACAATATGAGACTAAAAGATACTGATGCTTGCAGATTCTGTAAACAAGAGTGTGAAGCACCAATGCACCTCCTGTGCTCTTGTGAATGTCTTATTCACAAAAGAAGCCGACATTTGGGAAGACACATTCTCGACCCAGACGATATCAAAACAATCCAAGCTGGGAATATCTTATCATTTTTAGATAGTGCCCAGCTGAAGGAGTACATGTAATGCACATAAATAATATTAATTAAAGACGTTCCTATACGATAAAATGTGCTGAACGATAAAATTTTTTACTGGATCTGGAATACAGTCGTGAACTCGCTCATACAACTACAAACGCCATCGCCGAATAAAACGAATACGATAAAACGAATCCGTAAAACGGACTACTGTCTGAACGCCCTTACACAACATTCCTAAAGTACATATTAGTGCACTTATTAAAAATGTCATGAATATAGGTCCTACCAAAATAAAAAATAAAAAATTGGTAATCTAAAACTACTGACGCTATTTTCAAAAAAATTATTAAGCTCTTCTGGGACGATTGGGTGAAAATATTATATTTATATTAAATCCGTCAGATAAATTACTTTACTTTCTATATTAAATTAGTAAACCTTTAAAAAGATAAAGAGCATTTATAAGTTTTGGCGTAGGGGCTTGTTTTTGTTTTTCATATAAAAAGGTCAAGCAAATGACTCCATTCCACCTGATGGTAAGCAGAAGTAGAGTCCAAATGCGAAGATAGCTGATGCGAGAGATAAACTGCCGCACTAGCCACCCTCGCCTTGCCGACCTGCAAGGCGCTTCTTCACGCCTCCTTTGAATGACTCAGGATTGTAGGAAGACGTAAAATTGTGACGTCACTTCTTATATAAAAGTGTAGATACTGAAGTGTGACGTCACAGGATATTCGTCATTATTTAATTAAGTGATAAAGGAAAAAATACATGTCTAATATTTTTTCGTGTTCTGCCATCAGAATTTTTCAGTTATCATTCCTTATCTTAACTTACTCATGCATGGTATGCCACTGAAAACATCGCGACCAATCAACACTAGTCTAATTTTAAAAAGTACCGTTTTAAACATCGCGACAAATCACCACTACTCTAATTTTAAAAAGTCCCGTTTTAGTTCGATCATTGTACAGTGTGTGAGTCCATGTTTAAAGCGGTCTAGCAACTTTGCACTGGTGCCATTAGCAGCATTATACAGCACTTACCCACATTAACCACTATTCTGTAGATACATTTATCTAAGCGGAATGCAAATTCTCAGCATGCGGTACAAATAAGCCCTTGCTTACATTTGATCGTTAAAGTGAAATTGATTGCGGTCGTTAAGACGAATAAAACTAATGGCAATAGACGGAGCTCCTATTGAATTACTGTTATCATTTACATATTGTAATCAGCTTATTTGAAAACTTAAGCGAAAATTGGTTATAGGAGAAATGTCATGAAAGCTGAAAAAATGCGGTTGAAATGAGAGTCTTGAGAATCATCGCTGGTGTAAAATTATGTGACAGGAAATTACATTGGCGTGTTATGAGAGCTGTGTGGTTTGAAAGAAGTTAAAGCGACATGAATTGAGAAACGGCCGTGTGATGCCGGCAGAGTAGGATAGCATCACCCCATATCCTCCAATGGGTGTCGTAGAAGGCGACTAATGGATCAGAAAAGGGGTATTGATCACCTTATACTCCGTCCACCAATCCGCATTAGGCAAGCGTGGTGGACTATTGCCTAAGCCTCCTTCGATGACAGGGAGTGGCCTTGTGTCCCAGCAGTGGGTCGAGTTATAAAGGCTGTTATGATGAATTGAGAAAGGGATGCTCAAATGGTTAAGTCATGTAGAAAGGATGTTTGAAAGTATATTGACGAAAAGGATGTATGAATCAGAAGTGAACGGAGTTGCGGGAAAAGGAAGACCTAGGTGAAAGTTTATTGATCAAATCGTAGACGTCTTAAAAAAGGTTCAGTACCCATGGTGTAAGTTTTTGCGTTGAAAATACGTTACTGTTGTAATTGCGTTAAGAGCTCAATTTGTATAGGAAACGTGAATAGCGTCCCTAGCGGAAAGAAGCACCAATCATGTTTCCCATACAAATTGAGGTCTTAAGAGCCCTTTCACCGATCGTAAGCGCTCGACTTTAGGTTTTTTACGCGCTGTACGCTTGTGTGCGCGTACTTGGCAGCGTGAGTAGAACTATATTCTGCGAAATAATCTTGATCCTTAATGTATTTTTTTGTATTGGTTAGTACATATTTAATGTGTTTTAAAGATATTTTTTATAGATACCTATCTACTGTTCGTGTTTCATGATACTCATACTAAAGAACGTATTACAGCACAATAGTTATTGATCAATGAGAGATGGGTGAAGGTGGTATTGTTATGGCGGCCACAAAAGCATAAAGGTATTCTGTGAATATTTCAAGTGCCTACCTATTATGGTAAGAGATATAGCCATATGACAGAGAGACAGACACATAGCGGAGGCATATTAATCGGGTCCCGTTGGCATCCTGTTTTATTCAGAGTTCCCTATGGGTAGGGAACTCTGAATAAAATAAGAATAAAAAAATATCATACAGCGTCACACACATTGACACACATCGAAGATGCCGTTGGCGGAGCGGTCAGTATAACTAACCATATTTTTTTATATATTCCTCCGATACTTTTTTTTTGTTGGTTAAATGGCTATGGTAACTAATGTGAATTTTTTGATTCTATATTACATCCATGGATATCGGGGTGATCCCAAGATATTTTAATGACTTATCGCTCTATTCTTAAAGCTATATTACAAAAAAAGTGAGATGATATGTATTTTTAAAATAACCACTTGCTTAAAAAAAAAGCCGTTACCCTTTAGTATTAATTGACATTTGTGATTTCACGTACCTACATCCACGGATATCTACTTGATCTGTAGATATTTTTGATTTCTAAAGATTTAATCTTAAACAGATATTACGAAAGGCTTTGATATGGTGAATATTTTTGAAAAAAATGGTTGTCTGTAAAGTCTGTTTACGGACGATAATTTTACGTGTTAACGTAAATACCGATCGTGCTTCTCTATCGCCTATTCCGCGTTCTCGATTGCATAGGTATCATGTCTTTGTGTGCAGTCGGCTTTCGTTGATTTATAAGACGTTATCACGTCTAACTACTTCACAATACATCCACGTATATCCATGCAATCCTGTGATATTTTAGTGATTTTAAGAGTTCATTTTAATGACGAATTATCGTGGATTTCGGGATAGTATATATTTGTGTTTTATATGTGCAACAAATAAAGCAAATATCAGTGATTTAATATTCAAATCAGTTTGTTGTCGCGTTTTGTATCAAGGGAATTTTCACTAAATTTCGTTATCCATAATACATCCACGCATATCATTGCGATCCCGTGATATTTTAGTGGTTTTACGATTTAATTTAATAGGCAAATTGCCAAGGATTTCGGGATTATTTATATTTTTGAGTTACGTTCATTTATTAGTTTTAGTGCAAACATAACAAATATCAGTGATTTAATATTCAAATCAGTTTGTTGTCGCGTTTTTTATCAAGGGAATTTTCACTAAATTTCGTTATCCATAATACATCCACGCATATCATTGCGATCCCGTGATATTTTAGTGGTTTTACGATTTAATTTAATAGACAAATTGCCCAGGATTTCGGGATTATATATATTTTTGAGTTACGTTCATTTATTAGTTTTAGTGCAAACATAACAAATACCAGTAAAATAAAATAATAACATAAAATCACAGTGTCATATAGCTTCGCTTTTTCTTCGTTCAATATTTTTGATTTCGATTGTAACAAGAAAACCATTTAGCTATTTCTACATACTTTTATCCCCTATTTCAACACATTCAACCTTTTTTTCGAGATAAAAAGTAGCCTATGACCTTTCCCGAGATCAAATCTATATTTGGACTAAATTTCATCAAAAATGGTTCAGTGGTTTAGACGTGAAAGCTTAACAGACAGACAGACAGAGTTACTTTCGCATTTATAATATTATAAGGAAGTAATTATTGTGAATATTACTTGCCTTACATTGTGCCCGGTGCATGGCAACAGAGGCTTTAGACAACATGCATTTCGGCAATCGCTCTCGCTATCGCTAAGTAAAAAAATGTATGGGATTGACATAAGCAATCGAAAAGTGATCGATTGCTTATGTCAATCCCATACATTTTTTGACTTAGCGATAGCGAGAGCGATTGTCATATTGCATGTTGTCTAAAGCCTTAGGCTCGCCACCTATTACATGGGGACCTAATCATATCTGGCGAAATGTGGGTGTTAACACCTCTGCCTATGCCTTCGGGGATAAAAGCGTGATGATATGTTTATGTGTATGTTTATAACCAGCTTCGTCATCAAATCAGCTTCAGGACATCATAATATTGCTCAAGTATATCGTTATTTCGGCCAAGTTGAAAAATAAATTATTTGCTTTTTTTAAGGCTGCAGAATTATCGCGTTTCCTTTTTTTAACGCAACGGTAATAACTATCCTTGCGACCCATAGCTAAAAATAAATAAATAAAAAGAATGTTATTATTATACAAACTACTAGTATAATTCATACCAACATATTTAATAAGTAACAAAACTTAAATCCAAAAACAAAACTCAAAATAGATCAAAACTATTTGTCGCAGTACGATTATGACTACTCGATACGAGCGAACGAATATCGGGACGCGGGAAAAAATAGCACAGGTCCTACCTGGACGGACGCTCGCGTCAGACTAATCGGAGCACGCTTGTGCATCGTGATTTATACTAATTTATTTCACATTTCATAGAAATATATTGACAAATTTATTGTTGATATTGACCAAATAACTTTAGAAATCAAAAGTCGAAGGAATATTGTTTATTTTGGGATAATTTTATTTTAGTTATTACGATGTATTTTAACCAAAATTGGCGATGAAATTATTATGTTAATGTTAGAAATTTGCCAAATGATTTATTTTTTTACTCATAAATGGTAATGAAATTCAAGAATCTATTTCATTAAGTACCGACTGGAACATATGTCCGATGATTCCTATATTTTTTTACGTTTATTATTTTAACATTATTAATAGAATAAGGACTTTGAAATTGAGTCTGCGAATGTTTTTCAGCAAAACGGTTGTGGGAGATCGAACATTACAAATTAATCAAATAAGTTTTAGTAATTTTGTTTCATTAAACGTCAACAACATAGATTGGCCTATTTTTATCAATTATTAAATAATATCTGGGTATTCCTTAAGATTGTAATATAGGACTCCAAAATCTCCGAAATTCGTGCAAAAACGTGAAATGGCTCTTAACGCAACTACAATAATTACGTTTTTATACTAAAAAACTTAGACTACGGGTACAGGTCAAAAGTACTCGAAGCTGCCGAGCATGTATGGAGTGAAAGTCTAAAGATCCTAGCAAGTGGAAATAAGTGATCTCTGCGTTGCGTTGCAATGCGAAAATGGCGTGACTTTATGTACATATGTTATTTGAAAAGGTATGTATGATGACGCGAATTAGACTTTAGGTTTGAAGTTATAATTTTTACTTCCTACTTGAAAAAAACATTCGTATAGTTCCTAGTCTTGAAGAGGAACTTCTCTTTTAACCACCCTTATGTTGTTGATGTCCTTACCATCCGCACAAAGCGATTTGCTAACTCTTTTATAATACGGACAGCTAAGCAGTGGAACTTGTTGCCTGCTGATGTGTTTCCTGATACTTATAACTTGAGTGCCTTCAAGGCAAGAGTGAATAGGCTATTTCTAGGTAAGCATGTAACATCGTAGGCCACATCTTCGCTTAAGATCAGGTGAGAGTGTGGTCAAATGCTTTCCTATATTCACTAAAAAAAAAGGAATACCCCTTTTCATCCCGTGGGTATCGTGTTACAGAACTAAAGTTTGGATTACCGCTTGGCGTATAAAAATGTTTATTTACAACCTACACTTCACTGAAAATAAATAAAACATCAAAACGATTAGCTTCCTCACATACGTATAAACCTTATGACAGATTTAATAGACGCACCGCCAAATCGCCTATGAGCGAGGGTACAGCAAATAAATCGTTTGTAATATCATAAGGTTGTCGCGGTCATTCTCTTGAAATGTGGAGCGCATTGCGTCGCACTCCTTCAGATGACGAGGGTCGCAGGCTTTCATTCCGTGCCGGCGCGCCGCCCATCGGCGTGCCCCGTCTAGGGTTAGCGCGTCACGGAAAAATATTCAAATACGCCACTTTGTTCTGAATAACAAATTGTCTCTGTGGACTAGCGTGTTTGACGTGTACATAAACTAAAGTAGTGTCAACAGATGTCCACACCGAAATTTTGCGGGTAACGTGTATTTAAGGATGCCCGCTGACCGCTAACGAATATAAAATTTTGTAGAAGGATACTGACATTTTCGTTAGCATCTTTCTGTAATCTACGGCGTGCAGATGTTCCTGAAATACACTATTTTTTTTTCCAGATGAGCTGAAGTATTTAGTTATCTAAGGTTTCTCCGAACCGGGTACCAGGTATGTCATGTCATCAAGAGGAACCCGAGCAAGGTCTGAAAATGAAAATGAAAATGAAAAAAATGTTTATTGCTCCTTAAAAACTATTACATTTCTTTTAAAACTATATCAAATAAATATACCTAGCTATACTTTAACTTACAATATAATTTAATCCTTAACTTAACATAAGATTAGTAAGAACATAATATTTGTATACCTACAACTAATGAATTTTATTTATTTAAGGGCAAAAGGATTTAGCTCAGCTTATGTTACCAAGACTATCGGCCTTTGTAACGCTGTTTTTCAGCTACTCCCTAGTCCTAAAGATGGTATGCGGACTATATTGTGTTGTATTTGTACGGGGTTCCATCGGTGTATCCAGTTCTTTCTGCCATCCATTCACGTATAATAATAAAGAATAAAATGAAAACTTTGAAATACTAAGCATTTATTTAACCCAACTAGAAAATAAACAAGGGAATGAAATCAGTTAAAGTCGGGGTTCACAAGGAAAAATCGAACCCTTAGATTGTTAAATTCGGTAAAAAATTTAAAATAAGCCTCCCTAATAAGTGGCCACCCGGACTAAAATAACGAATCGATTTACATGGAGGAATATTGCTGTAAATACATACATAGACTGCTAATATCATTACCCCCCTGGTCTTAGGCAGTCGTGCAAAAAACTAGGAAGGTATCAGGAAAAATTCACTGATTGTAATATATTTTTTGTATGAGTCTTTCAGGTCCTCAGTAGCAATTTGCTTATGTAATAATGCTTTTTTATAGTACTTTTTAAATGTTTCCGTACTCATCTTCTTTCTGAGAGGCGGGGGTAGATCGTTCCATATTTTTGCAGACCTGAACTTGAAACAGCCTTCATAGCGTGTAGTTCTGTGGCGTGGGATCTTTAATATGTTCAAGGTTGCAGAACGGAGGCATTTTTTATTGGAAAAGAAGTTTAATTTGTCAAACAAATATGAGGGGTTGCCGTTCCAGATCACCCTGTGTACCAAACATGCATAGTGAAGCTCTCTTCTCGCACTCATATTGAGGATATTGTATTTATTTAAAAAAGGAGTAATGCGAGCTCGTCTTGGCACCCTGAAGCAGAATCTAACACATGCGTTTTGCACTCTTTGTATTGCCCTCTCTGAGTCAACAGACAGTCGAGGCCCATAGACTGTACTACAGTAGTTGAAAGGTGATAGTACAAGGAGATCAACCAGCTGAATCCGTAATTCTTCCTTTATATACGGTCTTATCTTATACAAAGTTTTTAATTTAAAAAAAGCTCCTTTTATTTTTTCATTTACATGGTCAGCAAATTTCTGCTCTCGATCCAAAATTAATCCCAAATTTCGGGCATCTGTCACGCATGGTATCGGAATATTATTTATTTTAATGAATTCTGCGAAGTCTTTGACCCTGTTTATTTGTTGCTTGGTACCTAAGATGAGCATTTTAGACTTATCAGGATTAATCACTAGAGAATTCTTCTGAGACCACTCCCAGATGCTGTTTAAGTCACTGTTTAGTTGATCAATTGCTCCTTTGGTTTCATTAGCATTGAAGGAGCAGTAAATTTGAGTGTCGTCTGCATATAGGTGGTATTTACACCATCTGATATGCTTTGGAAGATCGGCGGTATAAATAGAGAACAAAGTGGGAGACAGAATGGAGCCTTGTGGCACCCCATGTACAAGTTTACCAAAAGAGGAAAAAGTTTTTTCTCCCTCGGCATTATTAATTACGACGGTCTGTTCTCGGTCGGTTAAAAACGATCTGAACCATTGACAAGCATTTTTGGAGAATCCATAATGGTTAAGCTTAGCCAGTAGCAAACCTTGATCCAAACAATCAAAGGCCCTAGAGTAGTCAAGTAGAACCATGATACTACTTTGGCCTCTATCCGATGCTTCCGTGAGATCATCTGTGACATGCAGTAGTGCCGTCTCTGTGCCGTGTCCCTTGCGGAATCCAGATTGACATATCGGTATTATATTTTTCTTCTGTAGATAATCCTGCACCTGGTAGAGAACCACCCTCTCCAAAACTTTCGATAGTACAGGTAACAAGGAAATTGGGCGTAGGTCCTTTAGGCCTTCAACATCACTTCTTTTTGGTAATGGTCTTACAACTGCCCTTTTCCAGCAATTAGGAAACGTATTGGTTTCAATTGACCTATTTATCATCTTAGTAATAATAGGTATCGTTACATCAAGTGACCCAAGAATCATTTCATTGTTAATACCATCCACTCCTTCGACTTTTGTTTTAATGCTGTTTAAAATTTTTCTTACTTCAGACTCAGTTGTAATTTCGATATTAAACTGTTTTTCATACACTTGGGATCTATTTCCAAAATAATCTTGTGTCTCTCGATTATTCGGTGCACCAATACTAACTCTCAAGAAGTGTTCGTTTATATCATTTGGATTATTGAGATGGTCGGGTATAGTACCAGGTACAGACTCGTTGATATTTATAGTTTTTCTAATATTATGCCAGAGCTTCTGTGGATCCTTCAAATTATTATTAATATAATAGTTAAAATAAGCCCTCTTTTCTCTTTGAATGGTAGCAGTGACAAGGTTTCTTAGATTGCGGTAGTATTCTTGAGCACTGTCTGTTTTCTATTGACGTGCTCTTATAAGAGCATCATCTCTTAGCTTCATCATAAACCTTACAGTATCCGTGATCCACGGCATAGGTTTGTTTCTAATTACCCTTCTTTTCATTGGTGCGTGTTTATCATATATCAATATTAAATGTTCGTTAAAGGTTTCTACCATGCAATTTACGTCTTTTATATTTAAAACCGTTTCCCAATCAATGCGTTCCATGTCCTTCCTTAGTAATTTGTAATCAACATCCTGTAGCGATCGAGAAATGTATGCACGTTTTAAAACCTTTGGTTTTCTAACATTAAAATCCACTAGAATCATAGCGTGGTCACTTAAATCATTGTTGTGTAGTACAGTAATATTTTTACATCGATTTGGTATATTTGTTAAAACAACATCCAGTAGTGTCTCTGTTTCATCTGTGACTCTAGTAGGTTCCCCGACAAGCTGCATGAAATTGTGCTGGTCACAAAAGTGAATCAGTTCTCTAGAGCGAGGCGTATCAGTTTTCAACATATTGATGTTTAGATCTCCAAGGATGCACAAGTAATCACAAGCTGAAAAGCAACTCACTGATTCGCTCAGGGCATCCAAAGCTTCGTGCACATCTACTTCTTCAGGTCTATATGCTGTACCCACAACCATCACCGCTCCCGGTAATTTAACTTCTAGCCACATTTGTTCTAGGGTAGACCATGGATGTTGTCTTTTACGAATTTTTATACTTCTCTTTATGTAAAAACCTACTCCACCGCCTCGTTTCTCCTTTCGAGCTTTATGCAAAAATCTATAATTTTGTACTATCGGTGCAAGAGATTCCTGGCCTTCCTTTATCCATGTTTCATTAATTGCTAATATGTCAGGTTCATGTTTTACAATGGAAACTATCAGCTCATCCTGACCTACATTCAATGATCTTGCATTCAGCAGTCCCAAACGCAAACAATTAGATTTTATGTTAACCATTTTAATAAGTGGTTTGAACTAAAATTTAAGAGTGTAATTTTTATAACACAAGACCGAATGAAGAATAAACTGTACATGTTAAAATTATCATTATGTACAAAATTAAACATTCTGACACAATCTTTTAGTGGCGGTAAGTATTTTACAAGTTCTATTATAGTCGAAGTTAGTAAAAATATATACACTAAAGGGGACAATTTTAATACTATGCTGAATACAAGTATTTTATTACATGGTTTAGAATAGAAGATTATTATTAACACTATCACAATATACATTACAAAGTGTCTGTAATTGTAATAACTTTGTATGAATTCATTAACGCAACAAGGCAACACATAAATTTTATCATTGAATTGATGGCAAGGTAAAACTGAAAATCGATCATAAAAAGAGAAAGACATATAAACAGCATTAAAGTAATTTAAATCAAGATTCAGGAAACTATTACAAAAAAGACCATACACGCTAGAGGTCATGTTTAGTTTTCGTATCACTAGGTAAACCAACGCTATCAGGTCCAAAAACCCGTAAGATATCTGCCTCCATGCGAATACGATGTCTGGGCGCATCTCTATCTTGATGGCGTCGTGCAAACACTCGCCCGTCCCTCGTCCAGACATATCTCCAGTTGAGTCGGCTCGCTGCTTCACGAGCACGGCGAAAGAGTAACTTATTGGCAAGTGTCAGACGTTCATTTATGTAGAACCGGCATGGCGGACCGGGCAAGCCCGTACCCTCAGTTGTGGCGCCTCGACGTACTCGAGCAGCTTGTAGAAATTTATCACGCAGTGCACGACGAGTCAATCTGGTAACAATGAGTCTTGGTCGATCCGAGGTGGAAGTAGAGCGCTCGTCGGTGGGACGCCCCACTCTAGTTGCGGAGACTACATCTTGTTCCTGTAATTCGAGACCCAATTTTTTCGCTAGAGTAATGATGATGTGTGTTACACTTTCACCTCTTTGTTCTGGAATGCCTGAGATCTCCACATCATTTAGTAGTAACTCTTGGTCCCGGGCATTAAGCTCAGATTTTAATTGTTCTACTGAAGCGATCAGTGCAGTGTGTGTATTATCAGACGAGAATCCTTTGTCTAATCGATTTTCCATGTTTTTCATGCGCTCATCCAACCCATTAACTCGGCTTTCACATAAATCGATTCTGGCGTTGAGTTTACCCATATTTTCATTCAATTTTTCCATTTGAAGTCTAGTCGCAGTAATTTCTTCACGAAACAGCCGTAGCTCTGTGATCATAGCTTTAGCATGTGATGACTCCAAAATATTATCTTGTGTGGTGTTAGTCACGCACTCGGTATTGTTGACATCCAGCAAGGAGATATCCATTTGATCCGGTGGTGAGAAGATGCCAGCTCCTCTGCGTACGGTGACTGTGTCGGCGGCTCGCACCGGGGTATCTGTATTGCCAATCTTAGGCCGCTTGCTCACACATAGGGGGCATATCCAGGTTTTTCTATGTTCACCAGTAAGCGTGCTGTAGAATCTCTCTTCTGAAACCTTTGCACAGAACAGATCATAACTTAGCTTGCATTCACAGCAGCATAGAAAGCGTCTATCATCAATAAAGCGTTGACATCCAGCACAGGAAACATTCCTATCAGACATTTTCTACGATAATGTTCCCTTTATTAAATAAATAAAAAATAATATATAATTCTTGCTTTATAACTCCACGTAGCCAATTGTGTGGATTGGAACGTAACGTTTCTTCCAAGCGCGCAGTGTACGTCGAAATCAAGTCGGCAATGTACATTTAATTATATTGAATTAGCTCGATAATGTTGGCAATCTTGTTAGTTTGGAATTTGACATTTGTAATAACTGAACTGTGATGTGAATTAGGTTATACAATAATATTTCACTACACGACGGATGTGAACAAGTGTATTAATTAGATTTTATCATGTGTTGGCACTAAGATTTTACAGTGTGATGTTTTTTAGCACTGAAGAACTGTTTTTGCACTTGAAATTCTGGTTTATCACGGGAGCAACTGACGATACGTATCTACTGGAAAACAACGGAACCGGAAGGTCTGATGGTACTGCCTTCCAATTTGCATCGACGCTCATCTCCATTGGTCCCTGCATCCACGGAGACGCTCTTATAGAAAAATATTTAAATTATCGGTCAATTATTAGTTTAAAATTATCTTGTTTTTAACTTACACCTACGTACATATTTTATCACATAGCATCCACATAGCACATAATTATTTTGCGCGATTACTCGAAAAATTTGTGAGTTGAAAATTTTTATCTTTTTTAATAATTCAAGGATTATTTATACAGGTTTTATTCAAAATAATTATATGTATAGCAATTTTTTTTTATATATTTTTTTTCTTTTTTTATTTATTTTTTTCTCTTTTTTTTCACGCTCACACCAATTATCTAGCCCGAAGTAAGTATCGTTAAGAACTTGTATTACGGATACTAGATAACGGACATTGTTTTTTTTTTAATATACATAATAAGTTTAGATATTTTTATAAATAAACTTAAATAAATATATAAACAACCATGTCTCGCAAACAAACATTCGTGTTCGTCACACAAACATTTGCCGCTACCAGGATTCGAACCCGGACCGCTTGATGTGAAGCCAGCTATACTGACCACTCCACCACGGCGGCAATGATGATGTATACTGTATAGGCATAATGGAATAATTTTATTTTTGCGTTTACAAACGCGTAAATATTAATACTAAAAAAATGCACTGAAAGAAATCGACTTCGTCCCGCCTGAGGCAAGTCGATTTGGAGGTCCATACTACTCTACTCAACCCCTCTTGGGCCTATGAGCATGATCGTATGGATATATCTATGTAAGTAGACGAAAGGGGAAAAAGTTTGTAAATTAAACAAGAAGGAAAATATTCATCATCAACAGCTCATATAATGTCCCCACCGAGGGTCTCAAGCCAACCCCATATTAGGGGCGATTAGGTAGTGTACAGGTTTCTTCACGATGTTTTCCTTCACCGTAAAAGCGTCGATTAAACGTACATATGAATTAAAAAGTTGAAAACACATTGGTACGTGGCGGAGTTCAAACCGGTGCCTCCCGGGTGTAGACGACGCTCTTACACGGTACGCCACCGACGCTTATAAGGAAAATATTGTAAATAGTAAATTAAATACTCCAGTTAATTTGCCTCATGTCATATTGAATCGTCCCCTTTCCTTTTTTACCTAGTAGTGAGTTTCTTGTTAAGAATATATTTTCGTAAAATATTCCCAATAGCATCATGTAGTTAATGTATTTCACGTAAAGATTTGTCACGTATATACATTGAGGCGCGAGTGTGTGTGACATCCCTAACGACCTCACTGGTTGTGGTTACATAATCGTCACCGCTCCGGGCATTGGGACTCTTAACTCCAACTTGACATGCCCTATTTTTGTGGAAATTTGACATCTTTGCCGCTTTGAACAACCGAAAGGTTTCCCTCAGAAATCTAATATTTCTTGTATATTCCACCTGACAGGAGCTCTAGCATTGTCGTCGAAAGCTTACTTACTTTGCCAAAAATAACGAGAACTTAACAGGTTTGGGCTATTTTCATAAGATACGTGTAGGCATTCAAGTACGTCGACCACTTATTCACATCAAATGGTTTTGGTACATTAAATTCTTGTAATATTTTGAAGGTGTTACAATTGAAATAAAATATCGTTTACACTAATATTATTGACAGAAAAAATAGTAGGTATCTTCGTAATGAATGGGCTCAAAATCTACTTGACCGATTTGAAAAATTCTTCCACTGAGGCTACATTTTCACCGAGTCACTATATTTATTATCTAAATAAAACACGAAGGAGCGCTAGTCTCTGTATATATGGCTGTAAAAGGCTGAAACTTGCGCTGAAATTTGACACGCAGATAGTTATTATGACGAAGGTATAGGCACCCACTAAAAAAAAATCCAAACAAAACCGCTAAAAAAAATCCCTTAGGAATGAAACGGGTGTCCAAAATTTGTATATATTATAGGCCCGAATTTTACACGAGCTAAGCCGCGAGCAAAAGCTAGTTTTATATACATATAGCGAACGTATATTACTCGTTATAATTAACTTCAAACAATAATCAAATCAACGTGGGTGCAATTGAGTTCAAAATAATTTTATTAAAACACGACTGACATAATTATTATTCTAACATATATCATTTATAGATGTCTGCTGTAAGTTCTAAATCATTTTGATATATCTTACTTATGATTTAGTGTATATTTCTCTATACTTACATACTAGAAAAGTTTATTGTTGCTGTGATGTCCTACATTTATACAGTACCTACCTATAATTTATACCTATAAATTCTCTAATGAAAAACCCAGAATCTGTAAAATCCATCTGCGGTCAACAGCAATTGCTAATAAAAAATATCTCGTGGGTGTTTTGAACCAGTAACAAAAGGGAGCAAGCAATAAGTATCCACTTATGTCAATCAAAATATAACAACCTTGCACTTTGCCACTGTCCGTCAAGTAAATGCAAGACATACACGCGCACCTTTATTAAGCCTTAAACAGTTGTATACATCTAGTAGTTAATTTTCAGTCTATCCTGCGCATCCATATTTTAACTATCTTGTTATTAAAAAATCCCTCAGTACTATTAAAGTTAGTTCTAACCACCTAACGAAACGCCAAGGCCTAGTGGTTCGTTAGGTGGCTGGTAAGCCATCCTCATGTTATCCAATTATGTCGCCATAACAATAATGTGCAGTATTGCGTCTTATTAAAATGGTGGTAGGGTTTTGACGATTTAAAAGTACTTAGCAAAGTACATTTAAATAAAGAGCTTTTTCATTTCATTTCATTACGCTCTGATACTATCAACTTATGTATAAGAAGAGCGCCTAGCGTAAATTTGTCCCTAATTTAGTACAGAAGTTTAAAAAAATAATGTCTCTCTCTCTCTCTGCTCTAAAAACCCATTTTTGAATCATTAGAATTCCAAATCGTGTATGAAATCGCAAGATTCGTCTTAGAATCCCTAACCCTTCCCTACCGGTTTTTAAAATCAACGAGGTTCGAGGTTCCGGTTTTTATTTTATCTGCATGAAATGAAAAATGTTTTAAGATTCGATACATCACTCATTTCTAATGTTTCAAAAATACGTACAATTGGGAGCAATCGAAACTAATTTTGTATACGTTTTGCTTTCGTGCATGAATTTAAGATTCACTTCGAATTATTCAAAACTGCTAAGAGACAAATGATATCATCATTATTTTGTATAGCCAAACACTCATTGGGTGAGGGTTCCAGATGAAACTCGCTTCCACTTTCAGCCATAATACACTCACCATCAGGTGAAATAAATGCCAGAAGCTTAGCAGACCAGAAGACAAGAATAATAAAAATAAATCTTGTAAAAAAAACAACTTTTACGGATTCAACTCGCGTGTAATTATATTTTACATTTTGTTATTATTGCCCGAAGTTTCGTAACACTTTGCGCGTTCGTGGTTACGGGAAACAAAATGTAATATCCAATAACACGCGAGTTAAATCCGAAAAATTTGGTATATTTACAATGTGTATTGCTCGCGCAAATCTAAGAGAGCATTATGAAAAAGAAATCTATTCTTGAGAAGACGAAAGTTTAAGCACACTTCATTCTGGTTGAAGTGTGCTTCCTCAACAGACTAAAGAACTATAGCCATCTTATAAACAACGAACATTAGAGTTGCTGCTTTTTATTAAAAAAAAAAGTTCAAAAACTACCATCAATATGTTTTAAGTTTGCCTATAATATTTGATCTTGTTTCCATCTTTTCAGTTGACTAACGACTTTTTTAGGTAGGCGAGTTTTTTGATTTTTATTTATATACTTTTAGTTATTTTATATAATACAGTCCAGATATACCTTTTTAAAATTGTAATGACAAGCCCTTTAATTTGATACCCAAATTGATAACTGGAAAAGAAAAGAAAAAAAATCACTTCTAATAATTTTATTGCAACTCACAGCCGCTTTATTGTTATTTTTTTCAACATCACTTTTTGACTGTCAAGACAAATGTAACAATACCTTAATTCTAGAATATATGTTCAGCCGTTTGAAAGATATGAGGTAATAAAGAGTATTACTTAAAAACAAACATACCTACAAGATACGCGCATAAAACATAACCCTTTCCTTGCAATCGGGTAAAAAGTCAAACCACTTGGTTTCAATATTCTGTTCCCTAGTAAAAGTAATTTTAAACTAAATTTTGGTTGCCTAGTTGGTAGCTAAATGTTAAAATAGTAATTTTACAATAACAGCCTTCACTTAGCAACCAAACCCTGGTAGAGCGATCTCTAACTGCTAATCGAATATTGAAACCGGTCATTGGTGGGATGGAGTCATTGGTGTCCAAATGCGAAGATAGATATTGCAAGAGAGATCATACGAAATGCAAATATGCAAGGTGTTCACGTCTCTTTTGAAAAACCCAGGGTTGTAAGAAGGATCTCTCTTTCCTACACACGTGTGCTGGATGAGAATTCCATTTATTGATAGCGCCCGATAAAAATACCTTGTCAAATATTTTTGTACGCGTTAGAATAGTAACCATAGTTTTACTCTTATGGCGTCATATTTTGGTAAGATTGGTGGCGATCAAGACTGATTTAAATATGCCCCATTACCAACATCCCAAACTAGCACCGGGCGAAACACTAAATCATAGATTCAGTTGTAAATGCAAAACTAACTATAAAAATGTATAAATAACATAACGTACATAGTAAACCGTGTGTAAGTAGTCAGCCGTGTAATGCCGGCAGAGTAGAATAGCATCACTCCATATCCTTTAATGGGTGTCGTAGAAGGCGACTAATGGATCACCAAAGGGGTTTTGATCACCTTATACTCCGTCCACCAATCCGCAGTGGGCAAGCGTGGTGGACACTGCCTAAACCTTCGACGACAAGGAGAGGTCCCAGCAGTGGTTCGAATAAGAAAGGCTGTAATGATGACATAGTAAACAAACAGGTCCTATATGAATAAGGCCCTAAGTAAATACCCAATGACACAGCCAAATTCCGTTCCACTAAATCCCTAACTATAAATCATTTAATTTATTTAGGTAAGCCGATCAAGGCTAAACAACCGCTACAAAGACAATACGTTAATTCCTTTTTAATTTGGGTCGAATCGTGACGTGTGGCCGCGCGTCCTTGGGGACGCTTCCAAACAAAATATGCCGCATGAATATGAATAAAAGCATGGGTTATTAATATTAATTATAAACAGCATTTTCATAGAATTTCAAGCATAGAACCCGTTTTTTGTGAAGATATTTTGCATAATTAAAGCCGTCTATGATGACGTAATTTGCAGTGAGACACAAGATAGATGTTCTATTAACGATTCAATTTAATCACTAGATTGCTATGTTCCTTTTGTATATTTTTTTCTTTTAGCAACTTTTATTCTTCTGTAAGCTGAATTATGGATCACTGTCGAACATTAGGTGTGTTAACTTTAAAATCACAAAAATATAATTCGTTCAAGAGGTGCACACAATTATTGCCAGTATTTTCCTAGCCTCATATCAAAAACGAGAAGATCATTTCACGTCTTCATTTTGCATGTCAGTGACAAGAAGAAAACATTTAATAAATATCCAATAATTTCGCTCATTTTATTACTAGGAGTGTTTTATTTTTATACCTTTATTATGTCCTGTAGTTATTATATTTATTTCACATGCATATTAATAATTTACTACACACTGAAACACAACCGTAATCAAAAATCAATTCTTGATACCGGCATCGACAAGAGCAAATATAAAACGAAATAATGTCCAAAATTTTCCCATTTAACGAAATCTCAATCATTACCCAAAGTTATGGATCGCAATTTACTGGATATGATCACCAAGAACTAACATATCGTGTTCCAGTGCGATTTCTAATTAATGTTATCACAAATTGGAATCGCATGTCTGTCTGCAAGCGGGCACCGAAGCTAATGCCTTTATTCCAAATTCGAATGTCACCAGTTTATAATTTATGAGTCGGTCAGCTTAGTAGGAGGCTATGAGTTATGCAGTATCGCTCTGGGTAATAACATGCGGTGTGTCGATACCGTTTACCGAATGTATGGAAAGCGCAGCGATTATACGCTGGAATACTGGAAAATGGAAACAAGGTTTTAGATGCTAATGGGTTTCAACCACAAGCATATTGAGCTGTGAATACGTTGCCTATTGTTCATATCAACTAACATTGGGTTGCGGTACTAATTATTTTCTTATTTTGTTAACTAGACACGGGTATTCCTGCCTTTCACATTCTCACCTGGCGAGTAAGATACTGAATGACTGGCTTTTTCTTAGCGAAATTCTTGCCAGAGTGGTTGCGGTTAGCATTTAGATAGGGTGCGGTCTGATGTCGCTCGCCTTATGTTATGTTGCCGTCATTCTTTTGTTCGCTGAATTTCTCGCACAATTGTGGAAAAGCCCGGCCACTGCATCTTTCATTTGATGTTGATTCTAATCGATTTGAAGTTTATGATAAGATCTAGCCATCTTACCTATTGGAACACTAAAATATTATAAGGCAGCTAATAGGAACGTTTTTACCGGGCTCGTCGGCACTAATGTTAATTGTAATCTTCACCATCCTTCGAAAGACATATTCTACTCGTCAATCCACATTGGACTCATCCCTTACTTACATTAACTTTGGGACGCGTTTTTGGACGCGCAATTGACAGTTCAGGCTTCTTCGCCAAGACAATATACAAATTAAAGTCCACTACGGGTACTTCAATAAATCAGCTTAATAACTTCAGCGTGAAGAGAATATGAAGACGAAATATTTTTATAATGATAATAAAAATGTAATAAATATTTTGTTGCGAATCTAATATCTTTTATTTTCTTAATTCCAGTTGTGCAGTGCGATAACCATAATTTTTTGTCGTATCACTTTCCTTGGCTTACGGCTATGAGATTAAGACTGCAATCAAAACTAGTCCAGTAGTAATAAAATGTAAGTAAAATGTCTTTATTAAACTTAATGCCAAAGAAATCAAACCGTTAATGGAATTAAAAGTCAATGCGCAAATAAACTTCGAAAGTCAGAAGTAAATTGAACGATCAAATATATTCATTCGTTCATTCAGTGTTCAATAACCTCGTTAACATTTCTACGGGCGAGTGTCCATGGGGACATCGTACTACGACACGACTTTCGAGAAGGGAGGGTGATTCAGATTTACAAAGAAACAGCTTTGATTGTATCGTAACTCTTAACAGCTTTATTTTGGAACACGATCATATTCTAGTTAGATGAAAAAAAAATCACTTCCCACGTAATATTGGTGTACCTACTTATTATGAAAAACCTAGAAAAATAACATGTTGACTTGTGATCAAGTACTGACTTACTAAGACGATAACATCAAAATTTAATACGAAAAATATCGATTTGCAGATTATTAAGCTGACAATTCAGCTGACAGATAATGATATATTTTCAATCTGTTTTTTTTTTTCAAAGTTCGAAGAACATAATTTATTATATTCATATTAATTAAATTTAATCGAACTTATAATAATTAAATATAATTAATTGAATTGCAATCTTTATAGAAACATGGAAGATAATAACTCAATAATGTATAAAGAAGAAACAATCAGCAATCTCAAGATAAGAAGTACCTAATAATATCCGGTTTCTCTACAATATTTTACACGTCACCAAAATAAAACACAAACGGCATTGTTACGTTACGCTTCTTTTCCAGTGACAGGTATAAATCCTCTTTTCTCGTAAGAGGGTCTACACACGACAAAACGCCGTGTCGTGAGTGTGTACGTTAATAATCGTTAAATCCAGTCCGCACCCCATATCACAAGTTCTTTATTGGGAGCCGCTTGAGCGTTATCTCCAAGTTTGCACATAAATTTCTGTTGATATCGACTTTGTAATTTACATACGAGTTTTAATGTTCCCTGCCTTTGCCCAGGTGCGTGCGTTTGAAATAAATTAGGCACTTTATAGATGCCTTGAGAAAAGTCTGCAACAAAACTGAGATGCCCACGCGTTGTCGTATTAACACCAGAGGCGTAAATAAAGATTTATCTGCAATAACATCGACCTATTATGTTTGAAAATAATCTGTTGCTATTAAATTTGATTGTAACGTCGCATAAATTGGATTTAATGTATCGATGACGGCGATTACGATTTTAATATTATAATAATCCTTCCTAAATATCTCGGAATTCAGCTGCATATTTGGGATCCACATATGCTTTCTTTAATTTTAGATGGCCACTTTTTGAATGGCTTTTCCTGTTGACCCCTGGTTGCATTCCAGCTCCGTCGGTTTTTTAAGTATGCGGAAACTTTGGTGGTTTCTCAATCTTGTATGACCTCTATCTTTCCTGGACCAAGGCCAAGTAGAGTCTTTGGGCCTTCCTACTGGCATCAACCAGCATACCTAAGGGTCAGGCTCGCCTCTAGCCCATGTAGCGCTTGGGTGCAAATGAGAAGCTGGCACCGCATAGACTGAATTTGAGCGATGGCCCGTGTTATGTTCACCTTTAAGGCATCGGTTGATTCTTTCTCTTTCTTAACATCGCAGGTCTATGCAAATAAACCACAACCGTATACCATATCATCACTATTATGGCCTCTGTTATAACCATAAGAGAGGACATAATAGAGACCTTGGTGGTTCCTCTAGCCTGAAGGGTGAACTTCCTGTAGAGGGATTCTAGTCGACAGGTATCTCCCGTGAGGGAGTCTCACTGGCGTTAAGAGCTCTGAAGAGTTTGAGTCCAAGGGTCACCCAAACTGATGATGCCTCAAAGGGGCAGACCCTGCAACTCAGGTGTACCGTGACTAGAAGGGGTCGTGAAAAAGCGCTCAGACACATATCCGAACCTGGAATAGCAACGCAACGTAAAGTTTAGCAGACCTGCTAACGGCATGTGACGACCGTCGCGTTTTGGTACTGGGAACACTTAATTGTTTTTTTTTTCTATGCTGCCTCTGCCAGAGTTCACGTACACCAGTCTTCTGTCTTACGATGTCATCTAGAGTCTGCAGGATTTCTGGTCTTAAGAGAACCCCTTAAGGTACGATTCCGGTTTCAACTGCATAGGTTTGCCCCTGCATTACTGCCGCGGCATTGCTACGGAACTCGGAATGTAATCTCATATAAACTTATAGAGGATATATGGGAACCGGTAGTGCTGCTGCGTGCAGCGAAGTTCCAAATCATACCTAAGGTATTTCTATTCGAATTCATTCGGCTAATCCATTTGCCCATAAATCTCTTCCATGGAGAGATTAAAAAAAATCCGATAACAAATGAAACAAATAACCTTCGAATACCAAAAGAGCTATTTGTTCCGTCTCTTAATTACATCACACAAATTAATGGAGCGTCATTTGCAAGAGCGAGAAAGCGGAGTTTTATTATAAAAAGTTAATTTCCTTAATTTAGCCTCTCTTCCTTTTCGGCGGACCGATTCTTGAGTTCCCAACTGAGCATAATGAAAGGAAAAAGTCAGCTATTTTCATTATTATCATTGTAAACTGTAATTTCAATTTCATTGAGAGCTTGCGCAGCTCTTCCGTGGATAGAAACTCTTTGGAATATACATTAGTCTTTCTTTTATTGGTTTGGCAAAACAATAAAACCCTTCGAATTGTCTTCAATTTCCTCGTTGGAGTCCTGTCAAAGTGAATCTAATACAGTTTTATTTTAATTGTGGTTTCAAATTCTCCCTATGCAGAAACTTTTTCACGCCTATCTTGAAGACACCTATATTGTAGTCCTTAGAGAAAACCTCGGCAGGAAGTTCACTTCACAACCGAAGCGTACGCGGAAGAAAATTTACTGTAAAACGCACAGTCCTTGACCAACTCGGTTTCACTGTGTAAGGATGAATACCCTGCCGATATAGAAAGAAGCTGTTGGCATCATGTCAAATAGCTCCTCAGATCACATTCCTTTATGAAACTAGTAGAAAACGCATGGTTAAGTAAAGGTTAGTACAGACTGAGGGAATAATTCTCGCCCGGTCTCGGGCATTCTCTTTATGGCTCACAAATAGTGAAGCCTACGCCCGACCGCGCGAGCCTGCGCGAGCCAACCATTCTGGGTTAGCAGTATAATAGGTACGCCAGTTTGTAATAAAAGTTTTACGCTATAAGACGTCAAATAATAAGGTGATTTTTATATAATTATTGCCTTTCAAATTATACATAGGAAAATTAAATATCACACTCAAAGCCTCTTTTATCCTTAGCCTATAATCATCGTCATCATCACCCTATATGTATGTATAATTTAATCTAATCATTATTATTAATGTTAAGCATGTATATGTCTAATCAGGCCAAGGTGAAAACCATCAACATTTTGGATTCACCGTGCGGCTACCATGTCCATCGTGATGCAGTGCAGAGATCCCAGCTTGGAACGTGAACTTGTTACTTAAGTGTAGGCTTAGGGCCACTTTTGGTGCACTCACTTTACTCACTTTCACCTGGCTTCACATTACTATCGAGACTGCTAAAATCGATAACGAACGAAAAATGAATATTACTTTAATTCTTTCAGATATCTCTGAACTGGCGTCCGACTAGTATGATGCAATTTAAAGTACCTGTAACAAAAAGGAAAAGACCATTAATATACATTTATTAAAAAACGATAGTACATTATTTATTATTACAAAAGTTAACCGTTCTCCAGGCAAGTACAAATTAGTAGTCAGATTGGTAGGGCTTATTTGAAACACGCCTGGCTTGCTAGTCTAGCTAGAATCATCGATCATTATCTGGCGCCATAACATAACAAAAATGTAAACAGTATTATCGTGTTAGTAAGAAGATAGCCCCTTAT
Source organism: Elophila nymphaeata (assembly GCA_955850985.1). Classification (NCBI taxonomy): domain Eukaryota; kingdom Metazoa; phylum Arthropoda; class Insecta; order Lepidoptera; family Crambidae; genus Elophila; species Elophila nymphaeata. Next base: position 9,117,650 of record OY039078.1, read on the forward strand.
TGCTTGTGGGTTCCTGATAAAGCTCGCATCCACCCGTAGCATTATTTACCATCAGTTGACATGACGCCGTGTTGTGAAGCATCGGTGGCGTAGTGCGTAAGGGCGTGCCTCCCACGTACCAATGTGTTTTTAAATTTTGAATTCATATGTATGTTAAATTGACGCTTTTATGGTGAAGGAAAACATCGTAAGGAAACCTGCACACACATATGAAAAATATCTTAGGTTGTGGGTGAAGTCAACCAACCAGCACTTGGCCAGCGTGGTTGACTAAGGCCTAATCGACTCGAGGGGCTAAAGCCTCTCGGTGGAGACATTATATGAGCTCTTTATAATGAGACCACGGCCGAGAGCATCAGCGTCAAAAAAATAATAAAGTTCCCTCACCGGGACCTCACTTACTAGTTAAAGTTAGGAATATATTAAAAAAAGATTTATTAATAATTAGTGCTCATTTTGGTCGATATTAATTAATTGTTCACTAATTTAAGAACGCCAATAAAAGTTAATTAACTTTGACAACAAAATATAAAAATAAAATTCATCCACCAAATTACGTCACGGCCAAGTCTTATTAACACGCCACCATTAAATATTCATTAGAACTTTATTTCCCTGTAAATATGGAACATTTTCCCATCCAGCCCCGCTTACACTGATGGCTTATTACCCAACCCTTCCCTGTCATAGATTAAAGAAATATGAAGAGTAATAATGCGCGACAAGCCATCGTACATTACGCGACATAGGCTAGAATTGAATTGGTCGTAAACGGAACCGTATCTTAAAGGAACGCATAAATTATTGTGTGAACTGTGAAATGGTTTAACAATAGACAAGTTCTGTCATCTTTGCGACCAGCTTTTGAGATTCTTTCGTTATGATATTTATATTTGATATTCTTTCGATTTATTGCCCTTGATGTTGTTATTTAGAGGTTTACTTAATTTAATTTCTCCTAATTCCAATGTTTACAATTAAGGTAATCCTAGGATTCCTTAACAATAGAAATGCTATGAAGCTTTTGCATGCACCAACATTCAACACCATTTGGAAAGCTATTTAAAATTGCAGTTTTAGTTATATAGGTGAATTGTGTGAAGATACTGTCCAAGGTAAGAGAGACCTTGTACCTTACAGAAGACAACAGTATTTTGTTAGTCAAATAACACATTTTCGTATGTGTACTTTAAGACATTAATCTAAATAATTTGGTGTACCCATGTAGAGATTGAAGGGAATGAATGTGGATTGATAAAGAGGGAGAGAAAAACCGATGAAAAGACGCATAGACTGTGTGAAAAGTGATATGGGAATGAAAAGTGTTATTGTTACGATGACTGCTGATCGCGAAGAGTGGAAGAAGAAAACGTAGATAGGTTCACTGACCCTAATAAGATTGAAAGCAAGTAAGAAAGTATATGTGCACCCCATTTATTATTTGCCTGCACCAAATAATTAATGCGGTGCATATACTTTCTTACTTCATTTACTATATAAACTGGTCTGCAAAACTAAGTAGATACTTTTAATATTCCAATTGAATGAAAAAGGATTATTTAAGTTTTTAAAGTTTATTTTAGCCACTTCTTAAATAAGATCGTTGAATATGAAGAATTTTTCACAAAATTAAACTCTTTTTCGAATCCTTTTTATTTCAAAAATATCTTGTTTACTTATAAAATTATTGCAATTTTAAAAGTGTGATACGTAGTTCTGCAGGCCAGTGTATTTTCTTAATTTAAAATTTATAACTAACATTACATTAATAGGATAAAGATACAGTCAGTATTAGCAAAATAAAGTTTGCAAATGACGTCAAGCAAGAAATTTTATTTAGTTACTTGCATAGGTAGTCTACGTAGTTACTTCTAATATTTTAAATCAAATTAATTTTGTACACAGAAATTTTGTGCCCTAGTGTAAAGTGTATCATTATTAAATTGGAAAAGGTTTACAAATTAGCTTCGCACATAAGGGAATTTTACTATAAGCTTTTTTAAAATATTGAATACAGTAATACCTACGTTATTTTATATAGTGCCTATCTCATAATTTTTAACAATTGGCTATTTAAGTACCTACAAATATTTATTGCCTATTTATTTATTTTACGGTACCTACGTATAACTTTTACAAAGTAAAATAATACTACAGTGGCACGTTAAGAAATAAAACCACAGTAAAAAAGTCAAAACAACAAGATCAATATTAATAATGCGAGCAAGCAAGACTGTCCCCGATTAAGCGAAGAACGCGCACGCTTGTGCTTTTTTTTAAATGTCTATTGCTATTTAATATCTATTCACATTACCGAAATTATACGATCGGTAGAGTAATTTTGGTGTGAAATGGAAGGAATGGAGATTAGTACTTGCTCAGCTTTTGTTGCAGCTTCGATGGCGTAGTGCGTAAGAGCGTCGTCTCCCACCCGGGAGGCACTGGTTCGATCCCCGCCACGTACCAATGTATCTTCAAATTTTGAATTCATGTGTACGTTTCATCGACGCTTTTACGGTAAAGGAAAACATCGTGAGGAAACCTGCACACACCTATGAAGAAATTCTTAGGTTGTGTGTGAAGTTGACCAACTCGCACTTGGCCAGCGTGGTTGACTAAGGCCTAATCGCCCCTAATGGGGGGTAGGCTCGAGCCCCTCGGTGGGGACATGATATGAGCTGTTGTTGATGATGACAGCTTTTGTTCGCGTGAGAGATATCGACATAAGGCGTTCTCGTAGCATACTTTATGTCTTTATTACAAACAAACTATTTTTAGGTGAGAATGATAACCATAAATAAACAGACGCAGAAAGCAACATAGCTAAAACAGGTTCTATCTACTTTTATTTGAATACGAGTAACTTATATTTTAATAGTATTTAATAGCAGCATGAAAGCCTTATTCTCAGTTATTGTATCTATGTTTATAAATGAGCTTCGCTTCCGAAATATCTCAATTTTAGCTAAGCTAAAGCTACTCCGTAGAAGGAAATGATTTCCATAAATGACTTTGATATCTTTATAATCTTCTAACATAAAGTTCAAATTATATCCCCGGCATCCATAATAACGAATTTCATGTCTATTTAATATTTAGTCTAAGGTACTATCAAGATAAAGCAAGTTACACTTTACTAGAACCTTGCGCGTTGGTAGTAAGAGCTATTTTTGGGCTTCTGTAAGACGCTTTGACTCGCGCCAGTACCAAAGAAAATGTTTTACATTTGCGATGCAAATCACATTGCCTTCAAACCTAATGTTGTAAAAATTATTCTCGTCTGAAGATTTTTTGGGGTTACATACTTATATGGAGAAATTGAGAAAGATCAGGGTGAGAACATAATGAGTTTCTTCGTTGAACCTACATGGTACGGGAAAACGGTTCATAATTTTTAAAGGGACAATTTAATTACCGGTTTCATTTCCCCTACTGAAACACGCTAAGGCGTTATTTGCATTAATGAGTGTATTTTTATGATACCGCATTAAGCAAATAGTGTTTGTGTCGTTAAATAACCGCAATATTATGACAGTAGTCGCGGCTACTCCATCAATTATTTATTTCCAAGAAACATGATGGACGTGTATCTTTATTAACTAACAATTAAATACGTTTTAATGTAAATGTAATTTAATATTATTATGTTATGAAGCAATGAGTTTTAAAATAAGAACCGATGTCAATTTTGTAATTATAACGAACGCGCAAATATTATATACTTAATTAGAAATATATCCTGAAAAAATCGACTTTCCAGGGCGGGAATCAAAGTCAAAGTCAAAGTCAAAATTACTTTATTCATTTAGGTACAATTTGTACACTTATGAAAGTCAATTTTGATGCCATCGGTTCGAGAGTCAAAGCCAGCAGCCCCCGGATTTCTGAAGATACTAGGTTCGATTCCCGCCCTGGACAGTCAATTTTTATCAGTGTATTCGTTTAATTATAAAACCGATGTCAATTGAAAAATATACGTATAGGTCGGTATCACAAAATCGTTTTAAAAATTCAATATATCAAGGGTTTATTATTTTTATTGTTTAATATCTAAACCCAACCAGGCTTTACTGTGGCCGAGTATTAAATTCATTATTGGGGGAATAAATAAATTTATGTCCATAGAACATTATGTTTCTAAAAGTGTAATTCATTCCGTAGAAAAAAAGATGAACTGGTGGCAAAATCTTATAGAAAATTTTACTAGCCCTAGCGACTGTAGAATTCTGTTTTAGTATAAGTTTAAAAATATTTATTGATTTTATTTTTAATCCATTTCTTAATCCTATTGTAAATTAAATATTTGCCACTGAAGTGGGTCTCAAAGACACCGTTGAATGAACTTATCAATGTCAATTTCCTATATCAAAAACTATAATGCTATGCCTCTAACTATTACACCATGTCCATAAGCAAATAAATTATTACATATTTATTATAAGATTTTTAAAAACTATTTGGTTAAAAATATCAATCAGCAACACACTCTTCTGTTAAAGTAAATATTGCTATCTCAGGTAATGGATTTCCAGAAAATTCGCACCTAAGTGAAATAGAAAGTGTCTTTGATGATCTAAAACCCGCCGTGAATATAGGACACGACATGACATGCCTTTAAGTAAACTCTACTAAATAAAGCGAGGTAATACTATTTTAATCGTAAAGGTAGTAACACGCCTGATCTCGTATACAGTCAGCGAAGTTGCTGACAAATAATTATTTGCCTACATGCGATTTTAACGATAAAAACCCAGTTGCCACTCCATCTTGTCTAGATGATGCAGCGCGTGTAGGACTCACCTGACGCTCTGCCAGTGACGCTGGTCATACCCAGTAAAAATTACCAATACCTTCTTCCAAACTACGGCTCTAAAGCGCTTTGTGGAGGTCGCTCCACTTCATTTTCATTTCATTCATCAGCTAAGAGAACTAAAATCAACTCACAGATTTTTAAAAAATATCTATAGCTGTTGACTGCAGATGTGCTTTACAGCGACGTCAGAGATATTTTAAGAAGGCGAGGACATCGGCGGGTGCTCCTAGCCTATACGACATTCCCGTAGAGGATTTCTAGCCGACACGTATCTCCCGGAAAGGAGCCTCACTGTCATCCAGAGTATCTGCAGGGGTAAGGGAGCGGCAGACGGTGATAATAAAGTGAACGCTCTCGCAATAACAGTGAGAATGTATTTATACTTGGCAACATATTTCTATAATGGAATTCACTGAGAGCATTCGTGCTCCCCTTCATACAATGCTGGGTTATTCAAAAGAGACGTGAAGAAGCACCTTGCAGGTCAGCAAGGCTAGCGCGGCACGGCGGTTAATCTCTCGAACTAGCTATCTTGACATTTGGTCTCCACTTCTGCTTACCATCAGGTGAAATTGAGTCATTGTTAGATCTTTAAAAAAAAAATACAAAGAGCCATGACTGGCTCACCCGCGTTCTGGCTATAATATAAAACTTATCTATAATATAAAAATGAATGTCTGAATGTGTTGCTAAGCGCCAATCTCGAGAGCAGCTGAACCTATTATGATAATTCTTTTTTTATAATATTCCTTGAAGTACGAGGATGGTTTTTACGGCAGCTAAATTTCAAATTTGAAAAAAAAAAATTACATAATGTAATTGTTGACTTATTAACTTTCTTTTTTCTGCTATTCGGGACACCCCAGGACTAGAATAGCAGAATAAATATTTTAAAAAATTAAAGAATCGACTGTTAGGCGGCACGGAGTTTGCCGGGTCAGCTAGTCATCAATAGATAGACCTAGCATGGCTAGTGGCAACCAAACATTTCAATTGATTGTTTATCACCATTGCCAAAAAACCTAGAAGAGTACCAGCAAGCAGTTGGAAACCACAAATTTCCATTGCATTACGGGCATATTGGATTTCGATACTTATTAAAAATCCAAACCGAGGGTAACGGAACCCCACGTACCGAAAACGCTTACGTTACGTGACCAGTTCACCTTACAGAAAAATATATTTCCAGAGAGCGTGTTCCACACTAATGCTGACATTTCGCCGGGACACGTGTGATTTTGTTAACAAGGTGAAACACAGTGGGATGTGCAAATTGCTCCCGCTACATTGTCTCGCGTATACGTCATAAAAATGTGCTTGAAACACTCGCGAATATTAAATAATAGCTCTGAACAATATTCCGCCCACTTTGAGGACATTTTCGCCGCGTTTCTTACTCTCGACTATCTCGTTTAAGGTTTCGATATTTTTTTCTTTTATTAACAAGTTTAGTTTTATTTTTCTACTCAATAATTAGATTGATGCCGTTCGTTATCCGTAGATTAAGAAGAAAACTTTTGGAACAATAAAAGTAAATTATATTATATAGTACAGTTAGATTTAATTATATTTGTAATAAGATATAATACAACCTTGAGTTAGCTGGAATAACCTTTCGTTATTCGGGTGACAGTTCTTCCGCGTAAGCTACCAACTTAGTCGTCATAAGCTGACGTAAACGGAACAATGTCTAAATTAATGACACTCTTGAAAAAATCAACTTCAAAATATTTTCTCAAATACCCTACACCAGTAAAGGCCTCTTTTTTACTTTCTCGTACGTACATAGAGGAAGTCTTGTAATCGTAAAAAATTCGACCTGGACATTTTGACGGATTTACACGTGACATTTCACCTCCCTGACCCCAAAAAATTGGAATTATGTCTGTGTGTGTGTGTATGTGCTTTAGCACGATAACTCGAGCATGCTTTAACTTATTGCAACCAAATTGAACATTTTCAACCAATTCAGATAATTTCAAAATAGCATCGCAGCGCTCTGCAACTTAAAAAAGCATTGCGATATGAATCAGCCAAAGTTTCTAACAGTCCATATTTATTTTGGTACCAATGTTTTCTCGATGTTTTAGTTAAAAGCTCTTAATTGCCCATTAGGTTGAGACTAATTGAGCTGCCCGATCGAATTATGCCTGTAAGCAAGCTAGACTCGGGGTTTTGAGTCCTAATGAACAATGACAAATGAGACAAATTGCTATTATTTAAGCATTCAATAATATAAATTTATACATATAATTTGCAAAGAATCATTGTATATTTTAACAGTAAAATTATAAACAATGTACCTAAAGCTTTCAGGATAAAGCACACAATATTTATATACTTTAAACTAATCTTAAATGTATTCTACTTCTCTTCTTTCTCCAAGCTTGCTCCCCTTTTACTTGGGGTCGGCGTAGTCATCATCATCATCATCAATAGCTCATACAATGTCCCCACGGGCTATAGACTACCACATATAAGGGGTGATGAGGCCTTAGTCAACTATGCTAGGCAAGTGCGAGTTGGTGTATTATCTGTCTTGATATCAAGAATACTGCTATAGAATTTGATTTTTACGGCCGGCCTGACCGTTCCCTCCTTGGAAACGACTGCTATCTTTCGACAGCAGACGGGACCAGCTTAAGGGCCTTCCGAAACACGCAGGAAAATCGAGTTAAGAAAAATCGGTCACCCATCCGAGAACCGACCGTGCACTTGGTAACTTAGCTTTCATGATCGTCACGAAGAACGCATGGCTGCAGCGCTATCGATCGGCTCATTTATGGTATAGATTAGTCAAAGCAAAATACATTTAATCTTCAAAAACACAACTTATGTATTTGCCTACTTGAGCCAACCGAGAAACATATAAGAGAATTCTTATTGGCAACGAGAAGCTTAATGTAACTATTTGGAGCTATTCGTCGGTCTCCAATCTGAGTGACACCAAATCGAACTGTCTGCTCCAATAGTCATGCCCGGAGTGATAGTTGAGAGAACCCTCGGGAGCAGACAACAATGTCTACCGAGACAATTGGGGCGGACTTCGCGTTCAAAGACTTTCCAATTTGGGTTCACGACTTTCGGCTTTCGATTGTTGAAGATAAGGCTACAAAATAATGAATATATAGAAAGTAAGGTTAAGTTTGTTTGTTTGGTTGGTTGAACGCGCTGATCTCAGGAACTAGTGATTCAAATTGAAAAGTATTTTGTATTGGAAAGTCCATTTATCGAGGAAGGCTATAGCCTATATAATAACCAACATTAACGCGAGCGAAGCCGTGGGTGACCACTAGTGTTATATAACACTAGCAGACTCAACACCCGTCTCTGTGGCTAGAAATTTATGGAACTTACAACTGATAAACATTGAATTTGCAATAATAACAAAATTGAGGACTAGTTATCAAGATAAGAACTATCTTTTAGTCTCATTTGTACCAAGCAGTTATTAGAAAATTTCATGAAAATCGGTTCAGTGGTTTCGAACATCGTGACATAAGATTTTTATACAAAAAATATGTGGGTTATCTCTTACATATAGTATATAGTAGTACCTAGGCCTCTCTTACGTGTTTTATAAAAACAAGCGAACAAAGTCGCCACAGTTGCTTTATAGTTGCTCAACAATTCACCGCAAGTTACTTAATAGTCGAATTGGCTACCAATGGACCTAACAACAGCCCTTGGGAGACCTCCGAGGAAACAACGGACTCGATTTCGTGCTCTGAATTGTCTTGTGCTCGACATACTGAAGTTTGGCTCCGATTCAAGCCTTAATTGGTTTACAGACAGGTTGTAGCCAAGGTTCTCGATCGGTTAAGGCATGAATAAGCCATTTTAAACATATATCTGAATTTCTCACGTGAATAATTTTGTCTACTACGTGTATAACATTTTCATTTTGTATGTACCTTAAGTGCTTAATTTAACTTTCAACGAAAAACGAGCGAGAATTGACTTTACAAAAAGTGACTCTTAAACTCAACCTGATTAAAGTGGACTATTCTAAACATTTAATATTTTAAATTATGTTAGTTTAACGTACCATTTCGTCGATAGGCACTTCTTAAGTGCGACAAGTAATATACGATATGATTCGTCGCTTATACATTATCGATTAGATATGCATTCCATGATCAAGATTTTAACTTTTTGTGGACCTTTTAAAAATACCCAAAATAGTTGACGATGCATCTAGGAGAATAATATTCCTCACATAACAATACAAATTAATAGTTTTCTTATTATATGTGATGGAGTTGCTCAGTAATTTCTTCCGAATGATGGCAACAAATAAGCGATCAAGTACCCTAGCTTTGGTATACTTATCAGAATTATTAAATTTAGCATTAAAGTATTTGTAGCTATACAAATATTGAGAGTAAAATTGCATATCATTTTTAAGAACTAAATTTTGCGTGGTTTGACCTGTAATATCGGACAGCGTCATATAATTCTCGATTCGATACGGTACGGTACGGCCTTAATGTTTGAGTCTGTGAGGAAGCCCTAGGGAGCACTCAGGACTTTTGAAATAGAATCGATTTCGGCCCACCAATTGTCTTATTATAGACGAGATAAGGGGATCAAGTATTCACTATTCTATCTGGATTTAGAGTCTTAGAGACTAAACTTTATGCTTCTATTTTGGGTTCACCTATGTCCCACATTATTTGGGATCAGTGCAAAATGTCACCATACTGCAAAAGGATCACGGAGTAGTCATACGTACTCGGCGCCGTGTACGCACGCATTGTGACGCACACATTGACATAAAAATATAGGGTGGTCTCGCCGTCTCAGTGTATCGCGCGTTTCTATTTCATTGCACGCTCGTTCCCGCCCGGCACATTTGCGATAGCCCTACGTCAACGTAAGAGTAGGCTAATAACTCGCCGACAGCCCGCAGATAAACTACTGTTCTTGGTATACTGTGGTTATAGTCCACGTTGCAAGTTGAGCAGACCTGAATAAGTTAGTCCCTAAGTCTCTGCTCTATCCTTTTTGGGATTACGCGTATGGTGATGACAAATTACGCATCGAATAATAATAGCATAGAAATACGCATCACATTAAGTGAAATTGTTCGCAATAAAATTATAAGTAATCACGAATTCCGACGGCCTCGACCGTATAATTTACTTTGTAAAGGAGAGTTGTAACCCCGTCGCCAATCAAGGCTCTGGTGTCGATAGCCCTCGTAAAATTACACTATTATATTGCACGGACAAACGAAATTTACGACTAAATCTTTTAGTGACATTTTTTGTACCAGCAATTTCGTGAAACGGGGTCAAGGAAGAAAATTTAAGTTTGTTGTTTTTTCTACTCCCAGTTATGAAGCTAATAATTGTGATCCAAATTATCAAACAAATATCTCATAATATTTTAATTACATTAGAGTACAATAATAGTTTATTTTAGTAAACTTTACTAAGACGGAGTAGTACCCACTAATTTTATTATTTTTTATTTTAAATTGAACTTTTTATCAATCAGAACACATAATCAGGACGATACTAAAAAGCGTACTAATTAACAGAAAAGATATTTTTAGAATTGAATTGCTTTTTTAAAATATAATCTTGCTCCAATATTATTACGTCTTTCAATTAAAATTAAAGATGTCGCGTAGTAGAACTCTAATTTTAATAACTAGCGGTTCGTCCCGCCCTTGCACGGATAAACATTTTTTTAATCCTTTTAGAATAAACGTACGTTATAATAATAGTAAGAAAATGTACCTTAATGCAGGGCATAGGTAGTCTTTATTTCAAATCACTTTATATGTATTTATCTTATTAAATTTAAAATTTTTATCCTTAATCCTTTATCGAGTATTTACTTATGTATATCCTCGCTTTTGGCCGCGATTTCGTTAGCTTGGAAGAGTTACAGTACTTTGGGCAGCATTTTTTGGACATTGTTTGGACTTCCATATGATCTTTCATCTCCTATTTCATCCCCTGACAACACTGATAAAAACTTCAAAACTGCTAGAACAAATATTTATTTATCTTCACAAATGACTAACTTCCATACAAACTTTCATCCATTATTTCAACCACTTTTTTCGCGATATAAAGAACTTTGTCTATTTCTTTTCCAAACGTAATCAATATTTGTACCAAAGTTCATAACTATTGATTTTATTCGTAATAAACATACTAAAATACAAATATTTCCTCTGTAGTATTTATACAAATCTAGATAGCGCGAGATGTTAACTTTATTCGCCAAAATTGAGTTTTTGTAATCAAATTTCTTAATATAAATGAACACCAATCTGAAATTCGGCCACCCCGCCACAGGTTAAGGGTGGCAGACCCGGCTTTATTAAATAAAATTTAAATTTTCGAATAACTCACATTTCTCACTGGCGTGATTGCAACCTCCCTCTGACGAGAAAGTAATGAAATTCAACCCGTTCACTATCAGGGCAGGAATTCCACGTTTGACAGTCGGGACAGTGAAAACTCACGAGTGCCTCTCAATACCTGCCGTCTTCGGATATTACGCGAAGACGGCGAAAATAGGGTTGCCAACGAGTGTTCGAAATAGTTCGAAATAATCACACATGATTAATACAATAGCGCTCAGTGTTAGTGAGAAAATTAAATGTTCAACATGCCGTAAGTGAAATTTAACAAAAATCTGAATTAAATATTCAAACTTTTCTAAGTAATAATTATTATTATCTATACCTACTACTTAATAGATTATTTATTACACATTATTGTTTTTAATTAATTATTTTAAATAATATCACAAATCCAAGCCATAATACATAGTCTATACATGCATCAAAAGATAGATTGAATCATATTTATATACGTTACTATTTCGATGGACAATATTTCTTGAATTTTTAGATTATGCCAAAATTTCAAGTGAAATATGGTAGACTATAACAATAATAAACTATTATTTATCTTGATCTAGACCATTCCAGATTTTATGCTGAAAAACATAAAATACATTTTCCTAGACATAAGAAGGCGATAGCCAACCCTGACAAGCTAAGGCCAGTACCAGCCAAAGCCGATAAAGGCTCGGATGGAAGAATTCTATTCAACGCATTCCCAGCCAGTATGAAGCTTCGCCATATACACTTCTGAATAATTTTCGCCGTGGCCTTTATCAAACTGTTGTGTACCGGCGATAGCATATCAAGGCAAACAAAGTTTGTTGGTTTGTTCGTTTTGATACACTTTTCAAACATTTTTATTCATAACTATTAAATACTAGCTTTTGCCCGCGACTTCGTCCGCGTAAAATAGTTACTTCGGGCAGCATTTAAATTTTCTTATTATTTCTTCTAACCCAAGCGCCATATACCAATTTTCACGGATTTTACTTTAAAAATTACGGATTTCTATACATACTTCCATCCCCTATTTTACCGCTCTAGGGACTGAATTTCCAAAAATCCTTAGTACCTCTTACTTAATTTCTAACTGAAAGGCCATGCACCAATTTTTATAGATTTTACTTGTAAAATGACGGATTTCCATACAAACTTTGCACCCTCTTTTCACCATTTTAGAGGGTGAATTTCAATAAATCCTTTCATTAGTGCACCAATAGATCTCATAAGGAACCCACGAGCCAACTTTTGGAATCTCTAGACCCAGTCAGTCAGTTTCCTCTTGTAATATAGATTTTGTTATGAAATTAATGAAAATTAAGCTTTTTTAGCTTAAGCTACCAAGTGCGCGGTCGATACTCTGATAGGTGACCGAAAAATTTTTCAACTCGATTTACCTCTATGCTTCGGAAGGCACGTTAAGCTGGTGGTCTCGGTAGCCGTCGAAATGTAGCGGTCGTTGCAAATCCTATTAACATTACTGTCGATATCAAGACATACCCGACCCCAAATAAATTGGGAGCACGGTAGGAGTAAGAAGAAGAAATGAAAATGTTAAGAAAAATTATGTTTAAATATGCAAATTAATAACCGGGTTTTTTTTAATTCATTGGATGTTGAAGATGTAATTTCTTCGCTAATGTTAGAAATATGACAGCTTGTAACGCACCTAATTAGAAACGATAGATTCGAACAAGTTCATAGGTTTCTGTGTAATTCAGTAGGAATAACAATGGATAGCAAAGGATAGCAAAAGATCGCGAGTTCCAGTACCATCTCAGTACTATAAATATTGAGTGTGAAAATAATACGAGTACCTTGTTTTTTTTTTGTGAAATTTTCGACAGATTCCTTTAATTAGCATATTTGCTTAAGAATATTCAAAATAAAAGTGATGTTGAAAAATGCAACTTCTTCTATGTTCGTAAGCATTCGTAAGTAAGATCATCAAATGAAAAGTTATTGTAAGTAGTTGTTAGTTATTTTTGTCCTTTATTCGTACTTCTATTGTTCTCTGTTCTGTCCTATGAAATAGTAAGGATCAAAGCACCACATGCTCAATAACATGCAAATTTCAACAACATCGAATTGCAGAGCATGTGGTGAACACGATCGGGAATCCATAGAACACCTGCTGTGTGAATGCGATTCCATAGCCAGGACTAGAATGAGTAACCTGGGAGTGGCCTATCCAAGGCCAGAGCACTACAGGCTCTTTAAGCCCACAGATATAGTTAGGTTGATGGCCTACATATTCAAGGAGCAACACGAGTAAAAGGAAAGAAGAGACACAAAAGATCCCGCTGGGTCGAAGTGCTCCGTGAGGAAACTCACGGCCCCATCACAAGATAAGATAAGAAGGATCAAAGCACACTGACGAAAATTCAAGGTTATGTTACATGTTGAGCCTTATCTCCACAATGTAATAAAAAATTTATTGAGATAAAGAGACGTTAGGATTCTATAGAATGCGCCATAACATACACTACAGATTTAGACAGCAAATAGTAACAATTTCACGACATGCCGACAGATTTAGGTAACAACTTGACCCTTTTCCTTGTGAAGATAAGTTTCAATTTGTTATGTAAACCTTTCACCTTTCACTCACTCACGACTTCGCCAATGTACCTTGACCCTTAGTCGCCTATTTTGTTAAGTTACCTTTAAAAGCAGTCCTCTCATAAATATTGTTAAAATACTTTTCTAAGTTTATCTGTTCGGGTACGCTTAGCAGAAGATATCCTCTTGACCTTTGCTCTGCCCAAATAAACATCGATATAAATAAGAAACCTATGAATTAACAAAAAAATAGGAAAAATAATCCTGCATTTCTGCCAAGTTTCAGGTAAATGTTCTTTTGGTGACGGGGAAGTTCTTGGCTCATCACACCTGATGATAAGTGGTGATAATGGCGAAGATGGAGCCGAAGTATAAGACACATTTAAAACTCTAAAATTTAGCGTCCTGGGGAAGTTACCTTCCAGAAGACCGCAGTCAAATAACGTTGCCATAAAACCTAAAGCTACAAATATTAATATAATCAAAACCAATTTCAAAATTGACTCCTCATAAAAAACTCACAAACTCAACATGATTAACATAAACATTACGGGGTAAAAACCAACACACCATCAAATTATCCATTATCCAAATAGGGATATAAGCCCTTTAGTAACACGAATTTTCCGTTCTCAAAACGTAATTAAAAGCACGCAGAGACATGCTTAAACAACTCACACAAAGTAACGCGATACTTTGTCAAATCACTTAACGAGTCATATTGACATGAAATTGAGGGAAAAGGCCTGCAGCTATTACCGAATAAAATTTCAGAGAAAGCTTCGCAAACAAAGCCTGATGGAACGGGCCATTAGGGCCCATGCATAAATTGTTAGTTTACCGACGACAGCCAACCCATGCGATATTACCTTACATTATTTTTCATGTTTGGCCTTACCTCGTGTTTTGCGCAACAAATTCTGTTGCGCTATTATATTATTTGACCTGTGTTAGTTTTGATGGATTTAGTTCATGTAAGTTGGTATTCTATTCTTGACTGTATCTATGCAAATATTCAATTCTTAAGCATATTATTTGCTTACTAGTGAACGTTCACTGCCTATAACTAGATTTACATTTAGCGGATAGGATTTGAATTCATAATGATGGCGATAATTTTTACCTACTCAACGAAACAGTGCAACATTTTCATCAACATTTCCCGACAGTCAATGTGTGCTTCAATTGTTGTCAATCGACTGTTTAAATTCTTTGGCATATCTAAATAAACAATACGCTTACTAAATATTTGCAGGCATAGTCAAACCGCTAGTAGTACCTACCAATGGAATTCATTGAAATAGTTGTGTGCATGAACCGCTAAAAACAGTAACGCCGGATATTTACATCGCAAATGTATGAAATTGACGATAATTATTTTAAAAGTCCAGCTTATGCCAGATTTGCTTTTGGAGCTAATAAAGTTGCATTGCAACTGAAATATGTAAGTAATTATTAAATTACCCAAATTTATTTTTAATTTTGGATTTCCAACGATTGTCGATATATTCCAACATGACGAATTGAATAGATCTATTGTTTTCCAAACATAAAGCTAATATTCGTTTGGAAGCAATTTGTTAGTATAATAGGACTGTCGACACGAAGCTAGGGGTGTCGCCATCGCAAGTTTATATTTAAAAATATCCATACACTTACTATTTAAGAGACCAAATTGAAAGTAACAGAACATCTCAGAATGTTATTTATAAACTGCAAACCTATATAAAAGCGAGCAACTAGAATCGAATATAATTTGACCAGCCCTAGCTAACGGGTTCGAATGAATACGTAACGCGGACAAAGTGCATAGAGCTTAGTGATGACATATGTTCAATCCAGATTTACACGATACTGGCACAGTTTAATGACTTGCCCCAGAAAGACAGAAATAAAACTTTTCACTCCTTATTCTATTGAGTTAGGAGCTATTTTCCTGCGGACTCTATCGTAGACCGCCCGCAGCTAATAGCCATAAAAAATTTAAGTTGTCAATAGATGCAATAAAAAAAGCTCTAGTCACGATGTAGAGGCTTCTTTACGTATACATCGACAAGTCAATTCTTAGCCTACGCATTAAATTATGTACCTTATGTCTTTCGTAACACTAGCAGTTTTTGAACTTGTTTTCTTACGGATTCTACTTTGTTAATTTATTTGTACTTATTACAATAAAATGCACTATGTTTTAATTAAACGGTTCCGGTTTGACCCTATTATCATTTTAGATGCTAACTATTGATACATAAATTATGTCGTTAGGTACCTACATTTCTGTATAATTAGCTGACATGTTTCAGAATTTGTCCATTTGTTCAAGAGTAGTCGTTTTTATCTTTTTATTATGACAGAGGTCGATTACACAAGGGTTTAAGTCTTAAATCTATAGTATTGATAGCAGAGATGCCTACTAAAAATAGATCGATTTTAAATTCTCTATATATTCAGGAGTATCTATTCATATTTGTAATATTATCTGTATTTTTTTCCGAGCCAACATCATACAAATTATTTCTCCTTGTACAAAATGTATGTATGTCTACAGAAACAGTCATGGCTCAACCGCATTCGTGAGATAAAAATATTATATGAATTTACGTACCTAATTGACTGGAGTTACTTCCTCTTATTAGAAAAAGATAAATTAGCTAAAATCTCACATTCCGCTTCGTTTTTTCTTATAAGTGCATCTTGGTCTTATCACTTACAATTTTTATCCTTTTTATTTCCATTTACAAAGTTATAATTGAGACTCGCATTAAATTCCATTTTAGCTTTGAACGTTTGGGAGTGCGAACAAAATGGGCTAATGAAGTCTAAATAGACAGCAAACAGAAAATAAACCGCTGGACGACATCAAAAAGCTTATTAAGTAAAAAAGACTGAACTAAAAGCTGAAATTAGCTCGCACAAACTACCATACACTTATGAATACGTAAAATGGACAAAGTGCATCGGGCTGTCAGACTATTCGATTTGCAGTCTATCGCGGGCACTAATCATGTCGTGTCAATAATTATAACATCACAAGTGTTGCTTTTGATTCCAGAACAATTTTGATATTAAATGTTATTGATTGCCTTTATTAGCTTACCTTCAATTATTGAATTAGAATATGTTCTGTTCTATTCATTATCAATAAATAGTCTGCCTTGCTACCAATCTTATTTACGGTTGGCCTAATATGTTTTCTTCTTTGAGTTGAATTTTGTCGAATGAAATGTTCTTTCATTTTGAAGTTGGTGTAGTGTTTTTTGATCAGAAAGACTGAGAGCTAATAGATTAGCATGGTATGGGCATATAATGAAAAGAGATGATGATCATATGGCAAGAAGAGTAATGAGAATGAATGTATAAGGATATAGAGAGAGGGACGGAGAGGAAGACCGAAAAAAAGATAGATAAACTGTGTGAAATATGATATGGCAAAGAAGGGTGTTAATATAACGGCTGGAAGAAGAAAACTTATTAGGCCAACCCTTAATAAGATTGGTGGCAGGCAAATCAGACATTTTTATTGAATCATTTTAAACAATAACCTAAACTTTCAATACTAATTATCCACATTACCAACGCATAGCATGGCAGTATACGCTCCGCGCGAGCCGATTTCAATCTCACTACTTTCAGGCACAACCTGAAAGTAGTGAGTAGTAGTAGTAGTAGTAGAATTGTATCTTTTGCGTCTAGTACACGCAAAAGATACTATTCTTTATGTTTAACAATGTTCTCTTCTTTCGAACGATTATAGGTAGTATTTGACATCAACAAATTCTAGCTCTTAAAACCGTTTGACGAAACCAGTTTCTAGTGATTGCATCTACTCGTAACAGCTCCCGAGTGACACACACCTATAATTAAATCATTAGTTGGACAAAATATATTTGAGCCATTTCAAGAATGTGGCGAATTATCGGATATGCCGTAATCAATTTGATAACAAGCACTTGAGTGATAAAACCCACTTATTGCTATAATGAATAATGTCCGTGATGAGTTTATTTTTGGGATGGAGGCCCAATCTAAATTACACTTTAAATTACAAAACATACAATCCACATAGGAGAAAATACAATATTATTTTATTACTATGCAATAATATATTTCAATCAACATGCTATATATGATATGATACCCGTATCACGCGGACTGCTAAGATGATTTGGACGGCAATTACATCTGTCCTGCTTTTCGACTTTTGTTCGTTGATTCGCTGAAGTTTTGTAACATTTGGGTTTGATGCCTGTAGGCGACAGACTGACAACCAGTCACTATTTTGAGATATTACACGGGATTATGAGCGTGATTGTACCTATATACCGATGTAACATGCAGTAGGAAAAAACTAAAGCAGGATTTTCAGATCTCTAGAGGATTTAAGTGTAAGAGTGACACCATATTATTGCAAGCGTTTATAGGCCGTTGTCCTAGCCTCATTTGTCCTGGCCTATCGTTACTTACGTCAGCTATGTAATAAAGTTATTACAGATCGATTTTCTCAGCTATTTATTGCTCAGGATTTCCTATGTTGATATCAAATCTAGACCGAATGACATAATTTCAACATTCAAATTTACTATCTAATCAGGTAAAGAAATATGGACGTCTTATCGGAATTCACAAAATATTGGTAATTTCCTTGTTGCCAACGAGATAAATATACAAACAACGACCCTACACTTTTTTGACTTCATTCAAAATTGACTTAACATACTTGTAGTAATGGAATACAGGGTTTTATAGTACGAATACATTCAGATTTGGTTGATTTGGTACATAAATGACATAAAATTTGACTTTCATAAGTGAACAAATTGTACCTAAATGAACGAAAAAATTTCAACTTGGCTTTGAATAGAAGGCTGTCCTTTTTTATTGATTAGGTATTGCATTCAGCAACCTCTGTGCAACACAAATAGCTTAAACCATAAAACTAGGTATCATATAAAAAGCTATTTATTTGTCTTTCAATCAATCTTATTGCAAAGCAGGAAAGTATAAAAGTCATCAAACCTTGAATTTAAAATAACACTGAACCATTGCTAGATATTTTTAATTAGCAAGTATCTCTCACTAAAAATACATTATTAGCATTTATAGTATCCATAACGCTTCAGTCGTAAAAAGATGGTAGAAAGACCAAAAGTGTATTAGATAATGTTAAGAAGGTCGTGATACATCCAGTGTTAATAATGGCTTGCTTGTCTCATTTATTCTACTGGGAATAGCTACGTCGAAGATATTGGTTTCATGTTAATTCTTTTGCTTTTTTGTTGTTATATAAAAAACAAACAATATTATTGATGGTTGTGCCCTGTTGTGCCATACGCAAGCGCAGTCTTATTAGCGAAGTTGTATAATTGTACAATTATTGCTAGCAAAACGATATATTTTTGATGACGACGACGACGGAAGAAAATGCTGAAACTAAAAAGTTTTTTGACATAAAGTAAACGTAATCATAGTTGTCGTTTAATTGCGAGTGGCGCTAGTTTCCATACATTTTGGTCGCAAATGCACTTATCGTGCGACCACTATACGATTTGTGTCCGTAATACCAAAAAAGCAACCGCTACTAGTAGCAGCCGCGTTGCCGCTGTAAAATTAGCTACCGGTTGCTGGTAATTAACTTGCCGATGACGTCGCTTTTAAAATTATTATATTATTTAAATTATTATATACACCGTGTAATAGGCCTACCCAAACTGCGTCGTCCGGTGCGCGGTGACCGTCCAAAAACTCTTCAGCCCCATTGGTCCTCCGTTCTCCGATGCCTCTTAAGTTTTACTTTGGGCTACTTCGTACACGTTGGTTTTTTCTGCGGATATCCTAATTCTTAATTCAGTCTAGCAAAAAACAAAAAAACACCGAGCTTAGCACTGACCCCTTTTAGTGATCTTGTGCTTTATTAATACGTAATAAGATATCAACTACCTTGCCAAAATATTTCTGAAAAATGTCAGCTTAACGATTCTCTCAACGTTTGAAGCGTTTTGTGAACTTATTCAATGACGTAATTAAGCTAATAAAAAGAACTTATTGTACTGTAATCCAATGACGTATACACAGATTTACTACATAAAAAAGTTTACAATAAATTAGGTAACAGCTATTGTTAGAAGAGAAATAAATTGGACAGCGTAATGGTGACTTGACAAATTTTCTGATGGATAATAATAGGGTTTAGTTTGTAAGTTTCTAAGTACGTCGTTGGTACATTTTTGAGTCGTTTAAGTTCGTAGTTCAATACCTTGAAGGTGTTTTTAATAATACTTGACGGGAATGGTCTTAGCCTTCACTTCACCTGGCCATTTCTTTACGAAAAGGTTCTTTTATATATTACGTGATGACAAACAAGCCTGCAGTTCTTTACTTTGTGTTAAGTGGTTACTATCACCTATAGACATTTGCAATATTAAGGGTAAATCACTTAACACTGGAAGTGCGTTGCCATCCTACGGACTAAGGTGATATGCTATCCATTGTTGCATGCCCAGTAATTACACAGGCTACTTTTCCCTTCAATCCGAAACACAGTAAACTGCTTCACGGCAGAAATAAGAAAGGCGGTGGTACCTACCCAGACGACCCTACTTACGGGTCTACCACTTAGTAAGAAAGGTGGTGGTAACTACCCAGAAAGAAAGTTCAAGCAAATGACTCCATTCCACGTGATGGTAAGCAGAAGTGGAGTCCAAATGCGAAGATAGCTAGCGCAATAGATAAAGCCTCGCACTAGCCACGCTCCCCTTGCTGACCTGCAAGGTGCTTTTTCACGCCTCTTGAATGACCCAGGATTGTAAGAAGGAGAGAACATTTCTAGATTGTATGATATAGAAATGAGTTGCCAAATTTCACAGTTCACGTCGGAATTTCAGAGTTCACGTCGGAATAGTAGCCACAGTTTGTCGGTGACAACGTGAGCCAGCACCCTTAGTCAAAGGAAGGGAGATAGTGGGGAAAAAATCCTTAGAGCACTCGCCATGGTATAGAACGCGCTGAATGACACAACTGTAACGTCGTGCCCTATGGTCCAACGCTGTCGGTATGGTCCACTAATAAAACACGTTTCCGTCACTATTTTTATTTGTTATTATAAACAAGTTCTAAATCTTCTATAATATAAAAATGAATCGCAAAATGTGTTGGTAAGCGCATAACTCAACAACGCCTAGACCTATTTGGCCAATTATTTTTTTAAAATGTTCGTTGAAGTTCAAGGATGGTTTTTACGGCGAGAAAAATTCGAATAATTTCTTTATGCAGGACGGGACGAAGTCTGTCGGGTCCGCTAGTGGTATATAAAAGGCACTCTGCAAAATAATATAAAACACACTGTAAAAACTAAACAATAAAACACTTAAAACTGATACACAAGAATATAAAAGGTTTAACAAAAGGTACTTACAATTTTAGTGCCTTGATATAATTTTTGTGTACGTATTATAGTAATATTATGGCCCAAGCCGAGGTCAAGAGTGAGACCCTTAGGTACGATAATAGTAATGTGTTCCAGGACACGGTCAGCAATGGAATGAGTCCTCAATGAGTCGAAAATGAACGAAATGATGAATGATTATTTTTAAAAATAGCTGTATTTTTAAAAATAATCATTCATCATTTGGTTAATGGTTTGGTAATAGGGACGATGGTACTATAACATGGCAATGTTATAGTACCACGTTACACAACATCTCAGAAGTGGTTGATATGCGACAATAAAGTTATAGAAGGTAGAAGCGAGCTCCACAATGAGCTCTTAACCAATGACACTAACGATCGGTAGGCCTATTCGCTAACATTTTTTTAAAGATGAAAGTGATAATCACCGAGTGAATTACATATCCATTGCTGTTTTACACGACACGCTATTATGGCTCTTGTCGTGTAAATATAGCAATCGATATGTAATTCACTCGGTGATTATCACTTTCATCTGTTAAAAAATGATAATCACCATCAGTTAGCGAATAGGCCGGCAGCATAACAATGCTGTGTTAACACTATTGTTCAGTTATGCTGATTGGAAACGCAAAGCGTCTCTGGTTTACTATGCACTTCGTTATAATCTCATAGAAGCCATGCGATGTTGGCAGAGTAGAATAACATCACCCTATATCTTAGAATGGGTGTCGTAGAAGGCGACTAATAGATCAGCAAAGGGGTATTGATCAGTTTATACTCCGACCACCAATCCGCATTGGGCAAGCGTGGCGGGCTACTGCCTAACCTCCTTCGATGACAAGGAGAGGCCTCGTGCCCCAGCAGTGGGTCGAATTATTAAGACTGATTATGATGATGATGATAATCTCATATCATGATGGGGACAGGCTTAGTTATGATGATGGTACTAGCCAAACAACTTTGAAACACGAATACCCTTGTGAGTACCGGCTGCCCCAGTTCGGGCCACCTGTGGTCTTTTAAAAAGCTTACGAGCTAAAAAGAGATTTGTTTTATTTAAGTATATTCCCAAAATACTATTAGTAAATTGTTACATAAACAACAAAAAAAACAATTGAGTAATAATTAATTGTCAAGGATGAATTAGTCATTTTAGTCATCAAAAAGAGAAGATGATCTTATAATTGATCCTTTTACTTATGCAAAACGAATTGACAAAGTGGATTATCGTATTAATTGGTACTTAGGTACTTTACCTGTATCTTGTATCTTATCTACAGTTGCATGGTGGCAATGTGCTAACATAATCTTTATAGTATGAATTATTGGCATCAAATATATCAATTACTAGCTGTGCCCGCGCGACTTCGTCCGCGTGGATTTCCCGTGTTTGCAACAGTTTTCATTGATGCTCAACTTTATATTTTCTTGGTAAATTATACCGCTTGTCACAATCAATCAATCTCAATTTATTATTTTTTTGACAGTTGTCATAATTCAAATTTCAAAACACCATAAACTATATGGCTACTTACGGAGGTCGGCTACGTGTGTGTTTCACTGCTGATCGTTAAAAAAACTTTTTTCTCGCGGTCGCAGATATGTGACTGATGCAAAAAATAGATAAAAACAATCCTTGACGCGGAGTTTATATCATGTTAAAATTTCAACTCAATCGGTGCAGAACTTTTTGAGTTTTTGAAGCTTACACAAACCAACATAACATTTTTATATATATCAATTATTATACCTTAAGAGAATTTACCGTTTAAGTTGAAATAAATACGCTCCATTCCATCCATTCACGTGGAGCTCATTTAGAGATTTCAAACATCCCGGATTTGGACCCCAGGCAAGTACAAATGTGTGGTTAGTTTGGCTCGCTATCACCAATCATATAAAAGTATACAGGAGTTCTAAGACGGGCAAGCGGCTTGATGGCAAAAACACGTAAATTTTTGATTGAGCCAAACAATTTGACCGTTTACAAAGTTGCGAGCCAATTACGAGCTTGACGAAATTTTATATTTTTTTCTTAATATGGAGGTTAGACGCCACGTTTGACAGTCTTCGCGGCCCACTTGATCAAGCATAGCAACGATCACTCATTCGGAGAAAATGCTTGCAATCATTTGGTGCCGTTGCCAACAATACTCTTTGCAATTGTGTTGTTATTTTTTTTAATAATTAGGTAATAGCGCGCTCTGTGAAGGCCAATAAATTTATTTTCTTTCTTTCTTTCTTTCAAATGTTCATGAGTATAGTAATTTCTTAGCTTGTACCATCATTGACACCACATAAGTTTCTTCTTTTTATTCAAATTCAAAGATAACGCAAAAAATAATAACGGTTTGTGTTTGACTCAATTTTACAAACAAATCTAAAAAAAACTTTGTTTGATCTCTTGCTGGATCAAGCTGCTTGAGCAAGCCAATAAATTTACGGTCTTCCCGTCGCTTGACCGTGTCGAAACCCCATAACGCCATTGTCGCGGCGTCCAGCCTCCTTGCGAGGTAAACGTGACTATAGACTGACTTTGACAGACCTTTGAAAATACAGATATGACATTCGACGACCGACAACGACAAGAACCTAGAACGCTTGCTGGGGAAAATAAAAGGTTCAATAATTTATCTCCAGAAAGTTGTTTTATTAGACACGTACAAGACCGTACAGCCATAATATATAATAATGTAAACAGAATTGCAGTGTTCTGTTAGTTAGGTACCTGATACCTATGCACCTAAAAAAGTTAGTGTCAGCCACTGAGTGGTTCATGATAAAGGTTCCGAATAAAGGTCATAGCACGCTTATCATCCTCTCTATACGCTTCTTTTTACTAGGAACGCTACGGAACTCTTTTTCATCGTCTCTATTTCGTAGTTTAAAGGGGCGTTACGCTCACGTTTCCTTTCCGAGCTCTCAAGTGTGCTACAACCTTAACTAGAACAGTAAGCTAATTAAATTAAATTTGATACCTGTTTACTAACATTGCTCTTAAGATTTTTGTTACTAACACTAATGCTTCTTTGTTATCAGAAATCAATAAATTATTATTACAATTATTAAAGCTCTCTTTTATCGGGAGCCTTGTCATAACTTACCATCTGAGAGCTTCTTATTCATCCATCAATCAACCATTAACAATTGATCCTGATGATGATGACTGCTCCCTCGCACAAATATCTTAAGAATTAACTTAATTGTCTTATCTCCTTAGCCTTCCGAAATGGATTTTACGCCAATCAATATACCGCTCAACCGATTAAAACAAATACTTTTATAGGTAAGTACGTAATGTTATGAAGTGTAATACTATACAAATTACTTTGATAAAAATATCTACGGATCGACTGTTTGCATTGGATTTTGGCACCAATGTTCCGCGTTAAGTGAATAGCTAAAAGGAAGATAAGATTAAAATAAATATTTGTCATACATTCTTTAAAATTTGTGTCCGAATCCGAACGACATATTGTATGCAATTATCATACTTATGTCAGTAACTGTAACTCTCATTTTTGACTAAAGTCATACATTTAGAATTATATCATAGGATAGAAATTTTCAAATGAATATTTGAAAAGACTGTCTGATGATAAGCACGTAGAGTATCAATCGCATTTTTGTAAGTAAACCTATCAATGATGACAACTTCTTAATGATACATAAAACAGCGAGCGTGGCCTTGGAGCGTATGCTTTGATTTTTATACAATTTTTTGAGTAACATCACACAGAAATGGAGTGCTAGCGTCGATATTCACAGTCAGTGGTCACGTTACGCCACGGCCTCTGTTTGACGAATTTTTTAGTCGTGGGCACAACACAAAACTACGAAAGGAAAAATAGAGAGAGATCATTGTGATCTTCTTATCGAAAGCATATTGGAGAAGACAAAAAATCGTCTGAATAAACTTATGGAGATAACTTATTGTTGGTAGCTTCAGCGGAGCGGAGTCTCTTCAACAGGTACATATTTATGAGTCCGACTACAGACTTTTACGGCGAAACGTTCATTGGCGAACAGAAATTCGGTTAACCATACTAACCTCTAGAAACCTTACCTACCTCTATAACAGAATTATTTGCTCGTCATATTTCCTGGCGAAGTTGCGTCGATAGGTCCCTAAAGAGCTATGACCCTATTTTATTTGAGCTTGGAAACTATATGTCATGAACATTAAAACTGTTATGGGTGGTAAACTATGCATCATGCTTACGAACGAATAACCCATTTGAATAAATAATGGCACTGAAAATGGTTCCGTCTTTATGTAAGTGTAACAATATGGGAGTGTTCTATGCGGTATTACAGAGTAGAGTATTTAGTACCATTTGATTTTTGAGCATCTTTCCTGCTGAACTATTTCTCTCTGGGGACTATTTTACAAAACCGACTGTCTCTGTATCGAAATGTTCCATCGACGCGTCATTTCATGGACAGTACACCATATCGATAACACGTTGTACCCAGTGAATTCACTGGTTGTACCAGAGTCAGAGTTGACTTCTTGTATTTTTTTTTAGAATAGCGCCACAACGGCATACTCGCTTCGCTCCGCTCACGCTTTGGTCACAGTTCTGACCTAACTTAACCAAACATCACCTTAAAAGGTCCACTCCCATTATGTGTGGTTGACGATTCCGGATGAACTCTCTTCCACCGTCGGCCTTAGTGTCACTTAAGATGAAAGTCAAGATCTTGAAGAAGAAGAACATTTTGTGTCACCTTAAGTTACACAAAATGTACTTAATCTTCTTACCTCGAGCCGAATTTGGGCGCGAGCAGGCGGGGCTACTGCCCTAGGGCGTCCACAAGAAAAGGGCCGCCACAATATAGAAAAAAAAATCAAAAATTCGACGACTCAGAAATATTAACGTCTTTTTTTCAAACACAATTGTGTTTGAAAAAAAGACGTTAATATTTCTGAGTCGTCGAATTTTTGATTTTTCTTTAACAATGACTAGGGACCTAGGTGGACTATTTTCCTTTATTGCCTCAGTGCTTCCAGACCTCTAATCCACCCCTGTTCCTTTCTAATAAAAGAACGAAAATGAGTTCATCGTCAATCATTAGTTATTTGTCAATCATTATAAAAATTACTTGTTTAGTTGTAAAACACAGAGTGTTACCATCTCCTTTATAACTAAACCAATTTGTCTAATGAGAAACTAATAGCTTACGCCATTTATGACAGACAAACACCAGACATTATGTTACACATTTGTTATGTATTTGTCACGCCTAATGGCCAACGAACGAATCATCTTAGATTTACTCTGTATTTCGGTAAAGGCACAACAAAATTTACTCTGTAATTATGTTTCAGTATTAGATTTTTTTAACCGTGTGATGCCGGCAGAGTAGAACAGCATCACCCCATATCCTCCAATGGGTGTCGAAGGCGACTAATGGATCAGCAAAGGGGTGTTGATCATCTTATACTCCGTCCACCAATCCGCATTGGGCAAGCGTGGTGGACTACTGCTTAAACCTCCTTCGATGACAAGGAGAGGCCTTGTGTCCCAGCAGTGGGTCGAATAAGAAAGGCTGTAATGATGACGATTAGATTTTTACTACCGCCTGCCTGATACCAATCCTCCTTGGGAACGACTGCAATCTTTCGACAGCAGCTGGAACCACCAGCATAACGTACCTTTTGAGCACGAGAAAATCGAGATGAAAAATTTTCGGTCACCCATCCGAGTCCCGAACGCGCACTCGGTAACTTAGCTTTCACTATCGCTACGAAAAACGCACGTGGCACGAAGAATCCATCGGTCTTTGACACAGACCTATAATAACACCAAATAGTTTTATACTTTACAATTTATACTGTTACTTTTTTATCGCCCACGATAACAGGTGCTAGACCCATATTATGTAGGGTAGCCTGGGTAGGTACCACCGCCTTACTTATTTCTGCCGTGAAGCAGTTCGCTGTGCTTCGGATTGAAGGGAAAGGTAGCCAATGTAATTACTGGGCATGAAAGGCATATCATCTTAGTCCCAAGGATGGCAACGCACTTGCAGTGTTAAGTGAATTGCCCTTAATTTTGCAAGTGTCTATAGGAGACGGTCCCACTTAACACCAGGTGGGCCGCAAACTTGTTTGCCATCTGTTCAAATAAAAATAAAAAATTTAAGGGCCGCGTACATATATTACATAAAAAAACTGTTGCTATGGAACCAACATAGAAATCGCGAAAAACAAATCAACAGGTCCATACATTTTTATTGCGTAGACGTTGCACTGTTGTATGAAACAGCTAAGTTTTAATCGCGATTTCGAGGTTGGACCCATGGCAAGAGTTGTTTGAATGTAATGTCGCAAGCGTCCCTAAAATTATCGTGGGTAATAGCGTTTATATGCCAGCATTATCATGATCTGTCCAACTATCCAGCCCACGACATATACAACAAGAAAAAAATGACCTGTTTATAACCAGAAGCGATTTACCTACATCATTTCACTGCAATCATTAATATTGAAGACAAATCTAGAGCGATTTAAAAATGTCCGGATTATCAAACGTTTCGATCCTGTAACAATCCATTAATCATGGCGACAGTAACTAGTCGCATGACAAATAGTTCAATGCACAAACTATTGTCAAGAAACCATTTGCTACTCGTTAAACACAACATAATGCATTGTGTTGTCGATTTGACAATGTGTCTATTGATAAATGCTTTGCGGTAATTGCCTGTTACGGTTAGGGCTGTCAACCCGAGGACGAGGAATGCACTGAAATTTCCACAATGAAATAAAAAATCGGGAGTGGTCTCCCCTTGAGTTTCTCGTATACCGGAATCGACTCAAAAGTCGATAGAAATCTTATATTTTGATGTCATACATGCATGTTAAATTTTGGTCACCCATCCGAGTACCGACCGCGCACTTGGTTGTTTAACTTTCGTGATCTACGACTCAAAAGTTGATTAAAACCTTATATTTTGATGTCATACATGCCTGTTAAATTTTGTTGAAATAAGTTAAAGCACACTCGAGTTATCGTGCTAACGCACAGACACACATACGGACATAATTCCAAAAACGGTATTTTTGGACTCAGGGAGGTCCAAAACGTGTAAATCCGTCAAAATCTCGGGGTCGATTTTTTTTTACGATTACAATACTTTTCTATACCTACTACGTATACGAGAAAGTAAAAAAGCATTGACTCCTCAAAATATTCTCGCTGAGCTTATGTGCACTTTAGATACAAATTAAATAATTTTGAAAGCATTTATGATACTTCACCGTGGTGATGTTGAAAACATACTTACTTAGTTTTTTTCCCAACTGCGGCGAAGCCAAAAGTAAGGGTAATGATTTTAGTAGCCTATTTTTATTATCTAATTTTTAGGAAGATTTACAGTGTCAATAATCACTATAACTAAGTAACAATAAATAGAAAGTTCTATACTAATTACAAATCTCCACATGTGAGTATTCATATAGAAAAAAAGGTCCGATTGCAGAAACTACAAAAACTACAAAAACTAACAACGTTAACTCAGGTAACATTATAGATTGTCATCAAAGTTCGAGAATCTAAATTAGATCAAAAAATTAAATATCAATCATATGAATCTATGTATGTATGGTTGTATTTACTTTTGTTCCTCCGTAGCGCTTAAACTGCCAATTTATTCGATTTTGATGAAAAAGGCGTCAATCAATTCGTTATTATGGCCCATGTAAAATTGGCTACATTTTAAGTGACTTTAAAATTGTACCTAGTTAACCCCGATTTTAACCGCTTTCATTCCTTTCTTTTTCAACGGACTTCAAAAAGGAGGAGGGTATCAATTCGACTGCATGTTTTTTTATGTTTGTTACCTCTTAACTCTTTACTGGGTGTACCGATTTTGAAGATTCTTTCGACCTTCGGAAGCAGGTACTTGTCATTTGGTCCCATTCAAAATTAATCGACATCTGACGAGTAGTTTTAAAATTATCCCTAATAATGCCTATTTAATTGACATCGATGATATCGTAATCTTATTACTTGTGTATAAAAGATCTCGAGATCGTTTCCTAAAAATTTACATACTTAAAACACTGAAAAGCAAAAAATAAAATTATTTTTAAATAAAAAAAACCGCCTTCACAACTAAAAACGAAGAAATAAAAATTCTGTTTATAAAAATCTAAATGTTTTTTTGAGGTCGGTGCCAACCCCAATATTTGGATTAAACGTTGTTACTTGTATTTAGGACAGACCTCAAAAAAACATTTAGATTTTTATAAACAAAATTTTTATTTCTTCGTTTTTAGTTTTGAAGGCGGTTTTTTTTTATTTAAAAATAATTCCGTAGTCGGCATAAAGTTTTTAACTTTTTGCTTGTTTATCTTTTTGCATGACATGGAAGCTCTTAAGCGGGATAATTAGATCTAAACTACGGTTAACTCTTCAAAAGTGAGTAACTGGTTACCTTACCCCTATCTTATCTTACCGGAACGAAACTACTAGAATTGATCGTATGAAAGCACACTTAGGAAAGAGAGTGAAAGCTAGTTATGCAGATTTAAAACAAGCCTTACCACCACCTAAATGATTTGATCGAGATAATTGGCGTCAGCATAGAAATATATAAGAATAAAATGCTTTCGAAACGGAGATAAAAGTCAAAAGTCTTATTAAGCAAGCAAGAAAATGTCACATGCAATCAAATACAAGAAATGAAATGACCGCTGACAAAGTTTAATAGACATGTATTTAAATGATCATTTTAATTTTGCAAAACCAGATAGCAAAAATGTTTAAAGGAGCATTTTTTAAATTGTTAATTCCTTTTACTCTGAGATAAAAACTAAATCAAATAACTCATAGTCGATTTACCTGCATACATTTTTCTAAAAAAAATGCTTTTTGTGTGCTCCACCGCAGAAGACGAGAAGAAGATAATAATAAAAAATAGTTGCTAGATAGATTCTCTATATCAATATAATTTCTCTCATCAAAATTACTTGTAACGTGGTGCCTACTCCAAACTCCCGAAGGCGATACGTGATTGCAACTATGACCAATGTATTTTCTCCAAGAGATAAACAGCTGGCATCTCCTTATTTATTACTCCCAATTACCATATGTTACTTAATACTACTTACAGTTAACTGATTTGCATTTAAGAAAACAATAATCAAGTGCATATTTATTACTTGTCTTTTCATTAGCCTTATCAACAGTTGAAATGAAGCTGGGCTTAAATATTTATGGGTTGGCATGAGGAATTCATAAATTTAACCGGAGCTAGAGTACACGACTTTATGCTAATGATAACAAGGGCCATTTTAGTGATGCGGTAGTAGTGCATCGTTAAGGGGCAGTCTGTGCGCCCACGCTGAGAGCGGGGCCCAAAGCACAAGAACTTAATTAGTAGCTTCAAAGTGTCTCTGCGAGTTATTTATTGGTAGACATACAATTCGACTGATTGTATACCATAATAATGTACCTCCAAAGTCGACGTTTCAAAAGAAGACAAATATCTCAACATTCTTATTGAAAACAGATTAAGAAAACAGCCCTATTCTTAAACTCTCAGTAAACATGTTTTAGTTAAACTTCTAAAATATCTTCTGCCCTTTTTATTTGGGATATAAGTAACAGGAAAAGGCATTTAATTCTGCAATGACATTTCTCATTTTTAGGGACAGTTAAATAATATTCTGGCTGACTACAGAAAAAGGCAACTCAAACTAAAATTATTAATATAAATAATTAACAATAATAAACTTAAAGGAAATGAACCAAAAATAGGTAAAATATTAATGTAAGTATAATAATTACATTTATCCGGTGGTAGGACTTGCAAAAATTAGCTTCGTAGTACCCTGTATTACTAAAACTAGGCTTTACTTTGAAAATCGTGTGCTTCTATCGGCAGAAATCAGACTTATCCATAGCTATACAGATTAGCACATTTCTAGTGGATGGAACGGCAGCCTTAGTCACCTGATAAGCTCAAATATTGAACTTTAAACTTAACATAATTTTCCTCATATCAAGACACCACTTCATTAATAAACATTCGTTCTTCAATTTGTATGAAGTGTATCATTGTGTCGTTAATACCTCGTCGTACAAAGTTTAGGCGTCAAGCAAAAGCCGCATCTTTCCAAACAAGTTCCCTTAGAATCCGAGCATCCAGACAGATCCATATCTTCACTACTAATGAACGTTATTTAGAGAACTCCATTAAGTTGTTACGGAGTTACTGATGACTGATATTACGGTTTAAGCGGTAATGAAGCAGCCACATCTGCAAGCTAAACGCCACTGACAAAAAACACTCTAAAACATTCTCTCAAGTATGAAATTTTATTTTCTTATTTTTTTTTTGTCTAAAACTATATCGCGCCGAATAATTGAATTGAATTACTTAGTTCGTGGCAATTACTTCTATCGATTAGATTTCAAGGTTCACAGTTTAAAAATTAACGATTATTTTTATACTTATAAAAGATTTTTAATATATGTATGGTAGTTATCCGATAAAAACTTTTATGAGTAGGTACTTACATAGCATACAGAACATTTCAACAAGTAATAACCATAATATTGAATAATAATAACATGGGAGTCTAAAATTAATAATGAAATATAAATAATACCTAACTAACAAAAAAACTAGATAATTATTTTAAAATCAAAAAGCTCTTTATATAAACGGAGTTAGCTAAAAACGCCAAAAATCCTACCATTACTTTCGCCAAAAACGCCAAAAATCCTACCCTCAAAAATCTTAGGAGATTTATCACTAAAATTGCAAAAAAAAAAAAATCCTAATGCAGTCTTAAAGAGAATATTTTAGAAACTAAGCCGGGTTATAGGTACAGACCACAAATCCTTTAATAATTTTTGAATTTTGTAACTATAAATGTAGGTATTGCTATATACTTACTAACGATGCGTTTAAGAATAGCATGATCTATACATAACGTGCTATATAAATAATAGGTCTCGATTTAAATTAAGCTTGTGTTTTACTAAGTTGTTAAGAAATATTTGAACATGAAAGAAACACTATTTCCGTATTAGTTAACTTGGATTATGATGACTTATGTGGTCCGCCAAAATTAAGCGAATTTAAATGCGGATTATCTCAGAAGCCCTACATTATACTGGGATAATAAAAATCTGACGGTCATACTTTCTTAACAAGCGAGTGTCTTATAATAACTTAACTTAATTAAAGGCACCTTCACTTAAGACTCTTTCTAAATAACTTGCATTATATACAACACAATCGTTACGTAGTTTTTATTAATTCTATCTTTTATATTTTCACAAGTTTATAATTTCGTTAGACTCAATTCACATTTAATAACCGCTCGCAACATACTTGCATAGATACAACCCTAGTTTAATTTTTTTTTTCTTATGTGTATGTTATTATTGATAGTATAATTTTATTTCATTTTTCATAAAACTTTATCTACATGTTTGAACAACTTGTTAAGTACAAAATAAGAAAGACACTCAAGAAAATCGACAGTTCAGAGAGGGAATCGTGACGTCATTTCTAATTTTAAAAATATTTGCGCGTTTGCTAACGCATAAATAATTCCATAATTGTTAAGTACAACTTAATATTAAATAGCTCGATGTTCTTTATTTTTTGTGACAAACCTCAATGGTATTCTTAAAGCATTATAATTGTTGCTGAAATCTTAATATGTTCTTTGTGAATTGTTGAGTAAAATAAAAACCAGGACAATAATAATCCGTGTCTGTGAATATTTAAATGTAAAACTATCCGGCACATCACTAGAAATCTAGTCAAAACAAACAGATTGGAACATAAATATAAAATTATAATAAGGACACGATACGAAGTCGTTATAATGGATGAACAATTACAAAGAAATCTCATAGTAATCTCATTGAAATTCAAATTGTACGCAATGGTATTGTTTGGGTGATAATATTATTATTCATGGTCCGGTGCCTTCCCGCCCACGTAATATAATGATAAAGATGTAAAGGCATACTGGTATTTCGCCCGAATATTAAAGAGAGAAAAAAAGAGCAATTATTAATTTTAAACACCCGGGACCAGCTTAACGTGTCTTCCGAAGCACGAAGGAAAATTGATTTGAAAAAAAAATTAGGTCACCCATCCGAGTACCGGCCGCGCACTAGGTTGCTTAACTTTCGTGATCGTTACAAAGAACATACAACCGCGGCGCCATCGACCTCCTTAAACATGGAATCAGGAATCGGTGCGGTATGTATTGTCCTTCCTTTCATGTCATTTCTCACACAATCTATCCACGTCTACTGCGGTGTTCCCCTCCCCTCCAGCCCTCAACATTAAAGTCCATCACTCTCCTAGTAACTTATTTTGTTTTCTTTAAAATTAACAATAATTACTGTAAGATTTTTATTTGAATTGATATTGTACAGTGAAAATTTTGATGCACAAGCGTCTGTGGTAATGTCCAATTAGAGAAGATAACTGAAATAATGGTTTTGATGATGAGAATCTTATAATGGTTCTCACCAAACATCAGTCGCTTCAAATATTTCTCGTCATATGTCATCCATATTTAAAGAAAGAATGAAAATATATACTAAAAACATGGCTGTATCGTCTAGATCCCTTTGCCCTTTGTGAAAAAAGTTAAGATGAAGTAGGTAGAAGAATGGTAGAATTTAGTACTCTGAGGAGTGACTAAAAATGTTTATGGATTGTTTTTCCTTTACCAACAACTAAGTAAACCTCTGTTCCCTCTCATAAAACTTATTTCCGCAAAGTAAACCCTAAACTTACCACTTATTTTATTAGCCGTGACAATATCAACTTGTAAAAGACGGCAAACAGCGGTAATCAATCCCACCCTTCACTCGATGTCCCCAAAACACAATCTCTGCTAGCATCTAACATAGGAAATATTGTAGCACGATACCAAACAAAGTTAACACGCGTAATAAAGATTTATTAAGCGATAAACTACGCCACACTGATTTATGTAAGGCCCATAGCCGCTAATTCAGACAAATGGATAACTTGAATAATATCTCTATTGATTATGCCGATACACGGATAGATTAATACCGTGATGACGTAGTGGGATTAAGCTGAAGCACTGCTCAAATTGGCGTGTGAAACCGTCGTAGCGTAGAAGAGGAAAATATGTATCACATAACTACGTAACATAATAATTGTATATGTCCTGGTCAGATGTTAGGTTTGACTACTTCATGATAGTCAACCATTGTAGTTATGTGATAGTTTTATGACATGGACAGCTGACATGACATGGAGAGATTGAAACTGTTGGACATAAAGCGTCCTCAGGATATCCAAACTGATGGATCCTGCGCTGAATACATCTTCTCTTTCCTGTGTCTCGCGGTCTTCTGTGACTTTCCTGCTACCTTTACCAGCGACGCTTCGTCTACCGGCACGCTTCCGCCACCCGCTCACCTTGCCGTCCAAACAGCCGTCGTTCCTCGCAATGTACCCTGCCCACTGCCACTTAAGGTTCAAAATTTTGGGTATGTCGGTGATCTTAGTTCTCCCGGATCTCATAATTTCTGATATGATAACGTATCATTTAAACGTCAAAATATTATTAATGTAGGGTTTCCACTCGTAAAAAACCAAAGATTTACTAAGTCCGTCCTCGTATAACTTTTTCGTCCTCACTTTACCATCGTAGATATTGTTACATCAAAATTAATGTTAGTAAAATGAACTGATTTTATCATCAGTTAAAACCTCGAAAATAGCATACTTGTATTTAAATTTAACATTGTGAAGAAGCACCTGACGTGCTGCTACGCAACTTTTACACAATGTTCCCACCCTATCCATAACCAAGAATAATAATTTTATCGATTTTCGGCAAAGCCTCGTCGCCTTATGATTAGGGGAGCAAATAATTATTTTGAAGACGTTACAAAGGCAGATGTTTGATGCCACAACATTGCTTTAAGAAGTCTCATTATTACCCCAAGTTACGATTACGACTCACCAACAAAGATGAGTTTGCTATTCATAAAATCAGCTTTACGGGTATAATAAAAATGAGCACGTTTATTAACATCCGAATACCTTTACTGTGCTTATTGAAATAAGGTGGAAAATGTAATTGCCGCCTATGCAGGCTTTGTGACACGTGAAAGGATTACTTTTTAGATCGTGAATTCGGACAATATTGTAATAAAGATAAAGTTGTTCCGACAAGGTCTTTTTAATGTAATACGCACCTAGAGTTACCTGTTAATTACCGAAACGTGTCTGTAAGATGCAATGTGAGAACCCTATTAAATTACTTACTAACTTGATCCCTTTATTAGCTTAATTATTAACGAAAGCCTCGGGGTTTTGGCTAACAATGTCGTGTGCTATGTACCGCATATAATTTGGTAATTAAAGACTAAACCAACTAGAAGGTCTATGCATGAACAAAATAATATTATGGAGTCACGCGAAGGTCTTATAGTAGTCATACAAATCGGTTTTAAATAACAGGGCGAAGATTAGGCAGGTGGCAAATCTAATAAAAAAGATACTTACACTCAATACTAATCACCACAGCCTATTATAAGTTCTATTACACACATAATCCCAAATGAATGAATGAATGAAAAAGTATGGGCTTTGCTAAGTACTTTTAAATAGTCAAAAATCTTACCACCGTTTCGGAGCGAAATAATTATTTCACTTGCATAATTAAAAAAAGGATTGAACATTTCTTAAAGGTGGACGCACATTTAGCCGAGCCGAACACAGAATGAAACGAATTTTAGAATTCTTTATACCCCTGAAAATTGGAAGACGTCACCAGATTCGGCGCGGATGTTGCGGACGACTCGGCCGCTACGGCATTAGAAATATATTATTTGAAAATAAAACTATAAGTAATACTAGCTATGTAAGAAATACTACGATTGTACATTATAAGTCCTTGTTACTTATTATGAATTTCTTCCATCAGACTAAACTTCTAATTAAGCACAAAGTTTAATTTAGTTCGATACTTTTATTCTATGTTATATTAGAATCATTTGTTTTTCTAATGATGACATTAGAAAAATTCACATTATTTTACAGAATAATTTCGCATTTAATATTAGGTATCTATTGAATGTACACAAGAACACAGGAAATAGCATTATCACCCTAAGGGCGCTATTCCATTACGCAAATCTTTTATGCAAGTATGGATGTCAATTTGTAAATTAAATAGAACTTGAACAATCTTGCATCAAATTGAAAGCGCAAATTTTAGTTTCATTGTCAATCCTGTTTCGAACCCACTGAACAGGTTGACGTCGACGCTATTTTTATTTAATCGATAATTTTAATTTTTATCTCAGAAATGACTCTGCAAGCAGCACTGACGATAGCAGAACGTCTTCCACCCATGATGTCCTACTCAATTGTTCAACATCTCCACTTGTATACAAGTAAAACCTGCATGCAATTTGCTTATTCACGAAAATATGTTTGCAAAGTGACGTCAAACTTGCATAATTAAAAGACTTGCGTAATGGAATCGCGCCCTATAATTGAAAAATCGTTGTATTTGCAGAATACTAAAGTCATTGAAGGTTCAATTGTTTCAATTCCTTTCAAGGTTCATTATCTTGTCATGTTTATTTAGCAAACTGTTACGATTTATAATGCCGATCTTTCAAAGAAGGAATCGATTTTTAAAACCACACCTACAGATAATATTATTCATATCCCACACCTCGTTAAAAGTTGTGCGTGCCCATGATTCATATTTGACTGGCATAATCTACATTATATTATTGGCGACATTGATTTAACACAACGCCATTAGAACCAAACTCTTTATTCTACAACTAACAAAAAAAAACAAATGACAAGAATAAAAAAAAGATGACTCCGTTTTCAAACTTCTAAAAAGAGGTTTTCATTTTCGCTGTATCTGCCATCATTTGCAGAGCGTGTTGCGAACCAATCAGACTCTATTTAGCGGGTGATATGCAGGTGGACAGTATTGGAGGGAAATTATTGATTTGCACCTAATATCCGGACGATCGGCGATCGCTGCGGGCGGAGGGCGTGCGCGCGGTTATACCCCATACTAAAATGGGGAGTGGACTCCATACACTAACTGAATCTCGTGCTTAGTATATCTTCATAATTTTCACTGTCTGTGTTTTGGCGGACTTTAATAAGTTGAGATAGTTGAATGTACGAAGAAACGTTGCTGGTAAACAATATAATAGCCATATCTTGCCGATACACTATAGCGAACGCGGCCACGATACGAAATAATGAAATAATTTGAAAACTCATTGTTTTCAATAATTTAAATTTTTTTTGGAGATATTATGGTGTATCTGTTATTTTAGAAGTTAAAAATTAATAAACCATAATATGTGGCTTACTTAGATAGGTACTAATATATGGGTTAATCGGTAACCACCCATGAGATTAAACGCTGAACAATAAAATTGTTATTATAATGAACAGGAAAAATACATTCCGTTAGTTATTGTTCACAAAATTATTTAAATACTTACTTACTTACTGTGTGCTTATGTTTGTCTAAATTATGTCTTTTTTAATATTAGTTATGTCTAGCCAAATAAAGTCTAATATAATAGTCCACCCACAGATTTAATAATACAAGGAGATAGGCCAAGCCGGCGTTTAACTTGCGACAAGTGTATGCCCTGTGGGCATACATTTCCGCTACTTCGCCTTCCGATAAAGTCAAGTGAATACGTAACTCAGCGATTTGACCGATCTCCTTTGCGGCTGTGCTTAACTTTCATCGCTTCGCAGTCCAATGAATAGTGTATATTACGGCATGCTCAACTAGAACCATGTTATGTAGTACGGCCGCTCATCGCGACACTCGGTCTTCCTATGAACTCGGCGATTCGACCGATCTCCTTAGATTAGTATTTTTAGTAACTTAAAATTATTTTATATCGGTATACCCTTTAATAAATTATGACCCTAAACAAATTTTCAGAAAGACTCTTATGCTTTTGAATAATTTTGTAGGAATAAATAGAATTCTAAACATAAGTCTAGTCTTTTTTAGGACAAAGTATACTCTAACAATTGTATTATGTAAGCCGGTATGCAATTACACAGCAGAACATAAATTATAGATACGAGATATTTATCGAAAGACTTATTTTAGTAACTTTATTTTGTTCGAAGTCGTTATCATTACAAATTACAATTCAAAAATAAATCACTTTTTTTTTCAAAAAAAAATTATTGAAATCAACTCGGAAGCCGATCCCAAACCACCTGTATTCAGGGTGTTGGTTATTTAGTTTACATGTTGTATACCTCACAATTACCCGGACTGCTGATATGACTTGGAATGTAACATCTGTCCTGGTTGACTTTTGTTTGTTAGTTCTGAATTTTTATTTTTTGGGTTTGTTGGCAGCCTTTTTATGTAGGCGACAAGCCGGCAACCTGTCTCTATTTTGAGGTACGGACGGCGTGCCTCATGGCCCTTGCTGCCAAATGAACCCCCTCTGGGCTTATCAGTGAGATTACATCTATGTAACTATATAAGTCACACAGAACACACACTGAAAACACCTACTGAGTTCGCATTTAATGTTGGGCCGAATTTTAATTATTTACCATTTCAGACTAAAGATCATCGCCCATCAAAGTATGAAAACCATACTCATGGCGTACAGAAAAAACAAAGTGCACAGAAATCTTTATAGTTTGCAATGGTGTGTCGCATTACTGTGGGTATTGTACATTACGGTAAAAAAGGAAATACAAATTTTTCATGTGGGTGCATAATATGTCTTTCATCATATTTTATGGGTGATTATCTAAAAAGTGAAGACATGTACACCGCTTACGGAAAACGTTTAAGGCTTGATTTAATAAAAGAAACCAAACCGCATTCTCTAAATAGAGTTTATAATTCTCTTAGAGAACGCTTTTGCTCTTACTTTTATGTATTATACATTGGCTTGCAAAATTAGGGCATTAGGTGATAAGTTCAAAGAAACTAATGTAAATACGAAATGAAAACGAAATAATTCCATGCGTGTATCACGCCTGTTGAATGTTTACAGGACAAAAACTTAGTTACGCATTTGTTTAAAATTAGGCCGCTGACAAGCAGAGGCGTGACGTCATACACATTAGATGTAATTTGTGACCATGAAAGACATTAAGGTATAATAAGGAGTAGGCACTAGCGTACTGGCTGAATTTACTAATCGTTTTTTAATGAAACCTCAAAAAACAAATGACTATTTTTTGTTTGTTCTAATAAACTTGTTATTTCCTAGTTGTGCTGTGTTCCTGCATTTTTACTTTCTCGTATACGTAGCATAGAGGAAGTCTTGTAATCGTCGAAAAATTTAACCTCGAGATTTTGACGGATTTACACGTTTTGGACCTCGCTGAGTCCAAAAATATTTTTTGACGTGACAACGTCTTATAATTCGATAGAGCCGGCTGCACGCACGAAAAAACATGACGCATGCGGCGTTACCTCGCTCTGAGGCGTTCCATGTAAGGCTTGAAGTGCAAGCAAAAATCTATTAAACAAATGAAATTAAATTTTTCTTTTGAAAAGACGTTGTCACGTTCAACTATCGTCAGTAAACCGACTTTACAGACAACCAATTTTTTTTGGAATTATGTCGGTGTGTGCGTATGTGTGTCTGTATGTCTGTGTATGTGTCTGTGCGTTAGCACGATAACTCGAGCATGCTTTAACTTATTGCAACCAAATTTAATACGTGTATGACATCAAAATATAAGGTTTCCATCAAATTTAGAGCCGTCGATCACGAAAGTTAAGCAACCAAGTGCGCGGTCGGCACTCGGATGGGTGACCAAAATGTAACATGCATGTATGACATCAAAATATAAGGTTTCTATCAACCTTTGACTCGCTTCCGGTATACGACAAAGTCAAGGGGAGACCACTCCCGATTTATGAATAAAGAATTGAGTGTATCTGTTTATTAAATATTGAAATTCAAACTGGTCATAATATCAGCGACATTGGAGCGGAGAGCTAGTGATGAGTGATGGTATTTCCTAGTAGGTAGGTACCTAATTTTGATATTTACACAACGAATAGAAAAGCAAGCAAATAATATTTATAAGAGAATCAATACAACACAACTTTAACTATAAGACAAACACTTAGGTGTTTGTCTAATAGTTAAAGTTAAGCACAAGCTAAGTTATAAAAATGTAAACGTTAATATAAAGATATATACAGTTCAATTCAACTTCTAGCAACTTTAGACCTATGGTCTCCATACAATTTTTGGTTTGTATAGTGATATACAATCGAAATAACAAAAACTATTTTTTTTTTCGAAAAATCCGATATCTGCTAATCAATTAGGATATTTTTTAAATACCATTTTTATTTTATCTAAAATTAAGATCACGGTTCCTAAGAGAGTTTTTCTCTATCTCTTATAGTTTAGAATTTCCCCATACTGACCCAAAAAAAACTCACCGTGTATACATAGAAAAAAAGAAGATTATTCTTTATTGCACACCAGAAAATAACTAATAACAAAAAACAAGAAAAGATAAAATGTACAAAGGGCGGTCTTATCGCTAAAAGATAACGATAGAAAAGGAAGAGTTGCAGTGGGGTTTTAAAATAACACGCCTCCTTGTGCTGGCTGCAGCGGTCTATACTGCCTTATGTGGAAAACGACATTGGACAGAGCCTTAAGTAACACTTGGTTACACTTTAAAATATGTAACCAAATGTTACTTAACAAAGTGGTTTCCAAACCAGCTTTAGCTTTAGTTAAGTATAAATGTTATTTAATTTATTTACAAATGTACGACGTCAACAAGTACTTGTAAAAGTTTACGTGAAATAAAATATTTTTAAATTGAATTGAATTTAATTTACCTAATGCTCTACTCAATCCTTTTTGGTATTGTTAGCGTGATAGTATTAATTTATGTAAAAATAATTCAATTTAAAAAGTACCCTAACAATTTATACAACTTGTGAAAGCAGTTTACTTGGAATCGGCTTCAGAATCGCTACAATGAAAATTAATGTATATTTTGGATAAAAAAAGGACCCAATAATAATTAAAATGTCCCTACCTCATAAAATTTTGCAAATAAAATCGAGTTACGACGCAAAAAAAAACCTACAAAGACATCAGACAACAACCAATTTAAAAAAAAACTAAAATTGGTAATTTGCATATTAGTAACAAACTTTT
Source organism: Elophila nymphaeata (assembly GCA_955850985.1). Taxonomy (NCBI): domain Eukaryota; kingdom Metazoa; phylum Arthropoda; class Insecta; order Lepidoptera; family Crambidae; genus Elophila; species Elophila nymphaeata. The sequence continues at coordinate 9,159,012 of OY039078.1, forward strand.
TTCAGGGAGTAAGTTATTCCTGTTACATATTTTATACGCTTCGGAGAACGAGGATAAATGGTTATGAGGAAAAAAACTATCAGTAATTGTATAATTCATACATTATACAATTACTAAACGTTTTTTTCCTCTAAAGTATTAATTAACATCTATTCATGTTAAACTTTTTCATTGCCCTAAAGATAATCTTTTATTTATCGCCACGTTATCAATCTCACCTAAAGCCAGGGATGCACTAGGGGACAATGTCCCTCGACACGTGTCACCAGTGACGTCGGGTGAACTGGCGCAATATTGCCGGCTCGATATGTCTGGCAACATCGCTCGGTTTGTTTTAAATTATAATTAGGACATGTCTGGCAAGATAGCTCGGTTTTTTTTTTCAATTATAAATATATTATAATGATTTCTTTGATATTTAATTATAATTATGTACGCCGCAGCCAACAACTCTACCTCGGCTCAACTAACTCTGTTTTTGATATCGCCTTATGAAACACAATGTCGTGATGTCGCCTAATATGTCAAACGAAGTTTCGCGAAGTCGCACGATTTCAACTGACGTTGCGACCGACATAAATCACGTGATCTCTCCAGATATACAACAATAACAACAACGATAAAAATATTTCAACATATTTTTCACTTTTTATTTTAAATAATCTGTCTGTATAGTCTTAGTTTAATATGGTTATATTATTCTTCGTGTCTGACAGCACTTAGATAAATAGTTTTTTTTTTATATTATTATTTTCATAACTTTACTACTGGTATACTTAACCGCCACAGGACAGGCAGTGCCTAGTGTGGGGTCATAAGAAACCTCGCAGCCTCGTATAATAAAGTGCTTATATTATTTAAAACATTTGTATTTTACTTTCTTGTTTTAAGTTATCTAAGCATTTGTCAAATAAAAATATTTGTAAATATCAAGCTAAATCGCTCGACTTGGGGATGGCACTGACACGTGTCATGGGACATTTGCCCCGTAGTGTATCCCTGGTTTTATTAACGCGATGACCGATACACGCCGCCGGCGACAAGCAGGCGAGGCCGATCGGACTGTACCAGACAGTACTAATCAACTCGTGAGAAAACGCTTCGCTGGTTACGCAATTATTCGCTACTACAATACGTTTGATAAGTATAAGACAATACTGTTACCAAACAATATTTTGAATATATACTATTACCAGCTCTGCTAAGACGTTGAGTGTAACAACTGGTGGTATTGGTACTCGGCTATTGTTTTTTCACTACTTATATGTTTTTTTGCATTTGATGTCAATTTATAAAGGCTTGCATACACATCCAAGAACTTGCATAGCGTATACTTACCACAAGCAAAGTTTCTTTAAATCTCGCTGCAAAATACTTAATAAATTATTGTTTAACTTTAAAAATACTAAAATTTATTTAACTTTTACCTACATCGACATATTTTACGGAAGGTTTGACCGACTTAAAAACTTGTAACATTTTAGGCATTTTTTTTACTTATTCGTTGTTGTAAAAAGTCATGCAAACTGTAGTAGCTTATTATGTATTTAATATTTTCAAGAGCACCTAATTTGTTTAGCCTGGATAAATTATTGTTAGTGTGTAGATTAAATGCTATTAACTTTAAATACATATTTGAAATGAATAAGTTTCTACAAAGTCACGTACCCAATACTCAAACCAATATAAAATAAATTCTTTTTTATCTATGTGCTGTCAGTGTAATCCAATTAAAATATACTTGCTATGCTCCGCGTCTGTGGAACGGGAAATTTGATTGGCAATGAAAATATCGAAATTACATTTCACTTTGAGGGAGATATTTTCATATCGAAATAAGGCTACCTACTTCACAAATGTATTTAAACCTCCAAAGTTTCATATCAAGGGTTACTAGCTTAATTTCGTGTTGCCGACCTTAAAGGTCATTTCATTCTATTTTGTGCAGGTTGACTATCCATGTTTAGAACTCCATAATTTTCTGCAGTACCATTATTCACGTTGCCGGTCCTAAAAGTCATTTCATTCTAACGCAAAATCAAAAATATAGCGCACTTTGACTATCTATGTCTAGTCCTCCATAATTTGCTACAATACTCCTTTTATTTCACGTTGCTGGTCCTAAAGGTCGTTTCATTCTAAGGCAGAGTCAAAAGTCTAGTACATTTTGACTCTAAATTAAGATTTCCTGAGATTGACACAAAAGGTTAATCTCTCTATTTCGCGTTTCCAATCCTAAGATCAGAACATTCGAGATCATCAGTAATACAGAGGCAAAAAAACAGTGCGGCTCTCTTCATTTTGAGATCAAAAGAAAGAGAGTAAAGCGAGTATTATAGCAAATTGTGTATGTAGGTAGATATATAATTTGCTACAATAATCGCTTTATTTAGAGTTGCCAGTTCTCAAAGTTCTAAAGGTCACTTCATTCTAAGCAGAGACTTTTAGAGTCTTTGACTAAGCTGAGAAAGATAAGCAAACTTTGAGGTGAGCGTTGGGTCCCTTTTCTCAGGCTCCAATAATTTTCTCTCGCATTCACAAGAAGAACACATTACTCGTACAGAGAAATCATGGATTGCTAAATATTTCGTCCAGCTTAATGAGAGACCCAGAACGGGCCTCCTATTTCAAGCGGCAAAACTCATCTTAAGGTACGTAAAAGTAGCGTGACAAAAGAATCTCATTTTGATGTTTCGTCGTGAAGTAATTTATTACAGATTTTAATCGAGCGCGACGGCTCCATCCGGTCTCATGGCTGTTGCTTGTAGTACTTTAATGTATCTAAATGCTCCTTTATTGGTGTATCTAATCATAATTCCTCAAGATTGACTTCGACCAAATGACATCATAATCATTACTCGACTCTGCATAAGAACTCAGTCACGGTAATGTTATGTATGGCTCAGTGGCGTAGTTTATTGTCTGCAATCGATTTCTAAAATGAGTGTAAGCGTTGTGCTTGTCGTACCTATGCGTAATCTTTGGATATCAGTGTTAGTGTCAGATCAGAGCTATTAAAACATAAACTACATCAGTGGCCACTGAAATTATCAGCTGAGCATTTCTGATTTATATATGTGTACTAGCGGTCGCGCGCAGTTACGATCTCTTCAATGTTGGTTATCGCACCCGAATGAACAGTATGGAAATATTTATACATACATTTATCTAGGGTCTCATACTATTACCATACCAAATTTCATCAGAATCGGTTTAGGCGTGAAAGCGTAACAAACAAACTCATTTTCGCATTTATAATGTTAGTTAGAATTGTGTTTATCTATTTATTTGCATCTCAGACCAAATAAAAAGTTTTAAGATTTGCATACGATTTTATGCAAGTATGTATATTTTTTCCTTCTTTCTTTATAGACATTTAAAAATAAAGCACTACTAGACACTCAAAAAGCCCCATACGTCGTATTGTGGGTACACTGAGGTAATATTAAATATGAAAGAACTCTTCATAGATTTGTTATAATCGTACATAGTTAAAATTTAATTAGGCCTAACACCGAGACTCTCATGATTAAGGAAAGCCAACAAACATTTGTCATAAATTACCTATTTATATTGCACTCCGTGGCCCGTGATAGTGTTCGGGTTTTATCCGTGATAGTATTCGGGTTAAACCGACTAGGTATCATTAAAATTATATTAGTTAAAATATGAATAGGAAGGAAACAAATAGAGGAACTCGGTTACCTGTCTATTTACGTAGAAATTTAGAGATACTCTTTTGGTTAACATGCGCTATGTTAACAGCGTGCATTCATGGAAATTCCAATAATATTTTTTACGCTGCATTGTTGTTAGATACACATTTCTATGCAACCCCATACACACATAGACATTGCTCGCAGAGCGATAAGTCCACTAGCTGGGAAGACCCGGGGTGCACGATCGAAAAATACCCGCGAGCTCGAATTTAGACCATTTTTCATTAAATTATAAAAATAACTGAGTTCTTTTAACAATGTTATAATATCATTATATTTATTTTTATATATTAAGTACATTCAATGAGTTTAATTTTAAATACACAACAAATTAAAAACAAAATTCAATGATATCTTAATATTTATAGTTACTAGCGGGCCCGACAGACGCTGTGCTGTTAAATATTAAAAAATAATTCTATTGGATCGAATTTTGAATCTAAACCATTCTCGGATTCGCTTAAACACATACAAAAACTTTCATCAAAATCGGTCCAACCGTTTAAGAAACAAACACACGAACAGAAGAAGTATATATATATGAACAAGCACCTAATATTTACTATAACAAAAGTTATTATGTTAATCTGCCGCATGTTATTTAAAGATAAATATTGATATGGAAATGCAATAGGTACATGAGAACTAAACAAATAATGAAATCACACACACATATGTGTCAAACACATTTCTCATAATGTGTTCCTTGAGTCGAGTCTAGAGAACAACGTCCACTCAAATGGACACAGGAGTGAAAACCTTAAAAACCTTTCTACAAATCGGCATTTATTTAAGACTTAATGTGCTCGTAAGTTTGATAGCGATCCAACAAATTGCAGAAACTCTTCTACGGATTTAACAAAAACCCATTTCGAGGAAGGTAACAAAGGAAGATGGAATTTCATTACCTGTAGCAAACTGCTGTAGCAATCCGAATTACGACATGCAATCAAAAGTTTGGAAACTGCATTTAATAAACGAACGAATACATACGTCTGTTAACAATGTACATTACATTTAATTACAGCAAAAAACTATAGTAATATCCTCAATTATAGAACTTGGAGGCCTAATGAACACATACAATGATAATACGCCTACGACTCCTTGAAGAACCTCAAAGAGTTTTTCAAAGCAAACTTGTGTTAGTTTGCGCACTCAACTAACGAAACTTTTGTCGCATGTACAAAAGCCAACTTAATGCTTTGCACCACGCGGAGAAGTTAGTTGCCAATTGAAGCGTGAGAATAAATAGAAGTAATAGCCATGTACGTTTTTAACTTATGAAAAGTTTATATTATATTCAACATAGAAGTTTAAAAAAATAATAACTTTTTCCTTGCCCAATAATGACTTACATCCAATTGCACCAAGTTTTAGATTTTACTGCAAAAAGTAACATAAAAATTCAACGTAATAGGAATGGGTGATTTAATTTTTAAATATGTGTTCATATTTTATAAAACTGTAAAAAGTATAACTTGGTGCAACTCTTTGCCATAAAACCTACGCTAGAAATAAACTTGTAAAAAAATAATATTATAAAGAGAAAATATTTGTATGTTTATAATGTAATGTAATAAAGTCGGTAGATGCTACATTTTAACTTCGTAGTTAACATTTTTTTTTTGACTGACTGTATTTTATTTTCATAAAAAATAAACGTTATTTTGGTGCACTTTAGAAATTATTTTTCTATATTATTTATAATATAACATTGTTTATTGTGGCATGTATATATAAATTAATAAATAAACGTTGACGAAATCGTGGGCTTAAAATTTAAAATCAAGATTTTAATAATACTTTATTGCCACAACACAATACACATCTAGCGAGGTCTACAGACATCAATACGAGAGGTCCAACATATCATACCCATCGAAAATAGGTATGTTGGATGGGTATATGATATTTTGGACCTCGTATTGACAGGGTAATATATAGATAATATTACCGTGGTATTGATGTCCGTGAGACCTAGTGTAGACCTCGCTAGATATGTATTGTGTTCTCCAAAATCTAATGTTACCTACTACAATATCATTTGTTGTTAAATGTATATTAGATTAATTTCTTTGGCGCGGACAAAAATCTTGGTAATGTGTTTAATGTAATTATAAAAATGACCCCTCACGCACGGGAAATACATACACAAAGCTATTGTATTAAAAATAATAACGAAACTGAACATAGGGGGTCTCTAAGCAACACCCTCGGGTTTTGGGGACACTACTATTTTTAAAATATTTTGCTTTTTAATAAGTCATTATTTATAAGTAATCAAGCTTTGATTTTATTACTTTTTACGGTGGCAAACCATGGGTCATGTGATGCCGGAAGGGCAGAATAGCATCACCCCATATCCTATCCAAAGGGTGCCGTAGAAGGCGACTAATGGATCAGCAATGGGCAATATTGCAAAAATCAGCAAATATTGATCACCTAAGGAACTGGCCGCGCACCTGATGCGCTTTTTATATCTTGATATAAAAAGCACCCCAGGTGCGCGGCCAGGCCGCTGTGAAGAAAAATGTAGTGCGCCTAATGAACCTAACTACCCGTGAATGATTATGGAATAATATAATTCTAAAAATAGAACACGAATTAGTCTGGCACGAAGATGGCAGAGTGTTAGAACTTAACACAACCTAGAAAGACCATCACCAAGCTAAAATTTAGAATAAACATCTATCGCCCGACCTCTATCTTTAAAAAAAGCGTAGTCAAGAGTGAGGAAAAGGAGAGCAGAAAATAATATCTCAATTGCTCTAATTGCTTGGCCTCATATAAATTCGCCTACCGGCATCTTTTTGAGAGAACCGGGATTATATATCCCAGAGGAAGGTTGCAGAAATACTGAGGAGGAGAAGTCCGCCTGACTTGCTACTAAACTTTAGCAGAGTCCGGCCACCAGAAAAATAACAATGTGATTTTCCTTTATTCAATTAGCATTCAGTTCATACGGAATGACGAAAGGTAGAACTTCGGATTTAAATATCATATATAAAGATTAAGCCCAAGAGACTCCAGGTCAATTAAACAAAAGATACCCTAATAATTATTTAAGAATATTTGTTAAATTGTTTGACAGAGACTCGAACGAAATTAGATTACAACGAAAATATAGTTTGTCTCTGACCGTCAAAAGAAAGGGTTTGTTCATGCGTAATTTTGACTGTACATTCTTATTTAGTTTACATTAGGGTTGTTAATTGTTTGAATTTTGCTTAGTAAGTAGAGATTTTGAGCAGCTACTCATAACACCTGATATAACACCTTTAATGACAGTAAAAGATTGTCAACTGTGTAGCTAGTTCGTGATTTCTTGCAGAAGTTTTATAATATGTAATGAATAATACTAATTTAATGATTTGTTGTAGATGTTTAACTACCCAAATATTTTCTATATAAGTTCTATTCTTTAAAATAATGAGAATATATGCGAAGTGATATTTTGGAAAAGTGACGTTATATAAAAAGGCATTTCAATTACGTGACTTTTGGGATGTGACTCTTTTATTCTATACTAATCCTAATTATGGCTCCGCATTAAGCATTGTGTGAAAGAATTTAGAGATGTATTCTACATGAAATTGTGCGATAGATTGAATAAACAATGCAGTCTCTTAACACGTATTTTTACAACTAGAACCCATGAGAAACTCCTGAATTTTGCGAATATGTCATTTTGCGAAAGTGACATTGTGAAACCGCTCCAACTCCTCTCTAAACCATCAAGTTGTTTAATGAATTCCCAATGTTTTATGTGGCACTGGTAACCCTAATCGTTACTCAACTTTGTTGGTTTCATTAGTATGTAGTTTGGAATTCATACAATGGTTTTAACTTTACCTCGTTCGTCGTTTCGGAGTCTCTGAATTAATTTCAGCACCACGCCGTAAGCGATGTTTTGAAGGGTAAATAATGAAAGATTCTCTAAGATAGAATTATGAAATTGAAATGTAGACATCTGAATTCAATTTACCTCAAGAATTGCCTGGAGTTATTAATTACAATTTGATATAAATATCACTTATGAATGATTCTGTTACGTGTATACTTATTTAATTTCATATTAAATGTTAAACTTTTCGCATAATAGCTATATCTCACGGTATAAGAGAAAGAAGAAAAATATTTTTAGCAAAAAAATAAGAAAACCGACTTCAAGGCGTACAAATTTAAACTAAAAAGTAAGAAATAAATAATATTTTTATGAAGTAGTTGAAAAGAGCGTTATAGAAAACAAAGGAAAGTATTGATACACATTTATAATTCTTTATTTATAATTCATACTCCGATATATTTGGAGCCGGTGCCAGCTAGCCAAGAAGGATAGTGTTTGCAATTTTCGAACTTCACGGAGCGGCTGATTATTTCTCATCTTTATTATGCATTCATTATTATGTATAGTTAATGGATTAATCAAGTTCGTATCTATTAGGTAAGTTTATTTTGCTTAGGCTGGCACCGACTCCAAATATATCGGAGTATGAATTACTGTAGTAGGTAGTATCACTGAATTGTAGAAATAAGTAGTGGTTGGGCTGAATGTCTATTGGAAGTTGTATTTGTTATCAATATTTCGTAAGCTTGTTATCTCGCGAAATTATAAACTTCAAGAGATTTGCTTTCGCGGTATTTTTAAGGGTATTTTCCTGTATTTTCTATGTATGTACGTGACATATATATGCGATAAATTATTTAATAAATTATAATCAAAGAAGCTATCGATGTTGTAATAATGATAGTGAACCTAAATATTCTTTGCAGTGGGATGTATTATAAATTTATTAGGTTTAAGCACAAAAATATTTTCCAGTTGTTTCTTGTTATGAAACATTTGTTTTTGTACTAGATAAAAAGTTTAATTACAAAATTAACTCAACTTACATTACATACGAAATAAATACCGTGTTTCCTAAAAAAAGATTTGGAAAAAAATCCTAACCACAATATAATACCTATCTGTAACTTATGACATCTGTTTCCTGGCACACGTTTTTGCATAAGAATTAGGTCGACAAAAACTTTTTGTGCCAAACAAAAAAAAATTCCATCAAGATAAAATTTAAGGAAGTATTTCTGTGTTATGTTTAATATTTATACATCGTCATACCCTCCTTTACGTTTTCTTTCTTTCTCCGTCCAACGGTTGTTTGAAAGGTCGCTTAATGATAAGACAGGTTCATCATAGGATCATTAAATATTACTTTATAACCTACTTAAAAAAAAGGAGGAGGTTCTCAATTCGACTGTATGTTTTTTACCTCATAACTCTTTAAAGGGTATACCGATTTTGATGATTCTTTTAATGTTTGAAAGCTGGCACTTGATCGACATCTGACGAGGAGTTTTGGAGTTGTACCTAATAATACCTATTTAATTTACATCGATGATATCTAAAATCTAAAAGATCTTGACATAGTTTTCTGAAAGTTTCTATACTTACAATACTAAAAATAAAAAATAAATTATTTTTAAATAAAAAAAACAGCCTGCAAATCTAAAAACGGGCAAATGTTTTTTTTGGGTCGGTACCAACCTCAATATTTAAGTAAATATATTCAATTGTATTTAAGACCGACCGCAAAAAACATTTCGACTTTTTTAAACATAATTTATTTTTATCTCCGTTTTCAGTTTTGTTTTTTTTATTTAATAATATTTTTTGTAAGTATTTGTTGGGATGATTTAAGGTAATAGCATACTTATTATATTGGAAAAGGGACGCCTATTTTTACTATGAAAAAGAGAATAACGTATGTACAAGAGGAAGTACTACCTATACTATCCGTGCGAAGCCGGGCGGGTCGCTAGTCTATATATCTATACCAATATTATGAAGAGGAAAGATTTGATTGTTTGTTTACATTGAATAGGCTCCGAAACTACAGGTCCGATTATAATGAAATTTGGTATGGAGATATTTTCAGACCCTGGGAAGACAAAGAATATTTTTTGGCTCGATAACCGACATTAATGCGAGCGAAGCCGCGGGCGACCGCATATTGATTTAGCTGGTATACCACTTTTTTTAATCGTCTTCATGGTAGAGTGGTCAGTAACGCTGCCTATAGGATCTATAGCATCAAGTGGTCCAGGTTTGAGTCCCGGTAGTGACAAATGGTTTGGCTTTGGGTTCGAACATTCTTCACGTTTTTATATAGGTAGGTATGTTTTATAGTTGTTTATATGGTTATTTAAGTTTATTTATAAAAATATTATATAAATTATTGTATGTATTTGCCCGATATCTAGATTCCGTAACACAAGAACACAAGTCCTTGAAAAATACTTAATTTGGGCTAGATAATGAGTGTGACCGTGGAAATATTATTATCAAAATATTTACTGGCTTTTGTAAATAGCCTTTAGGGATGTTCGTTTCCCATATACAGTCAGCTCGACCACTACACGCTTGAGTATCCGTGAGTATGTCCGGCCCAAATCTAGTCACCGCTACGTCATTTAATACTCAATACTTTATTGCATCTATAATGGATGTTACAAGGTGTTGTCTTAAAAAGATTAAAACATTATAGACCCTTTTCTAATTTAGTTTTTATAATTCAATATCAGAACTTTGATTCTCTGAACTAGGAAATTTATGACAGTCCCAGTTCCCAGTTGCATGACCAATTTTAGTTTCGCGAAAGGTTAAATGATCAGGTGAAAGGGTAGCGTGAAAACCGGTCATGTGCGAACGTATTCAAATGCGTCGGTTCCGTACATTTGTAGCAGGCCCAATATTGGCGGAGGATTTACTGGTCCCCGTAAAAATAGTAGGTCGTCTTTTTTTACGTCAGATTCATATCACATAAGGTTGTTATCGCATATACTGTGATGTACTTCTAACTTGGTGTTTAGATGTTGTGTTTTGTTCTACGTTATTTTAGTATTTACAGCACTTGTAATCTTTATTTAGACTAAATTGAATTTAACAGTGTTAGCTAGGTATGTATTTGATAAGCACATTAAATACTAAGAGTAAAATAAGAAGACATATTAAATGTAGAACAATACGCTGACAGCACTTGGCCTGCCCCATGTGGGAATCGAACCCAGCATTCTCCGCAATCGGTTGCGGCTGCGTTAACCACTACACTACCAGTGCACTGCTATCGCCGTCGAAATTTGTCAGTGATTGGTGCTTATGTTTTGTTGTTTACCATAAAAACATAATCACCAAGCACTGACAAATTATGCCCCGGCAGCGTCCACTACGCTTAACGCAGCCGCCCGGATTGCGGAGAATGCTGGGTTCGATTCCCACATGGGGCAGGCCAATTGCTGTCAGCGTATTTTTCTACATTTAATATTATGTCTTCTTATTTTGCTCTTTGTATTTAATATGCTTATCAAATACATACATAACTAACACTGTTAAATTCAATTTAGTCTAAATAAAGATTACAAGTGCTGTAAATACTAAAATTACGTTTTCTTCTAATGAATGTCTTTTCCCTATTTCAGTGTAATTGGTTTTATTTTCCTATTCGAGTTGTCCTCAGACTGTGAGAATTAAGTTAATATTACGAAATCTAGAGCTTGATACAGGGATAATTAAATAATAAAACTGTTTGCAAATAATAACAAAAATAATTGATAACATTTTTTTAATGTATTTTTTATCGTGGTAAGTTTTTAAACTATATAGCAGTCGTTATAACTTATAGGCACTTCTTCTTTGAAAATAGGGATAATTATTTTTAAATATTTTTGTTGTTGTTGTAGAAGCCTAGGCGATTAGCAAAACGCGTTTTAAAACCAATACTAATCCTCGAGTTGAAAACCTAAAATAGGCACTATCCAATCTTGACTAATAAATAAATACTTACACATATCCCGAAATTCAATCTATTGTTAGACAATATGTAAAAAATTACAAAAATAGATTTAAACTATTACTTTTAAAGCACTGTTACATTACATTAGATACTATATTCAGCTACAAAAATAATAAATACAATTCATATTAACAACTCCTTATTAATCATGGGAAGTAAACAGTTGAGTCACGTCGACTCTACATAATTGTATTATTAAGGTAGGTAACTATATGTCTATCTATTTGGCGAACACTGTTGCTATTTCGTGTAAGTATTTTCGTTATCTGGAGTCTGAAAATTACGTTTTCTAATTATATTTTATTTTTTGTTTTGATGAAAAGCAGATAATGTTTTCGACGATGGAGACATAAGAATTATTTCATGTGAAATCTAAAAAGACTTATTTTAATTTTTATATGTATTTTAAGAGTATATTTTTTAATTCTTTAACACTTTTTGTGTTATTTATATGCTGTAATAATTCGTATGTTTAAGCAAATTAGGTTTAATTGAATTCCTCAATCATTTAAATCGTAAACTCAATCGTTTAATCGCTTCTTAAATGTCAATAGTTTATAAAGAGATGAACTGAATTGAACTCTATTCTTATAATAACTCATATATTACACGTAAAAAATAATTGCCTATTTCCAAGACTGTTCCAATTGGAAATAGGTATGTGCAACTTTTTATTCATGGGAAGAAAAGTAATTTGAACTTGATTCATAAATCTAGCATCCGTTAGAAAACTTTTTAAATCTTTGTTTATCTGAATTCAACATTCATAAACACATTAAAACTGAAATAAAAACTGGATTATCGCTTATCGCTGTATAGATATCGAAAGAAAAAATAATTTGTTCAGATAACAGTCAAGTCAAACATTGGAGCGCCACTGAACAGCCGAGATAATCTTTTCTCGTATCTCTTAGTAACGAACTGTTAAAAGCCGAGCTCCCCTTAAAAATCCTTCCCCCACACCCGCATCAACCAACGATAACATCTGCATGCAACCGCGTGAAAATATTTTTTAAAACAATGAAGGGTATTCACTTTTATCAACGCATCGCCGCTCGAGGGGCCATTCTGAAAAGGTGCCATGAATAGGAATCCCTGCGGCAATGCCGGCAGGCTATCAGTTCAGTGAATGGCTATTAACCACCTCGGGCGACGATAACGCTGAAAGGAACCCTCTAGGAGAACAAACAGGCCTGTTTGCCACTCATTACCTCTTCGGGAAGGCTCAGCTTCATCGGCGGAGACACCTCTCGTTCCTCCGGCGAACTCGCACTGTCACTCACTGCACTCGCGTTCACCAAGTTCTCTGATTGAATACCATCCAATGACACTTCGGGATCGTATACGAACACATTGATAGGGTCCACGCCGCTGTGAAACTGCCATTTATAATCGCCACTGTGCCGCGGTCGTCGCCGCTTGTGCCGAACTCTGTGCTTCGTAAACTTGCCGCTTCCGTACCACTCTTCGAGCATCGCATCGTTGAGCGACTCCAAATTCACATCCAGTTTTCGCTTCGGAAGGACGGTTGGGGCCTGAGTTGTAATAGGATCACGACTGAGCCCTTCCGCATCCCACAATTGTATTCTGAGTATGTTATCGTGGGAGGGTATGTGGGCGCGCGCGGTCGCGAGCGCGATCGCCACGAGTGCTGCCGCGATCGAGCGCGTAGAGGCGTTCATCTCTCTCGACGAGCGCGAGCTAACTGACTCTACTAAACTGAGTCGAGGCGAGCGCTTTTCCCGCCTTTTCCGATAACGCTACGCGCTACGCCGGCCGCACCGACACGCATTCGACATCAACGCTCTGTTTGATAACTTAAGTATTATCAAAATGAGTAGATAACGCGTACCTTTGCGCCTAGTTCCCCTAAACTAAAACAACAATAACATTGCAGATACGAAATACATATGCAATTTCTTATATTATCTTATTCATAAATATGGCTTCGCATTAAGCTTTTAGCCAATGTCGAGTGAAAAAGGTATGTAATATAGGGTAAAGGAAGGTATGTTGGTGATAAAAATTAATAATACTATTTTTATAGGAAATCAACAATGAAACAAAAAGCAAATTTTATTTATTTACATTGTTTAATACTTAAAATAAATAATTAATACAGTTTACGTAAAAATTATTCAATACTTTAAAGAAAAAATGTTTATTAAATTCCCAAGAAGTCAAAGGTATGTTGGTGACACGGGTCGGTAGATTGGTGATAGTGGATAGGTAATTTGGTGAACTATTTTAAATTACATACTTTGTACTTGTAATAAAAAAAAATATATGATCCTTTAGTAAATTATTACAGGCAACGATAGCATGTGCAGTATAGCTGTTCGTCGGGATTAGCGTCTTCGAGAAATACGCAAATCTCGTGGTATGCAGTAAGACAGTAAGAACACTGGATCCATTTTGCTACATTCTTTTTTTGCGTCAGTGGAGTATAAGACTTCACAGAGCCCACATTCCCAATCATTGTCTTCCTCGCGAGTTTTGCTTTTTGTCAAATGAAATTAACAAACAAATTAACAATTAACAAATTAACAAATGAAATTAAATTTTTCTTTTGAAAAGACGTTGTCACGTTCAACTATCGTCAGTAAACCGACTTTACAGACAACCAATTTTTTATTAATAATAAGAATAATTTTATTTTCTCAATTATTTATGGTCCTTTATGGATCCTTTAGGATAGGATACAATTTATAATATAACTAGCTGTCCCGGCCACGCGTTGCTGTGGTAATTTCTTACTACTGACCTATAACATTGTATCTGCAGTAAAAAAAATATGACTACTTATCAAGACAAAGACTATCTCTCAAGTTGGATCAAACTGCACACAGTGTACAAATTTAATTAAAATCGATTAAGTAGTTTAGAAGTCCATTGCGGACCAACAACGTGAGACGTAATTTATATATATAAATATATATTAAGAATAAATATTTCTTCGTGCTTCGTCTTTATTTTAAATTGTATTTTATTAAGTAGGTACCGACTCTTATTTAATTTATGTTAGTTGTTGTTGTGTTTCAATTTTATTACACGGTAGTTTGATTGCCATAGTAATTAAACGAACAACAAAACACCCAAGTTATTAGTTACGTCAGGACTTAAAAATTACGTAACACTTTAAGTATTTCTACTTTTAAATGCTAAAAATAACATTGGAACTATTATTTTTATTTTTGTTTGGCAAGTTTAATTTAGTCCTGTGTAGCTCAGTTGGAAGAGCAGTCGCCCGGATAGCGAAAGGTCGCGGGTTCAAGTCCCGTCTCAGCACTTATCCATGACAGGATTTTTTTCCATGTTTTTCGTTTCTATTTAATTTGGTATCAATTTCAATCATAACATTGGAACTACTTAACACTGTTTTCTAGTCTAAACATGAACAAATTAGTAAAATCAGGTTGAGAAATAGGAAAGTAATGTTTGAATATTTCTTACAGCCGTTTCAATATTCAATCTACAGATAGAAATTGCCCTACCAGAGTTTTGTTGCCAAATAACCGTTATTTTTAGTAATTTAATCAAATTATTAAAAATAACAGCGTTTATAATAATTTGGGTCATTTAAAAGAGAAGTCGGCAAGGCGAAGAACTCCACTTCTGCTTATCATCAGCTGGATTGGAGTCTTTTGCTAGACTTTTTAACCGACTTCCCAACAGGAGGAGGTTCTGTATTCGTCTGTATGTATTTTTTTTTTATGTATGTTCACCGATATCTCCGTAATTTCTGGACCGATTTTCAAAATTCTTTTTCTATTCGATAGTGTTTACTCCTGAGGTGGTCCCATTGTCACCAAGTCAGAATCTGATGATGGGAAGCTAGGGAAATCGAGGGCAACCCTCAAATTTTATAGGCATGTACAACGTTTTTCATACTTTTTCTAAAGCTATACTAGCATTTGCGTCTGGTAGTTACCATCTCATGTTGATGAGCTGATGATGGAAGGTAAATATATGTTCACCGATATCTCTGTCATTTGTGGACCGATTTTCAAACTTCTTTTTTTATTCGATAGTGTATACTCCTGAAGTGGTCCCAGTGCCACCAAGTCAGGATCTGATGATGCAAAGCTGGGAAAATCGAGGGCAACCCTCGAAAAACAACGGAAAGGGAGGGTTATTCATATTTTTTATGAAGCAATTCTAGTTGGATTGCGTGTGGCAGTCATCTCATGTTGATGAGCTGATGATGGATAGTGAAACTCCTTAATTGTTAGGAGTTGGTTGTTGATTATTTAAATATTAAAGGCACTTAACTCGTTAAGCCCCGTTCGCGCTCAGGAGCGCGAGAACACAATTAAAATCAATTGTGTCTGGATATTAATAATCGTCGATGGATTAAAGACCGATGGTTGTGTTCTTTCAGGTGATTTAGGTGAGCTGATGATGAAACAAAAAACTCCTCAATGGTTAGGAGTTGGATGATAATTCTTTAAATATTAAAGGTACCCAAAGAGCGATAGTTGTATTCTTTCAAGTTATTCAGGTGAGCTGATCATGGAAGGAAAAACTCCTTAACGGTTAGGAGCTGGATGATAATTCTTTAAAGATTATAGGCACGTAAAGACCGCTTGTTGTATTTTTTTAAGTTAATCAGGTGAGCCGATGAGGGAAGGAATAACTCCTTAACTGTTATGAGTTGGTTGATGATTATTTAAATATATAAGGTACCTAAAGAACGACAGTTGTATTCTTTCACGTTATTCAGGTGAGCTGATGAAACAAGGTAAAACTCCTTAATGGTTAGGTGTTGGACGATAATTCTTTAAATATTAAAGGTACCTAAAGAGCGATAGTTGTATTCTTTCA
The DNA here is from genome assembly GCA_955850985.1 of Elophila nymphaeata. Lineage (NCBI taxonomy): Eukaryota > Metazoa > Arthropoda > Insecta > Lepidoptera > Crambidae > Elophila > Elophila nymphaeata. The sequence goes on from OY039078.1 coordinate 9,175,408, forward strand.
GGCTGTTCAGGTGAGCTGATGATGGAAGGAGAAACTCCATAACGATTAAGAGTTGGATGATAACTCTTTAAATATTAAAGGGTACCTTAAGACTGAAAGTTGTATTCTTTCAGGTGAGTTGATGATGGACGGCAAAGCACCGTAATAGTTAGTATTTGGATGTTAAACTTGTACAAAACTGTAACATTTTTCACACACAAACCCAAAAATAACTTCTAATGTTAAGTGATTTATGGTTATTATTGCAAGTGTCTATAAGCGATGGAACCACTTAACATCGAGTGGGCCGCAAGTTTGTTGGCCATCTCGTAATATATATATAAAAACAACAATTATTCCACATAAAACACTAAAAATAGAAAAATAAACAACTTTTTTAAAAAAAGTCCAACCGACTTCAAAAAGTATAAAAATAACATATTATTAAAATGTGTGCTAGGTACCTGCTGTACTGTTTGAACCCGGTGCCAAGCCATGCCAATCGTTCAGCACCACGAGCCCCTATAATCACCTACGCTGGCGCGTTCGGTCGGTCGCAATCGCGAGATGGTGTGATCAATGAATGTGATGTGGCAGGCGGACCTATAGAATACCTAGTTGGCTTGGCACCGACTTCAAACAGTACAGCAGGTACCTAGCACACATTTTAATAATATGTTATTTTTATACTTTTTGAAGTCGGTTGGACTTTTTTTTAAAAAAGTTGTTTATTATAAAACAAATATTAAAACTTCACTAAGTTTACTTTTGTTTTAGAATATTGAAACCGGTCGTTATTATATCAAATATTAAGACATATTCGAATAAAACTTAGCACGTAGATAGAGAGTTTGTTTGAGTAGACAGGCTTATTATTAAGGTTGCCTTTCTCTATTGCCATTTTTTTTAAATTTCTCACCATATCAATATCAGTGATTAAGGGTTCCGGGTGAAGCTCGCCTCTATTTTCGGTTTTAGTCATCAGTTACTCAAAAGAGATGAGGTTCCAGAGCATTTCGAAAATTTTAAAATCTTCATTAATTATAAAATTAGAAAAAATACACTAAAAAAAATCGACCTGCTCCAGGCGGGTATTGAACCCAGCATCCTCCACAATCGGCGGCTGCGTTAACCACTATGCTACCGGGGCCCTGCTTTCGCCGTCGAAATTTGTCAGTGCTTGGTGCTTATTATATGTTTTTATGGTAAACATTGTTTTGTCAAATCTTTGAAATTTGCACTTCTAGATCCGAACGACATAATTTGCAAATGAATATTTTCAAAAATATTTCGTTACTACATTTTATTATGAAATTAGAAAAGCAAGACACAATTTTCTTTAATAAATTAAAAATACAATTACTTCGTTACTACAAATTGACGAGTTTTTTTAACGATAAAGGCTCAGAATAAAGGATTAGAGTGGTGATCATTAGATATTAACTGATATCAACTGGATTGGACATATGAGCCGACAAACGACTTATTAAAATCTCTGTATTTGATAAAAACTACCTTTTACTCATCATCATCATCATCAACAGCTCATATAATGTACCCACCGAGGGGCTCGAGCCTACCCCACATTAGGGGCGATTAGGCCTTAGTCAACCACGCTGGCGAAGTGCGGGTTGGTCGACTTAATTCACACACAACCTAAGAATTTCTTCATAGGTGTGTGCAGGTTTCCTCACGATGTTTTCCTTCACCGTAAAAGCGTCGATTAAACGTACTTATGAATTCAAAATTTGAAAACACATTGGTACGTGGCGGGGATCGAACCGGTGCCTCCCGGGTGGGAGACGACGCTTCTTACTATATTTACCTTTTACTATATTGACATATTATCTTGATTATTATTTATTCATTCTTTTTCTTCCTTGTTTCATTGCTGAGGATTGCGACCACAAAGTACGATCAGTTTGCACGTGGTTCGGTCGTGCGCGGTGTGAACTGCACAGTGTATGCTGCCATCCATTGCTGCCTTAGCTATGTCGGACCACCTTAAAGGCGCTCTTCCTTGGGCACATCTACCGTCCATTTTATCAAGTATTATTTGCTTCTCCAGACCATGCTTTGGAGACCGCGTAATGCGACCGAAGAAGCAGAGAGCTCTTTGCTGGCAGGTAACTGAGAGTCGCGTGGTGATATTAAGCTGCTCCAAAATGGACTCATTGGTTCTTTTAGCAGTCCATGGAATACGAAGTAGTCTTCGCTTTATTCATTAGGTATTATTTATTTCAACTTTTATTTTTAATCGCTTGTATTTGTACGTTAAGGTCCTACCCTTATAGGGTTCATGTTTGACACCATATTGTGACCACCAATGTAAACAACTTATTGCTTTCAAATAAATGATTGAAATTGAAAAAGATAGCTATTGCCAGATACCTATAATGTAAGCGCCGATCTAGCCACCCTCGCCTTGCCGACCTGCTGGTTCTACGCGCCGCTTTTGAATGGCTCATTATTGTAAGGAGGGAATACGTATGTTGGCAGAGACTTGCATTTCTTGATTGTGCAACAAAGAAATTACTTGCCAAATTTCTTAGTTCGCGTCGGAATGATGGCCACTGTTTGTCGATGACGATGACATAACGTATGGTAAAGTATTGCATTATTTATCATCGTTATTTTCGTCCTAATCCTCTCTCGAAGTTCCTTTTCCTACTTCGATTATGAGCCTTTTACTTACCCATTACTTTAATATTTATGGAACTATAAGCACGTGATTTATTTCTGTAAGTACCCTTTTAGACTTTGTGTATTCATAATCTTTGTTCTTATTTTCCTCTGACATCCTGGCCCTAACTTGTACCGTCCATGTTTCCTTTTCTCTTATTTGTTTATGATACTTATTCCATAAGATTGAAGAATATAGTCCTATTAAAAGATAATTAAAAGAATTGCAATAATTTACAATCATAACCGTTACTGTCTTACTAAATATCTTGTAATAATACAAGGTATTTAGTTAGTGATTTTTTTTGCTTTTTTTGTTTTCTATTTTATCATCATCATTTCAGCCGATAGACGCCCACTGTTGGACATAGGCCTCCTTTGAGGATCTCCAGCTCGATCGGTCCTCATCCCGCATCCAGCAGCTTCCCGTGACCTTTACCAGATCGTCGGTCTATTTTCAATTTGATTTGGTACAATTTTGAAATATTTTAAGGAAACAGGTGATAATTTTCGGGACTGTTAGCTAAGAATATATTACAAACAAAATACGTGACAGTTCACTTCTATGAGCTTAAAAAAACTTTAGTGTGTAATTTTTTTCCGATTTCTTGTTGCAAAACCACGTGTTGAGAGACTCCATTTTTAAGTCGTACGCATTTTGCCAATGTCATGTGAAAATGTAACTAAAGTAAAAAAAATTGCACGGTTGATTTGGGTTAAAAATGGAGTCTCTCAACACGTGTTTTTACAACAAGAACTGAGGGCCTAGACAAGTGGCAAACGATACAAATCGTTTCTACGAATAACAACGTCAACTATAACATTTGACATGATGGTAACAATTGACGCCATGGTTTTTTCTCATTGTCATACATAATAATCTTTTCATTAAGCGTTCAACGCAATAGATTGGCCACTTGTCTAGGCCCTCTGGGGAGAAACTCTCTTTTGTTACTAAGTTGGTACATTTTCACTTGACATTGGCAAAATGCGTAATCTTTAGTGTCGAAAAGAAGAAGTACTTTCTTAAAATTCTTCATACAAAACGAGTTCTTAATTACAATCATAAAAGCTAAGCTACCCAGTGTGCGATCAGTACTCAGATGGGTGACCGTTTTTTTTTTACTCGATATTTTCCGTGTTTCGGCAGCCACGTTAAGCTGATGATCCCGGCTGCTGTCGAAAGATAGCAGTCGTTCCCAAGGTTTAGTATCAGGCATGCGGCTAGCTGTAAAAATGTGATACACCTATTAGCAGTTTATTCGATGTCAAGATATGCTGCACCGCCCCCAAATAAACTATGAGCAGAGTAGGACAAAGATACAAAACGGAAATTTATAGAAAAAGACTTAATATTTCAGTCTCCTTTGACCTTCCTCAAACGGTTTAAACCAATTTCATTAAGCTTTTACACGCTAGAAGTATTATAAAATGCCAGAATTAACCGTTACATACCTAGCTACTGTTTTTTACTCGATGAAACTTCTACATTAGATAAATTTACGACCATCTAAAATGTTTTAATAATTTTTGTATGAGTCTAGTCAATTGTTGTAAATATTTTTGATTATCGTTTCAATGTAAAAAATTTATAATAAAAATTGATTAAAATATTGACATGATTACTTAAGGATCTAATTAAACGATTAATGATTTTTTATTAATTTTGAAGCTATAAAATTGTAGGTTATTTTTCCAGAAATCCCTACTAAGCTGAGTTTGTTTTAATAGTGGGGAGTTTTGGAAAAAAAATAACAATTTATCGGTGGGGATTTCCGGAATAAACTGTTGTAATACCTATATCTAATTTCGAAGTTTTCTTTCTTCAGTTTACAAATAATAACGTACCTACTTGATATTATAATTTTGTACTACACTCGACAGTCTACCCCAAATTAAGAGATTTGTTTTTAACTTCATATGGTAAACTTATCATCAGTGGAACTGAAGGGTCAGAGCTAAAGGTCATAGCACAATTATCGCTCGGAAACGAAAAGCTTTTTTACTATGAACGCTACGGAATACCGGCTACAAAACGGCTACGGACCGTAGCGAATGGCCTTTTATTCTTAGTAAAAAACAGGCGATACGGTTCCGATCTGATAAATGTGCAACGACCTTATGGCTTCAACTAACTCGAAGGCGAGTTTAATTCAATCTCTGTTATAAACATAATAGCTATCTGTCATCGCTTTTAAGATTTCGCGTTGCATCAGTAATATAAGTAAAAACGGTAATTAACACTACGGGTCGGGTATTGTTATTGTAAAATAAATACATCATCAAGAGACATGCCTCCAGTACGCCTGATACCACGGTCAGTGTCCCGGCTGAAATTAGGCATTTTACAAAGTAATCTAACCTCCTTAATTCCCGTTTTTGCTTATGTTTAGATACCATCTGTCACTATTGAAGCTCCCTAATTTTTACTGTGCAGTGACGGTCATGTGGAGTTTCTCTCGTATGAGACTCCATTTATAACTGACTTCAAAAAAGGAGGAGTTTCTAAATTCTACTGTATTTTATTATGTATATTACCTCATATCTCTTTACTGACTGGGTTTACCGATTTCGAAGATTCTTTTAACGTATGGAAGATGGTGCTTGATGTGGTCCCATTTAAATTTGATCGGCATCTGACGACTATTTTTTGTGTTATCCCTAACAATGCCTGTTTAATTGACATCGATGACATTGTTATCATTTTATTACTGGTTTGTCTAAAAGATCCCGAGATATTTCCCCAGGGGGGAAACGAACCCAGCATCTTCCGCAATCCGGGCGGCAGCATTAACCACTACGCCACCGGGGCACTGCTTTCGCTGTCGAAATTTGTCAGTGCTTGGTGCTTATATTTTTATGGTAAACAGGCAGGTCGATTTTTTTCAGTGCATTTTTCTAGTTTTAAAAATACTTAATCGTTTGTAAACACAAAAATTATTACATACCTATTTAAATAATTTGCCTTCAAAACTAAAAATGTAGAAATATTTTTTTTATGTTTAACTAGTTTTAGCCTTCGGGCAGCATTTTAATTTTTTTAGGGTAGGTGTTTATTTCTTATCAAGTGACTTAACTTAAAATTTCATGTTTTTATCTTTGATAATGAGGAAAAATTCCCCATGTTGACTTTCAGATTTCGTCACCCCATTTTCCCCTAAAAGGGTTGAATTCTGAAAAAAACTTGTTTACTTATTTATCCATAAGAGTACTCCTGTGAAGATTCGAATAAAATAGTCTAACTAATCTTGTTTCCTCAAAAAACTTTGGACCTCCGTTTGGACCACCTTAGGGAGTAAATTTTGAAAACTCCATTCTTAGTACAACCCTAGACCTCATAAGAAACCTACATGTCATATTTGGAATCTCTAGACCCAGCGGTTTGTGTTGTGCGTTCATAAGCCAGTCACTTTCTTCTTTTATATATTTAGAAAAATAGATGAAAAATCAAAATATTTTTGAGATCGGTGCCAACCTCAATATTTGGAATAAACGTTGTCACTTGTATTTGGGACCGGCCTCAAAAAAACATTTAGATTTTTTAAACTCAATCTACCATACCTTGAGTACCATAAAATTGTATCGTTACTTACATATATTTTTACTTGACATTGGCAAAATGCGTAATCTTTAAGTGTCGCGAATGCCATTAACTAAGAATAGGATTACGAACAGAATAGACGGTGCATTTGCATAAAGAAGCTTATATTTTACCTATGGAATCTATCTTCGTGATTTGCATTAACGGAATTACTTGAAAACCTCTTCGATTTCATTTCACCTGATGGTAAGACAGAAGCTTCACCCAGAACCTTCGACTACCACGATTGGCTATTTTTATTTATTTTTAGGTTTACCAACAATTTGTGAACTAAAACTTACATTTTCACATTAAACTAGCATACAAAAAGAGCTAAGTAGGTACACAGTCAATTTATGGTAGGCACCTAAACACCGCATGCATTATGTTGTACTCACAATATCTACTTAATAAGTAATCAGCTATTAGCTAACAACAAATAGTGCTAAAGGAGTTAAATCAAGGAATTGTAAAAATTATCAAAATTTATTAGACATTAATATAATAGTCGGAAGAAGCGTCGGTGGCGTAGTGCGTAAGACCGACGTCTCCTACCCGGGAGGCACCGGTTCGATCCCCGCCACGTACCAATGTGTTTTCAAATTTTGAATTCATATGTATGTTTAATCAACGCTTTTACGGTGAAGGAAAACATCGTGAGGAAACCTGCACACACCTATGAAGAAATTCTTAGGTTGTGTGTGAAGTCGACCAACCCGCACTTGGCCAGCGTGGTTGACTAAGGCCTAATCGCCCCTAATGTGGGGTAGGCTCGAGCCTCTCGGTGGGGACATTATATGAGCTGTTGATGATGATGAATATAATAGTGTACCTATCAGTAACTACATATTTATTTATTGTTTTTTTATCATTATCGAATCGGAAATATTGGCAACAACAGTATTATATCGACGCTGTAACTTGATAAGAATGTTGGTGGTAGTTAGAAAAGGGCTTAAAAAATGACGTGCAAGTCCTACAACTGAACCAAGAAAAAATGTGTAGGTGATGTGGAGAATCAAGAATAGGGCTTAAGTACAGGTAATCAAACCTGGAATCTTTGGATGTGAAAAAAATTATTATTTTTTAGATAGTCCAAATCTGCTATAAAAGTCATTATTATACTTGTTTCCTCTTTCATAAACAGACTCATCACTACGTTTTGGTAGGTTCTAGTATTAGCTGTGGTATTTGGAATAAATCAGCAGATCGTATGTTGGGATCCTATTCGCCAGTACGTTTATCGTGTTCAGGGAGGCAGGTTAAGCCTATGATCCCGTTGACTATCGGCGATAAGGGTCATTAACACCTATCAACCCGCATGGGAATACGGTGGATTGGTCCTAACTCGCCTGTAATATCCAAACACACTGCCTGTGTTAGATTTCCAAATAGAGCGTTTGAACCTTGAACGAAAAGGTTTTAGAAGGTAGAGCACTACATACATTTACAACGTGTCCAAAATTCGACGATAAACGAGCACTAGGTGTTGGCCCTGCTCATAACTACCTACTCGAGAAAAGAAAAAAATATAATTCCACTTTTTATTAATTTAAAAAATCTGGAGTGTACGCCCTTGACTTTCTCGTACCTATACCGGAAACGACTCAAGAGTTGAGAGAATCCTTATATTTTGATGTCATACATAGATGTTAAATTTTGGTCACCCATCCGAGTAAAGACCGCGTCAAGTTGCTTAACTTTCGTGATCGACGACTCAAATGTTGATAGAAACCTTATGTTTAAATGTTAGACATGCATGTTATATTTGGTTGCAATAAGTTAAAGCATACTCGAGTTTCTATCAACTTTTGAGTCGTTTCCGGCATACGAGAAAGTCAAGGGGAGACCACTCCCGATTTTTTCATTTAGAAGATGGCAACCATACCCGGAAGGCTTTGTGTAACCAAATATATACTCATAAGTATTATAAAGCTGAAGGGTTTGTTTGTTTGTTTGTACGTGGTAATCTCAGGAACTACTGATTCAAATTGAAAAAATATTTTTAGGCTATATAACATCATAACACGAGAACGAAGTCGCGGGCATAGCTAGTATTATATAAAAAGCTCTGCTCAATCCCTTTTAGGATTATAATGTTATGTTTTTGATGGGTGGACCTTATAATATTTACTTATTATATTTTTACGAGGAGTTTTTGATAGGCCAATTAATATTAGCACCCTAAAAATGATTTATCGTAGTCCAATAAGTAAATATTTATTGGAAGAAATAAGCCCATAAACAACAATGACCGCAGCCCGACTAAACCACTTAACAAATTCTGATAAGGGGCGGACTACTCGGTTTAATAATACACTAATTCGACCACAGCTCGACTCTCAGACATAATTGCACAAGTTTTTGACCAACAATCGAACCGCGTACTTCGATTGTACACAGAATTTAATTTATACGGCTATATTTCAGTCTAGAAATACCTTTACCTAGCTTTATTAAAATGTGTTCTAGAAATACTCGAATAGTCATGAAACTCATGAATACCCAAATTCTCAACATTTCAAATCCATCATAATTGAAAGCCAGACTGTAGTAGGTAGGTACTAATGGAAAAGCGAATTTGTATAGAAACAAAAAATTTAACCTAGATTAGATAGGTACTTACCTACGAGTACTACTACTACTACATACATACAGTGGCGTAACTATAGGGTAACATGGCTGGCAAAATACCACGGGCCCCGCGAAGAATAGGGGCCCCGGTAGTGTCACTGTAATTTTTAAATATATAGAACGAAAAATTTCAAAATTACACTTTATCCCTGCTTTCCGGGGGAGGGGGGAGGGGGTGAATTTGCCACGGGCGGGCCCCACATGGTATAGTTACGCCACTGACTACATATTTGTCTATCGGTCTTAGATTAAAGCTTTTATCTAAGCTATCCGCTCATTATTCATCGTGGATTGATCCTTTCAAAGCCTAGATAAGTAGATAGGTACCTACTTAGGTAGGTAGGTATATCAGCTACGCTTAGTAAGGAAGTAGTAGAGCTTCCAAAGAAGAAAAATGTAGTAAAGCGTTAAACTTTACTACCCTTTATTTATTACCTCATAATCATCATCATCAACAGCTCATGTAATGTCCCCACCGAGGGGCTCGAGCCTACCCCCCATTCGGGTCGATTAGGCCTTAGTCAACCACGCTGGCCAAGTGTGGGTTGGTCGACTTCACACACAACCTATAAGAATTTCTTCATAGGTGTGTGCAGGTTTCCTCATGATGTTTTCCTTTACCGTAATTCAAAATTTTAAAACACATTGGTAGCTACGTGACGGCACATTGTGGTGGCGGGTTCGACCAGGTGCCTCCGGGTGGAAGAATACGCTCTTACATACTACGCCACCGACGCTTCATTTTATATTACATTCATTACCTTACATTTTATATTCATTACCTATCTTGGATTAATTATTTATTACCTATCATATAATGTGAAGGTATAAAATTTATGGGTCACCTAAATATCCTCCCCGGCCTGAACTTCAGTGCGCTATTACGGGACGGCCCGGGATCTGCGCACATGAGGGCAACTACACCGAGACCGCCCCAACGCTAGTCCCAACGTCTAGGCACTCCTTGCACCAATTGGTGGCCAGCAGCCACTCCTCCACCGACGGCTGCTCGACCTGGCGCGTCCTTCTCACGAGGACACCGGGAGCATCCATCGGACCGCACCCGGGGGACTTCGGGAACTCGACGATGGCATGTGACTTCGAAGGCCAAGGGGACACACTTGATTAATTGCGTCTGGTAGTCATCTCATGTTCATGAGCTGATGATGGATGGTAAAACTCCTTAACTGTTAGGAGTTGGTTGATGATTCTTTAAATATTAAAGGTACCTAAAGACCGATAGTTCTATTCTTTCAGGTTATTCGGGTGAGCTGATGATGAAACGATAAACTCCTTAATGATCAAGAGTTGGATGATAATTCTTTAAATATTAAAGGTACTTAAAGAGCGATACTTGTATTCTTTCAGGTTCTTCAGGTGAGCTGATGATGGAAGGCAAAACTCCTTAACGGTTAGTAGTTGGAAGATGGAAGGAATAACTCCTTAACTGTTAGGAGTTGGTTGATGATTATTAAAGTGTTAAAGGTACCTAAAGGACTATAGTTGTATTCTTTCAGGTTATTCAGGTGAGCTGATGATGGAAGGAAATACTCCTAATTAGGAGTTGAACAACATTTTTTTAAATAATTAAGGTACCTAAAGAGCGATAGTTGTATTCTTTCAGGTTATTCAGGTGACCTGATGATGGAAAGAAAAGCTCCTTAATGGTTAGGACTTGGATGATAACTATTTAAATATTAAAGTTACTCTTATAGGCCGATACATACATACGATTACGCTTGTAATCTCATGACGGATGATTGAGCAGAATCTTATGTAACATTTTGTCACACATAAAACTACCTCTGACAGTATGGACCATGCAGTGGCTCCAAATAGTGACAGGTTGCCATCCTGTCGCCTACATAAAAAGGGCACGAAACCCATAAAGTAATCCCCAGACTGGCAACGAACTTCTAATGTTAAGTGATTTCCCCTTAATATTGCAAGTGTTTACAGGCGACGGAACCACTTAACACCGGGTGGGCCACAAGTTTGTTTGCCATCTCGTAATAAATATAAAAAAAAAAACAATTATTGACACTAAAAATAGAAAAATAAACAACTTTTAAAAAAAGTCAAACCGACTTCAAAAAGTATAAAAATAACATATTATTAAAATGTGTGCTAGGTACCTGCTGTACTGTTTATTACGTTTATTATCTATATAATTTCAGCTATCAGATGTCCACTAATTGATTGACAATTGGACACAGCCTACATAGGCGGTATATTTACTAGGTGGTAGACCCATGTAGGGTCGTCTGGGTAGGTACCACAGCCTTTCTTATTTCTGCCGTCAAGCAATTCGCTGTGTTTCGGATTGAAGGGAAAGGTAGCCAGTGTAATTACTAGGCATGGAGGGCATATCATTTTAGTCCCCAGGAAGGATGGCAAACGCACTTGCGGTGTTAAGTGATTTACACTTAATATTGCGACCACTTAACATCAGGTGGGCCGCAAGATTGTTTGCCGTCTAGTAACATAAAAAAAATAGGCCTTCCGGAAATAATGCATCCATCGCTGTTTTTTCTGCACGAAAAAAGAAAACAGGAACTTTTATAGTTTGAAATAGTAACGTGGCGCTTCAAATGCGTGCTGCCGCGATCTGCGATTCCTGTGGACGAGCGGGTGCGTATTTTGAACTATGCCTACGCGCCTCGCTCGCGACTAATACCTAATGTTCGTGCAGCACGGCTCACTCCGCGCTCTGGATATCGGTCGAGTTGATATGGCCATGAAATTTCTGCACTTATACTATACTATTATTTATTCTGTGGCCAAAGTTAAGTAAATGATGAGTTGTCCATTCGTCTGTAAAGTGTGAATTTGGCCGCCCTCTGAACTTGCCGCCCGGGGCATAGGCCCCGGTATGTGCTAGGTATGATCCTAGAATATCTGTACCTACCCGTAGTGTAAGTTTTTACGTTAAAAATATGCAACTATTGTCGATTTGTATAGGAAACGTGAATAGCGCCCCTAGCGGAAAGAAGCGCAAATCATGTTTCTCAAACAAACTCTTAGCGCAACTACAATAGTAACGTTTTTTAAACGAATAAACTTACACTAAGAGCACTGTACCTTTAGTGTAAGTTTTTTAGTATACAAAACGCACCGATTCTAGTTGCGTTAAGAGCTCAATTTGTATGGGAAACATGATTTGCACTTCTCTCCGCTAGGGGCGCTGTTCGCGTTTCCTATACAAATTGGGCTCTTAACGCAACTAAAGTAGTTGCGTTTTTTATACTAAATAACTTACACTACGGGTACTGTTCAAACGTTTAAAGATTACTAATTCTTTTTTATGTACCTAGTTGAAGAGTAGCTTCCAAAGGTCGATCACATTCACATTCATCGCTTTCAACAGGAGATCAATTCGAAATTTGGTATGCTAGGTACCTACCTAGTACTTTAATTAAATTGCTGACGCCGCAGCATCATCTTGAATGTGCTCTTCTCTTTATACCCAGCTCTTCATGAAATTACAGGAGAGGTGTTTTATTTGGGCTCATTAGATTGTTCATAATGAATGGGTTTATTGACAAATACCTACTTGTAAGAGTTGTAAATATAGCGATAAGGGTTTAGTACCTACTCCGTGGGGTTGGTAATACCTTTAGGTATCATCGCAGCTCCCAAACGAATGATTCGATTTTGATTTGGCTCGTTATTGTTTGAAAGATATCTTGATTGAGAGAGGTATAGAGGTATTCTTAGCTCTTTTATAATTGATAGCTGATGAACGGGTCTGAGCAATATCCACAAGTCTGATTAGGTATTTAGAAATTGGGTATGTATATAATCTGCTGCAGTATACTCAACTCTTCGCCAAATTGCGGGAGAACTTTTGTTTGAGCTCATTTGATTATACTCAATGAATATTTTTTTAGGTAGATACAAAGATAGTGATTAGAGCCTCGTAATGCAGTAGGCAGGAGAATATGAGAGTTAGTTAAGGTATTTTTTTAATTTAACACTTATAAAGAATGAATAAAACAATTATATTGTAAGCATATTATTATTGATCCCCTAAATTATGTACAGAGACGACGACGACGGCACATCAGGCTTAATCAAGCGCAAATTTCTTCAGTAGTCTTGGAACTGAAGAAGAGTTCCAATAAATTTAGGGACATATAGGTAAAGAAAGTGCCACGGACGCTATCTATATCATGTCCCTTATAATTACTGATATCTGGCGGTCGTCTGTTATAGACTCTAACTTTGTTCACTTTTATTCGGAATGAATATGGTGGAATTATTATTTTCACTTCTTACTGGGCATACCAGGGTTGACGGTCTTCGACAAACTAAAATAAATGGAGCGTCTCTCGTGTGCGCAAAAACGAAAACATGCTAAAAACTAATACGGTCGGACGCCACAGACGATCAATTTGGCTTGACAATACGGCAGCACGCGTGGAAAGGAATCCGGTAAAATGGGTAACATTGATCATGTTTGGCTGTGGGTGTGCAGACTTGAAGCGAAACGGCTGCCGAATGGACAAGCTCACAGCTTCATGCCCAATTGATCGTGTGTGTTGGCAATCAATTAAGCATGACGCCACTGATGCCAGATTTGGGATGATGCCCGGTGCCCCCCAAATTCGGGTGTTTTATAGTTGTGGGGGGCAATTGGGAGGAAAAATATTTTTGAAGGACGTTTGGAAGGATAAGCCACGCATTGGCCGTTTCCACTTCTAGTGTAATAGTAAGTCATAAGCTTTTAAGTAAGATTATTGACATAGAAGTTTACCACCCGACCTAAACAAAATTCAACTCCTGTTTGTTTTTTTAATCATATGTGAGGAATGTAATGAAATAAAACCAACTGAATATACCAACTAAATAAAATCTATTCACATAAATCAACACAACTATTGTGACAATCAACTACTTAAAATTAATCTTTTGTACTAATTCTGTATCGGTGTGTGTATGTGTGTGTGTGAGAGAGAGAGTGTGTGTCTGTGTGAAATATTAAGTCAGTAATAAGAGAGATCATTGCTAAGATACAATCATGTTCAATAAAGGTACAAAACTGTTATTTGTAATGTCAACTTCAAAAGATGCTCACGGTTTTCAACCTTATGACATTGATTTAAGTAGGTACCTACATACCTACATTAGGATAAAAACTTAAAAAAAAATCTAAATAAATCTTCGCATCCGAAAATCATAATAGACTTATCGGATGGAAAATATTTAATTCGAGACCAACAGTGAAAATTTTGTCTTTTCATTTGAAGTAGGTTGATATAAATAAAATTTATACATCTTTTCAGGTTAACCGTACAAGCTCCAGACTACCTAGTTTTATTGTAAAAGTGATTATTTTTTGAAAAACAGTATAACACATTTATATAGTAAGTAACAGTATAGTAGCATTTATTTTATTTGAGTCTCTATCAAACAAAACAAATTTAACCGAGACTAATAAAATATTTGCTCTGTATTAAGTACAGCTACCTAAATATTTGCTATAAAAAGTATTACATTATGCCTTTCATCTACTTCATACATATTCCCCACTTAATTAATCCCAATTAAAAAAATATAACATGGAATGATATTAATACAGGGTGTAAAAGACATGAACAGTCAAACGAGAACCATGTATTCTGCTCACCATCATAACATTTTTTTTCCTTTACCTGGGAAATAGATAGTTACGATTTTATTGAAGGTCAAAGTCATATTTTTTTTTTTCATTTGGTTATGAAAACGTATTATTAACATTAATTTTTAATTATTGTCCAAAAAAACATTATCATTTTTGTTAGTATTTCATAACAAAAAATGGCTTCAAAACGTTAGCGTTCAATGTAGGTCACTCGATGCGCACGGACACTAACGAACGGGGCCGCCGTCAGCAAAATTATCGCGGTTTTGCGAGTTGAGCCCTTTACATTGCGCGGTACAATTTGCAATTTTTTTTAACACCAAAAAATAAAAATCATTTCCCAGCAATATTTTTTTTGATATATGTCTTATTTTGATGTATAGAATACATGGTTCTCGTTTGACTGTTCATGTCTTTTACACCCAGTATAAACAATTATGAAAGTTTTGTGGCAAGACTAATTCAATATATTTAGCTTTTAGAGTGAGTTACATTATAAAAATACCTCAGCCTATTTATAAACCTTAGGTTCAATATACTTAATGCATTTAAGTCTGTTAAGTTGAAATTGCAATGATTAAGGATGCCTACACAAATACAACAGGTAGGTACCTATATGAAATACACTAAAATACGCTCATCTTCGACAGCAGCTGATTCAACCCCTTAGGCCGTGCGCTGCCTTCCGGGCTTGTTCATGCCATCTCCATAGAGCAGCGCTGCGTCACCCGTCGCACGCGACGCGGGCATCTCTATGGAGATGACATAAATCAGCCCGCCGCGCGGACACCCGCTTAACGCAGCGCACGGCTTTATAATTTATTTTTTATAACGGGGTTTAATATTCGTTATATAGTTGACATTGCTTAAAGATAAGAGGATAGATTTTTTTACGGAAAAGCTACTATTGAATAACAAATATTGTATTTTAATAAAGGCAACAATATCGGCATTACGAATTGAATATAAATCCAGCCGTTAATATTTATCTAATATACAATTTCACTAAATAGGCAACATATTTGGTAGGCTCATGTCATGTTTCGGTTTTACTAATATAAATCGGTGGTTTGCAGGCGTCGATTCTCATAATATATATGTATATAATGGACTATTCAGGCGAGACAATTCACTGAGCCAAGACACTGTGCTAGTGCAAGAAAAAAATAAAATCAAAATCGACAATATATACAAAAGTTATTGTCGGTGATATTGAGCCAATTTTCGATTTTGAGACATTCACTATTAATTTACAAATAACATCAACTGAAATCATCAAAGAGGCTTACATATTATATTTATGACAAACATAAATTTGAATTTAGCTGGATTACATAATTTTATACGCGAACAACAATAATATTGAAATATATTTACACAAATTTTAATGAAAGCACGTAGGAAAGTAAAAGTTGCATACTAAAATCCTCTTTAAAAGCCAACAGCGTTGCAAGTCTAAAAAGCTCTCGTTATAAGGGATTTTTTCTAAATTTAAAAAAATGATCCTGTTTTTCATAAATTTTTAGTAGGCACAGATATTTCAGTACAGATTATCAACTTGCACTGAAGGGCACTTAAGTACATTCCAGAAAATACATTGTATACTGCCCTGAAATTGTAGCGAAATTAGCTGCGTTACGCGAATCATTGTGATTTGTGCTTGACTAGCCTTAATTTTATTGCTATTACTAAAAGAGGATAATTTTCGTTCAATTAAATATTGAGCCGAACTCATAAAAAATAGTTAATTGTTGTATACTTAGACTGCCCTAAAAGCCAGGTACAATTGATATGCGATACACGACTAGCGAAGAAAACTTATGTATGATATTAGCCAAACACTAATTTTGAACTTAATAACATAATTTTTTAAATATTGCTTATTCTGTTTAATAGATAATATTGCCAACTTGATACTCCCCGACAGCTGAATCCAGCAGCTTCATAAAAATAAATAAATAAACATTAATTCCTAGAAACTTTCGATTATCATCCTACACCACATTGTTTTAAATTATGCCAATTGTGGAAAAGTCAATTCCTAGTCATTTAAGTACTTCACAAATTAGCAAACCATTGGTATTGTTTTATAACCAAAAGTAAAAGAATCATTAAGAGAACAATTTATATACTTACCTAAAGTATAAATAAATTTTATAATTATTAATCAGCAGACCTCGGAATTTTTACAAGAATTTGTTTTCGTCCGACGGATAAACTTGCATTGGGAGATGGAAAATAAACTAAACTGTTAGGTGTCAACCCCTCAAGGAAACTTCCCCAAATATACGTAGTACATTTAGGGCTGATTTTTCAATCGCTCGATATTTTTTATTCGTCGAACATTGTACTATTTACACAAATTAACATAAAGTTGCCAATATGTTGTTATATCTAGCGGGGTCACGCGAGCTAGACTGAAAAAGCTAGTAGCAATGCTTTGCTTGTCCAATATAGGTACAATACGAATTTATGTACTTTGAGACAAGTCAAGACAGGTACAAATGTTTTTATGTATACAAAGTGTACTACAGTCAAGAGCCCCACTGAATGGATGAAGGGACTTATCGTAATTTCTATCAAAACGGTTGAGGCACTTTGCACCCTTTTAATAAATTCGTAAAGATGTTTTTTATGACATCAGATAAACGCGTAATACAGGAATAGAATGGAATTGAACTTTGATCACAGGTTTGAAGAATTTGCCCATATTTAACTATTACATTTTTATAAATGATGCAGTGATCGATTTAAAAAGAAATCAACAGTTATGCCTCAATTAAACATTTTATAAATACGTGCATCTAGAATCTGAAAATAAGTCCTATTTAATAACTTGAACCGGAATGCTATATTACAAATATCATAAAAATAGTGTCACTATATTAATATTTCTATAAAATTTAGGCAACGCTAAAAGCTATATAATTATGTATAAGCAGGCTTATTTGGAACACAATATATCAATTCCTATTTAAGATACAATGTTTTGTTAAATATTGCTACATATCTATCCTAATGATTGCACAAATTGGTAAGACAATTTTAAATTATGTTATATACCTCAGGAGGAATTATTACAATTCTTTTCAATTTTAATATTATTCTACTCGTGGCTATTTTATTACAATGCTTAGATGTATAAATACGACATTGATAAATAATGTTTTAAACGGTATACCTATGTTATAGTTTTTAAAATAACAATTTATATACACAAATATTGTCATTGTTAAGTAACTTACATTAAATGTCCAAAAATTTGTTTCCGTTTCGAGGTTAAACGTTTTATTTACTTTATAATACATGACCTACACTGAATACAATCAAAGTATCTTTCTGTGTCGTTACACAGAAAGATACTTTACAACGGTGGAAAAAAATATATTTATAAATTTTTATGGCCCGTATTACTAAAATGTGTCTTGCTCTATCAACTCTCGAGATGGTGCGCGCAATCAAGTGAACTTATTAATACGAGCCTCAATGGATTTAGTTTAAAGGCAATTTTTTAAAAATCGGGAGTGGTCTCCCCTTGACTTTTTCGTATACCGGAAACGACTCAAAGGTGATAGAAACGTTATATTTTGATGTCATACATGCATGTTAAATTTTGGTCACCCATCCGAGTACAGACCGCGCACTTGGTTGCTTAACTTTCGTGATCGACGGCTCAAAATTTGATAGAAACCTTATATATTGATGTTATACACGTATGTTAAATTTGTTTGCAATAAGTTAAAGCATGCTCGAGTTATCGTGCTAACGCACAGACACACAGACACACACAAGGACATAATTCCAAAAAAAATATTTTTGGACTCAGGGAGGTCCAAAACGTGTAAATTCGTCAAAATCTCGAGGTCGAATTTTTTTACGATTACAAGACTTCCTCTATACTACGTACGAGTAAGTAATAACACATAAAACTATCTTTATTGAAAATACAAATCTACTTATGATAACTTTCAAACGTAGCGAAAGCAAAAGTATAAAAAATATGAATCATATTAATACCCAATAAATAACCCTACAATTATAATAGCCGAATGGTCCAACTTTCTTGCCTACAAGGCTCTCCTATCTACCAAACATTAAGAAACTTACTTCCACAAATCCAAAACAAAATTAAGGACCCAAAAACCAAATTATCTTCTTAAAAAACTTAACAAATGCAATTTCAATGCCTATACAAAATTAAAGATGAATCACAAAATTTTTCTTAAAACAATTTACCAAAAAACTGTAACGTAATACTGATTTGTCAACACACTTTTTAAAATTTGGTACCTAAATTAATTTGTGACTAATATACAAGTGTTCTTAAATACATTGTACCGCTAGCAGCATTAAATTAATCATCACATAATTTGATCACTATAGAAGCGGAGATGAGTGAAGAGAGATGTTATCAACAGCAGAAGTAGATGAACAAAAACAGAACTAGTAAATCAAAAGAAATATCATTGCAGAAATGTTTAAAATATCACAATGTCTGGGGATTGCCTAGTACCACCCTAGCCGTACCCCTGAGGCGCGTTACCCGGTCCACTGTTATGCTGCGGCCGCACACATCGCGATGTCGCGAATACTCGCGTTATCGCGATGTCTCTAGCCAAGTATTCGCGAATACTTCGGCACTTCGTGCGAAGTCGCAAGGACATCGCGCCGTTGTCGGTAAACTGGCGCACATCAAAGCGTTTTTATCGCGATGTCCTTCGCTTGCGTGGCCACACTTCGTGGTCTTCAGTCGGCGCACAGACATCGTGCGCATCTGACGTGTGGGTTTAAATTAGTTTTCTACAATGGATTGGAATAACGACAGGATTTTAGAACTTATTAGCAATTAGGAGTGTGAGTCAATATTGATTGGCCTTGCTTTTTCTTAAACAATAAATAAACAAAAATAATTGCCCTAAAATACATTGCCAAAAAATAATTGCCTTAAACAAAAATAATTGCCCTAAAATACAGGCCGACCGCGGCGTCCATTTTGTTTTTTGCGTAACATCGCGATCACATCGCGACAGACTTTACAGCGCGCAATGTGTGGCCATGCACATTCGCGGTAGGCCGAAGACGAAGATTATCGCACGAATGTTATCGCGATGTGTGCGGCCGTAGCATTAGACTGGGCCGGCCCGGAGGCGCTTTGGTGTAATGGCACACTGTGCGCCGATCCCAAAACGCCCACAGAAGGGCTTAGAAGGGTACCGGTGGGTTTTAGCGGAGTAGTACCGGCGCTGTTTCGCGCAGGTGAGCGTACGCCTAGCCAGTGTGCGGTATGGTCCGTAAATGGATTTCCCATCGACACAAAAAAAGGCTGCCAGCGTTTACGTGAAATGGTCTCGCCTATCTATCTCGCTCTAATATACGCGTTAGTATGCCCTTTCTCTTTCACATTGCAATTCTCATTAGTTTTTATGTCATTAACTTTTGCTGTTGACTATACAGGGCCAATGGGATATTTCATTGTTTCCCCGTCTTTTCTTCATAAATAATTCTTATTGGTAGTTTACTTATTTATGACCCGCCCATGTCCGCTTTAAAGAAAACTGGCTTAGGTGCAGTTTCAATGAAGCGATAAGCAGAACGAGGTTTCAAGATCAGACAAAAATATTCCCTATAAAAATGGCAGTATAATATTACTTTCAAGGTTAGGTGTTGTTTGGAACGCAAAGTGCATGAATTAAAAAAATCTTTTAGCGTGAAATTATGTCAATCCGAGCAAGGTCGTATTTGTTTGAAACTGAACTTCAGTGAAACTGCACCATAAATCTATGTAATTAATAAAGCAAATTTTTAAGAAACGTGTTTACATTGTCATGCTGCCAAAACCACAACCAAAATCGCAACGGGATGCTATAACGATATGATATACATTAAATGCGACAGTTAAAAACCGAATTGAATCTATTTCGGTTTATTTTAAACATTTTTAGAATTCGCTCTGGAAAACAGTGTTCTTCACTAATTTATTTAAATTTTAAGTGGCATATAATAATAATATAAATTGAATACTATATAGCTTTATGATGTGTTAGAAAAAATTTGAATCTTCACCGATTGTGACGTCTTTATTTCCATTACCTTGTTTGGTATACTTCTATAATCTACAACATTCACGACAATAACAAGTTTAAAAAAACCTGGCAATTAAAGTTTTACAATATTTTATAATACCTCTGGTATTATCGTTTTCACCATACTTTGAACTTTACATCTTCGAGATAAGGTCCAAAAACGGTGAAATTAGAATTATCAATGACCTTGTAACAAAATATGATAATGGATATTATAGATCGTGAATTTTCATACTCTTAAATAATACTACATAATATTCTTGAACCTAGGTGAATATCTTCACGATATTATAATAAACTATTGTCGTCATAGTTATACAACATTTTAACATGTCATGAATTGATAGTTTTATGAAACATAGCAGCATAAAAAACAGCACTTATTATCTATCTAATATACACTTCAATTTACAGGTTTGTACTTATTATAACATACGCACATATCGGAATCAAGTTCGGTATTGAAAAGGTGATAAGATAAATTACTCACTATTTCTATGGACACGGCCATTTTGTATTTTCCTGATATAATATAGATATATTTTTTACAGGTGACATCATAATTTACAATCGCTTTCCTAAGACCAAATCACTTTCAAATTAATTTTAGATTGTGGACGAAAAGGCTAGACTGAAAGCAATTTATTGGATAATATTTTATTTAATGCTTATACTATTGTATGTATTTGAAAATAATTACATGTAGATATTAACGTTTTTTATAATTATTTTGAAAATAATTACATTTATAGGGATAATAATTACACATAATTATTGGTACGTATTTTTATCGTTATGTTCTCACACATTAATTTTTCACTTATGGGGTTATCAAATAAAAATATTGCCGAAAGCACGAAGTAGTAAACGGAAACTTGTTTTTATAGCGAAATTAATGTTATTTGTTTTCTTTAGTGAATTATCAGCTGATACAAATATTGAGGTAAAACTTAAGTAAAAATATAGACAGATGTTGGTAACTGAATAAGTGTATAATAAGCAATACTCTCAGTTTAAAAAATATAATACAAAATCCAACACAGAATCAAACCATCTGCTGTAATAAAAAAGTGATTTGGTCTTATTGTAATCTATCTCTAAATTTAAATACTTTTGTAAACAACAAACTTACTGAGCTAGACACCGTTATGTTTTCTCCTCCCATTGGCCGGTGAGCCAGGCAGGTAGGTCTTTAGTCAGTCAATGCTGAGGTCGTTGGAGAAATGGCGAGAGAGTTTCGTCACATCGAGTCCCGTGAAGTCAGTGAAGATGTCTGTGGTCGCTGTGGACGACTTGGTGTGTCCTGACGCGGTACTGCTGGAAGGCTGGTCGCAGGGATCGATGGAGACCAGCTTGTCCTCCTTGCTGCTAACCTCAAACGGCTCGGATATGCCTGAAGAAAGAACGAGGTTCATGAACTACATGAAGACCAAAATTGGGACGTTATTTAAGGTTCAATCCACATTGACGCAGAGTCAGAGCGGCGTTACAGAACACAATAGAGATGAATCTATATATATAAAAATGTTATGTTGGTTTGTGTATGCTTCAAAAACTCAAAAAGTACTGCACCGATTGAGTTGAAATTTTAACATGATATAAAGTCCGCATCAAGGATTGTTTTTATCTATTTTTTGCATCAGTCACATATCTGCGACCGCGAGAAAACAGTTTTTTTAACGATCAGCAGTGAGACACACACGTGTGATGTAGCCGAACTCCGTAAGTAGCCATATAGTTTATGGTGTTTCGAAATTTGAATTATGACAACTGTCAAAAAAATAATAAATTGAGATTGATTGATTGTGACAAGCGGTTTTATTTACCAAGAAAATATAAAGTTGAGCATCAATGAGAACTGTTGCAAAAACGGGAAATCCACGCGGACGAAGTCGCGCGGGCACAGCTAGACTACACTATAAAGATAAAAAACATTACGAATCGCGTCATATCTGTATTCATCGTAGGCTCAGTACCCGTAGTGTAAGTTTTTTAGTGTAAAAAACGCAACTACTTTAGTTGCGTTAAGAGCTCAATTTGTATAGAAAACGTGAACAGCGCCCCTAGCGGAGAGAAGCGCAAATCATGTTGCCCATACAAATTGAGCTCGTAACGCAACTACAATCGGTGCGTTTTGTTTACTAAAAAACTTACACTACGGGTACTGGCCAATCTACATATATAAAAAGCAAAGTCCTGACTCACTGTCTGACTGATCAACGCCCAGCCCATAACCTTGGACCTAGATAGCTGAAATTTTGTTATAACGTATACTTTTTATAACGTATTCTGTTATAACGTAGGCAAGGGATAAAGTATGGCCGGATTTTTCGAAATTCAACCCTTAATGGGGTAAAATAGGGGTTGACAGTTTGTATGGAATCCGTCATTTTTAAAGTAAAATCCATAGAAATTGGTGTATACCCTTTCGATTAATAATTAAGGGGTTTTAGGATTTCTCGAAATTCAACCCCTAAGGAGATAAAAGAGGGGATGAATTTGTATGGGAAATCCGTCATTTTTATAGTAAAATTGATGCTAATTGGTACATGGATTTTCCGTTAAAAATTAGGAATGACGTATTTTGGGATTTTTTTTAAATTCAACCCTAAAGGGATAAAATAGGGGATGAAAGTTTGTATGAGAAATCAGTCATTTTTATAGTTAAATCCATACAAATTGGTATATGGCTTATCGACTAAGAATTTAAAAATGATGTATGTTACGATTATTCGAATTTTAACCCCACGACGGGGACGAAGTCGCAAGCTAAAGCTAGTAAAAAATAAAGTCGATAAATTTCAGGAAATCCGAGTTAGGAAACTTAACATTCATTTGGTCATAGAGACATAGTGGATACTCGGCCTTCCACTTTGTAAAAAATACCGGGTGACCTTATACGAAATAGGAAATGAGGGATTCCTGAATTGAAGAAATAAGTAAATATTAATCAACATTAGAAGCCGTGTGATGCCAGCAGAGTAGAATAGCATCACCCCTTATCCTCTAATAGGTGTCGTAGAAGGCGACTAATGGATCAGCAAAGGGGTATTGATCACCTTATACTCCGTCCACCAATCCGCATTGGGCAAGCGTGGTGGACTACTGCCTAAACCTCCTTCGATGACAAGGAGAGGCCTGTGTCCCAGCAGTGGGTCGAATTATAAACGCTGTTATGATGAATGAACATTAGCAATAACAACAAATAATATCAATCGATTTTTGACTTTAAATCAAATTTACTCGGCTAGTACTCATATCTTCACTTGCATATCCAAAAGGTAACACTGATACTGGAAACAAGATCAACTTACCCAAAACACTTCTGACGTCATTATTCGGTTGGCTGAAGTATATTAATCTATAGAATCCAGGAGACCTCACTCCACTGCCAACGGGGAAACTTAGCGTGATGGTGCGACTCTGGCCTGCGGGCGGGGGTGCTTGAGGCAAGCTGATCTTGGATAGATACTCGTAAGCGATGTAGTCGTCTAGACTATGGAAGTTGGCCTGAAGAGAAGATAACATTTAAGTAAGACGACATACATTAAATTTGGATAATTTTGCATTTTTGAAGGACGTAAAAATTCGAATTATATTTCATATAAAACGCTCAGACAAATGACTCCATCCCACCGAATGTGAGCGAATCTGAGTCTGAATGTGAGGATTGCATGCTGCTTCCTAACTCCTTTTTGAAAGACCAGAGTTGTAAGGAGAGCATGCGTGCTGGCAGAGAATTCCATTTATTAATAGAGTAAAAAATGTATTTGTCCTAAGTTTGTCTCAATTCCTGTCACTCAACAGTATAAAATAAAAGAAGCATTCATTTTGCTTTCAATGTTGGCGTTTTCAAACTCTATTTTTTATATTGTTTCCGCTTTGGTTTCAATTTGTAATACAAAAAAAAAGTACACTTGGTCTGCCCCAGATAGATTACTAAAAAGAATAATAATCTAAAGCATTTTCGTAATTCTTAAGACAAGTTAAATCATTAGTCCCATTATGAACGTAAATGGTTCTATCTATCAATCCGCATTGAGCCAGCGTGATGGTATTAAGGCATAAACTGCTCTGTGATATTTTTTACGTCCAGCGGTGACACTGTGAATAAAAATAACCTATTTTATATTTTAATTTTAAGATACGTACGTCATAAATACCAATCCAGTCTCCCGGATGCACTTCAACGTCGTGCGATAATGTGCACTGTGTCCTGAAGTCCGCGTCACCGATGTACCATATACTGATTGGTGCAAATTCCACAGTATTGACGGTGTAATTTGAAAACACCTAGAACAAAAAAAATAAGAATTTTAATCAAAGAATTGGGTTCAGAGTTCGGGCGGGACGTACCACTTCTTTAAGAAAAATAGTTTTCTTTTTTTGTATATTTCGCTCGCGTTTATAGTGAACACATTATTTTACCAGTCAATAATTATTAAGGTTTTATTAGTCATCTATTGAAAATATGGAAATATACCTGTATATTTCCATATTTTTAATCATAAATTAACATAAACCTATAATACCTTTGAATTTACTCTATTTATATGTGTCAACTCTAACAAGGTCGATAAAAAATACATTTACTTATACATTTATTGTTTTTAAAGAATCATAATTCGTCGAAAAATAACTCCACTGCACTGGTTTTTACAAGCAAGGTGCTATTTCCCTTGCCTTGTGATTATTTTAGTTTCAAGATAGACCGGGCTAAGTAAGACGAAAACCAATTTTAACGGTGAAGTTTAAAATATTTAGAGTGGGCATCACAGGCCTTGATTAGGAGATATCTAGCTGTTAAATTGTCAGTTTTGTATAGATTATCTGTCAAATAAACGGTAATGCGAACTTACTTGGAACCTGCGGAACAGGCCCTAAGTCTTTTGTAAAAACTATCATTATACATGCATAACGCATATTTTAGATTTCATGCATATTAAAATGGACAATTAAATTTTTGAGTGACCTTTGATGAAATGCGTACCATAGAAAAGCTATTAGTCTCCATAATTTTAAATAATGGCTTCGAAATTAATACGCATTAGCCAATGAGCGTTTCTTCATTGACCGGCCCCGACACGACAACGACACGACATCGGTGGACGCATAATTTTATGAAAATACGCTGTCTCACTGACCGGCCCGGCGCCGACATGTCGTCGACAGCAAGAATCCTACTGATGTCGTCCAGCATGTATTTGTCGTCGCTATGTATTTGTTTTGAACCTACCCAAGTTTCTACGTGTGCGTGTGAGAAATTAAATCTCAAAGAATCTGCGTATCGTGTCGGTCCAATGAAGAATATAGCTGTCGGTGTCGTGTCGTTGCCAGGTCGGGTCGTCCAATGAAGAAACGCCCTATGTCAACTGAAAGTCTTCAAGTATCAATGAACTGTTCTGTAGGTTGAGTTGAGAAATGGAGTAACACAAAACTTGTTAATACAATAAAAATTAAAACTCATTCATGTCTTCGTTAGTTATGTTATCAGTATTGACAGCTAAACATTGGAAATTTAAATATTTGTATATACATCTCACAACAATCAGAGGTCACACAAAATACACATTAAAACCACAGTATACCAAGAACAGTAGTTTATCTGCGGGCTGTCGGCGAGTTATAAGCCTACTCTTGCGTTGACGTAGGGCTATCGTAAATGTGCCGGGCGGGAACGAGCGGCGAGCGAATGTGCAATGACATAAAAACGCGCGATCACACCGAGACGGCGAGAGCACCTTATGCCCCCATATTTTATGTCAATGTGTGCGTTACATTGGGTGCGTACACGGCGCCGAGCATGCACCCATCCTAATGGATAGCGGCCAGTTTGTCTGAAGACGTATTACTATTCTTGGTATACTGTGTTAAAACAAAGTAGGTACTCTAATCTACAATAAATGGGATTAAGGGTATCATGCAATAGCTTCTCATACAATACCTCAGTTTCCAGCAGTGAAGTTTCTGTTGCATCTAATGGTTTACCATCAGTCGCTAAAACCGGCAAATCACTTGTTGTCGGAAGCGGTTCCTCTTCAACACCATCCAGCGTCACAATAGCAGCACGCATCCTTACAGCGGCTCTAGCAACGCGAGGCGACTCAGCTGATACTGAACGCGTGAAGGCATTCCGGATCTAGCATGCATGTGCAAACATTAGGACAAGGTGCGAAGCACTAACTACCCAATCCATGGCATATTATGGTGAGGATATTTGATTATTGTGTACTAACACACTGTCTCTACGTAAAGCTTCTATAGACGTTTACAGCTACAGAAGAATTAAATGGAGACAAATTAAAAATTATTTGCAACCGCTGACTGGACAACATAGCTTCCTTCGGGACAACGATTACTTCCGTTTCCTTAATTAGATTTAAATATGATTAAGTTTGTATAATAGTTATTTATTATACAAGAGTGGAAAGTTCCTTTTTAACCGCGTGCTCGATTTGGATGACCGAGCAAGCGAAGGATTCTAAAGTTGAATCACGAGCGCAGCGAGTGATTCTAAATTAGAATCCTGAGCGTCAGCGAGGGAAACAAACGAGCACAAGGTGAAAAATCTTTCCACTCGAGTGCAATACGTAACTTTTCATCCCACCTCAGCGAGGAAATTGTGATGTAAAAAATAAAAAAAATAAAAAAAATTTAAATTTCTAATGGAATGTGATTTTAATGTTGAGTAACCTTTGATCAGGTGGGCCAAAAATAAGGGTTGTTTATACAAAAAAAACTAAGTTCGGGCGCCAGGCTCACCTGTTAGAAATGCACGGATTCTACGGTAAAGATAATTAGTCTTTTAATCATAAGGGCAGGTTTATGTTCAATAAAAAACTATGTACTCTTGTTGTGTTTATTATTTTTGTCAAATAGAGCCTGAAGGGCGTTTACAACATGCTTTTTAATACCAATTTATAAATGAACTTAAAATAATCTTACTTGCTGTTAACAATATAGAACCTATGATTTTAAAAGTTGTTGCTACTTGTGAGAATAAAAATTTTAGAAAATAAGTGAGGATTCAGATACCTGGCTGGCCATTGTGTGATAGGTGTTAAGGGCAGATGTTGTTACCTCTGTTTTGTCATCACTCACATGGGTGGCGTGGAAATTTGTCTCCCAAAATCTCACATGCAGTCAGTCAAACAATATCGTCTCAAGACGACTAAAGATTACGTGCTGAAGCCGTAGCTACAGTGGTAATAAAAGTAAATGTGAAAATAGAAATGTGGAAATGTAAAAAGTGTGGAAAGTGGCATATTCCTGGAACAAAATTGGAGGTTTAACCTAAGATTCGTCACATGTGCATCGACTCAAAAAAACAAAAATTAACAAAAATATGCTTACCCAATGTTCGTGTAAACACTATAATTAACTAGGCTTCATGCCTTTTTATTAAAAGGGGCTCAGGGCCTAAGATCCCGGCCGATTAAATTATCGTGTCCAAAAATGCATCTTCCTGTTTGAAGATAGGTCGTCAAGTGAAGTTTGACAGGTGACAGTTGTCAAAGACACTTTTTTTTTAATTTTCCCATCGATAGGGAAGGCAAAGGGGGATAAAGCCGTACAGCCATTTTGTCCGAGCCTCATGGTGAGGAGTTATGAATCATGATTCACATGTGACCGTGCAGAAAAACTCATGTGACATGCAAATCATGTTACATTTCCCCCTTCCCCACGAAAAGCATCGAGAATCGAGGCCGACGTTCGAAACCCAAAACAAACAAAAATAAAAACAAAACCAACACAACAAAAGGTCAAAAATATCTAAACAAACCACCAAAACCAAAATACCCCAAACCTAAGTTTGTAAAAGAACTTAGATAATACCAACACCAACAAAAACAAATAATGAAACCAATAAAAAACTAAATCCTGTTTATAGAGATCAGTTGGACACCCTAGTCACTGACTCAAAACAACATCCTATCTATCCGTCCTTCCATTTGTTGAGATCAGTTGGACACCCTGGTCACTGACTCTAAATATCTTCTTAACCATCCTTCTATTTTTGTTGAGATCAGTTGGACACCCTCGTCACTGACTCATCCTCTCTACTCGTCTTTTTTTTAAAGGTGAGATCTGAAAACAAAACGTTTAACAGACTCTATAAGCACTATCATGGTCGGCACAACTCCACCAACTTTCCGAACATGAAGCGAAAAAGGCGTAATGTGACCAACAATACGGGTACACAATACAAAAAACACACAATCACGGCCGGCACAACACCACCAACTTTCCGTACATGACGTGGAAAAGGAATGTGAATGATCCAACAATACGGGATCACACATGAAAAAGCAACACAATCATGGCCGGCGCAACACTACCAACTTTCCGTACATGATGTGGAAAGAAAAAAATGTATGTGGGTTCCAACAATCCGGGAACACTCACATAACAAAAAAACAACACAATCATGGCCGGCACAACACTACCAACTTTCCGTACATGATGTGGGAAAAAATGTGTATGAATCCAACAATTCGGGACCATACAAAAAGAACCACCAGACACAAGTCTGAGGAAAAAGTGAAAATGGGAAAATCCGGTATTTGCTCAAGCAATAAATTGTCCAATCCGAGTTAACCTAATAACTAAGACTAACAAAAATATGTCTACAAAATGACAAAAAACACAAAAATGAATGTCTAATAAAAAGACAAAACAAATTATACAAAAATGTACAGACTAATTTGTACAAGAGATTTGTTACAACAAAAGGCAACAATAATATATACAAAAAATATTAAAATCTTATGATGCTAATGGAAATATGTTGTCTGGAGACTAATTCAGATATAAGTTAAGCTGAGTCATTATAATTATGTATTATTGTTAAGATATACTGGTGAAATTACTTAATTAAAATTTTGAAAATCTGTATTTTATTTTAACAACACTAATTTAACTAATTTTTAATTGTCATTAATTGCAAATTGAATTACTTCCTTTCATTCTTCCACATTCATAGGCACCAACCTATCATTCATCTCTCTGCATGCAACTTTCATGTGCCCTATAACTCAAGTTACAAGAAAACAAAAATAAAAAATAAGTTTTAAACTTTAAGAATGTCTTTTATATGGTATCTACCAGTAGTATTTTTATCTAAATCATTTAATAAATAAACATTATTTGAAATTTTCTCTATGACTTTACATTTAACAAACTTTGGAGCAAATTTAGCTGAAAAATAATGAGCAGCATTAGACTGAACGAAATTTCGCCTCCAAACCACATCGTTAACCTCATAAGAAGTGACAAGACGACCTCTATTATAATAAGAAGCATTACGCTTATAAGCTTTAAATAAGGAAAGAACAACTTTCTTAAAAATTTCTTCAAGTGAAGAAAGAGATTTTGCAAAACCAGAACGATCTACAACATCGATCTGTGTTAAATTATCAAAAGAATTACTAAAACGGTGTAAAGAAGCATCAAAAATTAATTCTCTTCCAAACATGAGAAAATTAGGAGTAAATTCAGTAGCTAAATTAACACTACTATTCAAGGCTAATTGAACATGAGGTAAGAATTTTGACCATGTTCTGTGATCATCACGAACAAAACAAGAAATACAAGTCTCAATTGACTTATTATAACGTTCCACAGGATTATTCTGCGGGGTATAAAGTGTATTATAAAATATTTTATTAATATTATATCCCTGAAGGAATTCTACAAAATTTTTAGAAGTAAATTGTGTACCATTGTCACAAATCAAAACTTTAGGACAACCAAACTTAAGAAAAACATCTTTCTCTAAAAATTTACAAATTGATTTAGTAGTAGCATTGGCTAAAGGAAATAACCAGCAATATTTAATAAAAACATCTACAATAGATAATATAAATTTATGACCAGAATAAGTTTTTGTTTTCTAGTACGTAAAAGGAATTCAAGTTGGTAATCAAAATCAAGTTTATCAAAATGTTTAAGCAAAGCTACTTTAATTTCAAACCATGACTTAACATGAGAACGAACAACACGATACCATTTTTTAGCTAAATCTGTAAGAAAATCTGAAAAAGAAGTCACAACAAAGTGTTCATCAACATCTCTTGAAACTATATATTCTTCAACGTTTGAAATAAATTCTCTAACACAAGACTTACCGTCAAAAGTTATTTTACTTTTAGAAAAATCAGGACGCTTAAAATATCCATGTTTAGCAGAACTACGAGCAAATAAATCATTAGGCAACTGTGATCCACTAGGCAAGCAAGAATCCAGCAAAGAAGATTGTGCAACATTATGAGTATGATCCAAGCGAGGAGGTTCTTCAGACATTGTAATTAATTGTGATTCCAAGTCACGCGGAAATACAGTAGAAATTAAGTCAGAAGTGTCAGTAGCAACAGTAATGTATTTGTGTGATGGACCAGCAGAAGCAGGCTTATCAGTGTCCATAGTGACAAAGTTTTACTAATAGTATGATATGATAACGCTATTTCAATATCAATTTAATCAAAGTAAATAGTTGTAAGCGGAAATCTATTCAAAATCTAATGTGTAAATGTATTACTATTAATTTGCAAAGCAAACAAATCCAACAACTTTTCACAAATGTACCTCTTATATCCAAAACATTATTATAAAAAAATGTTATTACAAAAAACTTTCAATATAAAATAAATTTCTCAAAAATTTAACTACTAAATACAAAAATCAATATTTTATAAGTTATATTTTGTAAATTATATTATAATAAGCAAAAGTCAAATTTATTATTGACAACAAAATGATATGTTAAAATTAAACTTGAAAACAACCTCAAAACTTTAACTGAATAACTTGTTATAAGTTTACATAAAAAATTCAATAAAAACTCTCAAATGTTTGGCAGAATATGAAAATTCTTAAATAATAGCTTCTTCACATCAATATCTAAATGATATCTCAAAATACAGTTAATGTTTAATTATCAAAACACATGGAAAAAATGAAAGTCATTCTTACACAAAAATATGGGAAAAATAAATAAGTATACACAGAACATTTTTTTATTGGGAAATATACCACTATATAATGCAAATAATTGAATCTAATATTAAAACAAACAATTGTTTTGTTTAATGAAAATTTATAGCAAAAAATTAGGTCAAATGCAACAACTTTAAAATCCACACAACAAAGTTACATAGGTAAACAATATTCAACGTCCCTGTTCTAAGGCGACAATTGTGATGTAAAAAATAAAAAAAATAAAAAAATTTAAATTGAAATGGAATGTGATTTTAATGTTGAGTAACCTTTGATCAGGTGGGCCAAAAATAAGGGTTGTTTATACAAAAAAAACTAAGTTCGGGCGCCAGGCTCACCTGTTAGAAATGCACGGATTCTACGGTAAAGATAATTAGTCTTTTAATCATAAGGGCAGGTTTATGTTCAATAAAAAACTATGTACTCTTGTTGTGTTTATTATTTTTGTCAAATAGAGCCTGAAGGGCGTTTACAACATGCTTTTTAATACCAATTTATAAATGAACTTAAAATAATCTTACTTGCTGTTAACAATATAGAACCTATGATTTTAAAAGTTGTTGCTACTTGTGAGAATAAAAATTTTAGAAAATAAGTGAGGATTCAGATACCTGGCTGGCCATTGTGTGATAGGTGTTAAGGGCAGATGTTGTTACCTCTGTTTTGTCATCACTCACATGGGTGGCGTGGAAATTTGTCTCCCAAAATCTCACATGCAGTCAGTCAAACAATATCGTCTCAAGACGACTAAAGATTACGTGCTGAAGCCGTAGCTACAGTGGTAATAAAAGTAAATGTGAAAATAGAAATGTGGAAATGTAAAAAGTGTGGAAAGTGGCATATTCCTGGAACAAAATTGGAGGTTTAACCTAAGATTCGTCACATGTGCATCGACTCAAAAAAACAAAAATTAACAAAAATATGCTTACCCAATGTTCGTGTAAACACTATAATTAACTAGGCTTCATGCCTTTTTATTAAAAGGGGCTCAGGGCCTAAGATCCCGGCCGATTAAATTATCGTGTCCAAAAATGCATCTTCCTGTTTGAAGATAGGTCGTCAAGTGAAGTTTGACAGGTGACAGTTGTCAAAGACACTTTTTTTTTAATTTTCCCATCGATAGGGAAGGCAAAGGGGGATAAAGCCGTACAGCCATTTTGTCCGAGCCTCATGGTGAGGAGTTATGAATCATGATTCACATGTGACCGTGCAGAAAAACTCATGTGACATGCAAATCATGTTACAAAATGACAAAATAATCATAAATTTGGCACCATAGAGGTTACATTAAATAGGTTTAATGACGTTTTGAATTTACAATTATATTGAGTACTCATTATATGTGATGTTCTAAATTCAAATCTACTTTGCCGCTCAAGCGAATAAAATAGAATTTTCCAGCCAGATTTCGAAGCGCAAAATTACACTTTCCGAGGTGGTGGGATGAAAAATATATTTTTCAAGCTGTTGTGAATCTTTGGAATAAAAATTAATGAAAAAATTTCTTGAAAAGGTAGCCCACCGAAAGAAAACACCTTTTTTAGAATGAAAAATCTGTCCTGGTTTTCTGGTTGCTGAGTGGTTAACTGAGGGATAGTTACCCACTCTTTGCGTTTATTGCCCCTTTAATGTAGGCGACAGGGTGTCACTATTTTGAGGGTCTGTATGTACCATATTGCTTATTGTGTTGTGAGAAATACATACAGTATTTCTCTGTTGTAAGTTTAAAAATAAAAATTTGCCATAAATATCATTTTAATTATAAATATTTTTAAGAACAATCATGTTTTTTAAGAGTACATCTTTTTCAGCTTTTATCGATCTAGTTTCGTGGAAGCGCATTTCTGTTTTATCACTAACGGTAGATTATCCTGATATAAGTAGTAGGTATACTTGTTTGATATTTGATATATGAATCACTGATGTTTAGACCAACGGTCAGCAACAGGCGGACCGCGGTCCGTTTGCGGACCGCGAAAGGTTGAACCTCGGACCGCCAAATATTGTAATGTAGGTATTGTAGGTACGTCAAGTATAAACAAATACGTAATATTTTTGAACCAATCTAACTGAGTACATACCTAATCTAATTAATCTGTTTTACAATATCGACATCGATCAAAAACATCGCGCCGCCGAGTCGCCGCCCCGAAACTTTAAAAACCTGGCTCAAGACCGCCGATGCAATTTTTCACACTAATTTTAGGTAATAAATAGCTGTACTTAATTATTATCAGTTGTTTTTTTTTTTTGGACCGTTTAAAAATTTTCGAGCAATATCCGGACCGTAGTTAAAACTACTTGCCGACCCCTGAAATAATAAAAATAAAAAAATAGAAAATTAGAAATAAATTTTGATAAAATTACATAAAGAACGACCAGTTAATGCAATATTTTCGATACTATTATCTACCGAAATTTCCTGTAGTAATCTTACAATAGTTTTAGCAACGCAAATAGCGCGTTGGCCATTGATAACATGGCTTATAATACTCTAATGTCAGGCCCTTAAGTATTGGTATGAGTAAATACTATATTTAGTTCGTTGAGCGGTACGCCACCTTTCGCTGTGAAGTGAGAAGGGAAAGCAAGCAAATACAAATAATGCCACTCGAATACGGAATTAAAATGCTGATTATTTTCTAAGTATTATCTTTGTCGATAGGTGTAAACAAAATTCATACATGTAATAACAAAACAAATGTTTAGCAAACCAGCCTTCATCTCATCTGATGGTAAGTGTACTAATAGGTATGCAAATAATCAGTTTCAGTCATTTTTACTTTAATATACCTAGGTCCTTTTGTTTATATCTATTTTTTTATATAATACGAGATAAAAAACAAGCTTGCGGCCCATCTAGTGTTAAGTGGTTACCGTCGCCTATATACACTTGCAATATTAAGGGTAAAAAATCACTTAACACTGCAAGTGCGCTGCAATCCTGGGGACTAAGATGATATGCCTTCCATGGCCAGTAATTACACTGGCTACCTTTCCCTTCAATCCGAAACACAGCGAACTGCTTCACGGCAGAAATAAGAAAGGCGGTGGTACCTACCCAGACGACCCTACATATGGGTCTACCACCTAGTAGATACCACCCATATCGTACGGATTTTGTAAAGTAAACTTTATTACCATTACATAAAACTCAATTATTACGACTTATCAAGCTGGCAGCGCGGTTTATGCCTTCGATTTAAGGATATCTATGATCATCACTACAAACTTGTTTGGCATTTCTATAACTTAGCACAAAAAGTTTTGACGTCATTCAAACGTGCAATGTGATTACAAGATGTACAATACAACGTCTCTAAACACGTAAATAAATTGGTAATAAGTTCAATGATCAACCAGGAGTGTACATAAAACTGGTTTGATTTATCATAGCTATAATTAAATCTATTCGCTTTCTATACACGATATTTTTCACAGAAGGCTTGCTTATCAGACTATCGCTATCCTCAATAAACTTCATGTACATATAATATAGATATAATTGAAAAAAAAAATATGAATGTAAAAAGGCTTTGATAAAAAAAAATGATTAATCTAAGATTGTATCTGTAAGTTATGCAAGCCACAGCTATCTTGTTAAAAATCATGTAATATACGCTAATACAATATGAACATCATGAAGCTAAATATCGCTCTAAAATAAATTAATTACTTGCTGAAACTGTTTCATGCGTTAGTTAATTTTCTTTCTGTTGTAAATACTTTAGTAGTTTATAGTCATAGTATAAAATACTTATAATTATATTGAATACCTATAAACTCCAACTAAATTCTAATCATTGTACACTTTTGCAGTTTGCAAACATTTCGAATCTTGTACCAGTCTCCCTAAAAATTTATAATTTATCTGATATAAGACATCACCAAAGCATAACTATAAATTGCAGTTAAATATACTATTACAACTTCTCGCGATTGATAATATAGTTTGTCGAAAAGTTTTTTTTGTATCCCTCAATACTTAGGTATTATCTTTATTGCAAACTATAATGTACAATGAGGTGGTAAGGTAATCTTATTAAACAACAGCATCATAATGGTCAACACTGTTGGGCACGCAAATTGGTTTAATAGAGAAGAGGACGCGCTTCTTGTTGAATAGGTATTAGCATAACAAACATAAAAGACATAATATTACCTAATATAATAATAACAGGTATTTCTTTCTGTATGAAAGGTACGTCTTTTTTATAAATCCCTGACAATATGTGGATATAATTTCCTGTTGATCGGTTGAATAGTTTAGTCGTAAAAGCAAAATAAACGAACCAGTTTTTAACTAAACAAAAGAAGGGCGCCTTCAATTTACAGTGCCACAAACGTATCCGACCCAGTGATGGTGTCGCTAGTGGTTAAGAAATGTGTCATAGAAATGTCAAAATGTGTATGGGAAATTGTAGTTCTAATTTTTGCCGCCGGGTCAGTTAAGTTTGTGGCACTGTAGTCGCTAACCGCAGTACCATTGAGCAAGTCTTGTATGCAAGTATGACGTCACATTTGCGTACAAGTTACTTGCTGCATTGGAAACATGTTTTTTTCTGTCAGGTTTTACTTGCATACAAGTGATGTTCACACAGGTGGAAGACGTGCTGCTGTGGTCGGTGTTGCTTGTCATTTTTGTGATAGTAATTAATATTACCGATTGAATAAAAAAACGAAGCATCATCGTCGGCTTGTTCAGTGGGTTCGAAACAACATTTGCGCGTTCAATTTGCACTTCACTTGAACAAAACAAGGTACAAATTCAAACTACCTACAATTTGTAGCTTGTATACAGGTTTGTTCAAGTTGTATGCAATTTCCAACTTGACGTCATACTTGCATACAAGAAAGGAATCGCGCCTTTAGTGCAGCGCCGCATGACTAAATTGGCGCCCTAACTGCCATTTGCACCAAGTTTTAAGTTTACAATTTTAAAAAAGGAAAAATGAACTTAATACATAGGAATGGTTTATTCCATTTTTAAATAATAAAGGACGACGACAGGTTGCACCATGGTCGTAGGTATTCGTTAGCTCAAAACTGTAGTTCGTAGAAATATTACAGACCTATATAATAAATAATATGTGTCAAAGGTGTTATCAGAAGTTTAATAAAAACGTGCAATCGAACATTAACCTCGGTTTCTAGATACCTTTTAAGATAGTAACTTATTAGTCACAAACTTTGCAATAAATGTCATTTTTACACCATAGGTAAATAATAATATCCATTAGTTTACAAAAAAATACTTACGACACAGACATCACGACATAATTTATTTTAATTACGAAAAATAATATTAAACTTATATTCTTTTTATATAAAACATGTCTATAGAAAAAAAAATAGGAACGTCTTATCACGTGACAAATCATATTACGTGTTACTTATAAGATAAGAAAGATTTTATGATTTAGAATCTTCAATATTCCGACATTCTAATTGTCATTAACTGTATAAAATCGCTTTGTTAATGTTTAAAAAAATGTTATGTCGGTACTCTGTGATAAGACCTTAAACATTGTGCGCATGTTTGTCAGGTCATGGTTCTTATTACAATGGAATAACGTTTCTGAAGTGACCTTCTACACATAGTTCATAATTGACTATATCAAGCAAGGGTCATTAGTGGCATACATCCTAACAAATATTATAAATGTGAAAGAGAGTTTGTTTATTACGATTTCACGCCTAAACTACTGAACCGATGAAATTTGGTATGGAGATGGTTTGATACCCTGGGAATGGCATAGTACACTTTTTAGCGCAATAACCGATATTGACGCAAGCGAAGCCATCGGGCGACTGCTAGATTGAAATAAAGCTACCTATCCATACATACATACATGTAAAAATACAATCACGGTCATAATGCCTAAAGGGGTTGAGCAGAGCCATATGTAACACTTGGTTACAAATAATGCCACATCCGTCACTAGGGTCATGCAGTGCCTCCAAATAGTGACAGGTTGCCACTATCACCTACATAAAATAAGTATCAAACTGAAAAATAGTACATTACTACAGCGGTCAGCAAAAGAGGCGTCGATTGAACGTTTCGCCGAGGCACACATTCGTAAGTCCATCAATGCCAAGGCTTGTATTAGTACTTTTCTCAAATAATGCGCGGAAATAAATACAGTTACTTTTCAAAATCAATTACGAGCAACGAACAACAATAATTTTTCACGCGCCAAAGTGTTCCATCTGTTTTTATTTCAATAAACAGCTTTCTATTTGCAAGCCAGTTCGAAATTTAAATAAAACCTTTGATCAATTACCTCCTTCGTTGCCATGTTTCGAGTAAAAGACCGTTCCATTTTTAAATTATACGGCAGATATGAGTTTTCGTACTAATTTATTTGGCCGCTAAAACACGACAGATGTGGATTTTCATACAACTTTTGCCGGCCGCTGCTCGCATAGGTATATTTGGCCAATACAGCAATTTCGATTTATCTCGAAGCAGGTTGTTAAAATAATACTCAAGTTTTCAAGCATGTTTGAGTAAATTAACATACCTTCAGTGAGCCAACAAACAAAAGCCAACAACCAGGACAGATATAACACTCTAACATAGATTCTCAAAGTAGAAGACCCAGAGAAAATGAAAGGGCATTGAGATAGCATATAATCGTGCTAATAGCCGTTTTAAATTCGCGACAGACGGTAAGTATCATTAAGTAGGGGCTCTGAAAAAAAAATCATTCTCTAACTAATTAAACAAATTCTTATGAAGACATGTACAAATGATGATAAGAATCCGCTTAACCGTTTTGGAGATCCAGCAAAACCACAAACGTTACTCCAGCAGGATCTTGAATAACTTCGCAGCCGAAGAAAGAACAAACACCAAATAAGTTGCAACATTTAGCCCGCGTAGACTACTAATTGTGTAGCTAATATTTATTTTAAAATTCCAATAAAGTGCTTCATAGTCAAATTAAAGATATTGATTAAAGAGATAGAGATTTTATTTGGTTTTAACATTGCATTGAATTTAGTTGGAAATCTAAACTCACTAGTTCCACATTTGAAATCTAAGTTAAATAATTTACAAAAGATTTTGTAGTATCATTGTATTTTTGTATTTGGTATAATACTATTCGTCATACAAATCGCTCTTATGCTGGGGCCGCACTTGCGCCTATCGTCCCGAAGTAATGCGTGGCGATACTTCGTACGATACACGCAAGTGCGGCCCGAGCAAAGTTATCGCGATAAAGCATGTGGCATTTCTTTATTTGCACGAACTATCGTGCAATAATCCAAGATGGCCGAAATCATTTCCAGACGTGTAAATTGCGTAGTATTATTATGCATAATCACTTTGTTTACTTCTAAATTGTGTGCTAATAATTACGTGATGCATTTATTATAAAAATAACTCAGCTGTATTGTATACTTAGTCACCCGTACGCGTCTGAACTAATGGAGAACAACCTTCGAAATGAACAACGCATGTCTGACCACGCAGCGCGATAGGTTAGCGCGCTAAAACTTTGACGTACCGCCTCCCGGCCGATAACGCACAAGCAACCCGAATATTCGTGACGATAGCCGATAACGGCCGGTCACATTTGCGTGTATCGTGTCCTAGCACGAAGCTTCGTGACGATAGGCGCAAGTGCGGCCCCAGCATTAGCGATAAGACTGGTCATTGCACCTGTTTAATGTTGTGTGTTTTCTTTACTTGTCGATTTATCTTTAAGTATAAATAATTAAAATGTAGCTGCAATGAATATCAAACTGCCACTATGACCATATTATAAATGCATAATACCAAATTTGCTTACAATTTTCACGACTTATAATGAATTAATGTTTTTCGTTTGTAATTAGGAATACACCTTTTTAAAATCTCCAATTACAACCTTTACTACTTCTTCAACAATAGCTTTTCTAACATGCATATAAAATTTTAAACATACAATGTGATATAAAGGCAAAACTCACCTTGATATTGTATGCTGCAACCACAGGCTTGTGGTCACTGATTGTATAATGTGGTAAGTAATTGTAAGACTGCACGTCTGCTTGAAGCTTGACATTCTCATAGTTATTCGGTATAACTTTGTATAATATCCTGTCAGTCCAAGATGGTTTCCTCCTGAGGACAGTATTATTCTTGTCAAAATTTTAGTTTTTATAGACTACAAGTAATTTATTTCAATACAACTTAATTTGTATAACAATATTACCTAAATTAAAATTATTATATCAAATCGAACTATTGTACATTTTGTTATGATTATTTTAAAATAAAACGGATCAAGTTGAGTATTGTTGTTATTTATCATTATACATATTTACATACGTATTTATTAAGATCAAAATATATTTGTTTCTCCACAATCGTACAAAAAGAAATGATCCCAATATCTTTAATTTTTACTACTATTTTGGTAAACATATTCGCAACACTACGTACACGTGTTCGCAAATATGCGTGCGTGCGTACCTATTTTGGCACACCATAATAAAACATATATTTAAGCAAATAATTGTAAGTTTTGTGTATTTAGTACCACTTTCACTGCATCCTATGCTTATTATTCAACTTTAAATTTACAAATAATTTATAATTTTTTCTGAAAAATTTACTCACTTTAACTCGTACTCATCCGCTGCTAAGAATTTGTAGGTTGGCGGGAATCGGATTTCAGGCTCCGTGAATTCTGAGAACGCTTCCCCAGATTCCATAACAGCAAACAATTCGTCATGACGTTTCAACAAGTTGGAATATTTGTCTTTCTCAACTTTGTTAAGGGATTCAACGATCTGTTCTGATGTAGGGCTGTTTCCTTTAGGGAAGTCTGTCCTGAAGTTCAGATCACCTATCCAGAAGACATAGCTACAAAAAATACAGTTTATTATTAATATAGTATCTAATTATATTATTAAAATGGCAGTGGTAAAAAACAAGTCACTTTGTAGGCCAGGAATGGAGCCTTGCAAAGAAGTAAGAAGTCTGCACATGATCTTGTGGGTAGCCATTATTTTTTTAAGAGATAGCGTAAAACGGATACGTCTCTCGAATTAGTAACCCTGGCCTGAGAAAGTAGTATGCGCCTCACGGAAGGCCATTACATAAAAGTAATATTTGACATATTACTTTTATGTAGTGTTGTGCTTCTGTTGTTGAGAGAAGTTTAGAGAAATATAGCAGACACTTTTATTTTTTTAAATTCTTGACAGGGAAGCTATTGCGTTCACCTCACCAGACCGTAAGTGACGATAAGGCAGAAGATGGAAGCGAACTCCACCTGGAACCTGTAGTTGACCACAGGGTGTCTGACTATCTTATTATCGGAACACAATAATGCGCACACACACGGGCGCTACATGGGCTAGAGACGCCGCTGAACATACGAGTAACAGTAAAATTTCTCCAATCGGTTTTCTACTTATATGATTTAAAGTTTGTGGTAACCTATGTAGTTGTCTGTACCGACTAAAATTGATTGGAAGTAGAAATATAATTTTTGTAGAGAGAGCAAGACAATGTATCAAATATAAGTATTTATAAAATGTATTAAAATTACTCATGCATAATATTACGTCCGTTCATAAAATGTCTTGTTAATCATAAAATAATAAAACAAATTTTAATTTAAAGTATTAAATATTTTATGTGACATAAAGACTCATAATTTAAAATAGTGTTACCAATAAAAAATAATCGATGATAAAATCTACGACAGTTTCTTTAGATGGATTTAATTACCGATCGTCTGCTTTAATGTTATAACCGTTGGTCGGAGTGACTGCAGGCCTGTATTCGTATCTAATCAATAAGCAAATGTTGAATGTATCTGCTGATAGCTGCTGATAGTGCAAGTACAAAAATGAATATTCGATAAGTAAAAAGAAATACTTTATTTACAAGTCGATAGGTAGATTTTTATTTAATTCCTAAAAATAGCCTAGGGTGGCTACATTAATTTAATAGCCATATTACGAAGTTAATAATTTTAATAAATAGAAGAGGCCGAGATAGGTGGTCTGTGCCGTTTTAGTGTGGTATATTCCGAGATCTCCCCGCGGTATACCCTGGGCGACGTCTGAGGCGGACCGACGTCAGCCATCTATCCGCCTCAGGCCTTTTCAGGTCCAGCTGATTTTTAGGTCGTGGTATCATGACACCTTGAGTGGAACTTGGAGGTCAGTCGCTCCTGACACGCATCTGCTTTCAGAGGTGGCGGATGTATGAGACCTCTGGTTTGGTTTCCATGGAAGTCAGGAGGCAGCGCCGCCCTGTCGAAGCTAGCGTCTGGTGCCTACATTTTACATCCGCACCCATTGAGCCATTCCCTCAAGGCCGGTGTTCCGGATAGCTGCGGACTTAGGTAGGGGACAGGCGGCTTCGACACATGGCTTACACTGCGCTGAGTTTCATCCAAGCCCTCCTTCGCACCACTGTGCGGGACCCGGTAAAATACCTATTCTACTCTGCCGGCATCACATGGCCATAATACAGTGTTTGATTATTATTTAACAATATCATTTATGTAATTATTACAATATGAATATGTAAGAAGTCAGCAAGTCTTCAATAATCCGAAAGTAATATTTAATTAAAACTTACTTACTCATGATACAAGATGTTCGTGGTTTCTTTGACATGGTATTCGTGACTTTTAATTATGGTGTTGTAGTCATTTATACGGTTCGCCAATAAATTCTCGTGGGCCGTCAAATGGCAATTCACGATGCAAATTGAACAGCCATATATGTTGAACCTGATACTGACAGCACCTTTGTTTCCCTGAAAATAAAGAAGATATTTAATTTATTGTTTCTAAAGACAATTAAGCTAGTCGACAACATCTTAGATTTCGCTTAAATTTCTACTATATTTTGATAGATGAATAGGATGATATTCACTGTTCTTAATTATTATTATTGCTATTGTACTGCTATATTTAACTAATGCGTAATTTCTTGTGCGTCCCTAAGGGTCCGTAAGTTCGGACACTCGGAATGAGACGTATCTTGCGTTGCATTGCTAATACTACTTGTTTTTTATTTGAACGACCGTCTTGCTGCAGCTGTCATAGTATAGTTGAAAAATTATGTTCCGTGGTAGTACTCACAGTGCGACTTTCTATAATATGACCTAGTTATAACGACTCGAAAGTTAGCAATATAATCATAATTATTCAAAACAAAAGAGAAAATAATCTTATGTATGACTTGTTTTATATGGCTCAGAATTAAATATGAGACTTTATTATTCTTAAATCAAAAGGAACCAAACTTTATATTTCAAATTACTATTGTATTCGTTTTTGTTATACCTACATAATTATAAATTCTGAAATACTCGCAAACTCTTTATTAAAATGAATTTTCGATTTTTCTCAAGTCAATTATTATTCTGTGGAGTTTATTTGGAATGAATAAATGTAGTAAAAAAAAGTTGTACAGAAGAGTATTATGATATTCAAGTGTACAGGCTAGGGTCTCAACGTGGTGCTATGTTCCGGAACCGCCCCGTGGTACTCTGGGCAACGTCTGAGCCAGATAAAAAGCTGACGCCGGAACACAGGGGACCCTTTTCAGGGCCAGCGGACTTTCGTGTCGTGGCTTGCCCGTTCGTACCTCCATACCGAGCAAGGTGATGCTGCTCTGTAGCGTTAGTGTTGTGCCCTGAAGAGAGGGAAGTAAAAGAATGGCGATGTTTTAGCCGTAAACGCGCACACCTGAGTTTTCTTGCCATTGAACTATACTGTACCCTATTTAGAAACAAGGTCCAGCTCTTGGTTGAGTTCAATGACAAGGTTCTCACGACTTACCAGGGTATCCGCTCGTTCAGCCTTTGCATGTCCGAAATAGCCCGCATACACTGTACTGTCGTCTCCATAGCAATGGATGTTCCCAAAAGGAATCATATCATTAATATGCAGAAGAAACAGTGTAGGATATAAAACGGAGCCCTGGGAAACACCGGCTTTCACTGACATGAACCGCGAACTGCATCCGTCAGAGAGGACACGAATTCTTCACTCATGCAGGAAGTCGACCTGATATTCTTCCGGATGGGTCATAAGCTGAAGGTCTAGTAAGGAAGGCATTTGACTTGGAATATCGGAGATCCTGGTAGACTGGTAGATCGACCAGTTGCGACCAGTCGTGCGTGAGAGCGAATGCATGAGCAGAGAGCCCTGCATGGTCAGTTTTGAAGGAACTGAACCACAGAGCATTGCATTGTGGTGAGCATTGAAGTTCCCAAAATACCAGTTCTGCATTGGGATATTGCTCCTGCGCGTCATCTGCCACCCGACTAAGATGTTCAATAAGTCGAGTTGTCTCAGCGTCTCCGGTGTGGGATCTGTAGTAGTAGTAAAGTTCACGTATACCTCCAGCATCGAGAAGGATGGGTCTTCCAGCCAGCTTAAACGGCAACAGCAAACATCCGCTCGAACATACTCCGGCTTTCGCTTTGAAGGACTCTCCAAGCATGTAGCCGGAATAGTTCAAGTAGCTTGTATCAGCGGGCGGCAGTATTTGCGTCTCCGTCAGAAATAACAATGCAGGTCGATGCTTACTATGGAGTCCGCGTATGTTGCAGAACTCCACTTCCTCACTCTACACTCCAGGGTGAGGTTGTGCACCTATATATGAGCTGAATGTTAATTTACGGCTGCCATGTCTGA
Source organism: Elophila nymphaeata (assembly GCA_955850985.1). Lineage (NCBI taxonomy): Eukaryota > Metazoa > Arthropoda > Insecta > Lepidoptera > Crambidae > Elophila > Elophila nymphaeata. Next base: position 9,219,649 of record OY039078.1, read on the forward strand.
GGAAAGGCTGAGAGTCGTGAAGCGAGTGAATATTGCCGCGACAGAAGCGAACAAAACAGGGGGCTAGTGCACCGAGGAACTGCCAAAAGGGGACAATCGTCGATCCGCCGAACGGCAGGGACGCAGTCCTCCAGGCATCAGTTCGACCAGATCGAACTATGTCACGGCAACGCCCACTCGATCTCTGGTTGTACGCTGACTGATACCGAAACGCATTCACGAGGGTTCCACCACGCGCACGGTGGTAACCACAGATATCGGAAATAGTTGTTGCTTCGTTTTTGTACCGAGTTAGAGCGTCGCAAGCTCAACTAACTCACACAAGGAACTATAAAATTGAAACAAGAAACACGTACCTACACACTTTAGTGATACATCCAATTCTTGCGCTCCTATTGAGTAACACATGCAAATAATTTACTTTTGTTTGTGTTTGCCGGTTTACGCTAGCAGCGGCTCTACTCGTATTTTTGACGTGACAACGTCTTATAATTCGATAGAGCCGGCTGCACGCACGAAAAAACATGACGTCATGCGGCGTTACCTCGCTCTGAATCTAATTCTCTAATTTGAATTTGGAATTATGTTCTTTAAAATTTAAACTTTCAATGATACCAAAACCAGCCAGATACAAATAGTATAGCCAAAGAGATTTTATTACAAGTTTATTCATACTATAATGCGAAATCTATTAAACAAATGAAATTAAATTTTTCTTTTGAAAAATGCTACCATTCCATCAGTATTTTCTTAAGACGTTGTCACGTTCAACTATCGTCAGTAAACCGACTTTATTTGTGTACATTATTACGTTGTGAAAGCTGTACAGTAAGATTATCTAAGTAGGTAACCATTAATGTCAACAAATTGAATATCTACTAACACGAATGTGTACTTGTCGGAATTCGGCGCGGCACATTTTGTATGCGTGTTTATGCAGTACCACACATCTAACGGGGCGCGGGGCGGTTGCCACGACGCGGTGCGGGGCGGTTGCCACGACGCGGTGCGGGGCGGTTGCCACGACGCGGTGCGGGGCGGTTGCCACGACGCGGTGCGGGGCGGTTGCCACGACGCGGTGCGGCGCGGTTTATCGGCAATACTTGCTGACGCTTCGCTTTGACGTTAATAGATATGACCGACGCGCCCCGCAACCGTACCGCGCCGCGTTCGGTGTGTGGTGCTCCTAAGTCGATTATAGTTGTTTTATTAGAAATAAAATAGTTTTATGAGTATTTGCCAGTGAAAACTGATACTATGGTTTTGGAAATTGTTTACCTGCGATTTTTACATGTAACAAGAATAATCACTCTTGCTTAGACGTGTACTCCGCGTATTTACTTGATTCGAATGGTGGCGTGATGGCACTGTGTCGGCCCATTTGGGCATACAGTGGTCAGGCGCATCGTAGTGGCTCGTCCGCTGTCTAGTATTCTGTTCTCTGTAGTGGTAGCCTTAACCCGTGGGGACTCGCACCTCATTTTCGGACACGGACGGTCGCGCATGGGTCAAAAAGACCCAATTTTCAGATAAGTATAATAATATAAATCCGATGTATTAAGAGTATTTTTTATGACTATATAATTAAAAGGAATAAAAACAATATTTAAACAAGTATTACATATATATTGTCTACGAAATATTCAACACAATTGCTTTTGAGCTGACATACAAAAGTTTCTAAGTTTTTTGGCAATAGGAACAAAAATAACAAAGATTTTCTTACTTTTTATAACAAACATGCAAAATCACTTTAAAATATTATAAAACAAAACATAATCATCTAAATAAACTTAATAATAGCCAACCTTGATATGACTTTTTTCTCAAATAATTGAGATCAAAATTTGAGTCTTTTGAGTGGAACTAATGGCTATGTGACTAGTTCCTACGATCATCGTTACACCTTTTACACGAGAAACTTGTGTGTTCACGACAAATAAACCCGCTGCAATATTGGCAAGATGTTTTTGTTTTCCTGTCCTTCCTTGTGGGGCAGATGAAGCATCTTCCACGTGAGCCAAGTGCCGGAACTCCTGCTACTTGACTGGTGTTTGTAGTTTTTGGTTGCTTGTAGTTTTGTTGCTGGATCAAAATATAAATGTTGGTAAACGACACAATCTTTTCTAAAAAAACTATCGGAAAACATTAAACTCCAGCAAGCCAAAGGTTCTTTCGCATGTCTAGCTTCTCCTACAGGTCCCTGTACTTCAGTAATAATATTAAGTTGTCTTGTCCTTACAGCTCTAGACGGTTCTTGGATATTCCACTGTGTGACCTTGTCCTTACCAATATAAAAACCTTGCCGAATATACAGAAGTAGAACGTCACTCAAGTCGGGTCTATCTATTGTGGTATCTGGCACACTAGGACGTGAAAATAGCACCGGAGAAGGTGGTTCAGGGTAGTCATCATTGCCACTTTGACATGTGTCTGAATTATCCGACTTCACTTCAAGGTTATCTTCTTCTTCTGTAGAAGCTCCATCAGAAATGTCTTCTTCCATCAAAAGTTCCTCGATAGTACTATCTGGCACTCGTTGTCGTGACATAATATACATGAAAAAGAACAAAAACATAAATAGCTGAATCGAAATAGACACTTACGTAAACACTCGCTCACGGGTCGAATCGACCCGAACTTACTTTATGTGTCAATCCTGCGCAAACGCCGGGCGAGAACTGGTTGCCCCGCGGAGGGGGAGTAGATTATAAGGTAGTTTGAAGGTACCTAGAGCGGCGCCACGAAATAAATAACAGTAAAGAAATTATGACCAAATTACTATGGCGCTGGGTCCTTTCGACCCAGCGCGAGTCCTCACGGGTTAAGCTTAGCCAACTAGCCTTTTTTTTTGTTGATGGGGAGGTCAAATGCATTTACGCATCGTCCCTGCGGGTGGTGCCTACCGCAGGTAGGCTTGCCATACGTCTGGATTTAGTCCGTATGTGACAACCTTGTGCGGACTTTCGTCCGGACTTGTTGTTAGGTCCGGATTGGGATTTTTAATATGATTTTGTCAGCGCGCTGTGATAACTCACTGACTGAGCAAGCGCCCGTGAGAACTTTTTCTGTCATTTGTGGACACCAGATCACAGTCGCATACGGGTCCAGGTAGTAGCAGGACTTTTGAGCACCGGCCATACAAAGGGGCGCTACAGGATACAAAGCGCGTCATAGCCGCCACATTTTTCCTTTCTATTATTTTTGAAATCAGGGGGGAGGGGTGCTATAAATTTCGCGTCTTCCTTTTATACTTCCGGACTTCACTTTAAAATAATATGGCAAGCCTAATCGCAGGGGATATGTGGGACTCGAGGTAAAGGCGTTTTTTTGTATACCCACTAAACAAAAACAGGTATTTTCAAAGTGGACAGTGGGCAAAATAAGGTGGAGAAATTACAGTGAATGTTCTTAAAATAAATAAATTAAAAAATAAATACTTACCCACATACCGCCTAAGCCTGTTTTAGTATACTGAGGTTCTATATCTCTGAGATGTCGGACATGTTTGATCTGTGCATAAACTATTAATACAAGACCTTGTAGTCTATAACGGTTCACACTTATATAGCCTTGCCTGCATAATATTTGATTGAACGCACCAGTCCAGGGATCATTAAGTAAATAATCCTTCAACATATTTTGTGGTTGAGCATTTACTTCTTGTAAACTGGAAAAAATAACTTTTTTAATTTACATTAAATGTAATATTATTAACAAGCCTAAAATGTGTATTAATTATATTGTGTGTCTAATTTCAAAGTGCCTCTTGTTAAAGGCCTCCTCCAAGTCTTTCCAGTGTAGTCGGTCCATTGCTGCTCTAGTCCAGAATGCACCACATGCTATTATAATTATAGCACTTGTTGTGTTAAAACAGCAATGGATATGTAATTCACTTGTTTCAAAACCTATGCACAAAATAGCATTTTACAACTATAACTACTTGATGGAGTAGTGCATATGTGCAGATGAATTTATACTACACCACAACTATGGTATATTAGCAGGCAGAAATAGTAAATGTAACAACTGGAAACAGTCTTAACAATTTGTGCAGAAAAGCTAACGATATTTGCTGACTCGTCTGAGGCCAATCAAGAATAGAGTTGTTTTCTTTTAACAATATATCAGAGATTTGCATAAATTAATAGTTAAACAAATCGAATATGAAGCTGGAGTTGAGAGAGAAAGTTATTAATATGTGAGATCATTGTGGAAGACTGTGTCAATGACATTAAATTTAAAATAATAATAGGATAAGGAAACAATAATTTTCAATGAATCTAGTTACATTTCTTATTATCTTGCCATTATGTGTATCAACTAAATATAATTGAATTCATTTATCACCAGGCTAAGATTTATTATATTCTAAAGTTAGTAACATTGAGAATTGAAATTATGTGATAAATAACTGCAACATTAATTTGAACGACCGGTGCACATTCTAAACAAGAAATGAAATAAAGAAAACAACACAAAAAAAAAACAATACAAAAAAAAACAACTTACCCCAATACATAAAAATCGGGAAGTGGTTTACTTTTGTTGTACTGTGATGGAAAATCTAATAAAGCATTGAGATCTTGGTCTGGAGACTTGCCGGCCACATTCCATGTCACAAAGTAGAACCTGGACAATTGTAATATCCCATTAAATATTTACCTGGACTGCTAAGATGATTTTCAGTGTAACATCTGTCCTGGTAGATAGATTTAGTTAGCTTGTTTGCTATTGTAAATTATTGGGTTTAGTGAACTTTTGTGTATGAGACAGGCTTGCAAACTGTCACTATTTTGGGGTACTTTAAGACCCAAACTGCCAGATGTGGCTTTGAGTGTAACTGAATGTTAACTGAAGCTCTGCTCGACCCCAGTTGGGATTGTGAGTTTGATTAAATGTATGTAAATAATATTTAAAGTTATATCTACACAAACATCCTTTTGAATACAAAGCTCATTATAATGTAATGTTCTCTTAGATTTGTGTGACTACTACACATTGTAAATAAAACAACTTTTACAGATTTAAATAGTGTTTAATTAGATTTTACATTTTGTTTTTATTAGTCATCCCGTGACCACTACAGCTGAAAAGTGTTCCAAACAACAACAAAATGTAAAATCTACTTACACATGAGTTAAATCCATAAAAGTTGTTTCATTATAATGTTACCTAATTGTTTGTTTTACATAGTTTGCTATCTCAATATTATTTTTTACTTATTCCATTATGATAAAGTAAACAATTATAAATTTTGAGCACATTCTATTAGTCGCCAAATACTAGAGCAACAAAGCAATCTCAAAGAATGTTATACCTGGTAAAGTTAAAACATAATCGGAAGTAAGGGAACCTAAATACGTAATTTCTTATTGATCGACGAACTCATAAAATAACCTTGACTTTGACACACTACACCTAAGTTAGTTTATATTTGAGTATTTCTCATTGAGTTGAGTAGGTAACTGACTAAATAGACACATCTGACATACATTAAATAATAACGTGTGTCCATAATTAAAATGCTTACCTTAACGTATCCATGTTATAATGTGATTAGTTCCTACACTATATTTTAAAATTAACTAAAAATCCAATAACAACGGTGATATGATAAAGAAATTGTTATACTTTAAAGCATTAATAAAGTAAATAAATAAAAAAAATATAATTTCGATAATGTACACAATTAATCAACACTCAGCTAATTATTTATATGGAGATTATCTGGTAATATTTTACAATGATATTATATTTAAAATCATTAATATTTTATTTAGACTGATTACAGATTGGTACTTGTTTCCTTCTTTCAATTCACTCTCCGCTGCACAGATCACAGATTAGAGAGTATATGTGCACAGATATTTAATTAGACGAAGTAAACTGACAGCAGCTAATGTCACTTTGTGAAATAATGTTGCCATCTTCTATGTAATAGTGATGGGTTCAGTTTTCGTTCACTCTCAGGAATGAATGATGATATGAATGAGTACATTATTAATCTTATCTTACTATACGAAAAAAAGAAACTATTTCTATTTTACTGTATAAAATTAGGTCGATATCTGCTGGTATTTAATTATAATCACTTTTTTTACTACCTTCTTAAAAATAAGACAAATTCGGACGTATCGGTCGCCATTTTGTCTGTGTCATGCGTCTTCTAACCTCTGCCCCCCTAGCACGGGACGTGGACAAAATCTCTCTCCACCACTTGACACTATTTCTTCTCAGAATTTAGTGAGAGTTAGAGCGAGAGGAAAATATTTTGTTTTCCCCGAGGAGAATTTGTCCACGGCCCGTGCTAGGGGGGGTCTGACTGTACAAATAAATGGCCGATAGCATCGACCAGTGTGGAGTGGAATGAGGTTCAGGTTATCAGTGATGTCGTTGAAATAATATAGTCTTCACCTCGTATTGCACTTTAGTTTATTGCACAAAATAAAATAAGGCAATTACATGTCCAGATCACAAATAAATATATCGATTATAATAACTATGGAATGGATTAATTACAATTAACAATGTCAGACGGATGAACGAGAGCGAGCAGAGATAATAAAAAAAAATAGAGTAAGGGAAGAGACAAACAATATTCTAGACCATAGATTATACTTGGCATAGTGAAAACTTTTAATCATTAACACTTCCCCTTAAAATTTTCATTATACAAACTGAATCCTACATTACAAATCACAACATGTATAAATTACATCAGTGACTCTAAACACATAAGTCACAAGGTCACAAAAAATTACACAAATAGATAGGATCCTATTTCATGGTCAAACTTTTACAAACACATGTCAAAGAGTTTATTCTTACATCCAATAGTGTCACAATAAATTTCAATTTCAATAAAGTTGGAAATTAGGAACTTAACATTTCATTCCAATAAATTTAACTTATTAACAAACTGTCTATGTTTAACTGTACCAAGAGATTTGGTAAATATATCGGCAATCATCTCCGCTGTGGGTAAATACTTAACACTCAAGATTCCTTTCTGAACCAGGTCCTTAACAAAGTGATGACGTAAATCGATGTGCTTCGTACGTTTATGACAATAATCTTTTGACATTAAGATTTTATGTGCACTTTGATTATCATTAAACAATGTAATACAAACATTAACATTGGTAATTTCAAGCATGAAATTTTTAATGAAACAAAGATCTTTACATACATCTCCAATAGATAGATATTCGGCTTCCGTACTGGACAATGCTACACATCGTTGTTTACGTGCTTCCCAATTAATAACATTGTCACCAAGTTTAACCACAAAACCTGTGTAAGACTTACGATCAATTGTGTCATTGGCCCAATCCGCATCCGAAAATGCACTTATATTTAAATTATTTGATCCATAAAAATGAAGACAATAATTTAAGGTTCCTGCTAAATATCTCAGGACGCGTTTAGCTGCAAGCCAATGAGACTTGTCAAAACAGTGGCCAAACTGGCTCAACCGACTGCATGCAAATGCAATGTCAGGCCTGGTGCACACTGAGAGATACATCAGAGAACCCAAGAGTTCTCTATATCTATAAGTATCATCATCAAGACATTCTGATTCAACTTTATACAGTTTACAATTCGTTGCCATAGGAGTTGAAACAGGCTTACAATCTTGCATACCAAATCTAAGTAACAAATTTTTAATATACTCAGATTGATCCAATTTGATCATACGTTTTTCTCTACACCTTGTTATATTAATACCTAAACAACTTTTTAGTGTACCTAGATTTCTTACATTAAAATTGGATTCAAGCAGACATAGCAACTCATTTTTATTTGAACTATAAAATATATAGAAATCATCAACATATAGAGCTAAAATGGTTAAATTATCTTTTATTTTCTTTGTATAAATACAAGGCTCACACTTGCTTTGTAGGTAGCCATTTTGAGTTAACAAATCATGTACTTTAATATACCAAATTCTACTAGCCTGCTTAAGACCATAAATACCCTTAAGTAAAAGACACACTTTATTTTTATTTATATTAAAACCCTGTGGTTGTTCCATGTAAATCTTTTCCTTAAGTTCGCCATTTAAAAACGCTGTAGTTACATCAATATGATCCATGTTAAGATCTAATTGAGCTGCTAACGAAAACAATATTCTCAAAGTTGAATGCCTCACTACCGGAGAAAAAGTATCCTCAAAGTCAACTCCTCGAACCTGAGTGAAACCTCTGGCAACCAGACGAGCTTTAAAACGGTCAAAATTACCAGAAGCATCTATTTTACGTTTGTAGATCCATTTGCTTTTAACAACATTTACACCTTCAGGGCGATCTACCAGTTTCCATACCTTGTTTGTAATAAGTGAATCATATTCATTTTGCATGGCAGCTTGCCATTGCACAGAGTCAGTACTAGACATGCATTCCTCATAAGAAAGAGGATCACCTGGTAAAACAGCTTCATGTTGAGTGAGAAGAGATAAATCAATTTCATAATCTTTGTACCTGTGCGGCATCTGGGAACGACAACTACGAACAGGACGCTCACTACACACAGGCGGCGACAACGCACACCCTTCCCCTCCAACTGTCACCTCAGGAGATGACGTCACACGGTTGTCATGTGACTCATAAGTGGGGGACACTGTTGGTTCCGTTTCGCTACCGGTACAGTAATTCTCCTCATCTGAAAATGTACAAGAACTATTAAAGTTTCTATTTTGCTCAACAGTATGACTAGAACTCGGTTTACTACCACTAGAACTAGAGTTCAGTTCAATACATTGACTATTATCATTAAACTTTTGATTATCATATTCAATTTCATTAATATTAGAATTTTCATAATTGTAATAAAATATATTATTATAATAAGTCATATCAATAAAATCATCCTGCTTCTCATTCTTATAAAATTTATTTTCAATAAAAGCAACGTTCCGCGCAACTATTACATTCTTTGGATTAGATGGGTCTGCAAGTCTATATCCTTTCGAAGTATCACTATACCCGACGAAAATGTACATCTTACTTTTAGCATCAAGCTTGTGCCTCTTATGTTTTGGAAGTAATGAATATGCAACACACCCAAAAACATGTAAGTGACTAAGGTCTGGCCGAGACCCGGTCAACTTCTCTTCAGGTGTAAGACCAGACAAAGCTTCGGTAGGTGACCTATTTTTCAAATAGATAGCTGTCATTACCGCTTCACCCCAAAAACGCTTGTCTAAGCCTGCCCCTAACAACATGCATCTGGCCTTCTCTAAAAGTGTCCTATTGAGACGCTCTGAGACGCCATTTTGCTGTGGACAATAAGCTACTGATGTCTGATGTATAATGCCTTCTTTATATAAAAAGTTAGCAAACTGATGACTGCAGAATTCACCTCCATTATCTGAACGTAGTATTTTAATAGGCAACCCCAATTGCTTTTCTACTAAGCTTTTAAAATTGACAAAAGTAATAAATACCTCGCACTTCCTCTTGATGAGGTATCCAAAAGATTTCCTTGTGAAGTCATCGGTGTAAGTCACCAGGTACTTTGCACCTCCCCAACTCGCAACTTGCATGGGGCCGCAAACATCAGTATGTATCAGCTGTAGTGGTGCACTTGCACGGTGCACAGTCTCGGCTGGAAATGATTTTGCAACCATCTTTCCTTCCAGACATGGCACACAGTCTTTCAAAGAACCTTCCTGAAAATTAACACCGCATGCTACACCATCCTTAAGAGCTAACATACCTGACTTACTTAGGTGGCCAAGCCTCCTGTGCCATATATCAAAAGACACCTCGGCTACGTTAGCACTCTGTTCATCTTGCACTGGCAAGACGACTGAAGAATACACCCCCTCAGATGACATATCACTAGCTTTCAGTCTATAAATTCCATTTATACTGGGGACTACAACTAATGGTTTGCCAGAAGTTACACTTTTATAAAATATAAGACAGCCCTCATGTCCAAACGTCACATTAAAATCCATAGATATAAGTTTACTAACAGATAAAAGGTTGGCTGACAAATCAGGTACATAAAGAACATCACACAACTTAATTTTGTTATTATTATTTAAATTAAGAATAACAGAACCTATGCCTATACATTGAAGAACAGAATTATCAGCAATTTTTACCTTATTTTTACATGATCGCATTTTAGTAAACATTTTCTTGTCATTACACATATGTTGAGTACAACCGCTATCAATAAACCATTCATTACATGTGGATACTAAAAATGCAGTAGCTAAATAAGTATGATCCTTGTCGTCTTTGCTATTCTTCATTTTATTATCACGTTTCATTTTAAAACATTTATTCTTTGTATGTCCAGCTTTGTTGCAATAATGACAAATTATTTTCTTCAAATTACTTTTCTTGGATACAAAAGCAGATGCTGTATTTTCCTGACTGTTCCTTCGGAATTCTTCCTGGAGAAGGCGAGTTCGTACTAATTCACTTGTAAGTTGTGATGTCATACAAGCAGTTTCTAAATTTGAAACCAATGCTTCATATTCTTGTGGTAATCCTGATAATAAAATTTCTGCCACTTCCTCATCATCGATAACCCTTTCAATATCGGCCAATTGCTGCACCAAGTTCATAGTGTTCTGAATATACTCAGTCATGGAACTAAAGGATGAAAAATCTATCCTATGCAACTGTCTCAAAAGAAGTACTCTCCGGTATAGGCCGGTGTCTTCAAATACAGTACTCAAAGCTTTCCATGCTTCTTTACTAGTACGAGATTCACGAACATATTGATAACATTGTGGTCGCACGGCGAGACATATCCGGGCTAATGCACGCTGATCACTTATAGGGTCGGTATTCGTACCAAGCACACAATCCCATAGGCCTTCTAATGTTAGTAACATTTTAACACCAAATTTCCATGTGTTATAATTGTGATGACCTTCCAGCTTTTCAATAGGAAAACCAATCTGTCCATTAGAACGTACATCATTGCCAAAATCTGTCATGGTGAATAAAACAAACAAACAACTCACGATAATTCCTTTTTCCTCTTGGAGTATACTGGGTGCATAACCTGTACAAATAAATGGCCGATAGCATCGACCAGTGTGGAGTGGAATGAGGTTCAGGTTATCAGTGATGTCGTTGAAATAATATAGTCTTCACCTCGTATTGCACTTTAGTTTATTGCACAAAATAAAATAAGGCAATTACATGTCCAGATCACAAATAAATATATCGATTATAATAACTATGGAATGGATTAATTACAATTAACAATGTCAGACGGATGAACGAGAGCGAGCAGAGATAATAAAAAAAATAGAGTAAGGGAAGAGACAAACAATATTCTAGACCATAGATTATACTTGGCATAGTGAAAACTTTTAATCATTAACACTGACTGCTCGAATATTTTCTCTGCGCATACGGCGTTTATTTGTGGTTTTTGTTAAGTTTTTTTGGCTATCAATGCACCAGCGTGTAAACACGTCGTAAGCGCTTACCGCACGCTTCCTTTGATCTGTGTTAAGAAACCGACACTGGTAGAGATCGGCGCAAGCCGAACCAACCACAGCTAAACACCCCTGGCACTTGTGGAGGCTTGCAAAGCCTCGGCAAGCGTGTAAATGTAGCATTAGAGCACTCGGTAATGGTAAATGTAGGTAGCTACTATACGCCGTCGTTGAAAAGTACGAAAACTCTTCCGTACCTACTTACATGGCACGACTAGGATTCGAACCCGGTACCTGATATCGGCAGCGCGGTGTTCTAACCACTCACTAGGCTACTTTGTACATACATAATATTCTCTTAGATTTGCGCGAGCACTACACATTATAAATCAAATTATTGCCCGACGTTTCGTAACACTTTTCAGCGTTCGTGGTCACGGGATGACCGTCATCCCGTGACCACGAACGCTGAAAAGTGTTACGAAACGTCGGGCAATAATAACAAAACGTAAAATCTAGTTAAATCCGTAAAAGTTGTTTTATTTATAATAGTACATACATACATACATGTTATTATTTCTTTATTTGCATAATGCATAATTGCATATGTTGGAAAGTGCAGAGTTGGAGATTGATGCACAGCGGGTCGGCAAGGGACAGGGCAGCAAATGAAAATCACCAATGGTTGATAATATTTGTGATTATTTATTGTTCAAAATAAACACACAAATACACCGTGTCAGATTATGGATGTAAAACGATTATAAAACTTAGAAACTAAAAATGCGTGTCAAAATGTTAAAACTCAGGAGGGAAGTCGGTCACGAACAATATAGACCAATGTCAAAGACTACAAGTCTAGAAAGTAATGTCACAAAGGGAATTAAGATTATACAGCCAATTATTTCAACACTTCCCCTTAATCTTAATTCTCTTTAAGCTATACATGCTTAACAATTAACAAAGGTACATTACATGTCATCATAGAGTCAATAACATCACAACTTTAATCTAAAGACTTCCACAAATAAAATTAACTCTTTATACTCACTGGCTTTACATTTAAATCGTGAATGAACTTACAGTGCTTATTGGTACTTAAAGGCTTAGTTAATACATCAGCTGTCATTTCCTGTGTGGGCAAATATTTAACAGTAAGAATATCTTTACCAACTAAATCTTTCACAAAGTGATATCTCAAATCTACATGTTTAGTTCTCTTATGGGAGTATTCTTTAGCTAACAATAACTTATGTGCACTCTGGTTGTCATTAAATACAACTATACTTAAGTGCTTATTAACAATTTCCATCAAGAAGTTCCTAATAAAACACAAATCCTTTGCAACATCACTTATTGCCAGGTACTCAGCTTCAGTGCTCGACAATGCAACACAACGCTGCTTCCTAGATTCCCAATTAACTACATTCTTACCCAATTTCACAACAAAGCCTGAGTATGACTTCCTATCTGTAATGTCATTACCCCAATCAGCATCAGTCCATGCAGTTAAGTTAAAACAATTATCACTCTTATAAAAATACAAACCATGATTAATAGTACCTTTTAAATAACGTAGCACCCTTTTTGCTGCTAACCAATGACTTTTATCAAAGTTTGTAACAAACTGACTGAGCTGACTACATGCAAACGCTATGTCAGGCCTTGTGCACACAGATAAGTACATTAAACAGCCTATAAGCTCTCTATATGGATACACAGTACCATCATTACCATCAATATTATCTGACAACAACAATTTGCCATTAAGTATCATTGGTGTGGACACCGGTTTACAATCAGACATACCAAATCTACAAAGTACTCTACTTATATATTCTGATTGATCTAATATTAATGTATCTTTAGTGCGTGTTACACGCATGCCCAAACAACTAGTTAGTGAACCTAAATTTTTACCATTAAATTACTCTGTAACAAAACAAACAAATTATCAGTATTACAGTTTGAAAAAATATAGAAGTCATCTACATATACTGCAATCACTGTTATGTTACTTTGATTCCTCTTCACATACACACAAGGTTCACATTTGCTTTGTGTATAACCATCTTTACACAACACATCATGCACTTTCAGATTCCACATGCGACTTGCTTGTTTAAGTCCATAGATACTTTTCAACAACAAACACACCTTGCTGCCATCAGATACAAAACCAGTGGGTTGCTCCATAAATATCCTTTCATTCAAATCGCCATTTAAAAAAGCTGTAGTCACATCAATATGCTGTATGTTCCAATCATTCTGATGTGCTAATGAAAATAATATACGCATAGTTGAATGGCGAACGACGGGAGAAAAAGTATCAGAGTAGTCAACGCCTTCCCTTTGGCTGAAACCGCGAGCAACTAAGCGGGCCTTATAGCGATCAAAACTACCTGACGTATCATGTTTTACTTTATATATCCACTTACACTTAATGACATTAGTGTTATGTGGCCTGTCTACAAGTTTCCACACCTTATTCTCAAGTAGCGAATCATACTCCAGTTGCATAGCTTTCTGCCATTCTTCACAATCTGGAGATGTGACCGCAGCCTCATAAGAAGTAGGTTCATCATATAAAGTGGATGTAAACATACCTAATTCATAATCTTTATACTTGCTTGGTAATTTATTCCTTGTACTACGCACGGCTCGACAAGATTCAGCGGGCAGTGGCTGCGCTTCCACATCCGCATCCTCTACGGGACTCTCTGTCTCGCTGTCACCAGTGCAGTACTCCTCGGAATCTAATTCAGAATAATTCGACATTAATTCATTTACATCACAATTATTACAGTCATCAACATTATCTGAATTCTCAACATTATTACCATTATCATTAATTAATTCATTATTAAAATTTGATTCATCAGTAAAATTCAATTCATTATTATATTCCATCAAAGGCATAATTAGACATTCTTTGTTTTGATTAGCATTAAAATTAAAATCACAGATAAAATCCTTATAAAACTTTCCCTCCATAAAGTTCACATTTCTAGACATAATAACTTTATACGGATTAGATGGATCAATTAGTCGGTAACCTTTTGTAGTGTCTGAATAACCAACAAATATGCACATCTTTGCCCTAGCGTTCAACTTACTTGTACGAGTAGGCTCCGGCAACATATGGTAGGCAATGCAGCCGAAAACACGAAGGTGTCCAAGACTAACACTATTTCTGGACCAAACCTCTTCAGGCACACGTCCTGCTAACATCCGAGTGGGGCTCCTATTCTTCAGATAGAGAGCAGTCATAACTGCCTCACCCCAAAAACGGTTGCAGAGACATGCCTCCCTCAGCATACATCTCACCTTTTCCATAAGCGTGCGATTCAATCGCTCCGCTACACCATTTTGTGGAGAACAATACGGTACAGACAATTGATGAATAATACCTTCCTTAGCTAAGTAATTATTGAACTCAATGCTACAATATTCACCACCATTGTCAGAACGCAGGCACTTCAAAGCAAAACCAGTCTGTTTCTCAACAAGACTCTTAAAATTAATAAAGCATTTACATACCTCCGACTTATTTTTCATAAGGTATCCAAAAGACTTTCTAGTGTAATCGTCGGTCAAAGTGAGCAGGTACCGTGCTCCACTCCAGCTTGAGTCCATGGGCCCACATACATCTGAATGGATGAGTTCCAGCGGATGAGAAGTTTGTATCGCTCTGCCCCTGGGATAAGCCTTGGCCACCGGCTTGCCCTCAAAGCATGCAACACAATTTTTGATTTCCTCTTTTTCAGAATTATTAGCCTGAAATGAGATATCATTAGCACCTCTATCACGCAAAACACACATTCCTCCAATACCAAGATGTCCAAGCCTTTTATGCCACATACTAGCACCCACACTAGAAGACTCAGCGTACTTTGCAGTCTGTACATTCTGCACTTCATGCAGAAATGCCGAAGACCGCCCCATAACACGTATACCTCTCAACCTGTATATACCATGACACAACTCAGCAGTCATAATTGGTTTGCTTTTTACATTAAATACATTATAAATGTTACATCCATTTTTATTAAATACCACCGTCAAACCTTTTTCAGTCATTTTACTTACAGACAATAGATTTGTTGCTAACTGGGGAACATACATAACATCACATAAAGTTCTATTGGTATTATTAATTTGTACCTTTATGTCCCCTACACCAACACTTGACAACAAGTTGCTACTATCAGCACCTTGCACTTGAATATTCTTAGATTGAAAGTTAATCAAAAAATCTCTATTGTTTGTCATATGACTTGACGAACCACTGTCAATGATAAAATCAGACTTCTCAGCCATAGCGATAAAACTAGATGCGACAAGACTGGAGCTAACAGCACTGTCCTTGCTATTCTTCTTCTCCCTCTTCCATTTGAAGCAACGGGATTTTATGTGGCCCTGCTTCCCACAAAAATGGCATGTAATGGGTTTTGAAGATTTTGCAACAATAAAAGCAGCATCACCATTCGCACCTCCATTCCGTCTGTAATCTTCTTGTAAGAGTCGGGTTCTCACGACCTCACTTGATATGTTCCCGCTAAGAAATACTGTCTCAAGTCCAGACACTAAATTATCAAATTCCCTAGGAAGACCAGATAGTAATATTTCTGCAATTTCCTCATCTTGAATTGTTTTACCTATATCTTCTAATTGTCGAACAAGGGTCATAACCGCATCCACGTACATTGTCATGTTCTCATAACTTGAGTAATCTATTCGATGTAATTGGCGCAGTAGTACGACACGCCGATATATTCCCTTGTCAGCAAAAATGTTGCCTAATTTCTCCCATGCTTCTTTAGAAGTTGAACAATTATGCAGATGCTGGTACAGTGCGGGCTTAACAAATAAAGCGATTCTCGCTAAAGCCTTTCTATCTTTTTCACTATCTATAGCAATCATACCTGAGGGTTCGACGCAGTTCCATAGTCCATCAAGTATTAGGGCATTTTTCACGGCAAACTTCCACGTGGCATAATTATTGACGCCATCTAATTTCTCAATGTGAAATCCACTTCTGTCAGTGCTGCCGGTATCAGCCATGGTTTGTCGGTACGGTATATTCAGACTTCTCCAAGTGATTTGCGCCCTAATCAAGTCCCTGCCTTGTTACTAGTCTGGGCACATAACCTGTTGGAAAGTGCAGAGTTGGAGATTGATGCACAGCGGGTCGGCAAGGGACAGGGCAGCAAATTCATCTGTCAAAGGCAGTTACGAGCAGATCTGTTGTTGTTACTCTGTTGTTTTTATTGCACAAATAATGGAAATTCTTAGCTATAGCGATTTTCCTAAGTGTTAATATAATCCATAATCAATTACTTACCGAACAGTGATCAAAATATATTGATGATTATCAAGTGAACTGTGTAAATTTTAACTAAACAACCAAAAGGTCTAACGAAGTGGTTTAAATTCCTACCCGATTTGGAATTTATTGAAGAACAGTGAGTTAACATCAACAAGCGTTAACAAAGAGTCAATCGTACACGTTTTTTTTTCGCATTTGTATACGAACCACAATTTCACCGCCCACATTAACGCTGTTGTGGCCGAACGGTGGGAGACTCACAGTATAAGCGGATGGTCCCGACTTCAAATCCTGCCAAATTATTGACTTTTTTATTTTTATATATATATTTTTTTTTTGAATTTTTACACACATTTATAACACCAATATTATAGAAATGGATAATTGTGCTGCTTGTAACCTAGAAATACGACCTACACAGAAATTAAAATGTAAGCAATGTAAGAAAACATTTCATTACCAATGTCTGAACATTGAACAAGATTACTTCAAAAAACTGACACAGGAAGATAAACTGAACTGGGTTTGCTCTTTTTGCACAAATATTACGCGTCGTAAATCAAACAATCTGAATAACCCTATCGCACATACAACCTTAAACGACTCATTAAATATGTCTTGTGACGACCATAATAACACGTCCCTTGAATCTGAACAAGCTACAACATACAATTTAAGCGGCCCCATCACGCTGGCCCAGATCAGCCAACTATTGGATACAAAGCTGAATAGAATGAAGATCGACTTGTATCATGATATAAATACAGCTGTCAAAAGGGAGATCACATCCGCAATGGAAGTTATTAAATCTGAGTTCACAGCAACTACCGAATTTTTAAGTGAAGAACAAAAGGACCTAAAGATCAAGATTGATGCGACTAATAAAACCATATCTGAACTGTCGTCTCAAAACACAAGTCTTCAAAGTGAACTCACAGCACTGAAAATTCGAGTTGAATCATACGAGCGCTTATCGCGAAGCAGCAATTTAGAAATTCAAGCAGTTGCAGAAAAAAAGAACGAAAATGTAGTGGCGATAGTGAAGAACTTATGTAAGGTCCTCAAGGTCTCTACAGGGTGAAATTGAAAACGTTGGCATCCTTTTAAAATAAGATTCTACCCATGGTTAATAGTGCATACACCGCATATTAGCAAAATCAAAAGAAGTAAAATTTCAATATCAAAAACCTAGAAAAACCATTTTAGTTTCTTAAGAATAGCTTAATAGTGCAAATAAACAATAAAAATATTAATAAAATAAATAAATATTAATATGCTGTTATCCAAACAATTTCAAAAATATCAAGTTGAATAGGTCCGCTTGAAACGACGCGACACTCTGCCGCTCGGCGCGTGCGTATTTTCCCACTACGAATTCATTCATAAAACCAAAAAACTTATTCGTAAATCATTAAAGGAAGACCGCGCGCGCAGCCGTCCTTTGTACCCCTTTGACATCGCGCCGCCACCGCGCACCGTCACCTTTCGGCTTGCGCCGACGACGCCTCTCGCCGCCCGCCGCTCGCCCCGCCCGCTTCAGTCGGCGCAAGCGCAAAATACTATGTACCTATTTTATTTATTAGTACGGCTTTACGCTTATTTGTTTATGCACGTATTACTTTGCTCGGTCTCGGGAACTTGTCGTCGCACACGCGTTAAGGATTGCAGTGGCTGTTTTATGGTAGTATTGTTATCGTATCGTAATGCCTCGACCACGTAATGTGCAAGGACGGTACACAAACCAACAGTACATACAAACAAATTAACATGTGTGAACTCGCGTAAATCAAATCCCGTAATCAAACCGGTTTTATGGCACGCACAATATCATGCCATCCGAGTAATCGTATGAGAGTGAAAGTGAAACGAGAGACGAACTCAAAAACAAAATAATCTTAGCCTTTGAAGCTGTAAAATTGCAAGGCTCTGTATTGAACAGAGTGAAAGACAATCATATTAAACAATTGTTAAAATATTTGTGAGCAAAAGTGATAGGTAATAAGTAAATCATGATTTGAAAATTCTTATTAACGTGAATACTTTAATTTCGCCTTTTGAAATACGCCAAAAACTTTAAAAGTGTTAATTGTGTGTTATGTTATTCATGAGTTTGTTCTTATTTCATCTGCCTGTTGCCGAAGTTTTAATCGTCCTAAGCTGGAAAAAATAGGTATGAAGTTTAGCGTTCATTATCCATTGTTATTGTACCTACAAGGTAGATCAGCTGTTCTCGCGGATCGCGAGAGAGCGACGCCCCCGACTACGTGTAGGTATCGACGCTTCGCTGTGTCGCACTAAGCATGTTGCTATCTCGAAAGAAAATGATACTTTATCAATTTCTCATTTATTTTGTAGTTTCTTTAAAGTTGATTTTTTTTTATTCGGATACGCATAAAAATAATCCCTAATTTAAGTACAATGGTAGACTGAATTGATGCCAATGACTTCAAATTCACCCTGTATAAGTGATACCGATATAATTCATTGTCGACGTGTTGCAAAAATCGACACCTCATCAAGTCGTCCTCGCAATATTCTGCTGACCTTACCGACTCCTCGCCAAAGGGATCTCATATTGTCTGCCGCAAGGCGCTACAACAAGACCAACCCTAATGAAACTCTGAACTCTGTTCACCTTGGCGTTGCGGGAGATAAAAGCAGTATATACCTTTCGGAACATCTATCCCCAGATCAGAAAAAATTACATGCTGCTACTCGGAATACAGCTAAAGCCAAGGGATACAAGTTTGTTTGGGTAAAATATGGCCGCATTTATGTAAGAAAGGATGAAGGTTCCCCGCCTATCGTGATCAAGAACTTAGACTTTTTGGAAAAGATACAGTAGTTTTATTTTTATTTTTGTGTTACAATTAATTTATAGCATAAGTTAGACCGTTACTTATACTCTTTCATTTTGTTAATTATGGTTACTGTTTTGTACCAGAATGTAAATAGACTCAGATCTAAAACTCAAGAAGTTTTCCTTAACATTTTAGCTAATGATTACGATTTGATTTGCTTGACCGAAACAAACTTAAATAGTAGCGTCTTTGACTCAGAAATTATTGATACGCGTTATAATGTTTTTCGTCGTGATCGTGAGACTACCGATAGTCGTAAGATGGAGGGCGGTGGTGTGCTTGTTGCTGTCAGAAGAAGCATACGTGCTGTGCGGCAGAAAGTATGGGAAACGGGTGCAGAGGATTTGTGGCTCGCTCTTCATCTAAATGATTGTAGGTCTAAAATAAACCTTTGCCTGGTCTATCTACCGCCTGATGCTGATTTCAATGCTGTAGAACAGTTTTTTGAGAAATGTAACGATATCCTTATGAGCAATAGTGAATCTTATATTATCTGCGGTGATTTTAATATGCCAGGTTTAGCATGGCCCAATTCGTACCCTCATTGTAAGGTTTCACCGCTGACGAAGTCGTGTATTGATAGAAAAGTTAAGTTATTATTGGAGCTGCTATCATCCAGTGATTTAAAACAAATTAATCACATACACAATTCGGAAAACAAAATGTTAGACTTATTTCTAACAAACATTTCCAATGCAACAATCGTACTTTCGGACCCGCTCAAAACTCAAGACAAATATCATCCACCTTTTACAGCAACCGTAAGCCAAATAACACCCAATGAAATGAAAGTTAACGCGAGTAAAAGCATTCTTAATTTTCGAAAGTGTGACATTCATAAATGTAGGGAGCTTCTCTGCTTAGTGAAATGGAATGATGTTTTATGTTGCTCGGATGTTAATGGCAACCTGGAAGCTTTTTATACTGAGTTCAATAATATTTTAAATCAATGCACACCCACCAAAAAGGTTAGTACGGGTGGTTATCCTCCTTTTTTTACAAAGATACTGATCCGGACAATTCGAGAAAAAGAAAAATACCACGCTAAATTTAAGAAATACAATAATCCCCGAGATTATGATACATATTCCATGCTACGGGCTCGGGTTGCGAAAATGATAAAAGACAGTCACAAACATTTCATTGAGGGTATAGAGTCATCGCTTCACGATGGTAATACTAAACCTTATTGGTCCTATGTTAAGCACTTAAAAACTCGACACTCGATACCTGACACAATGCTTTACAAAGATTCCACGTCGTCTGATGCACGTGTAATATGTGATATGTTCGCAGATTTTTTTGGCTCTGTATTTGAACCTTCTGGCACAAGCATCAATCTTTTAGACTCTCAGGCCAATAACAACAAAACGCTTCAAACCATTGAACTTAGCCAGGAGGAGATTCTTAGAAAACTAAAGACCTTGGATTTGAACAAAGGTGCTGGGCCTGATGGCATACCTTCTTATATAATTGGAACGTGTGCTGCAGAACTAGTGTTGCCACTTTACATCATTTATAACCAATCACTCAGTACAGGTATCTTTCCGGATGTTTGGAAAAGAGCTCATATTGTGCCAATTTATAAGTCCGGCGACGTTAGCATCTGTGATAATTACCGCCCAATTAGTATTCTGTCATGCCTAGCGAAGCTTTTTGAGAAATTGGTATATGACTACCTGTATTTCCACATATCCCCTTTGCTGCATAGTGAGCAACATGGCTTTGTCAAAGCTAAATCCACGACCACAAATCTTTTGGAATACACCACATATATTCACACCTCTTTAGATCTTAAAATGCCTGTTCATAGCATATATACAGACTTCAAAAAAGCATTTGACAAAGTCAACCACAACTTACTTATCCAAAAGCTCTGTAAATGGTATGGTATCCATGGTAATTTATTACGGTGGATATCGTCATACTTGCTGAATAGATCACAGTTGGTTGTAGTCAAGGGTTACCTCTCCTCATCTACACCAGTAACGTCGGGGGTGCCGCAGGGTTCTCATTTAGGGCCCCTTCTCTTCAATGCTTTTGTGAACGACCTTATTAAATGTCTTAAATGTAGTTGTTTACTTTATGCTGACGATTTAAAAATCTTTAATTCCATATCATCTAATGAGGATAGGGATGCCCTTCAGGATGATCTAAATCAACTCGATACCTGGTGTGTGAATAATGGCATGATTCTCAACGTTCCTAAATGCTTTGTCATGACTTTTTGCACAACGGCTAATAACTTCCAAGATTATACATATAGCATTGGAGGTCAGGGAATGAAGTATGCGGACACCGCACGAGACTTAGGAGTATGGTTTGATGGGCAATTAAATTTTAAACAACATTACGATAACATTACTTCGTCATGTAATAAAACACTGGGTTTCCTTTTGCGCACGTGTAAAAATTTCCGTAACTTCTCATCATACTTCATTCTTTATAATAGCCTCATACGCAGTAAACTGGATTACTGTTCAACAATTTGGCAACCTTATTATAAGACACATACAGAATCCATAGAAAAAATCCAAAAAAAGTTCTTACGTCATGTTAGTTACCGTTTTAAGGTTAAATACAAGCTGAAATGTTATGATGATAGACTCAAGTATTTCAGTGTATCTACTTTGGAGAATCGCATGTCCTTTCTGAGCCTACTTATGCTGTATAAAATTTTGCACGGCATAACGAAAACATCAGTGTTACAGGATATACATTTAAAGGTACCTACCAGATTGCCACGACAATCCGAGCGGCACATTACGTTCTCCCTACCCTGGTGTAGAACTCAGAGGGCTCATCGCAATCCCGTATATCGCATGTGTTGCTCTTATAACGAATTAAGCATTGATCCCGAAATCTCTAATCAGGTGGATATATTCAGCGGATATGGTTTGTTTCGGTCAAGTCTACAGAAATTTATGTTGAAAGCTTAGTTTATACAATTATATTTGTTTTATTTTTATATGTATGCTCTACTCTACTTTAATTTAAACTATAATTATTTCTTTTTTTTTTCTCACTAATTGTTAACTGCTCTGCTTAACTGCTTTCATGATTTGCCATGCTGTCAACACTATTTAAGGGTAGTACCTAGATCAAAACTTGTGTCTTTCAATTTAATATAATTTTGGAACTATCTGTTTGTGTTGCAATAAATAAATAAATAAATAAATAAATGAAAATCACCAATGGTTGATAATATTTGTGATTATTTATTGTTCAAAATAAACACACAAATACACCGTGTCAGATTATGGATGTAAAACGATTATAAAACTTAGAAACTAAAAATGCGTGTCAAAATGTTAAAACTCAGGAGGGAAGTCGGTCACGAACAATATAGACCAATGTCAAAGACTACAAGTCTAGAAAGTAATGTCACAAAGGGAATTAAGATTATACAGCCAATTATTTCAACAGCATACACATGTCCTAATGCTATGTTTTACAAAACATTACCTATACATGTACCCTGTTAGGGCATAGCAAACGATAAAATATAGAATTATAATTAAAATCGTTAATAGTTATAAATATTAGTCATTATGAGAACAAAATTATATACCGAGTTGCGATTTTTTCATTCATTCACTTTGTCACAACACTATTTTTGTTTTATCAAAACCCAATGACGTAGGAATTCATACGTCATTGTCAAAACCTGACAACCCAGTAAACGTCACTTGACTTCGTCTAATTAAAAATACGACTTTACACAGATTAGTTTGAGAGTCCACGTTTGAGAGATTGTTATTTTTTTCTTCTTAAATTTTTTCTGTTACGGGATGGCAAAAGGATCTAGCCCATACAGTCAAATCTTCAGTTTCATATTTCTTTCTTGATTTTTGCAATAAAATGTGGGTGCCACACATTTTAATGCATCTAGGGAGTGCTTGGCGAGAAATACAAGGTACAGACCTCATGGTGGTGACTGATGAGAATTGTATAGTGGGATTTCCAACCACTATACAATTCTCAACGTCATATACACAAAACCTTTATTTCAATGATTCCTCATAACTGTTCGTCGAAACTGGATGCTCATGAAATGAAAAGACACCACTTTCACTGATTATCGAAATAAAGATCGACATCCAGACGCCATGGTTTCCCGCCAAACCAAGGAGCTTATACTAAGAATGGAGTCATTACACAAATTAACAAAGTGAGGGCAAAAATTTTGACAATACTTGACATTTCAAATTTCACATTTCTCTTTCTAGAAATTGTCGTCATCTCTTTCTAAACACGACTACATAGAAACAAGATTTCCCCAGTATTTCGCCATCTTTCTAAAACAAAAGTAGAAAAGTAGCTAAAAACTTAACATATTGTATTCAATTATCAGTATTTATTATCAATGAAAGAAATAAATATAATATATTTACTTTTAATGTTTAGGTTTGTATTTTATTTTGAAAATCATCATTGTGATTCTTTCTATAACTTATGGGAAATGAAAGGATTTATGTAATGGCAGCACTCGCTTCATGTGTCAATGTCCCGAAATCTCAACATGACATAAATTGTCGTAATTGACGTATTCATAAATATCGACTCGCGATTTTGGTACGGCTTTTTACTTTAAAATAAGGATAAATAGTGCAAAATTATACATATATAGTTATTTCGTGCTGGTAGAAGTAAGTAGTATTGAGGATGCAGTGTGAATTTCACTTGTAAGTGTCATAATTGCATATAATATTGTTCAATCTATAAATTTCATTTTTCACCCGTAATTCCAGATTATTAGCGTTATTTTGCAAAACTCCATGAGAGGGACAATTTCTGATACTCGCATTTAATCCTATCTTAGAATTGAATGAATTTTTGCACATAATTTACTTTTTTTTTTTTTTTTTTTTTTTTTTTTTTTCATGGCAACAGAATGTTAACTATTTGCCAGTATCAATGTGAAGATTAAAAGGTAGGGAAGTCGAAAATAATAGAAAAGGAATGGGTATAGCGGAATTAGAAATATAGGATCAGGGAAGTAGGATATAAAAATATACTAAATCTTAATATTGTTATGATGAATATATGCCGATAAGATATTTAAATAAACAACAGGATACATCAATAAGCAGGATAAACGAGTAGGAAATGGAACACGTAATTTGATTAAGGAATCTAGGAATGAGGAACGGTCAAGTAATGGGCAGGAGAAAAACATGTGGTCCAAATCACCCACGTCTTCTCCACATTCACATAAATCACTGGTCACAATATGTAGTCTTGCCAAATGGGCAGGAGTACAGACATGACCTAGACGCATACGAATAACAGAACTGACGAAAGATTTACTGTAATCTTGATTACGGAACCAAGGTTTATGCGAAATACTAGGTTGTATTGTGAAATATTTTCTGCCTTTCTGTCCACTGACCCATAAACTTGACCACGAATCTTGAAGGAAGGTTCTTGGTAAAGTTAACAAGTCGTGACAATAGTTTAGATAGGGATAAATATCTCCACACTCCACCGCATCCTTCGCTAACTGATCAGCATATTCATTGCCACTTACACCAGAATGGCTTGGTACCCAAGCTAAAGACACTGATAATCCTAACATGTGGCATTCATGGAGCTTTAACCTAATATCAAATAAAATTGGGTAATAATACTTCAATTTAAACGGATATTTTTCAATAGCCTGGAGGGAGCTTTTAGAATCGGAAAAAATTACGGTCCTTTTCAGTTTAGCCAATTTAACGTATTCTAATGCCTTAAATATTGCAAAGCATTCGCCTGTAAAAACTGTTGATTCTGGAGGCAATTTGATTTTTTGTACTATTTTATACTGTGTGTGAAACACTCCTACACCTACATTTCCTAACTTGGATACTTTAGAAGCATCTGTGAAAATATAATCACAGTTAGACCAATATTCTTCCCTAATATAATTAAATATATGATTTGCTTCGAAGGCGCCTTTATTTAAACCCACATCATAACAAATTTTAGGACATGATAATAAAGCTTCATATGGGGTAGAAAATAAAGGTAATTTATTTGAACGAAAAAGGTTATTGGAAAAATTCCTTACTTTTCCATAACTTACAATCAAACAAATAGGAGGCTTGTGGGACCAGTAACTATTGAATCTAATATGTTCATCTAAACTTTTTAGCTTGGGTAAAAGAGGATGATTAATATACTGAAATGCTTTGAACAAAAATTTGTCACTTAAAAATTGTCTTCTTAAGTGAAGAGGCGGTTCTGAACACTCTACTTGCATTGCGTTAATAGGCGAAGAGCGCATAGCACCTAATATCAATCTCAAAGCCTTGTACTGGATGCTATCTAGTTTCTTAAAAGCAGTAACACTACTTCCTTGAAGAATAAATGTGCCATAATCTAATATACTTCTAATGAGAGCATTATATATTAAACGTAGAGTAGATGGGTGAGCACCCCACCAAACACCCGACAAACACCTCATCATATTAAGGACGCGTTCACATTTTGTCACAAGATAATCGCAATGTTGGTTGCCAGAAAGTTTCGAGTCCAGAATGACTCCCAAAAATTTTACTTCATTTTTGACAGCTAGCGTAGTATTGTCATAAATAATTTCAATATTGGGATGAACTCGTTTTCTTGAAAATAATACAATCGTACTTTTTGACGGTGATAATTCAAGACCATTACAGTCTAACCAATTTTTCAAAAATGTTAAAGAGTCATTCATAGTAGAACAAGCATTTTCAATTGAACCGTTATTAGTATATAATAGTAAATCATCTGCATATTGAAGAACCTTAATGTTATTTAATGAATTATCTAAATCATAAGTATATATATTATAAAGAATAGGACTCAGAACGGAACCTTGTGGCAACCCCTTTGTTACTATTCTACTTAATCGACTACCATCAGAAAGATCCAAATGAATATGCCTTTCAAATAGCATGGCACTGATGAACTTTATCAACATAATAGGTATACCCAATAGTTTTAACTTATTTAGCAGCACTGAAATTATAACATTGTCATAAGCGGCCTGTATATCTAAAAATGCAGCCAACACTGACTCATTGGATGAAAAAGCCAGACGAATATCAGTGACCAAAATGCTAATACTGTCCATGGTACTTCTTCCTTTTCTAAATCCAAACTGACTGGTCGCCAAAAGAGATTTATTTTCTATGTACCATTCTAATCGGTTTTTGACTAAGTGCTCAGCCAATTTTGCTAAAACTGAACTTAAAGCTATAGGCCTAAAGGACTAAGGGTCACTGGAAGGTTTATTAGGTTTTAAAATAGGTACCACTATTTGAGATCTCCAAGATACAGGAACTTCTCCTGATGAGATAACCATATTGACTAAATTTAAATAATATGTTAAGATATGGTCATCTGCATTAGCAAAAAATGAATATGGAATACCATCATCGCCAGGTGAACTATCTTTAACATTCTCTAAGACACCCTTTAGTTCAATTAATGAAAATGGAGCTTTGAGAACACAACCTGAAGTTTCCTGAATTGTTGAATATTGGTTATATTGTTCTAAAACTGTTGCAGGAGCAAGCTTATCTAAAAATTCATTGGCTATAGATGGGGAAAGGGTTTGGAAGTTTAAAGAATTAAATGCGCATCGGAATCGTTTAATACTCTTCCAGACTGCAGAAGGGCATGTGGAAGGTGAAAGAGCAGCACAAAAGGATTTCCATCCATCACGCTTTTTTTGTTTTAACAACTTCCTTGTACTCTTCATTGTGGAACATAAATTTTCATAATTTTCTGGCGACATACATTGGTTGTATTCTCTTTCAGCCATTTTACGTTTCCTGACAGCTACTGTACAATCTGAGTCCCACCAAGGAGGTGAAGGGATTTTGCCACTGCTATGATTCTTTAAAGGAAAAGTTTCATTTGCAGCATCTATCAAACATTTAGCTAAGGCATCAGAACAGTCCATTACCCCATTCTGAACAATAATAGGTAAATCTGGAACTTTAGAATTTACTATGGTTCTGAATTTATCCCAATCTGCATTGGATAATTTGTGCTTTAAGCGTGGATTGAAAATATGTTCAGGAGGTTTTTTAATCGGAGATGAAATAATTAAAGGGTAATGATCACTACCATATGATATTGGAAGTGGAAACCAGGACAGTGATGAAGCTAGAGACGGGGTGCAAATAGACAAGTCTACAACACTGAGATTTTCACCAGGAATTGTACGGCGAGTGGGTAGCCCTGTATTTAATACACATAGGTTAAATGAATCAATAATTTCTGAAAGTTGTTCACCATTGCTATTTGTAATCCCACTTCCCCAAGCACGGTGGTGTGAATTAAAATCTCCAAGAACTAAAAAGGAACCATTCAAAGCAGAAAAAAGTGGGTCAATATAATTATTTAATATTTCAGGCGATGCATGTGGGACATAAACTGAAATAATGGAAATTTTACTGTCTAACTGAATACCAACAGAATTAAAAGCCTCAGTATTATGTGAAGGTAAAACTAAACTTGAAAATGGTATACAATTTTTAACTAAAATGGCAACTCCTCCATATCCGTCAGGTCTATCTTCTCTGACACAAGTGAAACCTGGAATTCGAAAAAGAAATCCTGGCTTCAACCATGTTTCAGACAAGGAGATTATTGATGGTTTGTATTTATTTATTATATAAATCAAATCACTCTTTTTAGACATTACACTCCTGCAATTCCACTGAAGGAACTTTAGATCCATTATTAATTAATAAACTTTTAATCATATCATTTATAATTGCAACGTTGGACGGTTTCAAAGCATTACTAGAAATAAAAGTATTTAATAAAGTAACTATAGTATTAATAACCTTTGTATCCTCTAAATCAGTTCTATCTGTATTGGGACTAGAATTCAAATTTAATGCACACCCATTATTTAAAGACGGCATTTGCCAGTCCCTAATAATAGAATTATGAGCATACTGATCATATCCCTTTGAGGGTAAAGGTGGCAAAGTAGGTTTTAAGTATACAGTTTTTTTGTAAGAGGTCTTATTACTATTTGAAGAGTACTTCTCATTGTTAGTTTGTATAGCATGACCAAAGTTAACATTAGTTCCTACAACATCAGCATATGGCTTTGAAATTGGAGGGTGAAGTTTACATGCTTCCATATATGAGATGCTACTTTGAGACATTGATAACTTTATATCTTTTTGTCTATTAAATTCAGGGCACACCTTGCTAGTAGCATAATGATATCCTGAACACATTATACATAATGCACAACTTTCATCAGTATTACATTCTTCACCCTTGTGCTCCTGGGCACATTTAAAACATCTAGGTTTCGAACGACATAAAGTTTTAGTATGTCCATATCTACAACAGTTATAGCACTGAATTGTAGGATATGTATATAATTCTACTGGAAGGCTGTTGTAACAAATATAAATCCTCTTTGGCAAAACTTGACCATCAAATGTAAAAACTACTGACTGAGACGGTTTCCATGTAACTGATCCATCAATAGTTGCTTTATAATTCAGACGTCTTAACTTAATTATTTTTCCACAGCCAATGGGTAGAGAAACATTTTCTTTAATCTCTTCAGGCGACCATTCGGCGGGTATACCCTTAACTAAACCTAAGCGAGTAACATTAAAAGAAGGGATGAAGGCATGGAGCTTAAAATCTATAAGTTTAGTACTATTTACAAAATTATTAGCATCCTCTGGAGTAGAGAATGATACGGAACACCTATTGCGACCTATTCTTTTCACACTACCTGAAATAATATTCTTGAAATTATTCTTTTTTAAGAAATTACCAAAAGTCATGGGGTGAAGTGTGGAGCCATCATTAGGTGATTTATCTACCCTCTGGACGTGCACAACATAAGGCGACAAATCGGTAGAAACATATTCACAACGACCAATTCTAGTCATTTGAGAAGATGAATGCGAAACCTCAGTATTTGAAGAAGACGCAGGTGGAGGAGATGGTTTTTTAAATGAGTCGGATGGAGCATTTTTTGATACATAAATAGAGTTACATTGACAGTGTAAATCTGAATCACTATCACAACCAGAGTTTGAATTTGAGTTCCTTTTTCGGTTTTTGTTACAATGTTTGCAAATTTTATTCAGCCGACGCCTCTTCCTAGATCCTGAATGTTTACTACTTACGGAAGCATCCGTATCCATTTCACTAACATTGTTTGTCGAAATTTCAACATTATAAGCTACAGGGGGACTCAGGTCCGTGCCCAAGTCCCCCAAGCTGAGATCAGGAGGTTTATTCATTAACTACGATGTGATGTCTAACTAAATATGTGGGTAGTTATGGAATAGACAATAAAGGTATACGCCGTAATGGCGGTGACGGCTCGGTTGAGTCAGTCGTGTTCCGACCGCCGGACTGAGCGGACGTTTGCCACCACAGTGTACAGTGAATCATAGAGTGACTTAATGTTATACCACAACCCTCTCCGGACACTCCGGAGGACACCACAAATGGCGACGAGGATAAAAAGTGAGTGAAATACTTGCACACAAAAAGTGAAATAAATTAAAAATTAGTTTCGTACGACTACCTACAATGTTACCTAGAATCATCAGAAAAGTTGAAATTTACATTGTCGTATTTTAGTTAGCATAAAAATCTCAATTTTACAAAAGAAGGTGGAATAAGTGTAGATGAAACACGCCTTTGTAAATAAAACAACTTTTACGATTTAAATTTGCATGTAAGTAATTAGGTCCACGTGGTAAATCTAAGAGAACATTCCATGCTTAACTATTATTATATTATATCAATATCCTTGGTGATCGATTATAATTTCAATGATGACCTACTTAGAAAAAAAAAAAGAAACCTAATTTGGACGATATGATTTTTCTTTTAAAGGCGTCATATTCTCATGTAGCCTGTAACATCCGTTCATACTGATAACGAAAGGTAACCAAGACGTAGTCGCAATCGCATTAATATATACATATTAAACCGTTCCATTGTTGGTGGCCAGTTATTGGCCAGGTTATAGGTGAAAATAAAACAAGACACTATAAGTACATGTTTATCAAAAAAAAAAAAAAAAAATTCATTACAAATGAAAATTATAATTTTGTCATTATGTAAATTGAACATCACACTTGGCTTGGAGCTCAAAATTAGGTAAGTAGGTGGAATTATATGTAGCAAGCAGCAATGTTGTTTACCTACCTTACCTATGCATGATATAGAGAGTAAGTGTACACAAATTAATAAATCTAGGACCTAGTTAAATCTGCTAATTTCTGACTATCCATACAACAATATACTGTGCCTGTATCAATGGCCTGTATATATTAGTCAAATCGGGGGGGGGGGTGTTTTGACCCGACCGAGTAAAGTATACCGTACAATAGGCGAATGAGTGAAAACTCGTCAAGGTTACCTACATGGATGGGCATTTTGAACGTGTGAGGTACTAGCACCTTTGAAATGTTTGTTTATGCAATTGGGTAGTAACATGGCCCAATATAAGGTCGTAAAATTGTTAACATATATGGGCGGCTTTGCTTAAATTAATGACCAGAAGTAATGAACAATTACTTCTTTACAACACAGAACACATGGATTAAACCCATAATGCCAAATATGTATGAAATCACATATTCTTGGAAAAATTGTATATTATATACATAATACTAGAAAATTAAAATGTATATGCGATTTAATGTAGTTACATAAATGTAGTAAGTAGTAAATTGACGACGTCAATTGGTACTAAGAAAATATATAAAGTTTATTATGAATTTATGTTCATAATATAGTAGCAAATTGACAACGTCAATGGTGCTAGAGAAATATAATATATGATGCGTATTTATGTACATACATAGTAGTAAGTTGACAACGTCAATTGGTACTAAGAAAATATAAAGTTTAATATGAATTTGTGTTCATAATATAGTAGCAAATTGACAACGTCAATCGGTGCTAGAAAAATATAATATATGATATGAATTTATGTACATACATAGTAGTAAATTGACAACGTCAATTGGTACTAAGAAAACATAAAAAGTTTAATGTGAATTTATGTTCATAATATAGTGGTAAATTGACATCGTCAGTTGGTACTGGTAGAAAATATACCTATATACATATAAATATATATTTAATAGTAAACCGGGTGTGTCGGTTGGTATTAGCAAAGTCAATTATAGTCTTCAATAGTAGTAAACTGGACTGGACTAGTACATATTATAATGGAAGCAAACTCTCTCAAGACAGTCGTCAGGTGGCTAAGACGCTGAATTTCAAGGTAATCAAACCTCGAGGCAAACACAATTGGATTGTGATTGGAACTAGACAATATATTAGTATTGACCAATATCCAAAATTAAGCATTTTGGACACATACGAGGCAAGCTGTGAATTGTCAATCGGAATCTGGTATTATGGTGGTTTAACGTCTTAATTGCCGAGTTAATAATCAACTATGATAAAATTCGTAACGATTTCTTATAGCTTTATATAGTAATAATGATTAAATTAACTTATAACAATACCTAGCCACATAAGTAAAATCTATGATAATGTGATACATACATACATGCCTTGAGTTGTTGAGTTGGTACAAATGTACCGCGGTTGAATGGGTACAAATGTCCTATAGTTGAAATGAAATGAAATGAAAATGAAAAAGCTCTTTATTTAAATGGACTTTGCTAAGTACTTTTAAATCGTCAAAAGTTGTTGGCACAAATGTACCGCGAAAAAAAAAAGCGCTGAAAGGTGCAGTGCTGAAAATTGGGTGTGCTAACCTATGTCATAGTAAATTGACTTCACTGGTAAGAATAGCGCCAAAGGATTAACCATGTAACAAAATTAAAGTTATCTCCACGTGAAATCAAGGTGCTGGCAAAATAGACAACAACTGCAATATGCCAATGTTATGGTACATTATACAGTAGTAATGCAGTATACTTATGATTAAACAAATAAGAACAGGAATTAACGGATTCCTTCCTTAGTACAATATATAAAGCGATTCCCACACTAACACCAATTACTCATTAAGGTACGTACCTATTAGCCTACCCACACTATCTATCTTTGTACAAAAGGTACCTAGAAGGTGTATTATATTGTAATCTTGGGCAGGGGTAGGTATGTCGGTAATTTCCAAGCTTCATGTAAATAAAGCTCAAGTAAGCGGAAAATAAGCCAGGTAGCAATAGACCGGTCCCTACTAGTGCAGATCTGAGGCCAATTGACCTGAGTGCTCTATTTAGTTTACAAGCTGTTGGTCTTCCTAAAATTAAATAAATAAAAGAAGGAAACTAAAGATATTTTAAATACTTATCTAATGTATAGGCTTCAAAAATAGCTAAGGTAGTCCAAATATCGGACGACAATACAGACAAATACAGAGAATTGGTTCAAGAGGCTGGTTATGGCTTTATGTTCCCTTGAACCACAATCATATAAATCTTCAAAAGATATAATTAGTAAATGGAGACTGATAAAGATATTTACTTAGCGGAAATATTTTAAAGATGACTATAGGCATTAATGAATCAAGTATTACCTACTGCTAGTGTATGTAACCTAATTTGCAACAACCGTATAA
Source organism: Elophila nymphaeata (assembly GCA_955850985.1). Taxonomy (NCBI): domain Eukaryota; kingdom Metazoa; phylum Arthropoda; class Insecta; order Lepidoptera; family Crambidae; genus Elophila; species Elophila nymphaeata. The sequence goes on from OY039078.1 coordinate 9,252,831, forward strand.
GTGCATATTTTATGGTCATGAATCCAAAACATTCTGATTTCGCAGGCTTAGGAATCAGATTTTAATATCACGTTGTAATCGATGAATTCCCGTGAATGAGAGGTTAATATAACTCCTCCAGGTTAGTATATTGAAGATTAGAGTTTCCTCAACTACCTATTATAGGTACTATCACATACTATCGTGTAAAGCGCAAGTAACCCCATCACGTTAGATATAATAGAAAATGTGAGAAAATTGCAATGATTATTTTCACATTTTACAATGATTATTATCGTGATTTATCTATGATTTAGCATACCTACCTAGTGATTCGGGAATGACACAAATAGACAAGATAAAAGGAGCTAACTTTTATCAACACTCATTGTGTAAATTATATGACTATAGTGTCCAGCATCCTAAGCGCGTTTTTTTGTAAAAGTAATTGTCAACAAAAGTACAAGGCTACAAGGAAGCCGTGTCGTTAGGAGCTCCTAAGTGAGGAAGTTAAGTGGAACGGTCTTGTTTGTGAATATATCATTCGTATTAAATAATGGAAGCAGGTAGTTATGACGCTGCCTAATAGCGCGTTTTCCAATTGTTTTATTAAGTTCAAACAAAACTTACTATGTATCTACAGACACGTAAATTTTCTATAAAAATGTAGGGTAAGCTAGTACTTACATATCAAGTAATTGGTCAAATATACATGTTAATTAAACAATCAAACAGTAGAACGCTGCTGCGTTTAGGAATTACTTTCTGTTCACGAAAGAGACTTTAAATTTGTGTGTGTGCAAATTCGCACACGGCAGGGGTGAAGCTTCTGAAAAGTGGCAAGGGTGATTTCGGAAGCAACCAAGAAGCTTATATTTTGCTCTTTCTTCGTGGAAGCAACAGATGATTATTGGTTATCAAAATGTTGGATAACAATCTCTATGCATCAAAATACTTTTGCACTTGACTCTCTGTATGAGACAAGCTGTACCAACATTCACAATTTACAAGACAAGTAGCTCCATCGTGGGGAAATTTATAGTAGGTACATTTTTATCTGGTTTCTTATAAATGTTCTCCGGTAACTAATGACATCAAACGTTATTTCCTTCTTACCTAAGTTTGACTTTTTGTCATAAGTTGAAAGTTGCATATAGATTTCATCTAAAAAAAAAATATATATGAAAAAGGGGGGATATCGGTAAAACTGTGACCTGTTGATCCAGAGTCATAGAAAGTTATCTTTAAAAAGACTAAAATAAGTAAATTACTTAATTATAGCTTATTTTAATATTGTATCCAATGAGATAACAAAGTTATGAATTAAATCAAATCAAAATAAATTTATTTGGTTTCAACAGACAATTAATATATATTATTTCTTGTTAAAAAAAAAAAACAACAACAACAAAACAAAAAAAAAAATATACACAAGAATAATTTAAACCAAAAAGGCCGCCACTCAGCATTATGTTGCAGCATGCACAACACCTGCAACGCTGGTATTCTGTGTAATGACAGTAATTATTTGTTGACATATTTAATATTCATATCATGTGAAATAAAATGATACATTGAATATTTTCCTACTATTAAGTGGATGTAACAAATACATCAAATTATAAAAAAAGGAAGAGATGTGATGTCTAACTAAATATGTGGGTAGTTATGGAATAGACAATAAAGGTATACGCCGTAATGGCGGTGACGGCTCGGTTGAGTCAGTCGTGTTCCGACCGCCGGACTGAGCGGACGTTTGCCACCACAGTGTACAGTGAATCATAGAGTGACTTAATGTTATACCACAACCCTCTCCGGACACTCCGGAGGACACCACATACATATAGAATATTTTACAACTTACCAAAGTACTGCAATATGTACACAAATAGAGATAAACTAACTACAATAATATTTATATAAATAATACTTCACTGATCCAGTTAAAATTAAATAAAAAATTAAGAAAGTGAAAAAATGTGACCGCCGCGTCAAACTTCCCGCGCTTTTTTTTCCATAATTTACTTATTCAAATATTTGTAAACAAATGACTAGGGTGACTAGGATTTCCGGAATTATAAGGAAATAATATCCCTTTCTATCCATTCCTTTTATAAATGGCAATCAAAATTGATAGATTATTTTATTTAATTCTTTGAAATAACTGTTACATAGATAAAATACATAAATAGTTTTACCCATTTTTAGTTCGAAATGTTTATTTACAAATAAAATATAAATTGTGTAATGTAAATTTATTTTATTTGAGAAAAAGATAATGAGAGTATTGATTGGATTGTACTAGTGTAATAATGTTTATCATTCACATTTGCATGTACTAACATGCAACGCAGATACATTGCACACAGACAGACAGTATTAATAAAATTGTGGCTGCACTCTTCTGCACTTGTAATCAAATAGCATATTAAAATCTATCAAATGATAGTTTGTAATATGCTATTTGATTACAAATTGTCATTTAGTTAAAAGTGTACATAAATATTTATATACACTTTTAACTTGCATACATAAAATTTTCTTTTCTTTTTAGATTTCCGAAGCGACGGACCATATGGTTGTCTATTGTGCCTTTAAAAACAAAATTTTATGACAATATGTAGCTTCCACTTTCAAGACACCGACACTTTCAAGGCAACTACTTATGTCAAACATCAAGCCCTTTTTTTCAATAAAACCACTACTCAATCACTTTTCAAAGGCAACCTTTGAATTGGTTAGTAAAATTTTTCTTGATAATATACAGTTAATACAGAGAGCTAAAATGTTTGGAGAAATAATTTTAAGGGGATCAGGCATCATCAATTATTGAATATACAATGACTCAATTTTAACATTCTGCATAAGTAGTCACAAAAATGGCGTATGACGCAAAAATGAGAAACCAGGATTTCCGAAGTAATTAGTCTATTGTCACCAACACTTCATTTATTGATGTTTAGAGTAGGTTAAATAAAGCGTAAGAAATATGCATTCGAATTAAGTTAATATAGTATGAATAATTTCTAATCTAGTCCGTTACACTTTTATCTTGATTATGCTATGCCCAAATGGGCACCATGATGTGCTGGTGTTGTTTGTGAACATCTGTTATTTACATTCATGAATGCAATAAATTATTTGATTTGATTTGAATTATATTTACAAGTTTTGTTTGCCTAATCTTCTTTTTATATACCGATAAACGTCGAATCGAAACCGACGAGTTGGGTCGATTTTATTGCACGTAAGTGTAGATAACGGTCATTTTTATCAATATAAATGAATAGCTTTAGATACTTTTATAAATAAACTTAAATAAATATGTAATAACCGTGACTCGCAAACAAATATTCGTGTTAATCGCACAAATATTTGCCGGAACCAGGATTCAAACTCAAACGGCTTCATGTGTAGGTAGCTATACTGACCACTCCACCATGACGGCGTCAAAAAGTTGTTCATATTGATGGCCTAAAACACCCCAAATATTACATATAATGTAGGCTGTAACATGTAGGGTACCATTTTTACGTACCCTTCATGTTACAGCCTGTATTATACTAAAATCCAAGTGCTACTTAACTTACTTTTAGCTGATTTGTAGCCAGTAGCTGTTACTAATGTAACTAATTCACGGAAAGTTACTAGAGCTAACAATTTCTTCTATTGTATAAAAAACCGCACTTCGGCTTTCAGCCGTAATATCTATCAATATAAAGAAAGTCTGGTAGTAAGTTGGTAAGTTGCGCATCATTATGGCCCTATTATCATTACTCAAGAACGGCTAGATCGGTATACCACACAATGTATTTTTATAGCATTGCTAACCGGAAAACCTTAAATGTATGCTTAGTAGCACCTAAAAAAAAAAGAATAATTTAATGTCTATGAGTTGACGTGACATGAGATAAGCTACATAATAAACTGTAACGTGCCTCTTAAAATCAAGAGTCACAGAAGCGATAAATCCTCGTATTTCGATTGCTGATTTTTTTCCTGGGAGCAGAAAATAGATAACATTACCGTGCTAAAAGGTACTCAGGAAAAAAATTTAAAAGTAATTATTATGAATTTTAATTCTTTGTCATGGAAAACTCAAAACTCAAATTATTTTCAACTTGTGGTTTTATTAACGTAACGAAGTTCAAGTGTAACGTTACACATACATATTTTACCAACCTACATACATATTTTTTTTTAATTAAATCAGATTACACTATTTATAAATATTACATAAATTAAGATATAAAGGAAGCTCATCTAATTGAAATATTTCTTTAGAGTTCGCCTCCAAAATTTATCAACAGGTTTTACCGCTCCATATCAACGTTAATAAGCTACATTTTAGTGACCGTACGACTGTTGCGGGAAATCTCCGATAGATTGCGCCTGCGTCGCCGGGCAGTCTCGATCTTGTCAGGAATCGCATACAAAGGCTTGGTGATTCGGTCTTGCGCTTACGTGGTTCGCTAAGTAAATTGAGCACCGACAAGACCTACCTAATACTAATTAACTAATTTGATAATCGTGTGCAATAATAGTTATTTATTTAATGTGTTTAACCCCTAATTGGGGTGCAAGATTAGGCTAAGGTAGCCGCTGTCGCCTCCACTACTTCACTTCCGCCCAGGGCTGCACTTACAGTGAACAGCAGTACATGCCGCCCTAACTCGTCCCACCGAGCGACCCTCACCGATACCACCATTTAATAAATTGTTCTGCACGGATCTCTCGTGTCTCATTTAACTCCCTATATCTTAGGACCGTGGGAGCACGTGAGACCTTACCCGTGGCACAAGACTGTCCGTGATTAATTTGTGCTACAGGCACCCTACTAGAAAGAGACAGAGCCTCTCTAGAAATGTCAAGAAATGTCAAGTGTTGTCAAAATTTTTGCTCTCACTTTGTTTATTTGTCTAATGACTCCATTCTATAGGTAAAATATAAGCTCCTTGCGCCAAACACTCAGAGATAGTTAAATAATGACAAGAAGAGAATGAGATCGCTGATTAAAAGAACAAGCCCTGCGGTCCGATATGCGCAAACACTACGAACGTTACCAACAGTATATATGTCGATTGCCTTGGACCGAATTGAATACGGTGCTATGTGCACTATTTGCGTGCAATCAATTTGATCCACGCTTTGTGTGTGTCATAAAAAGAGATAATATAAAAGCAATATAAATTCAAACACTAAAATAGCACTCTAGGATTCTTAATAGAGTAAATAAAAATTATTGTAGTATGTACACATCCATAAAGTAGCTATAACGCGTCTTTAATAATTCAAAACTTAAATGTTTTATCTAATAATTCACAGACTTAAACGTCAAATTTAAGTTTGACATTTGCGCACATACTGCACTACCCAAGGAGCTTATACTAAGAATGGAGTCATTAGTCAAAATAACAAAGTGAGGGCAAAAATTTTGACAATACTTGACATTTCAAATTTCACATTTCTCTTTCTAGAAATTGTCGTCATCTCTTTCTAAACACGACTACATAGAAACAAGATTTCCCCAGTATTTCGCCATCTTTCTAAAACAAAAGTAGAAAAGTAGCTAAAAACTTAACATATTGTATTCAATTATCAGTATTTATTATCAATGAAAGAAATAAATATAATATATTTACTTTTAATGTTTAGATTTGTATTTTATTATGAAAATCATCATTGTGATTCTTTCTATAACTTATGGGAAATGAAAGGATTTATGTAATGGCAGCACTTTCTTCATGTGTCAATGTCCCGAAATCTCAACATGACATAAATTGTCCTAATTGACGTATTCATAAATATCGACTCGCGATTTTGGTACGGCTTTTTACATTTTAATAACTATAAATAGTGCAAAATGGTGCATCGCTGTATAGTTCGTGGTTGCAGAAGTGAGTGATATCCAGGATGCAGTGTGAAATTTCACTTGTAAGTGTTATAATTGCATATTATTGTTCACCTAAGTAAAATTGGTTTTTCACATGTAATTCCAGATTATTAGCGTTATTTTGCAAAAACTCCATAAGAGGGAGAAATTTCTGATACTCGTATTTAATCCTATCTTAGAATTTAATGAATTTTTGTACATAATTTACTTATTCAAATATTTGTAAACAAATGACTAGGGTGACTAGGATTTCCGGAATTATAAGGAAATAATATCCCTTTCTATCCATTCCTTTTATAAATGGCAATCAAAATTGATAGATTATTTTATTTAATTCTTTGAAATAACTATTACATAGATAAAATACATAAATAGTTTTACCCATTTTTAGTTCGAAATGTTTATTTACAAATAAAATATGTAATTTGTGTAATGTAAATTATTTTATTTGAGAAAAAGATAATGAGAGTATTGATTGGATTGTACTAGTGTAATAATGTTTATCATTCACATTTGCATGTACTAACATGCAACGCAGATACATTGCACACAGACAGACAGTATTAATAAAATTGTGGCTGCGCTCTTCTGCACTTGTAATCAAATAGCATATTAAAATCTATCAAATGATAGTTTTTAATATGCTATTTGATTACAAGTTAAAAGTGTACATAAATATTTATATACACTTTTAACTTGTATACATAAATTTTCTTTTCTTTTTAGATTTCCGAAGCGACGGACCATATGGTTGTCTATTGTGTCTTTAAAAACAAAATTTTAATGAAGTTCGAAAATATGTAGCTTCCACTTTCAAGACACCGACACTTTCAAGGCAACTGCTTATGTCAAACTTCAAGCCCTTTTTTCAATAAAACCACTACTCAATCACTTTTCAAAGGCAACCCTTGAATTGGTTAGTAAAAATTTTCTTGATAATATAGGTACAGTTAATACAGATAGCTAAAATGTTTGGGGAAATAATTTTAAGGGCATCAGGCATCATCAATTATTGAATATACAATGACTCAATTGAATTTTAACATTCTGTATAGTCACCAAAATGCCGTATGACGCAAAAATGAGAAACCAGGATTTCCGAAGTAATTAGTCTATTGTCACCAACACTTCATTTATCGATGTTTAGAGTAGGTTAAATAAAGCGTAAGAAATATACATTCGAATTAAGTTAATATAGTATGAATAATTTCTAATCTAGTCCGTTACACTTTTATCTTGATTATGCTATGCCCAAATGGGCACCATGATGTGCTGGTGTTGTTTGTGAACATCTGTTATTTACATTCATGAATGCAATAAATTATTTGATTTGATTTGAATTATATTTACAAGTTTTGTTTGCCTAATCTTCTTTTTATATACCGATAAATGTCGAATCGAAACCGACGAGTTGGGTCGATTTTATTGCACGTAAGTGTAGATAACGGTCATTTTTTCAATATAAATTAATAGCTTTAGATATTTTTATAAATAAACTTAAATAAATATATAATAACCGTGACTCGCAAACAAATATTCGTGTTCGTCGCACAAATATTTGCACCAGGATTCAAACCCGAAAGGCTTCATGTGTAGGTAGCTATACTGACCACTCCACCATGACGGCGTCAAAAAGTTGTTTATATTGATGGCCTAAAACACCCCAAATATTACATATAATGCAGGCTGTAACATGTAGGGTACCATGTTTAAGTACCCTTCATGTTACAGCCTGTATTATACTAAAAACCAAGTGCTACTAAACTTACTTTTAGCCGATTTGTAGCCAGTAGCTGTTACTTATGTAACTAATTCACGGAAAGTTACTAGAGCTAACAATTTCTTCTGTTGTATAAAAAACCGCACTTCGGCTTTCAGCCGTAATATCTATCAATATAAAGAAAGTCTGGTAGTAAGTTGGTGAGTTGCGCATCATTACGGCCCTATTATCATTACTCAAGAACGGCTAGATCGGTATACCACACAATGTATTTTTATAGCATTGCTAACCGGAAAACCTTAAATGTATGCTTAGCACCTAAAAAAAGAATAATTTAATGTCTATGAGTTGACGTGACATGAGATAAGCTATATAATAAACTGTAACGTGCCTCTTAAAATCAAGAGTCACAGAAGCGATAAATCCTCGTATTTCGGTTGCTGATTTTTTTCCTGGGAGCCGAAAATAGATAACATTACCGTGCTAAAAGGCACTCAGGAAAAAAAGTTTAAAGTAATTATTATGAATTTTGATTCTTTGTCATGGAAAACTCAAAACTCAAATTATTTTCAACTTGTGGTTTTATTAACGTAACGAAGTTCAAGTGTAACGTTACACATACATATTTTACCGACCTACATACATATTTTTTTTTTTTAATTAAATCAGATTACACTATTTATAAATATTACATAAATTAAGATATAAAGGAAGCTCATCTAATTGAAATATTTCTTTAGAGTTCGCCTCCTAAATTTATCAATAGGTTTTAGCGCTCCATATTAACGTTGATAAGCTACATTTTAGTGACCGTACGACTGTTGCGGGCAATCTCCGATAGATTGCGCCTGCGTCGCCGAGCAGTCTCGATCGAGTCAGGAATCGCAAACAAAGGCTTGGTGATTCGGTCTTGCGCTTGCGTGGTTCGCTAAGTAAATTGAGCACCGACAAGACCTACCTAATACTAATTAACTAATTTGATAATCGTGTGCAATAATAGTTATTTATTTAATGTGTTTAACCCCTAATTGGGGTCCAAGATTAGGCTAAGGTAGCCGCTGTCGCCTCCGCTACTTCACTTCCACCCAGGGCTGGACTTACAGTGAGCAGCAGTACAAGCCGCCCTAACTCGTCCCACCGAGTGACCCTCACCGAGACCATCTCCGGCTACCACCAGGGGAGTACACGCTATTGGGCATTATACCACCATTTAATAAATTGTTCTGCACGGATCTCTCGTGTCTCATTTAACTCCCTATATCTTAGGACCGTGGGAGCACGTGAGACCTTACCCGTGGCACAAGACTGTCCGTGATTAATTTATGCTACAGGCACCCTACTAGAAAGAGACAGGGCCTCTCTAGCAATGTCAAGAAATGTCAAGTGTTGTCAAAAATTTTGCCCTCACTTTGTTCATTTGTCTAATGACTCCATTCTATAGGTAAAATATAAGCTCCTTGGCACTACCTCTTTTTCGTGTGCACCGTTAGCACTGCTTAATGACGACACTCATGACGTCAGATTGTTTTCGTTGGTGTGAATACGTTCAATTCTGTTCACTCCGCATGCGTACTATCGAAGTCCATAGAGCACATAAGCGCAATTTGGACCGCCTGTGGAGATCGAGCCACAATCAAGACAGGTAAAACTGGAAGCTACACTACTAATAAAAAAGTGATGTCAAAAAATTTGACCTTGAAGCCGCTTACTTCCAGCGTATCTCTTTCTAACTCATAACCCAAGTATACGTACGTTTGACGTATAAGACGGTCACGTGACACGTGCTGTAGTGGTTAGAAAGAGACAAATAGTAAGTAAGCGGTTTGGAGGTAATGTTTTTTGTCTTCACTTTTTTAAGGCTAGTATAGCTTGCAGTTTTACCTATACTTGCCTACAATAAAATTATCTACAGAGTAAACTAATAATGAACACAAGTGAACTGAAACTGAAAAACCAGGGCCTATTTAATAAACGCGACAATCCGACAATTTTGTCACTTTTTGACAAATAAGTCGGATTCTGCGACAATTGTTGTTTAATAAAAATGACAAATATGTCAAAATGTGACAGGTAATTTCTTGGTTTTTCTGCTCTGTTGGAAGCCACACTACGAGTAAAAGGGAAGACAACTTTTTTGACCCCAAGTAAATTTTGAATGTTTCCGTTTCCTACCTGTCTCTTTCTAACTCTCCTCCAATTAAAATGATGACGTACGTACTTAAAACGTATTATACGGTGATACGTGCTCTAGTGGTTAGAACGGTTAGAAAGTGGTTGCCTTCACTTTTTGTTCGAGTTGTGGCTTCCAGTTTTACCTTTTTTCTTAACGAAAATGCTTTTATTGTTTTTTTAAAGTCTACCCTATTTCGCAAATCAAGCGAAACCGCCTGCTATAATGGTGTGAAATCTGCTTTCAATGACCGATGATTCGTTTTATCTGACCGTTGACACGGGGGGCTAGTCGCGAACTTTATTTGATAGATGAAAGTGATGATTACCGAGCGAATTACATATCCATTGCGGATTTTATACGACAAGTGCCATTATAGCGTGTCATGTAAAACAGCAATCGATATGTTATTCACTCAGTGATGATCACTTTGATTCCGCTACTGTTTCGCAAAGCAAGCGAATCCGCCTGCGATAATGATGTGAACTCTGCTTTCAATGACCGATGATTCCTTTTATCTGACTGTTGACACGGGGGGTTGGTCGCGAACTTTTTTTGACAGATGAAAGCGATGATCACCGAGCGAATTACATATCCATTGCGGATTTTATACGACAAGTGCCTTAATAGCGTGTCATGTAAAACAGCAATGGATATGTAATTCACTCAGTGATGATCACTTTGATTCCGCTACGGTTCTCCGACGGCCGATTCATCATTGGACTGTTCGCCGACAGGACGATTCACTTATTTCGTTTGCCTGACAGACTTTTTCACTTAAGTACATTCGACAGAACTTTTCATCTACTTCACTTTCGACGACAGGCCTTTTCAGCTACAGAATGTTTTTCCGACACGATAAACCTATAAAGAAAGTTAGCAAATAGGCCTAACGGATAGGTACTTGTGCATCAAAATAACAGCAAGTTCACTGCACAAAATTCAGTCCGAAACAATTATGAATTGTCAAAACAAAAATCTTCCTTATTGCCCTGTTTTCACACCAAACATACTCATTTTGTGAATATTATATGGAATCTATTGAGGGCTCACAAAGGGGCATAAACTCTACAGCCATTAACTTCATTATTTTTCATTTATTTACATTAAAACATGAGCAATACATCTTTTAATGCTTATAAGAAGTACTTGGCGAGAAACAGGCAGCATAATTTATTTATTTATAATAATTAAACGGGCTGAACCCAATTACATAATTATACATGGAATTAGAATTATTTAGACATCAAAGAACTAATACGCCACCTAAACTTTTTATTGGACCCAGTTGACGATCAATAATGAAGAATAGTTGAATTATGTATAAGTTTAATGTGTCTGTGACTTCACCACCTTATATTCGTCATCATGAAGGTTGCTAATTTTTTAGGCATTGTTCGCCAAAAACGTCCTAGATTCATTTTAAGACTCATATTTTAAAGCCATTAAGAAAAAATATTTTTTTTACTGAAGTTATGGTTGTATGGACTAGATTTGTTTGCCTAACAGGGACAATTTAAAACTGCAAGGAGAAGGCGGGAAATAATGTCAATAATGTCAAAATTACGGTAAATAATAATAACTGCGCCTTACATGAACCTACAAAAATTGCAATAAGATTCATCAAAAAAGGTCAAAATGAGCACTAAAGAATTACAGGTTAGTTTACTTTTCTCCACTTATTTACTTAGTCGAATTATTGTACATTATTACTCTTATGATGCAGGAATCCTCTAGGATTACTCGAAAATCTCTTAAGACTCTACAACACACTGCAAGTGATCGAGAAAACTTAGTGGGTAGACCATCAAAGAGTTTAAAGCATCAACTTAGTCAAGAATCACCTGTGTAAGTACTCTTTGTGAGCCTTTTTGTATATAGATTTTGTTTTGTTATATGCCTCAATATCTCCAATATATTTGCAGTGATGTCGAGATTAAACGTAAAAATATTTCAACAAAGGAATCGCAAGCTAATCTTGATACCAATGTGTCTGTAGAGGATCTTACTAATCCTGAACGTGCATCGGAAAATTACTGGAAGATATTAGCTGAGAAGCGTCGGTAAGAGTTTTTTTTATAGTACATGTCAAAGTGAAAATATATCAATATATTTATTAGTTCAATTCAAGTATTTATTGCAATCCATAATGTTACAAGGAATTAAGATCTTAAAGTTAAGCAGACGTCATTATGGACCCTGTCGGGCACAGCAAAAACATATAGTTCTTTTGACTGCTGCAGCATAAATGTGCAGCTTTGACCTCTGTGCATTCATGTTGTATGTACAGATGTCAAAGCTGCACATTAGGTATTCAATTCTATGGTAAATTTGTGTAAGTACTACTTATCTAAGAAGAATGTTCTAATTCTAAGGGCACCTCAATTTAGAGTTGTGAGGAAGTGGCATTTTGATTGTGCTTTTGTAGGACAAATAGTAGCGGTATGTCTAGTGCACCACTGTGTGGTGACACATCAGCACTTCTACAGACTATTATTTTGAAGACACCCTAATTATTTCATTTTTTTACAGTACTGCACTAGATGAAGCCTTGAATGAGAATCAGAAACTTGTCAAAATTATTGAAGACCTAAAGGAAGAAAATAAAACAATCAAGCAAATGCTGGAAGAAGCTAATAGTTTTATTGAAATTGTTAAGGTAGGTTATTTCGTCTTACTAAACTTCAATATTTTACTTGACAGGCAGTAGAATTCTTTAATGTATATGAGGTCAAAATTAGTGTTTTGTGTATGATTGTTTTCAGGCCTTATTTTTGCCAATTATTCTTAAACTCACATATACAGCTGACACTGTGGTCAGGCTGGCAACCTGTTACTATTTTGACTACTTGGCCCATACTACTAGGTGTGGCTTTGTGTAACCAAATGTTGCATAAACCACTGCTCAACCAAATATGTATACAGGGTGTCTGGTAATTAGTGGTGAACCTGTCAAGAGGACTATCGATCCTATGAAGTAAGGTCCTTAGGCTTAGGACAATACTAGTCAATTTCACTATTAAATGAAGAGAATGAGATCCGAAGATGATGTCCGAGATGAGGATGTACAATCCGAAAGTGAACAGTTTCTGATATTTATTTTAGGACTTTATAAAAAATTTAGAACTTCAATAAATATTTTGATCTCTGAATCATCACATAACAAATACATTATGTATGTGATTATTTTAGTAAAAAAAAGTATTAAAATTTTGAGTTTGTTTAGTACAACGTAATATCACCAGTCCCTTGGGCGTAGTTATAAACAGATTCTACTGTTGTCATAGGTGCCTAACAGTAACTTTAATATATCATATTTAATATTTCAGGAGGAATTAGCTAACAACAGTGATGACACAGGCATTGATGTCAATGACATTAGCACTGCTGATGAAACTGAAGATCATACGAAACAAGAAGAATCAAATACCAAAAAGTAGATTTAGTACAAACTGCCCTTCTGTATTTTCTTAAGAGCTGCAAAGCAAAATTGGTCCTCATTAATGTATTTCTAATAGTGTTTAACTTTTCTCTGCCTTTTCTATGTTGATTAGCATTTAGAATATTAATTATGCTTTAGTACTAGCAATAAACACTATGAACACGATTTTTTATTTCTAATCTGTATTAGTTGATATTGCATTTCATCAATGCATATTTCATCTAATATCCTAAAACATTTTATGGTCATATTTTGCCTTTTCTTATCATATTAACATTAATATATACCTCATTGATGTACAATGAGGATAGTTCACTCTAAAGTTAGCAAACTTTTGGGCTGACCTAGGTCACTTAATGTTAGCGTAGAGTGGAAGCGCATCGAAGCGAAATTTTTCACAATTAACGCCTAGTTGCACGAGACGCGACTAGAATACGCGCGACTTTTTTTGACAGAAGAAATAAATGAGCATTACTTTCGTGAGTTAAGGAATTTCTCTTAAATAATGCTTCGAATCTGCGCTACTATGACTATATCAAAATGTACTGACTATAGTTAATTTAAGTAGTCAATAATTATCTGTACAACAGATAATTATTGACTACTTAAATTTAAATATTTAAATATTTCCGAAATCTACCTAAATAGCTGAAAAGGTAAATATCGGATGTTTTATCTTTCATGAATTTAAAATTATCATAGTGTACTTGTTAAATAAATTGATTTACTTACTTTAAATTCATTGGCAGTAGCCAATCTACCTAAATAGCTGAAAAGGTAAATATCGGATGTTTTATCTTTCATGAATTTAAAATTATCATAGTGTACTTGTTAAATAAATTGATTTACTTACTTTAAATTCATTGGCTACTATGAATACTTTTTTCCCTTTTCAGTAGTTTCATTTAAACTTAATTTTTACGAAATAGTGTCTATTTTTAAATTACAGACTATAACACTTAGCATAATGTGTCAATAAATATTTAAGTGTCTTTCCAAGAGAAGTTTCGGAAAATAAAAAACAATATTTTTAAATTTTGTTTTATTTTAACTGCCAGGAAATCAGGTACATGACAAGCTTATACATTGGAGCTATGATTTGTGAGCAATTTAATCTATTGTTAGTAAAATTAATAAAAATAATAATAGGCACTATTATTTCATATTAAGTTATTGCCGACACAACCAAATGATTATGTACGAACAGTTTTGTTGTACAACTATTTTAACAATGTAGGTACAACAGGGTCTTTAATGCTGTAAAATTAGGAGGATGGGTATTCTCTTTTCTTAGAATTAATTAAGAAATAATACAGTTTCATTACATGTTTTCAACCAACATTATAGCATCCTGTTATTAAAAATTATCATATTTAAGTTATCTTTTTTTAGAATTAATTAAGAAATAATACAGTTTCATTATATGTTTTCAACCAACACTATAGCATCCTGTTATTAAAAATTATCATATTTAAGTTATGTATTCCTTTAAGGCCTATTGTTAACTAAGGACTACCTGTGACGTACTTTAGTCTGTGATTAGAACCGATAGGAGTAACACACAAAACGCGCAAAAAGTCCGACACGAAATATCCTGCTGGCCTATTCGCTAACTTTTTTTTTGACAGTTGAAAGTGATAATCATCGGGTGAATTACATATCCATTGCTGTATTACACGACACGCTATTATGGCACTTGTGTAAAATCTATCTATATGTAATTCACTCAGTGATCATCATTTTCATCTGTCAAAAGAAGTTAGCGAATAGCCCCACTGGTATTTATGAAAGTCTGTCCCGTACTGGAAGTGCGACAAAGTAGTAACTGACGTGCTTTATTATCCTTCTTTTAAGAGCTAGGGCGCTCTCTGGAGGATATGCATGGAGATGCGCCAAATGTCACCCACTTATCACATCGTAAGGTGCTAGGCCACTTGGCACTTAAGACAAATCATCATCATCACAACATCCTGTATAATTCGACCCACTGCTGGGACACAAGGCCGCTCCTTGCTATCGAAGGAGGTTTAGGCAGTAGTCCACCACAATGCCCAATGCAGATTAGGGAACGGAGTTTAAGGTGATCAATACCCCTTTCCTGATCCATTAGTCGCCTTCTACAACATCCAATGGAGGATATGGATGATGCTATTCTACTTTGCCGGCATCACGCGGCCAGATAATTCTAAGATCATTTGTCTGCACGGAGCACAAAAACACCGTGGTTTTGTGCTCTGTCTTTGTCTGAGTGCGTGCATCTCCATACCATCCATGGGCTTGATAAGAGTGACGAAATAGTAATAGTGACAAAAGCACCAGTGTACCTAGCTCTAATCATCTTTCTGAAAGAAAAGTGAACCCAAAAATTTCCATTTCTTTTTCTGTATCTAAAGTACAAAATAATACTCGCATTGCCGACAAAGTGATCAAAAAAGTACGTTTTGTGCTTCGAGTCTGTGAAATATCTGCCAAACTATGCGCGCCACGCAGACTGTTTGTGGGCCACAGACTTGAATACACAAAATGTACACAAAATGTGTTGCCTGCGATAGGCCTTATTCTATTCTAATAATATTACGAATTATTTAAGATCACAACAAGGCAAGTTCATATTTATAACACTGACAATAAAGTATTAAGGCACTTATCGTATTCGTGTGGCATATCCCACTTCCATGGGAAGCCCATAAAAAAAATGTTTTTGTTGTGTTGTAAAGGATGTTTTCATAAAGCATAGGTTGTAAAAAAGGTGGTACAGTCATTGTCACTGTCCATATTGGTAAGCAGCAGTATTGTTAAGTCACAACAAAACAACTTGTTTCCTTTTATGACGTCCCACTATTTCAATTTGCATAATAATAACAAATATGTCAATCCAATCATTCCAATTAAACTATTTTATCTAAAGAGGAACTTAACTCCCAGAGTCCCTGTGCTCACCCAAGTAATTGCAATGGAAATTGTGTATAATTACTTCCATCATCAATAGAAAGAGAGGAATACATCTAACTTGTGCAAGTCTGTACTAACATTCAACCCCATAACAGACTTTGTGACCATGACTGGGTGATCCAATGCAAGTCTGATCTTTATTACAAAGAGAGTAAGATGTGCATGTAATTTTTCTAAGCAGTCAAGTACAACATTTTGCAATCAGTAATAAAGACCAGTCCATGTCACCAACTTCATTATGAATAAAAAACATCACCCAAAAGTCTATTCACTGTACCTAATGTAAGTTTAAGAATATGAACAGTAAAAAATGAGGTTGTGAGGAAATCTGTAGACTACACAAAATCATAATAAAAAAATCTTGATTAGACAAAATATAAATTGCAGAGTATACTTAGTCTAGTTTTCGCAAAAATGCTTGAAATTGCTCATTAAACTTCGATTCGTGAGTTAAAGGCATCAAATCAGGATACATACTTATATCCTTTAGTACACTTACATCTATTTTCTGTGGTAATACAGTTCTGACTTTTGTGTTTAAACAACCAGTAGCATGGATATAGTGATTAACTATTAGAGTATATATAAAATGAACATACTTATAATCTAAATTATCAGTTATGTTGGGAACATTTCCATTACTAGATCTAATTTCATTCAGGTAACCTGAAGTTATAATAGGGACCACAAAATCAGCCTGAAACAAAAATAGAATTGAGATTAGTTTTAGAACAATAAGAAAATAAACATAAAATTTTTATGTAAGTCTGGACTTGGAGTTTCTCCTTAGTTCTTGTTGTAAAAACACGTGTTGAGAGACTCCATTTTTAGCCTCAATCTACTGTACAATTGTCGTTTACTTTAAAAGTACATTTTCACTTGACATTGGCGAAATGAGATAAATAACGAACGCCATTAATTAAAGAAGAAGTCTGGACTAAAATTTATAGAAAGAACCATCCAATCACATCAGCTTTCAAACAAAAAAAAATGCATCAAAATAAGTCCATTAGTGTAGGGGGTACGATGCCACAGACAAGACACAGATACACAGACATGTCAGACTTAAACTGCTCTTTTTGCATGGTGGTTAAAAATATTACAAAACTTAACCTTTTATCAATAATTTTTAAAAGTAGTTTTGGTAAGTCATTAGTTTTCAAATCTTAAGTTGAAAATATGGTAGTAATATTTGTTTTTAGTTGTTTGGCAATTGGTTGTTATAAAAGCAGGTAGTAATATACTTACCACCCATAAAAAGTTTTAAAATAATATAATTTCTTACCTTTATAAAGTATTCTCTGATAAATTTTTCGGGATTCTGATATACTTCTTCTTTTTGATCATTCAAAGTTATTACTCTAACTGGTTCAGTCCATTGTTCAACATAATTTTGAATATTCTGTGCAGTGTTTTCTCCATCCTCAGTAAAAGTTAAGAACAGAATTGGTGTGTCATTTTTGTTTTCTTTCTCGCCTTTCTTCATGGATGGTTTTTGTTTTGGTTGGTTCGGTTTATTCGGATCTTTTTCTTTTATTACTATGTTGTTGGTCAAGGCTGGTGGAAGATCATTAGGTAAATTTTTCGTTAAACTAATAATTTCTTTAAAACCATTGCTCCTTGTATTACTGTGGTAACCACTGTCATCTTTATTAAAACACTGGGCCAAATTCAAAAATGGATCCTCAATGGCCTTTAAAATATCATATCTTTTTAAAGTTATAAATGCATCTACAATTTTATCCAAAGTGGCTTTTTCATTTTGCATAAAAACTTTGAGAACTACATCTACTGGATCATCCTTTACTGAATTCATAATATACTGAAATAATTTTAAAAAAATCATTAATAAACAACCATAATCATACACACCCAAAATTATAAGAATAGGCAAATCAATATTCATAATGAATTTATTTAACAAGATTATTATGAAATAAAAACTATATTTTCCTTAAATGCTCATAACATTAAGGAATTAAACCATTCATTAGTCACAAAGTTCAACAGACTTCTTGAGTATAAGAACTTATTTTTCCTGTTTAATTGCACACTTAATTTAAGGAAAAAATAATACTGTAAGTCCATAAGACATTACTTACATCTAAGTCTGATTTAGGAATCAATAGATAATGTCCAAGATCTCGCCAACCATTATGTGTTCCTCCAACTTTCTTCACCAAGATCTTCCAAGCTTCATAACATACAGATCCCATTTTAGATTTGGCATTACGGTAATAAAGTAAACTTGTGTGTAGATAACATACTTTCTTACTCAACGACTTTAATTCTGCGATTTCCTTGGCTCTTTCTTCGATAACTAACTTTTCCAATGCCAGTGTGTCTATGCTGATAGTATCTGCATTACTAAAGTCGCTATGGAAATCCCTGAAATGCAAAATAACAAATTATTTAAAAACTATCTACTCTATTTTCATTGTAACCTATGCACATCTAAATATGTTACACCCATCTTACATTATAAATTATTTTTAGTTTAAACAACGTGCGCTGGTCACTCTATTCATAATATTGCAAAAACTATTTTGGACGAGGAAAACTTCTGAGAAAAATACCAGCAAATTGACAAATATTTTTTTTTGCTATCTGACACTGACAGCGACAGCAAAATTTGACATTATTGTTCTTTTGGCAAAGGAATCTAGCTCATATCATTGTCCATCTATTCTTAATTAATGGCATGCGCGACACGCATCTTACCAATGTCGAGTGAAAATGTAATTAAAGTAATAAAAAATTTAACTATAGATTTAGTTAAAAATAAAGTCTTTCAACACGGCTTTTTACAAGAAGAACTCTGGAGAAACTCCCATATCTAGTATAGATATAAGAAACTGGAGATCGGCAATGTAAAAGAGAAAGAGCATACTAACGCATATATAAGAGCGAGATAGATAGACTAGACTAGACCATAGATTTATAATTATTGACGTTCATAGATTGGCAGTGAAACGCGACATCAAAAAAATGCGCTGTGTGAGTAATGCGCATGTGAGCGTGAAAGATAATACTGCAGTCTGACAGTTGCTGTCTTTTCTACGTGACTGACAGGCCGAATCAAGCCGAATGCGTGTACGTGAAATGGTCTTTTTCAGTTTTTGGAGAAAGAATTTTTTCACATTACCCATCTAACAGTTTCCTATATCTATGGACGAGGCCATTTCTTAGTGCTTCCTCTGAGATTTCAAGTACACGCACTCAGCCTCGGTCGGCCTGACAGTCACATAGAAAAGACAGCCTGCTGTACTATTTTTAACGTACACATGCGCATTATTCACACATTAGTGCATTTTTTTGGTCTCGCCCTAGTAGATCTATTAGCAATTATATAAACGTCAGTAATTATAAATCTATGGGAATCACACATTTTAATGCGTCTAGGGAGTGCTTGGCGAGAAATGCATGACTACAAACCTCATGATGGCGACTGATGAGGTGGAAATCCACTATAAAACATTCAACGAATTACACACCACCAAATCTCTATTTCAACGATTCCTCATAATTGCTCGTTAACACGGATGCTTGTGCATCAAAATAACTTTCACTGCACAAAATCTACTCCGAAGTATTATAATTTTGAATTATTGAAACAAAGATAGATAGATAGAGGCCATAGTATCCCGCCAAACCTGAGCGCCAAACACTCGACATTATTGTTTTTAAAATCTCATTTTTTATGGGAAGTTAAATTAATTTAGTTTATACAGGCATTTCATAAATAACTGTTTTCTTCTTCCTTAAAGTTTTCATTAGAATTGGGTGATGAGGCGATAAACATTTTAAAGCGTCTATAGTTGTATTATTTTAATATTAATAGGTTCATTATGACAGACAGCTCATAGGAGTCATAGAATATATATTTGCATTACAATTGTTTAATTTCAAATGTGTGACACCTACATTTTAATGCGAACATCAAGTAAGAAGATAGAAAACCATCGATCACAATGTTCTTGATGTAGAGAAAAAGACGAGATGGCTGTATGGGCTACATCCCTTTGCCGTCCTGCAATAGAGAGAATTTAAAAAATGTTATGGGGCTGTATGGACTTGATATCCTTTACCCGTCCCGTTAGAGACAAAAGAAACCAAAAAAAAAAAAAATGTTATGTACCAGCGTGGCGGGAAATTTTAAGTAGGTCTGTATTCATTATTAATATTATTTGTCTTCAAGTTTGTAAATGTTAAATTGTTGTTATAAATCTGGGTAATATTATTTTCTAAAGATGAGCGGAAATCTGTAAGTATTATTTTACTGTTGTATAGTATTATTTTATTTTATTGAAATGCTCGCATACTTTATTTGTGAATGCTAATTTTAAGTTTCATTAACTTTGATTTCATGTAATTTTGTCAATGCTATAATCAGCGTGTGTGTTAGTTCTAGTTTTACTGATCTTTTGGGAGATGAAATTCCTGACTCCCAGCCTTTATCTCTTCCTTCGAGTGCTATTGAATCACAACAAGACTATGATAATGTAATTGTAAATAACTCACGAAAAAAGCCGGCCAGAGGCACAGGACAATGTGGAAACTTTCGGAGTGTGGAAGAGATAGGTTTTTATTTCTTTTATTGACAATTTTAAATTAATTTAATATTAAAATTTATTCTTAACTACTTTAATTATAGATACAAAATTTATTTAGTTAAGTTGGAGTACCTACAGTAGGTACCAGGACATGCTAATCTATATCTGAGGCCGACTATACCTTGTCACTAGAAAAACGTAAACTGAAAAAAGCCGACCTGCCCCAGGCGGGAATCAAACCTCCGCAATCCGGACGGCTGCGTTAACAACTACGCTACCAGGGCACTCCTTTCGCTGTCGAAATTTGTCAGTGCTTGGTGCATAATTATGTTTTTATGGTATAAATTGTTTCATCAAATCTTTGAAATTTGCACTTCTAAGATCCGAACGAAATATTTTTGCAAATATTTGAATACTTACCTTCTAATACGGAATAATTTTTGCATTTTGCGTTTACGCAGGTCGATTTTTTTTCAGTTTACTTTTTCTAATTTTAATAATATTTACGCGTTTGTAAACACAAAAATTATTCCACAATATACCTTGGCACTTTACATTATGAAGTGAAGCGTCGGTGGCGTAGTGCGTAAGAGCGTCGTCTCCCACCCGGGGGGCACTGGTTCGATCCCCGCCACGTACCAATGTGTTTTCAAATTTTGAATTCATATGTACGTTTAATCGACGCTTTTACGGTGAAGGAAAACATCGTGAGGAAACCTGCACGCACCTATGAAGAAATTTTTAGGTTGTGTGTGAAGTCGACTAACCCGCACTTGGCCAGCGTGTTTACTAAGGCCTAACCGCCCAATGTGGGGTAGGCTCGAGCCCCTCGGTGGGGACATTATATGAGCTGTTGATGATGATGATGATGATGACCTTACATTATTACAATATTGGTATTTTTATTTAAAAACTAGGCGTTTTTAGTTCAGTGGATTCTGACAAAATACCGTAACTAGTTTTTTGTACTCTACTTAGTTTAGCTCTACTTCATCCTACCCTACTGAAAGAAAAGTAGATAGGTACCCTATTCTCTGGAAACCTTTCACTGTTAGAAATACAATTATCATTTCAACTGAGAGACGCCCACTGCTGGACATAGGCTTCCTCCAAGGGTCTTCAACCCGATCCATTGTAGAAATAAAATATCCGTTTTGATGTTTGGAATGATTGTTTTTTTTCTAAAGATGTTTAACAAATGACTCCATTCCACCTGATGGTAAGCAGAATGGAGTTTAAATGCAAACATAGTTAGTGCGAGAGATAATGTAACTCCTAAGTGCGGCACTATCTTTTCCCCATCCACCTTCACTCCTCTATTGAATAATCCAGGGAGGGAACATAGTGTGTGTGCTGGCATTGGCTGGCAGTGAATTCCAGTGGCAAAATTGCCAAATTTTATAGTTCACGTTGGAATGGTTTCTTCCCTGAGGTCCACGATTGTAGCTTAGGTAATTGGAAAGCTAAACTGCGTTATCTTTCCAATTACCTAACGTTTGCGGTCTTGTGTAAGATGGAGTTAGTTTTCCAAGACGCCTCTCTAATTTTGACCGAACTATCTACTGTGCGCTAAAATAGGTACCTACGCTTCTAAAATCTTGTAAAACAACCAATAAAATGAGTTTATTTTCCAAGCTGCAGTCAGCAAAACTAACCTATTGGTAAATTTTTCTCTCTCACTGCTTGGTGGGTAGTTTCTCTTTGCGGCGTAAAGGTATGATTCCGAACTCCACCACCACAACAGCACCACTGCCGGTCTCCATACATTCTTTATAGGTTTGTTTATATGACATTACATTCCGAGCTCCGCAGAAATATATGAGAAGGAGTTTCTCCCGAGTTCTTGTCGTAAAAACACGTGTTGAGAGACACCATTTTTAACCTCAATCAACCGTACAATTTTTGTTACTTTAGTTACATTTTCACTTGACATTGGCAAAATGCGTACGCTTAATGCGACGCGACGCCATTAATTAAGAATAAGTAGAATAGAATAGAAATATATGAGAAGCAGTGCTGCGTGCAGCCGAGATCGGTATCATAGGTAGCGGGGCGGTATTGTCCTATACCTACCTAATTAACTTGCTGAAAATAGGTATTTCGAATAGTTATTAAATAAAGCAACCTAGTCGAAACCGCCTCTATGACCGCTGCCCTCTCCGCTCCCACTGTTTTCACGCTAACATGGCTTTTTTTTATTACAGATTCTAAGTACAGAGACGTTTTTAGCTATCAATTTTTTAATTTGGTACAATCGAGTGTTATTGACGATGCATTGTATTCAGGTTAGTTTTCAGATGCAATTAATCTATTAAATTATATAATTTCCAAACCCGCATCTAATCAGCGCGACGCCACGGTAATATTATGTATCTATAATATTACCGTGGCGACGCATTGAGCACTCGAAAACTATTTTTACTCTGTTGGTAACGATCTAAAGGTTGTAGCACACTTACCAGCTCGGAACTGTATCGCCTCTTTTTGCTATGAAAAAAGGAGAATTATCAATTCGACTGTATATTTTTTTTATGTTTGTTACCTCATAACTCTTCACTGGGTTAAAATTTATATACTTACTTAAAACACTAAAAAGCAAAAAACAAATTATTTATTTATTAATTTATTCATAAATTCTGTTTATAAAAATCTAAATGTTTTATTGAGGTCGGTCCCAAATACAAAGTGACAACGTTTATTCCAAATATTGAGGTTGGCACCGACCGCAAAAAATATTTAGATTTTTATAAACAGATTTTTTTATTTAAAAATAATTTTATTTCTTGCTTTTGAGTGTTTTAAGTATATAAATTTTCATAAAACTATCTCGAGATCTTTTAGACACACAAGTGATAATATTACGATATCATCGATGTCAAATAAATAGGCATTATTAGGGATAACTCAAAAACTACTCGTCAGATCTCGATCAAACTTACATGGGACCAAATGACAATAAGCACAGCTTCCGAAGGTCGAAAGAATCTTCAAAATCGGTGCCCCCAGTACAGAGTCCTCCTCCTTTTTGACGTCGGTTGAAGATAATTTTTGCTTTAATCGAAGCTATGCGCTACGGTACGTAGCCGTTTCGTAGTCGCTGTTCCGTAGCGTTCATAGTAAAAAAGAGGAGAGGGCGACATTAGATGTTCTTTTCAACCGACTTCAAAAAAGGAGGAGGTTCTCTATTCGACTGTATGTTTTTTTTTTTTTTTTTTTTTTTGTATGTATGTTCCGCGATTACTCCGTCAATTATGAATCGATTTTGAAGATTCTTTTTTCGTTAGGAAGGACATACTCCAAAGGTGGTCCCGTATAAATTATACCGAAATTGGTTCAGTACTTTTTTGTTAAAATGATAATTTCATTGGGGATGAAATAATAATATCGTCCACGAACACAAAAATAATGTCAATTTTTTTTTTGAACTTGCCATTACCTAATACGCAATAGTGAAATTTTGGTTAGTAGGTCCAATAGTCAACACATAGACTATGACAAATTATTTTATGAACTTAAGTTAAATAACTAGGTTCATAGTTCATTAACTTACCTTTCATTTTGAATGAATGGCAGGCATTTGTAATGAGATATAGATCTGAGACGTGATATTATTTGTTAACCGACTTAAAAAAAAGAGGACGTTCTCTATCCGACTGTTTTTTTGTGTTTGTTACCTGATTACTTCGTCAATTATGAGTATTACGACTCGATTTTAATAATTCTTTTTTAGGTACGTCAAGATCAGAGATGGCCCGTATAAATTTTATCTATATAAATTCGATCATTTTTGAACAAATCAGTTATAGCAAAAAAAAACGTTTTAGTTAAAGTTTCCATTAAGTTTTAATGAGCGCCTAGTAGGCCTACCCGTTTTCAATAAAATATACTTTATTTCCACTAAAAATAATAAAATAAAATATTTTTAGCAAAAAAATAGGACAACCGACTTCAATGCGTACAAATTTAAACTAAAAAGTAAGAAATAAATAATATTTTTATGAATTAGTTGAAAAGAGCGTCATAGAAAACCAAGGAAAGTATTGATACACATTTATAATTCTTTATTTATAATTCATACTCCGATATATTTGGAGTCGGTGCCAGCCTAAGCAAAATAAACTTACCTAATAGATACGAACTTGATTAATCCATTAACTATACATAATAATGAATGATGAAGATAAGAAATAATCCGCCGCTTCGTGAAGTCGAGAGAAAATTGCAAACACTATCCTCCTTGGCTAGCTGGCACCGGCTCCAAATATATCGGAGTATGAATTATAAATAAAGAATTATAAATGTGTATCAATACTTTCCTTGGTTTTCTATGACGCTCTTTTCAACTAATTCATAAAAATATTATTTATTTCTTACTTTTTAGTTTAAATTTGTACGCATTGAAGTCGGTTGTCCTATTTTTTTGCTAAAAATATTTTATTTACGTAGTCTAGTCCCAATTTTTTGGTGTCGGTGCAATATCTATGTCGCCATAAGTTCTGTCAGTTTTAGGCCGGCCGCCTGCCTGGCACGGAAACCAACCCACCTTCGACATTTAAATATTTGGGAATCCTAACGATCTAATTGTAACAGAGTTAAACTTTTTCTTTAGTGCTATTAGAAGCAGACAATAATAATTATTATTGTTTAAAAGAAAACCAAATTTTCAGATAAATCCATGGTAGTTTGTGCACCAACTGGATCGGGTAAAACGCTGATATTTGAAATGGCGATAGTTCAGTTACTGATGGATTTGGAAACTAAAGGCATTACTGATGACTTTAAAATTATTTACAGTAAGTTTAGCATATAATTTAAATACTTACATACATCTGGGTCACAAGTCCCAGGCAGCACCCTCTAAGGCTGCCTGTCCATTCTAGCGGAGCTGAGAAACAAGGAAATATTAACCAATAGGATTGCATGAAATCTCCGCTCTGCTTCAGTGGAGGCGAAGCGAGGCGTGCGTGGGCGACGTAGGCGACCAACTACCGCCTCATGGTGTCGGGGAACTAGGGTTGCCAACTATACTGTTAAAAACAGTATTATACTGTTTTTCACTGCATTATACTTTTTACTGTTGAACAAAAATAAAATATACAAAATACTGTTTTCAGCATTGATTGTGATTCGGCTTTTAAAAATATGTCTTGAACATTAAAAAACAAAATACTGTTTACTTTTCTGTACTTAAACTGTTTATATTCCTTCTCAGCCCTAAATATACTTTATTTCTTGTAAAAAAAGTTGGCAACCCTACAGGGAACTGAGTGCTCCCGCACATTAGTCATGGCTGTCATGTATATAAAGTTTTACTGAAAGGTACGCAAAGTAAACTATGGGTTTACGCCTGTTTTGAATTGATAAATAAAATTAAATTACGAATTACAGTGGCTCCAGTGAAAGCTCTTTGTACAGAAAGATTAACTGAATGGTATGCAAAATATAATAAGTTGGGTCTCCTGTGTATAGAAGTGACGGGCGATACTAATGTTGACTTCACCCAGCTGCAGGCATACAAGTTAGTAATAATTTATTAAAAATAAATTTCTAAAAATGTTTTTAAGAAATAAAAGGTTTAAGTCTTAATTTGTTTCAAACAGTGGCGATTCCTCTATAGCAGTCTTTCTCAAAGTGGGCGATAACGCCCCCTTGTGGGCGTTGGAGACCTAGACGGGGGCGTTAAGGGGCTCAGAATAAAAATGGGGGGTGGTGGCGTAGTTTAGGGGGGCGATGGTTGATTTGTAATTTCATTTACTTTATATTATAAAATTCACTAAAATTAAAACTTACCTACTACTCAATATTGAATTATGAGAATTATATTTCTGCCCTGTATGATGGATTGATGGTATTTAAACTAAAAATAGCCCCTACGCCGTACCCAATCAAGTTGTAACAAGATTTTGTTAAATAGCGGTATTGGTGCAGTCCGGAAGCAATTTCGAGCTCTAACAAACGTATCGTCTCTTTGATACACTGCCCACTGTTTCTGATGGTTATAGTGGGCAATGTATGAAAAATATGATACGTTTGATCGAGCTTGAAAACTAACAAAACTCATAGGGGGTACAGTACGATTGAGCCTCGAAAGAGATAAATGAGTTTGTGCGTCTTTGTGTAATTAAAGTAATGAAATTGTGGTTTTTTATAAAAAATAGGGGGCGCTGAAAACCAATTGATTTTCAAAGGGGGCGGTAAAGAAATAAGTTTGATAATCTCTGCTCTATAGGATCTAAGTGAGGTTGGCTCCGCCTAACCAAATATGAACAAAAAAAAAATAACTTTATCAAGGTATAATATCTAAATAATAAAAATTAATCCCTGTTTCCCTATAACGCCATAACTTCAGAACTACTTTACCTATTTCATTAATCTATTTTTATTAAGTGGTCTAATACTTTGCAGAAGGCCAATAACCTTCTACAAAGTACTTACGGAAAGAGAAAATAAGAAATATGTGCAGAAAATTGGATTATTTCTGAAAACTAGTGAGCATTTTAACTTTGCACGTTTGACATTTCGCGTGTTTGGTGAATGTGAAATTTGGCACGTAGATTCCTTATGATATCACCATATCACCCCTAGATCTCAGGAACCTAAGTGGTACACTTAAAAAGGATTTTTCAAAATTATTCCCCTAACGTGCTGAAATCTAAAGTTTGTATGGGGAAACAAGATGAGCACGGTAATATTATCTTAATATTACCGTGAGATTAGTTTGACTATTTTATTTGTTTCAGTTTTTTAAGGGGGAATGGGGTGACAAAGTCAAAAAAAAGCAACATAGATATTTTATGTCATTTCATTATGGAAGATAAAACCATGAAGCTTTATTTATACAACATGTAAATTATATAACCAACACCCTGAATACAGGTGGTTTGGGATCGGCTTCTAAGTGGATTTCAAAAATTTTTTAAAAAAAAATCGACTTTTTAAAAAAACAAAACAAAAGTTTTTGTTTCAAAAAAAAAATCGTTTTTTTTAAATATTGAATTCAACTCAGAAGCCGATTCGAAACCATCTGTATTCAGGGTGAAGGTTATTTAATTTACATTTTGTATAGGCACTTGATAAGAAAAAAATATTTGTTCTAGCATTTTTGAAATTTCGACCCAAACCGATCTATCTATATTTACTTATATTTATTGAAACATGTGTATAATTATTAAGAAATTAAGTAAACAAAAAAAACGCTGCTCAAAGTAGGTAACTATTCCTGTGTGTGGCTGCTAAAAATAAAAGCTAGTGTTAAATAAAGTTAACACGCTAAACAAACAGAATAAGATTAAGTTCATTTTGTCATAATTTCGACGTCCGAAAAATAGATACCTACTTATGTTAAAAAAAAATTACATAACAATGGCTTAAATTATGTATGCGTTCTTTATTTCTCACTCGATTACCATTATGTTCTACATAATTTTCCCCCTTCTATACTAGTGGATATTTTATTTCTCTAAGTCACATTTTAAGGATAATAATTACGACGCCCGAAAAATGGGATATGTTGACACGGAGATGGCGCGACCACAGGGGGTTAGTGGAAATGATAAAGCTATTCCTCATAGACGAGGTGCATATCTTGAACGACGACGTCAGAGGCCCGGTACTAGAAGCGGTGGTCAGTAGAATGAAGACTGTGGAGGTAAGTAGACTATGATCTCCCCCAATTGGACGGTAAATAAATTCCGGCCAATAAAACAGCAGGCTTAGACAAGTGGCAATTGTTTCATAACCATAGCATAATTATCGAAATTCGTCATCATCGGCCATATTGCTTTGTTATTTACAGCGTCTTAGGTTTCGCTACCAACTTACTCCACGTGATTTAACGACGGCCTAAGTCAATCCCTACATTTTGTTCTTATCGAACTTCGTTATTATTTTTAATTTGTTACTTTGTCTAGCCCTAGAACCGTACCCATCATAGACTTTCATTAACAGTACCCAGGGGTACTGGCGTACCCTAGTAAATAAATCATCTTTTTTTACATAATTATAAACATTTATTAATAATCAACTTATTTATACTGTTATGGCACTTATTTCAGTCTTAGAGGCCTAAATTAAAGTGACTTATTTTAACTGTTTTGGCAAATCTTTGTTTGGGGCTCAAACATAGGAAAAGACATGTTTCACATTGAAAAACAAAAAGCGAGATTTACACAATTACATTATATAGTTTAAAAGCGGATCATTTGATTTACAGTCTTTTCATCTGGGGCAAAATTAAACATCGTCCAGATTTTGATTCTGAAGGGACTGGAACATCAGATTACCGGTTTTTTCCCCTAATATATCTCCAATTCTTACATGGAGATGCACGGGCAAAGGGCACTGGAGCACCTTACTCGTATTTTGCCACGACCACACAATTAAGAGGACTCCTGCCCGACGAATGGTTTGACGCAACCATCTACCCTGTACAAATACGCGGTAGCCCAAAAAAATCCGTTGTGAAAGAAAAAAGGAATCGCAAATTTTTAAATATTTTTTTATTTGTACCTCAGGGTACGGTTCTAGGGCTAGGCCCGCAGGTCTACCGACATTTCTTGTCTCTTTTATTCCCCGAGTAGCGTTAGCTGTGTCAAATTATTCCCAACATTTCAGTCCTCAGCTCAATCGGCTCATCGAATAGAGAAACTTCAGAAGCAGTACCAACAAAACAAAGATAGTGCCACTCTATCCCCGTCAAAAGATATTGCGCCTCCAAGAATTAGGTTCGTAGCTGTGTCAGCTACGATTAATAATCCTGAGGATGTCGCTGCATGGTTGGGGACTAGTGATAGACCTGCTGTGTATTATAAGTAAGAACTTGTTCTATGTTCCATAACCGTCACGAACGCCGAACGCCGTCCAAACGAGCAATGCGAGCTCTTTTGTGTTCGCGCTACAAATCGACCGCCGATGGATCACGGCGACCGCGAGCGTTGCATAGCGCAAAATGACAATGTGTCTATACTCAGCGGGATCCCATTACGACACGTAAAGTCGGTATGGGAATTAGTTCTCAACATGTTCTATCGAAGTCTTTTGAAACTAAATTTGCTCCGGAATAAAATAAATACGGTTTTTTAATTGACCTTCTGGTCAACCGGTATTTTACTTGTCCTTTACGGTTGGCTGCGTGATGCCGGCAGAGTAGAATAGCATCACCTCATATCCTCTAGTGATCACCTTATACTCCGTCAACCAATCCGCATTGGGCATGCGTGGTAGACTACCGTCTAAAACTCCTTAGATAACAAGGAGAAGCCTTGTGTCCCAGCAATGGCTCGAATTAAAAAGGCTGTTGTGATGTGATGACTTGACCTTCATCGTTCGAGTTTTTAACTCATTATTAACTACAAGACAATTTTCATGTACCTTTTTTCTCCACGTAAATATTTGATAACCTAAAATGTTTCATCTTTGTAATTTTGTTTCGTCATGATTTCAATAACTTGCTTACAGTAGTTTTTACTTTCTCGTTTAAGTAGTAGGTATAGAGGAAGTCTTGTAATCGTCAAAAAATTCGATCTCGAGATTTTGACGGATTTACACGTTTTGGACCTCCCTGAGTCCAAAAATACTTTTTTTTAGAATAATGTCTGTGTGTGTCTGTATGCCTGGGTGTCTGTACGTTAGCACGATAACTCGAGTATGCTTTAACTTATTGCAACCAAATTTAACATGCATGTATGACATCAAAATATAAGGTTTCTATGTATACGAGAAAGTCAAGGGGAGACCACTCCCGATTTTTTACTTTCTCATACGTAGTATAGAGGAAGTCTTGTAATCGTCAAAAAATTCGACCTCGAGATCTTGACGGATTTACACATTTTGGACCTCCCTGAGTCCAAAAATATTTTTTATTAAGATTTTTATTTAAGAGTATTACTCTTGCTCCAATTTTAGATTCGGAGACGAGTGTAGGCCAGTGAAGTTAAAACGCATTGTAGAAGGCTACCCATGTTCTGAAGGCACCAGCATATTCAAGTTCGACATTATACTCAGTTACAAGCTATGGTCTATTATTCAGAAGTATTACAACGGCAAACCAACCCTGGTGAGAAATGGTTGAATTTCGAATTTGGTTCCTTTGGACTCTTTTTTTAAACGTCTAGCAATGACTTCATTCCACCTGATGGTAGGCTGAAGTGGAGTCTAAATTCTAAGTACGAGAGATAAACCGCCGCGCTAGCTACCCTCGCCTTGTCGACCTACATGTACACGCCTCTTTTGAATGACCCAGGATGTAAGAAGGAGGAAACTCTTCAGTAAATGTCCAATCCGCTTGGCTTTAAAAATAATCATGGACCTATACCGAGCATACAGTTGCAGCCTCCATATTTAAAAATCTTTTAGTTTTTTATATTTATTCAATATGTTGTTTTCCTGTTTGTAGTTAAATAAATGACTAAACTACTCATCTCAATTTTTATATTTAGAACTTTCAATATTTTTAAATAGATATCGAATTTTGATAATATTTTGGATCGGCGATATATGGCAAATATTTCAATATCGGACCAACATTTAAATCGAAAAAAATCACCTGTTTCATACATTTTGGTTTTTTAGGTGCAATTTTGTATGGAATAACTGTTTTTTTTTTCGCGATTTCGATGTTGGTTCCACAGAGTTGATTGTATTGACTGGCACTTATTTGTCATGTCGTTAAAAAATCACTGTGTATATTAATTCCGATGTTTTGATATCTAGTATTATAACTCGTTTAGTTAACTTTCGATATTTTAATCATCGCTATTTTTATTTATTTATTTAACACTTAATATACCTAAATACAAAGTAGGTACCAAAGGAGACATACATAACACAGAGAATTGTACAAAGGATATTGCTTATTTAATTTTGATTGTATCCTAATTCTTCGTATCCTAATTCAAATGTATAATTATGTAGATATTTTGCAACACTCGGAAGAGCGTCGTATTGACAGCCGAGACCCTCTCCCGAGAGATCACGATTACATTCAGCCCCGAGCAGAAAGCGAAGCTCACAGCGCTAGCGTCCACAATTAAGAACAAGAAATTGCAGGTAAATTAGGCACCTTTTGTAATGGCTTATGTCTCAGTTTTAGGGTAATTATTATTAATATAATTACTCAGCTATTCCATTGTGCAGTGTTTGAAAATTGAGACGTGTCTTGAGTTTTCATTTGTGTTGCAATGTTTAGCAAATATTGCAATGAAATGCAGGCAATTGTTTCTTGAAGGCACCTATGTTTTGGCCTTTTTAGCTGTGAATATTTTAAAGTGTTCATTAGGAATACAGTGATTCGGTGTTCCGTTTTTCGATTTTAAGTATCACATTCATCTTGTCACGGTTTTGTTGGAATTAATCTCTGCGTGAAAATTCAGAGTGAAGTTATTAACTACAATTTTGAAAACAGAGCAACATTCAGTTTGCGAAAAAATGACAGTATTGAATGCTTTTTCTTTAGAAACTCTCACGCGAAACGAAAATTTTAAGGTCCTTATAAATTTACAAATAAACTTGAATGTTTATAGATGTTCGTCATAGAAATATTTGCTGCCACAGAGTAATAATAGTTATTTATTATACAAGAGTGGAAAGTTCCTTTTTAACCGCGTGCTCGATTTGGATGACCGAGCAAGCGAAGGATTCTAAAGTTGAATCACGAGCGCAGCGAGTGATTCTAAATTAGAATCCTGAGCGTCAGCGAGGGAAACAAACGAGCACAAGGTGAAAAATCTTTCCACTCGAGTGCAATACGTAACTTTTCATCCCACCTCAGCGAGGAAATGACAAAATAATCTTCATTCTAATCATAAATTTGGCACCATAGAGGTTACATTAAATAGGTTTAATGACGTTTTGAATTTACAATTATATTGAGTACTCATTATATGTGATGTTCTAAATTCAAATCTACTTTGCCGCTCAAGCGAATAAAATAGAATTTTCCAGCCAGATTTCGAAGCGCAAAATTACACTTTCCGAGGTGGTGGGATGAAAATAAATATTTATTTTACTGCTGCTGTTATTGGCACCAGAATCACTTTTAATGATAAGTAAGTACAGAAAGTTTTCTTTTCACCAAAGTTTAGTTAATTATTATTTGGCAGTCGCTAGTTTTAGCGGGTGTAGGATGCCATCATGCTGGAATGCTTTTTGAGGAGAGAGTCAGCATCGAGCTCGCATTCAGAAACCGAGATTTACCTATTCTCGTGACTACTACGACTTTAGGTGAGTATTACTATAATTATTGCAGTTTATATCTATTATATCTATTATATACTACTAGTGGGGACCTCTAATTGGCCTCAGTTGCTAGTTATATGTCTATTTAGTTGTTAAGCTGTTGGTCTTCCTAAGACATAAATAAATAAATATTACTTCCCGTGTCACGGTGTTTGTCCGGGATGAACTCCGAAATAATAATCCAATTTCAACGTTTTTTAAAATATGTGTTTGGTTCCAAACTTGAGAGATTGGATAGCTTTTATCTTGATAAGTAGTCCTCATTTTTTTACTGCAAAATCAATGTCATAGAGCAGTCGTATGAAATTACCACAGCAATGCGTGGCCGAGACAGGTAGTATAATATATATTCTATATCGACCCCAGATCACATATCTACACTCATATTTTTATATTCGAATTATGTTCTCAAAGGCGAAAATTATATTGACCAACTTTTTAACACAGATAATTAAAATGTAAATTAAAGAAACAGTCTGTAACATAAACCATTATAACATCGGCTCGACTCATTATAGCTATTTTTCTTGAAAAAGAACAAACTTATGGCAATAGTGTTTCATAAAAATTTCTACTATTGGTCGAGTAACCCATTTTCTGAAAATGGTAGTGGTCAGGTCGACCTCATTGATATACATTCAGTAAAAAAAGTATCGGGAATGGATGATTTGTTTATGGTTCCAAATTCAATTTTGTTTTTGTTAGATTGGCACAAAAGTTTTCCATTTTGGCGCGGACTCGGAGTTTGAGTTGCATATATTAAATACAGTGCTGTTTTTAGTTATATATCATATCTAGTGTGTATTGCGAATTTCATAATGAACAAAAACATCGACCAAAGATTTTGTCTTAAATTTAGCATCGCCAATGGAATTTCGTGTTCAGAGTCATTGAAAATGTTATAGAATGCTTACGGTGAATCGTTTTTATCAAGAACACGTGGTTATGAGTGGTACAAAGCATTCAAAAGCGGTTGAAATGTGATGGAAGCAAATCTTCCACTTCCACTTCGCTCTTGTAGGCCATCATCTACAGCTGAAGTTAACATCGCAAAAGTGAAGGAAATAGTGACTGAATATCCTCATTCAACTTTGAGAGAGATAGCCGCCGAAATTTCTGTATTTCACGAGGCGATCCATATCATTTTAAATAATCACTTGGGTATGAAACATGTTGCCGCTTGGCTAGTCCTAAAAGACCTGAATTTTCTCCAAAAACTCAATCGCATGAGAGTCGCTGAGGACATGCTATAACGAGTCAATTCCGACCCAAAATTCATGAAACGCATTGTTACTGGTGACAAGACGTGGGTTTACGAGTTTGACAAACAAACTAGTCAACAAGCATTGGAGTGGCTTCAGTAGAAGACATAAAGGAGAATTCGCGGCGAGAACTGAACCAATTCCGGAAACAGCGTTTAAAAAATGTTTTGAAGATTGGATTATTCGTTGGCGTATGTGTATCGTTTCTGAAGGAGCATACTTTGAAGGTGATAAAGTAAATTTGGATAAATAACTAATATTTTTTGTATAAAATTGTATTAAAGATCAATAATCTTTTCCCGGTACTTTCTTGACAGAGTAGTAGATAGAGATCGGTAGGTTCATGGTTATTTTTTATGACCAAGCGGCGTGGACTGTTCAGTGGCCGAGTTGACCACTATCATTATTTATAAAAGGGTTGACTCCACCAGTGGTCGAGATTATTATGGTACACCACCTAAGACCGGATACATTGCTACTTTTATTCCTATGCTTTTTGCACGTCCTTTCCGGGGAAAGACTTTCAACCATCTTACAGAAGAATTAGCGAGCTGATGTAGATGACCTTTTATTTTATTATAGATATTTGTCCACACTCTCAACTGATCTTAAGTGAAGATGTGGACTACGATGTTATACGTATGTTTTTGAAGTAGCCCATTCATTCTCCCTTGAAGGCAATCAATATGTAATATTCGCGAAAACATCAGCAGGCCATAAGTTCAACTCCTTAACTGCTTGCATTAAGAAGGAGTTAGCAAATCGCTTTGTGCGGATGGTTGAGATATCAAAAATAGAAGGGTGGTAATTAATTCTGCCTTGTATGTCCCGATAATGAAATGGTATTGTCGGAATTAATTTGTGTAAATCAGAATCCATACACACATAGGCATGGTTTACGGTGACCGCTTACCATTGGTGGACTAATTATATGCCTTAATTGTTTTTAATATAGCTATGGGAGTGAACCTGCCCGCCCATCTTGTAATCATCAAAAATACCCAACAATACGTAAACGGCGCTTATCAGGTAAATGTTGCATTTTATCGTTTATTGTACTTACTATTTATGTGTATGTTTTTATTTTCCTATCAGATATCTAGCTCAAGTGAAGAGATTGTCTTAATATTAATATATAGAGAACAGTTCGGTCGGGTATTGAAATCCAACATTATTTTTTGTAATACAGGAGTACAGTATTAGCACGGTGCTTCAGATGGTAGGCCGCGCTGGCCGGCCGCAGTTCGATAATGAGGCTACCGCCGTTATTATGACTCGACAGAAAGATAAGGTATTTCTTCATACAAACATATTGTTAATAGACACACATTACATTACATTTTCATAGAAAAAATACACTGAAAAAAATCGGGAGTGGTCTCCCCTTGACCTTCTCGTATAGGTACCGGAAACGACTCAAAAGTTGATAGAAACCTTATATTTTGATGTCATACATGTATGTTAATTTTTACCGCCCGCTCACTTGTCGCTAAAACTTTCGTCATCGACGGGTCAAAAGTTCATAGAAACCTTATATTTATAAGTCATAAATGCATGTTAAATTTGGTTGCAATAAGTTAAATCATACTCGAGTTATCGTGCTAACGCACAGACACACACACAGACATAATTCCAAATTCAGAGAGGTGTAAATCCGTCAAAATCTCGAAGTCGAATTTTATAACGATTACAAGACTTCCTCTACACTACGTATTCGAGAAAGTAAAAATCGACCTGCCCCAGGCGGGAATCGAACCCAGCATCTTCCGCAATCCGGGCGGCTGCGTTAACCACTACGCCACCAGGGCATTGCTTTCGCTGTCGAAAGTCAGTGCTTGGTGCTTATGTTTTTATGGTAAAAATTGTTTCATCAAATCTTTGTGCACTTCTAAGATCCGAAAGAAAGATTTTCGTAAATATTTGACGCCCAGTTAAGATGAAACTATCTTATAAGGAATATTTATTCCGAATCTATATTTCCGAAACCTGAATGCTTACCACCAGGCAGGCTGTAGGCTTGCCTACCAACCAAATAACATAAGAAAAATCACTGAGCTGATTTTATTGAAATGTTGTAAATGTGATTTACTTGGTCAAACTTCAATAAAGACTGTAGGATAGTTTTGTGTGGTTTTTGACTTAATCTGAAGTAGCTAATCCACAATTTTCTTTAAGTCGCATTAAATTTTCGCTATGGGACAGTAGTACAAAATTACCACAACAACGAGTGACCGGATCAACAAGTAATTTATAAACAAGTCATGACACTTGTTGCTATCCGAGATCTAGAGATTGAGAATGGACGTACCTGGAAGGAATGTATCTAAGTCCTTTAGTTTTACTATATGTTTTAAATTAAACTTCCCTTTATTAACTAACAAAATAATAAACTAAAAGTACCTATTATAAATAAAACAACTTTTACGGATTTAACTCGCGTGTAATTAGATTTTACATGATGTTATTATTGCCCAACCAGTCATCCCGTGACCACGAACGCTGAAAAGTGTTACGAAACGTCGGGCAATAATAACATCATGTAAAATCCAATTACACGCGAGTTAAATCCGTAAAAGTTGTTTTATTTATAATGTGTAGTGCTCGCGCAAATCTTAGACAACATTAAAAGTACCTACTTAATGTTACACCAAAAGATTTTTATAATCAACCCTGGTCAGAATTCTTAAAAGCAGTTTTGCTTCTTTTTTGCTGTATTCACAATTTGAACTCATTCTGCAATTCTCCACGCATGTTTCCACTCTTTAGAAACAGCATTGACTCCGCAACAAACTTTAGTGTTCATCTTACCAACTTCTGCTTTACC
This sequence comes from Elophila nymphaeata, assembly GCA_955850985.1. Taxonomy (NCBI): domain Eukaryota; kingdom Metazoa; phylum Arthropoda; class Insecta; order Lepidoptera; family Crambidae; genus Elophila; species Elophila nymphaeata. Next base: position 9,289,860 of record OY039078.1, read on the forward strand.
GAGATTGGACATTAGGACTTAACTGTTTTTCATAGTTATCTGTGACTGAGTTAAACCATAAGATTTGCCGAGTACATAATGGTAAAAGTTCGAAATGAGTGATCACAGAACAGTTTGGATTTTTGCCTCTTGTTTTTACTGAACCATCGAAAACTACACTTAATTTTGTTGTGTCGCTTGTTGCGCGAATCACCACATCATTCTGTGGTAAATAATAACCAAAATTAGGTTTCTTAATTATTGATAAACATCCTAATGTTTTATATTCTACGAATTTACACTTTTGCTTACTTTATAGCTTAGATTATAGCTGCTTTATAGGCATACTAGCTTTTTCCCGCGACTTCGTCCGCGTGGAATAATTACTTTAGGCAGCATTTTTTGTGTAGGTACTTATTATGCATAAAACATACATACAAACTGCAGTGCACTACAGTAAATGGCATTTTTACAATCTACCATTTTATGTTTCTCCATCCTTTGCTACTTACTCGCAACCTTTGATCCCCACATGGGTCAATTTTTCAAAAACGTTAGAACAATATTTGCGTTTCATGGTCTTATCTTCGGTAATGAGGAATCGCATAAAAATTTTCATCTCATATTTCAACCCCTTCATTCCCTTTTTCACAAAAAAGGTAAGTAGCTTTTATTCCATTTCGAGGTTTCGTCTATTTTTGTACCAAATTTCAATAAATTCGGTTCAGGTGTTAGGCGTGAAAGCGATTAAGCTAAAAAGTCACGTCCACCATCTTGGATCTCAAAATGGATGCTGTATTCTGAATCCTGACTCCGAATACAGCATCCATTTTGAGACCTCCGAAGACTACAAAACTGATACCCATATCAAGTTTAAAATTCGCGTCCGCCATCTTGGATATCAAAATGGAACCCTGTAAACTACGAAAATGATATCCATATTAATAATAAGTTAAGTAGCGTCCACCATCTTGGATCTAGAAATTGATGACGTATTTGGAATCGTGATCCCCGAAAACTACGAAATTGATACCCAAATCCCAAGTACCATCTGCCATCTTGGACCTCGACGTAGATGATAAAAAAATCCCATCTGCCATCTTGGATCTCGACGTAGATGATGTATTTGGAATCAGGACCCCCGAAAACCTCGAAAATGATACCCATATTCCTATTAAGTTAAAAAGTCACGTCCGCCATCTTGGATCTCAAAATCGATGTTTTATTCGGAGTCAGAACCCCCAAAACTTTCGAAAATGATACCCATATCGATTTTACATTAAATAGTCGCAACCGCCATCTTGGATCTCGAAATAGATGTCGTATTCGGAATCGGGACCCCCGAAAACCACGAAAATGACACCCATATTGACATTTTGTCAAAAAGTCGCGTCCGCCATCTTGGATCTTGAAATAGATGTTTTATTCGTAATCCGGACCCCCAAAAACCACGAAAACGATACCCATATTGACATTATGTTAAAAATTCGCGTCCGCCATCTTGGATCTCAAAATCGATGTTTTATTCGGAGTCAGAACCCCCAAAAATCTCGAAAATGATACCCATATTCCTATTAAGTTAAAAAGTCACGTCCGCCATCTTGGATCTCAAAATCGATGTTTTATTCGGAGTCAGAACCCCAAAAAATCTCGAAAATGATACCCATATCGATTTTACATTGAATAGTCGCAACCGCCATCTTGGATCTCGAAATAGATGTTTTATTCGGAGTCAGAACCCCCAAAACTTTCGAAAATGATACCCATATCGATTTTACATTAAATAGTCGCAACCGCCATCTTGGATCTCGAAATAGATGTCGTATTCGGAATCAGGACCCCCGAAAACCACGAAAATGACACCCATATTGACATTTTGTCAAAAAGTCGCGTCCGCCATCTTGGATCTTGAAATAGATGTTTTATTCGTAATCCGGACCCCCAAAAACCACGAAAACGATACTCATATTGACATCATGTTAAAAATTCGCGTCCGCCATCTTGGATCTCAAAATCGATGTTTTATTCGGAGTCAGAACCCCCAAAAATCTCGAAAATGATACCCATATTCCTATTAAGTTAAAAAGTCACGTCCGCCATCTTGGATCTCAAAATCGATGTTTTATTCGGAGTCAGAACCCCAAAAAATCTCGAAAATGATACCCATATCGATTTTACATTGAATAGTCGCAACCGCCATCTTGGATCTCGAAATAGATGTCGTATTCGGAATCGGGACCCCCGAAAACCACGAAAATTACACCCATATTGACATTTTGTCAAAAAGTCGCGTCCGCCATCTTGGATCTCGAAATAGATGTTTTATTCGTAATCCGGACCCCCAAAAACCACGAAAACGATACCCATATTGACATTATGTTAAAAATTCGCGTCCGCCATCTTGTATCTCAAAATCGATGTTTTATTCGGAGTCAGAACCCCCAAAAATCTCGAAAATGATACCCATATCGATTTTACATTAAATAGTCTCAACCGCCATCTTGGATCTCGAAATAGATGTCGTATTCGGAATCAGGACCCCCGAAAACCACGAAAATTACACCCATATTGACATTTTGTCAAAAAGTCGCGTCCGCCATCTTGGATCTCGAAATAGATGTTTTATTCGTAATCCGGACCCCCAAAAACCACGAAAACGATACCCATATTGACATTATGTTAAAAATTCGCGTCCGCCATCTTGGATCTCAAAATGGATGGTGTATTAGGAATCGGGACCTCCGAAAACCACGAAAATGATACCCGTATTGACATCATGTCAAAAAGTCACGTCCGCCATATTGGATCTCGTTATAGATGCTTTATTCGTAATCCGGACCCCCAAAAACCACGAAAACGATACCCATATTGACATTTTGTCAAAAAGTCGCGTCCGCCATCTTGGATCTAATCGGGACCTCCGAAAACCACAAAAGTGATACCCATATCGATATTATATTAAAAAGTCACAACCGTCATTTTGGATTGGATCTTTATTTCTTATCAAGTGTCTAAATTCAAAGTTTCATGGTTTTATCTTTAACCATGACGAACTTCCATACAAATTTTCATCCCCGATTTCATCCCCACACGGGTCTAAATTTCAAAAATCCTAGAACTAATATTTCTTTCTTTCTTATTAAGTCCCTAATTTCAAAGTATCATGGTTTTATCTTTAACAATGACGAAGTCCCATACAAACTTTCATCCACTATTTCACCCCCATACAGGTCAAAATTTAAAAAATCTTAGAACAAATATTTCTTTTTGTCTTATTAAGTGCCTAAATTCAAAGTTTCATGGTTCTATCTTCAAAAATGACGAACTTCCATACAAACTTTCATCCCCTTTTTCAACCCATACAACCTTTTTTTCGCGATAAAAAGTAGCCTATGTCCTTTCCCGAGATCTGATCTGAGAGAGACGTGAAAGCTTAACAGACAGACAGACAGACAGACAGACCGAAAGACAGACAGACAGAGTTACTTTCGCATTTATAATATTAGTAAGGAAGATTTGGACAGATATCCTACAAAAAATATGTCAAATTCTACCATTACTAAGAGAAACTGTCGGTAGTTATGTTGTTGAAGACCGTCATAAGCAGAAGGTCATAAGAGTAGCATCATCTAACGACTTTTAGGACCTAATTGCAATATTTCAATCACTGGATGACGCCGTGGTGGGTACAATACGTTTATCAACCCAACTATTAATGTGTAGCACATAACTTAATTCATTAATCTATGACTGTTTGTGATTCCCGAATAAATAAATAAATTAACAGCTAGTGGATTGACTGGAAAATCTTAAGATCTACCGTAGTACGAGCTTTTACAAGTAACACAAATACAGTCATGGTTCACCCCCGTTCGTGAGATAAAAATATAATAAGAATACAACAACTTGTAATGAGAATGACTGTGGATGGATTAGAGGGAGAGGAAGACCGAAGAGACGGCGGATAGACTGTGTGTCAGATGATATGGCAAAGAAGGGTGTTAATGTTGAAATGACGGCTGGTCGAAGAGAGTGGAAAAAGAAAACATGCAGATGCATGATTATTATAATTTGTAAAAATACCTATTTGTTTATCATAAGTTTAAGGTCAAGAATAAAACAAAAGATAGTATATAAAACATTTTATCGTATACAAAATTTTACAAACAGCAGGAATATAATCCCTACTCGCATTAATATAAAGTATAAACGTATAATAAAACTATATCTAAATATCTATATTAATGGCAATAATGGCCTTCACTTACGCATACTAATTTAATCACAGGAATGGTAACATCTGGTCGAAGCTAAATTAGGTACATTATGGTCTCTATTACTTTACTCGAATGATAGAGTTGAAAATACAGTACATATTTCATTTAATTAAGTAAGACAATCACCTTATTTAAAGCCATCCAATTTTATTTTTAGGTCATCGTTACATTGCAAGTTAAAAGTCATATGGGTAAGTTATTTTATCTATGACATTGTGATGTGACCAAGTTTTATAAATAGATTTTTTTCGAATAAAATTTTCCTTTTGTTTTCATAGCTGGCAAACTTCTCCTTATTATAAAATATAACTTGTCTATGTTAAATTTTCTTTGAAACATATTCATACTAGTATAAAGACTAACGCTTTTGTACTGTCTGAAGTTGCTATACTAACATTGTATTGAGACTTTCGAAATAATGTCTGTCAATTGTCGATGCTGAGCTTACTGCCCTTTGCCGAATGGGTTGGCGTTGTCTTCAAATGTGATCTTTGGCACAAAACCACTTTCTCCTTCGACTGTGTACTCGACTGACATCAGTCTGCCGTCAGGTAGAAGCACCTTGTATCCACCAACGACCTTTCCTTGAGCGTCACCAGCTTCGTTGGCACCGAAGTAGAGAGCTTTTTCTTGATCTTCTACGTCGTATTTGTATTCATACTGTAAGGAAGAAATACATTTTCAAATTATATTTAATTTGTAATTGTCAAAGCAATGTATCTGCTATACTTATGTACTTTTTGAGATGCCAACATTTTTAATTCACTCCATAAAATGCCATATCTATCGTATAAAAAACTGCCAAGTGCCCATGAGAAATATTATATAAAAATATTTTAGGTTTACTTATATCAAAGTGGTTAGGATAATATCTATAACCGCAACTATCGTGCAAGCATGAAGTTGTTAATGAATATATGTATCTCAATCGACCAAGGCATCGGTCCTTTTTATCTTTAAGAATATCTGTGAAATTAATCTATTTTTGTGGATTATGTCGAAGAATTAAGATATCACGGATATCTCGATTCTCGTGGGGCTAGACAGACAGTTTACTTGCCGATAACTTTTCATGGTAAGCTCTTTATAAAAGAAATGAATCAAGAGATGTTACTCGTTGTAAGTAGCATTGTTCAAACGATAATATGTTTCTTAGAATTAAGTTCGTAAACATTATTGGTCCTTCGAGCCAGAAAATGTAGCAATAATAATATATTTTTTCAGAGGTCTTGTAAAGGTAGGCTTTTATATATTTAGAATACGACTTTATCATGCATAGAATAGTTACAAATTAAGTCGAAAATAAAAATATTGGACAAATGCTGACTTTTATTACTACCTATTTATCTAATGGAAAGTTAATTTAACTTCTTTCTTCGGTAAGCTTAGAAATTATTATCGACGAGAAAAGCAAATTATTGACATTTTTAATATTTGCTTCTTGTGTCTCACTACCTACTGAGTCCATTTGTATCCGTTTTAAAACTAATATATGTGTCTAGTATTAAGGAAGCCTTGGCGAATATTTATGGCTTGCCCGAATACTTTATAGTTAAAGAAAAAATTTAACTAACTCAGACTTTTTATTGCATTCTTAGTTCAGCTATGAATGAAAAGAATTTCTTAAGCAATATTTTTATGAACTACGCATTATGATAATCATAGCATTCCATCTGTCTTTTTGTTCGGAATATAAATAATATTTCCACGGTTTTTCTCATGTCAGACACGGCCTTGTATTAGAATTTGTACTATTACAAAATATTACTACGAAATATCATAGTTTCAGTTACATCAACACATTTTCAATTTAAGTAAATTTCACAAAGTTTTGTCGTTGTTTACTACGACAAAACTTTTCGATGTTTCATTATAACGTCAATTGAAAGTTAAATAAAAATTCTTTCTCGGAAATATTTATGCGGAAATTTGTTTATTCGACGTTAACAAAGATATCAGAAATATGATTAATGTCAAAAGCACTACAATGCTGTTACTTATGTACCTATTTGTTTCACTTTGAGTCAAGTCAAACATAACAAAAATGACAAATTTTATGCACACATTAATTCAATAATAATAATATATTTTCATCTTCCCGCTAATTAATAAACAAATTTTAATAAATATTTTATGATCACGACATGTAAACACATTAAAAAATTTATCACTGCCAGGCTTTGAACATTATCGTGTCATCTCTAAATCCTTCTAGGTATCATCTGTATTTTACACTCTTATAATCAAAAGAAAAAATCATAAATATCTTGTGCTGAACGGGATGCGAACCTGCGACTTCTCGCTAATTGGGAGAATTTTATATCAATTGAGGTGTTAGATACACTTTTCAATCAATTCCTTTGCTAGCACGTTTTCTTAACTATGTGTACATTATTAGCAACATGTCCCATAAGAACTCATGTCACATGTCATCTGATAGTGTTACAAAAGATTAGCGTTACTGAGATATTCGTTTCATGCTATTGCAAAACAAAAACCTAGATTGTAGTTGCCCAGAAAAAGCGGTAGTAAGTAGAACTTATTTCCTTCTAATAAAATTATTTAATAAACAAAAATTTGCTGAAACTTAAACATAGAAACGCTGTTATGTTTTTACAATGTACGAACTAAATTAATTTTCTTATTCTAGTAAAGAATACCTAGCGATTATATTCTGTCGTGGTTATGTCATGCAATGGGAGTCGAAGCCACGATCTTTTCGGTGAGCTACACAAGAATCCTAAATATATGAACAAAAAATGTTATTAATATTTTGAAGGAGGCAACTACTTATTGTTGTTTTTGCAACGTTTTTTAAATGGTATAATTATTTTTAAAACGATCTAATGTTACACATTTAAATGTAAAAAATATTCAAGATCATTAATTACGGACGTTGATTATGTAAACTGTTTTTAGCTAACATTTAAATACCCTTTTTTACTTATCTCATTTTGAAATTGCTAGTGTTTAAAAATCAGGATTTTTTCTTAATTTAGACAATGTGTTTCTTTTAGATATTCTTGAATAGTGTTCGTAATTAACGAAGATAAATCTAGATTAAGGCAAACACAAAGGCGTTCGCAATTGATTCCAATTAGTGAGTTTTGCGCGAATGTTCACATAGTTAGCATAATAGAGATGTGCCCGATAGCCTACCATACCATGTAGCATAGGACAATGCACAAACAGTACTGTAACACGTTAGAAACTGCATGTGAAGTCATGTCGCTTCCATATCAGACAATCGACTTCGATCCACCTTGAAAATGTGCAGGCATCTCACAAGCAATTAATGTAAATGGTAAACTATTCGCGAAGATTCTTCGTGAATCACATTTTGTTCCTTTCAGAGATTTAATTGCGTGCTTGTTTAATGGTCACCTTGAAAGTCGAATCTTATTAACTGCGACCGATTTAAACATTATCGTAGTATTCTTTGATGTCTTAATTATTACTACTTTTAGAAAAATCATCAGTTACAGCTCATATAATGTCCCCACCGAGGGGCTCGAGCCTATCCCACATTAGGGGTGATTAGGCCTTAGTCAACCACCTTAACACACAACCTAAGAATTTCTTCATGGGTGTTGTGCAGGTTTCCTCACGATGTTTTCCTTCACCGTAAAAGCGTCGATTAAACGTACATATGAATTCAAAATTTGAAAACACATTGATACGTGGCGGGGTTCGAACCGGTGCCTTCCGGGTGAGGGACAACGCCCTTACCCAGTACGCCACCGACGCTTCCTTTAAGAAAAAAGCATAACATAAAAAAACAAACTACATAAGGCTTATTGACTCCTTCTTAAAAATATTTAAAGCGCAATGAAATGTTTTTTGTCACCTACACTATGATATAAAAGGTAACCTAGTAAAGCTTAAGATACGACTGAACCATAAGATTAGGTATGAAACAAAAGTTCATATAAGAACTCAAAAAGCTGCCCTGTGATTGTTGTACCTTGTAGATACTTTTAATTGAAGAGTTAATTTAATCTATTAAAGAAGAATGTTTTATCGCATTATAATCAATTACCTTTTTAGAATACGTTGCACTTTAAATGCAAGATTCAAATTAAACCTTTAGTGTCATACGGCACGAAGGAGCTTCGTGTTGCAATGCACTGTTGAGTCTAAATCTATAGCTGCGATGCTGTAGGTCAAAGGTATGCACGTTTTGTTTAAATTATTACCGATGCGCCGGCGCATCCTTGTGCTCTTCGTTTATAATGTTAAGGCAGACAACTTTTAACTCCGCGACCCTTATAATACATACGGGTAAATACATTATGTTATTAGAATTACTAAACACACTTAATAAATAATTAATTAGCGGCTACTATTTGATTTTACAACTTTAAATTTGAACCATAAAAGCATGGCAATTGTACATGTGATTTTTCTAATTGGCTGTTTGTGTAAACATGCTATTTTATTGCTCAATGACCATAATTTTAATTTCAAGGTTTCAATCAAATATCGCATTCGTCCAGAAGACGTCAAAGTTATGACAAAGCTTATAAAAGTACTACTCGTATGATTTTAATGTTACCTAAGTGTTACGAAGTATTTGATTACCCGGACCACTGAAATGCAAAACAGCAAACTACCCACTGCATGGTCCTTAGTGCTGGATGTGGCTTTATGTGTAATTAGTGTATTACCAAATGTTACCTGAAGCTCTGCCCAACTCTTCTAGGATTATGAGCATGAGAGTATTATTATTATTTTCGATGTTTCGGGGCTATTTACGTCACTGTGAGCCTCCAAGTAACTTCTATTGAGGCCTTAACTCCTGTAACTGGGCACTGTTTAAAAATGATAAGATATTTCCAGCTTGGATTGTTTTCATATCATCTAGGTCGAGAATGTGTCTCCCCAAATGTGATGTTCACAAAAGCACAGGAGGTGCATGATAGTATGTATTTAACTAATCATACATTGAGTTGTGATAAAAATGTCTTAATTATATGTCAACCTAATTTTTTTTACCAGCCTTGAAATATAGTTACATAATTGTAATTAAACAGTTGTCTGTAATTTTAATTGAAACGTGTCGTATAATCGGTGTCAAACAATTAACTAAACCTTACTTCGTGAACAAAATTGCATGACAAGAATATCTTAATCAGTAGATACCTATATTAATTATGTGAATGAGTTTTTTTATCATGACAGTAATAACTATTTTAGACTACTAGGATGATTTAAAAGTACTCGGCAAAAGTATATATAAATGATTTTATTCTAAGCTTTGAAGAAAGAAATTTTGATTTTTTTAGGTTAAAGAACTTTTGAGTTTATAAAAAAATCGTAGTACATACATTTTTTCTGCTCGGAACCGTATCACTTCTTTTTACTATGAAAAAGAAGCAATGCTAAGGATCAGTAGCTGTTTCGTAGCCGCTATTCCGTAGCGTTCATAGTAAAAAAAGAGGCGTTCCCTTTCCGAGCTGATAAGTGTGCTATGAACTTTATTCGTATTTAAAACACATTTAGTTTATGTTACTACCTTTTTTACTACATTTCTGCTTTCGCTTTGGCCAGACCAGAACAAATATAATAATATTGTGCTGCAGATGGCTCGGTTGATCCCGGCTATTACTCGAACTGTCTATCCGCTAATCCAAAATGAACCAGCAAAGTATAAACTCCTTTTAAGTAAGAATTTACCGTTTCTTATTAACAACTCCAGATTTCTCTAACTGCACTATCGACGGTTTTGCTATATGGTTTATGCTTGTAAACTAATCGAAACTTATCTAAGTGTTTTTTTTATGTGGCGCATAGCAGATAATATCGCGACCAACGTGATGTTAAGTGGATATTTTAATATAAATCCGATCATGCACTTGCTAGCTGCACCCTGCATGCTTGCCTAACTATAAAATAAATCTTCCCAATTCGGTTGAATAAGCCTACATTTTAGGAGGAGAGAAATACATGTGCTGGTTTCATTCTTTATGCCACCGCCATGTGTCCAATGTTGACTCCAATTTGAAATGGGTAATATTGGACCCAAGTAGTGCACGACACACGGTTTCAATTGCATTTTTATTTACCGGCATCATCGCCAACCGTCGCCAACATATCCGCACGCGTTCTTCTATAGGTAATTGAACTTGTTTCAAAAATTGAGACGGGCGATTGGGCGCAATGTTCAAATTGTGGCCAAAGACTGATCCACAGAGTGCATTGGCTGCGATACGTTACATTGGTACAAATATGGGCGATATATGGCCGAGGTATATATATTGTGGGACGATCGTATAGTTGGACAGATTGTGATATGCCGGCATGTGATAACGTGAAACGCTCCTACTGCTTTCTCTAAATTGTAGTGGTCAGGAGTGATCAAAAGATTCAGGGTTATCTTTTTATGACCAAGCGGGATGAACTGTTTGTGGAACAGTCTATTGGCCTAACAAATAATAGGGTATTACAAATTTTTTTTGAAAACTGTTTTAAGTCAATCCTGAGGTCATAATTAACCAGCAGAATTTTTCTTTCAATTTTATAAAACATGAAATGCCTTAAAAACTTAGTTTTATTTTTGATTTTGAATTTTCGCGTGGAAACGCTATCCGCCATGCATTTTCGACCCGTGATGTCACTCTCTTAGTAAACAAAACAACTGCGATTTTAAAATCAACACAAAGCATGATACAAATCTACTTTGTTTACTAACAGAGTGACATGTTAACCAACATGGCGAACGGCGTTTTAAAGATTTTAGGGACAGATTAAAAAGTAGACTTTTAAAATTGAATTATAAAATTTTAAATTCTATATTTATGAATAAATATCGATGTTTCTCGTTTACTTTTTGTAATTTCTATCATAAAAATGCAATTTTATATTTTTTCTTTCATGGTGTCAAATACCCTATTGCGAAGTATCACGATGTGCCCGGGCATATCACGATCTGCCTAAGTATACGATCGGCCTACGACATATACAAAGAAACTATGGGTCAAATGTTTACCGGCATGGGCGGTGAGTCTTCTTGAGGTGCTGGCGCAGACGTTGCATGTCGTACGCTTACGCAAACGATAGCTAGCGCGCACAATAACCATTTTCCTGACGACATCTGAAACAAAGCGTATATTTTTATTCACAGAAAACAACACGGCAATATCAAAGGATATTGTTATAACAGTACATTCTTTATGGTCTGCAGTTAGCCACATAAAATTGATTAAAGCAATCAATTTAGCTAAACAAAATTACACTTTATCACATTTTTACAAAGATCGAAATACAAAATGAAATATATCTGACCTGTCAAAATGTTTAAAAATATACACTTAATTACTTTTTATATAATAATAAATAAAATTGGGGCAAAGGCAAAGTAACATAAAAAAATTATATAATATGATTGTTTTCTCTCAAATTGTCTATTTTATTGTAAACAAGGTATTTCCTGAGTAATCTTTATAAGTAAACAAATTATATTCAATGTTATCTTTTTACAAATGGCAATAAAAAAAACAAATCGCAGGTTCCGAGATGAGCAAGTAATTTAGCCTCGATGACGGCTTTATGTTTTTATAATTTTACGAGCACTTGAGGTTTCCGTGGATTCTTCATCAATCAGCAAAACAATGAGCGATTAGTACGCTAATACGGGTGAAGAATGCGGTCTTAGATTATCTATCTGCTTATATAGTACTTAGCATAACCTTTTATGAAATAGTGCTTTATTACTACTATTGTAATATTATTGTATTAGCAATTACTGTAATATTACTACATTTATTAACTAGGGCGGTAAAACAAAGAATGTCTCTCGCAGGTTTGTTTTGATTAATATGCGATCTGAGGCTTCCTTTTTTACCGCCCGAGGTAAGGTAAATACAAAATTTATTTCACGCCCTGACTAGGAAGTCGATTTTTCCACTTTCGAAAATGCTACTTTCTGGTCAGTTGTGACATTAAAATATTTTCTGTATCATTAAACTATTTTTGTGTAGACTTAAAGAATGCTCAAAAATTCCGAGCTTTCGTGGCGTTGTTTTCTGGGTCTTGCAGTGTCATTTGAAAACAGAAGACGAGTTATTCGAATATAATCGCGTGTTAAAGCGTTTTACAAAGATTGTCGTAAGAAATCTCTTTATGTTCTGAAGACAAAGTTCTAATTAGCCATTCATCCACCTGTCATTGATATCTATCATAATGAAAGTCCGGGTAATTAGAGCGACTATAATCTCATGCAAAAAGCTGAAACAGGTTTCATTGATATCAGTTATTCGCGTAATAGAAATGTAATTTGCTTTAGCCATACAAATAATGGAGCTCTAATTGAATACAATGATGATAATATTTGACACAAGTTTTGGAATTTCGGCATAATTATGCAATTAAGGTAATGCCTAAAATGCATTTGTAATAAATGTGTTTATTTAGGTTATTCTTCTTTTTGTAATATGAAAAATTCATAATTTTAATCACAATATCGAAACTGCTGAGATGTAATATTTGTCCTACCTTGTGTTTGTTAGTTTACTGAAGGTTTGTTACTTATTCGGTTTGTTGCTACTTTTATATAGGCGACAGGCTGGCAACCTGGCACTATTTTGAGACACTGCATGGCCCATACTGCCAGTAGCGGTTGTGGTTTTATGTAACCAAATATTCCCTGGCTCTGCTCCTTTGGAATTATGAGCGTGATTGTACTATGTTTGTATGTATATTTGTATTATTTCTTTATTAAAAGCTATTAATAGATACGTACTCAATAAAATACCATAATTGAGCTATTCACACGAAAACGTTCCATTGTTGCCGAAAACTTATTGTTTGCTTTTTCGCACAACGTATTGTTTTATTTCAAAACTTTTTCAATTATTTTATCATATTAATTAATTATGTTGTCTATCATATACAGTGTGTGGAAGAAAAAACTGTCAATTGATTTTGAACTTTATTAATAAGAGATGGAACCATATAATTTATAGTTTAAATAGTAATGATGGACGTATGACTGGTAATAACTGTCATTTGCTCGACCTCTCGTGATCAATTCCTACGAGTACCTACTTTGTAGTTAGCTCGCAATCGCGCGATGTGTGATTGTTCCGTATTTATCGAGGGCTTTGATTAATGAAAAGCTTTATATGAAACTAGCTTTAGCCCTCAACTTTTTCCGCGTGGAATAATTACCTACTTTGGGCAGCATTTTAATTTATTCAAGGTACCAACTTAATTTTTACTAATCACACACAACACACATTTATTTTATTTATTTCTCAGCAAGTGCCTTATCCAGCGATAGTATACTCAGGTAAAGTTTCGAATAAAATAGTCTAACTAATCTTGTTTTCCCATACAAACTTTCATTCCCTAAGGGGTAGAATTTCGAAAAACTGGCCTTATTCCTTGTCTACGTTATAAAAGAAACCTCTTTGCAAAATTTCAGCTATCTGGGTCCAAGACCAAGGTTGGGCATTGAGCAGTCTGTCAATGAGTCAGGACTTTTCTTTTTTTTTAGCATACGAGTATTAAGATTATACACTGTCATATTTAAAACAGTTACTGTTATATTGTAGGTACTACAATTAAATCTTGGCAATGTAATTTTCTTTTTCTTATTTTTACGATATGATTCGTAAATGTATAAACTTCAGCTATTAGTATAAAGCATACCGTCTATAAAATTTCAGTTTTTCAGAAAATTGCCAATATTGATGTTAAAAAGAGCGAAATAGATTAATCGTTAGAAACTTTTTTAGCATTAGGCATAAAACGACAATTTTATCGACAATTTCATAGGCAAAGGATAAACACGTATGAATTTGGACGTCGTTGTAACAAATCAAATCAAATCATTTATTTATGGTTCACATATCAATTAGATCTTAAATAATAAAATTCATAGGTACAAAATGTGACTTGCCGTAATAGGCGTCAATACAATAATAAGTTTGGTCAATTTAGATTAATAAAATTACACAAACAGTTAATTACACAAATAAATAGTGAAACATTACCAAATATAATACGTCAAATACTTAAGTCATGGGTTTAAGTTTTTTATCGTGTACATATAGATAATATTTCGTTAGTAAACATTAAATATTCACAGATTTAAATATTATTATAAGCCGTTAAATCAGTCGTAGCTCATTACCTACATGAAGTTTTGGTTACACGTAAAGCTGTAGGTGACAGGATGGCAACCTGACACTATTTTGGGTACTGTGTGACCCACACTGTCAGATGTGGCTTTATTTGTAACCAAATGTTACCTAAAAGTGCCTAAAACTCTGCTCAACCATCCTTTCACGCAAAAAATATTCAATGGATTTTAATGAAACTTTACCATAATATAGCTCATATATCAGAATAACATTAGGCTATAATTTATAGTACTAGTCCTGCGCAGACGAAGTCGCGGGCAGAAGCTAGTACTAATAATAATTCTGAATTTATCTCGAGTTGTAATAGGAGTTCAATGTTATAGCCCACCTTCTTCCAATTTTCCAGAGCATCGAGACTTATTTTCCTTTTATCACCCTACATAACTCATCGTTCTATGTGATTGACTGAGCTATATCATTCTGTATTAATTTTCATATTGTACTCTGAGCCGATATTGCAACTGTAATTTCATTTGCTCAACTTAATGGTATGCAATAAATCACATATTGTAACAATACAAACATATATACTTAGTTCACACGTTTTGTTGGACGACGATCAGCTACGGAATACGATGCGAGTTACACAAGTGGCTCTAATTAGCAGTAAACACTAATTGTGCACTGGCAACTACGAGGTGTGAAATATTTTAAAAATCAAATAGTTTTTTGAATAAAAGAAACTAAATAAACTAGAATACCTAAATGCTGATAAGACACTTGAACCACTGACCTTTTGCTATCCAAATAACTGCTGTTTTGATATGAATTGATTTATTGATGAACTTTGAAAAACAATAAATGCAATCCGACTTAATTATAGTTTTTGAGATATGCGGGGACAAATATACTAACATGCACTTATGAAATTTGGCACCCATGTTAAGAAGCTGGTATAGACTACCATATGCAAAACTGTGCAATTTTGACTATATTACCAACTTAAATACGGGTCGAATTAATAACCTCCTTTTTTTTGAAGCTGATTAATTAGGAACAAAATTTTAAATTGTCCAAACACAAATGTAATTATCAAAACCTTAATAGGTAGTGTCATTGTTCGTGACATGTAACCAAAACGTAATGCGTTGATGTCTTTTCTTCCATATGTTGATGTCGGTACTAAATTATTCTTTGAGGTCCTGAGACTGACTGATTTAGATATTTTTATATAAATAATTGGTTTAGTGCTTTCTAGACTAAAGTGCGCCCAGAAAATAATAATAATAGTGAATTTTGTGATTAATGATAAAAAAAGATAAAATGATCATGAATTTACCTAGACATTTTCATTTTAAACAAAAAAAAGTTTTTTATGTATTGTTAATATCTCTAACATAGCATATACGAGATGAAAGATAGGCGAAGTCATGTATTGTTGCAGTAATTTCCATGTTTCTTATTGACTATTCGGTACTGAAAATGTTTTCTGAACAGATAAGAAAAAAAGCGACATTTTGTAATTTTGTATTTCATAATTAATATTTTCTTACGATATATGTTTTTAGATGTTCTTGAGTATAAAATTGTTTATAATACATTTGAAAATGTAACTGCAATTAATATTAATTGATCGCAGTTCAATTTTTATAACAATTAAAATATGTTTTCGTCATGCACGATCAAACACAATCACCAATTACTCGGATGGTTTTGAGAACTCACCTTTATGTACACGAAACACTACAAACACGACACAACACAAAGCAATTGATACGGCGGCAACGGTCGAGGCACACTGCTGACTGATATGCGCCCCAAGTGCGCCCTGCCTTATATACGCACCCCACAGCCCTGGCGGTTTAGAGTTCAGTTCAAAGTTTAAACACATATTGCCCTATCAATAGAGTCTCCAAATTTTAAGCCTTCCGATGTCGGACGCTCGAGTGATCCTGTATACATTTGATGTTCTGTTGTAAGTACTTCCTACGTATGTCTTGTTTAGTTCTCGTCCTAGCATGCTATAAAAACTCTAGTATTCCTTTCAAATGTTTTTTTTTGCCTAGTGTACTCACTATGCTCCCCGCACATACTTATAAGGAAAAATCTGATTAAATTTCAACTCTGGTAAGAGCGCTTCATAATAACAGTATTTTTAAACTTTGTCCATACACTAGGACCGAAGGGGTTAATCTGCCAATTGAGATTAGACAGATACGATTATAACTTATTTTTATTTTGACGCCCTTAGGAATTTGCTATTTTTGCGACGTTCCTCCCTCCCCCCCCGGTCTAATTTTATTTTGTTGGCTGGTTACTAATGAGAAATATACCTACACGTACCTGCTCTTCTGATTTATTTTCGCTCGTCTCACTCGCATCACACAGACAGCCAATCTAACTGGATCACCTCACGACGCTCCTGAGATAATGCCGAGGCG
Organism: Elophila nymphaeata; assembly: GCA_955850985.1. Classification (NCBI taxonomy): domain Eukaryota; kingdom Metazoa; phylum Arthropoda; class Insecta; order Lepidoptera; family Crambidae; genus Elophila; species Elophila nymphaeata. Next base: position 9,306,642 of record OY039078.1, read on the forward strand.
TCGCGACGCACAGGTTGGGAAACCCGGGATAAGTATAATATAAATTCGATTTTGGAACTCGGGTACGTACTACCTTACAGAAGACTGGCAGTAAAATAACCTTAGGTCATATAAGTATGATCTGAGCAAATCACACTACATTTTAGTAGCATTGTTTCGGTCTGTGAGTAAGGCTGCCAGAGTTCCATAGATTAGGGGATTAGGGTTGGCGGCGCGTGTGATACGTCAGTGTTGCGAGCGTCCATAGTCTATGATGACCGCTTACCACCAGGTGCCCCGTATGCTGCTGCCAACAACATATTTTTTTTAAGTAGGTAACTATGTCAATAGACAACCGGACTAATATTTGTTTGATTTATTGAGTTTGTTTAAATATTGGTCTGAGAAATAAAGGCTTTATTGTTATTATATAAGTAATGATGAAGATCCTTTTTCTCATCTACATAATTACAGTTCTACTTTTTTTTATTAAAACAATGATTAAACTTTTGATTTCTAACCATAATTGGTTAAAAATAGTTGGACCAACAATCCTAGTGAAGGCTCGTAATCTAACTGGTAGGACAAAGAAGTTGGATCACAGCCCCGCACTTATTTCATTCATATTGCAGGCCTATTTTTTTGCATACACGTTTAGTTTGGATGACAATGCATGCTTAGCTGTTACGTCAGTATATATCCAATATGGCGGATGGCCAAAGAAAGGATTTGATGAGAAGAACACGAAAAGTAAATTATTTTACTCTAAATCCAAAATGGCGGACCGCCTAAGATGGCAAATTACTTATTTTTTACACTACCATGATATGTGCATCAAATGAAAAGGTTTCCTGGGAAGAATATGAATGAACTAATTAAAAATAACAAAAGCTTGTTTTTAAATTTTTTTTTAGAGTAATTTATTTCTTATTTTTTTGCAACGATAACAAAACATACGAAAATCCTTTTTATTAATTAATTTAAGATTTGATGACATTATTGCTGAAGTGATTTTGTCCTGGTAGTAGGACAAATGTTTGAGTAACAAATAGGTACTTACGAACATTAGTTAAAGCGTCGTGCTTGGTATAATTTTACTAGAAACTTCTTTAAAACTTATTCGGTTTCTCTATCTGTTGTCTGGAACTTATGTCACTAAAGAGTGTCTACTGTCACTAAAGAGTGACAGTCCATTGGTCTGTGCGGTTTGAGTACAGACTGCAAAATCAAGTACCTCGGGATCGATCTCGCGTGCAATACACATAGTATTTGTTTGCATTAACATGCCTGTTTGTCTGAGGCCGGTTGCTTCCTATGTAATATAACTAACAGTAGTGAACCACCTCACGGTGCACTTTCGACCCGTTCGGGATCTTTGGTTTTTTAAATGTTATTTGGTTGGCGCAGACAAGCACACGGCCTGCCTGGTAGTAAGCAGTCACTGTAACCTATAGACAACAACACTGACGTCACCACAGATTTAATAATACAAGTACTACACTTAGATTGATATATCTGTGGACGTGCACTCAGGCACTGCCAACCTTAGTCCCCCTCCTTCCCCGTGGAGGTCCGGTGACCTGATTCACCAATAAAAACTAAACACCAAAAAAATATAGTGACATTTGACTGTGGTTATATATGTGGTATTTCTTGTCTAATAGGCTTATAAGCTAGGTATAATAACTTTTGGGGGTAGGGGTTATGTTGGATAGTAAGTAAGTGCCTATTAAAGATATTTAATGTTGGCTAGATAAAACAGGCGAATGAAGAGCGAAGATTTAATTTAAATCCATTAATTGAGTACAATATAATTACCTACTGAACATACTATTTACTCATTTTTTATACAACTATCTGCCAACCTAACAACCACTTTACCAAACAATCTTAGAATAGCAATAACTCATAAACTTACTTTTACTAATCTTTTGAAGACCTTTGATTTGTTTAGTTTTCAATTCAAGGCAAAGACAATTTCATCATGCAAACAGAGTACAATAGAGCAAATCAATACCGTAAAATCATATGACAACATTTATAAACATGTGAAGATACGTACCTACATTTTATCAATAAGCGTCTATTACTATCGCGTGACGCTGTCCGAAGCTTTGTCAAAACTTTTCGTAATGCGTTAGTACATCTCACTTTGAACGGTAATTATTTCATAATGCAATCATTTTGTTAGCCTTCTAGGTCGTTAACCAATTAAAAAATCAAATTGAGTGGCCATGAACCTTAATTTAAGTTAATGGGAAGCTTGGACGCGTGGATGACGAATCCTTGATTGTTCGTATGCAAATATATGCAATGAAAACGTTATGTTATTTTACATTAATCAGATGTAATATACATTTTTATGAAGGTATTTTTTCAGTTTATTTCTTAAGCAAATAAGCTTGTATCTTTATTACATGCGATAGCAATACGCAACTTATTTTTAACATAATGCACACGTTCTACGTCTACTCTTTGTACGATGAGATTATAATGCTGATATGCAACAAATTTTGTATTAGTATTGAGGGTATTATGATAATGGAATACAATACAATTCATAATTAAGTAGGGCAGCCCTTCTTCCTAGTAGCAATCCTTGCCATATCAGCTGGTGAAAGCGAACTGTACGATCTATCATTCCCCGTTCATGACGAGGAAATGACTCACATAAGTTATGTCTTTATGATCTTACACGTTCTTCAAATCTTGATTCTATACCACATCATGACTTCATACTATGTCTATAGAAAGTAGGTTATTACGAGTATTATTTTAAATTATGTAGGTAAAAGCAAAATAATATGTTTACATCATTGTTTTAAATTGTAAGGACTGGTTGTTATAAAAATCAGAACCTTAAATTTCTTGTTTATTTTGCTACTCTAATTTTTCTCCTATACCTCAGCTGGCCTAATAATGTTAACTAAAGAACACTACCACAGACTAAGGGGATACTACAACACTACATTGTGGCGATTAAAGATTCCACCTATAGTTGATAATATGTCACTTACGGGCATAAGTTTTGTGGTGATTTTGAAGGTAGAGGAAAGTTAGTACAGTCAGCTTCATAATGATATGAGGTGCCAAAGTGGTCAAAAACATGTTAGGAGCAAAGTGTCAATAATATCTTTCATTTAAAGTTATCAAAATATTGTACACAAACAACCGTCTTATATATCTTCATATATCTCCAATTACATATACACGATTAAAATGATCTTTTATATGTATGCATCGTAACTGTTCATTGGTATTTAAGCGTTCAGAGTACTACTCATAAATATCTTCACTTACATAGATTATTCCATTTTCAATAGATTGAAAGTTAGACATTAAAGGCCTTCACAGATTTTTCTTTAAATTGGTATTTTTGCGATTTGTTATGTTCTAATTTAGTTACAATTTTCAGACGGAATATTTGCCATGGGAACTTGCCCACGGAAACAAAGAATTTTTATGACAACTTCTGTCAGCAATTTTGTGAGCAATTTTGTTAGCAAGTTAATTTCCGCTCGTTCCTTTTTAGAGCGACAATCGCTTCGCCCGGGGTACAGACCGACTTTAATGATGAGCAACTTTTTGTAGCAACTGGGCGTTTAAGTATTGAAGTCTGATTATTTTATATTCTATAACAAAATAGCTCAGCGATTGTCGCTAATGGACGAACTCCCTAAACGATTTTGAATTGATGTTATCAGAGATTGATAACCCAAGGTAACAAAATATAACGCAACAGAAATATAAAGGATCATCAATATTATTTTAAATAGTTTAAACTCGAGGAGATTAATAATGTTTTAATTGAAACTCTCAGCAGTGTCATAGCAGATGATTGCATTATTGTGAGCAAAAAGAAAGAAAGGAAAAAATGTATTTAGTAATTGCATTGATGATTTAACATACAGAATAATAAAATGAACTAAGCCTATAGTAAAAGTTTTCAAACAATTGTAAATTCAACCTTTCATTTGTAAAAGAAGACCCTCAAAAGTTATAATCGGTTAAAGGTGGTCCATTAATCGTGAACTAAGAGGTATCCCAAAAACATATTTAAGTTGCAATAGAAAATTGCATTCAAATATGTAAATATTTTCTTTTCATTGATTGATATTTTAATCAGCATTTAATTTCAGCTTTTTAGCAATTAATTTATATTAATAAATAAATTCGGTAAAATTAATACCTTAGATTTAGAGCCCCTGCATTTGTCATATGACATATGCATATGACAGCTCTGGTTAGTTTATCTTTGTTTACAGGAAGGGAGTATATGGACCGTAGTACCCCGGATTAGCGTTTACTTTTCTTTACTACCAAGATATTTTTGATAACTTTGAGTGCTTAGATACCATTGAATAGTTATTCGCGAATATATTATTGGTCATCTTAACACATTACATTATATTGGAATTGTGTTGTTAAGATAATATTGAGTACTCTGGATGGTTACAACAATAAGATACTCTAACAGCGCATATAATATTGAATTTTTGTCTGTTAGATAATTTTGATCAGTCTTGACACTCAGATATTTATGAATCTGACTGTACCTGAGGATAGTACCATTAAATTTTTATTTGAGATTCAATGACAGATTATCAAAGTTTCTATAAAAGTGCCTTCTTTTGATTTTGGTAATCTATCTATATTTAAATAAGTGTCAATCGAATGATTTACTGTAGTGGTTAATTTTCATGCATATAATATGACTTCGCCCCTGACGAGCTACATTGCCGTACTAAATAATTTTAACATAAGAATTTAAATTAAAAAATACCAAACAACAAATAAAAATACAATTTTAACAATGATTAATTATGCTACAACCATCCTACAATTTTTGTGTCGCTTTTCCCATACATTTTACGTAGTTACCGGCTACTAGTCTCAAATGTCCAATCATCACGAAAATCGCTAATCAAAAGAGCTTTTACAAATCTTGGATACGTACTTCAAGATAACTCGTATCTGTACTTTTTATCTTTTGAATCTTGAGAGAGTTTTAGTCCTGATTTTCACTTTCGTTTGAAATAGCTTGACCTTTGTTGTCAATTTCGTAATATTTGTCGGGATATTGTCACAGAGAGAACAAAATTATATTTTTGTATTTTTTTAAGAGGTTCCAATCTACTAGCACACGTCTTTATAGCGATATGGATTGTAATGTCACTCGTGCAATGACCAATGCGAGAATCGTCCTAAATAACTGGTCTGGAAAATTGTGTTCGCAGGGACGATTAAATGACTAATGTTACTTCATCAATTGAACAAATTTTCATGTTGACCTTCTTATGGGGCCTCTGCTAGTGAAGTTCGGTAATATTTAACAGTAATATTTACGTATTGGTCCTCTATTCTAATAATATCCTACTAAGAAATAATCCACCAGACTTTTAGTTGCTTTTTCATGACAGCATGATTTGTGGTAAAAATCCAGGCTCCGACAGTGAACTTACTAATGACGATCATAAAAAAGTAACTAAAAATCCAGAGGGAATTTTTGGAATAGCCTGCATTTGTTGCAAAGTAAAACAGTTAGGCACATTTAGGTGATATTATCTAATTAAATTGAAATAATATAATAATAACAATGTTTACTATAAAATTATCATTAAAATTTGAATAACAGGTAAAATCTATCGGTAGGTGTAGCTTACTGATTTTCGGCGTCTAATAAATGAAGTAATGGGTTAATTTAGTACTTGGTGACGGCATTGAGGGAGGAACCATAGCTGCCTTATTATTAATTGTCGGAACACAATAACGCTATTGTTAATAGTGACAGGCTTTGATAAGCCCTACCATCAATAAAACTAAGCACAAATACTTCCCTGGCGATCAAACCCGGGACATATAGATTGAATTTCGGGTGGGTGGGTGAACCACTACACCGCATAGATGGCTAGTACCACAAAACACTTTATAAAAGTTATCAGTCCTACAATATAATTCTCTTTTGCCCTATATCGTTACGACATTGTGTTCGATGTGTTACGAATTTGTGGTACAATACTACAATCGTAAAATAATTAGTGCCTCTGTATGCTGTGAAAAAGCTATAGCGATGTAGGTAGATACTATTTAATATAACTAGGTAATCATAATAGGACTTAACATTAACATTTAATTATCAATCGTAATTTGGTCGCGTGAGCCAAGAAAATAATAATCCTTTTTTAATAGGTACCTAATAATTTAAGACCTCGGGCGGATTAATATCGCATGTATTTGCATTTGCCTCTTTGCTATGACAACCGTGTTTATGGTCTAAGATACATGAGTTATGGGGTTATTAAATTCAATAAAAATAATATAAGATATATTCCCTTATCTAATTGTCAAGATTAATTGTTTTGTATAAAATTAAATATGACTTAAAAGTTTGCGTAGACATATAGATACAAATGTTGTTATTAACATTAGACAATAAAAATATTTATTTACTCGACACAGTTTTGTATTATCTTACTTTTACCTATTGAAGTATAAAACCCGTTTCTGGGTTTTCGAAATGCCTGTTCGGATACTAGAATTATAAAGAATGATACGCTGTTCGTTCATGTCTTGTTGCAATATTTTAGAATTGGGTGAGGTCAAAGAGGCGTCATTTGCGCCTCGTGCTCGTCTCACGTCATTGCAACACGCGACACAGCATTCGGTGGAAGCAATTTAAACCTCGCATTATTACTTAGAAAAACATTATATCACTACCCATTTGATTCCAGTATCCTGGCAATAAAAGTAAACATAAATTCTATTTAGAGACATTTATTTACGAGACAAAATTATTTTTTATATTTACTGACTTCTAAAATACCATCTACTGCAACAGGTGGGTTAATTGATCGTTTTCTTTCTATATCACATTTACATTGTTTAACTTCTGGTCCCGGATCATTATCTTTTAAGTCTTGTAGTTTGTTCATAATGAAAGCATTTTCTTGTTCCAACAAATATTTCTCTTTAAGTAAAGCTCTCTTAGTCAATTCAGCTTTTGCTATACGCTGCCATAGTCTTGTCAGACCACATGTTGTAGATATAGCATTTACAACTAATGAATCATCTGATTTTTGAAGGCGTAAGTTGGTCCTAACTTGTGTTGGAGAATGTGGCAATGTTATTCCGTAAGGTAAAACCTTTTCACGAAGAGTTTCGAATTTTCGACAAAGTGCTGCCATGCGAAGAATCCTTTCGCCTTTTTTAGCTGCAGAGTCAAGCCATTCGATTGTGTTATCGGATGATCGCACTAAAGTAGCCATTTGCTTTACATCGAGAGCGCACCCGTTGATTAATCGTTTCTTCAGTTTATGACAAGCGGCGCGATGTCTATTACGACGATCCCTAAATACTGCTTGTTTTGTACCCGACTCGTATGCTGCTAGTTCCGTACGGAGACGTTTAAGCATTCCATCGCTGTTAGCAATTTTTTTGCCTTGTGAAGCAATAATGTCAGACATCAGATTTTCTTTGCGACGCAGTTTACGCACCTGTTTTTGATTATCGGCTGTTTCAACAACATACAATTTGAGGACAGTTTTATATTCTTCCCACATTGAGTTGTATTTATTCTCGAGGAATGATCGTAAGTTTTCGCGCTCGCTGGCGTATTTTGTACGTTCATCGTCCTGTTTTACTAAGTTTTCACCACGCGTAGTCCAGGCTAGGGAATCTGCTGTAGTATGTCCATGATAAAGAAGCAGCTGTAAATGCGTTTCAGCGGCATTGTGATCCGTCTTTATACGAGCCGCATCATCTTCACCTCTTTTTAACAAAGCTTTAGTCCTACGGTCATTTACTTTAGACAAATCTTCTAAATCAGCTAAGAACTTGTTAATCATGGTATCAATTGTATTACAAAAACTAGCGACAGTTCTTTGGAACTGATCGTCGGCTACATCCATTAGCTTCATTGTGTGATTTATCAGGTGATCTTTTTTGTCATAAACTCGCTCAAATGTGTGCCACATTACCTCTACGTCTTGTTTGAACACAGGTTCCTTTATCTTAAGCATCAGTTCGCGCCAAGTTTTGTCTAATTCCCCTTTTTTCTGAGCTTGAACCGCCATCTCCCTTTGTAATTCTTCACGCTTCAGTTGTTTACGAGTTTCGGCTTCCTCTTTAAGTTTTTCAAGTCTCTTTGCTTCTTTTTTCGCTTTCTTTTCTTCTTTAGTCAAAGCCATGATTATTTAATTTATTTTTTCAATTATACTTGTAAAATAACGAATACAATAAAATCAAACAAATAGTACGCTTTTTAAAATGTTAGTTTTGAAGTTGTCATAACAAAACTCGATAAGCTCCATCGAAGTAGGTCGGAGTCTGAATATGTCATATGTTGTATGTACCCTGTAATGTGTAATCTTTGATAGGTACGATAGGTAGGTAGAGGGTGGGTACTTGCGGTACTTGCTATTTCGATAGAAATGATGTTGCTCAACTCCAACCCCACTTAAAAAGAAAGCGTGAGTGTTTATAATAATTATGTATCGCACATAATAATAATGTAAAATCTATACCTACTGGTCGTGGGCTTTTGTTTGCTAGTTTACTGAAGGATTGTGACATTTTGGGCTTGGTGCCCCAACGGTGTCCTTTTATGTAGGTGACAGGCTGGCAACCTGTGGATGATGTGGCATTATGTGTAACCAAATGTTACCTAAAGCTCTGCTCAACTCCTTTTGAAGTTATGAGCGTGATTATATGTATGTATGTATAATTATCCAAGAATATGTCATACAATGATATACCTTGAAATGGAATTGCGATTAAGCTCTTGATAACTTTTTGCTTTTTACCAGGCTCGTTACCAAGCTCTTGTGGGTGGCAGCGAACCCTTACAGAGTTACCTCCACAAACGTTTAGCAGAGAACTTGAATAGCGAGGCGGCTTTGGGCACAGTAGGAGACGTCGCTCAATGCGTGCAATGGTTGCGGTCCACGTTCCTCTACGTCCGCGCTGCTAAGGACCCCAAGAGATACCTTGGGCTACCCCATGCCGCTCCAAGTGAACAGATCTCCAAGAAAATTGAAGGTGAGACGTTCAAAACTATCAAACTTTATTTTTTTTTGTCTCTAGCACAGACTAGAACTGTTGTATAGTCTCGAAGGACCATTGCGAGTGATGTATAATATATAATTATAGATAGCGAATCGATTTGTCTTTACTTATGAAAAACTTAATCGGTGTAAATATCATTGGATATGTTATTTTTGTTCTCACATAAAAAATAATTAATTAATATCTATTGTTAGATGCTAAAATCCATTGAAGTGTCTAAATCAAATTCATTAATGACTTGCCAAAAAGGATAAACAGATCTTAAGGCACAATATTTATCATGATTAAACCAAGAAACACCATCAAAATCATCGTAAAGACTTTCTGTATTACATACTTTGGCTAGATACTTAAAAGGAATTCGCTAATATCTTTTAGGTACACACATAGTACTTCTAATTTTCTTAATAAGGTATATCTGGTATCCAACTATGTAGCAACCTTTGATAAATACTTAATTGAAATAGTCGTTAACGTTTCCAATAATAATGTAGCGACTAAATTCCATTATTGGAGAAGACACGTACGAGTATGCATGCACTAAAACAATAAAACCGTGAACTTTTAATGGCGCAGAGTGATTGATGAACCCATGTCCCTTCCCTTAATACCAGCGCCAGTTTAACACCCTACCTCTTTAACTGTTTGATTGTATAAGGTTCATAAAGAAGATTGTCCTACAGACATTATTATAAGTCAACCCAGTGATACCTCCCACCTTAAAAACAATTATGTAAGTAATTAGGTATTTCGTAAATATAATTCATACATTTATAATGCAATGCAACACAATTATTAGACATACCACTATGCTGAGACGTTTTGGAGAGTAAGGGCCTTTACACACCATGTTTTTAAATGCGTTGTCGACGCGCTTTTGTGTCATACAAACGCTATATGCACGCGAGTCAGACACTGCTTGTAGACCTTGGAACATTTGATATTTTTTCAGTCTTATCGATACAGATGCAATGCAGACTCTTTTGTATCGAAAAAGAATATTGTTTAAAAAATTCTAAATGCTACTTGAGGTCGGTGCCAAACCTCAATATTTAGAATAAATGTTGTCCCTTGTATTTGGTACCGACCTTTAAAAAAACATTTAGATTTATTTTTAAACAAAATTTATTTCTCCGTTTTTAGTTTTTAAGGCGGTTTTCATTATTGAAAAAAAATGTTTTTTAATACTAAATTAGGCGAACCCTTTTCGTGTTGATAAGTGTGTGTTACGACGATTATAGTGACAGGTTATCGGTTATCAGCCTGTCAGCTACATAAAAGGGGCACCAACCCAAAAAAGTAACAATCCTTCAGTAAATAAACAAACATAAGCCAACAACCGCACAGATGTTACACTCAAAATCATGTCAGCAATCCTGGTTTATTATTCATACATTTTATAAATATGTAAAAATAATAAATTAATAAATTTGTTTTCAAAATACAGCATGTATTTTTTATATCTTACTACTATTATAAATAAGAAAGCTTGGATGGACGGATGTTGGTTTTCCAATAATACCAGGACGACCGAACGGATCTGGATTGAATTTGGCACATAGATTAGAGTCTGCAATAACCTACGCTACTGCTATCCCGGAAAAAAGCTGGGATCCCGTGGGATAGATTTGACACATCTAATCTTCTTCTTTCCAGTGAACAAAGTCGTGGGGAACTGCTAGTGTTTCATATTTTATTCCTAACAATTCTTTCCGATGGAATCCGGTCACATTACATACACGCGCATCTTACAGTCTTACACAATTGATTTGTTTACTTCACACCGTATATTTACACCTTTAAATGTTAGCAATTATTCACTTAATTACTATGATAGGAAACTGTAGATAATTGCTTGGAATTCTAATCTTCGCTGGAGAAAAAAATACACCGCGATGATTGAACGCGTATTGATACGATTGTCATCTAATTTTGTTACCTAAGGGTTGTGTTTCATTTTAATTTTTAATTAGTCCTTCCGTTCACCGTCTACCAACTGAAATCTGAAATAACTGTTTATACCAAATTAAATATAAAACGAAATACAAGAACAAAATACTGTAATGATAAGTGAAGATGATAATTCTATATTTTTGAATCCTTTCCATCCTAAGGTTACGTGGAAGAGATCGCTTCTAGCGATAAGCTCGCCCTTTGTACAAAATGTTAGTTTTAGTGTTATCGACTGTATTTTACAACTGGTTGATGTATAATAAAGTTATATTCTATTCTATAAGTGCCTGATCCTGATGATGTTTCCTTATCCGGCCATTGCTCTTCCAACTGCGCTACACAGGACTGTGACATCACGACGAATTTATTCAACTAACCAAAGACAATATAACCAAGTTTTGCTGTAGATAAACCTGATCTTAGTTAGTTTCACGGAGTGGTTTAGTACTCTGTGCATCTAACTGAGATCAGGGTCATTTACAGCAAATCTTGAGTGGCTCAATTTTTTGGCACCCGGAAACAGTATTCCAGCTTAAAGAAGTGAAATTGACAAACGATACCAATTTAAACAGATATTATTTCTGCTCCGGGTCTTGAACTTTAACCATGGGACTCCGTATAATCGATTAATCGTTCCAGTTTACTAATATCGATAAACATCTAGCAGGACACACGACCTCGCTAGTTCCGGATCGTGATTGATGGACGAGCCTTGTGGACACACGCCGGCTTAGCATCTTCAGATGCACGCGATGCAGTCGGGTGGTCCAATCTAAAAGTGAATTGGTCGACACGACTGCTTATAAAATTATACTGAAGAGTGCTTGGAGTAGTTTGCAAGGCAATTACTTACACAATTCACTTTTCCATTACCATTCGACATAGATAGCCACTTTTGCTCGTACAAAATTCTATAGTGCTGTTTTTGTTCTGATTTTTGGGAACTTGAAATTATTACTTCTCAGGCTTTGCTCAACCGATAATTTGAGAAATATTTCTACATTATTATTGTTGCTTTTATGGTTCCTTGTCGAAAAATGAAAAATAAGAAAGATTTATAAGATAACTTCAGTGTCCGGGTGTCCAGCATCAAATCTCATCTGTCAACCTGTCTCGGGTCTACCAAACCAACTTTTTCCAGAACACGTGGCGGAACTAAATTTGAAATAATATCAAATAATCAGATCTGTTATCTCTTATAGTGTATAATCCAAAAAGTCTGCAGTTTACAACGCGTCACAATATAGAAACTTGCAAAAGGAAAAAAATATTAGATCCTATACCTCTACATAATATCATTGATCATATACCTATTCGCGATATGATTCCTTTAATTAATTTATAACCCTGACATTCTAAATCAAAATGCTATTTACAGGCTATCAGAACCTTTTAGTGGGGAGAATGAGTTTATTTTCTAACAAAACTTTATGAAAACGAGCTTTGCAAACTTGCAGAGTTTAAAGTCCTCGCCCTCGCCTTTATCCCATAAATTCAGATTAGCTTACTTATTGACCAAAACACAATATTACGAATATGTTGTGTAACGTGACTGCGGTCTTCTGTAAGCTTAAAGTTCTATCCCAGAACGTGCGCTTCTTCAAACCTCTGTGTCTCTCTTTGCTAGTCTTATAAAACAATTCGTCTTTAATATTAATAAGACCGCTTAGCATATTCTTCCGACATATTTATTGCATTATTATTCGCGATTCACCTATGCCTGGCACCCGTGGCATCACTTGCCCTTTGCACAAAGGTATTTCTGTCATCGCTGTCGCCGTCGCTCTAATGAGTCTATGATTGTGCTAAATCGTATTAAATGTTTGCAAATATCAAGCTGTAGGAATGCTTCATTAACTTACTCATCTTCATGTCGTTTAAGGCGTATATAGCTGACATTGACCTGTAGATTTTATTGACGAGTTATGAGTCGGTACGAATTAATCTCAGTAAAGGATCGGCTGAGACAAGTGACATTCAATTTATCTTGATCATCACATTCCTAATTAAATAAACAATTTTATTTAATGTACATTTGCAGTTCCTTACACGTGTAAGTATAACTAACTACATATAATGCAATTTTATTCAATTGATGCCCAATTTATATTACTCTAATAAAATTAACATTATATCGAGTGAAATATTTATTATAAATTAATCATATTTTAAGTTAAATATCAGAAGTATTAACAAGAGTAATTTATGGATAATGACTCTTGTTACTACATCTCATATTGCATTTGTTTCTAGGTACATTTTTTCAATAATATCTATAATAAGGCAGTAACAATTTAATTTTCGTAATTATGAGTACCTTCACTTGCTGTTTTTATATTATTCCTGGGGACATAATATTTTTGTTTGAAAATTAAACTACTCTTATCGCTCTAACCTACTCGTGGCCAATATCCAATTACGCAGTACAAAAAGTAGTGAACGTTGTCAATATTGAGTGTACATAAAATTTTCAATACAATACTTTACCAGTTCATTAAGGTACCTTTTTAAGCCACGAGTACCTACCTGTCAATTATATATAATGAGCTATAAAAGTCAAAGGTTAAATTTGGAGGGAGAAAACAGGTTTCAATTAATTTAATAACTTTATTAACTATAATAATAAAATGAGATTTTAATTCCCACCATGATTCTTGCCGCTTCTCATGTGGTAGACATTTGTTTTTCTTCTAAAAAATCTTTAATTAGGACTGGTAGCTGATGTGTATTTATTACAACAGTTAACTTGACAGATTAAAAAATCCAAAAATCCCTATTACTTATAATATTATAAATGCGAAAGTAACGCTGTATGTCTGACGTGAAACCACAGAGCCGATTTTGATGAAATTTGGTACAAATATAGACTTGAGCTCGGGGAAGGACATTTTTTATCGCGAAAAATAGGCTTGAAGGGGTTGAAATATGGGATGAAAGTTTGTCATTGTTGAAGATATAACCATGAAACTTTAAACTTAGGCACTTAGTAAGAAATAAATAAATATTTGTTCGAGAACTTTAGAAATTTTGACCTGTGTGGGGGTGAAATAGGGGATGAAAGTTTGTATGGAAGTTCGTCATTGTTAAAGATTAAACCACGAAACTTTGAATTTAGGCACTCGATACGAAATAAATAATTATTTTTTCTAGCGGTTTTGAATTAATTACCCATTTGGGGATGAAATAGGGGATGAAAGGTCGTAAGGAAGTCCAAACAAAGTCATGCTTTCGCTCCTAATACTTGAACTGATTTTGATGAAGTTTGTCACAAAAATAGACTAGACCTTGAGATAGAAAATAAGTTAAATTTTGTTGTAAATATGGAATGAGGGGGTTGAAATAAGGGATGAAAGTTTGTATGGGATCCCTCATTATAAAACCAAGAAACTTTGTATTTAAGCACATGAGAAGAAGTAAAAAAAAGTTGTTGCGTTTTTGAAATTTTGACACCCGTGAGGGGATGAAATAGGGAAGGAAAGGTCGTATGGAAGTTAGCAAAGGATGGAAAAACAAAAAATGTACTAAAATAAGCTATTTACAGTAATCTACAGCAGTTGATATGTGTATTAGTTTCAAAATAAGTACCCTAAAAATAAAAATGCAGACGAAGTCGCAGGCAAAAGCTAGTAAGTAATATAATAAAATAGTATCTAAGCCGCTGTCTACTGTGATATTTAAAAAAATATATTAATAAACATTTTTTTCAGAAACAAAAGAAAATTACGAAAATTAAAATCAAACAAACTGCAACATTGAAATTGTTGGACCATTTTGTTACATATTCGAATCAACGACTTTGTAAGCATTTACATCGTATTTGGAAAACCGTCTTTTTTTGTTCTTGGCAGAGCCCATCTAGTGGTGAGCCAGTCACCGTAGCTAGACGCTCGCAAGGATTGACTTGTCACATGCGCACTATCAACCATAATCCTATCTCGAACCCCATGAAGCTCTGACAAGTGACAACCTTACTCATCGGTAAAAATATAAAATGAACACAACGCTACAGAAATGTAGCGTTATTTGATTATGGTCTTGTAAATTGCAAATACTAAAATTCTGCTGGAAATATTGTTTCTTAGTCAAATATGTCTTCAAACCTTTGCCTATAAATAATTGATGACCGTTCAAAACACCTTCCCATACGTCGCTCTCGACACGACAAACGCTACGAATATTCGTAACATTCGTCAAGTTAATTACTGCTAATTCTCCTAGTTTTTTTATTACAGTTCATTAATCCATATTGAAATTTAAGTAATTTTATTGGTGTTGCACGATTTTTTAATAAAATAAAATTCGTGGGACGGATTTTTGATTTTTAAGTAAAATAAAAACGTATTTGTATAGTGTCCAATTATTAACGGGTTTTTAGTGCTGTGTCATATTGTTTCAAGTCCAATTCTCAATATTAATTGAGAATTGGACTTTTTAAAATATTTTTTTTAATCTCCGTTAGTTCCGTTGCATTAAATCACGGAAAATGAATTTCATAAAAAGTTAGCATCACCACAGAACACAGAGTGAGCATCCCTTATTACCTTAGGTACGGTAATGTTACAGACATTTGTCATTTTTGTTGAATTTTGTTCGTTGTTTCACTGAAGGTTTGTCACTTTTTTGGTTTGATGGCCCTTTTATGTGGCGATAGACTAGCAGGCTGTCGCCATTTTGAGGCACTGTGTACCATACCACACCTGCAGTATGGATACACTGTGTACCCATATTGCCAGGTGTGGCTTTATGTGTAACTTAATGTAACCTAAAGCCTTGCTCAATCCCTTTTGGTACAATACCAGACTATAATAATCTTGTCTCTGCGCTAAAATATATCTAGATCCGTTCGGTCATTCGTTGATTCACAAAAATCGATCCTTCCTTCCAAACATTTGGAATAAGTATAAAGTAGGAAAGGTTTGAGTATCAAATAACAATATAGTAATATATTATTAGGATGTTCTGCTAACCAACATTGGTTAAGTTGGTGATGTGTCTTATCTACTCCGGAAAACCTGAGCTCAGCCGACTCCATCCAATAGCATTCTACCGCCTGCTTTTATTCTTGGGTCGCAAGCATTTAGCTGCCTTAATAATTTTTATCTAAAATATGAAAAATTAAGATTTTTATGCAGCTTATAATTTTTTATGCAAGCCATAGGTAAATACAAAAGTTACAACTTTTTTAGGAATCCTTTCTCAAAAATTACCAACAACCCTTTCTCCACGAACGCGTATTAGTACTAAAATATAAATTACATAATACTTATCTGGTCTGCAATCCCTTGCAGATGTGACAAATCAAAAGTGGAGACAATAGAAAGATCAGATATCGGCGCAAAACCGCTAAAATTCGAAGACCCCCGTCTTGTGGATTTATACATCCACCTTAAAGAAGAACGTAGTTCCATAGTTATCATAATTTCCTTAGGCATTAATACCATTTACAGAAATGTGCGTAAGAGCCATGAATGGCTTAGCCAGCTCAGGCCTTATAACGATGGACGAGGCGAGCTGTATTGAGTCCACGGAAGCGGGCCGCCTCATGTCCGTCTACTATTTGGATTTAGAGACCATGAAGTTGATAATGAAGGTTTGTAATCATAGTTACGTAATTAAGTTTTATGCAATTTAAGATAAAAATATACCTACACTATATGTTATATACCGTGTTCCTGAAGATATGCATTAACTTGCTAAACATGCTTTTAGGGGCTTATCACACTGGCGAATTAAGAGCGAGTTTAAAGTGAGGCGAGTGCGCAGCGATTAACATATTCGTTGTTGTATTTGCTGTCGTTTTCGATTCATGCGTCTACGTAGTAATAAAGATAACAGCAGTGCTTTCACGTCGGAATCAATTTTGTTCTTGAGTTTTTCCCGCAGCCAGCCCGCCGTGCACTCGCTTCGCTTTGAACTCGCTCTCATACGACAGCGTGGTAAGGTCCTTATAGCGTTTACTGAACATATCTTACAAAGGAAGTTCTTGGTATTATAAAGCTTATTTTTTTAGATTACTTTATTTGGTTGGTGTATTTTTCATCTGTGCTATGTAGACGTTGAGTACAATCAAATCATTCAAACTAGCTATCGCAAATGGGTTACGTATGACATAATTTCATTATTTTTCCGATATGTATCCATAATGAAAATTGACTAATTTGAAAATCTAAATAAAATGCCACGAATTGTCCGCAAATTCTCAGGAACACGGTCTATATTGAAATGTTTTGACAGATTTTGAATTTATGGTTCCGATTTTGAAACTATTATTTTAATTCATCGCCGCTATCTCAGGTGTACATACTAAAAGGTAGATGGACCGCCTGGCGAAACAATAACGTGAGGTCAAATTTAAATAAATCTGTTCCATAAATATTTTGCGTAAAATAATGAATACAACATATTTGTATGCGTTTTTCATTTTGTATTAGTTGTTAGACTCAAAGGTCGTTTGATATAAATTATATGGCTAGTAACTGATTGATGAATATTTTCTTGAAGTCTAAATTAATATTTAATAAATTATTAATTCACATAAATTGTATGTTACGGCGTATTCTTAGATACAAGGAAACGAGAGTTTAGAGCGTTTGTTGATGATAATATGCGAGTGCCACGAATTGTCTGACATGCACTTGCGCGTGGACGAGCGGCGGTGTCTCAACGCGCTCAATAGGAACAACGCGGCGGCCACTATACGGTTCCCCATGAAGGGCAAGATCAGCTCCCGGCAGATGAAACTTAACTGGTCAGTGATCTTAGGTTCTACTTTTTACCCGACTCCGCGAAGCCAAAAGGAAGGGTTATGATTTTAGCAGTCTATGTGTTTGCATTTACTTACGTATGTTCCTCCGTAGCGCCTAAACCAGTGATTCCCTAACTATGGTACGCGTACCACCAGTGGTACGCTACAATTATTAAGGTGGTTCGCAAGCAGCCATGGCCATACACAGTACCTACATAATTAGATAAAACGTTTTTAAATTTCGCGCTCTTATATTGTTATATCAAACAAAAGTACTTTTCTTACAAAAAGAACTCGTTATAATAAGTTAAAAGTAGGTAAATCGCAAAATTTTAAATAAAAAAAATCGTGCTCGCTCGACCGGCGGGTGCCGGCGGCGGCGCCCCGTGCCCTTAGGTCATGAGCGGTCATGAGTGGTACGCGAAATTAAAAGTTTGGGAACCACTGGCCTAAACTATTCATCTCATTTTGATGAATAATGTGTCAATTGATTCGTTATTATAGTCCCGGTAGTCCAGGATTTTACCTTATAAACCCTTACTGTATTTGATTTCACTCCCTTCTTTTTTCCGTAGTCAGGTTATAGTTTTTTAAACTTTATGTTTGTTATAAATATAACTTAACAAGACCTATGACAAAACCGAGAACTACGTATTCGGCTCATCATTAGGACCATTGGTTTCTTTTAGACTGAAGCCTTAAAAGTGATTTTACCTGGGAAATTAATAGTCATGAAGTTATTGAAGGTCAAAGTTAGATTTTTTTTCAATATTTTTATGGAAACATATTGTAAACATATATCTTAATTTTTGTCCAAAGAAACATTATCAAAATTTTAAGTATTTCATACCAAAAAATTACGTTATAACTTCAGCTTTCAATGCAACCACTCGATATCGGGGCCATTCAACTCAGCCGACCGAACGTCACGCCGCCGCCGTTCCGAGTTGCCAAGCGCCGCGCGACTTGCGCGCTGTATACATTGCGCGGTATTTTTTGGAGATTTTTTTAACACAAAAAAATAATATTGTTTTCCAGCATTATCCAAGCAGTGCTTGGATGTTTGCCGATTGCTGAGCCTGCTTTGAATCAAGAAGCCATGAAAGTAATGAGAATTGCGCAGAGAATTTGTAAATGTATGTAATTGCCGGTGACTTCGTGTTTTGCTATTAAAATTAAGTAATTCACTTAACCGCTTCTGTAGGTCGCCATCCAGAGATCCCGGGTTCGATCTCAGAGGAGTGTAAGGCGCGAAGCACCCCGATCTGGCATCGGGCAAGGACGCGGTGCGGACATCATTCAAATACCGCACTAAACACAACGCCGATAAGGTCACTAATTGGACAAATTCAACGGCCCTCATCGGACGCGCATTAGCACGCCATTTCGGCGTTGAATTTGTTCAATTAGGGACCTTATTGCCGTGTGTTTGGTACGGTATTTGAATGAAACAGAATAATGTCCGCGCCCGACGCCAGATCGGTGTGCTTCGTGCCTAAGACTTGTCTTAAGTACGCCTAGCTACCACCATCTTATCAGCTTCATATTTTGTAACACTTTTTAATATACAACCACCAAGGCGTGGGCCTACTCATAACTACTCGAGAAAAAATAAGAAAAAAAATAAACCTTTACTTTTTTAAATTTACAAGGCAAAAAATGTAATCCTTCGAAAAATTATTTAATCACGGCATACCGCTATGACGCTAAACACAATTAAACCTGTAATCAAACGAAATAAAAACATAGATAATAACAGGCAATATTGTGCATATATACTAGTATATAGCCATAATTGGACAAATAACATCTAGAAACAGCAAAGACCGAACACAAAAAGCAGCGCCAATATCTCTTATAGAAAACGACAGGTCAAAAATATACAGAGCGATAGGATAGGTATAGAAAAGTAAAGATATAAAAACACGATAGACATGGTAATCAGTACATAAGAGTAAGTATACGGTAGTGTAAGAAATGAACATACATATAGTTAATATAGAAATGTAAATAAGGAAAAATAAATGTTAAATGTAAATGTAGGAATAAAATGAGTATAACAACAAAAAGAAAAGTTTAAGAAATGTTATCAATAATTGTGACAGCTCATAATATCAAGTAAATTTGAAACGTGTACTAGTTATAAGGAATTTATAAGTGAATTAGAAAAACAAAGGCTCCTTAAATACAAAGGAGGGAACTAGCTAGAAAATAATAATAATAAAAAAAAATTGAGAGTGGTCTCCCCTTGACTTTCTGGTATACCGGAAACGACTCAAAAGTTGATAGAAACCTTATATCATCTGCGTTTTGAGACTCATGTTACTAATTTGGTCAAGTCATGTTTTTATCGTCTGAAGACACTGTATGGAATCCGTGACTTACTGGATGAGAGAGTGCGTGTTCTTCTGTGCGAGTCGCTAGTACTGTCGAAACTTAATTATGGGGATCTGATATATGGGCCACGTTTGCAGTCAAAGACTCGTCGCCTTATTCAGCGTGTCCAAAACGCTTGTTGCCGTTTTTGCTTTAAGATTCCCCCCAGAAGGCATGTTTCACCATACCTGAATGGGGCTATGATGCTTAACATGACCTCTAGG
The DNA here is from genome assembly GCA_955850985.1 of Elophila nymphaeata. Classification (NCBI taxonomy): domain Eukaryota; kingdom Metazoa; phylum Arthropoda; class Insecta; order Lepidoptera; family Crambidae; genus Elophila; species Elophila nymphaeata. The sequence goes on from OY039078.1 coordinate 9,326,982, forward strand.
AGACATCTTCACCTGGTTAGTCTGTTGTTCGATGTAATTAACTCAAAAACCCCAACATACCTATATTCTAAAATAAAAATATCACCGTTTCATAGCAGGTATGGAACCAGATCTACTAGGAGGTGTCTCTTGGAGGTTCATGCACATAAGACCACGGCATTCACCGGTAGTTTCCGCTACCTTGCTACCAAGTGTTGGAACAATATACCCCCACCGTTGAGACGGATTGCTTCTAAATACACTTTTAAAAGAAAACTGAAATCTTTCCTTTTGGAAAAGCAATGTGTGGGTATACCAAACGGGTACTCGGTGGCGGATTTTGCTGTCTGACTAACTTTTTTGGCCGGGATCTGGCTATTAGATCTAGCACATGTGGGAGTGATCACTGGGTGCCGGAGTAGATTGGTCATATCATTGTAATATTAAGAGAGCAAACCATTTATTAATAATAAATTTATGTAGATTCTATTTAGTGCTGGATATCTATGTAATTAATATGTAATCATTTTTATATTAGAATATTTGCTGTGTATATATTTATTTAACATTTCCATATCATGTAGCATTTAGTTTTTTCTTTCTGTCCTCCGTTGGGTTATAGCAGAATACCAGTGCTTTGCTTGATAAGCAAAACCAGTCACTGAGCTATCACCCTTTTGTATTTCTGCAGCACACATATATAGCAATGTAATGTCAAATTATTTAGTGTGTATAGTTAGATTACTCTTAATTTTTTGTTGTGTATGTGTGTTGTAAAAGCTATACAAATAAAGTTTTCATTCATTCATTATATTTTGATGTCCTACATGCATGTTAAATTTGGTTGCAATAAGTTAAAGCATACTCGAGTTATCGTGCTAACGCACAGACACACAGAAATAATTCCAAAAACGGTTTTTTTGGACTCAGTGAGTTCCAAAAGTGTAAATTCTTCAAAATCTCGAGGTCGATTTTTTACGATTACAAGACTTCCTATGAACTAAACGTATACGAGAAAGTAAAAATGTTTGATTTCAATCACTTAGGTTCATACTCTTCCCTAGGTCTCGTAGCTTACGTTACTCGCCCAGAAATAATCTCCCAGCAGCGGGAATGTTTTGCCGCGGTACTGAACTCCATAATACTGGCCAAATGCGTAGAAGCACACTTGTGGGAGAACTCTCCTTACGTCAGCAAACAGATGAAAGGAATTGGACCTACGTTTAGCACGCTTTTAGCTACGGCTGGGAAAGTTAACATATCGCTTCTAGAGGAAAGTCATCCGCGGGATTTGGAAAGGGTTTGTACTATCCATCCATCTTATTGAGCTTAGTATGAAAGAAAGAAAGAAATAGTACCTACATTTCGATACAAGTGTGGAACGTATTTCATTTCTTCACAAGTCCCGGGTTTTATTAAATTTTTCTCAATTTTTTGATTTGTCTTGGTTTACTTAAATGCATTATTTCTTTTTTTAAAGAATTAATACACAATCAATAAAAAATATTAAAAAGTTTTTATTCTGAAACAGTCACGACAACCGGTTAGTCTGTTACTAAAGTTTGCGTCCAGTGCCCGTAGTGTAAGTTTTTTCGTCTAGAAAACGTTACTATTATACCTAGTTGTGTTAAGAGCTCAATTTGTATGGGAATAATAATTTGCGCTCCTTTCCGCTAGGGGCTCTATTCACTTTTCCTATACAAATCGAGCTCTTAACGCAACTACATAGTTGCGTATTTTAAACGAAAATACTTACACTACGAGTACAGGCCACCTGTGGTCCAGGCGCCGGACACTTGTCCAGAGCGGCAAAAATGAGAAATTAAAATTCTCTACTAATTTGTTGTGTTAGTTACTCTAGTTTCGAATCCGGAATCTTTTGTCCAGAGCGGCGAAATGGCTCGATCGGGCCCTGCTCACCCGCGTAGGTAAGATAAACTACTGTTGTGTGGTTTTTCAGATAATGAACAAAGGCCCACCAGCTGGTAATGTCCTCAAGAAACAAGTAAGTCTGCTACCCAAATACCAGCTTACTACCACTCCGGTTGACGAGAGGACGGTCTCTGTTAGACTCGCACTGTTGAACCAAGCATATTTGGCCGAGAACATGAACCACTTGACAGCAGGAGACGCTCACAAATGCTATATTCTTGCTGGGGATTCACAAAACCACGTCTTGTTACTAACAACATTTAAGTAAGAAAATATTTTTATGCCATACCTGACCAAAAATTTCAGGAAGTGACAAAAACTGTATCATCGGATTTTTGAAAAATTTATAATCCTAGCCCAGAATCGAACCCAGTGATTAAAAAAAAACACACACACAGCGTGTATTATTACACTATTCAATAGTGTTTAACAAGGATTGATCGGGAAGTAATGATATACGGGAAACTAATGGAAAATGATAAATTTGAATAAAATATTTCTTGTTCTACTTTGGTTGAAGTTGAATAATCAAAGCGATGATCATTATTATCAATCAATCCAATGATGCAGTTTTGTTTTCATCAAAATCGGGCTCGCAACTCCTTTGAGAATTTTTGTATATTCCTTATATTTTAGGAATTGGCCATGAAGGCCCACTTGAAAAATTCATTCTGTAGATATAGGTACCTAATTTTGGTATCTATATTTATCTATATCATCATCATCGTTCGCCTGCCCTCCTAATTTTATTTGGTGTAGGCGTAATATGTTTTCTTCTTTCACTTTTTTCCATCAGCCGTCATTTCAACATTAACACCCTTCTTTCATGTGTCACACAGTCTATCCATCTTTTCTTCGGTCTTCCTCTCCCTCATTTATTCTCATTACTTTCTTTGTTAATCATCTCTTCTCATTAGGTATATGCCCACACCATGGTATTTATTTAGTCGCAGGGAAATGAGGATATTAGGGATATCACAAAATCACGGAAGATGTCGAATCCTAATAATACGCACAATATGATTTAGCATAACTTTATATGCATACATTTGTTAAGCGTGCTATTCTAAAGCCTAAATTTACTTACGCGTAATGACATTTAAGCATAACTTTTTTAAGCATAACAATGATACGCCGAATAGCTAACTCTTAAAGTATAGTAATTCTCGGATTACTGTTACAATATCATGAACCAAAATAAATGCACTCAGGGAAAAAGTACCTAAATTTACGTTTTGTTTGCATTTAATAAAATTATTTTCGTATAGGTAGGTACTTATAAAATAAACATGTTACGGCTTAAGGTTGGCCCATATTATGACACAATCAAAAAACAAAAAAAATCTCTCGTAATGCCAAATTAAATTACGACAAAAAAAAAATATTGAATAAAGGGATCTCTTAGAAGGCCGCTCTCCCAGTGGTTGAGAGTTCCGGGGGAAGGTCGTTTTCACCTTCTGCTTCTGAGTACCTAGAAAATTTAATATCAGTTATGACTTATGATGAGATGAAGCCAAAAGCTTCACTGTCAGTCAAGTATTAAAAAAGCTTCTTCTTGTTAGTTATGACAATAGTTTTCTTCTTTAATTGCAGGGATAAAGACTTAATTTCTGTTTACGATGGAACAATGACGTACGAAATTACAAGAAAACATATCTTTGAGCACAAAGTTATTATTCACTGCATAAGTTCTACTTTTGGTAAACTTGCCTATAATATTTAAACAATTTTAACTTTATTACGTAGGTAGGTATATTTACTTAATTACTATTTAATATAAATTATTACTTACAGTGGGCGTCGACGTGCGATGTGAATATACTTTCATGAATTTATTGCCATCTATAACAGAAGTAGTTAACACATCAATGTATGATACTGAAAAAAATATCACAAAGAAACAGATAAATACTGCGACGGATAGAAAACGAAAGATAAGCGATGAAATAACTCATTCGAAAGAAAAAAAGAAACGCGAGAACAATTTAGCAGAAAATATTAGAATATTGAAAGAATCATTTACTAAAGTTTCTAATGAAATAAAAAAGGATGTGCAGAAAACAGAAAACTTGTCTAAAAGTGTATTAAATGAAATTTTTCATATTGAAGAATCAGTAAATGTCCAAAATGATAAAAAGCCCTCACCAACACTCACCATAAAACAATATAACGATACTTTATCGCATTGCATAACAGAGGACACTCTTCAAGATGATGAATTTACAGATTTTATGGACAGTGAAAAAATAGATACTATTTTAAATGAAATTGAAAGTGAAATAACATCATTTAATAAGAATACACGCACAAATATAAATGGTGCTATTACCAGCAATATTGATTTAACTAAAGCTAAAGAAATCGAAAACGTTGCCATAAATGACAATAATTTTAAGAAACGTAAGCACACGAGAAGCTCAAACTATAACTTCTTGAACTTGCTAGAGAAAAATGTAGTTTCCAGCGATGAAGAAGAACCTTTTACTGAAGAAAATGGATTTTCTATTGCAATAAAAACACACATCGAAAAGTTTTTGAAAGTTCATCAAGATTCATCATCTACCTTAGGGTTACAGTTAAAAGATCTTTGCATTGAATCCAATTTCAATAAGCAAAATGAATTTGTCAGATTTAATGAAAACAGTTGTAATAATAAAAGCGACAATATGAACTTCAGTCACAACATTGTAGAATTCAAATCTCCAAAAGAGCCTGAAAAATGTCCAATGGCCTGCCGTGAACATGATAAAGATAATCAAACTGATAATTCCTCAAATCTAGTATATCACAGCGTTGACCATCAACAGGAAAAAACACAGTCAAACGGCATATTCGAATCGCCCTTTGAATATAGCAATACAAATTTGCTATCTGCAAGCGTCACAAAAAATAATCTAATAATTGAAGAACAAGAAAATAACAGTGTAACTCAAGAGATACTTGAGGAAGTAGTTTGTGTTCCACCCAAAGTTACTGAACTTGAACAAAATAAAACATCGCAGTTTGATAACGAACTGCCAGAACTCCCAGCGATAGAATGGCAGTCAAACTATCCCACACATTTACAAGACGAATATAAAACTTTTGACAAAAACATGCACACATTTGAAATAGATGAATCTGAATTTAATATATTATCGAAACCAGATCAAAGAAAAGAAAAGGAATTATGTGAACCGAAAACATCATTCAATAACTCTTTACACGAAGAAATTGTGACCAATAAAGAATTAGTACAATGCAAAAGTAATATTAACAATAATAAATGTATTATACAAAATCAACAATGTTATATTACAATAGATGATACAAAATCTGATGCCAATAGTATAAAGAACCCCCCTTTGAGAAGGAAGTTGCCAAATCTCAAATCTTGCCCTACTTATAACGTAGTCCTGCCCATGTTCCAATGTCTTTCTTCATATAACAATTGTGGTACAGAAAATAAACAATATAGAAATCAAACATTGATGCAGGAAACAGGAGGACACACGAAAAAATATTCTTTTTCAGCCGAAAACATTGATATCCACACAAAATTTGATACAGATAGAGAAATTCGTGTTACACGACGTTTAAAATTAGATCTAGATGTGACTGAAATTATCCATAAGAACACTGCTAAATATAACTGTAAAAATTATAGCGAAGTATGTTCTCAAATAAGCAATGACAATAATTCAGAGCAACTTGTCTACAAAAGGTCAAATGAAAGGGAGTCATTTACAGTGAAAGACGATCGCCTAAACATTTTAGATTCCAGTAATAATAATCTAATAGACAATAGTCTTAGTAGCAGCAAAGATAAAGATAAAATAAATGAAAAAGAAAATTATAAAGATATTACAAATACGAAAGGAAATGTTGAAACCATATTGCAAAAATATAGTCATCTATTAAGGTAGATTGTAATTACTATATTATAATACCTACATATTTAAATTTCTCACATTATTAACTGCTTACATTTGTTTTCAGGGATGGTTGTAAAAAGGAATCCCAAAATACACGTGATACTCAACTCACTATAAGAGATAATAAAACGACCAATAAAATAAATTTACCAAAGAAACCTTTTAAAATTAGTGACCTGCATAATATAGATATTCCAATTACTAATATATGTGATCCTCCTAAGTCAGTCAATATTTTGAGTGAGGACTTCAACCCGTCAGGTAAAGTTAAGGAGGCCGTCACTACTGCGGTTTTACATCAACGTCCCGATAAAAATGAAAAAAAATCCTTCATTAATACAACAATAAATGAATTAAGTCCAATTCGCGAAGAAATAGAATGCAATGAAGACATAATACAAAGTGCATTTATAGAAAATGTTACTGAATTTTCACAATCTGATTTCAATATTGATCACTCTATGTTAGATCCAAAAATGTTGCTAAAATCTATCTACCAGGATGATGACATCGAAATTATACCCCCTCCGCCTGAATTTGCAGATGGATTATGTAGTTACTCCCCAGAATTGAATGACGAATCAAATCTTAGTGAATTATGCCTAAATCACTCGTTTGAAGTGATAGACAACATTGATACTAGGAGTGATCAGATAATTAATGATGTAGATAGAATGTTTGACAATAGTATTTACATTAATACAGAATTAACTCGCGCGACGGAAGTCGAAACATGGACTTTAAACCTCGATGACAACTCAGAAAAAGGCAAATATTTAAATACAGTTTCTTCTATTACTGCTACTCCATATCTTCAAAATTATTCCAGACAAGGAAAATTAAAACAGTTCAAATTTATTCAAAAGAGTAAGTTTAAATTATAGAATACATAATGTGCAAATAATCTGGTAACTAATGTTTGTTGAATAGGTAGGTACTTTTTTTTCTCTTTCCATTGATCTTTTAAATTAAAAACGTGTATGAATTAACATAATAAGCAATAAATAAACATCTAAATTCATCATTGTGTTTGTACTACCTATTTTAATTTCCGTTATGAAAAAGGGTATTTAGGAGGTAGGTACATACAAATCGCGTCGGTGGCGTAGTGCGTAAGAGCGTCGTCTCCTACCCGGGAGGCACTGGTTCGATCCCCGCCACGTAATAATGTGTTTTCAAATTTTGAATTCATATACAGCATGTTTTAAAAGAAAACAAAAAAAAAATAAAAGTACCCAGAAAATGTTGTACAATATTTTCTGGGTACTTATTGTTTTTTTTTTTTTTAAAAAAATCGTTTTTTTTTTTCAAATAAAATTATTGAAATCAACTCGGAAGCCGATCCCAAACCACCTGTATTCAGGGTGTTGGTTATTTAGTTTACATGTTGTATACGTTTAATCGACGCTTTTACGGTGAAGGAAAACATCGTGAGGAAACCTGCACACACCTATGAAGAAATTCTTAGGTTGTGTGTGAAGTCGACCAATCCGCACTTGGCCAGCGTGGTTGACTAAGGCCTAATCGCCCCTAATGTGGGGTAGGCTCGAGCCCCTCGGTAGGGACATTATATAAGCTGTTGATGATGATGAAATACAAATGGGATACCATTAGTCCCCACTAATGGTATACCTGCTTATACCTACGGTTTCTTTGTGAAGGTTTACATCCCCAAAGGACATTCCAAACCAAACCTTCACAAAGAAACCGTAGGTATAAGCAGGTATAGCATAATCACTGAACGAACAAAGAGGAGCGAAGCAGTAGTCCGTACCTACTATATAAACAAGGGAATATGTGCCATACTGGGCCTTGATTTACTCATAGGCTAATTAGATAGGGGCTGAAGCCTAGGCATAGGGGGCAGAGGGTTTATAGCCTAGGGCGGTCAGACCAGTAAATCTGGCGTTGGTGCCATAGGTTTGTTAAGAGTTCCTATTTCTACGCTGGTGAATCATCATCATCAACAGCTCATATAATGTCCCCACCGGGGGGCCCGAGCCTACCCCACATTAGTTTTTTAGTATAAAAAACGCAACTACTTTAGTTGCGTTAAGAGCTCAATTTGTATAGGAAACGCGTACAGCGCCCCTAGCGGAGAGAAGCGCAAATCATGTTTCCCATACAAATTGAGCTCTTAACGCAACTAGAATCGGTGCGTTTTGTACTTATACTAAAAAACTTAGGATGTTTTTAATATCGTACGGATTTCATCACGCACGCGGGATTGCCCCGCATGCGTTACATCCGGAAGTGTGCTTTTCATAGAAGTATTTATTGTAATGCGTAGGATACGCATGCGGGACGCGGGGCGAGATGCCCCACGCGGGGTCCCCCCCGCGTGCGTGAGCAGTTCTATCAAGTCCAGTGTACATTTTACTGTCATACGGAGCGTCGTCGTTAATTGTACACAACCACAACGTATAGCAGCCCGCAGAAAACTAGATCGCGGGCTAGCCTGTCTCACGCTGCGTGAAATTTTCCGCATGCGGGGCAATCCCGCGTGCGTGATGAAATCCGCACGATATTAAAAACACCCTTACACTAAGGGTACAGGCCCTAGTCAACCACGCTGGCCAAGTGCGGGTTGGTCGACTTCACACACAACCTAAGAATTTCTTCATAGGTATGTGCAGGTTTCCTCACGATGTTTTCCTTTACCGTAAAAGCGTCGATTAAACGTACTTAAGAATTCAAAATTAGAAAACACATTGGTACGTGGCGGGGATCGAACCAGTGCCTCCCAGGTGGGAGAGACGCTCTTACGCACTGAGCCACCGACGCTTTCGACCCGCTGGTGAATAATAAATTGTAATTAATAAATTATGGTGTAGTACCTAAATTCCTGTAACTGAAAACTGTAGGTAGAACAGGTACCAGATATGGTTTGATCTGGAAATCTTCAATTCCTTAAAAACAATCAAAACTCATTCTTAGAAAGTAATTTTGTTAGTGTGAAAACAAAAAATAATTCCTAACACTTCCACACGGCGCTCGACCGGCGAGAAAACTGAACCCTTAGTATGAGTTTTGATAGTTTTCGAGCTCGATCAAACGTATCGTTTCTTTTCATACATTGCCCACTAGCGCCTCTAGCGTAAACTATCAAATATTATTGATAGTTACATATTGATAGTGAAAACGCAGTAGGACCACGGGCACTAAATGCCACGCAGGGGTTATGCATACCTATGCACCGGTAACTACGCTGCGTGGGTAACATTTTATTGGTTAATGTTGTGTATTTGGTAATTGTATGTCTAAATAATTCAGTAATTAATAACAATCATTGTAAATAAAACAACTTTTACGGATTTAACTCGCGTGTAATTAGATTTTACATCTTGTTATTTATTGCCCGACGTTTCGTAACACTGCAGCGTTCAAGGTCACGGGATGACCATCCCGTCGAGATGTCATCCCGAGAACAAGAATGCTGCAAAGTGTTACGAAACGCAAAGCAAGAAAACAGTGCCTTGGTGGCGTAGTGGTTAACGCAGCCGTCCGGATTGCGGAAGATGCTGGGTTCGATTCCCGCCTGAGGCAGGTGGAATTTTCAGTGCATTTTTTCTAGTATTAAAAATATTTACTTACGCGTTTGGAAACGCAAAAAATATTCCATAATGCAAGGTAGTTTCATCTTAATTGGGGGTCAAATAATTGCAAAAATATTTCGTTCGGATCTTAAAAGTGCAAATTTCAAAGATTGATGAAACAATGTTTACCATAAAAACATAAGCACCAAGCACTGACAAATTTTCGACAGCCAAAGCAGAGCCTCGGTGGCGTAGTGGTTAACGCAGCCGCCCGGATTGAGGAAGATGCTGGGTTCGATTCCCGCCTGAGGCAGGTCGATTTTTTTCAGTGTATTTTTGGAGCTTACTCCTTAAGAATCGATTTGCATATATAAGGGGCCCGGTACAACGAATTATAATTCGTTGGCCCGGTATGAGAAAAATGTGAGGAGTAAAATCTATCGATGAATGACCTCGTTGCGTTTTTGAAGGTCAAAGTCATAATTGGTGCGCATCCTATGTCGCGCAACTTTCTAATTGTCAAAACACGGATGACAGCAGGTGCGCCACCTGTCTCGGAGTAAACTCCAGTCGTGCGTCGGAGCTGACACACACAATTTTTTTTCCTATTAAAATATTTACGCGTTTGTAAACGCAAAAATTATTCCATTATGCATTTATTAACTTGTGAGCTCAAAATAAATTTGTTTCGGTCGTACATACACTAATATAAAATCTTCTTAACAAAACTGTATCATTTAGGTAACTGTGCAAATTGTAACATAATCTAATTATTTTAGTCATGACTTGCTCCAATAATGCGGCGCCTTAAATTTTTGCATTAGTCCCATACAAAAGGAATATCTTTTTTAATTCTATTAAAGCTGCTTATTTCAATTTTATTTTTCATTATTTATTCATGTTAACACGGATCTCAAATAATATTACATACATTTGATTAGCAGCAAGAGAAACCGTAAAAGGTTTATGTATAACTGCCATCACTCAAAGACACACTGATAAATAAAAAAAATTTAGTGTCCTTTTACATTTTCCCGGGTCATCCAAGATTTTATCAACTAAGCCCGTTTGCAGCTCGTTTAATAATGCCGGTAGCAAATAACTCGAGCTTCTTTTACCATTTGTGTTGTTGTATGAGGGCAGCACATACCTAGGTAAGTATGATAAATTACGCAATTTCCTATCCCTTATTCTAGGTTTTAACAAAAAAGTGTTATCTATTTCATCACAAATTACGTACATTTTTATTTAATTAATCAAGTCTTTGAACGGTCTTCACAGGTGTAGTCTGGCGAGACCCTTCAAGGAGCCCACAGGGATTATTCTGCAAAAATGCACTATGCGAGTAATGTGCACGAGTGCGTGAAAAATTATATTACCACTGCAGTTTTAAAAATAAACAAACCAGACAGTTACAGTCTTTTCTACGTGACCGACAGGCCGAGCTAGGCCGCCAGCGTGTACGTTGGTCTCGTCTGTCTATCTCGCTCTTGAAAGCGCCACGGGTGTGCGCGGCTGAGGTGCAGTGAAGAAGATAAATATAGCGCCCAACGAACGAAATATAGTTAGGTAATCTCGGGCACGTGTATACTCACGGGCCATTTTATTTATCCCACAGTACCGTGGCCACTAACACCAGCCCGTTTAGCATGACCACCGAAACACGATAATCGCTTTGAACTGTCAAAAATCATTGGATATAAAAGCAATTTTGAAATTTTATCGATACTGCGAACATATAAAACCCGTATACATGTTCGCAGTTTCGACCAGTTTCCTTTAACTATGGTTTCGACAAAATTTCAAGTTGGCGGTGGTCATGCTAGGCGGAGGCTGGGGCATTTTCTATAATTATCATGTTCCTTGTCTTAAAGGGGTTTATGCGACATGAAACATTCAAAATTACTTGAGTATTAAAAAAACTATTTTCTTTTGTCTGTCATGTCACATTAAAATTCAGGTAGAAAAAAAAGAAGTTATTTTTAAGCAACACCAAAATTTATTGAAGTTAATGCGGAAATAATGCATAGCAAAATAATAAAGGTACATTACATATTACAAATTTCATCATTATCGTTAGGCAAGAGGTGAATAGTGTTCACAAGTGTCGTTATACTACACTAATATTATACTTAATTGTTCTCGAGAGAAATCCCAAGAACAAGTAAAACCAAGACTCACTAAACATAAAATAATATTTGAACTCTCGGCCTATTGGCTGGACATTACATTTTATTTAGTTGGTCTTGGTTGAACGGAACTCCAATCCTTTACTCCAGTTAGTCTTTTCTAACTTGAACAGTGCGATGTTTTACAAGGGCAGGTTGAACTCACACCATTCAATTTAAAAGAAACTCGGTGCGTGCAGGTTCCTCGTCATTGCCTGGCGCGATCACCAAAGCACCGACGACGACACTGAACAGATAGAAATTGTTACAACCTCTATACTTTGCATTAAAATAATGCCCATTTTCACAGGCAAGGGATCCTAACTTCGCAACCACTTATTCCAGTGAAATATCACTCTAACACATAGTTCTCAGCTTCCCTGCAAAGTTTTCCATCATGAATTTAAAAGAAAACCTAAGGAGTTACTGACATTAAATTTAAGACAAAAACAATAAGCAATCCTGCCTCTTCACACGTGACGTGTGTCGTCTCAAATACCATTACCAACCCTTGCACTTTGTAAGAAGTTCTTGCGAGTTCAAGTGAGTGACCGGTTTCTAGGAGCTTGTTACAAAGCAAAGGTCGGACAGTTCGTCAACAAGACAAATACTAGCTGAGAAATTTTTTCCGTTTAATGCTCAGCATGTAAAATAACTCTTAGAACACACCATTACTTAACTAAACACGTGTACAGTGGATGCCTGTTTAAACGTAAGAAAAACATGATTGGCTACGCCTCGATTACAATATACATTAAAAGCTAAGTCGAGTTTTTGGGTAAGTATACAATAATTTTATTTAAATATGATTTAATGCAAAGATATGCCTAATAATTAATGCTGAATATTAAACTGGAAATATAGTCCACACTTTTTTTGTTATTTTATAATATTTTTTTTATATTTTTTTTGTTATTTTTTTTATTGTTTTTTAGTAATTTCCACGCTGGGAAAATTACACTAATTCTATGCAAAGTATAGCTTGTATTTTGTTATATGACCACTCCATACTTTGTTTCTTTTAAGTTTACGGGCTATGCAAATTATCCTCGCACATTGGCAGTAATAGTACAAGTGAGGATTCACTTGCTAGTTATTTGAATATTGAAATCATAAAAACACCCTAATAAGAGTTAAAATACATGGGAAAAATAAAGCTATCAAATTCAAATAATGTTCTTTGGAGATAAAAGAATCACAAGTAAGATACTGCAAATATGCCAGTTATAAAGCATAGCCCGAAGTGCTATTGGCACACAGGCAAAATGCCATTACTCAAATGGGAAGTGGTGATAAAGATAAGTATAGGCTCAAAACCTAGCGACATCAACCGCACAGACATGCAGGCGCAATTCTATGCTAATCTCAACTCTAGAATGTGACAACAAAACATAACCGTCCCCGGATTTCATTTACGAAAGCATAGGTTAGCACTAGTCGTGACGCTTTGATGTCGCAAGATATTGAAACATTCACTTTTTAGTCATGATCTTGAGGTACTCGAGTGCGTTGTGGGCAGCCGAAGACTGAGCGTCCTTGCTGGTGAGCCCGGCCCCGTAGCAGACGGCCACGGGCAGAGTTGACAACTGCACCAGGCACTGGCTGCGACCACTCATCGACTTCTCTTCTATGTCCACATAGGTCACTTCAAACGATTGCTCAGAAGCAATCTCTTGCAAGAACTGTACGAAATTGAAGTCCTTGTTGTTCAACGGAGTGACCTGTCAATAAAATTGTTGATCAAAAAGCCGTTTACATTAACTTGGAAACACCAATTCTAACTACTCATAAATACTATTATCCCCTTGTGTCGCGCGACCTCCTGGAGGTCGCTGTCAAAAACGCCTGTGTGTCGGCCGACCTCCTGGAGGTCGATCCCCCCTCCACTGTTTTCCGATGATGAAAATGATGATTATTATTATTTGAAAATATAATTATACTTATTATATTTTATTCTTTTTATAGTTAAATTATTAATTTTTTATTATAAAATTAATTACACGCGGAAAATTCGCGAAGGATATCCGGAAGTAACTGACACATGCGCGAAATGTTACAAAATGGCGGCGACACAATAGGGGTTATCACGCACTCCAATAATTATTATTGGGTCTAAGCGCACACAATATTAGTAGATATTGAAATACTATGTACCTTGAATTGACGTTTCGGTTCAAGGCAGCCGAAAGGTCAATTCGCAGCAGTAATCACGAGCGAACTAGAGAGTCTAGACCCTGTATAATTATTTGAGTGAATAATGCAACCCGCAAGCTTAAAGTATTACTATTAATCATGCATTGGTAAACGACATTGATTTCACTTAGTTTGGTTAACACACTTAAAATTGTCATGCATATAAAAAATTGTGTTCCGTACCTGCAACTTGGCCAGGTTGGGGCCGACAGACTGTTTGAGATGTTTGTGAAACTGCGACACCTTGTGGCTGTGACTGGTAGTCAGAGTGGAGATTTTACTATCTTTCAAGTCGGCATAACGGGCTGCGACTCCGCCCTAGAAATCAAACACGGTTATAAACAACAGTCCATTGCGCGAGTGACTCTTCTGTCCATTCGAGCTTGCAAGAGCCGACCGAAAGATAGTAAAACACCTGGCCAAGTGCTAACAACCTTTTCGAGAATGACACAAAAGAGCCACTCTTTTGAACATGGCTGACGTCTACGATATGCCAATGATATGACGGGTGTAACCCTGCAGTCTATATTGGACAATAATTTCAAATTAGTATTTTCACAGTTATACAGGTTATTTATAAAGCATCGACAACCTTCAAATCATTTGAAGATGTCATCAGCACAAACTACTTTTAGTATGGAAGCAACTCAACTGTGAAAAATATTTAAGCCCTTCAATACAAATTTACAAATGAACTCATCTGAAATGTATAGAATGGTAGATTTTTTTCTTTGCAATTCCAGTTTTACTTCAATAGAAAAAGTTGTTTGTATAGATATCTTTAAATGGTTGATAGTTGTTGATGCTTTATAAATAATAGTATAGTGGTTTTTTTAACTGGGACAGTATGGGGAAATCCAAAACCATAGAAGATACAGGGAAACGGCTTTTTTTTAAAAATGACTTATTTCTATGGACAACTCACGCTTGACTAAAAAAAATACTGTCAATTTTTTTCACAAAAAAATAATAAATGGTTGCTAAGGCCGTTTCCCTGTATCTTCAATGATTTTGGATTTCCCCATACTGTCCCAGTTAAAAAAAAACAACTGTATAGTTAACACATTATTAAAATTGGAAGATAATTTCAGAATGTAGGTAAAAAAAATTTGGAAAAATAATTGAAATGTTTGGTAAACTTTGGTTTTACTAGTGCAAAAAGAAATGTTACTACAATATTAGTCACTTCACAAAATTCTCTAGGAGTCGAATACCTCTTCCTCAGGCTGGAAGGATTCTGGGGGGTTATCCTGGAGAGCTTGCCACATTTTGTAGGCAGCTTGACGCTTAGCCAGTTTCTTAGACTTGCCAGTGCCAACTTCACGACGCTTCAGTAATGTGCATACTATTGTGAATTGACGCTCGTGAGGCAAACCTGATGTAAGAAAAAAAATCTTTATAATTTCAATGATGACATTTTTCTTTTACAAGTTTTTGAAATGGTAATAAACTTACGCCTATTAACATTGTCATCATTTTCGGCGTGATACGACGGAGGTGGCCAGAAGCGCGACATGCAGAGCTCCTGAAGCCAGCCAACAGGATTCCCCATCAGTTTGTCTTCAAAAGATGAGACCACTGCACCACTGTAATGATCATATTAGGGCCTATACACAATACACATAGCGACTTTTTTTTTTGCAGCGATACAAACGCGCGATTTCCAGCTGCGCGAGACCCGAGATCGACAAGCAATTGTATCAATTCATACGCGCGTTTGTATCGATTTAGACGTGGGGGTTGAAGGGGAAAGAACTGTCACGCGTTACCAGTTTATCCCGTTTGCATCAATCCTGTATCGCGTTTACATAGGTGCTGCATAGCGTTTGCATCGCGACTGTATCAATGCAGCTACGCGGCCAACTACGAAATCGCGATTGTTATCACTGCTTTTGGTAGTGTGTGTGTGTGTAAATGTACGACGATTTGCGACTATCGACGATGCATTGAGTCTTAATCGAGTTCCTTTAGGGGAAAACTTTTTAACGTTAACGTTTTTATGTGTGTACAATAAAGGATATAATAAAATTAATAGATAACAAGAAAACTGTGCGCAATGTAAACATAGTAGATACAGAAATACTATGTATCTTGTCTCAACGTTTTGACAGTTCGCTCATGAGCACAGCTGCAAAAAGGCAGTCAAAACGTTGAATCAAGGTACAAAGTATTTCGATATCTACTATGTTTCTATTGTGCGCTTCTAGACCTTATATAATTATCCACATGAATAAATAAAGCAATGTGAAAGCTTAAAATAGAAAAAATATGTATCGAATCTATTTGAATTATTACATTATATTATTTTAATTATTGTTAGACATTGAAATAAAAAGACTACAATTTGAGTTTAAAGATTATAAATTTCATAAAGAAGCAGAAAAAATCTTATACATTTGACTTATCTAAATAGGGTTTTGTTTTTCTGTAAATGTTACTAACATAATTTTATATTTATATTACTTACATTGAACAACTACCATGCAGAAAATTATGGAATGATGGAAGTTATAAAAAATAAAAGCAAATAAAAATGATACACTTGACAACCTTAAGTTATACTTACGTCTCTGGCACATTGCCATTGGTAGACTGATCAGCTGGGGCCGCTCCAGTCAGCTTATCCAGTAGTGCCTTAGCAGCAGAATGCTTAGCTTCTTTCTTGGAACGGCCTGTACCCATTGCTGAAATGAAAGATAAAGCATTTGTCAACAATTTATAAAAGATAAAAAATATTTTGTTGGAATGATAAATATGTATAATCCCAAAGCACAAATCTGCCTACAAGCAGCTAGAATATATTATTAATAAATAAAAAAACATTTATACCAAGATATAAAAATTATCAAATGTAATTGCTGTTGTGGTACAAAATATAGCAGACCTAATGTTCAAATTTACAATTACATTCAAAACTAAAATAAACATTTTTATTAGAATATTTTAAATTGAATAACAAGAAAGTTCCACCTTAACATACCAAACTCATTATTTTTACATTGACATTAATTTGAAATTTAGCACAGTTCACCTACCGACAAGATCAGCAACTGTAACGCGATAACGGAATGTAGGCTCATGAATCATGCCTTCAATCTGCACCAGCTCATATTTTGGCACTGTTCCACGTCGAGCAAGCAATTCTTGAAGCACTGATACCGGAGTCTTCATTGGAAGGGACTCCATTTCCTATAGAAAATATTTATTGCTTACTGTACTGTGAGAAGTAGTATAAGTAGTTTATTTACTGTTATAATTATACTCCATTTCAAATAGGATCATTAAATATGACATAACTTGTTTTATGTTTATCAAGATTGATGAATGATGATCATGACTAATGAATTAATTGTAATTTGTGAAAATTAGACATTTCCACAAATTACAATGAATTCATTAGTCATGATCATCATTCATCAAAATGAATTTCTTTACACATATAGAACAGCATTTATGTTTTACAAAAAGAATATAAATTATTTATTTTGATTTACACACAATTTTACATTCTGGTGTCTAGTGAAATAGTTCTGTTATGTAATTGTAAACATTAACATTTATTAAGATTTGTTTGTATGTAATATAGGAAGCGCCCCTTAAATTATTGTGGATAATTAAAAAAGTGAACTCGTGACGAAAAGAGTTGGACTCTCAAGCAAAGGGTTCTGTACCATTAACGGGAGTCCCCCTTAAATATTAATTTTATTTTAATTTATTTTTAAAGTGAATAATATAACTCAATATTTTGTCAATATTTCAAGTGTTGTCTACCTATTGCCATTATCAATATTGAGCAAAAAAAACTTTTTTGTTGTATGGGAACCCTCTTAAATATTTACTTTATTCTGTTCATTAGTATTTGCTGTTATAGCAGCAACATAAATACATCATCTGTGCTGTGGAAATTTCAATTGTCTAACTATCACAGTTCATGAGATACAGCCTGGTGATAGACGGATAGACAGTGGAGTTATAGTAATTCTTAAGGGACCCTTTGAGTATGGAAGTCTAAAAACTAACAGTGTTTATCATTCTAAATGCTTAAACACTACAGCTTTTTGTAGCAACAATATTCCTCTGTCATATTTTTTTACTTAGTCATAAGGTCAACTGAAAGTTCTTTGATTTTACTGAGATTTCAGTTGCGGATAACAATAAATAAAAGTATTATCGATAAACAAACTTAAAATAAAAGAAATCCATTGGAGTTGTGTTCCAATACATTGTTGATTATCAGCTAAATTCATTTGGATTTCATTAGGTGTTATAGATTTAGATAAGCAAGATTTGAAATATAGAAAATAACAATTCAATTTAAAAAGAAAAGTCAATTTACCCTCTTTGCTGCTTCATCCAAAGGCAGACGTTCCAGGTTGTTTGGAGGCTTGGGCCTATTTTGATAACGACGCCGCGGACCATGCGGTGCATGTTCCCCATCTGGCCCTGCTCCATGCACAGGCATACCATGAACCACTCCTGGCACCCCATGAACTACGCCAGGATGTGGGTGGACAACATTGCCATCCATCTAAATTGAGAATATGAATGTAAATAATATATTTACAATAAATTTTTTGACGCGGTTTAAAATATACACATGGAATTTCGAACACATTAATTATAGTTCAATGACCTTCACTGATGTAGAATATTTGCTGTAGATACCTAATGGGTTTTTTTATCCAGTCACATGGCAAATATTTTAATTGAATTTTAAAAAAAGAACTCTTGCGGTTGAAACTACTAATTTCAGTACACATACCAGTAGATATTTTTATTCTTTCAAACCCACAGGCTACAGATATTCGCAGTTTTATACTTACAAACATTTTCGTCCAAGATGAAAACAAATAACAAAATATTGTAGCGAAAGGAATTGTTTGAAACTATCGCTTATTTGCAAATTACGGAATAAATCCGATGAAAGTTAAATTGTACGTAAGCTTCGGGAGATGTGTGAAAGACAGAAAGACATGGCGGCCGCCGGCCATTACAGGATCTCAAGATGGCTGCACCGCATGCCGGCTTCACAATTATTAATTTAAAACTACTTTAATATCATTAAAAATAAGAAAATCCTTGAGTTAGCTCTGAATATTATTTCGTAAAACCAAAAAGAAAAATGACAAGTTATCAAAAGTTTTATGAATTATGTTCTTACCATTGTGTTCAAAATCGAATGCTGTCTTTATAAAATAGGTCTGAAACCACAAATAAATATTCAGTAAGTGAGGGTTTATATAATGGAACTATCTAATCATAATCTTTATGAAGTTTTATTAGAATTAAAATAAATCTAAATCTAACCAGTAAGCACCAAAAGAAATCAGAATCACCGGCTTCTGAATGAAAAGAATGAACAAACGAACGAAATGAAGAAATGAATGAATGAGTTTATTTGACAAGACAAATTAACAACTGTCATTACAACTTTGTATTTTTGTTTTTTAAATTCTCCCTAAGGCAAAGGGATCTAGCCCATACTATCACGTATTTAGTTTTCTATCATCTTGATGTTCGAATTAAAATGTGGGTGTCACGCATTTTAATGCATCTAGGGTGTTAGCGATAAATGCATGGTAACAGACCTCATGATGGCTACTGATGTGGTGTAAATCCCCATATTATATAAAAATCTAAACGTCATACACGCTATGAGCGCCATATACAAAACCTTTATTTCAATGATTCCTCCTTCGGAGTTTCTCCCGAGTTCTTGTTGTAAAAACACGTATTGAGACTCTCCATTTTTAACCTATTTTTTTTCGCTGGGAAAAATGCATCAAGCTCCCCTCCCGTCCCCCGACGGGAGGGCTGGGACTCCCCGGGGCTGAACCCCGGGTCTACCCACTAAAACAACCCAGCGGCACTCCCTCTTCGCCATATATCGTGGAGGATTGGGAAACCGGCAGAGCCCTTACTTCCAATCCCCACTGGCGATTGCCCGCCTGAGCGGCGGGCCCCTCACGCCTCCGCCCCCCTATCGGGGAGGGTCCAGGGAGTGACCGTGAGTGCTCGGTCACCCCCTACGACGTGGTGATGAGCAGTGCAATGCGGACGGAGGCGCCCCCGCGCCTGTCGTCCGCAGTTCGTCACCGTGAGGGGGAGGGAGGGCGATTCCGCCTCCTTCTGCCCCTCCTCCGCCGGCGGAGCGCCACCGCGTCGGGATCATCCTCCCGCGCGCGCTCCACCTCCTCCTTCTGCGAGATGACGTCCTTGCAGAAGGAGGCGACCGCCTCCAAGCTCACCTAGCCTCCCAGCATGGCATTTACCACACTGGGAAGCGAGAGGTCCGGCCCTACCGCCGTGACAAGACTACGGCGCCGCACAGACCATGCCGGATATACCTCAAGGGTGTGTTGGGCCGTGTCCTTCGCAGCGCCGCAGTCCTGGCACGCCGGACTCTCCTCTCGTCCGATGCGGTGCAGGTACGATCCGAAGCAACCATGGCCGGACAGCATTTGCACCAGTCGGAACAAGAGGAAGCCGTGCGGCCGTTCGAGCCAGTCCTGCAGGACCGGCCTGAGCGCGTCTGGGGTTCGGCGGCCATAAAAAGCGGTGGCGAGGTCTACCGTCCCAGTGATGGACGATGGCCTCACTCGCCTCCCGCCTGACGGCCTCCTTCTCTTTGGGGGCAGGGCGCTCCCCGAGCGCTCTTCGCCCCGCCGTCCACTCGTGCACTCTGGCAAGCACCCACGCCTCGAGTTCCCAAGGCGGGGTGCCCGCCAGAGCGCCCGACTCCATTTTTAACCTCAATCAACCGTAGAATTTTTGTTACATCAGTTACATTTTCACTTGACATTGGCAAAATGCGTACGCTTAATGCGACGCGACGCCTTAAAAGAACAGTATAGTATAGCAAGGAGCTTATATTTTACTTCGTGATAGTATAGATTCCTCCTTCAACAAGGATGATTTTGCATTCAAATAATACACTGCAAAAAAGCCACTCCGAACTATTTTTACAAGTAGTTATCGAAACAAAAATCTTCCTTTTTAACACGCATATTAGTTTCACCTGTATGTTTGTAACTGACTCGTTTGAGCTCGATTTCGACCCGCTTTAAACGATCAGATTTCATTTAAACTTTATAGACTTATCAAAGACCGATGACATTACAATAATTCGATAAGAAGGAATATCACATTATCCTGGTATAAATTTCTTGATCCTGATTATTAACACGCTTATATTAGTTAAACGTATGTTTGTAACGGACTCGCTTGGGCTCGATTTTGACCCACTTTGAACGGTCAGATTTCATCTAAACTTTATAGACTTGCAAAGACTGATGACATTACAATAATTCGATAAGAATATCCCATTAACCTGATTATTAACACGCTTAAATTAGTTTCATGTATGTTTGTAACTAACTCGTTTGGGCTCGATTTTAACCCACTTTGACGGTCAGATTTCGTCTAAACTCAAGAAGCTTTATAAACTTTATAGACTTTATTATCAAAGGCCGATGACATTACAATAATTCGATAAGAATATCCCATTATGGACTAATTTTGTTTTTGCGTTTACAAACGCGAAAATATTAATACTAGAAAAATGCACTGAAAAAAAGCGACTAGCCTCAGGCGGGACTCGAACTCGCATCCTTCCATCATCATCTTAACTGGGCGTCAAATATTTGCAAAAATGTTTCGTTCGGGTCTTAGAAGTGCAAATTTCAAAGATTTGATGAAACAATGTTTACCATAAAAACATAAGCACCAAGCACTGACAAATTTCGACAGCGAAAAGCAGTGTCTCGGTGGCGTAATTGGTCAACGCATCCGCCCGGATTGCGGAAGATGCGGGTTCGAATCCCACCTGAGGCAAGTCGATTTTTTTCAGTGCATTTTTCTAGTATTAATATCCCATTGTGCTCATTAGAATCGCCAGGACTAATAAATTAAACGTTTGGCATGTTAGCTCAGTTATATGTCACTAGATGGCGTTGTCAGTGATAAAAGATCTTAGTTAAGATTGATGTTAAGATTTTTTACTGTAGGTATACATAATATAAGTACTTTCATCGGCGGTTATAATTCGCACTAAAAAGTGGATAATAAGATAATAGTTAACAAAAAAAACAAATACCTACACGCTTTTATATTAAATCGGACTTAAAATAAAAAAATAACCTTTTAGTATAGAAACTAAACGATGAATGAAAAATATAATTATTATTTAGAGAAAAGCGTGGGGTACTCAATTTAATTGTACGGAACGAATATTTTCAAGAACTAATGTTATTGAGCACCCCACGCTTTTCTCTAAATAATAATTATAGGTACTTTTCGTTCATCGTTTAGATTCTAAACAAAAAAATTAGCGTGTTTTTTAGTTTTTTTAAACTTTTGACAGAAATTACTTTTGACAAATAGGCTATTTACTGATCCACTAAGATCCACTACTACTAAACTAGAACGCTGTTATGCTTCTGTTATGACATCCTGTGGTTAGAAGTTCAACGCAATCGACTGGTCACTTGGCTAGGCCCACAGAAAAGGTAATCACTACGTTCCTCGGCCCTCTGTCGTGTAAAGCAGCAATGGTTCTGTAATTCACTCGGTGATTATCACTTTCATCTGTAAAAAAGTCAGCTATTAGGCTGGCTGGTTTCCCGCCCCGGGCGGCACATTTGAGGGGGCGGCAAAATTTTACAATAATTAAAAAAAATTGAACCATTTCATATTTTTATTGCAACTACAAATTCGGACCAATTGAAAAGAGTATGGAATTTTTCATTAGTTATTCTGTGACAATTCCCTTTCTTTCAATGCTATGAAAAATATACAAATACAAGCACATTTTTAATAAAAATAAAATTGCTATTCGTTTAATGAAAATAAAAATTAGTGTAAATATTAATGTAAATAAAAAAAGATTTCAAAAATTAAAGATACTTTATTCATTAGTTAATTTTAAAATATGCTATGCCTTTTTATCGAACTGGACCATTATTATCAAATACATGGTTGCAGACGCAATTACCTGAAAAATATAATAAACATTAACAACTTTCATAAATTGACGTCGTTAATCTGATGATGATATATAATGTATATATGTATGTATGCAGTACCTATCGCCTAATAAAAAAAATTGTGTGCGTGTAACCTTTACGCGCGATTGAAGTAAAACTTCTTTGACGTAGATCACTGAAATGATTAAATTTTAACTGAAAAAAAAAAATATGACAGATACTTACGACCAATCGAAATTACTATTTTTAAATAGTGGAAACTACACAGACTATAGAATACTGAGCGTTACTTCCGTTAGAAAAATCTGAGTTACCCCCTAGTCGCGCCTAAAGAAGTTTTACTTCAAAAGTTTGTATTTGTATTAATGTATATGTGGATGTTTGTTACTCTTTTACGCAAAAACTACTAAATGGATTTTAATGAAACTTTACAATATTAAACCTTTACAATAGAAACATAAGAATAACATAATAGGCAATAGGTATCCAACGTATTCTAATAATATTATAAACAAGAAAGTTTGTATTTGTATGGAAATATGTCTGGATGTTTGTTACCCATTCACGCAAAAACTGCAAATTGGATTTCAATGAAACTTTATAAAAATATAGCTCTACATCAGAATAACTCCTCCATCCCTCCGGTCGGAATTGTGTCTGGATATTATTAATCATCCACAGATTCATTTAGGCAAGATACTTAGTCGGTATGAGTGTGGAAGTTAATTTATTATTATTTTCTTGCATAGTTTTGAAAAAAATTGCCGCATAGAATAAGATCCATAATGAATTCCCTTCTACTACTAAATAAATAGGTAATTTCAATCTCTGGGGAAGAAATGTTCGTGTTATTTGTTCCTGCCAGGATTCAATTTGGGACCTCTCCTTTTAAAATCGTGGGATCAAACCGTCAAACTCACACGATTTGTTTGTGTCGATCAGGGTCGTCTTTACCCGGGGGTGCAAGGGATGCGGTGAAGGTCTTAGCATACTTATCCACTCTTAATGGGAACGTAACCGCCTTTAGCCTCTCCGTCCACCAGGCGTCAACTGTACGTCAGTACCTCACCAAATCGGGTCAGCCGTGAGATTCTTTAAAGATCTATAACTTCCCACCTCACATCTTATTTCAAATCCAGCTGTCAAATTTTATGGAAAATCTTTTGTTTCGTTGAGTAAACTGAAAACATATAAAGATCGATTTGCGGAATATTTGTTTCCCGTAAGATTTATTAGCCCGATAGTTCGTTTCCTCGAAATTCGAATGACCGAATCTCATTAGCCCGATGGTTCGTTTCCTCGAAAATATTTAAATACCTAGTAGTGTAAACGAGTTACTAAGTAGGTAATTAAAAAAAAAGTAATGATGACCGATATATTTAAACTTTTTACTGAAATTTGGAGGGGGTAGTTTGAAATTTGCATCTAAGATTGATTTGATTGTTCTCATTTTCAAATTTAAGGTATACTTATTTCAACATTCTCAGGGGTTCACTCACACCCGGTGAGAAGTGAGATCCTTACAAAATCGCACGGGAGCAGCGACTTAATATTAATTTATGTTATTTTATAGTTTATAGCAAAACTTTAATATGATAATAGATTTTAAGTACTAAATTAATGTTTGCAATGCCCCTACGGGGTATCACGGGATCTACAGCCTATGTATAAGACCCTTGTGAATGTTATGTGATCAAGTGATAAGCAATAAAGATATCTGATTTGACTTGGCTACGGCGAGGCGAAGTTTCAAGTTAAGTTTTCAATCAGTTTCAAACCTACAATTCAATAAAATACGCTATATTATATTCAATAAAATATTGTAAGTTGCCTTCTGAATGAAAGCACGTTCGGCAACAGTATGCGCTGCAGGTAGGCCGCGGGAGGGGTGAGGGACAGACGTGGCCGGAGAGGCGTAGGCGAATGGGCGACGAGCTGTCAGAGCGGGAACTGCAAGTAGACCACTCACCGCTGTGAGCTTTTCCCGAGGCGATTCGATGTCGTTACGCTACTGATTGGAGTATGCGTTACAGTATGGAGTTTTATACAAATTATGCTAAACGGCTCGAGTTGAGACGATGCTGATCCGAGTCCGAGCTGAGAAATGTGCTACGTCATTTACTTGCCACCGCGTGCTGCGGCCGCACACATCGCGATGTCGCGGATATTCGCGTTATCGCGATGTGTGTACCCAAGTATACGCGAATAGTTCGGCTAGAAAGTAATAATAATCCGACCTTCGGCACTTCGTGCAAGTCGCAAGGACATCGCGCCGTTGTTGATAAACTGACGCACATCAAAGCGTTTTTATCGCGATGTCCTTTGCTTGCGTGACCACTCTTCGCGTGGTCTTCAATCGGCGCGGCGCACAGACATCGTGCACAGTGGACGTGCTGGTTTTAATTAGTTTCCTACCATAGATTGGAATAACGTCAAGATTTTAGAACTTATTAGCAATTAGGAGTGTGAGTCGATATTGTTCAGCCTTGCTTTTTTCTTATACAATAATTCCTGACACAATATAAAAAAAATTGCTGCTATAAAATATAGATCGACCGCGGCCGACCTTAGGCAAGAAACAAAACTTGCTTAACATCGCGATCACCATCGCGACAGACTTTACACCGCGCAATGTGTGGCCATGCACATTCGCGGTAGGCCGAAGGCGAACATCATCGCACGAGTGGCGCGATGTGTGTGGCCGTAGCATTACTTGCGTTATCCCGCACCGGTGCGATGGTCTGTACGGTGTACAGAAACTCCCTCAGTCGGCTTTTACGACCCCCACGATTTATGAGGATTCTATCCTCAAGATTATACACTCACTTTAAACATCAAAGTGGCATCCAGTGGGAAGTATCCATATACTGTCAAATCTGTAGCCTGGTAAGTCATCAGCGTAGAAAAATGTTGTATCTGTGAAGTTAAAAAGTACTTACTTATGCTTTGCCGGAATGACATGCCTGACGGCCTCCAAAGGCTGATTTACTCAGGGTAAGTAAAGAGTCAGTAACGGGCATTAGTGCTGGCGCCGAGAACTGAGCACACCGTTTACATGCATCAATAAGGGAATATTGAAGTCGGCGCTCATGCGACAACGCTGTACTAACGCCAAATCAATTTACACTAAGTCAGTACCGAGTGAACACTAACTTTCCTCGAATTTGCGGTCAGGTACCTATCCTGTGTAAATCTGCCTTAAAGGCTTGGACCTCGGCATGCCGTCGTGATGTGGTCGCCGTTACCGGGACGTGAACGAGAACGAGATGACGGCGGCGCCGAGCGAGGTAGCGACGCATACATTACTATGGCAGCTTGTCCACTGTCCACCGCTAGGGCGTTCGTCGGCCAACCTTAAATTCGGTCAGAAATTATTTCGTTCTCGTTTGATGTCCTGTGACGGCGGTGGTAGACAAATAATCGGAGAAAAGAGCCTGGCACATGTCTGTACCGGTGAATAACACGATCTGTCACTACCCAAACCAAGCACAACTTTATTATCCCCTGGTGATCGAATTCGGAAATTCAAGAATCTTTTTGTCTAATTAAGGTGGAATAGCTTTAGGTACTACTGAGGCGGATACATAATTATTTTAAACACATTTTCAAATTTAATCTTGTCTTTTTTGTGTCCGTGTGTGTACCAACCTGCAAATATGATCGTAGATCGTGTGCCTCAACGGGGATATTGTGAAGGATTTGTCCCAATTTATAAATCTGTAAAGATAAAATAAAAAACTTCTTTATTTAAATGGTCTTCGCTAAGTACCTACTTTGACTCAGCACTTTGACGATATTATTTATGATTATTAGGTAGTTGTTTTTTATTTGTAAAGTAGATAGAGCCACGATAGAGCACATCTTTGACAATTTATGTTGGTTCGGTTCGACAGGTGAATGGCGGGATAAATTTTAGACCACAATTACCTACTACTACAGAAATGTTCAACAATGAGGCAATGATTTATCAAATAGGTACAGATATGTATACCATTTTCATTGTTTTAATTGATTCAATGTACCTTCTTAGGTAAATCGTTGTACTCTCCGTTCACTAATTCATTGTGAATTAAAACACCTACCTCTACTTTAAGAAGGTTTCCAGAATATGCGAGAATGTAAATTTTTAGTATTTGATAAATAATCCAAATAGAGCAATTAATAATTTCATGAGTATTTAGAACTTGATGGATAAGAACTCCGTGGTATATAATATGAGCCTCGCTCACCATGGAATGAAAGCATTGTACCGCCGTGACAAGTATCGGCGCTTGAAAAGCTTTGTTAATACTTCTTTTCACATCAAAAACTTTCACATATATGACTTCCAATTTCTTTAAGCCCACTTCTGACTGCATTACATCAAGTTTCATGAAACATTGCATGTTGCTCTTTTTGTCCTTCGCTACGTACTTTAATCTTTCACCAATCTTCGCCAACAACGATATCACCATAAGAATAAGAGCGTAATAAAACGCTAGCACTATGAACTGTATCGTTTGCGGAAAATTAAACGAAAAAGTCACTAAAACCTTTTTCCACAACCCGTCATGACGAGTGAAATTCACTGCAAGTTGCAAAAACAGAAGAATTGCGAGCGTAAACATAATTTTTGTGACATCCATCTTGAGGTCTTGCAAAATCTTGTTCTCGGTGCTGGGCAGTTCAATGCACAATGACGCTAATGAGTTTACGATTTTCACGTACTGATAGCGATACAAAAATGCACAATAATACATTACTAGACAGACAACTGTTAGGGTTTGTAACTCCATAATATAATTTATTTGCGTCATAATTGCGTCCGTCAGCGAGTTGCCATCGGTCAAAAGAACGATGCCTCGGATGTGGAGAGCCATGAAGGCTAATGCGATCAAGACCATGGAAACTGCGCAGAGGCTGTTGACGTAGATCGAGCGTGGTCTGATCACGCAGCTATGTTTCGTCTTGAAGTTCAAACTGTGAGGAAATAGGCCAAACAGTGACAGCAACATGTATAGTGGCTTGAAGATTTCGAGTATTGTTGCTTCCGAGTCGCTTTTGAAATATTTTCTAATACCCGAGAAAAACATATCTTATGGCAAATCAAACAAAATTGTTCAACGAGCTTCGGCGCTAACTACGGACTATTGCAGCCATTAGAATATTGCGGACAGTTTTATCCTAACTACGATACCATCTCTCGCTATTATTTATTCATGTAGCGACCATGTCAAATGCACATATTCGTCATTAAATATCAACGAGCTTGAAGTTATTTGAAATACTTTTAACGATTGTATAATGTAGGTGTTTACAAGAAAAAAGAGCTGCTAATTACAATTTGATTCGAGTTGTTAAATACCTACTTGAGACGCCTAGTTACAGTTATTTATGTAATATCATGTTTTTTTAAGCTTTAAAAATGCTAAATTCTGGCTGAATTATATTTTAGAAGCATAAACAGTAGGTTAAAGTTGCTCAAAAAATAAATTATTTTTAAATAAATAAAAAACCGCCTTCAAAACTAAAAACGGAGAAATAAAAAATCCTTTTATAAAAATCTAAATATTTTCAAGGTCAGTCCCAAATACAAGAGACAACGTTTATTCCAAATGTTGGCACCGACCTCTTTTTTGAGGTCGGAATTTTAATTTCTTCGTTATTAGTTTTTAAGGTGGTTTTTTTGTTTAAAAGCTATGTATTTTTTTAGCTATTTAAGTAAATACATTTTCATGAAACTATCTCGAGATCTTTCAGACACACAAGTGATAAAATTACGATTTCATCGATGTCAATTAAATAGACATTATTAGGGACAACTCAAAAACTACTCGTCAAATGTCGATTAAATTTAAATGAGACCAAATGACAAGCACCAACTTCCAAAGGTCGAAAGAATCTTCAAAATCGATACACCCAGTAAAGAGTTATGAGGTAACAAACATAAAAAACATACAGTCGAATTGATAACCTCCTCCTTTTTGAAGTCGGTTGAAAATGAATTACGCATGCGTGAGTCGTGTAATCGCTAACGGCTGAGGGATTAGACCACGAAAGCAATTACCTACATAAGTTACGATTTGTAGGTCAACCGATTCGAAATAGGTAATATTGCTCTACAGGAGGGATAAGTTTTTTTTTTACAAAAAATAGGCAAGCTCTTCTGTGCGGTTGTGCGATTTAACTCGAAGCATTACTATGTGTTCTAGATCTGTAGTAGAGCAAACAATTTTGCATTTTACATCCTGTGTTGCCTAAAGGACAATGCCTAATTTAGCATGGGCCTTAGGCCATGATTGCGCTTTAATGAAAATAGTGCCAAAACTGGAAAGGAAAAATCTGTAATTTATGTTGCGAAAATATAATTTAATTATTTTGGGGGAGTTTTGAGAAATGATGATTGTTTTCTGATCACAAATCATTTTTGCATGATCGTTTGGCCGTTTTATTGAAATAGAAAAGAAATCGAATTATTCATTGTTCTCAAGCCCCAAAAATAAAAAAAGAACTCCAAAAGCTCAAATGTCATAAAATTGACAAGATAATTCTACCAAAATTCCTGTAAAAATTGTAAAATAAAATTAAAAATCCAAAAAGATATGAAGAGTCTGAGATCAATATGGCATGCGTGCCACTTGGAGCATGCTAGGAGAAATATTTTGACTTGGAATCAACGAATTCAAAAGACTGACAATATTTACCGTCGACCATATAGCACCTGTCCGTCGGGAATGAAAGTCACTATTTGTGGCGCTGCAGGATGTACCGGTATGTTTTACACAAATACATGTAATCAGGCTCATAATCCGAAAAGGGATTGGGCGGTTAGGGCTATTCGCTAAACTTTTTTTGACAGATGAATTAGTCTCTAGTACCATTCCAATCCAATTTCTTTTGGTCAGGTCAACCTTTGGCGTTGCTACTGAAACAGTGTCCTCTCCTAGACGAAATAGCTTTGTACGACGTGTCCGCTACCTGTGGCTACGGCATGGAGCTCAGTCACGTAGACACCAAATGCAAAGTGTCCTCATACTCTGGTCGTCACATGCTTTGCGATGCTTTGAAGGTATTCTTAAATCGATTAATAACTAGTTTC
Organism: Elophila nymphaeata; assembly: GCA_955850985.1. Classification (NCBI taxonomy): domain Eukaryota; kingdom Metazoa; phylum Arthropoda; class Insecta; order Lepidoptera; family Crambidae; genus Elophila; species Elophila nymphaeata. The sequence continues at coordinate 9,356,766 of OY039078.1, forward strand.
TAAGGAAAAATCTTGAAATTTATTCTTTTGGTCGGATTCTGCTTATACACGAGCGTCTATCCCTCTTTTATAATAGCCATTCTCATCTGAAAAAAAGCGAATGGATTTGAATACAGTTTTCACTGGTTTTATTTGCATTCCTCCAGGAAGATTCTTCCTCCAAGAATAATTGATAAGTAACCTACAATAAATTGAGTTAAACGAACATTAAATTGTAACTAAATAAACGAGACCCGACCTCTTGGACGTTATTTAGATTATAGAAAACACTTCAAATCTTTGTAAGGTTTTAGTTATTTATCGATATTGTTTTTTTCGTATTTTTTTTTAATTAGATTTTAAAATACATACAACGATCAATCGTTATTCCTATGCACCGGCATGGGCTGTGAGCGCTTGACTGTAGATGAGAATGGTAACCTCATATTATATTCTAGAACTATATCATATTTTAAAAACGGTTGTTAAAAATATTATTGACGATAAGTTTAATGTTCTATTTTATTCTTAATTAATGGCGTCGCGTCGCATTTAATTTTAATGTTGATAAATTACTTATTACTTTGGGCTAGATAATTGGTGTGAGCATGAAAATATATTATATTATATTATTTTCACAGGACTCAAGGGTGGTGGTGATCGTAGCACGTGATAGATGTGACACTTTCGAGAATAACGCTCCTATTCTCACAGAAATAGCGATACAGATATGTAACATCTGCCCTGAAGTAAGCTCTAGCTTTGTATGTGGTATTTTGCCGATTGATGTTTCACTGAAAAGTCCGTAGACAGTTTAAAGGTCGTAGATCACATATCAGCTCGAAAAGGGAGCGCCTCTTTTTACTACTATGAAAAAGAGGCAATTCGCTACGTTTCGTAGTCGATCCGTAGCGTTCATAGTAAAAGAGGCGATGCGCTACGTTTCGCAGTCGTTCCGTAGCCGCCGATCCGTAGCGTTCATAGTAATAAGAGGCGATGGGCTACGTTTCGCAGTCGTTCCGTTGCCGCCGATCCGTAGCGTTCATAGTAATAAGAGGCGATGCGCTACGTTTCGCAGTCGTTCCGTAGCCGCCCATCCGTAGAGTTCATAGTAATAAGAGGCGATGCGCTACGTTTCGCAGTCGTTCCGTAGCCGCCCATCCGTAGAGTTCATAGTAAAAAGAGGCGATGCGCTACGTTTCGTAGCTGTTCCGTAGCCGCTTATACGTAGCGTTCATAGTAAAAAGAGGGTATGCGCTACGTTTTGTAGCTGTTCCGTAGCCACTTATCCGTAGCGTTCATAGTAAAAAGAGGCGATGCGCTACGTTTCGTAGCTGTTCCGTAGCCGCTGATCCGTAGCGTTCATAGTAAAAAGAGGCGATGCGCTACGTGTAGTTGCGCTCACGTGCGCAGATCCCGAGCCGTCCCGTAATAGCGCACTGAAGGTCAGGCCGGGGAGGATGTTCGGTGGGTATGGAGGGAACGCATTTACCTCGAGTCCCACATATATGGGTGGCACTACCCCGCAGGGACGATGCGTAAATGCATTTGACCTCTCCGTCATAATAAAAGGTTAGTGGCACTTATAGACTGTGGTAGTAATTTATCATATACATAAAAATAGCATAAAAATTGTGGCATCGAACACAGCTACGAATTCAATGGTTTTTGCAAAAAAGACGATATTGAAAATTGTGAATTTAATATTTTCCACGTATTATTATGTAATAATAATAGAATAAGTAATGCCTCTAGGAATTGAGTAGGAATTTCAGAATAATATATTCACAGTGCCTTACCATTATCGCAACGGAACCCGTGGAAAGCCTGGTGCCTCTAGTGGGTGAAATACAACGACTGAGAAGCGTTTACAACCCTCGCACCCTGATTGGCTGCGTGGAGTTGAACTGCGTCCGTGCCAACACTGTGCTGGCAGACTTCCTGAGACAGCCTCCCGAGGAGGTCAGGGTACCGGTCATTGGTGGAGCCGCTACTAACACGATGGTGCCAGTGCTGTCCGCTGCCACACATCCTTGCATTCTTAGTCAGGAGCAGGTGTGTAATTAGATTAATGTTTATCTTTATTACCTAAACATAAGCGTTATATAGTATATATCCTTATTGTAAGTTTTTTGGGTGAAAATAGTGAATTAGTACATTTAGTAGAAACATAAAACGCTAATTAAGTTTTAAACAGTGTTCTTAATAAGGAATAGTGTGTTATTGCGCTGCAAATATCAATACTAATTTAGATTTATGTTATTGCAACTAGTAGTACGGGGGCGCGTATTACCACTCTATTAGGTATGTACTCGATGAATAAATGTAACCATTTCAGTTGTGCTATGAGTTCGATTTGTATGGGAAACATGATTGGCGCCCCTTGCGGAAAGAAGCACAAATGTCGCTTCCTATATAAATTGTGATCACATATGCAACTAAAATATAAGAAGAAGAACCCTACAATTTTAGAGGACATCATAAGTATAGTTTATTTAAGATCATAGCACACTTATTATCTGGAAGGGGAATGTAGCGCATCGGATCTTTTTCCCAGTAAAAAGAGGCGATCCGGCTAGAGATTGTCTAATCTAAAACTGAACTTTAAAGTTGATGCTGACGGTACTTTTATGAGTGATTGAAGCGTGCTGCCACGTTCGTGTCTAGCCAGCGACTGAATCAACTGAATGACCAATGACTATAGCTAATTTGAGTGTGTTGCATCTGTACACTGATTGTGCATGTAAAAGTAAGACAATGGAGGGGCGGTTAGTTTTAGATTAGACGATCTCTACCTTGTACAGACAACAGAACGTTGGGTTACCACAAACTGTCAAATTTTCCCAATCAATTATGCACTTTATATTGAATAGTCTTAGGTTGAAAATCGTTTGGAGAAATTTGACAGTTTTGTATAGCCCGACGTGCTGTTGACTGTACAAGCTGATAAGTGTGCTACGACCTTTACACTTTTACAATCTAGTACTTATATATCTATTATTTTTTTTCACAAAAAGGACTAGTCTGTGAATGTTTTGTGAAGAGTTTTAAAGAGAAGCTCTTCCGTGTCATTATAGCGAAAATGCTTCAGCCTCTATTGTTACAACTTGTAGATCGAATGCGTGACGTCATGCATCATGAACGGTAGACAAGCCGTGTGCGCCGCCGTCGGCTGCTGCAACGCCACCGCGTGTCTGGCCGGCGCCTACGCCGTGGCCCGTACCACAATCAACGTAGTCAAAGGCCTGCAAGGCGCCAAAGACATTGTACAGTGCGCTTACGTCGACAGCATGGGGACTTGCGCTCCGGATTGCCAATACTTCGCTAGCGAAGTTAGTTGTTGTATTATAAGACAATAAACATAACGTAAAACAGTTTTACACATACACAAAATTCGTAAAGGGCAGAGCTTTAGGTAATATTTGTAACACATAAAGCAACGTCTGGCAATTATGGGCCATGCAATGCCTCCAAATCAAATACTTAGTGACACACATTACGTACATAGAAAGCAAGATGGTTTGAATGCTTTTAAATTATCATTTTTTATTTTAATACTAACAGCCTTATTCATAAACACTCAATAAACCTATTTTAGTTATTACCTTGTTAAAAGTGTTTTGTCTCATTCATCTCGTGCCAGAGTAACAGAGACAAACGATTTGTAAATCTCTAATAAAATAAATTCTCTTGTTTTTATGAATAAGGGGGTAACTATCTACGTATCTAATATATAAACTCTGATCTTTAAGCAGCTTACGAATTCTTTTCACTATAACGTTCATGCTGTAGTCATCAATGATATAAGAATTTAATTAACTTTTATTCTATTCTATTCTTAATGAATGGCCTCGCGTCACATTAAGCGTACACATTTTGCCAATGTCAAGTGAAAATGTAACTAAAGTAACAAAAATAATTGTTCGGTTGATTGAGGTTAAAAATGGAGTCTCTCAACACGTGTTTTTACGACAAGAACTCTGGAGAAAACTCTAACTTTTATTCATCCTCCGTATTCTGTCAAAAAATAAATTAAATAATGACATAATTATTGGCAACTTTTTTAGGTTATACTCGGACCTTCCGGTGTGGAAAAAAACCTAGGCATACCAGAACTGTCAAAGTTTGAAAACTGCTTACTGTGCAACTGTCTGCCGTACGTGCGGAATGAAATCTGCAGGGCCATATGGCTAGTGAGTAAAAAATCTTTATAAGTTTCTATTTGTTTTAATCCCCTGTGGTTGGCAGACGAGTATACGGCCCGCCTGATTGGAAGTCCGTAATCTTGACTATCTTCACTGTTATTTTCTTCACGTTATTGTTGCTAGGCCGCTGGGACACGACACAGCTTCAGTTTCTATGTTATCCCATTCTAGAAAGTCTTGCATTTCTTTTGTATGCTCCTAAAATTGCCGAATCACTTTATCATTTAAATTTGCATTAGTTTTGTCTTCATTACCGTCGCTTTTTTCGTTCATAATAATCAAAATTAATGTTAAAGCACACGTAGAAGTAGAGCATATACGTGTGCGCTTGCTGCGTTTCGTACGCAACTCATAAGTTGAGATGAAGAGATGAAGCCATTTGATAGATCTGTTTATAGTATAATTAATTATTCTGCATTTCGCGCATTATACATAAAAAGAGTAAAAAGTGGGACACAAGGCCTCTTCTTGTCATCGAAGGAGGTTTAGGCTGTAGTCCACGCACGCTTGCCCAATGCGGATTGGTTGGCGGAGAATAAGGTGATCAATACTCCTTTGCCTATCCATTAGTCGCCTTCTATGACACCCATTGGAGGACATAGCGATAATATTCCATTCTGCCGGCATCACACAGCAAAAAGTGCCGATTTTTTATTCAGTCATATTTTTTGAACACATATTATAGAAAAAAAAATCTGCACTTCTTCTCTATATGTGAACTTTAATTATGCCGATTCAGATACTCCTCTGTATTTTAAAAAGACAGTAGGTACCATAAGTATAGTAACTTTAAAAGGTAAAGCAAATTACTCCATTACTTTGTAGCCCACAAAGATTTTCTTCACTTATTAATATAATACTATTTAAGGATAAAAAAAAGTCTATAGACACTTGCAAGGAGTCATTCCCGCGCTGACAATCTAAATGCCACCCATTATTCTGCGAAACTCTAGCTATCACATCGACAGAAACATAAGAAAATGTAGAGTTCTGACTGCTGACCTCTATAAGGCGTATTCACAGGAAGCTTCAAAGCTAAGCTAATCTCTCTTTAAGCCATGTCTCTCTTTTCGATAACAGTACAGTGCAACAAACTTATCTGACCCGGCGGCACAAATTAAACTACAATTTGACAGTTCACTACTTTGCAAGCGTTTCATAACGAAAAGATATCGAAATTTGTCATCATTGGCCATATTGCTTGGTTATCTACAGCGTCTCAACTTTCGCTACCAATTTACTTAGAGGTACGATTGGTCACGTGATTTAAAGACTGGTTGGGAAAATGTATGGGATTGAATTAAGCTAATTCAATCCCATACATTTCGTTCTTATAGAACTTCGTTATCATTTCTGTTTGTTACTTTGTCTACGGGCCCAGATAAGTTTTTGGTGCTGTACATAGGTAGGTGTACACAGGGTGCAAGGAGAGCCTAGACGGGCAGCGTTGGGACGGTCTCGGTGTAGTTGCGCTGACATGCGCAGATCCCGAGCCGTCCCGTAATAGCGCACTGAAGGTCAGGCCGGGGAGGATGTTTAGTGGGTATGGAGGGAACGCCTTTACCTCGAGTCCCACAAATCCCCTGCGGTTGGCACCACCCCGCAGGGATGGTGCGTAAATACATTTGACCTCCCCGTCAAAAAAAAAGGTAGGTGTACACACAGCTCCAAATTCGAGCTAACCCGCTGTACCTTATCTCTCATTACGTCGACATAATTTCGTAATAGGTATACTCGATGTGCTCCAAATGCTGCTGCTCCAATTGCCACGCTCACCCGGGCACGTGCTACACGCCGCCCACGGTGCCGTGCGTGCCGCCGGTCAACTGGACCTGCGATTGTCCTGACACTTGCCGCGACGAGTATCTTGCTTCGGTGAGTATTTTCGTTACGACTTGCGTAGGCAGGGCTTATGTTTAAAATTCTCTCAAATAAGTTTAAAATTTGTACGAAATTAAATAGAAATCGTGTCATGATCAAGTGCAAAAATGGGACTCGAACCCACGACGCGTGTGAGATCACGACGAATTTATTTTACTACTTCGTCTCCGAATGAATGATAATCTCTGAGTATTCTTTCATAGTGACGTTTTTATAATATGTAACTATTAATAGTTACACTGCCAAGCCGTATATTTAATTGTAGAACAAAAACGTTTGTGGCCAAAATTATTAGTTTTTAGCGTCTGTACCTACTATTTAGAAAAAATAATAAATCATATGTAAATCAACTTAGTGTTTCAAAAATCTACTGAAAACACTGAAAAAGAGATTTCTTTTCTTTTTTTCTTGATAATTATTTTAAGTTAAGTGAAACGTTCTTAAAAACTGAAAAATATTTACCTTTTGCCTTCATATTTAGCTGTACAATACATAAATTAAATAGTGTAAAAGTTTCAAGCTTACAACGACAAGTTATTTTTTTTACACTTAAAAACATACGGGCTGGCAGGGCGTCCATGTCTGATGGCTGTTAGGTGGCGGTTACTGTTCTAAAAATGCTACAACATAAATCAGTAAAAAAAATCTAGCCTTACAAAAAACCCTTTAACCGGAGGGTTCGGTAGCTCTTGGACTATTCACACGCATAACGAACTGTGATCGTCCTTCCGTCATTATTATTCCGTTCCGTATGCAGTGTGAACGTCCATCCTTATTTTGACGAGTCGTCATTGACGGATCCTGTGTGAATGAGCCGTAAAAACATTGTAATTTAAATTTCTATACCCACTTACAGATATGTCGCGAAATGACATGCAAGTGCGGCACTACGGATCTATGCTGGAGACCTCGCGAGGTGGACTACGATGCTGCCCGCGCTGCCAACGTCACTCACCAGATGCCGGTGCGAGGCCCCCCGTGTGACTTCTGCCACGTGCCTCGCTCTGTGCTCATCGAACAACAGATTAGAGACAGGGCCAAGGACCCTTGCATGTAATACTCAAAATACTTGGGGACAGGGCCAAAGACCCTTGCATGTAATACTCAAGAAGCTTAGGGACAGGACTAAAGACCTTTGCATATCATACTCAAGATGCTCGGAGACAGGGCAAAAGACCCTTGCATGTTATACTCAAGATGCTTAGGGACAGGGCCAAAGACCCTTGCATGTAACACTCAATGCGCAAACGCATGTAGTACTGAGTAGTTTGCGTCGTTTCCTTAGTTCTAATGTCAAATCCTAACTAAAAACTAAGTCGTCTTATTTATAATAAATTCTTTACTAGAAAGTTTCGTCCTTAACAGTTTTGACTAGAGAGTTTTTACTATTGCAACATATTTTGATAATAGAGTTCTTTGTACTGTTGCTAATAGTCTTGACTGTATATGTTTTGTCCTGTTTATTTCCTGCTAAATTATTTATCCTATAAGTATTTTTTGTAATCGAAGTCGAGTAGTTTGCCCTCTTGCTTGTGATTTTCATTTATTACAGAGTTCTATGTTCTATTCCTAATAGCTTTGACCACAGAGTTCTTTGTCTTATTGCTTGCCTTGACTATAGTCAACTCTGTAACAATCTAAAGATTGTTTGTCCTATTGCTAATAATCTTGGTACTAAAGTTATTTATCCTATTGATAAATTTAAAAAATCTTGTCTTTATAGTTCTTTATCCTCTAATTTATGTTCTTTACTGCTGAGTTATTTGCTCCAATGCATTAGCCCTTACTACCTACAGAGTTTGTAGTTATGCTATATGACTTTGACTAGACTTATGAAAACTTAGGTTAACATTTTTGTCATTATTATAAAAAGGATAAAATTAGCTACTACTGGAATAATTAAAACAGAGTGATGAACGAATTTTTTCGCCCGAAGGCTATAAGGAGTCACTTCTGTCATATTTATATGATATTTGTTTCAATTTAATTATCCAGCATTTAAACCGTGTGTGGATATTTCAATACGATGTATTTACATCGTATTGAAATATCCTTATATCGCACCAGTACGACATTCCGTATTACTGAATTTCCTAGCGTAGGTAGTAAAATGGAAAGAAAATTTACAACAACTTTCTTTGGTAATAATATAAATAAGTCACAAATAGCATGTTTAAGAGCTTAACACGTCATGATTACAAGTGAATCAGATTGTGTTTATTATAAAGTAAGCTCTTACGAAGGTTTTGCATGCATAGATTTAGTGAGATAAGAGCAGGAAACTTTCATGTATGGGGCCTTTAACATTCATAATATTATTGTTACTCTGAGGGAAATAAAAGCAGAATTTAATATACTTTATAATAAATTTTGTTGAAAGTTTTGTTAGTGTATTTTTCTACGTAAATTTATAATAATGAACTGTTTTGACACATTTTAGTATATTTAAATGGTAAAATAAAAATAAACATACCAAGAAAATTTATTTTTTACGTACACAAAATGTTAGGCCAATATTTACACATTTAATAAACTTCTAATTTTTAAGCCCATATTATCTATTTTGCCTCGGAGGTTTCCCAAAAATTTAGGCTGAGGTTCTTCTAACTTGAGCTAAAAACAAAGATATAAATTAGTTAAATGAATAAATGTCATCATGAAATGGAAAACGAAGCAATCCCAGAAAATTGTAAAATCGTGAAATTGTACAAATTGCTCATTTTACGAACTGATAAGTTGTGTGAACAAAGAATTGTACGAAATGCGATATTGTACGAATTGTACGAAATGCTCTATTCCAAACATAGATTATAGATCTAGGTCGGCCTGTCAGTAACGTTCAAAAGACAGCAACTGTCAGACTGCAGTACGATTTTTCAAGCACATATATGCGCATTACTCACACCTTGGTGTATTTTTTGGTCTCGCCCTACTCGATTCATTGCCAATCTTTAGAGATCAGTTAATTATAAATCCATGATTCCAAACATCCCTGCTAAGAAATCGCCACCGGACATTTAGTTACTTTTTTCATTAATGCATTGAGTGCAGTTCATGGTTATACTTTTTTTGTTATCAAGAGGATCAAGCGGAGAGTTGATTAAGTCTAAAATCTACAAAATTTCATGCGACAGTCGACAGGGCTATCTGTCATTGTTTTGAGGCACTTCAATGCCAATACTGTCAGACGTGTTTACTTAAGCTCTGCTCAACCCATTTTGGGAGTACGAGCGTGATAGTATTTATGTTGGTATGTATACAAAATTTCTCGATTTAACTCACAGATTTATAATAGGTAATTACTGACTGTGGCAATGAAGCGAGGGTTTAGCAACTTAGAGAAATGATTTTGATGTCATTTTGTAGATGATATCCTTGTTTGTTAGAATGTTACATAAAATGCCTACGTTAATGTGCTAGTTTTTGTGGTATGGTAGAATAATTGTAAAAAACAGTATTTTTTTTGCCTAAAAACAGTAATAAAGATTTTTTTTACACATATTAAAGTTCAAAGTTTACACGTAGATCTCTTTTAATTTAAAGACGGTATTGTTACCTTACTACCAAAAAATGCACCAATGTGTAAGTAATACGCATGTATGCGTGAAAAATTGTACTGCAGTCTGACAGGTTGCTGTCTTTTCTACGTGACTAGAGGCCGACCTAGGGCGCCTGCGCGTAAGTGAATAGTCTCGTCTATATATCATCACGTTCTAATACATAAGCACGTTGGTATGCTCTTTCCCTTTCACATTGCCTATCTACAAAGTTTTAAAGTATTTAAATTATAGATAAAGGAATCTATGATTTAAATACTTTAAACTTTTATATCGATAACTAGCTGACCCGTCATACGTTGTTGTGGTTAATTTGAAAAAAAAAATCAGAACTACTTGTAAAGATCATGACAATCCTATAGTCTTAAGTCGGACTATGCAAACCACATTTACAAAATTTGTGTTGAGAATGCAGCTGCTTACTCATTGCATAGCAATCTTTATTTGTGTTTATCAATATATCTTCGATTTGTTATAATATCAGTAATTTTTCTAATTATCCAATTTTCTGCACAATTTTTTGAATTTTTCTTTCCGAGAGAACCTTCTACAAAGTATAGATGAATCAAATAGGTAAAGTAGTTCTGAAGTTACGGCGTGACCGAAGGAAACAGGGATTAATTTTTAACTAGATAGATATCATAAAATTATAATACACAAGTTGTCGATTTAACCACATCATCATCATCATAACAGCAGATTCGACCCACTGTAGGGGCACAGGCCTCTCCTTGTCATCGAAGGGGGTTAAGGCAGTAGTCCACCACGCTTGATTTAACCACAAAATAACTATTTTTTGGTATTAGAAAGAATTTCATTGTTGTAAGTCGCGTCTTAACCAAAACCATACCAACCTCTTTTTCTAGTTTTTTGAAAGCTTTTTGTTTTTGTGTCTCGCTTTTTCTTGGACTTTTCTTTTGATTTTGACTGTTCACTTGCGGAGTTGATTTCGAATCTAATTTCTGTAAAAATAATTATCAAGATTATTACTTTTGCCCAAATTGAACCTTGAACTCACCTTTGCATTTAATTAAAGATTATTTAATACCAGAAATTAATATTAATTTGTACCTAAACATTAAATTCATCTCACCATTGCAACGTTAAAGTTGATGACCGAGTGCATTGGATTGAATTCTTCTTTCATACTTCTAATGGATTTCTGCGTTAAAAAAATATAATTAGGCTCAATATTCTTACCCGACATGTAGTAGACATAAGGTAGAAAGGGAGTAGGGAAGGGGACTATGGATGCGACTGCGAGCGTCTATAGCCTACGGTGATTGCTTACCACCAGGCAGGCAACAGGTTTATCTACCAACCAAATAACATTCCCCCAACGCTGTGACGTTCATCTTAATAATATTAATAAGTTCTTTTAATAAAGATAAAAGACCGAGAGAAAAAATTTATTTTCTTCTTTTTAGTTTTGTTGTTATTTAATGTTTTTTTTTGCATTTTGGGGTTATTTAAAAAAAAATGATTTCTTTTGAAATTAAACATAATTCTGATAGATAGCTAGGTACTTAAATTACATTTTTCTAGAATATTATTCAAGAGAGAGCTTTTTCATGAATTGTAGCTAAGAACTATCCCGATCACATCAGCTTTCGAACAAATAAAACCGCATCAAAATCGGTCTATTGGCTTAGGAGCTACGATGCCACAGACAGACACACAGACCTACAAACCCACAGATACATAGACACGTCAAACTTATATAACACCCCTCTTTTTGCGTCGGGGATTAAAAAGAGAAACCACCGCCTGGCCAGCTACCATCTTATCAAAATCTCTCGCCAATAATAATAATGTTATATAGATGAGATTAAACGGACAAAAAGCAGACCGTTCATTGTAAACGACACCACCAAACGATACCCCTAGGGGATTCGCTGACAAACAGGATTTGATAGCGACACCACCGTAATGTTGGGATAACATGTCGTTTAAGAATATTACATCGAGCTAGTATATTCTCAATGGTTTATAGACATATGCATTGGATTTTTTTGTCTATTTGCCTAATGCACTGGCTGATGATGGTGAGGATGCAAGCCTATACAACGTCGTCGGGGAGTCCCACACACGCTGCATTGTCTAGCCAGCATGCGGTACGGTCCGTAAATTAATTTTCCATCGTCATCAAAAAAAGGTGAGATAAACACGCATGTAATTCATATGAGGCTTAATTATTTTTAATATAAACTTTAGAATTGTGCCTCCGTCAATATTTTGTAATAAAATTTCCTTTTGAGCAAGAAATTAATTATTGAAAAGTGAAAAAAAACTGTACGAAATTCAAATATTTGAAACGCGACGAGAGCGGTTGTGCGCAAGCATCTAGTAAACAGGATATGTCGTGATGACCACTTTTTTAACATAAAATACCGATTTTATTTCTGTTGAAATCAAAGGTGTTAAAGGTTATAATACTCTCTAACCATTTAATCATACTTATTTAATTTATATGAAAAAATCACATATAAAGCACCATAATCTAAAAAAAAATTTTTTGTTTTGTTGATATAGACCAGTGACAATTTTTTTTTTAATTAGTCTCGTAGGTCTCGTTATACTATAGATACTTATAGGAAACTGTATATGGGCAACGTCAAAGAAGTACTATTTTTCACGCACACAAGCGCATTACTCTGACATTAGTGCATTTTTTTGGTCTCGCCCTACTCGATCGATTTGGATCGCCAATCTATAAACGTCAGGAATTATAAATCAAAGCGTTAAATACTATTTTTTCGTCACATGCCATCGTTGAGTGGTTTTTGTTTTGCCACCACGATTAGTTCCGGACGGCCCTTTTCAGGACTTTTCAGGGTCTCGGTGTAGTTGTGCTCACGTGCGCAGATCCCGAGCCGTCCCGCAATAGCGCATTGGAGGTCAGGCCGGGAAGGATGTTTAGTGGGTGTGGAGGGAACGCCTTTATCTCGAGTCCCACATATCCCCTGCGGTTGGCACCACCCCGCAGGGACCATGCGTAAATGCATTTGACCTCCCTGACAAAAAAGGGGATGTCAACTAATAAATAAAAATATTTTAAAAAATCATGCATATTCCCTAAAAAGAAAATAAGTACTTACATATTTTTTTTATATTTAGGAGATCAATTAAGTAATTAATAATAATTACTTTACCTTAGGAACACACAGGGTGATGCCAGAACGGCCTCCATAAAGCATGTTTGGTTTGAAACACGGTCCTACAGATGCTTTTCTTTCCAGTAATGTAGCTTGACTTTTAACATTTGTGCCCTGTGCGGATAAATATTAAATAATCAAATACATACTTATTTATAAAATATACGAGCAAAAAAAAAAGTCGCGACTCGATACTCTGTCCCACAATCCTTCTCACAAACGTGCTTAGAGCAAAAGGGAAGAAACAAACAAAGCTTGTTGCGCTGCGCTTTAAGCGGTTGCGATTAGCAGAGGACAGGACAGAGTAGCAAAGCTCAATGTTGATTGTTCTCCCAAATATGAAATTTGTGAGAATGCTAGCTAGTGGGACGCGTATACTCTGCACTTGAATATTACTAAGTATATTCGTTACGGACTCGTGGCCCCACTGCAATGACCCACTGGTGAGCCCACGAGTAATTTTAACTTTACTCGTGGACCCACCGCTTCGCTCGTGACCATAAATATTTTAGGTATGTAAATGGCTGTTCATATTTAAATGAAATGTTAAGATACACATGAAAATATGTATATATGGCCACTTGAATGATGATTACATTATGGAGTGGTGTGTCTCAAATGAGAGACACGGACAAATAATATGCTGGAAAATTGGAATTCGGTAGTAAATAAAGCGATTACAAAATTACGTTGACATTGCCAAATTGCTTAATGAATTACAAAAAATGGATCTATAAAAATTAATTTTCAAAAAGTGACAGGAGAAAAATAGAATTCCATAGATCAAGGAGCTTATATTACCTATAGAATGGAGTCATTAGTCAAATGAAAAAAGTGAGGGCAAAAATTTTGACAACCCTTGACATTTCTTGACATTTCTAGAGAGGCTCTGTCTCTTTCTAGTAGGGTGCCTATAGCAGAAAAAATAATTACGGACAATCTTGGACTTCGTTAAGTTAATAAAATTAATTAGTACTCAAAGTTTAAAATATTTTTGAGTTTACCATGACAAAGAATTAACATTCATAATAATTAGTTTTAATCTTCCGTACAACTGTCTGTTACTATAAGTAAATTTACACTTAACATTGGCGAAATATGAAAATGAAAAAGCTCTTTATTAAATGGCCTTTGCTAAGTGCTTTTAAATCCTCAAAAGCCCTACCACCATATCGGGACGAAATAATAATTATTATGCTGAGATGGAGCAGAAATGGCGAAAGACTCCGGCGAAGAACTCCACAGCTTACAATTTTGTAATGGTTTCAAAACATCAATACAAGTCAATAAGTCTGTGCTTGAATAGCACAGTCACAATTTTATTAATGCTGTGTCAATTTTACTAACCCAAATTCGAGTGAAGTTTGAGGTCACTGTGCATATTGCACTCTGCGTTATATGTTAGTAGATGCAAATGTGAAAGATAAAATACACTATTACACTGGTAAAATCCAATCAATCATTTTGAATATGTTTCTCAATTAAAATAATGTACATTGCACAAATTACATGTTTTGTTTGTAAATATACGTTCCCAACCAAAAAAGGGTAGAACGATTTATGTATGATATATATACATAATCTATAAACTATATATATCTATATAACAGCTATTTCAAAGATTTAAATAAATATATATATTATATCAATTTTGATTGCCATTTCTGAAAGGAAAAAGGTTATTATTTCATAATAATTCTGGAAATCCTAGTCACCCTAGTCAATTTGTTTACACATATTTGAATAAATAATTTATGTATGAAAATTAATTAAATTCAGATAGTATTAAAGCCGAGTATCAGAAATTACTTTCCCCTATGGAGTTTCGCCCAATAACGATAATCATATGGAATTACATGTGAAAAACCAATTTTACTTAGGTGAACAATAATATGCAATTATAACACTTACAAGTGAAATTTCACACTGCATCCTGGATACCACTCACTTCTGCAACCACGAACTATACAGCGATGCACCATTTTGCACTATTTATAGTTATTAAAATGTAAAAAGCCGTACCAAAATCGCGAGTCGATATTTATGAATACGTCAATTAGGACAATTTATGTCATGTTGAGATTTCGGGACATTGACACATGAAGAAAGTGCTGCCATTACATAAATCCTTTCATTTCCCATAAGTTATAGAAAGAATCACAATGATGATTTTCATAATAAAATACAAATCTAAACATTAAAAGTAAATATATTATATTTATTTCTTTCATTGATAATAAATACTGATAATTGAATAAAATATGTTAAGTTTTTAGCTACTTTTCTACTTTTGTTTTAGAAAGATGGCGAAATACTGGGGAAATCTTGTTTCTATGTAGTCGCATTTAGAAAGAGATGACGACAATTTCTAGAAAGAGAAATGTGAAATGTGGAATGTCATGTATTGTCAAAATTTTTGCCCTCACTTTGTTAATTTGTCTAATGACTCCATTCTTAGTATAAGCTCCTTGTCCATAGATTTATTATTACTGACGTTTATAGATTGGCAATGAATCGACTATAGTGAGACCAAATCCAATCTCTGTAGGTACGTAATGTATTACATAATGCTCACCTGTAAAGAGTCTTTATCGGAATATTTGCTGTCTTTCCAAGAAATTTCCTTTTTCTTTATCGTGTTGGAATTGGTTGGCTGTTCAGTCTAAAAGTGTGAAACAATGTCAAACTAAAACATGTCGGTGATGACTCAATTATAGAGTACCTACAATTTTAATGTACAAATACTTATATAAAATTGGATATACAGGTTGTTTGGTATTAGAACTGGACACCTACCTATTTCCTGCTCTATTGCAAAAATCTCCCGAGCTATCTAGCCGCTATGCTAGCTAGTGTGCACCGAAATAAGCACTTATAATATAAATACCCAGAAGCGTCGGTGGCGTAGTGCGTAAGTGCGTTGTATTTCAACCGGGAGACACGCACCGGTTCGAACCCCGCCAGGTACCAATGTGTTTTCAAATTTTGAATTTATTTATTCGTTTTGGCGCTTTTACGGTGAAGGAAAACATTGTGAGGAAGTAACGCGCATTTGGCCAGCCTAATCGCCCCTAATGAGGGGTAGGCTCGAGCCCCTTGTTGGATTATATGACCTGTTGATGATGATGATGGTGATTAAGTACCCAGTTAATCGATTAATTAAGAAATACGATAAATTTTGCTTTCATATTAATAGACACAAATTCTCCCTGAAGAAAAACTTCCTTAATGCAAATTATGTACTGGTAGTAGGTACTTATTTTTAGTTCACACTAGCGTAGGGGGGGGGTGAAAAATTACCCTTCCACCCATCAGTGGCTAAATCCAGTGAGTGGATTAGTTCGGGACTTAAAAATCTCTACACGAAATCCCCACCTGACTTTTAATTAATTTTTGTGACTATATTATCAGTAGGTTAGTGGCTAAATCTAGGCAATTGACATATTAGCCTAAGAGCCAGTGGAAAGCTACCTGTATGTATTTGACCAGACTTGGGGTTTTGTACAGTGAGGCCCCTATACCTACCATATATGAGATGGGGGTTCACTAAGCCCCAAGTGGTGGACACGGCGCGCGCTCAAGCAAGACAGGTATCGATTTTTGGCGAATTTTTAATGCATTTGACGACGTCTGCCGTTTTTAAAATTTGATAATATATTATTATTATTATCTAAAAACAACAACGGCAGACCATTATCGCGCGGTTAACATTGTGGCAGACAGTTTTGAAAGTGCTGAAAAAAATTAAATTTTGAATTTATTTGAAGAGATCTGCCATTGATATATTTTATTTATTAGGGTCTTGAAAACTTATATTGATCACGGCAGACGACTTCATTGAGTACACACATCAGCAGACAACAAAATCTTTGCTACTATCCGGTCAGATGTATGTGTATTACGTTCCCTATTTTACATCAATATGATTTACTTTATCACTGTGATTAACTAAAATTGATAAGTTTGATGAATAATAAGTTTGATGATAAAAAAGTTAGTATATTTTGGAAGAATCTCAAATATTAAGGTATATTGCAGATAACAAATAATTATTCAAATATTTATTTAATTTTCTTCTTTTTATTTATTTAAGACATAATTAAAAAAAATTAATAACAAAATATGAAACGTGCATGCAATAAAAAAAAATGTATGTTTTTTTTACTTATTTAAATCTTTATTCATCGTCATCGGAATCATGGTCGTCGTGGTGTGACTCGTCTTCATCATCCATAGAATCGGAATCTGTAAAAAAATAATTTCAAAATAAAAATAATTTGTAAAGTGATCCGAATATATTCGATTAAATTTGGTTATTATGAACTTACCATGGACTTGGGTGATTAAGTCGCTCACAGAAGTTGGAAGTTGATCACCTTCGAACCATTTGAATAAAAATTTATCATCCTGTTCAATCCAACCATACTCTAATGGGTCCAATGTGGTAGGTTGCTTCTTATAAGCATTTCTCCAAACACTTGAAATATAATGTGCTCTTAGAAGTTGCTGGTAAAGCTCCCTCTTACACGGTGGTATTGAGCTTGCATCAAAATTCAGTATTTTTTTACTGAAATTTTCATTCACGTCCGAAGCTTTATAATTGTTGACGAAAAGTTGGTACCTTCCATCATCAACGTCAATAGATTTTTTGGCATTATAGAGCTGACAGATAAACTTCTGCATACTATTAAATATCTCTTTTAACTGGTCGTCTGTCAAATTTTCTTCACCGAGAGTAGCGAATGCTTGTTGAAATTCAATATTTTTTTTTAGCAAGGTAAAAGGTCATTTTTTTAAATTATGTCTTAAATAAATAAAAAGAAGAAAATTAAATAAATATTTGAATAATTATTTGTTATCTGCAATATACCTTAATATTTGAGATTCTTCCAAAATATACTAACTTTTTTATCATCAAACTTATTAATCATCAAACTTATCAATTTTAGTTAATCACAGTGATAAAGTAAATCATATTGATGTAAAATAGGGAACGTAATACACATACATCTGACCGGATAGTAGCAAAGATTTTGTTGTCTGCTGATGTGTGTACTCAATGAAGTCGTCTGCCGTGATCAATATAAGTTTTCAAGACCCTAATAAATAAAATATATCAATGGCAGATATCTTCAAATAAATTCAAAATTTAATTTTTTTCAGCACTTACAAAACTGTCTGCCACAATTTTAACCGCGCGATAATGGTCTGCCATTGTTGTTTTTAGATAATAATAATAATATATTCTCAAATTTCAAAACGGCAGACGTCGTCAAATGCATTAAAAATTCGCCAAAAATCGATACCTGTCTTACCCGAGCGCGCGCCGTGTCCACCACTTGGAGCTTAGTGAACCCCCATCTCATATATGGTAGGTATAGGGGCCTCACTGTACAAAACTCCAAGTCTGGTCAAATACATACAGGTAGCTTTCCACTGGCTCTTAGGCTATATTTGAATTTGCCCGCTTGGACAAAAAAAAATCATGACACCATGACAACTCAAAGTCCAGTAGGAATTACTTAGCTAGTGAAGATTTTTGGAGTATAATAAATCAAACTCGGTTATAGATGAACAAAAAAGACCAATATTTTATTACCAATTTTATATACACAATTAAATACACGCGCAAAATTCACACTAGTTTTAGTCTTATATTCCGCTGGCCATCTCCAGCCACCAACATGCATCACTGAATTTTAAAATGTTAGTATGACGACCAGAAATGGCCAGCCTCGATGACATAAGCAGAGCTAACGCTGACGTATGTTGGCAAGCGGGTGTAGGATTAAATGCCGCTGAACTCGCGCGGAGGGATGTCTTCTTCGGAGGGCGCGTGGTACGCCACGCCGCAGCAGAACAGCTGTCGCATGGCGCGGGACACACGAGATGCGCGCGATTCACTGCGCGGCAGCCCGCCCGCCTCCTCATCGTCCGACTATAAACAAACAATCGCATGAGAACTCTACATAAAAATTTATTACTTTTCGTATCAATTTGATTCAACGTGCGGGCTACCGCGACAAGCAATGAATAACGGTCAGTTTTGGTGTTGCAATTTTTTATGTTAACCGCCTCTGTCCGCTGTTGATTCCCAGGAAGTACAAGGTCGTTCTGTGGTTGGTGAGAGGGCTTGTTATAAGTCCTCCATACTACCATTTTACAAACATACGATAACGGTCGTAATCCAAAGAGGGATTGAGCATTGCATATTACATACTACATACATACATATAATCAATAATATATACAACATATAAACATATAATCACATCGATAATCCTGAAAGGGGTTGAGCCTTTATACCTTTATGTGTATCAAGGCACATCTGGCAGTATGGGCCATGCAGTGCCCCAAAATAGTGACAAGTTTTTAGTTGCCAAAAGCAACTAAACCTTCAGCTAACCTACCGATATAAACCAACATTCATGTCATATGACACATTCTAAATTACCCAGCAGTCCGGGTAACAAATAATAAATAAATAAGCTAAATGTGTGACTATTCATTGTTGATGCGCAAGTAGTAATGTATTATTAAAGCAGGTGGTTTTATTAATTAGTTGCGTTGTGCGTCATAAAATAATAATGGTTAGGTTTCCCAGAGCGACGGGCCACAACACTAGAAACGGATTTAAACAAAGCTTCATTATTTTCATTTGAGAATCTAGAAAACTCGTAGTAATGTAGATGTTCATACGTAATTCCATACGTCATTGAGTTAGATGATGAACTCCAAAAACATTTTCGTAAGAAATCACTCATTTCCGTTTGGGGCCATAGTAGGCATGCTACTTTAAGCATTAGCAATCAATGACGTAAACAAATATAGACAGGTTATACAGGAATTTAATTGTTTTGTAAAGTGGCGCAAGTAGTCTTATATCTACGCACAAGTATTTATTTAGATACTTCGAGAAAAGAAAGTGACAAATGATTAGGCAAACCTGTTATTAGAAAGAGATAAATATACCTCATGATGAGTTATGTATTGATTGCTGCTTAGCGCTCATTGGCGTGAGCGCTCACCAATACCGATAACAGATGATGTTTATGCGCTTTTTTTCAACGACTTTCAAATGAATTACTAAATGAAATTGAAATTGTTTTAGTAAAAATGTACTTTCGAATGAAATGGCACGTTTTCTTGTCTCTAACAGTGGTAATGTAATTTGTCCACCATCTAAAAACATAGGAAGGATAACTTAAAGCATTTCAATGACGTGCAGTCGACCAGCCGACACGCGAGAGCACAGAACAGATAAAAGAGGTTAGAAGTCGTATCAAGCGATGTTAATACCAGAGCCAGTGTCGCCACACGCGACATAATATTATTTCAATTTAACAATATATTTGTGCTTACCGGTGAAAAGAAATGTCTCCATTAATAATATTATGTCTTATTTTGCTTCCTGCCAGTTAAAATAGCACAAGAGTGTGTTTTAGATTTATTTTTTAATATTTTTCCTCTTCGAAAAGGATGGAATACGAGTGTTTACTCATAACTAACAGCGCGCGCGCCCCGCCCACTTACGACTTCTAACCTCTTTTATTTGTTCTATGCGCGAGAGCGTTCCCGACTTAATGTAAATCCGGCAATTGCCTGACATTTTCGCTGCCATTCTCAAGCGAAAGCATCTCTACTTTTTAAACATTAGTCTAAACTATTTAGCTGCTTTTAAGAAGCTGAGTGCAGTGCCTTAACGCTCCACCCCGAATGCCGATCGCGGTTACTTTTGTACGTTTGATGTAGCGATCGGACGCTACACTTCACTCACATTCAAACCAGCGCCAAAACGCGATGCAGCATAGAGGCAGTCGCTAAGACACGCGTTTCCGATACCCCGATCAAGATGCAACAAGTCGCCAAAACGAGATGGATCATCGATGTATAATTTTATAGTAATCGCATAAACGCTAATCGCCGATGATAAAAGATGCATGTCTACTAGTTTACTATAAATTTGAATGTTCCAGCCTTACCCATTCCGAATGTTCTTTTGCTGGATCCGCGGTCCGCAAATCTGCGACCTCCTCTGTTATGCTATCATCGTCCACTTTGTTGCCAGCTTTTCCAGATGTCACGCTGGATGCTTCTGACGCAACTGCCTCTACTTTCGTCGGGATTGGTTGCTGCAGCATACCGCTGGTGTCTTTCTAAAACAATTCATTTGGATTCATTTATTGTGAAAGGTAATTTCTGTAATAATACCGAAATATAATGTCGTTGTTTTTTTATATATTTATTGGTGAGTATTGTGTCACCTCGCCTAGTATTAAACGCAATAATTATCGAATATTTTGTAACGTCATTTAGGTATATCTTTCGTTCAATCAAAATCTCTAAACGAATAGTATTAAAATTGCAATTTTACCTTGTTAGAATTAACAACGTAAGCCCTAAAATAAATAAGGTAATTATTTTGCTTTTTGTATTAAATAATTATAATTAAATAAGAAAAGATAATACCAATTATATCAATACATCAATATAAATGTCTATTAATGAAAATTTTGTGCTTAGTTATTAATGAATCTTAGCTCTAATAAGATTCAAATATTGCAAATAGAAAGGTATGAAACTCAAAGAGTTTCAGCGAAAATATCACAGAACTCCATTAAAGTTAGAGAAACAAAATAATTAATGAATTAGGTACATTAGGTAGGTATTATTCTTTATGAGAATCTACAAGGAACATTCCGAAAATATTCTATTTATAATCTGCGAGGTTTTTACCTAATTTTAAGAAAGAGATTTGGTGACAATGAGTCATTTTTAAAAATATAGGCGCTTAATTATTACTAATAACGCGATTTCAAACTAATAGGAAAGATTATACACATTGCATGACACGGTGTAATAAAAAAGGTTGGTTATGAAAAACACAATACCCGATAATGGCTATTCTATGAAGTAACGATTTCTTATAACTATGTAGCACTAAAGTTGGTTGACCTCACCTTAGTTTCCACGAGTGCCATGGCGATCTCCTCTGGCGACGAACCTCGTTTCTTATTTGTCGATAATTTCTTTGAGACATATGTGTGTTTTTCAGAAGACATAGCTGCACAAGAGAGTACGTTACGTTTAATCGAATTTCCTAGAGATAAAAGTCATTACAAAACTCAGGTTTCCTTACCGCGGTCTATGTTCTTTCGATCTACTCTGTCTGAAATCTCGTTTACTGTTATATCTTTGAGTTCCTCTGCTACAGCTGTAATTAAGATTCAATTTAAGATAAATATTAATCTAAGAATAATTTTGGGAAACAATTTACAATTTAGTTAATACAGATAAAAAAGAGAAGATTAGGTAGGTATTGTAAAAATAAGAAATCGTACTACACCTAATGCACCTTTTACACAAGGATAATAATAGAGAATCCACTGAGCCAGTACTCTATACCAATCTATTGAAAATTTTGAAATCGTTCTACATAGGACTGATTTTCATGATCGACTTAAGGACATTCCAACATAGGGTTTGTGTCTATTTAGAATGCCAATGATCCTCAGTGGATTGTATCTGCTTCATGGTCATAAGCAATTCTATCCTTCGTATTATAATTTAGATTATTTACATTGACATATTATTTGATAACTTTAGAGTAAAAAAACCTTTACAAAACTAAACGTACGACTTCACGCATACATAGAAGTACAAATATATCCCCTTCAATTAGAACAGTTTTAATTATTCTTCAAGAAATGAAGTCATCGAAGCTCTTGAGACTCTTGCAAAAAAATACAACAAGTAGTTTGTTGTAAGCAAACGTCATGTGCCAGTGCTTATTGTATTCATGTGTCATTTAGAACAAAGCCTCACATGGGACGGCGGGTGCCTTCGATCTCTTGTGCAAATCTGGTGCGGTCTCCTCCTGCAGCTCATTGGGCCGGTATGGCTTGTTTCGACTCGACGCCGTCTTCTCTACCACCACCAACGGATTCCCACTACCCCCACTCTTCTTCTCTTGTTCCGACATCTCTACCAACACTTAATCATCCATTCGTCTCATGTACTGTATAACTGCACAAAATTCTCACCAGATAGCCGGCAAACAATTTTTACGAAATTACAAACGCGAAACGTCACTCCTTGCAAATTTTGACAGACAAAATTCTTGTTTTTCGACATCTTCTATTTTCGAAATATGCTTCATGTAAAAAGTATTTTATTTTAGAGGTTAGCTATCATAAAGATTATTTGATAAATAATGATAATCGTATTTGTAAAATTTGAACAAGGTATTTCAAAGTTTAATTGTAAATTTTATTATACTTAGTGATTGGAACTCTGGGATTCAGACACTATTAAATAGATAATATAAACAATCATGACTGAAAGACAAAAGTTCGTGTTGGTCACACAAACATACGTCACTATCAGGATTTGAACTCGGATTGATATTTTTGATAACTGAATCGTTTGGTGTGTAGAAATTTGGTAGAAATAGGCAGCATTACCTACTGACTACTCTAAGACCAAGACTTCTATTTCCTCGTATTTGTCGCCTCTTCCTGATAAGTGTACTACTTGAATGGGTTGTATCATGGAATCTCGATGAATGCTAATGCGTTGTTACAAAAATTGCGATATACGCTACCGCGAAATGTGTATGATCACTTCAATCGATGTACGTTACCACAAAAGGTCTTCAATTTGATGCACGTTACCTCGAAAGATCTACAAATCGATGCACGTTACCGCGAAAGATCTTCACTGGGAAATCCGTAGAAACGATTTTTCGTGGTAACGATGGTGATACACCCAAACCTTAGACCATTTAACACGGGACGTGGCAAGCGAACGCGTTCCCCTCTACCAAAGTACATGTCAGTTTATAAAAACTAGTTCGCCGCGACGACCGACCGCCATTTTGAATTCGTATCTGTCGCTAAGCGGATCTCGTAAAAATTATTGGTTGGGGAGTGTTTTCTTGAAAACGACGACCAGGAACATTTTTCTATTCAAATAAACTACTGTTTCACATAACAATACAATTTTTCATCTACAAATTTTGCGACAGAAACAACGATACAATGTTAGGCGATATGGTATGGCTCATAATAGCGATTAAATTTTTTGCAACAGTGTGCACGAGTGAGTAAATGTGTGCTATGCGTGTTTGCCTCAACCCCCGCGAAAAACGGCAGAATGTTTCCAGTTTTCAGTACTAAATCTGCGCTATGCCACGTCCAGACCCAAACAGACACCCACCGTTTGAGAATGGTTTGAGAAGAAATAAAATGAGTTCGGCTGGTACACCATAAATTCTAGAAGATTACTTTCAATCAAAATCTTTTTTATTTTCTCCATCTGTCATGTTTTAAGTAAATTTTTTTCTACTCTTTCAAAATTATTGTTCACTTTTGCAATTTATCAATATCCATTTTCCTATATTATTTTGCAAGCCACGAAATACTAATTACACAACTATGACCGGAAAAAGGAAAGTGGAATGTGATGGCAAATAATCAGTCCCCATCCAGGAAGATCTTATTACCCATGAAAAAAGAGAAATTGTTGCGAAAACTCGACTACGAATGTTTAAGAAAAACCTCTCCTGCTCCTAGAAAACCAGTATTATTAAGTAATTCATAATGATTATTGTAGATAAATTTATTAGGATTTTTTTTAACTTTTTATTATTTCAGATTTAGAAATATTACCAAAAAGCCCCAGTTATCTTCAAGCAACTCAAAGAGTTCTTGTTTCCATTAAGCCACGTATACCACCAATCAAAACATTGTATATTGCAGAAAGAAATCGTTTTAATTCAAAACAAGTACCTATATTTACTTTTATTGGTATTGAAGTAGTAATTCTTTACAGCAAACAATTATCATGTTAAATAATTTTTAGAGTTCTACAAAATCTGGATCTCGTCTTGGCATAGGAGACTACTCTTCTTTCACCAGTAGTGAGTTCTTTTTAAATATTTCTGTCATTATAAGGTTTGGTAAGTTATTTACTATCTATAATTGTTTGCAGATTATTCTGAGCATGGTTACAACCTCTTGAACTCCGAGAACAGTCCAGATTCAGACATTAAGACTGATATAGAAATAAGGCATCACTCGTCAATTGATGATCAAGTAGACTCATATACAAGCGTTACGAAAGGTTCACATGCCCAAATCTCATCACCAAAGGTGTACAATGCTCGCAACAAAAAAGCAGAAAAATGCTATGTATACACTCAACCGCAAATAAACATGCAAATGCCTAAAACTGAAGCTTGTCCTAATCAAACAAATAAAGTTGACATTGCTACTTTAATGTATTCAAACTCATCTAGTAATAATTCTGAATTGTCTCTTAGTACTACTATCAATAAATTAAATGAAAGAATCGAAAATCTAGAGCGAAAACTTTTGAGACAAGAAATGGTTTTTCGATCACTGAACCCTAACTTACCTTTGTCATCATCAGATGAAGAAACAAAAGGTCATATAATGAAAGCTACATCTGGAACAGCACGGCCCGGTTGTAGTTACATTGAGCAATACAGTCACATTCCAGAGCCGTCAGCTTTTCAAAGATATGCCCATCAAACTGCGCCTTTATCACCAAGCAAAGCTACTACTTTACAAAAGGAACACAATTCTGAACAATATGGTCGTGACTTCACTACTTACGACGGTATCACAGCACGAGGAAGACGTCAATGTGCTTCGGTTCCTTGTAAACGAGAGGATATTCCCAAAATGGCGGCGGAAAGAGTTCACAAAATCCGCCATAAACTTAATCCAGTACGTGACTATAGATTGATGGATACAGTTCATTATTTGGCACAAGGTGAATTTGCCCCTCGTGACGATGGCATTAAGTTGACGCCATCTAGAGAAGCAGTTCTAAGTGACATTATTTATGAAGATGTCTGTCGTACACATTGGCCAAGTACTAGATTAAGTCGTCGAGCACATCCCGAAAGATGTAGCACGAGATGTGAACTGCAACGATTGATCGATAACTTGCTTCGCGAAAGGGTTGCTCACGTTGAAAGACGGAGGCGGCGTCATTACAGAATCGTTAAATTAAATCACCGCCATGAAAATTGCAGACCAGTTGGTAAAACCGGTGATATTATAGTAGCCAGTCATAAAAATAAAGACACCAATGACGATAAAGAGATAACAATAAGTAATCATAATGCTGCAAGCGCGATGATGGCTGAGCGAAGATATGAAGAACAGAGTTCACGACGGAGTCCTCGCAGTCATGATCGCTTTATGTTCCCTGCTGTAAGACAATCTCACCGGAGTAGGCAAGATGATAATGTTCCTGGCCCTAGTTATGCTAGCTCACGGTCACCTACAAATAGGGAAGCCACATGTTGTTATCGAACATCTAAACATTTAAAAACAAACAGAAATACGATGTCACTACAAACAAAAGATGAACAACAAAATCTTACTAGTGGCAGTAGCGTTTCCACCTGCAAGACGCAAGTGAAAAATCCAAGACTACTTGTAAAGAAAGAAACTTCGAGACGGAAATATCACAATAAAGAAGGCCCAGATTTGGAGCATTACATACTCTTGCCAACTTTGGTAGTCCGCACACCTTCTAATGTGAAACGCCAGAAGAAGTTCAATGAATTATATCATCGTATTTTAAATGGTCAACTGAATAACCGTACGTTTAATAATTATTTCTTCTCTGATCTGTTGTTACAATTTTTACTTGTTTAGTACCTAATATTGAAACAAAAAAGTAGTGTATAAAGTTGAAACTGCTTTGTTAATGTGCATCTTGCGTTTATTGTTTGCATTATTTCTGGTAAGCTCGGAAGGGCACAAATTGCTCTGACTTTGAAACCGGTAAAGTCTGAAAATCCAATACTGAAAAATATATATTTAATGGAATTCTATGAATGCCTTAAATTGGTTCTAAACTAATAATCTATCTTACGTTTTAGAACAAACTTTAACGTTACGTTATTAGAATAAACATATACTAATCAATTAAATAATGATAGGATTGGTAGGTTCGTCAAAACCGATATCGACCAATAACTTATATGTATACAACTTACACCTATAACTTTGAACTTATATTTATATCTATAATTTTTGTTTATTACTAAAACGTTTTAATTTATTTCAGATCAAAACAACGACCCTCCACATCCTGTAGTGCAGAACCAAAATTCAAATGTGACAAAAGATGTCGGATTTAATATCAACATCGCCTTATCCAGTGACTCGCCAGAAACGAACTAAATCACAAGTACTTTTATTGAACTATTTACGCAGCAAAAGCTATAAAATATATTTCGTAATTAAATGTGTAGCATTTTTTATTTATTCTCTGCTATACAATTGAACAACAAGGAATTTTAAGTCCTCGTGGTTCGATGGCTCGAATCTTATAGGTACACTTAAAGATTGTGTGTGGTGTGAGGATTGAGGGCCACTTTGTCATATTCTCTTAAAAATGTACCTATGATTTAGTGAACTTTATAAAAGAAATGTGAAAACGTACCACGTACCAAACGGACCAAAGCTCCACATATCTCTCTTTCAAGAGATCTCTTAAGAGAATCTGAAATTCTTTGATTCCATTGTAAGCAATCAACCGACTAGTGTAATTATACCGGACATGGAAGGCATTTCATCTTAGGCCTCAGGATGACAACGCACCTGCAATACCAAATATTTATTTTCTTGTTATTGCAGGTGTATGAAGGCGACGGTATCCACTTTTACCACCAGGTGGGCCGTCAGCTTGTTTGTCATCTAGTAGTATAAAAAAAAAGAATTTCTGACTTTTGTGGTTCGTGTGATCGATCTTCTGGCTGGAAGTTAAAAGGCGCTGGCGGCTGGAAGTTTTGACACCTTTTTCTCGATACCATGGGACAAAAGCGGACTTAAAGCGGACTTTGCATGCTCTATCGCGCGTAAAAGAACAAACCGCACGCGTCAGGCGTGTCCTAAATTAGTATCGATCGTACGGTGACACGCATATATTTAGGAAACTATAGATGGGCAAGGTGAAAGAGAAAGAGTATACTAACACGTATATTAGAACGAGATAGATAGACGAGACCATTTTACGTACACGCTGGCGGCCTAAGTCGGCCTGTCAGCTACGTAGAAAAGACAGCAACTGTCAGACTGCAGTACTATTTTTCACGCACACATGCGCAATACTCACACATTGGTGCATTTTTCCGCACACTTCTGTACATTTTTCACAGATTTATAATCACTGACGTTTATAGATTGGCAATGAATCGACAAAGGCGAGACCAAAAACCGGCCAAGGGCGAGTCGGACTCGCACACCGAGGGTTCCGCCGTACAAACGTAGCATTCCCTAGCGTGTGACGGAAATTCGTCAAAGGTGTCGGTATAAACTGCTGTATCTTTTGATTGCGTTAACTTAGAAGTTTGATTTTTTCACTGCTTAAAGGGACAATAGACTTAGGTATTTGGTATAAATTTCAATTTGATACCTTTATTCGTTCGTGAGAAATAAGGTAGTAAGTTTCATTTTATTAAAATATTTTTATTATATTATATAACTAAAAAAATGTGATTTTCGCAATTTTTCCTATATTTGCATTATATGACAATGCTTCATGCCAAATTTCAAGATTCTGAGTTCACGGGGAGTATCCTGTAGGTTTTGATTCCTTTGCGAATGTCGGAAATTTGTTGAAAATATCGACATAATCGGCTGTATCTTTTGATTGGCTTGGCTTAGAAGTTTGATATTTTCACAGCTTAAAGGGACAATAGATCTGAGTATTTCGTGTGAATTTCAGCTTGATACGTCCACGCGTTCTTGAGATAAAGTGTCTTGACAGACAGACAGACAGACAGACGGACAACAAAGTGATCCTATAAGGGTTCCGTTTTTTCCTTTTGAGGTACGGAACCCTAAAAAATACACCAATGTGTCAGTATTGCGCATGTGTGCGTGAAGTACTGCAGTTTGACAGTGGCTGTCTTTTCTACGTGACTGACAGGCCGACATAGGCCGCCTGCGTGTACGTGAAATGGTCTCGTCCAATGCTCGTCTATTTATCTCGTTTTAGTATGCTCTTTCTCTATCACATTGCCCATCTACAGTTTCCTATATCTATGGCATTTTATTGGTCTCGCCCTAGTCGATTCATTGCTAATCTATAAACGTTAATAATTATCTTAGACAAAGAATCCTGTAGACTGGGCATCCGCGTACACCCTGTAAGGGATAGACTGAGAGTTGACATGACAGTGACAGAAGTGACTGACGTCAACAGAAGAGGCCAGGTTTTTAAAATATTACCCCATTAAATGTTTAAAATATTTTGATTTGCCTTATTTTGAAATGTTTGAAAAATGTGTGTACTCTCGAGTTCATCTCCCTTCTCATGACTGGATGGACGACAATAGGATTTTTGAAGTGCGCCGTGCGTCGTGCGTCGTGGTGGAGTGGTCTGTAAAGCTAGCTAGCACAGCTAACTTTACAGACCACTCCACCACGACGCACGGCGCACTCACATTACACACACATTAAGCAGTCCGAGTTCAAATCCCTGGTAGTAGCAATCTCTCTAGCATCTCTCATATTATGGTCCGGACAATATAGGCTACATTATAACCGACTTTAATAATAGAAGGAGTCGATTTTTCCTTGTAAATGATTGATTTTAGACGATTTCATTCCTTTTAAGTTTTTACACAAACTCATGTTGTGGTTACTAAGCAACGAGAAAATAATTAGATTAATATTTCCTCGTTGCTTATAGCAACAACAACAAATGTTAAACACCATGGGGTAGGTAATGTTGCCTATCCCATGGTGTTTAACATTAGTTGTTTACGTAGTGAGATTTCAGTTTTTAAACTTTATGTTATTATTTTGATTATCCTCGTGGCGCCCACGAGTATAATCAAAGAAATAAACAATCATAAAAAGATATTAAAACATTTTAAAACCAAAAGATCGACGTCGAGACGCCATGGTATCCCGCCTAACACTCAATTCAAAGTATTTATTGGTTTATAGCGTGGTAAAACGTAAATACAAAGTATAATACGATTTTGGTGGTACTCCTTTTCATGGTATGTATTTACAGCTCGACCAGCAGTACGTGCTTGAATATCCGTGAATGTAAATAAATAACGACAACGATAATTCCAAGAATTTATTGGTTTTTATAGTGCGGTAAAACGTAAATACCTAGTGTGATACGTTTTTGGCGATGTCCTTTTCATGGTATTTACAGATTGACCAGCAGTACGTGCTTGAATATCCATGAATATTATGTCCTAGAAATCTGAAACATTAAGTTAACTTAAATTTTTGTATTTACCCAACAACAAGGACAGCTTCAAATTATATTACTGGTATCCCTAAACTGCAGTATAATCCAGAAAAATAAGAAATCTACAAAATGACGCTCCGACAGTCAAATTATATAGCAATTGACAACTACAACTAAACTACTAAATTTGGTCGGATTTCTATGACATTTATTGGACAATAACAATATTTTCGTAAGCAAATTTTTAATGATTTTTTTAGTTTTCTATCATGCTTGAGATCCTATATTATTCGATTTTAATCTAAACTTTATTGTATAATGCCAATAAAATACTAATTTAAAGTAGTTTTCGTACTTACGAGCAATAACTTATTTTCTCGCAATTTCGGTAGCTACGGCTTTTACAGCCGATTACACAACAATGCATTGTAACAATCACAAGCAGGATATAGTTTCCAACACTTGTACGTTATACACACTGATAACAACACTTTGTAAACACAAATATTTTGAATATTTACTATCACCAACAGTTTGTTGTTTCGTTTCTTTGACACCAAAATTTTGTGTCAAATAAGCCAAAAGTGAAACTCTGACAAGGACAAAAATTATAATGTGTACTCTTTCACTCTTATGGGTATCTGTATACACCTATCCTTCTTACACATAGCTGTCAAAACTCATGCCAAGTCTACAGGATTCTTTGTCTAAGATAATTATAAATCCATAGTGACATGATGTGTTTTCATCGCGTGACGAAAATAATATGTCTGTGCTCGCGCGCTGACTGACTGATTGAGCTCGCAGCTCAATCAGGACACTATCAAGAAATCCTTAATGTTGAATTCATCGTGCGATGATAATGCATCGTGTAATCGTACAATCATTTGGCTTTTTCCGTTTATCCACCCTAAAATAGCCACCTTAAAGTCGATACTCTGGAAAGCATGTCCATCTAACCATCCTGAGCGGGGTGGATAATCGGAATTCACTTCTGATTGTTCTTCCGACTTCTTAACCCAAGTACAGTAGACAGTAAAATGAAATTATCTATTAAATGAAAACTTTCACCTGTATTTCTAATTACAACATTTTCATTAAACAAAAAATTATACATTAAAATTACAAGCCGGGGCACGGCAGGTAGTATTTTATAAATTCTGCAATACGGCCAGGAAAAGACCAACACTAATTTCATTATCGAATTTTGTAAAACTATAGAAAGATATTTTGTAAAACTATAGCGCGTGAGTACTCTTTAGACCCGGGCTCCATCAAAGGTGAGGAGACGATAGGAGAGGAGGTGTGTTTTAAACAACCAATAGAAATTCGTACACTTTTGTTGAAAAACATCTTGTCTCCGCTTCGAACATCTCCAATTTGGACTCTAGTCCGGGCACTCTTTCCGTTGTCAAAAACAAGTCATATCATATCATTGTTTTTCCGTAGTTTGGTCAATGGTACTATGTAAATACTATGATGGTTCTATTGTGGTACAGTCAGCACGAAAAGTAAAATCTCATGATCAGTATAATAACGTACTCTTTGGTTATGATTATGTTTAAATGGTAACTGTTAGATGACTCTGATTATTGATAACTCATCTCAGACCAACAGCGGACAATGTGGATTTGTTTAAAAAATCGAAACTGGAGCATATAAACTAGGTGCCCTCCTACTAACAATTCTAGGTCAAGCTGTCTTACTGTTACTAAATATTTCATTATTCTATAAAGGTTAAGCATGGGAACAAACCATATTGTACACGTGGTAGCGTGAAGGGTATAAAAGATTTGTCTGTATGTCAAACACGCCCCATGGTAGAAATAAACTAGAAACTAGCACAATCCGGGAAGTGGTCTGGTCTGTCCAACCAGTTGGAGTACAGACCTTTACTGTACTGTTGGTTCAACTACATACAACATGTAAATTAAACAACCAACATCCTGAATACAGGTGGGTTGGGATCGGCTTCTGAGTTGATCTCAAAAAAAAAATTTTTTTTTTTATTTTTTTTTGAAATCAACTCAGAAGCCGATCTTAACCCACCTGTATTCAGGATGTTGGTTATTTAATTTACTTAATGTTGTATATCTGTATTTGGACTAAAAACTCCCCAGACTAACTGATTAAAATATAGAATAGAATGGAATAGAATATTCTTTAATGTACATACATCAATTACAACTTATAATTATTAGATATTTTCATTCATATGATTGTACAATGAGCGTATCGCTAAGAGCAATCTCTTCCAGGCAACCTTTGGATGGACAGGAAAGAAAAAACCGAGAAGATGGTATGACGATGTTCCAATATTAAATTATACCTAACTTTCTTAAACATAGTAATAATAACTTATAATTACATATCAATTCAAATATATATAATATATGGATAAACTAATATACTTATATTAAAATATATAGCTCAAAACATAACATAACTACACTCAAAACATAAAATAGATATACATACATAAAATTATATATAATGTATTTAAAGCTCATCATAAATAAATAGTGTGACAAGTAATGCTGCTTAACAAGTCTCTTAAAAGTATCCAGTGATTGTGCTTGACGGATGGTCACTGGCAGTAATATATTTCCTATTGTAAAGCCATGTTTGAAACGCTCCTTGTCAAGGAGCTTATATTTAGAAGCAACTAAATATAAGCTCCTTGACAAGAAGCGCTACAAATTGGACACGTTGGCGAAATAATGCGGGGCGAGTAACAACAGCCCATAGCACGTTCATCACGATCACGACTGCTCTGTCAAGAACGATATTAAGAAGAAGAGATTATAAACAAAAAAAATTCATGCACCAAATGCACATTATCCCTATATGCCTCAGTGCAAACAGCTGCATTAAACTTTTACATGAATCTCGGAAATCTAGGTCATACCTTATACATGGGTGGGTTATAGAAATAAAAAAATTGACGAAGTCTTGAATATCAAATCAAGTAATGAAAATTATAGTGTTTATGCAAAGATTGCGTGTTTAATACGTAGTAAGTTGTAAAGCTTAGGCAACTCATAATACTGAAAGTGAATCGCATACTGACTTAAAGTGAAAAGAAAGTCAGAAAGTCAGTTATTTAACAACGTCGAACTTATAAAAATAGATTTTAATTGGCTATACTTATAAATACGTTGAAGCGTCGGTGGCGTAGTGCGTAAGAGTGTCGTCTCCCATCCGGGAGGCACTGGTTCGAACCCCGCCACGTACCAATGTGTTTTCAAATTTTGAATTCATATGTACGTTTAATCGACGCTTTTAAGGTGAAGGAAAACATCGTGAGGAAACCTGCACACACCTACAAAGAAATTCTTAGGTTGTGTGTGAAGTCGACCAACCCGGATTTGGCCAGCGTGGTTGACTAAGGCCTAATCGCCCCTAATGTGGGGTAGGCTCGAGCCCCTCGGTGGGGACATTATACGAGCTGTTGATGATGATGATAAGTACGTTGGCTGAAACGACTGTCTCTCGGTTGAAATGATTATGATAAAACCACACCCATAATCCCAAAGAGGTTGTGATGGGATTATGAACGTGAGCCGGTAACATTTGGCAGATAGTGACAGGCTGCCAAGCCCATGAAGGTGTATCATCATCTTAATGGGCTTTGCAACCTGTCGCATAACAATTACGTATTAATCATAGTAAGTGTAATAATTATTACACTTTAACAGAGGTAGAGGTTAAGGTGTAAAAGTTACATATTAGTACTAGTTTCTATTATCTGTGATATTAAGAGAGAAAACTATTGTTGTTGTTGAGTCTCTAAGAGAGAAAACTATTGTTGTTGTTGAGTCTCCCACTAGAAAGCGATAGCTGTATCTTTGTTTGTATTCATTTATCCGTAGATTTAAAACTACTGACGTTTAAATAATCTTGGTCGTGATACGAAACAGTGCCCGGCTCAGGAAAGGCTTCGAGACCAGTCTATATTCACAATTTTTTAAATATTTTTATTATCAGCCTGCATTGCACTGTTCTCATAGGCCTCTCCAAATGTTCGCCACTTAGTTCGATTTTTGGCTACTCGCATCCAGCTCCTGCCAGCCATCCTGCGCAAATCGTCACTCCACCTAGCCTGAGGGCACCCTACATTACGTTTGCCGACACACAGTCTCCACTCAAGAACTCGTTTACACCAACGGTTTTCGGTTCTGCGGCTAATATGTGCGCCATTGCCACTTCAGCTTGCTTTATCCGGTGGGCCCACCGAATTAGTAAATATTTTCGCTTGTTTTTAATTTTGTACATTTTTCAAACAATCGCTTCTGTGGTCTAGTTCAGGAGGTCGCAGATTCGATCCACAGGGGAGTACTTTGTGCTTGGTATGGTTGGTGTGAGTTGGTGGCAGACCTTATTTGAAGCTCGCCTAGATAGCTACCATCATCTTATTGCAGTCTGCCGCCATAATAATTAGTGCTTCCAACACAAGCACAAATGCTGTTAGCATTCCCAACAGTTCTTCATCGAAGGTAACCCCTTATCATCTCGTACCATTAGGTTAAAAACTGTTCCGAATAAAAATAATGTGTGTATGTAATCTTTACGCGCGATTGAGGTAAAACTTAAATACTTATAAGATAAGAGTGGAATAAATCTCTCATTTGCAAGGTCACATGATTCTTCCTGCTGGAAATATATTTTCTATTCTGAACCGGACCCCTGAAAGCCACATATATATTAAAAAGTCGCGTCCGCTATCTTGGATCACGAATGATTCGCTTCCACCTATCGTGGTAGTGGAAGCTATAATAGTTAGTTATTGTTTTTAAATTGCGGAAAATATCTAAACAGACTATTGACTACTGAGCGTTACTTCCGCCAGAAAAAAATCTGAGCAAATTTTACTTCAAAAATTAAAGCCAAATAAAACATAAAGAAATGATATAGGTACTTCTCAATTATAATATTAGAATGATGATAATGATTATATTATGTCTTTAAATGTCTATACTTTAATTATTTTATCTACACTCATGTCATAATATTCGAATTACGATATCAAAGGTGAACATAAAATGACATACTTTTTAATACAGATAATCAAAATTAAAATTAAAAAAAAAACCTGTAACATAATGACCATTATAACACCGGTTCGACTCATTATGATACAGTTATTTTTCTTAAATACTCGGGAAGGCAAAGGGATCTAACCCATACATTTGTCTTTTCTGTTGTTTTATTTGAATTTATGTATGAGTGTAGATAAAGTAGCTGCATATAACACGGGTATTAAAACACTCGTTACTATTATGAAACTCGCTGCGCTCGTTTCATAAACTCACACTCGTGTTTTAATACCCTTCATTATATGACAGTTGCATAAACTACTATAACTTTTTTTCTTACGCCTAGTTTACGTTTTTAATTTTAACTTCATTATTTGCTTGTACAACATAATACTAATTTAAGTATTAGGCACAACAACAACATTTTAACTACTTCAGCAGAAATCCTTTTATATGCCGCATTGTTGGATCATTAATAATAATGTCACGACGCTTTTGTATCGTTTAAGGTTTTATTTAAAATCTTGCTGAATCAGGAACAGGGCTCATATGAAGTCTCTGCTTGCTGTTCAACTGATATTCCACATAGATAGTTTTTATAGAAGAGATTAAATATATTTATTTAGAAAACTGTAATAGGGTCGTAAGGAAACGCAGTTTCTAGGTTGGCAGATTAAGTTATAATCAAGTAGATACAGGACGTACATACAGTTATAAGTACAGTATATAAACTAATTAGCTACTTTGTGTTCCGATAAGTTCCCGAGGGGGAAACAAACGTACACACAAAATAAGTGGGATTCCGATAACAAGACAATATTAATGATTTACTTATTCAATCATTAGCGAGCAAACGATAGCGCGATGCAATGCCGTTCAGCGCCATCTAGTGACACGGAGAGTTATTCAATCATTAGAGCAAACGATAGCGCGATGTAATGCCGTTCAGCGCCATCTAGTGACACGAAGAGAAAACAGTGTGTCGTATTGTAATGATTTGTATTTAATACTATTTCTATGGAGGATTATAAAACTTTAAATTTAATTCTCAATTTAGTTTAAAAGATTATGTCTTCAAAACTTACGTCATAAATTATTTATTTATTTATTAAAATATAAAGGTTTTAAACAAAATTTTATATTTAGGGCATGTTTTAAAGGTTCCCGATGAGTTCCCATTAGCGTTAATTTGTATTGTATGTACTCCTAAGAGGAACACACACATAAATATTTACAGCAACAGGACATGCAATTTAAGCCCAGTAAGTACGGTCAGTACAATTTCTCGTCAAGCGCAAGCTCAGAACTAGTAAACGGATATAACTATATTAAATGTATGGATTTAAAATGCTACAAACCTTTCTATCAACATCTGCCATGTAGGTAACTATCATGCTACCGGTCAACGAACGAAAGACTTGAGTAACTGACTACTAAACCAATATGTGGGTTACTTACATATTAGTTTAGTAGCACAAATGGTGCGGGCAGCTCAAGACATGCTTGGGAGAGGCCTGTGTCCAATAGCGGGCGTCTCTCGGCTGACATGATGATAATTCGGAAGGCAGTCCTCGTGCTCAAACTTTACACTTAACTTCGCAGATCTTTGCTTAAATCTTAAATTATTTATTTAAGAAACAATGTTTACCATAAAAACATAAGCACCAACCACTGACAAATTTCGACAGCGAAAAGCAGTGTCTCGGTGGCGTAATTGGTCAACGCAGTCGCCCGGATTACAGAAGATGCGGGTTCGAGTCAAGTCGATTTTTTTAATTTTCTTCAGTGCATTTTTCTAGTATTAATATTTACGCGTTTGTAAACGCAAAAATAAAATTATTCCATTATTTATTTAAGTTTCCAATCCAGAATTTTTCATGTCTTAGGATCCAAGATGTTTAAAAAGTATGGAACCTACATACACAGGTTTCTCTCTCCAAGCCAGTCTCTCACATTAAACTTAGTTATTAAATTGTTCTTAAGTTTTTCTTAATCATACCTTTTGTAGTAGCTATATTGTGAAAGAGAAATAAATAAACATTATTATTATTATACAATCCTTCTTCAAGCTCGGCAATTTCGAGTGGGTACTTGGACCCGCCCCTTTTTGTTTTCAATTTGAAATAATCTTTCGCTAAGTCTCTTCTGATTCCAGGCTACGGTGACTCCTTACCACAAGGCAGACTGTATGCTTGTCTACCTAAAAAAACAAAAAAAACTTTTGTGGTGAGGTGTACCTTTTGTTGTCAATAAACGTCTCACGTATTTTCGCAGCTGTCTATAGTCATGTTACCAACACTATAGGTATTTTCCATCGCGCAAATTGCTAGTCTATTTTCACACTGCACTCGTATAAGTCACCGTTTAAAGTTCTCGTCAACCATCGGAAAATTATGAAGTTAAATTAATTTAATACACTGTGTTAAAGTTGCTTCACAACTTTCAGTCCAACGAGATACTTTTGGAATTGATTAAAATGATAAAATAAAAGCTTTCACAAACCAGACAAAAAATATATTTTGTTCGAGAAAGGTAAGTTTAAACTTTAATGATTTTTGAACAAAGCATGACTAACGAAACAAATTGGCAATTTTTTGCAGAAATATTTTTTATCATTTATTGGATTTTAAAATAGTATTATCCAAAAATCAAATAAAAAATTGTGAACTGAAAGATAATGGGTTTAATTAACTGTATACAGGGTGACTGGTAATTAGTGGCGGACCCGTTAAGGGGAAATAGAAGAGGACAATAC
Source organism: Elophila nymphaeata (assembly GCA_955850985.1). Lineage (NCBI taxonomy): Eukaryota > Metazoa > Arthropoda > Insecta > Lepidoptera > Crambidae > Elophila > Elophila nymphaeata. Next base: position 9,394,593 of record OY039078.1, read on the forward strand.
CAGTCGATTTCACCATAGGATGCGAAAGCGAACCGTTTCTGAGATATTAATTATTTTAGAATTTTATAAATTCATCAATCTCATATCAACCGAGGTGTGAGCAAGCGCGCTATAACAAGAGTTAGCAGAAGCGAGAGGATGGCAAATCCATTTTCCAACCCACGAGTCTAGTATACCAAACTAAAATAATAGACACGTTTAAGTTCTTTCACGGTGACCGATATATTCGAACTCGACGGGTGTAATTTACCTATACATTTTGTAAGCTAACAAGCGAGGTGGCTAGTCGAGTACGCTGTCAATATTTTATTAGGAGCACCTAAGTACTTCGATCGAACTACAAACCTATACATCGATTTCCTTGAACTTATTTTGAATATCTATTTATGGTCTAGAAAGGAATTAACAAATAGTATCATTGTAGCTGAAATGAAACCTCTTATTGTGGGTGTATAACGGATCGCCAAATTTTTTGTATTCTTTTTTGCTAATGGCACACACTATAAAGAAAAAAAATGACTCATTTTCACTTTTCTAAATGTGCTTCTAATTTCACTTCGCCTAACTTTTTATCGCCGTATTTAACTTCCCAAATACGACATTAGGCGGAACGATTCATAGTCCCTATTATTTAGGTACAATTACTAAAGTATAATTAGCGCAAAGTTAAAATGCGCAAAAGTGTAACGCCTAAATCATTTCACTAGATATTAACAAGCATGCATGCATTTATCCGCTTGAAACAAACAAACAAACATGCATGTATACAAGCATGCAATTGCAATGACGTAAAACCGCTGCTTGCATGCACGCATTGCATGGAAACAGCGATTCGTTTCTTCATCTTTTTCGGTTCATAAAATGTATGTATGTATTCAATATGAATAGCTGGCTAAATTATAGCGTAGGTAGTAGTAGAGATGCTGAAATGAGGGTTTTCATTTGTTAAAAGTTAAGGTCAACGGTTCGGTTCGGTTTCATTGTACATTAAAAGTTTAGGCCAACGGTTCGGCTATATGAAATTAGGGCCAAAAATTTTAAGCGACCCGACACCCCTTATCATTCTATAAAGCCTAGACCAGTGCCGGGGGCGTGTGACCTATGTGTAGTTTAAGAGCGTTTACGCGGTTTGATTGGAACCGGCACTTTTTTAGTTTCTTTCTGTACCCGTAGTGTAAGTTTTTAGTGTAAAAAACGCAACTACTTTAGTTACGTTCAGAGCTCAATTTGTATAGGAAACGTGAACAGCGCCTCTAGCGGAGAGAAGCGCAAATCATGTTTCCCATACAAATTGAGCTCGTAACGCAATTAATGATTAAACGAACTTACAAGAGTGAAGTTCTATCATAATTATACGAAGCGCTTCGTTCGAAGAGATTAGTATTATTTATTTGATACAACATGTAGTTACGCATAAGTGACACCGCTTTATACACTATGGTTTAGAGTTTTTTTTTTTTTTTTGTTATTGAGGGTATACTTACAATTTAGTCGGCCATTTGCTTAACCTAAGTTCGTCATTAAGTTTAGAGTTCACCAATTGATTTAATGTTGTTATTGACATATTTCCTTGTTAATCCAGGGAGTAGTTTAGGGCGGGTAGGGATTGCATACTAATCTCTTCGGACGAAGCGCTTCGTATAATTATGATAGAACTTCACTCTTGTAAGTTCGTTTAATCATTAAACTTCACGCTTCGTCCTCGAGATTAGTATTATTTATTTGATACAACATGTAGACTTTGAGAGTACTGAAATGGAAATATTGTCAATAACATTTTCATTACTTTTATAAGCAATCATTTATTATTAATGTATTTGGCAAAAAGGCACAATCAACAAAATTATATTAAACATCATATAATGTTATTATAAGTTTAATAATTACAACATTATTAATTAAATTAAGAAAGATATGGTAATATTAATCTGCTCTATTATTAATTATTGCCCTTGCAAATACTAATTGGTCATTGCTTATCACATTTCTATTTTATAGTACTTTGCAAATGTATTAAAGTTGCCACTCCAACCAGCTGTACTACGAGTAGTGTCGAGTGAGACTGACACTTAGCAAGTGCGCGGGACGTGGCGCGTGTTGTGTTCAGAAAGTATAGTCGTCCGCACTCCCCGAGTGTACCCACACTTTATCCATCAACTGAGCGTCTGTGGGCTCACTACATTAAGAGCTTTGTTCATACCAATAAATAATTGTTCAGATTTCCTTATGACGCTGTCTTGCTTAAATACTAGACAAGTATTTAAGCTGCTGGGCGAATAGATGGATTGTTATTAAAGAACGATAATAGAGGAATCGGTTGCTTTGCACCTGGATGAGATGTCTTCAATATTTCTGGAAAATTTATTACTATTTGTGTATCGCAAATTTATATATTGACTCTACTGATTTTTGATAGTGTTTGGATTCTGTGAGCAGTTTGCCAAAAGCTAATAAAGTGACTGTCTTTTTTGATATCTTATCTAGAGGTAAAGCGCCATTGGGGTACCAAGTAATCAAATGATCTAATAAGCAGTTGGTATTCCAAGTGAAGTTGTATTTTGGAAGAGGTGGCCTTATCCGAAATACCCCATTTAGAAATCTTAGTAACCTGTCATCTTTGGCTAACGTTGGGCCCAATAGGCCCAATATCAATGAAAGTGCAGACATGTGTTTGTTTAAAGTTCCGTATTGACATCTTTCGTTACACATCTAAGTTAGAAATTAAATAACAATTGGTACCGCTACCGATCTTTTGTAAAAAAATCATCCTTTGATTGACAAAAAGACCACCATTTTCGTGAGCCTACTTCGTACTTTCAAAATCAAAATAAAAAAGTTTTTTATTTAAATTGACTTAAGCCTAAGTGCTTTTAAATCGCCATAGTGGGGAAATACATGGAATTAAAATCATTAATGAGTTATTTGATAAGGATGACGTCATAATATATAAGGAGGCTCGCGGTAGACGTCTCCTTGTTAGTGCCTCCCGGATAACACTCCTGAAACTAGGGTAAGGGAGGAATGGGTCTGGCGTGAACTAGAATGAGAGGACAAGACATCATTAGGTGAGAATCTCACCATATCCGAAACAAGAAGGCTTCTGAATTGTGTGTACTAAGCCTGTATATAATAGCCTGGCCATAAAGGGAAAATCGTGATACCCCGAGCCTTATCAGAAACGTTTTTTCAGGATCATAGAAAATGGTGGAAAAAGCGTAGAAAAAATTAAATTTGTCCAACATAATGTAAATACATTTATAGCAATGGCGTCAGACCCGCTCTGTGCCAAGAAATATGTTTTATACATTTTTTATTCAAAAGTCTTGCAAAGATATCTATCTCAAGTTTTTTTTTTTTTTTTTTAATTTAACCCATAATTTTCGAAAGACCTAGTTGACCAATAATATTCCCAATCAATATGTGGATGGGTCCTATGGGATCCCGCATCAGCCACTATAATTGTCATAAGACCAAAATAGGAAGCGAATATAAAATCCCCTCATTCCCATATTTCTCTGGTTATACGAGAAAGGTGAGGTACTAAATGCCATACCACATAATCTATCCTTAAGAGTATTTGACAATCAAATAAATTTTTGGCATACGTTACAAAACAAGAAACGCTGCAAGTACATAGTTCAAGGTAATTTATATGCTGTTCTCATTCACGGTGTGATCATTGGCCACTAGCAGTGATATTATACAGCATGCTCCCCACCCCGTTGTTGAGGCGTCAGAATAGATTTCAGTACCGTACTCGTCATTTTTGATATAATTTAGAGAGTTGCATATCCTATCTGGTCACCACTGAATGTCAGGTAAGACAGACTCGTGAATCTATCATAGTCATTATGATCTATTAGATTAAGGAACTCATACGTTCTAAATCTTCAATGTAAGGCAACCCGTATTCGATAATTGGACGAGCATCATACCTAATTTTACAGCGTTTTAAATTAATAAAGTTTTTTAGTTAATTAGTAATGTGTATTACTTTTTCTTCGGGCAAAGTAAGTATCATATTGTTAGAATTTTATTGCCGTTCCTAGGAACTTGCATGATTTTAAAAGTACGAGGTTTATTAAGTTCTCGTTTATTAAGAAACGTAATGAAATTAGTAATTTCCTTGTTATATCAATGTTTTTCAAGCATTCTTGGTAATAATTACCTATGAGTAACCAATCATTAATGAGATTTCAATAATTTACCAACTAGCTTCAAAATTTTAGTAGTAGGTAAGTATATAATACATATATATAAGGCAGTTAAACAGAATGGTAAAACATTAAATTGATAAATTTGTTTGACAAAAATACAAAGCGAAGGTATTTAATTTAAAAGTAAGCATCCTTGAGATCAAATGCGGCCATAAAACAATTTTTTATTTTTCGCATTAAATGTAATAAGTTCAAAGCGCGACTAGAGAAAGTGTGTTGAGCGGTCGGGCACTAAAATGCGAATGACGAACTTAGGTTAAGCAAATGGCCGACTAAATTGTAAGTATACCCTCAATAACAAAAAAAAAAAAAAAACTCTAAACCATAGTGTATAAAGCGGTGTCACTTATGCGTAACTACATGTTGTATCAAATAAATAATACTAATCTCGAGGACGAAGCGTGAAGTATAACTACAATCGGTGCGTTTTCTATACTAAAAAACTTACACTACGGGTACTGTTGGTGAGTAAGGTTGCCTCCACGGGGTAGGAAAGGGTACTAGGGTTGGCAGCGCGAGTGTCACATCAGAGTTGCAAGCGTCTATAGGCTACAGTGACTGCTTACCACCAGGCAGACCGTATGCTAATCTGCCAACCAGTTCACATATCTATCTAATATATAAAATTCTCGTGTCGCGGTGTTTGTGGTTAAACTCCTCCCAACCAACAGGAAAGCCGTTTCCTGATTCTCATGAAATTTTGTGTGCATATTGGGTAGGTCTGAGAATCGGACAACATCTATTTTTTATCCCCCTAAGTGATAAGGGTTGTTCACCCTTATTTTTTTTTTATAAGGCAAAACAACGTTTGCCAGGTCAGCTAGTAAAAATATAAATAAACTCTTGGTTCTCCAAATGTAAATATTATAAAATTTCTAAAACATTTAATTACAAAGATGTATCAATGTTTTATTATTATACGATACAATAAGATAATTTTATAAAATACCAAAGTGTTGGCAACTTTTTCATAGGTACATGTTGTTTAATAATTTCCTTTTTTCCCTAAGGAATTTGCTTACCATGCTTCGACTAGCTGCTACAAGAAATCATGGAGAGCGTTAAGAAATGGCTTGCAGAGAGAACGGGAAAAAAGAACGGCCTATACTTACATTACAGTCCTCCTAAACGTAAGTAATAACGTACATGTGTTGTCGCAATAGTGTTGTGAACTGTCTATGTAGCGCTGTGACGTAGTCGCTACATTTCGATACCAACCCGCCTAGCATGACCACCGAAACACGATATGATATAGCCATTTATCGCGTTTTATTGTCAAAAATTATTGGATATAACCGCAATCTTGTAAATTTATCGAAACTGCGAACATGTATAAGTCTTATAAATGTTCGCAGTTTCGATAAAATTCCATGTTAGCGGTTATATCCAATAATTTTTGACAGTACAGAGCGATAAATGGCTATATCATATCGTGTTTCGGTGGTCATGCTAGGCGGGCAAGACATACTAAACCAACCCCAAATATCAGGAGCAGGGTAGGAGAAAGTAAGAAGAGAAGATTTTAAATTTATTGTTTAAAAAATAAAATTTTAATTAATTTGGTACAGTTTTCAAAGATGATTCAAGGTCGAATATTCCAACGCGAATAAAGAAATTCGGCAACTCGTTTCTATGCGCCACAATCTAGAAATGGAATTCTACACCAGCACGCTTGTTCCTTCTTCTTACAGATAATTGTAAGGTCATTCAATAGAGGCTTGAAGAAGTATCTTACAGGAATTTCTCCCAATTTCTTGTTGTAAAAACACGTGTTGAGAGACTCCATTTTACCTCCATCTACCGGACAATTGTCTGTTACCAGTACAATCGCCATTTTCACTTGACATTGGCGATAATGCGTAATCTTTATGTGTCACGATCGCGATGTCTTTAAAAGAAGAAGAAATATCTTGTCGGTCGGTCGGCAAGGCGAGGGTTGGAATATTATCTAGCGCTAGTTATTTTGGTGTTTGAACTCTACTCCATTAAGTGGGATAGAGTCATTACCAAAACATTTTATCTGAAAAAGATACAAACAGTATTATTTAAGAGGTACCTACCTTAAAATATATTTTTTAAAAGCTTTTTTTAATGAGGATCATAGCTTAGAAACGTTAGCATAGTAAACCAGAAATTACCCCAAACGAAAACTTACCTACAAATCATATAATATTATACTAGCTATAACTATACTTGGCCTAAAATAAAGTCGAAAACAGTTGAATCTCGGACGAAGCATTTATAAAAGACATTCAGATCAATGAAAAAGGTAATAAAATAAAAACAAAACTAGCGTAAACATTCTGCCGTCTGCCAGGATTAAAGTGTTTTGTAAACAACCATTAAATTTTGCTGTCTACGAAAAACAGTTTGAGCAACGGTGCACCGTCGCGTGCCTGTCGGGGTACGTTTCCTGACGATGTTATGTAACTAGTAAGTGTCCAGACTTACATTAAAGTTCATTAAAGAACAGTATTCCTTTGTAATAAAGACACAATTCATATGTGCTTTTAACTATAACTTGGATCTAACACCCTAAGTTAGCTTTGAATATTTTGGCCCATATTTGTTTTTTAACATTCGAATGCAAACATTTATCAAGATTACTAGGAAAAAATCAATTAGTCATCATTACATGAACCCTGAATTGTGTGCAACTACTCAACACTTTCACTATTTACAACGAACTGTATTTAATTAACCTCAATTAAGAACTAGGTACACTATTTTTGCGGCTTGCACACATGGTGACGCGACCTTAACGTGACGAGAGAACATTTTTGCATAAGCAATATGGTAATTAACACTTGTGGCGTAAATCATAAAATCGTAAATCGCAGATTATGTTCCAGTTCAATTAAAAATGATTATACCTTTTATAACTGGACAGCAAAGTTCTTGACCTTCACCTCACCTTATGGAACTGACAAGGCCGGAGATGCAATCAAGTTTCATCTGGAACCACTAGATACTGGTTATCTTTATCTTATCATTAACTGTTGGTGGTGTGTAAAACCAAAAACAACCCTTCCATAGGCCGTGGAAGCACAGGCTCTAGTCACCATTGTAAAAATCCGCGTATACGCTCTATCTGTGACTCCGTAACCGATAACCTCGCTAAATTTATAATATAAAAATGAATCGCTGAATGTGTTGCTAAGCGCAAATCTCGAGAGTGATGAGTGAGCTGATTTCGCTAATTCTTTTATTATAATATTCCTTAGAGTACGATAATGGTTCTTACGAAGAGAAAAATTAAAAAATTGAAAAAAAATGTAATTGTTGACTTTGCTATTCGGGACACCGGGTCTAGAATAGCCGAATAAGTATTAAAAAATATATTAAAGAATCGACTGTTAGGCGGTACAAAGTTCGCCGGGTCAGCTAGTTTATTATGAAAAGCACACTCACCCGATTGATGTCGTCGTCTGTCCAGCAATTTTCCCCTTTATTCAATACACCTTCCGTTCTTCTTCCTTTATATAATTGGTTAGAATTTTTCTCCCGAGAGATTATAATGAAATATAAATAGCGAGCGTCTCAAATATCGTTATCTCCTTAACTGCCCTTGCGCCATTTATTTAAATCAAAAGTTATTTAAATAAAGCAGCTGTGCAACCAGGAGGAACACAATAATGCTGTTAACATTATTATTATGGCGACAGATTTTGATAAGATGGTGGTAGCTAGCCAGCCGCACATAGAACAAGTCCCATCACCAACCAGACTAAGTACCATCACCAACCAGACTAAGTCCCATCACCAACCAGACTAAGGCCCATCACCAACCAGACTAAGTCCCATCACCAATCAGATTAAGTCCCATCACCAAGCAGACTAAGTCCCATCACCAACCAGACTAAGTCCCATCACCAACCAGACTAAGTCCCATCACCAAAAAGAATAAGTCCTATCACCAACCAGACTAAGTCCCATGACCCACCAGACTAAGTCCATCACCAACCAGACTAAGTCCCATCATCAACCAGACTAAGTCCCATCACCAACCAGACTAAGTACAAATTTGTACTCCTCTAATTTTTGCTGTTACCTATATCTACGCACAGATAGAAATAGATATGGAGGACCACCTCCGTTGTCTCGTATTTTGCCCACTGGACTCAAGTCAAAATGTCTCCGGTTCGGGTTCATCTCCAGGGGGTATAATGTACATGTACGTACTAATTTGCACTCGATTTAGTGGTGGCAGGATTTGTTTTAAGTCCACCTGGCTAACATACCATTTGACTAAATCTTTTGCTGCAATTATAGTGTCCACAGCATTATGGTGTTCGGTTTCCACAGTTAATGATACCAGTCCATCGACGGTTGAGAATTCCGCGTGAATCGTCATCACTACCATAAGGTGAGATCAAGATCAAGAGCTTCCCGTCAAATATCTAATCCAAAATATCTTCGATATTTTATATTCTTCATTTATATTAACCTTCATCTTCATAGCAGTCTTTATAATTCGACTCACTGCTGGGACACAAGGCCTCTCCTTGTCATCGAAGGAGGTTTAGGCAGTAGCTCACCACGCTTGCCCAATGCAGATTGGTGGACGAAGTATAAGGTGATCAATACTCCTTTGCTGATCCATTAGTCGCCTTCTAAGACACCCATTGGAGGATATGGGGTGATGCTATTCTACTCTGCCGGCATCACACGGCTGATATTAACCTTAAACATATCAGAAATAGACTTAAATAACGATGGGGATTAGACGCAATTCTCCACATAGACGATAGCATTCCTTGGATTCACCGTGCGGGTGCCGGGTCCATTGCGTTGCAGAGAGGGAAGCCAGGGGTAGTGCCCGGACTTGTGACCGCAGGCGTAGGGTTTAAGAAGGCCTACTTGTGATGCACCGGTACTCCCCATCCACTACCCCAGCCCGTCTCTGCCTGCCTAGCCATATTTGTAGTAGGGGGGCCCAAGAGGGGATTTTGGGATTGGTTCAAGCGTGGCAGTTTAATAGTAAGGGAGAATCCTTGTACCTTGTTAGGTACTTTCAGCAGGTATGAGCCCTCAATATAGTGTCGTATGTTCTGAGCCATTGATCAGATTAGTAAAAAAAAATCGAACCTCAGAACTGCTCGAGCGCGTCAGATTAAAACAATTTAGGTTTATAATATACAGAAAATGATATTATTATAAAAATCTGACGATTTGACCGTGACGGAAGGGATCGAGAGAATTTCAAAGTTGCAAAAAAAAATCGTAACCTTGAAATGTTCGAGCGCGGTTCTTTTTTTTTTTTTGTCAAAGGAAATTACTTAAAAATTATAAAAATATTATAATCTGACGATTTCGACAAGCCGAAACATCGAAAATAATGAATAAAGTGTTGTCTATGCATTATGTATTTCCCGCTCTACGACTCTCATTCTTTCTCACTCTTTTTTATTGTCTTTCTCTCTCGCACTTCTAAGAAAGTTAGAGATGAATTGGTTCACTGGGAAACAGATTCCAGATCTCTACGAGGACATTGTTATTCCACCCGATATTTTTGGAGAAATTTCAGATTCAGGTATGTTTTTATTGCTGTACAAACGGCAGGAAATAAATAAAAAATTTTATTAAATATCATTATTGTTTCCAGCCGCAGATTCCCAAAATTTTGATGAGAACGATGTGGCGGACTTGAATTTACAGGTCGAAGAGGAATCCTCTGACGAAGACGAATACATTTTAATATTCTTTTATAACTATTTTTTTTTCACTGTTTGTAATTTGAATAAATAAAGAAACTAATTATAAAAATAAAAAAAAACTAAAATTTTATTGAAAATTTGTATGAAATTTTGAATCTGATCACATAGTATTCTCAATATGCTCTATACAACTCAAAAAACATCAATTGCCGTCAACTGCGTGAAAATCTGTTGATTTATTCAAAAGTTATGACAGTTTAAAATTTCAATAAATTGTGTTTTATCCAACTTGTATCGAGCTTTTTTGCTCAATAAACTCATAAGTATAGACTAGCTTTCTTTTTGAGCTTAAAAAAGCTCAATAATAGTGTAATAAGCAAAATTTAGAGCGTTCGGAATTTGCAGAAAATTACAGCCATGAAGATAGAATTAAGAATGGAGTCATTACTCAAATGAAAAAAGTGAGGGCAAAAATTTTGACAACCTTTGACATTTCTTGACATTTCTTGACATTTTCTAGAGAGGCTCTGTCTCTTTCTAGTAGGGTGCCTATAGCAGAAAAAATAATTACGGACAATCTTGGACTTCGTTAAGTTAATAAAATTAATTAGTACTCAAAGTTTAAAATATTTTTGAGTTTACCATGACAAAGAATTAACATTCATAATAATTAGTTTTAATCTTCCGTACAACTGTCTGTTACTATAAGTAAATTTACACTTAACATTGGCGAAATATAAAAATGAAAAAGCTCTTTATTAAATGGACTTTTCTAAGTACTTTTAAATCGTCAAAAGCCCTACCACCATTTCGGGACGAAATAATAATTATTATGCTGAGATGGAGCAGAAATGGCGAAAGACTCCGGCGAAGAACTCCACAGCTTACAATTTTGCAATGATTTCAAAACGTCAATACAAGTCAATAAATAATTATCAATTTCATTTAAGTTACAGTTTTACATGCGTATATTTTGGGTAGTTATTAAAAATAAATAAAGTAGTAGTAGTTGTAGTTTTATAAATTCTGTAACGCACTAAGTTTATTCCTTAATTAAAACTTGATCACAAGAACTTTTCTATTTTAAATCTAAACATAAATAACAATCTAAACATTCATATATTACATATGTGACTCAAGAATTTATGTAAAACAAAGTTATATATGCACATAATATTGATACTTAAAAGAACAAAATCCTTTATTATTATATGATACAATGATATCCGCAGAATATAGTTACATATTCACATAGATACTTCTAAATTACAAAATATTGACCTAAAATATATTACTTTCATATCAATCGATGTTTCATAATACTTTATAATGATTGGCAAAATAATCGATTCTGTAAAACAACTAAGAAGAAAGTTACAGCTAATTTTGTACAAGACAAAATTAAAATCGCTCTGCTATAAGAAAGAATTATGCAGATGTGACTTTATTCTATCATGAGACCAACAATTAAAAATATGAATACCGGTAAAAGATGTAAAAGAATCATTTGTACTCGTAACTCGATTAATACTGGTTAACGTATGACAAGGTATATAACTTTGTCATGTGTTAACCAGTATTAAAAAAATATGCATAAAACGATAAGAATTTCCTATGTAAAGTTGGTCGGTACGCAACGTATCACACCATGTATTTGGAATAGCCCGTATAAACTGTTTTCGGTTTCAAAGAGTTTGTACCTCATTCTTACTTTAAATTGAACGCCCTACGTATATATATCAACCGTAATATATCAACCTTCTGTACCTGTTACGCAGTTACGAAGTCAGAAGGATAAGAGCGAAGATAGTGTAATTTCCGCCTAGGGTCTTTCGGATCTCTAAAAAGAAAAGAAAATTTTATGTATACAGGCACTTTTAACTTGTAATTAACATATTAAAAACTATCATTTGATAGGCTTGAATAGCACAGTCACAATTTTATTAATGCTGTGTCAATTTTACTAACCCAAATTCGAGTGAAGTTTGAGGTAACTGTGCATATTGCACTCTGCGTTACATGTTAGTAGATGCAAATGTGAAAGATAAAATACACTATTACACTGGTAAAATCCAATCAATCATTTTGAATATGTTTCAAATTCAAATTCAAATTGTTTATTGCGTGTCACAATTCTCAATTAAAATAATGTACATTGCACAAATTACATGTTTTGTTTGTAAATAAACGTTCCCAACCAAAAATGGGTAGAACGATTTATGTATTATATATACAGGGTTACAGGAAAAGTCGACCTAGATCCGTTAAGGGCGTGTAGTACACATCATTTCTGAATGATTTCACTATGGAACCCCCCATCCTAAACTTAATCGTTTTCGAGATATTCGTGTTTTAATTTTTTTTATGAAAATGCCCAATTTTTCGGCTATTCAATTGAATATTTTGAATTTTTTTGATTCTAATGATTATTTTTTCGGTTTTTTACATGAAGAATGAGATGGTTAATGACCTCAATGACTAAAATTACACGTAAGTTAAGTAAATGGGTCATTGTAGACGATCGAAACTTAAGAAAATAAGTACAAATTATAAAAAAAAAATTTTCTTTTCTGGATATCTCAAAAATTTATCATGGCACTTGCTCTGCAGATGTGCTTAAAAACATCTACATTTTATCAGCTATCCAACGAGGTATAACAACCTAGGGTTGTATTTAAACTCATAGAAAAAAACATAGTTGAAAAGGTTCAGGTAGTAGGTCTAACGGTGAAACTTAGTTTCTAAGGCTACATGGGGCATTCAGAATAAATAGCACTTATTTAATCTAATTAATTTGACTTAAGTTCAGCATCATCATTTCAGCCTACTGGCTTCCACTACTGAACGGCCTCCCTCGGCTAGGTACAATCTTCATGCATCCATCGATGTCCCGCTATCCTGACCTAGGAGATCATTCAGTAATTCACCTAATGTTTTTGAATAAAATTTTATAGTTCATGTTCTACGTGTCCACCTCTATTTCGCACATATTTTCTAATTCTTTCACGTAGTCCACTTTTCACTACACCAGTGGTTAATGTTCTTCTTATGTCGTTAGCAGCATTAATTATCCTTTCTTTGAGAACTTCCACTGACGATATGGGGTTGAGCTCACTGTAAACGAGGCTCTTCATGTGCCCCCATACATAAAAATCCATGGGGGTCAGGTCGGGAGATCTGGCTGGCCAGGGTAAAGGCCCACCTCGTCCAATCCATTTGTTAGGATAGTTAGTGTCCAACCAATCCCTAACGCTTCTTCTGAAATGAGCAGGGCAGCCATCATGTTGAAACCACATGTCCCACAGTAATTGTAATGGGAGATCATCTGGTAGGTCACCTAAGTCACCTCTTAAGAAATTTTGATTTCGTTGTCTTGTTCCTCGTCGTCATCAATGACACGTGGTCTTCCTAAGTCCGTACGTCGTCGCAAAACAGAGCCAGTTTCACGAAGTCGTCGGTAAACTCCGTCGAAAACGCTCACATCAGGTACTCGACGGTCGGGATAGCGTCGTATGTACTCAGTCCGAGCTTGTGCGAACCTTTTCAACTATGTTTTTTTCTATGAGTTTAAATACAACCCTAGATTGTTATACCTCGTTGGATAGCTGATAAAATGTAGATGTTTTTAAGCACATCTGCAGAGCAAGTGCCATAATAATTTTTGGAGATATCCAGAAAAGAAAAATATTTTTTTATAATTTGTACTTATTTTCTTAAGTTTCGATCGTCTGCAATGACCCATTTACTTAACTTACATGCAATTTTAGTCATTGAGGTCATTAACCATCTCATTCTTCATGTAAAAAACCAAAAAAATAATCATTAGAATAAAAAGAAATCAAAATATTCAATTAAATAGCCGAAAAATTGGGCATTTTCATAAAAAAATTAAAACTCGAATATCTCGAAAACGGTTAAGTTTAGGATGGGGGGTTCCATAGTGAAATCATTCAGAAATGATGTGTACTACACGCCCTTAATGGATCTAGGTCGACTTTTCCTGTAACCCTGTATATATAAATAATCTATAAACTATATATATATTCTATATATATCTATATAACAGCTATTTCAAAGACTTAAAAAAATATATATATCAATTTTGATTGCCATTTCTGAAAGGAAAAAGGTTATTATTTTATAATAATTCTGGAAATCCTAGTCACCCTAGTCAATTTGTTTACACATATTTGAATAAGTAATTTATGTATGAAAATTAATTAAATTCAGATAGTATTAAAGCCGAGTATCAGAAATTACTTTCCCCTATGGAGTTTCGCCCAATAACGATAATCATATGGAATTACATGTGAAAAACCAATTTTACTTAGGTGAACAATAATATGCAATTATAACACTTACAAGTGAAATTTCAGACTGCATCCTGGATACCACTCACTTCTGCAACCACGAACTATACAGCGATGCACCATTTTGCACTATTTATAGTTATTAAAATGTAAAAAGCCGTACCAAAATCGCGAGTCGATATTTATGAATATGTTAATTACGACAATTTATGTCATGTTGAGATTTCGGGACATTGACACATGAATAGAGTGCTGCCATTACATAAATCCTTTCATTTCCCAAAAGTTATAGAAAGAATCACAATGATGATTTTCAAAATAAAATACAAACCTAAACATTAAAAGTAAATATATTATATTAATTTCTTTCATCGATAATAAATACTGATAATTGAATACACTATGTTAAGTTTTTAGCTACTTTTCTACTTTTGTTTTAGAAAGATGGCGAAATACTGGGGAAATCTTGTTTCTATGTAGTCGTGTTTAGAAAGAGATGACGACAATTTCTAGAAAGAGAAATGTGAAATTTGAAATGTCAAGTATTGTCAAAATTTTTGCCTTCACTTTGTTACTTTGTCTAATGACTCCATTCTTTAGTATAAGCTCCTTGATTACAGCAATGACCTGTGCTATGAACTTTTTTTTAATTCTTTCAAATTGTCAGATTTAACAAATCCCTTCACAAAATAGTCAGATTAAGGCTGGGTACTACTAGTTTGTCGAGTTGAACCATCTGTATGAAAATCTGACACGCGCGAGTATTGCAAAGTCACAATTTTTTTTTGCATTTGCAAAAATTGATTAGGGACTTTTAGTCACGTCCAAATCGTCAGATTAAGTAAGAGGACACTTGTGACGGCTTAAATAATAAGTCCCTATAATTACTGACACGCTGGAGAAAATACATTTTTTTTCTTTTTTTTTTTGCTTATATCGCTATTCGTTACGTGCGATCCGGCAGATTAATATTTCTCCGTGGACACAAGTTTGTTGGCTATCTACACTTCCAAAATCTGACGCGCTCGAACATTTTTGACGTGACAACGTCTTATAATTCGATAGAGCCGGCTGCACGCACGAAAAAACATGACGTCATGCGGCGTTACCTCGCTCTGAATCTAATTCTCTAATTTGAATTTGGAATTATGTTCTTTAAAATTTAAACTTTCAATGATACCAAAACCAGCCAGATACAAATAGTATAGCCAAAGAGATTTTATTACAAGTTTATTCATACTATAATGCGAAATCTATTAAACAAATGAAATTAATTTTTTCTTTTGAAAAATGCTACCATTCCATCAGTATTTTCTTAAGACGTTGTCACGTTCAACTATCGTCAGTAAACCGACTTTACAGACAACCAATTTTTTCACAGTTTGAAGAGACTGTAGACTTGAGTATAATGGTTTTAATTTGAACACGATACCTCCATGCGTTCACGAGATAAAATCAAACCTCGATGATTGATTATGTACTTTAAATAAAAACTATGTTTTTTTTCATCACTTTTTTTTACATTTTTGAAAATTCATACACGCTCTCCCCACCACTAAAATGGTTAACTTCATAGGAGATTTTTTATTATTTAGCATCTAATCTTTGCAATCCAATAGATCTTCTAACCGCTGGAGACACTACAAATTTAGCACTCTGGGCTCCCCTACTATTGATACGATGCCGCGAAAGCCGCTTTGGATACGCGTGTGTACGTTAATGTATTAAACACTTTAAAAAATCGGAAGTGGTCTCCCCTTGACTATCTCATATACCGGAAACGACCCAAAAGTATAAGGTTTCTATCAAACCTTATATTTTGATGTCATACATGTATACATGTAAAATTTTCGGTCACCCATCCGAGTACCGACCGCGCACTTGGTTGCTAAACTTTCGTGATCGACGACTCAAAAGATGACAGAAACCTTATATTTTGATGTCATACATGCATGTTAAATTTGGTTGCGATAAGTTAAAGCATATCGTGCTAACGCACAGACACACACACAGACATAATTCCAAAAACGGTACTTTTGGACTCAGGAAGGTCCAAAACTTAAAACGTGTAAATCCGTCAAAATCTCGAGGTCGAATTTTTTGACGATTATAAGACTTCCCCTATACTTATACGAGAAAGTAAAAACCTGAAAAGGTGATTTGTGCTTTTCTCCGCTAATCATGTTTTCCCCGTGTATGATGTGGTATTACATTAAGATACGATATTATAAAGATTTCTTTTTATTTAAATTAAACGTTAAAGTAATTACAGTTAAGTGACTACAGTGTGGAGTCACACTAACATACACTGTTTCAGCGTTGAACTATAAAAAATTCTACTGAATATTGATATTTAAAAGTTCCATAACATTAACAAAATATTAGTGGCACTCGAGACTGGTGGAACCTTGGCATTGAATGTCATTTCTTAGTCCGACCTTCATCTACTTTAAGGTTTAGACAATAATAATAACAAAAATATTATGTTTTGTATTCGGTAAGTACCTGTTTTAACCGCGTACTTAAGCCAAATTGTAATCCGACTGAACGTGGGGTAGCCGCATTACATAACGGCGGCGTTATACAATCCGGCGCGCCTTTTTGTAATACAGCGTGTTATACGATATGGCTGCAATATATACACTTTATACACCTTATTCATCAAAATCGGATGAACAGTTTAGGCGCTACGGTACGGAGGAACATATGTAAATACAAACATACATACATACATTCCATCCATTCGCACCCGTCCTTTTAGCTTCGCGTATTTGGGTACAATAACGACGTATTACCGTATTACGTAATACTTTTATAAATTCGAACTTAAAAGCGGTCCTAATTCTGTGGTTTATGATGCCTCCATCGCAGGATACTAAAAATATTTTATGTTTTTAGTAAATGACCACCGCGTGCTCAATTCGTGGACACTAAGCTATGACAGTAATTACTCATGGTGTTGTGACACCGACAGCCATAAAATATTGTCAGTAATGACTAGCAACTCTGTTGATACCATACAATGTTGCTATGATAAAGTTCAGTGACCAACAGTCTTAAGTACTGTATGGCCTGAAAGCTTCCATATTTTACACATCGGATGTTGACTTTACAGAATCATAATGGGTAGTTCATTGCTACCGAACATATATGTTTCTGTGTGTATCTATCGTGTGTATATGAAGAACTGCGGCGTCTAAGGCGCGAAGCACACTGATCTGGCTCTAGCAAGGACACGGCGCGGACATCATTCTGTTGCATTCAAATACCCTACTAAACACAAGGCAGTAAGGTCATTAATAGAACAAATTCAAATCTGAAATGGCGTACTATAGTGCGTCCAATGAGGGCCGTTGAATTTGCTCAATTAATTGCCTTATTGCCGTGTGTTTGGTTCAGTATTTTAGTTTATTTCTGTTGGTTCCGGATACTATCGTAATATATTATAACTATACTCAAAATAAAATCATTTACGAATATAAATCTCGATACCTGCTTCATAAAGCATATTTCATCAGCAGAAATCGACAATCAAACACCATTTTGACATGACAGTCGTAGTTCCATTTTTGGCTATTTCACATTGCTTAGTAACCACAAACTTCAAAGGAATTTAATTAAAATCGGTTACAAGCTCAGAGTAAGTCCTGTTTACTCTGAGGTTACAAGGAATAATTCCTCTCGGTAAAGTCTGTTAAAATGTAGCCTATTTTGCTCGAATTTTAATAACGAATTGATTGACACCACATTCATCAAAATCGGATGAATAGTTTAGACGCTAGGGTGCAGCATACGTAAATACAAACACACATACATAGACTGCTAAAATCATTACCCTTCCTTTTGGCTTCGCCGTAGTCGGGAAAACAGAGGCGTTCCCTATCCGAACTGATAAGTGTGTTACGTAAAATATTGTAATCCTATAAATTAAAAATGTCAAGCATTTACCTCTATATGAAATTGTAAAAGTGTCTCTAGTTAAATAGAACCCCCAAGAATTCCTAGAAGAGATCTTAACGTTCACAATTACCTCATAAAAGCTAACCATTCCCGGCTTTATTTAAATTAGCATATGGTTTACGTAATAAGGCCTTTCACATGTTAAATGGGAGTCGACATGAACACTGGGGCGGCAAAAAATTATCGCTACGTTTGCGTTAAAGGTGTAAGGTCAGCAGATGAAGCGATAACCAGTTAGCCGTCAGCGTATAAATCTTAATATCTTACCTCATATAAAGTACTCAGGTGTGTCTGTTAGTAAGGGTGTTTTAATATTAGACTTAATTAATTAATGATAATAATTTTATTTGCCGTGTGATGCCGGTAGAGTAGAATAGCATCACCCCATATCCTCCAATGGGTATCGTAGAAGGCGACTAATGGATCAACAAAGGGGTATTGATCACCTTATACTTCGTACACTAATCCGCATTGAGCAAGCGTGGTGGACTACTGCCTAAACCTCCTTAGATAATAAGGAGAGGCTGCTTAGATAACCAGCAGTGGGTCGAATTAAAAATGCTGATGATGTGATGATGAATAATTTTATAATGGACTAAGCGTGCTGCATATGTTATCACCAACAAACTGCGGCTGCCATTGGAAGGCGAACTAAGAAACTTGGCAACTCATTTCTATGTCATATTTCTTTATCAGCGACTACTTACCATCAGAAAGGATGCAGTCATTTTCCAGACCATTTTACTAAAAGATATGTTATGTTATTAATAAATATGAATTTTCATTTTATTGGCTGACTTCTAGATTAAGATCGCCAGAGCTCCACAGAGTAGGGAAGGGGACTAGGATTAGCAGTGCTCTAGTATCATGTCAGTGTTGCAAGTGTGTATAAGTCTTGGTATACTGTGCTATAAGATTGCTTACCACCATACAGGCTGTATGCTTGTCTGCCAATCATATTCTAATACACAATTTCATTGTACGAACAAAAACACAACAGATTAGGTAGGCAAAAATAGGACACATAATGTTTTAAACTACTAACTAGTTTTGTTCTAATAAAACAATC
The DNA here is from genome assembly GCA_955850985.1 of Elophila nymphaeata. Taxonomy (NCBI): domain Eukaryota; kingdom Metazoa; phylum Arthropoda; class Insecta; order Lepidoptera; family Crambidae; genus Elophila; species Elophila nymphaeata. Next base: position 9,413,806 of record OY039078.1, read on the forward strand.
AGAGAGTTGCCTAGTTGAGTTGTTCTAGTCGAGGTCTGTATCGAAAAAAAATGTTTCTATGTATTAAAATTTTTTTGAATTTGTTTTCTAAACATAACATATATTTTTGAATAGAAAACAAAACATGTTATTTATTTTTTATTTAACTATTAAAGTTCTATGTCTCTAGTAAGCGTATTGCTAAGTTTATTGATAAAACTGTTTATTCACCTTAAAATAACACGTTCCATGTACTAGATATGTGTACGATTTAAAAGCTTCAAACTTTACAATTCGATTTTAAATCTTGTTACGTGAATATAAAGACGATGTATACTAAATACTCTTAAATCAATTTTGTGAAATTTAATTCTAAAAACATTATGAAACGAAACCGTAGAATGTTAGGTATGTACCTTATCCAAGCAAAACAATGGTGCTTTTTTGCCAAGCACCTAGTCAAGTCTATATCATACTCATTTGTATTTATTTGCATACCACTGTAAGTAATAGCCAGAGTCAGTCGTATCATTCTATTGTGTAGTGTATTGTACAGTGCAGAAAATAACACCGTCGCCATAGAATTTATCCGTGATCGCTGTAGAGGTGTCAGATTTCAGACAGAGTTAAGAGAGGTTGCTAAGAATCGACCCTTTTGAACATCATCATCATCTGTCCCCACCGAGGGACTCGAGCTCACCCTACATTAGGGTCGATTAGGCCTTAATTAACTACGCACGCCAAATGCGGGTTGGTCGACTTCATACACAACCTAAGAATTTCTTCATGGGTGTGTGCAGTTTTCCTCACGATGTTTACGGTGAGTAAAAGATCACCCTTTTGAACATCCGGTGCAATTTTTTTTCACTTAGTAAACTCTCATACAGCTTGCTTGATGAGACATAAGATGTAAGGCGGATCTTCAAGACTCAAGCTTTTATTGAAGGTTTACTTTCATTTTAAGATTCGAGCTCTTATAAAGTCTTAAGTCGTTGCTCAGAGAGTTGGCTCTCAACTAGACTCGGGACTCCATCGATCTCATAGAGGCCTGCAAATCTGTTAAGAGTCTCTAAATTTATGATTGGACTACTTGAGTCTTGTACATCACTAGCACAAAATCAAGCAGCTATTTCGCAATGAGCTACCTCTTTTAAAAACCTACAAATGTCTTGTTCACGCAAACCTAGTATAATATAATAATAACGAAGATCAATCGCATATTTATTCAAAACATTTACAATGAGTAACAAGAAAATGATAAGAATTGGAATAGCAATAAGAACGGCTTCATAGAAAAAAATATTTTAATAATATCCGCATTGTACAATTCAGATAGTATTCGACCTCTGCATGATCTGTGTACTGTAAATTTTGAAACTAATAATGTGGGAACAATTCCCACAAACATGCATTTTATCGTAATGATAACAAAATTATAGAATTTTTCCTTTAAAGGTAGGTAGCAATAATAATGCTGTTCTATGTTCAATTTAAATAATATTAGAGTATTCTGACGGAACCGCACAACATGCAAGTGAAATATCGCTGTTTATTTTCTAGCTCGAGAGGCAGCATACTGTAAATAATCGGTTAATCGCTAGTCTCATGATGGGGCGACGATATCACGAATACAGCAAAGCTTGGAAACTACCAACGAAGAGCTTTATTTTCAGTTTAAACTTGTGCATTGATAGTCGTTCCGCATCTCGAGTATAATTATTGTGTCAATCGGTAAATTCAAGTTGCAAATTGATTGTCTTGTGCAAACTCGATTGCTTTATTGGTACCTATAGATATAGGAAAATGAATACCAAGGTAACTCTATCCTTGTAATAATTTTAATCCAACGTTTATAATTATAATGATTTCCTCAATTACAAAGTTCTGCATATGAAATGAGATTAGATTAGATTAGAACTAAAGAACTTTATGAACCAAGATGAAGAAAATCTTTACTGCTTACGATACAAGGTGCACTTGATTTAAGACCTGTTCCAAATTGTATCTATATAGTCTAGGGGTTCGTATAAGTTATTGAATATCACATATAAATAAAGCAAATAATATATTTATTTCTTAAAAATCAGTAATTGGAGTGACGTCTGAAGCACAACTTCGCCAGTGGGTACGAGGGGGCGCTGAGAGCAGGCTGGAGCGCGCCGTGCTGGCGGGACACGGACGGCGGCTGCTAGCCGTCACTGAGGCGCTGCCTCTGGCGCACCACCTGCCAGCCCTCGTCGCCAAGGTGGACGCCCTGCACGCCGCTGTGGAACGAGGCTCGCTAGCAGAGCTCCAGGTATTGCTGGTAATCCATCCATTCACCATATCATCATATTTAATGGATCGAAAGCTTATATTGTCAAGACTAAAGTAAACGTTGTCATCGTCCCAGGGTTCATAGCTCTACTGTATTCTATTGTACTGATTCCTATTTTAAACTCTTTCTTAGCGCAAGATGTAACGAATATCGCCAATGACTTGTTAAGGAACCCATCATTTTTGTCCTATGCTCCTATATTCCTGCTCTTTCTTGCTACAAGATGTCACGAATATTGCCGGTAGACTGCTGCTAAATTAGCCCTAGGCATTCTTCGACAGATAGTATATTAAAAATATTAACGTAATATTTCGAATTGTGGTAACTGATTTTAGACAACAAACCTGTCCAGCCTCGTTGCCAAGGTCGACACGATTCACGTGTCTACGAAGCACAAATGCTGGCAGAACTCCAGGTTATCAATCGCACTAATAGATATAGTTATAAAACGCGCAGGTAACTTGGCAATGACCAATTCACCACATAGCAATTACTTAGATTTATTCCACACTGCCGAACAGAAACTGCACATAACGATTAATCTAATAAGCTGGTAATCAGTCAGGTAACCCAATATTAGAAAAATTGTCATTTGCATTACTAGTTGGATTGATTGATTGAGCAGTTCTAAGTTAAAAATATTTATACATTGTGATTATCGAAGGATGGGGGGGGGAGGATATAGAAAAAACAAGGGGGAGGGGGTGACAATTTTATTACCAAAACTTTGTAATATAAATGTTTAAAACTGTTACACGACAGTTTTGAGAGGGTGAGACATCATGATCACGTATTGATTGCTGATTAAATAGTAGGTATCACTCTTGATACATTACGCTGATCTATCGCTAACACAGCTCTAGTAATAATATAAACCCGATATACTCTTCGTTCCAAATGTCCACTCCCGGTCCCCACATTGCAACGTTTCATTATCTCCAGCAGTCATTCGTCCGCTGGAGATAATAATAATTATTGGAGAATTATTCTCCATATGTCATCGATGTGAAAGCATGCGTGTACGCATCGTGTATGATATCTCATACTTTTTTTTTTTGTTCACGGGTAGGTCAAATGCATTTACGCATCGCCAAACCGGGGTGGACTCGAGTTAAAGGCGTGCCCTCCATCCCCACTAAACATCCTCCCCGACCTGACCTTCAGTGCGCTATTACGGGACGGCTCGGGATCTTCGCACATGAGCGCAACTACACCGAGACCGTCCCAACGCTGCCCGTCTAGGCACTCCTTGCACCAATTGGTGGCCAACAGCCACTCCTCCACCGACGGCTGCTCGACTAGGTGCGTCCTCCCGATAAGGACACCGGGAGCAGCCATCGGACTGCACCCGGGGGACTTCGGGCGCGGTCGTAGCCCTGAAAAGGTCTGTCCGGAACTAGCCGTGGTGGGAAAACAAAAACAACTCGACGATAGCATGCGACTTCGAATGCCAAGACGACACACCCGACATCAAAAGCCACACAGCCGCCGAGAAAGCTTCTCCACCACGTTACCAGGTTCCGGACGCGAACCCCATGATATCTTATACCTAAACTTGGTACTTTTAATAAGGACAAGTTTTCGAACAATCGTGTCTCGACTATATAGGCTATGCATGATATATACTCAGATGAATAGTAGATTATTTGTCTGAGGAATTATATTTACTGACGTTAGATGTGATAAAATCTTCTTCTTCAAGTGGTCAACATGGTACGGTATAGACTCATGTCAGAGTTCTACAAGTTGCCATTTCTGGACTCTGACGTGACTCGCTTACGCCTGCTATCTTTCGACAGCAGCCGGGACTACCAGCCTAACGTGCCTTCCAAAGCACGGAGGAAAAGTTAGTTAAAAAAAATTCGGTCACCCATTCGAGTACCGACAGAGCATTTGGTAGCTTAGCTTTCGTGATCGTTACGAACCGTGCACATCCGCGGCGCCATCGACCTTCTCCTATCACATAAAACACACAGTTAAATAAAATTTAATGAGAACTAGTGCACGGTAGATTAGCGACATTTTACGGACCTCTGTAAGGGGTAGCAGCATTAAAGTTAAATAACCGTTTCGTTACGTCTTGCTACGCTTCGTAGATCGTAGCTACAAAGCGTAGCAAGACGTAACGAAACATCACAGATAAAGGAATAGCACATTCATAAACTAGGGCGGTAAAACAAAACAAATAATGTTTTAGAACGCAGGTATTTGATGCCCGAGCTGAAGACGAGGACAATTAATATGCGGTCTGACAATTAATGTGCGGCTTTCTTTTTTACTTTCCCGCTCGAGGACAGTACAAAATATTATATCACCCCGAATCTGGAAGTGGATTTTCCGTACGTGTCATCATAACTGCCTTTATAATTCGACCCACTGCTGGGACACAAAGCCTCTCCTTGATAATAAGGAGGTTTAAGCAGTAGTCCACCACACTTGCCTAATGCGGATTGGTAGACAAAGTATATGGTGGTCAATATCCGTTTGCTGATCCATTAGTCTACGACACCCATTGGAGGATGTGGGGTGATACTATTCTTATCTGCCCGCATCACACGCCTGCTACGAGAGTATACGAGTATAACCCCACTTATATTATAAATGCGAAAGTAAATCTGTTTTTCTGTTACGCTTTCACGTCAATATGCTGAACCGATTTTTATGAACTTTGCTATGAAGATAGTTTGATGCCAGTTAAGAAGACGCCTTGGCCTTCATCTCCTGATAGTAAGTGGCGATAAAGCCAACTGTAGAAGGGTACTTTACACATAACCCTCAATCAGAGAGACAACGGTGTTACCGATGGCTATGGCGACGCGTTGAGAAGATGGTGTTAGCAAGGCAGGTGGATTTAAAACAGTCTACTACTAACAATATTAGAACACATATTCTGGAGTCGAATCCGGGACTTCTAGTTCTTATAATGCTAGTCGACACACTAAACCAAAGAGGCGGTTAAATTAATTAAGAAGACTTTTACTTATAGCCTAGGAGATAACATACCTTACTTTCACGTTTCTCAGTTATTACAAAATTGTATATTATTGGCTTTGATCAACCATCTGTATAACTTGTAAGTAAAGTATCAGAATATTTATTTGTTACATATTTACAGGAATTACTAGATGCGGATTACAATCGTCGCAAGTATCTGATGTGCCGCGATGAGGGCGGAGTGGGTCTGCTCCATAAGGCAGTGTTTTATGACTACATGGACATCGCCACGTGGCTGGTGCAGCAGTGTCCTGAACTCGTCCGTGAAAGAGATTCCGTGAGTCAATTAACCCTTCTCTGTGTCATCATCTACATATATTTCATCATCATCTCCATATATCACGTTGTAGAAATAGAGGAATTTCTAGAATAGTACCTACTCGCTAGGTGCACTGTCGCGTGAGGGCAAGTTCTAATTCATAATTACTTATTTTATGACGTTTCTGGCGCGAATTTCATGTTTTGACACCAAGACCTTTTTCTTAAGTAGCATCATCTACATACTGAAATACATTCGTAGATTAGAGGCTATCTTATAATCGTAGTTATGAAGGTCTATTTTTGACGTATGAATGGTGAAACCTCAAGTTGACAACTGTTGTGAATGGGATGCCGTCTGCATAGCTAACTTCCAAATCGGGAGTAGTATTGAAAAAACTGCTTTAACTGTCGTCGAATGAATGAAAACAAGGTGTAAGTAATGTCATCTCTTAGTGCCCCATACATTATTTGAAGTGGCCATAAACGTGTGAAGGAAGGTCGCACGCCCCTGCACTACGCGGCAGTTTGCCGTGACGCGGCGTTCGCGGCGGCGCTGCTTGAGGGCGCGGGAGCGGCGCGGGGCGCGCGGGACGCGGCAGGCCGGACGCCCGCCCACTACCGCGGCGCCGCGCGCACACAGCTCTCGCTGCCGGCGCCCGAAGACATGCCTCGCACCACCGGGAACAACCCGCCAGGTCAGGAAACTTTTTATAAACAAACTTTATTTCTGTGTAAATTAAAGCTCCACTACACGCTTTCACTTACCTGAACTGTTTTTAAGAAAACTTTCTTTGAAGATAATATTTTGTGTGGTCACTGTACACTTCCACCATGTTTTGGGGTAAGAGTTTACATAATATTTAGAAATTATATTATATAATCTTCTACACAACTATACGACTTTTAACCCATCTAAGAAAACCTCGGAAAGTAAAGTTATTTACAAAAGTGCGCAGTATAGTTGTTCATTTTTTTTTGTAACCATCACCTTTATGTGTAGTTATGACTTCTAATAACATACAACTTCAAATAACTGAGAAAAACAAAATTTTGATAATCGTCAAATATATTTTTTTTCCTCTTCAAGGAGTACCCTAACATTATCAATGAAATTATTTTACCGTGACATTTTTATGTAAGCCTAGAATCGATGTAAACGTTATTAAGTACAGAAATGTACTGCTACATATCTCGTAGCTGACGTAAAATCAAATAAGTCGAACAAGAAAGCTAACTTTTCAACTCGTTCGTCGGACCACAAAAACACAAAATACTCGTAATAAAAGGGAACTTTTAGTTATTTCCTTCTACATATCGCTTAACTATTGTAATTGCATTTTGAGAGATTTGAATCTTGGTAGAGGGGTAGTTTTTGTGTCCACTCACAAAATTTTATTTACTAGCTGTCCCAGCCACGCGTTGCTGTGGTAATTTCATACTTCTGTCCTATAACACTGAAATTGCAGTTTTAAAAAACTGAGGACTTTCTTTTCAAGATAAAAACTATCCTATCTTTCAAGTTGGATCAAACTGCACACGGTGTACAAATTTGATTAAAATCGGTTAAGTAGTTTAGGGGTCCATCGCGGACAAACAACGTGACACGTAATTTATTTCTGAGGTTTTTTTTATAAAAGCACTTATATAATTGATTAATTACGTATTTTGTTTCTGCTCTTATTTAAAAATCCTGAAAGTGAAAGTTTACCAAGTATAACAAATTATTTATAAACACTAAAAATAAGTAACTACATATATTATAAGAACTAGTTTTCCAAAGGCAAACTAAAAAGTATGTGATATTCGGTATATGGTTTTGAAATCAATCGAAGCTTGTTATCTCATAAATTTTTCAGTACCTTGGCGTAGACGTGGATCGACCAATGCTATATCAAAGACAAAGAAAAAGCGGAATTTTAGAGGATAATATTATTGTCCACCGCATTTCATAGGTAATATCAGTTTCATTTTTAGGTAATGATTAGTGTATTTTTACTTAACTAACAAATAACGAGATAAAACGCTGTCTTCACTTTTAGTGGCTTAGACAAATGAAACTTATTTTATTATATCCTTTATAGTAAATAAAATAGTTATACAAAGACAATAATGTTAAAAAAAGGCAAAGGTGAGCTTATCCCTAAAAGAGATCTGTACCAGCTAACACTAGCTTTAGTGAGAATATTTTAATTTCAAAGACTACGGTGCTACGACTTTGCTACGTAATCCGTAGCAGTCGTAGTTTGCTACGTAAATCCGTAGCAGTAAAAAATGGGATGTAATTTATTTAAAAACCACTACGGTTTTATGACAGTGACATGCATATTACGATTTTATTACACTAATTGTTAATTGTATTATATTCAGTTTCTAAATCTATGATTACATTACTACCTTGCTACGACTTGTTACGAAATTGCTTCTAAGTCTGTGGTTTGTTAACTAATTTGTCACGTCATAACAGCCTTTATAATTCTACCCACTGCTGGGACACAAGGCCTCTCCTTGTCATTGAAGGAGGTTTAGGCAGTAGTCCAACGCGGTTGCCCAAATAGGTGGACGGAGTATAAGGTGATCAATACCCCTTTGCTGATCCATTAGTCGCCTTCTACAACACCCCTTGGAGGATATAGAGTGATGCTATTCTACTCTGCCGGCATCAGACGCTCATTTTTTACTTAATACCATTTAAATGAGCTTGATAATAACGAAATTATTACTAAAATTACATTTTTATTGAGTAAAAGTATTCTTACTCCAATCATAAATTGTTTTGCAAGGCTTTTATTAAAAGCTCTCGGCCTTTTGGCGCGACCATAAAAATACATTTCTCAAATTAAAAAGCTTATTAACATGCTAATAAGCACCTGCTATAAATTCCAGTACAGCCTTACCATAAATGACCATACATATAATTAATGGCTGTTGGCTGTATTTCAGGGCCAAGAACTTTTGTCAACATTATGTCAGATCTAAGGTTCACATGCATAAGAGCCATTTCAGTGTGGCAATTAATTTCGTTTGGCTATACAAGTCAATTGTTATTTAATGTAACAATATATTAGGCATTTTAATTATTTCATTTCATTGTGTATGTTACACCTTACTTTTTACCGCCTACAAGATTCTTAATACCCACGCAAGTATTAGCTACAATTGGCATTTATTGAAAATGTGCTAAATTACATTATAGAACGACGCTAACAAACTTAAAACGAAGTAAAATCTGATGTAATATTTTTAAAAATCCCTCAAAATCACTCGGTGTAATTAAAACCATATTTATAATGACTACTCTTGTAATAACTCTAACTCTATCATGCAACATACATCTATCACGCTCATAATACCAAAAGGGTTGAGCAGAGCTTAAGATAACATTGTTGGTTAAACCTAAACCTCTGGCTATCTGGCTGTATGGACCATGCAGTCCCGCAAAATTATGACAGGTTGCCAGCAAAATCTTTAATGTAGACGACATACTAGCAACCTACTTTCTTTTCTTTTTGGGTCTGGTGTAAAGTAACTAAACATTCAGTAAACCAACAAACAAAAGTAAACGATCAGGGCAGATGATACACTCTAAAACATTACAGTAATCCGGGTGCAAAACCTTAAATATGCATCTTACATTTAAGGAATTTAGTTTAAGACTCTGTAACTGTAATTATATAACTTCTCGTGATGGTAAATTACGATTACCTACATTAAAAATTTAACTCTGCCGCTCCCAAAATTTACCTATTATTATTAAAAAAAATTCAATGTATTTCTTATTAGGTCCAATTTTTTGATTACTTTAAGCCGTCCAATCCTATTTCATCACATTAACAGTTACGTTTTACCTTCAGCGGGTTAAGGGCTTGGCTTCCAGGGTGGGGTCGTGGTTGCGTGGTCATGAATATTTATTTTGTGAAAACCTTTCTATAGCCAACGGCACGCCTATTTACGCTTTTTGCCCCTTTTATAAATAGCCGGTCAATGTTGACCGCGAAGGTCGACTCATATCTCAGTTTCCATAAATCTTATAACGTAAATTAGTAACGCATTCATGGCCAACTAGAACATTGACTATTAAAATTGGAAGGATTAACACTTCGTGTCGGCTTTCATTTTTTTCCAATTGTCTATTGCAGTTTTCTGCAGATGGTACTTGCGTCTTTACGAAGGCTTTAGAGAGGTAGATTACAGCGGATTAATCGCTCGTATTGGGAGAGCCCAAACTGAGGCAGCAACTCCACCTTACAGAAGACAAATGTCAAATAACTCTACATTTTCGTATTGTTATTTTTGTCGGTAGTAAAGTTGTCAAAGCCTAATGGGATAGGGGATCGGGTCAGGGTTGGTAGCGTGGGAGTAATACATCAGTGTTACAAGTGTCTAAGTATATGCTACAGTAATTTCTTACCATCAGGCGGCCAGCATGTTTGTTTGCCAATCACATAACATAAAAGAGGTTTTAAGTAAGTGATTTGAGATTTCTGAATCTCGCAACTAAATGAAGAAGAGAGATAGCCATTTGTAGTTTGGTGTTTAATACTTACGCTTGATCTTAGTGTCGAAACTCTGACTTACATAAATAACTAAGTAATAATATTATTTCCACGCACACACCAATTATCTAGCCCAAAGTAAGTACGATTAAGAACTTGTGTTATGGATACTTGAAAACGAATATACATAATTATTTTAGATATTTTTATAAATAAACTTAAATAAATATATAAACAAGCATGACTCGTCAAGAAATATTCGTGTTCATCACACAAACATTTGCCGCTGGATTCCAACCCGGACCGCTATGTGTAGGCAGCTATTCTGACCACTCAACATCAACGATGACTCGGGAGATTGTCTGCTGAACATTATACTTGCGCTCAGAATGTTTTGAGATTTTAGTTCGTTTTAACTCATCATCATCATCATAAGAGCATATAATTAGATTAATTAATAAATTAATTTATTGTTTCTCAAAATATTCTCCCATTGCGTAAATGCACTTTTTCATTCGATTAAAACAATTTTGAAAATTTTTGTGCCACTCTTCCGTGGTAACCTCAGAAACGTGTTTTTCATACTCTTCGACAGCCTCTTCTGTGATGAAAATCGTTGACCGCGTAATTGGTTTTTAATTTTTAAAAGTCACAAGGTGCCAGGTCGGGACTGTATGCAGGATGGCTCATAACTTCTACGTTTTTTACCTTCAAAAATTCGTTTATCTGGCCGTGTGGGAACGACGTTTACGGTTATTTTTACGGAGTTTGTCAATAATTTCCGGCAAACAAATGGTCGTGTACTAGTCACTATTCATGGTACGACGATTCTCTAAAGCAACAGTAGTCACGTGTCCAGTTTTATTAAAAAAAGAAGCAATCATCCGCTTAGATGCACTGTTCACGCGCGGCGCTTTGGTTGGTTTCGGCTCACCTTGAAAGACCCATACGCTCGATTGCTGCTTTGTATTGGGATCGTAGCAATAAATCCATGTTGTGTCACCTGTTACTATGTCCCACACCAAATTTGACGTACCGTCATTGGTAAGCATGGCACTGCATCAAGTGACGCGGTCTGTTTTTTGAGCCTCGGTCAAATTGTGTGGGATCCACCGCGAGCACAACTTTCTCACACCCAAATGTTTGTGTAGGATTGATTGTATTTAACTCATGCCTATGTCTAAAGATGCGCGAATCTCATGGTAAGTCACATGTCTGTCTGTTTCAATCATACAGCGCAGAGCATCGATGTTTTTGTTGTTCTCAGAGGTAAACGGGCGACCATCGCGAGATTCGTCACTGAGATTGACACGATCACGCTTGAATTCTGCAATCCAACTATAAATAGTCGATTTGCATGGTGCTTTATTGCCAAAAGTAGATTGCAGCCGAGCGATACTCTCTTCTAAAAATTTCCCGAGTTAAATCCATGTTAATGTAGACACGCAATTTTTAAAATGGCACCTCAATGTAAAAACAATAGACAATCAGATGAAACTAACTGCATTCGACAGCCAAAGAGTTCCATTTTCAAATGTTGTAATTACTACTTTTTTTAAATATTGTTTATGTAAGTGACCAGTTCCGGAAACTTTTAGTGTGACCTATATAATAGATCGTGGTAAAGATATTATGATGATATGATCCATCAAATGATAAGTGATTACTGCGTAGCTGCGTTGTCAAGTTATAAATATAGAAAAAATTAGGATAGAAAAACCTTATCATTTCTTTGTTTGCTAGCGTTTTATAATTTTATATAAGCTATAAAAGCGTCACACCTTGAAACCATTCACCATCAATCTTCTGGAGCGATGTAAATTTTGCATGGTGAATTATAATTCTCGTTAAACTTTCATTATGAACATGCAAAGTAGCATAGTATTTTATGTTTTATAGAAACTAATTACTTCCTTGAAATCGAATAGAATATTCAAAATATTGAAGGATCGCAATCCAAAGTGCGACCTACATGGTACAAAAAAATTTGTTATACCATAATTATACAAAAAAAAATTGTTCTAAATAATCATTTGAATTATTTTGAACTATTTTTTTGTAAGTTGTTGTAGCTTTATTTCCTAAATCTTAATTATTTACAACTTCACTTAGATTGACGGTTCACGAAAATTCTATACTTATTATTTTACAAGGGTAGCAAAGGGCAAGGGCTAAGAGTCGAGACACTATAATCTGACTTTTCACAAACGTCGACACGTAAAAGTATAATAAGAAGGTACGTCAATCAGCTGCTTACATTCCCCTATGGACATTTGAACGTGTAATCTGACCGTATTAAGAGCGCTAATATGCTACTTCCAAATGGTCTTTTTCAGAACACTATACCACACACAGGCTCGGTTAACACATGAGTACCTCATTTACAGTGGCTGGGCCCATCTCCCCAAGCCCTCAGCTTAGAAGCGCTGTCAGATCTCCCACTCTCTTTCTATTCGAACTCTACAGAGACTCTCTACGGTAGATTCGTCCAAGCTCAAGAAAATTTTCGCTGTCGAAAGCCACCGTTCAACTATCAGTCGTCAAAGTTGGTGGTCGTCTATTGCCATCGCAATTCAGATTAATCTTATGACGTATGCTAATGGTGTTTTATGTATAATGTCAATCGTATCGGTCAGATCATTAAATGCCTCAGTAAATCATGAAACGACACCATTTCATAGTATGGCCAAATAAGACCACCCCACCATGTCGTTCAATACTCATTGTTTGATGATTTGCTAATTAATTAAGTTAATTGTTTTATTACAACGAGTATAAGTACTCTCCAGTGAACCTCTATACTGCTTAGTCATAGAAAATAAACATGAAGAAACATGGCGATCTTAATAAAACGACCAATTGACATCAAATAAAAGTTAATTGATTTATCTATATGTATTAAATATTAATACTTTACGATAAGCCCAGTATGGGAAAATCAATGAAGAGGGTTAACTAATTCTTTGATTTTCCCATTGTTGTTCTTCCCTATTTTCATTTCATGGTCATATTATCGTGATATGGAGCTTAAATCACGAAACAGAGGTTTAATGTGATCTGCCTTGGCAGATCTTGATCTGCCCAGTTCAAAGATTGGCCTACGACATAGACAAATCGTTGATCAACGTATTCTGTCCCCATCTTATCTTTGAGCCATGTATTTTAACATTTAGCTGCTAGCCGCCCAATTACTTCTAGTACCTAAACTGTGTTACTCTCACCAAAAAATGTCCCCGAGAAAATATTTGGTTACACAATACCTCGTAATATTTACACCGCTAGCGTTCAGTATTCGGTAAGGGTGCTTATCACTTAGCGATCAAGTCGGCTTCCAGAGTGTTTCGTAAAAGTTCCGATTATGCTAATCTTGACGATAGAAACTTCTCAGCACGCAAACTTGTTGCTTCAGCAAAGTATTTATTACGTCACTCGTTTCGACACATGAAAATACTAACAATAAAATATGACGTCTTAACAGCGTTACAATTATTGTTTTTTTTTACTATTTACAGAATAATGGTAGCCTAACTTCAGTGTAGGAAATTTAATCAATAAATACAATAGTTTTTAACTTTTAAGGTACAAGTTGATCAATACCTACTATACATCTGTCGTCATAGTGAAACTGACGAATACATTTGGGACTACTATTAATTATGTAGGTAGTTAGAACTTTCCACCTTAATAAGAACTAAACACAAATACTACTAACAACTAACGCCTACGTACGTAGTTTAAATTGTTTATTACATACCTAAGTTATATTTTATTACATAAGTTAATACTTTGAAGAACATCATAATATTTGTCTGTATATTTCAGGTCAGGATAAGATCCTAATCGTTATTACAAACACTTTTGTTATTACAATTTCATTTTGAAGTATTATCTATTAATTTTGTTTGGAGACGAAGGCAGCAGAATAGCAGAGTATTGAAATTTGAGTAATCCAAAAAATCAACTGAAAATTATACTCGCAAAAAATAATCGAGGTAACATAAAAGTTAAAATTAAACAGTAAAAAATTGTAGAGCATAATATATAAGCTCTACAATTTCAAAAATAAAAAGAAATTTAAAATTCTAATTTTGTACTTGATGATGGATTACTTTTTTCTCTTAGCTAATGGTTTCACGTGACTCACTTCTGACCTAAAATTTATTTTGTTCACGAGGCTATAACGTAGTCGATATATTTGATAATGACCTAACTGATTCAATCACCCCATCACACCACCGCCACTGAAATTGATTGTCCCCACTAGTCATGTGGGCCACGTAGACAGGTGTACGCCGATCGATAGCCAACTCATTAAACATTAAAGCCTGTCTGTCTGTACTTCTACCTGAATAATGTACTAACGGCCTTGACACTTTAACGAAGAACTTATTGTCCCGCCGATAAATAGTGTTCGAAGGCATACGTGTATACCATAATCCTCCCTAAATTACAAGGTTGTATTTTTAGAGCAAATTTGTGATTTGAACAAATATGAACGTCGTTTCTAAACCGTCGATCAAATTGCCGCGCAAAGTGGCCGCTCACAATGGGCCCTCATAGGGGCCGTCCATTAATCATGTAATTTTTTTTAGTATTTTTAACCCCCCATCCCCCTTGGTGATACGTGGTGATGTTTAAGACTAACCCTCCCCCCCCCCCCCCCCTAAAATAATATTATCTGTAAATACAGGCAAAAAAGAATAAGTATCACATTTTATTCTTAAAAAGGTATGGTGTAATCTTGCTAAAAATATATGCAATAACATACATGAATATACCTCACATTGTCCTCGGACTACGGATTAGAAACACGCTTTTCGGTTTGAAAATCGCGTGTTTGACGATTTAATTTTACACGTGATATCTTACTACACCCTCTCACCCCTTGTGATATATCGTGATTTTTGCCGAACCCCTCCCCCCCCCCCCCCCTTTCGGAACCTCACGTGATTAATGGACGACCCCATAAGAAGGCTCAAGGTCACTGGAGGAGCAAAGGGCAATGGAGAGGACTATGCTCAGAGTTTTTCTGCGAGATCATATCAAAAATGATGATATCCGCTGGAGAACCAATGTCATCGACATAGCTCAAAGAATTGCGACCCTTAAGTGGCAGTGGGTGGGGCACATTCCGAGGAGGACTAACGGCAGGTGGGCGGAAAGGTTCTCGAGTGGCGATCAGGTGCCGGGAGATCCGGTAGTCCCCCATAAGGTGGACCGACGATCTGGTGAAAGTCGCGAGATGCCGCTGGATGCTGGAGATCTTTGGGGGAGGCCTATGTCCAACAGTGGGTGTATCTCGGCTGAAATGATGAATGATGGTGACGTTTTTAGACTCCATTTTTGTGTTATAACAAATGAAAAAAGTTTGGTATGGATAGGCTGTATTACTTTTGTTTATGACGATGGAAAATCCATAAGCGGACCGTACCGCAACGTTGGCTAGACGATACGGTGTGTGTGGGACTCCCAGACGCCTTTACAATGACGCCGGTCCTACCCACTAAAAACCTCCGGTACTCCAATCCCTTTGTGGGGCGTTTGGGGACCGGCATACTCAAGTAGGTACGCATTATCACCGAAAGGTTCCCGGAGGCTGTATTTATTACCTATCTATATCAGGCGTGCCCTGAATTCTATTCTGTGCTTCGTTAAGCCGATATTACACAGTTCAATCAAATTGAAGCAATGCCATTGAAAGACATTGAACATTGACCGACGTTTCCAATTTACACGCAATGCGATGTCGCGCCAACTCGCGCTAGCGAAGGCTTCGCAGCCGTGCACGGAATGAGTTGTCGTTTAATTTTCATATTTACACGTTTCAATCGCATTGAACAATGACGCCTTGAGCAATATTGAAGCAATTCCATTGAAAGCGTTTGGTAAATTTTAGCTTTCAATAAGATTGAGTAATTTACACGTCTCAATGACATTGAAGCAATGTAATTGAAAGGAATATTGAACCGAAAGTGATCCATGTAATTTCGGATTAAAGCACCTTATGCTAGTGGTTTCGGCTGCATTTTGAAGGTAGCAGTCGTAAAATCAAGTTACGTCAGAGACATGAAAAGGGTGATTTGTAAGAGTATGGTGATATTTACAAGTCTAGTACGAATTTAACCACATGATGAAAACATTTAAATTGATTACAATTGTACTAGAAAAATGCACTGAAAAAAATCGGCTTGCCTCAGGCGGGACGCAAGTCGATTTTTTTTAGTGCATTTTTCTAGTATTATATTTACGCGTTTGTAAACGCAAAAATAAAATTATTCCATGATTACAATTGTATTTGGCATTATTTCGAATTTTGGTATGTTTGAAAATTGTCCCGTCTTAGTAACGGATCATGACTTTTTTTTCTTGTATTTCGTTTTCTATTTATTTTGGTACATGATAGGAAGCAAAATTTACACTACTACCGCAAATATACCTATAGATACCATCACACACGTGTTTTGTATTTAATAGGTTGGGGAAAAAGTTTCTTCGCATTTTTTAACAAAATTCAAAACATTTTTTGATATAGTATATTTACATTTAACTAAAGTATGTAGGTACCATTTTGTTCGATAACTTTTTGCCATCTTGTAGGACATGATCCCATTGCTATAGAAATGTTGGGACTTCTGGTCAAAATACCGCGACAAGTGGTTTTGGCAGTCCTCTCGTGATGTTAACCTGACACTGCCTAAAGAATTCTGAAGAGACCGAAACAGGTGGTAATCTGAAGGTACAAGATCAGGACTATACGGCGGATGCATTAACACCTCCCAGCCAAACTCTCTTAATTTTTGCTGAGTGGCTAAAGATGTGTGAGGTCTAGCGTTATCATGATGAAAAACCACACCCCTTCTGTTGATTAATTCCGGCTGCTTTCTCTCAACTTCTTGCTTTAATCTCATCAGTTGTTCGCAGTAGAGTTCAGAATCGATGGTCCGGCCTGGTGGTAACAGCTCATAATGAATAATGCCCTTCCAATCCCACCACACACACAGCATCACCTTGTTGCGAGTTAACCCGGGTTTCGCCACAGTCTGTGAAGCCTGACCGGCCTTTGACCACGACCTTTTTCGCACGTTCTTGTCGTACGTGATCCACTTTTCATCACCAGTTATCAGCTTCTTCAAAAATGGTTCGGTTTCATTACGTCGTAATAAAGAATCACAAATGAGTACACGGTTCATTAGGTTTCTTTCAGTGAGCTCGTGAGGTACCCAAATGTCGAGCTTTTTTGTGTACCCAGTTTTATTCAAATGCGCCAAAACTGTTTTGTGGTCAATTCCCAGTTCTTCAGCTACGTCGTAACTACTGACATCTTGCTCCACTTTTTCAAAAATGGCATCCATTTTATCTGTAATAGGGCGACCAGAGCGACGTGCCTCTTTGACATCAAAATTTCCGGATTGAAAACGCTTAAACCAAATTTGTGCTACTCTCACAGACACTGCACTAGGTCCATAAACATCGCAAATTTTTTTCGCGGCTTGCGTTGCATTTTTACCTTTTTTGTAGTAAAATTTTAAAATGTATCGAATTTCTTCATTAGATTCACTCATCTTGGCGGTATGAAAAACAAATGAAAATCACACATTTTCCTAATTTGAATTTGGAATTATGTTCTTTAAGATTTAAACTTTCAATGATACCAAAACCAGCCAGATACAAATAGTATAGCCAAAGAGATTTTATTACAAGTTTATACATACTATAATGCGAAAAGACTTTTTCCCCAACCTAATATACAGAGTGTACGTACACCTACATCAAAATAGCAAAATTAATTTTGAAATTTTCCATACATCTTGTATTATTAATCGAGCTATTTATATGAATAAATGTAACTAATTTAACATGGTCAGGTGCTCGTTTGTTTGTTAACGTCCTGAACCATGTAAGCATTCTGAACCCGTAGTGTAAGTTTTTTTGTATAAAAAACGTAACTATTGTAGTTGCGTTAAAAGCTCAATTTGTATGGGAAAAATGATTTGCGCTTCTTTCCGCTAGGTACGCTATTCGCGTTTCCTATACAAATTGATCTCTTAACCCAACTACAAACCGCTCAAGCGTCTTTGGTTCCTCGCGGAACCAAGAATTTCCTACCGTTATTTGTCCTTTGGTTCCTCGCGGAACCAAGAATCCGCGCGCGTGAAATTTAGCTTCGATGATTAGTTAACAGTTTGGTCTGCAGTTAAAGTTTGAATACTCTGTGTTTCTTATATCCGGTGCCTTATTTTTAAAGCTTCCAACACCAATATTTCTAACACTATGAAAAAAAAAAAAAAGAAATATGGCCGATTTTTTGCGTAATTACGTAATTATTACTGGTAATGTTCACGGAAGTTTATTTTAAAATATTTTTACATTAACAACTATGGTTTTTATGTTTATTCAATTAAGAATGTATACATCTACCCTATAAAGAAAAAAAACTACCGTGTTATTGATTTATTTTTCAAAATATATTTTTTTAAGGGTAAAAAAAATCAAAAAATAATCAAAAAAAAAATGTCATTGTTTACAGATTTTTTATAAATTGAAATAGATAAGATATTGAAATGCTTTTGACATCATTCGATGCGGTTATTAGTCTACATTCATAAAAACACAACTAAAAAAACTTACACTACGGGTACTGTACATTTTACTATAGACATATTACGGTCCGAGAAGTGATTTTGTTTTCACCGCAGTCGTTGTCGTTGAGTAGGATACATAATATCATTTTACAAGTCACGCACTTGTCGAAATCCACCCAATTGACTTTCCTAACGACCAATTCTAAATTCCGTTTGCCGTCAAAATAAGTACCACCAGAACTTTAACTTTTTTGCCCAACTGAAGCAAAGTTCGATACGTTACTTGATTACAAGGTGAAAAAAACTAAACTGGCTATAAATACAAGCTAGTTTCTTCTACCGTGTATTTCGTTTTAAACTTTTCCAATGAACTCTAATCGATTGATAGGCGTTACTGAAAAACAATCTAGCTAGAGGCAATTTTGAGACGCTTACATTTTTTTAGAATACAATATTATTACCTCTCACGAGTTACTCTAATTATTTATGTATATAATAGCCATTGTTTAAATATAATTAATGTAATGTAATAATATGTCCTAAATCAAGGTTATCAAAGACAAAGAAGGACCTATTGTTGATGTAATCGTTAGGAGAGACCAAAATTCTTTTAAATAAAAATGTCTAGTTAATGTTTCCATGGAAGAAGAGTCCAAATTTTGAAACCTTACCAACCTGTAAGTTTCCTATACACGCCTTTTTTAAGGGACCTTAACTGGAAAGGGGAAAGAGCTGCACACCTGTAGGTACTGTCAGTGTATTCCATTTCCGAGTAGTGGAACAGAACAATAAGATACCAAACTGTTGGTGTTGGTCCGTGATAGAGAAGGACCCAATAAAGGCATTTTAAGAGAGTTTGGAGTACCTCCACCTTATAGACAACCGCACTCTAATAAGTCAATATTTTAGTTGTGGCTTTCAGGCGATTCCTCGAAGTGTTGGCCAGGTTGACGACTGCGATTTCGTCGGCACCAACTTTAATTTATCCCTCCCCCTCCTGCGCGGCGTAACCCCGCACAATTTTAGTTTTTTATCGAGAGAAAAAACTACCTAACTTTAACATGGAACCCAAGACTATACACTAGTAATCGCCACTGCTCCAAGTGCATGGGGATTGAGTGATCCGCTTTTTAATATTAACAAAAATCGAAGAGGTTTTAGCAGAAAATAGTAAAAACATTACGGATGCGGTTAGGCTTAGCAGCGCGGGAGTGGGACCACAATGTTCCAATCGTCTATAGGCTACAGTAACTGCTTACCATCAAGCGGGATGTACCCTTGCCAACTTCATAGAAAATAACTTTCCTCTAACCACAGATAATACTATACTATAGTCTATAACTAAATACTCGCGAAAATATAGACCAACAAGTACAGGACACGGAGTTTTCGTAAAACTGTTTTCATCGTGATGTAATTATTCGAATTTAAGTCACAATCCAGACAATTCAGCACTGAACATCTTTCGACTGATAATATAATAATGAGATTCCTGTGACCTTCTGTTTGTTTTCACAAAATTCTAAAACACTATGAGATATTATTTCACCATCGAAAACAAGTGTTCAAAAACTATATAAATTCAGCTCTATCGCATTTTCTTAGTTTTCTGTTTTTCTTGACTGCAGGGTTGGTGATAAAGCGTCACAACATTCGAATATGGTGCCATGATTGTGACATGGCGCGCCTGCAGCGCGTCGTGTGGGAGGGGCATGGCTCGCGGCTGCTCAGCGAGGTCAGCAACCAGCCCGTCGTCAAAAAGTTCCTCGAAGCCGTACCATACATTATGGTTAGTCACGAAAATTTTGCCAAATACAACTGTTACTAGTACAGCCGACCCGTAGAAGTAGACCATTGCGTATAAATGATTATTAGGGTCCATTAATTACGTGAGGTGCTTTTGATGATTTTCTTTTTAACAATACAACAGTTGAGTGAGCTACCTAGGTTAAATATTACTTTGTTGATAAAATAATATATACTGGGTGTAAAAGACACGAACAGTCAAACGAGAACCATGTATTCTATACATCAAAATAAGACATATTTCAAAAAAAAATATTGCTGGGAAATGAAATTTATTTTCTGGTGTTAAAAAAAAATTGCAAATTGTACCGCGCAATGTAAAGGGCTCAACTCGCACGCAACTCGCAAAACCGCGATAATTTTGCCAGACGGCGGCCCCGTTCGTTAGTGTCCGTGCGCATCGAGTGAACTACATTGAACGTTAACGTTTTGAAGCCATTTTTTGTTATGAAATACTAAAAAAATGATAATGTTTCTTTGGACAATAATTAAGACATAACGTATAGAATACGTTTTCATAAGAAAATGAAAAAAAAATTCTGACTTTGATCTTCAATAAAATCGTAACTATCAATTTCCCAGGTATAGTCTGAAGGAAACAAAATGTTATGATGGTGAGCAGAATACGTGGTTCTCGTTTGACTGTTCATGTCTTTTACACCCTGTATTTATATTTACAGAACACAATCAGGGATATTCATACTGCTGTCATCGAAAACGATCTAGAAGGTCTGATGAAACATGCCGGTGATCCGGTTCCGCCACAGGCGTTGTCCAGTAGAGATGTAAACAACATGACCGTATTACACAAGGTACTTTCCAAGTACTTTTTTATCTTATTGTCTTTATTTTTAAATGCATACCTATTACAGAGCTCAAATTAAAAGATACTAAGACCTATTAAGATACAACTTAGTCTCTTAAAAAAAGCATTAGCACTATAACATTTTGTTGAACTCAAGCATAGAGTAATAAATTTTTAAGTATTAAAATTGAAGCGTCGGTGGCGTAGTGCGTAAGAGCGTCGTCTCCCATCCGGGAGGCACTGGTTCGATCCCCGCCACGTACCAATGTGTTTTCAAATTTTGAATTCATATGTACAGACAACAGCACGTTGGGTTACCACAAACTGTCAATTTTCCCAATCGATTATGCACTTTATATTGAATAGCCTTAGGTTGAAAATCGTTTGGAGAAATTTGACAGTTTTGTATAGCCCGACGTGCTGTTGACTGTACGTTTAATCGACGCTTTTACGGTGAAGGAAAACATCGTGAGGAAACCTGCACACATCTACAAAGAAATTCTTAGGTTGTGTGTGAAGTCGACCAACCCGCACTTGGCCAGCGTGGTTGACTAAGGCCTAATCGCACTTAAGGTGGGGTAGGCTCGAGCCCCTCGTTGGGGACATTATATGAGCTGTTGATTTGATAGAGTAATAAATAAACCCCATACATAGTGAAAGCTTCTAAGGTGCGATCAAAGTATTTACCGATTCTGGTAGTGGTAGGGTTGGCACAGGAGTACTCGATCACTGACAACATGACCGACGCCACGAGGAGGACGACGAAGTGATACATGACGTCCGCTTCGTCGTGAATGGGGAGTGGGAGAACAAAACTCTCCCTCGAGCTAAGGCGTCATTCTAGGATATATATATAGATAGTCACCCTACTGGTCTGCTCCCCCCGTATCAGTAGAGGAGTGTGCAGTATTTCCCTAGGTCAAGAAAAAAAACGAGTACTTACCTATCAAATTAAATAAACAAACTATAGGTAGGTACTGATTAGCATTTTATTTAAAAAAATTAAACCTAAATAACTTAGTTTTGTAGTTTTTAATTTTCAATAGTGGAGTATGTATTTTAATAGAATGGTGAATTCATAATGTGACAATGTTTTTTTTAAATTATCTTGAGGAAAGCACTCGCATGGCATATCAAATTTACAATTTTGCATACGATTTAGCAGGTATACTATAAATGCGAAAGTGAGTTTGTTAGTTACGCGTTCACGCCTAAACCACTAAACCAAATTTAAAAATTCTTTCACTACAACAAAGTTGCATTATCAGGGAGTAACATAGGCTATATTAACTTATTTTTAATTAGACATCCCTACAAAAATTACAATACTTTAGTCATTATTTGATGTGACAATTTAGGTTACTATGCAGATTCTTTTAACACTTTTTTTTAACGTGCGCTGCAATTTTGGTATTGTTAGAAAATTTAGGTTACAATGGAGATCCCTTCCCTTTGCTATGACGCTTAGAGGAATAAACCCATCCTCTGATAACCGATCCAATATCGGTATCGGTAATTTGACAGTCCGATATCCGACATCGAGCCGAGTGATGTGAAAGGCACATATTTCATACATTTTAATCGCTCCCGCTCGATATCGTGTCGGCTGCTGAAACTGATATCGGATCGTATAATGTGAAACCGCTCATAACATTTTAATATTATAAAGATTAATGTTTGGATGTGTCTGAGGAATAAGCTCAAAAACTACTAGACGGTTTTCCAAAATTCTTTTACCGTTAGAATGCTACATTATTTCTGAGTGATATAGGCTATATTTTATTTTAAAAAAAAACTCATGGGCGGAGCGCTCATATATGTAAACATAAATATGTCTATTATTACAGGCTGCTGGCTTAGGTCACGGTGGTATTTTAAAATATATAGTGGAAAGATATCCGCAAGGTATAAACGACATTGATAATGATGGACGCACCCCTCTGCACTATGCGGCAGCGGTAAGAGACGATCAACATACATATCATACACTTGTTGGGTACGGTGCTGACGAAAGCATCACTGACAACGTAAGTATTTCTATTAAAATTCATATTTATTAATTTTACCATAATGATATTCAATATTAATATTTTCATTATAGAAAAATAGGACACCAGGTTATTACATCAATAGACCAAATGATATCGACAAAAATATATTCAAAACCGTACCAGATGCACCTAGGACACCATCCAGTGCCTATCCTTCTTGTTGGGACTGGAAATTATTAGATACCGAAGTAATAGCTGAATTAAATAAAAAGTCTAGAAAAAAGAATGTGAAAACGTCTAGTGAAAATGTTTCATCAAAAAATAATACCACTACTATTTCTGAAAGTACCGACACAAATATTGGTATGAAGTCTAGTAGCACAAGAGAGTTAATTAAAGACTTGCCAGATTTAGATGAAATTAATAAACCAGATACAATAAAAGATCACCAGGTGAGTACGCATGTCAGTACCTCACGGAATGTAATTACCTTTAATTTGCTTGGCTTATAATAAACATTTGCATGAACATTTTATTTTTGCATTTTAGGAGACAGAAGCCAAAGAAGAAAATACCGATGAACATACTGCAGATGAACATACTGATGACGATGCTATTATTGAAAAACATGAGGAGATAAATGAAGTAGTCTCTGACCAAGAGCCAACTGGTGAAACTGAAGAAATTCACGATGATAAGAACGAAAAGCCCCACTTAAATGGAACTGAAGTGGAAACAAATGAAGATGAACATGTAAATGAGATAGATGACGGCGGTCATAACGATCATAAAGGAGAAGACATTGTAGAAAATTTAGACGAAGAGAAAAAGTCAATAGAAAATGAAGAGTCACATAACGAAGGAGAAATTGAAAATAAAGATGAAGAAATACCAAATGACAATATCCAACACATAGAAGTTAAAGAAGAAATCATGCAACCAGATCCACCTAATGTGAAAGAAGAAATTGAAAAAGAAGAAATTGAAAAAGAAGAAATTAAAAAAGAAGAAATTGAAAAAGAAGAAATTGAAAAAGAAGAAATTGAACCCCCGGAATATGACGACGAAGAGTTTGAACATCCTCAGGAAGAAGATCAACCACTAGCGGAAGAAAATAATGATAATGATCAGAACAATCACCATACTGATACCGATAATAATAATACTACAGAGGAACGTATTCCCACATCAAAAGAAGGTAATTACCATAGTGAACACAATGAAGATGATGACGATGTTCAAGTACAAGGAGATTCATACTCAGAATACAGTGACATAAATCACCAAAGTACTGCTGATGTAATTGAAATGGAATATGCCAAGAGAGGTAAAACTGACATCTCTTCTGGCACTGTACACGAAACAATAAAAACATAACCTACATACTACTAATCAATTATAAGAGGGTCCCTGACAAGTTCAATATTTTTCATTATTTTGCTAATTAAGGAAACGTGTCCGACGGCCGAAACACGCAAGAGAGTCTCATAGAAGGCATTGTTAGTGGCGAAGCCGACCAAGAAACTCTAGATGCAAGTGTGCAAAGAGAGGATATACTTATTGTTGTAAGTATAATTTGTAATAACAGTAACATCAGCCATGAATATACGACAAAATGTTAAGGTAACGCGAATTATGTACTCAGTTGTGGTGTTTTAGAGTAGCGGCATCATTGTAGCACTGTGTATTTCTCATACACCTCGTAACACCACTGTCAATTATTTGCTGGCTTTTTAGTTATGTGTTTCTAAACTAACAAGCAATTTAGTCCGCGAACGCCTATTACTTTCTAGTGTATGTACTGTGTATAATAATTATTACACACCATAATATTTACACCCTACGCTTTGACAGGATCATGAAATAGACCCAGAAGTAACAGACTTAATAAATAATGCAAATATGGAAATGTTGGCAACTTTAGTTCTGAACGGAGAAGGATCAAGATTAGTAGGAAGACAGTCAGGAAATTCTGAATTGCAAGCATTTTTGGATAATGTACCAACTTACATGGTAAATAATTTAAATTATTATTTTATTTATTATTTCATATATGTATTTTCAGTTTCATACATACGCGGTCTTGTGCATGTAGTTATAAATGACAAATTATACCTTTCAAGAACATGTTAGAAATACTTTAGGAGTTTAGAGCTTTGCGCATATTGAATTGGTGGGTACAGATTTTTTATAATACTCGTATTTTAGAATGTTTTAAAACTAATTTAAAAATCTATGTCTCTCCGTTTTCTTTTCAAAATTCAACATACGTTTGGCGTTGTATGAATGTAATTGTATGTAAATTTCTGAAAATAGGAACATGAACAGGCGTAGTTTTTTTTACTACGTTAAAAACATTCTAAAATATCAGATTAAGACATAGGTGAGTAAAACGTTTTCTCCGTGTGTACGGAGCCGTGTTCGCCGTACTTAACGTGTCTTCCAAAGCACTGATTATAAACATTTCGGCTGCCGATTTAAAATCAGGTCAACAAATCCCATCTCGGTCTTGCCGGCCCTGTCTAAGATCTTGGAAAGAATCATCAACAACCAGCTGATCGATTTCCTCGAGAGAATGAACATATTGTCCCCACGGCAATACGGTTTTAGATCTGGCAGATCCACAGCAGATGCGGTTCATTCTCTCACGGATCACGTCATCAGCAACTTGGACAAAGGCAACAAATGCCTCTCTGTTTTCCTCGACTTAGCCAAGGCGTTCGATTCAGTTTCGATCCCTATCCTTTTGACCAAACTGGAGGCTATCGGTATCAGAGGCACTCAACTCTCCCTCTTCCGGAGCTATCTTTCTAACCGCAACCAGGCAGTCACAATCAACGGGCAGGAGAGCTCCGAGCTATCCATGATTTACGGTGTCCCGCAAGGAAGCATTCTTGGCCCCACGCTTTTCTTGGTCTATATCAATGACCTTTGCTCTCTCAAAATTCCAAGCTGTAAAATTATCTCCTACGCAGATGATACCGCTCTCGTTTTCTCTGCCCGCTCCTGGAATGATACATTCCAACTTGCCCAATCCGGTTTAGACTTAGTTTCCCTATGGCTCCGTACAAATCTACTCACTCTAAATTCCAAAAAAACTCAGTATATTACCTTCTCTCTTAGGAGCATTCCACCAAATGAAATAGACAACCTTCGCTTAACGGCCCACTCTCATCCCGAGTTTGCTTCCTCCTCATGTAACTGTCAACCTCTTACCTCCATCGATTCCACAAAATATTTAGGTATTATTATAGACAACCGACTGTCATTTGAGCCCCACATCAACCTCACTTCTGGTAGACTTCGCAAACTAATGTTTGTTTTTAAAAACCTACGCCAAGTTGCAGATCCTTGTCTGGTCCGATCTGTCTACATATCAATTTGCCAGTCACTTATAGTTTACTGTCTTACTGCCTGGGGTGGAGCATGTAAATCTTTGCTAATTAGGCTGGAAAGAGCCCAGAGAGCAGTCCTCAAAGTCTGCACATTTAAGCCCCTACTATCACCAACTTTTGATCTATACCAATATTGTGAGGTCCTTTCCGTGCGCCAACTCTTCATTTTATTAACTGTTTTAAAACAACATAGCAGCTGCAAATATGATCCGTCACTACTGTCATCCCGGCGAAATCACCTTGTTGCTCGCTCAACCTCATTCAAAACCTTCTCCTCACAGCGCTTTTTGTGTTTCTTGGGCCCTTTCCTTTATAATAGACTTCACCGCGAGCTCAACATTTACCACCTTACCAAATTTTCCTGCAAATCCAAAGTCTCCAAATATCTACTAACCAAGAACTATGTGGATACCGAATCACTCCTTCTTCCTTATAGGTAACTCAACACATAACCCTTCGTCTCACACTCACGCTTACAAACACACTTACACGTTGTTGGTATTTCTTTAATGTTTTTGTTTTTTTTCTTCTTGTTTTTGTTACTAGCATAACGGTATTATTTGTACCCCAATTGCCCCATCCAGTGAGGAGAGTGCTGGTGCTCTGTAACACAGGCTCTTAGCCTAGCTCAGACGCCAGTCTCTCACAATCTTGCCTGAACCTTGGTATAAACCCATTTTATAATTGTATAGTTCTAAGATTTAAGATTGTGGAGAAAAATAAAGAAATTTTATTATTATTATTATAAATCAAAATAAAAAATCATAACAAGGTTCGTGATATAAAGTTCATTTTCGTTTTTATATTCACTATAATATTATTTCAGCAAAAAATAAACAAGGTTCATACAGCAGCGAGAGAAGGCGACATACGAGATTTGCAAGCAGCACTAGATCGTCGAAAATTCGCGATAGCTCGAGATCCTACATCACCTAACGGGGCAACTCCATTGCATGTTGCAACTGTGTTTGGTAAAACAAATATAATGAAATATCTCGGTGGAAGGTGAGCAAAATAATTGTTATTGAAGTTAGAGTCATAAAATTATCTCATAGAAAATATTATATTTTGTATCCAGATTTCCTGAAACTCTATCAGCAGTAGATTTTGAAGGAAGGACAGCATTGCATTATGCTGCTGTGCTACCAGACAACGGTCACTATTACAATTTACTACAACAACTCGGTGCCAATTCCAAAGACTTGGATGATGTAAGCGGTAGAATTATTCATTCGTTATTATTAAGTCATAATACCAATAACAACAAAATTTTATTTCCAGACTGGAAAATCTGCTGAAGACTATTTAAATAACCCAAATCTACTACCATATACACAATTATTATCAGATTATGGAATAAGTGAGGAAACAGCCCAATTAATGTTATCAGATAAAGGTTAGTGTAAGTAATTAAGAAAAAAGAACAAATTAATAAGGTATTTAAAGAGAGGTAAAAGAGGAAGGGTACAGCAGCTTAGTCGCTCGAATATAAAGTGCTCAAAAGGTATGTACACACTACATGGGTATATACGTGGGTAAAGGCAGGGTTGCCAGCACAGATTTAATAATACAAGGAGATAGGCCAAGCCGGCGTTTAACTTGTGACTAGTGTATGCCCTGTGGGTATACATTTCCGCCACTTCGCCTTCCGATAAAGTCAAGTGAATACGTAACTCAGCGATTCGACCGATCTCCTTTGTGGCTGTGCTTAACTTTCATCGCTTCGCAGTCCTTAAGACGCGCGCAATGAATAGTGTATATTACGGCATGCTCAACTAGAACCATGTTATGTAGTACGGCCGCTGATCGCGACACTCGGTTTTCCTATGAACTCGGCGATTCGACCGATCTCCTTAGATTGATATATCTGTGGTTGGCAGCGTATGTGTATCACGTGTTGCAAGCCGTTATAAAAAACGGTGACCTCTTACCATTTAGCAGCCTGTGTGATCATTTTCCACCTTTATGAAGAAAGTTATGAAGGTATTATAATGTAAGTAGGAGTTTCATACATGTTGTGCGACTCCATTATTTACTTATTCTATCGTACGATTTATTGCTACCTACTTTAAATACATTTTCACTTGAAATTGGCTAAATGCGTAATAATTATAATAGGATGTCAGTAAATACCCTACCTGCGCCATAGAAAATTTACTTAGTCCTTACACTATCCCTTACGAACTTGTATAATTTATAAAGTAATCAATGTTAGTCAATCCATATGCTGCCTCCATATTGAATTAAAGGTCATACAGATCATAATTTTATTTACATGTTAATTGTATTCCACGCAATCTATATTACAATGCAAACTTATTGTTAAGTATGTTATTGAATAAAAGTACAAGTTATTTTGAGATCTATTGATTGAGTTTTGGTGATCATCGCTTCGAAGTGTGTTTATATAAGTTGAGAAGTACGTAGTGCCGCCGTCGTGGTGTAGTGGTCAGTATAGCTGCCTACACATCAAGCGGTCCGGGTTCGAATCCTGGTAGCGGCAAATATTTGTGTGACGAACACGAATATTTGTTTGCGAGTCATGGTTGTTAATATATTTATTGAAGTTTATTTATAAAAATATGGAAAATTATTATGTATATTAAAAATGTCCGTTATCTAGTATCCATAACATAAGTTCTTAATGATACTTACTTTTGGCTAATGTGAGCGTGGAACTATATTATTATATTATAATAATAATAATAATATTCTATCGTCAATGTTAAATTATGATAATTAATAATATATTGTTGATGTTAAAAATAATAATTATCACGCTTATTAAGTAATGTAACTTCGTTTAGTGCCTGATGATCGAGTCTCATCTCGTCGTTCTTTGGCTGTGCCTGAAGATTTGGATACTCTCGAGCGTTGCTATCGTCTTCTCGCATCAGCTAGATCCAGCCGAACACCATTGTCAGCCTCATCTAATAGAGCTACACCTCCAGTTGTTTTAGGCAGATTCCTAAAACGACCAGTATTTGACCTAGTCAAATATAGAATAACGAAACTTGATCATGATCTTTTTGATGTAATTTGGCCTGCAGTAAAAAAATTGCCAGATAATAGAAATATCTTACAAACAGTTGAAGAAGATTTTCCGGGAGGCTTAGCTGCACCTGACTATTACGTTTTTGAAGTATTTCATGAATTCTTAACGCCTCTTATCAAAGACCTTCATAATATAAATGTCCATGCAGAATTACCCATTCACCCACAGTCCGATTTTGCGAAGCTATCCCTCAAACCATTTACATCCATAATGTCGGAACCTTTAGTAGAGTTGAATATTGATCCAAATGATGAGCTCATACTGTCGGGGACAATAGAATGTTCTAGAAACATGGATGGTTTTCAGTTGCCTCTAAACCTTAAGGTTGGGCAACTGGAAAGGATTGAAAGAATAGTAACTACGGTTCTCATGCAAGAAAACTTTGCTCGATTTAGTGAAACTTTAAATGCTGAATCAGACCAGAAAAGAGGATGCTATTATACTTTAAACGAAGTAATGGATAAACCATCGGAAATATGTGCTACGTTGGCAGCAAGTGGATTGTTAATAGCTTTATGTGACAGAGACGAAATCGATGACTGTGCAAGACTACATGGCAATCACTGGCCCTATGGACGAGGAGTTTTTGTAAGTGAAGATAAAACTGTAGCCATATGGATCAACGTTCATGATCATATAAGGATCCTTGTATCTAATCCAGTAGATAGTCCTGGTGAAATAGGCCTACCTTTTAGCAAATTGTCTTATATTATGGCATATCTACATCAGAAAATAGATTTTGTGTGGGATGAAAAGCTTGGACATTTAAGTAGTAGACCTACATTTTTAGGAGCTGGGCTTCGTTTTAGTCTCATTGTCAATTTTCCTGGGCTTTCGAAAGATCCAGATAATATAAAACACTTGTGTGCAATGCGAGGATTACAATATCGAGAAACTCTAAGTTCAGATATAGCAAGAATAAGCAACTATCAATGCTTAAGCATTACAGAAACAAACTGCTTTAATGATTTCGCTACTGCAGCCTCTAATTTACTGCACTTGGAAAAAGATCTTGCAATGCAAAACTCTGCACACATTGCCACAATGCTCTCAAATATATTTCGCAGAAAACGAAGCAGTGTGGCAGATATAGATAATCCAGATTATCAACAATAAATAATACATGGTAGAATCTAGTGAATACCTAGTGTATATAGAATTTAGATTTATTTTTATGCATGTCCCATCAAGAACAGGCAAAGCTTTACACTATGTCGACTAATGTTCTCATAATAAGGGTTAATTTACAACAACAGTGTCAAGCTTAGCCTACAGTGTACGTCGAATGTTGGAAAGATTTAGGAGCTGGAATATTTGCCAATGAACGAAGACGAAATATATTGAACGACTTTTGGAAAGAGTAATAGTCCACAAGATTTTTAGGTCAGTACTAAATTATGTCTACAGTAACTTCGCGTGTTCTGTTTCTTTGGAGTGACGTGATTGCATTACGTTCACGCTTATACACCAAACTGTTTTTAACAATAAAGCTTTTACATTTTAGTGCACGTACACCGCCAGCCATACTTGTCTTTCCAACATTAGATAGCGTGTGTGTATAGTTATACTGTTAATTTAGTTATTGTGTTTTCATTTTCAATGTAAGTTCGCAATTCATGATCGTTCAAAGAATATAACTATGGACATACGAGTCTGTCAGAGCTTTAATTTCTTGAAACTAAACATGTAAATTGTCCAGAGAAGAAAATCTCAGATGAATCTGCTGTAGGGAAATGACGAAAATAGAGTGGCGTAATGGTCAACGCGTCCGCCCGGATTGTGGAAGATGCGGGTTCGAGTCCCGCCTGAGGCAAGTCGATTTTTTTCAGTGAATTTTCTAGTATTGATATTTACGCGTTTGTAAACGCAAAAATAAAATTATTCCATAATAGAGATTTGGTCAAATTCCTAAACTAGATAGTGAATTCACGGAAATATTAAAATAACAACAATGTTTCCTTTCGCAAGAGAAACACGAATGGTATTGATGCAGTACTATGTCTCACTCTTAAAAATTACTTTTTGCCTTGGTAATAAAACAATTTTACGTTATAATTAAGACCATAAAAATGTAAAATTTGGTTTGCAAAAACTAATTCGCCAATCTAGGTTATGTTGAAACTATGACCAGCCACCACATGATCACACGAACTAATCGAGCGTACCAATATTTCAAAAAAAAAATACTAAAATCTATATAATCTAGTAACTTAGTCTAGTACAATATTACCTAAGTGGTTGGAGCTGCCTTTAAAGCAAAAGTTTTACTTGTGTTAGGTAGTCTTCCATAGCATGGTTACAATAGACTAAAATTTTCTAACTAAAATCTTCAAATATCAAATCAAATCTTAGAACAAAAATCAAAGAAATATCACTACGCCTAGAACGTATCTATTGGTCACAGTTCTATCCGTGTTCTATCTAACTAACCAAGTCCGTTATGATTTAATATGCAATTGAAATCCTAAGAGGTTCGATTTAGGGAAGTAAAGGAAGTGTCCCTTTATATCATCTTCCTGCGACAGCTTTAAGTTTAATCACTAAAGGTCATCAGTAATCCTTTAACAATGTAAGTATTAGGCAGACTCTATGTCCATGTTCCAAAAATAATTGTGCATAAATAATCGTTACGTACAGTATCTAACGTTACGTATATACATATATGTATTATATATGTTGTATAATATCGAAATATTTGTCTGCTCATATTCTAATTAATACCCACCCATTATTAAAATATCCATCAGTCATTAACGATTACATCAATATGGAATGTTATATAACAACCTGTTAAGTCTCCATATGTCCTTTCGGGGTTTAAGGGGTTCCGAAAAACCTATGTCCAAGGGGAGGCCTGTGCCGAACAGTGGGCGTCTCTTATAATAAATACCCTTTCGGTGTATGAAATAGGTAAGCATTTATAAATAAGAAAACCCACATCTATATCTTATGACAGCGAAAGGATCTAAGCCGAACCAAAAATTATGCCGACCACCCAATGACCCATTATGAACGGACTAACGTTATCAAACAAATTCCTATTGAGTGTCGGTAGTCGATCGATTTCCAAGTAGGTCATACATCAATTAAAGTGAACCGTGTCGCAGTATTATTAACGATTCTGAACAGAACCTATAATTGCGTTTACCATGTACAATAGCCGGTAATAACTGATGTCTCGTCCCCACCCTTCACTAGGTACACAGCTATATAAAACATATTGTCGATTCTGACACAAACACACAAGGCCGTTTCAATGAATAATTGATCGGTTTCAGGTACAGCCCATGCCGCCAATGGACATATGGACATTCCCGTCTTTCAAACGGAAGAGGGCAGATATCTAGCAAAGTGTAAGCTCAGATTTAGTTCTTAGTGTACTGATTTGTGAAATGGATAAAATTACAGATAATAAGGAAGCTCATACAGACACAATTTTTGCAGCGCTCGGCGATCCTTTGATAAAAGGCTTGACCGAAGTTGCCAATGTAAAACCAAAAGATCCAGTCGCATTCCTCGCCAGTTTTCTACACAACTTTCCTGACCATGAAAAACCCCAATTAGGTACGCAGGTGAGCCGACATATTCTTGTGACTTTAGGAATGCTTAAACAACGCCTTCAATGAGTGTAAACAAAACTGTCAACGTTGAGTATATAACACATTAGTAAATAATGAAATGTAGGACATACATCGTAGTTATTTCGTTTAATAGACAGGCAACAATAATATTTTCAAAGAGTGTTGACATCAGATAGATTTAGACTTTGGAGAATGGGTGCACAAACCCGAAACAAATCTGGTTTAGGACAGGGAAACGATACTGAATTGTATTATTGTAATCAGGAATCAAAATTGATGGTGACCAGTGAAGTAGGCGACGTCGAGAACGAGGAGCCCCCCTCTGTGCGTGTTCTAGCACCAGCTGTAAAATCGCTTAATATGCCAGTTGCTCGAAATGCTGGAAAGATGGCAACCAAACACCGGCCCATTGACGTGGTCACTGTGGATCCACAGCCGGAGCCCACACCAGATGGCCCTGAGGTGGCCTTTAGCAGTATCAACAGGGTATGTTTAATTTATATTATCCGCTGATATTTTCTTATTTGTATTTTTGGTAAAGCAACTGCATTCAATTCTAATTTGTATTCACATTATGCCTTTGAAGGATGAACATGGTCAATCGATGTTACATTTCGCGGCGGCTCGGACGCATACTCGAAATGCCTTGTTTCAACTACTCCAAGAAACCGATGTAAGCTTGGGCTACCGAGACGAATTATACAGGACAGCACGTGACGTTTCCATACAAGCTAATGTGCCAGAAAATACAGCTGAAATAGACAAATTTGTTCTACATTTGGCTGCTAGAGGTAAGACTGGGGTGTTTAAACATCTTATTTGATAACTTTAAAGGACGAACTAAGCGAAAATCTAAGCGTATTATGGAGATACCGTTTCTGTGTTCTGAGGAGATACCACATATCTGAATAAATTATAAGAATAACTAGTACATCTAGCTTATTATTAAAAGTAAATAATAATGTGATTGCATGGAGTACTACCTTCATACCTATGTAATCAAGCAGGTATATGTAATTTTACTGCCTACCTTTCAGGGAATAAAGAGAAAATAATGGAACTGTTGCTTGACGGATATGATCATATTTTGGATGTAGTTGATGAAGAAGGTGTGCCTATAATGGATATCATCACTCAGAGAGGCGACAATGAAATGGTAAATTTACTCGGGTCCATACCAACATTCGAGGTAAATATATCGGCTTTTCTCAAGTTGTAATTATCAGGAGTGAATAGTGAATCCTTGATTAATGCTTCATTTTGTTCCTTTAAAATCACCTAATTCAAATTGTTCAAAGGAAACGAGAGATACCTTGCATAGCGCGATCAGGCGAGGAGACTTAACAGCTGTACAAAACCAACTTTCAACGGAGGGTGGTCGAACGTTGGCTCGGGGGCAGAACTCTTTCGGAAGGACGGCACTGCATGTTGCAGTATTAGCCCAGAACGAAGAAATTGTGGCTTACTTAGCACAGACTTTCCCAGAATTACTAAGGATTGGAGATAATGTAAGTATAGATTTTGCGTTTTGCTTATAAAAAAATAAAAATAAATGTAAGGTTGCTCGAAAGTGCTCGTGTGCAAAATTTTAACGTGATTTCAATAATTAGATAGTAAAATAAAATGTTGTTCATAAACTTTAACAACTATAAGAACAACATTTATTTATTTTTCAATTAGTTCACCATTCAAGTAAAAATGGAAGAATAGCGTTTTGTTTGGGAAAACAATAAATCAACTAAATTTTTATCATCGATTTTACTTTTCGTTTTTGGTAAATTATTAACCCTTCCCGTATGTTATTTAATTAAATCAAATGTAAATAAACTATGTCATATTAGTTTAGTACATTTAGTAAATACAAGTAAAAATTGGCATAAGAGTTATACTTTTGCTTTTAGCTGGAACGTACGCCGTTACATTACGCAATGGGTGTCGAAAAGATGGAAAGTCTAAGCCGAGTGCTCATCCGCTCGGGGGCGAAGCGTGT
Organism: Elophila nymphaeata; assembly: GCA_955850985.1. NCBI lineage: Eukaryota > Metazoa > Arthropoda > Insecta > Lepidoptera > Crambidae > Elophila > Elophila nymphaeata. Next base: position 9,449,055 of record OY039078.1, read on the forward strand.
CCTCAAAGACTTGAAGGGACGCCAACCATCCTACTACTTTATGAACAAATCTGACATATTAAGGCTGAAAGAAGAGGAACAATCATACTGATTCAACCAATAATGCAGGCAATCGGGTTTAATCTATACTACATATAGATACTGACACTTATTTTCATTGTGATAAAATATCGTCAACAATGTAGATTAAGGACTTGTTTCACAGGTTCAGATTAGGAGTTATCTAGCAGTTAAATTGACAGTTTTTTATGGACTATCTATCAGATAAACGCTAGTAAGAACTTATGTGAAACCTGAGAAACAAGCCCTAATTACTTTTGTCAAATTCATACTGACTCGCTCCAGGCTAGTTTTGTATAGCCACTATACTTGAAGTTTTTGTAGCGACACAATCGCTGATTTGTGATATTACTATGGATAAAATTTATTATGAATGTACCACGTCTAATCAAAGTAAATGGTATGGAAATTATTCGGAAGGAATAGCTTCTGTTAGGTATTGGTAGCGATTGGAGAAACAGAGAAGCATCCTTAACTAATATGCAATTGCACTACGTAATTGAACTTGACGTATATATTTCTCAGATAGTGTGATGTAATGACCAAGAGGATCAATATTTTATTAACAATTTTATTTATTCTAGGTGTGCAGCATAATCATGAGAAAAATATTGTCAACTTTAATTATATTTAATGTTAAAATGTAATTACGTTGTATTACCGATTGTAGTAAGAAATTACGTACCTACCTACAATACACGTAACTTTCAGTGAAGAAATTTACATGGATCATAGAAAATAAATGCAAATCATTAACGTTCCCATTATGTTTTGGCATTCACATTTTACAGATGTCAAGCTGTTGTCAAAATGTATGAAAACGGAAACAGTTTGAATTTGGTCGCGTTTTTGTTGAACGCGAAAAATGACGCGGCCTCACTGCGTCCCAGCACCCGAATGGATCAAAATCCAACCCTATTGGATCAGTAGATTTGTGCACTTGACATATTCATTTCTCCGTTTGGTCATAAAAAATAACCACGACCTACTGACGCGGTCTCATGCAGTTCATGATAAAAGTAACTAAAATTCTGGGGGATGTCATAGTGGAAGATTTAATATATTCGCTGCATATGTTTCGATGTCACAATGAGAAATTTCATATCTATGCAAATTTAATAAACACATATAAGACAGTCATGAGCCCAGAATTATAGAAAAACAACAAAGACCGCTAGAATTATCAATATCATTTATACTGTAATTATTAAGTCCTATGTGAGCGGTACGTACCTTTTCAAAGAAAAGATTTAGGTTTGTAGAGAAATAATTGCGTTATAGTGGACGATTCGACGCTTTTTATACGCACTTTTCTGTGACCACCGTACAATTTTAATTATAAAATTATTAGTGGAAACCTTGTTAGAGCTCGTGTGCCGAATGTTGTAATGTGTTTAGATAATTGTGATTTTTATATGATACTGTTCGAATTTGTACTTAATGGGACCCTATTGATATTGATATTAGGCTTAAAATTAATAGATACGAGTAGATTGAATAAAAAATACCTATAAGAAAATAAAACTTGTTTTATTTTGTTTAAAATGTAACTACAACAAAACTAAACTAAAAAGGAAAATTTTAATCTAAAATTCGCTACGTGAAAGTGGCAGCAATTATACCGGTGAAATAAAATTTTAGAAAAAGTGACTAAATAATTAAACATCATGATTAAAAATTACATATCACGTCATTACATTTCCAAATGCTAAAGGCATGCTTCAAGTCTTCTGTCCTCAAGTAGGCGACTGCCAGGGGATAGGGTTAATGTACATCTGTGACACCGACCCTCGCATACCTGGTGAAAATAATGGATGTTATTCTATTTTCGACTTGCATTGATAAATTCCAGATATTGAAATGAAATGAAAAAGCTCTTTATTTAAATGGACTTTGCTAAGTACTTTTAAATCGTCAAAAGCCCTACCACCATTTCGACGACATAATTATTTTACTTAAATAATTACTATTATGCTGATATAGAGAAGAAATGGCGAAAGAAACTCCACAGCTTACAATTTCGTAATGAATTCAATACATCATTACAATCAATAGATATATCAATGAATAAATTACAATTTTAAATGCGTAAATTTTGGGCAGATTTTACTCCCACGCATTTGGATCATTTAAATAATCATTTATCTTGCAATATGCTTTTTTATATAATTTAGATTTAACAATTTCCAAAATTTGTTAATAGGCAAATCTCTAATATTCATCGGAAGTTTATTGTAAAAACGTATACGTCATACATTGGCCCACAAAGGAATTGTTTATTCTGTGGAGACGAGTTTTATATACAACCAGATCGTGTTTCTTCCTAGTATTTACATTATGCGTATGGCATTTCTGAGAAAAATGCATAATATTTTTCTTCACATACAGTAAGTTTTCTAGTATATATTGTGATGACACAGTTAGAATATCTATCTCCTTGAACCTTTCTCTGAGGGAGTCACGCGGACCTAGTTGATAGATTGCTCTAACAGCCCGTTTTTGCACAACAAAGATGGTATTAATATCTGCAGCACTCCTCCAGATAATTTGCTGTGAAAATAACTGAAATAAACCATTCTAGCAGTATCTACATCAGTTAGCCGCCTAATAGTTTTAACTGCATATGCCGAAGAACTTAGTTTACCCGAAAGTTTTACAATATGTGGACCCCATTGCAATTTAGAGTCTAACATTACTCCTAAGAAAGTTGTTGTTTCTACAGGTTTCAATTCTACTCCATTTATTTGTACATTAGTTTCTACACATCTCACATTCCGTGTAGTAAACTTAACTAATTTGGTTTTTTTTTCATTCAGCAACAAGTTATTAATATCAAACCAATAAACTACTTTTGCAAGTGCATTGTATATAGTCGCCATTTAAAAACTAGCTGGTGCGATATTTTGGTTCAATTAGGTATGCTATTAAAGTAGTTGTATTTCCTTGATTATCAGGATCTCTTGACTAACCTAATTAATTGATGCTGTTACATCAGACGATGGGACACATGTCTAATCACTATCAATATGGATAAATATTCAATAATAAGTTGGAAATAAAATATTACCCAAAGGCCGTTTGAAACGTGGCTAAAGAATTCGTCGGAAAACGTCATACCTTACAGAATCTTTCATATACAGAGTCACTCACTGGAAATGTGACGTATTCCTGTTAAGGCGTTATTGATGAGGTCCAAAGCAACAGATTTGTCTGGGTATATTGTGCCCTAAACTTAATAGTTTTTGAGTTATTCGAGATTTAGTAATTTTTAACAATAATCCAGATTTAACCATATACTTAAAATCGAAAATAAACATATATTTATAAAAAATAATGCATCAAAATAAAAATCATAGCACGCATCCATTGACAGCACGACAGCATTGACAGCACGCATATACGTACGACTAGGAACCCTCTACGGGAAGTTCGTTATATAGGCTAGAGGACCCAACAAGATCCCCGCTTTCGTTCCTAGCCACAAAAGCAACTAGAGCTTCCCCTGTTTAAAAGATTATAAAATGGGTTCTGTTTAGATGTCATCCTTCATATTACACATGCAGCCTATGATTAATTAAAAAGGAATGTTAATTGAGTGACTCACTTAGCTCTCCCTGGTTGAGCGGTACCGGCAGCGGTTTGTTCTTGCTGGTGCGCAACCAATCACGATACGCACGCTCACCCTTCGACCGGCGACGCTCTTCTTCGATAGCAGCACGTGCTAGCTTACGTTCCTCGCGAGTCTTCATAACTGCATGTAAAAAAATCATTTAAAAAAATCCATTTGAAACGTATTTCATCGATATGCAAGTACATACTCGATGCTTTGGATAGATTGCAGCGGCGCGCGAGCCGTATCAATCGGCGAGTGTAACCCAAGTTGTTGGCCACCTGGTCAAGAGCCTTAGATATTACAAATAGATACCCTTTTTTGACCCTGCGGGGTAGTGCCAACCGCAAGGGATATGTGGGACTTGAGGTAAAGGCGTTCCCTCCATACCCACTAAACATCCTCCCCGGCCTACCCTTCAGTGCGCTATTACGGGACGGCTCTGGATCTGCGGACTTGAGCGCAACTACACCGAGACCGTCCCAACGCTGCCCGTCTAGGCACTCCTTGTGCACCAATTGGTGGCCAGCAGCCCACAGAGGGCTGTGGGCCTACCGACTAACGCCAGCCCCTGTGGACCGCTGGCCGACGCCGGGCCGTGGCGAGCCGCCGTTCGGCGGGTGGGTGGTGGGTGGAAATGACCTAGACCGAAGGTAGTGGTCCCGGGTGGTATCGAAAGATATCATCAGTCGTTCCTAAGGAAGGCACACGGCCGTCAAAATCTCATGCCAAATCATTAAGCAATAAGTATCTACCTATCGTCGATATCAATTAAGACATACTGCACCGACCTCAAATAAATTGGGAGCAGGGTAGGGAAAGAACAAAAGTTTTTAACTGTCGTTCTATTATATAACTAACTAGCGACCCGCCCCGGCTTCGCACGGGTGCAATGCCTATGTAAATATGCATGTATTATACATATAAACCTTCCTTAAGAATCACTCTATCTATTAAAAAAACCGCATCAAAATCCGTTGCGTAGTTTTAAAGATCTAAGCATACATAGGGACAGACAGACGGCGGATAGCGACTTTGTTTTACACTATGTAGTGACGAAGAATGGTACCTACCTTTGATATCCTCTTCCTTCTTCCTGATCCACTCATTGAGCTTCTCTTCCCTCTCCCTCTCGCGTTTTATGCGCTCTCTCTCAATTTTCTCCGTATCGCGGTACTGGCGCACGATGTCGTCAGCACGCCGCCGCTCCGTCTGAATCCGCTTGCTATCAAGCCATCGCCGAAAAGATTCTTCTCGCTTCTCCGCCGATGGCGTCTGAACAACCTGTCTCTTCATTTTTTCTAACTTCATCTTTTCTCTCTTCTTTAAATAAAATAGCAAAGTTTACTTATACTTATTTTTAAATATTTGAACATAACAATGTTGACTAAGACAATTCTTATAGAATATAGCAAACACTTGAGATCATTATCTTTAGTAGATAACCATCATACGAAGAAATATTTGAGCTAATTGACCAAATAGGTACAATGTATTTGGCGCGGCTCAGACCTGGGTGTCCTATACACAGGATTTTCCTAGTTTGGGCACCGGTCTCCCATATCTTTCCATATAAAGTTGAAAATGTACTTGTTACGAACTGGCCATCAGGCCGGTGAGGTTTTATACCTTTTTCGTGTTTTGATGTCTGTGACATCGGGTCGTCTTTGTCTGGTTTTTAACGCTGTTGGTCGTTCCTATATTTTCTCTGTATTTTTATATATTACTGTAAGTATCCTTAGTTTTATTAATATATTCTTTTACTTTGAGCTCCTCTCCCTTATTTCATACAGTCCACTTTTCATACCAGTTCGTTACAGTACTAAATTTTATTTATTGTCTTAGCAATATTAAATTAGTCTTAGGTTCCTTTTATGTATGTAAACATTATTATTTAAAAAAAATGAGTTTTAGAAAATGACTTACATTAAATTGCGTGATCGATTATTTCGCTCAAAAGCATTAGCACAATATTCCTTTGCACAGTCCTCATACGAACATGCAACAATCTTTTCACATCATTGCTAGTTGGAAAGCTTTGTCGGCAACTAAACAGACGTGCATTTTTTCCAGGAACACTAGGTAGGTACCTAATATAGGTAGATATAGATACTTACTTCCTGCTCTTTCCGAGCTAGCCATTGTTTAAAAGCATCATGTTTTTTTTTCTCATTCTTCTCTCTTTCCTCTTTAGCTGTCGTGGTCGTGGAAATCGAAGCTACTGACAATCTAAACGTATCTGCCCCATCTTCTCTATAAGTTTGATTATAACGTGGTGTCTCCTCTTCTTCATATTTCTCAGAAGTCACCATCATATTGTGCGGCATACGACATGATTTCCTTTTTATACTGTTTGAGGAATCACTATCTCGTCCGCTAAGAAAAGGCGTTGAGTTACTCCGATACGTGCTGTGAGGATGTGGTGTGACGTCTTCTGCATAAGAATCAGTTTGCAGTGACGTCACTGAATGAGTTGCTTCTACAGTTTCAATGCAGATAGCAGGATTTATGTAGCGGGTCTTACTCTTCCTGGAACCTAAAGATTCCGAGTCACTATGGTACTGAATATTTTCACCGGCCCCGTCGAAAACATGATTAGATTTGTTAATAGTCAACTCCCACTCGGACCTATTACGAGCACTGTCCCCAAAATTTCCCCTGTCGTAAGGACTCGCCATCTTATCACAATTAAAATAAATTCATCACGAAATCTTGAAACATAACTACAATTGTACACAAAACTTACGCACAAAATAAATGTTTAAAAAATAGGTAGGTACGCTTCTTTTTGACTTTTCCGTCGGGAAAGCTGTCAAAAGAATGTCATATAAATTTTGAAAATAAAAAACTCAATTTAAATTTTGGTGGACAATATATAAAAAAAGAGTATCTACTTATACAGGGTGTAAAAGACATGAGCAGTCAAACGAAAACCATGTATTCTGCTCACCGTCATAACATTTTTCTTCCTTTAAACTATACCTGGGAAATTGATAGTTACGATTTTATTGAAGGTCAAAGTCATAATTTTTTTTTTCATTTTTTTATGAAAACGTATTCTATACGTTATTTCTTAATTATTGTCCAAAGAAACATTATAATTTTTTTTAGTATTTCATAACAAAAAATGGCTTCAAAACGTTAGCGTTCAATGTATCTCACTCGATGCGCACGGACACTAACGAACGGGGCCGCCGTCAAGCAAAATTATCGCGGTATTGCGAGTTGCGTGCGAGTTGAGTCCTTTACATTGCGCGGTACAATTTGCAATTTTTTGTAACACCAAAAAATAAAAATCATTTCCCAGCAATATTTTTTTTGAAATATGTCTTATTTTGATGTATAGAATACGTGGTTTTCGTTTGACTGTTCATGTCTTTTACACCCAGTATATGTTGATTCATCCCACAAAGGTAAAAGCAGTGGAAGTACGAATACCTACCAATGATATTATATACCTACTTACTATAATATCATTAAGTTTATCTAATGTTTAATTCAAAAGTTATCCGATATTACCTAGGTAATCTACAGAGTGGAATTTCGTAATGCCACCTGAAGGGAAAGTACTCTTAATACTGTAGATAGATAATTTTACTCAAAGGAAACATTCCTTTATTTTTGAAAAGAAAGAATTTTATTCGAAAATTCGCTTGCTACACCGGGGAATCGAACCAACTAAAATCTGTAAAAATTACACTATTATTGCATCCATCGTTAGGGTCATTTATAAAGACGAAATCTCTCCAACAAACTTGATAATTGAAATGAAAGGCAAGCCACGAAAAAGGACTTATAAATTCAATGAGTCAAGTTAAAGCACTTTCACTCATACATGCATGTGGAAAAATGGTGTCGAATTTCTGAAACCTATTCACAAAATTATTCAAAAGATTTTAACGGTTTATTAGGATTTGGTAAAGCATTATTTAGAACACTCAATTCTCTTATGGTGCAGACGGAGTGTTCGAAAACTTACCAACTTCGGTTAAATAACTCGTTAATTTTTCTTACTGTGTTCTAAGAGTACAACTTAAGAGTCAATTTATGACCAAAAACCTTGACATAAAACGTAATAGTTAAGAGAGTAAATAAAAAAAATACTTTCTTTCAACATCCTATTGGAGAGCTCCGTATTTTAGAGTTTATTTACATTACCCGAACTTATAGGATGCCACATCAGAACTTGTGAAAATCTTATATTTTGATGGCATACATGCATGTTAAATTTTGGTCACACATCGGAGTACTGACCGCGCACTTGGTTGCATAACTGTCGTGATCGACGACTCAAAAGTTGATAGAAACCTTATATTTTGATGTCATACACGCATGTTAAATTTGGTTGCAATAAGTTCAAGCGTACTAAGAGTTATCGGTGTGCGTTACTCCAGCAAAATGTTAGCTCTTTTCAAAGATTGAATAATGCAGATAATTAGAGCCCTATCTGGTGTAAATGAGCCCGAAATTTTAAATTTGAGCCCTCAGCCGTTTTGGCGTGTGTGTGAGGATTGAGGGCCACTTTGTCATATTCTCTTAAAAATGTACCTATGATTTAGTGTGCGTTCTAAAAGAAATGTGAAAGCCTGAAACGACTTTGTGAAACCTTTGAAAGGCGAGTTATAGGCTGAAAGGTTGGGCCCTCAATCCTCTATGTGAGGATTGAGGGCCCACCTGTAACTAGTAAACTAAACACTCTACAGAAAAACTTTTTATATCAAAATCTAACGCTATGTTAAAAAAAACTGTGAAGTTAAAGATATCAGCGCATAACGCTATAGTATTTGGTATACTGCAATTCAAAGTGGGCCCTCAATCCTCACGCTTGCAAAAATTCGTTACCAAAAATAAACAAAATTGGTTTACTTTCAGACATTGTCTGCTTATCCAATGCGTTAGTTAAAAAATGTGAAATTTTGTGGAACCGAGAGCTTGCTCCAACTCCTCCTGGTTTTATAGAAATGACCTTGATAATGTTTGGGCCCTCAATCCTCCATCTGTTTCTTGTTTTTCTTTATTATGTATTGTGTAGGCATAATTTGACAAAGCTAATGTATTCTGTTTTTGTGAAAAAAAATGTGAAATAAATTGACATTAAGAGTAATTTGAAAGACTCATTTATTATTGCAGAAAACAATATTTTAATTTTTATTGTATAAATAATTTTTCACTAAGTAAGATTTGACAGCAGGGTGGCCACAAATTCTAATTCTGTCAAAAACGACCGTTGTTGGCACAGACTAGTTAGGATTTTCGAATAAACATTTTTAAATTTTCCCTATTACGGGACGGCAAAGGCATCTAGCCCATACATCCATGGCTTAAGTTTTCTGTCTTCTTTTTGTTGATTTTCACATTAAAATGTGGGTGTCACAAATCGTAATACATCTAGGAAGTGTTTGGCGAGAAATGCATGGCAACAGACCGCATCAGCTGGAAATGCAGTCACACCACAAAACCCTTACGATTCAATGACAGCACACTAATTTACCACCAACTGTCTTTCCCCAATGGATAATAAACTCTAATGATAGGGCATTATATTGAAAATCGATTGAAGAAATATGACAGTTTAGGATACTATTTTGTTCTGTTGACTCTAAATAGAGTCACAATCACTGTAGAAAATTCTATTTTCTCTTGTTTGGTAAGCGCGCTAACAAACTAAAATGCCGAAACGTACTCATGTTAAAATGTCTATACCTACAATAACGTGTGCAAAACTCAACGATAAGCGGGCACCAAAAGCAAAAAATATAACTCCACTTTCATTTTAATAAAAAAAACATTGACATAGGCTTCGAAAACTGCCACACCTTGGGATTTTATCTGCTACTACACTTTTTCTAACATTTCTGATTTTTTTATTTGAATATGCTAATCAACAAAACATCACTAAAACCATTAAAATCCCAGAATATCTGTCGTTTTTAAACAAAACTCAATAAAGATTATAAATTTTCCCTAAAATTTTTAAAGATTTTTACTTTGTCTTCACTTACACGCATCGTGGTGTAAAAAAACTTGGCGCCACTAAGTTTGAGAACTTGTATACTACTTACTCTAGGAAAATTATCTACAAAAAATTCATAAATTATAATTTTTGATGCCATTAATTTTTGTCATGGGCTCAAAATAGGTTTTTATCATTGAAAAATACTGAATGAAACAAAAAAAAAATGTAGAAACAAATCTATTCTCTTTATTGCATTATTAATATTACAGTAAATGTTCGAATTGTTTGCCACTGGCATACAGGGACAACATCGCATTAAAAAATATCCTTTTATTCTACGTGCTTTTTTGACGTGATTTTTGACGAAGCTCGAAGCTCATCTAATGTTGCCATGGTTTTTATTAGATGCAGTTGAATCAAACCCAATAGAAAAAGTCCAGTCTAGATGAGTGAACGTGGTGGCCTTAAGTTAGGACCAAGTTGCCCGATTCGCCAGATCCAAGGCGCGTGGCGTGTGGCGCTCGGTGTCCATAAGACCAAGTGCGGCCGTGTGCACACCCTGCACCATAGGTAAAGTCGCCTCTGGACCAGCAGTCGTTGACACTTTTTAACGCGCGGAATGGCGTGATTAGAAATAAAATATATTTACCTTTTTGCACGAAAATTGTAATTTGTTTATTAGGTTATCGCGATTTTATAAAGAAATAATAACTTCAAGGAGCAAAGACGAATAAAATAGTGTTTACATCACTGGACATCCTAAAAGAGGCCAATCTTGCTAATAAAAGTCTACTCTCGCCAAAATAAAAATAAATTAAATTGATCGTCCTCTCAGTATTTTGAAAACACTATATTATTCATGAGCTCTGCTCAATACACAGTCAGCTGAGTTATCGCACTGTTGTAGCGTCAGGTTCGGGTGTTGTTGTGGAAAATATGTGACAGTTACATTTGAATGTAAACTTCAAGAATAAAGTACTGAAAACAAGGCTGTATGGGCTAGATCCTTTTTCCTTCCCAAGGCAAAATTTAATTTAAAAAATCATATTTTAAAAAAACTGTAGCATAAAATATATTACTATTATACTACGACTTATTCAGTTGTGTTTAGTAGGAAACCACGGCGTCTGGATGTCGATCTTTGTTTTGATAATTCAAAATTGCTTCGGTGTGGATTTTGTGCAGTGAAATTGGTGTTATTTCGATGCATAAGCTTGACAATCAGGTCTTGACTTGAGGAATCATTGATATAAGGGTTTTGTGGTGTGACTGGTGTGTATGACGTTGAGTATTTTATAGTGGGATTTCCAGCTCATGAGTCGTCATCATGAGGTCTGTTGCCATGCATTTCTCGCCAAGCACTCCCTAGATGATGGTGATGAGATGCATTAAGATGTGTGACACCCACATTTTAATGTGAAAATCAACAAAAAGAAGACAGAAAACTTAAGCCATGGATGTATGGGCTAGATGCCTTTGCCGTCCCGTAATAGGGAAAATTTAAAAAATTTTATTCGAAAATCCTAATTAGTCTGTGCCAACAACGGTAGTTTTTGACATAATTAGAATTTGTGGCCACCCTGCTGTCAAATCTTACTTAGTGAAAAATTTATACAATAAAAATTAAAATATTGTTTTCTGCAATAATAAATGAGTCTTTCAAATTACTCTTAGTGTCAATTTATTTCACATTTTTTTTCACAAAAACAGAATACCTTAGCTTTGTCAAATTATGCCTACACAATACATAATAAAGAAAAACAAGAAACAGATGGAGGATTGAGGGCCCAAACATTATTAAGGTCATTTCTATAAAACCAGGAGGAGTTGGAACAAGCTCTCGGTTCCACAAAATTTCACATTTTTTAACTAACGCATTGGATAAGTAGACAATATCTGAAAATAAACCAATTTTGTTTATTTTTGGTAACAAGGTGGGCCCTCAATCCTCACATAGAGGATTGAGGGCCCAACCTTTCAGCCTATAACTCGCCTTTCAAAGGTTTCACAAAGTCGTTTCAGGCTTTCACATTTCTTTTAGAACGCACACTAAATCATAGGTACATTTTTAAGAGAATATGACAAAGTGGCCCTCAATCCTCACACACACGTTTTGGCAGTATTTAAGAAAAACTGATTCTGCTGGAGTAACGTTACTCCAGCAAAAAAATTTTTAATTTTTAGGTCTATTTGAAAAAAAAGTATGCAGTAAAGTGGCTCGAATTCGAGCATAAATGAGCCCTATAAAATAAAATTTGAGCCCCTCGTGATTCCATAGTTATTTCAGTTTTTGCTGGAGTAACGTTTGGCCGATTGCTGGATATCGGAAACTGTTGGACATACAATCACGATTTTTTGTATATATGCAGGAGTGAATTCGAGCCTTCTGTGCCCGAAATTTTGTTAAAATATCTAGAATGGTTTCGGAGCTATAAAATATTTTCTAAAAAACAAAAATATGCTCTAGCTCTTGAACGAAGACACCTAGAAACTTCGCAACAGTACCAGCTTGTACCTCATGTCTAACCACATAATCAAGTAAAATTTCGACATCCTACTGTAAGTGATTGGCGAGTAGTTACGAAATTTTGATTTCTTGAAGATGAATTATTTCCAGCACCGAAAAAACTACTTTCTCGAAGAGCTGGCTTACAACAATGTTTTAACAATAATTAGAGCCCTATATCAAAAGTACGTATACAAAATTACAGCTAGGTACATCGACTAATTTATATAATATTTATAAAAAACCATTCCGGCAATTTTTGGTCGATTACCCGACCAAATTCGAATGTATATTATAAGGCGGCCGCACCGTACTTCGAGTCATACTTTATCACTTGGCGGTGTTATAATTTAGTTTGGTTAGTACAGACGCGTAAAAAAGAGTTTGATATGAAAATATTTATTATTGTGGAAGTTAAATAAAAAAAGGAAATAATATTTAATATACTTTTATTATTGATATTCTACTAATAAAAATAATCTCACAAAATTAAATCAAACGCAATATAACACTTAAATTTAAAAACATGGCTTAATAATCACAGCTTGTTTCAATTTTTATGATAAAGTTAAATTACACACTTTGCGATGTAGTAGGTACCTACTTGCATAAATAGTTTCTCGTTTCGTAATGATTCAAATAATCAGTATTGTTAAAAGACTGCTCTTAATAATAGTTATTATGAGCTGGTTTATAACAAATAATTGTTAATAACAATGCTTTTGCAAAATTATTGGCTACATACATATAAAATTTAAGTACCATAATTTTAAAATTTTCTTTTTATGTAACTACATAACTACTTTACACTACTAATATTAACAAGGGTAAATTGTCTACAAAAAATTAGATTAGGATACAACAAATCGTATAAAATTAAAATACAGTCAGTCTTATAACACATAATCTGAAAACCTCACTTAATAATCGCATACAATTATTAGCAATATATATTATTTATTTATTGGTAACGTATAATCACACACTTTAAAAGGGGTTATTCCCTGAGTACCCCGATCCCCGAGGCCGAGGTCGTCCCGAAAGACTCCGATTTATATTTATTTGAAAAACACAATTAAAAATAAATCAGGGTCCTCCGAGGTGAGGGTGTCGGGGATCGGGTAGGTACTAAGGAAATAACCCTTCAAAAGTAGAAGGTACACTTAACATATTTTTTTTTAAATATAGGTACTTAAAAAAGCGTACAACTAATGAATCACAGTTGTATTTATAATTGTGCCGGGTGAATTGAGCATTTCTGCGACATTAAAATGAAAATAATAAAGTTACTAAGACAGTCGTAAGAAGTAGTAAGAAGTTAGATATAAGAATTGTCTTAGTAACTTTATTATTTTCATTTTAATGTCGCAGAAATGCTCAATTCACCCGGCACAATTATAAATACAACTGTGATTCATTAGTTGT